>JANJGN010000094.1:0-1200000 GCA_026770705.1 Isurus oxyrinchus | reverse complement strand
AGGGTGTCCAGTGGGAGGCTGAGTGTGTCCAGGGGGTGGGTGTGGGTGTCCAGGGGGAGGCTGAGTGTGTCCAGGGGGAGATTGTGGGTTTCCGCGGGGGAGGCTGAGTGTGTCTAGGGGAGACTGAGGGTTTCCGAGGGGGAGGCTGAGTGTGTCTAGGGGAGACTGAGGGTGTCCAGTGGGAGGCTGAGTATGTCCAGGGGGAGACTGAGGGTGTCCGAAGGGGAGACTTAGGATGTCCGTGAAGTGACAGAGGTTGTCCGAGGGTGAGACTGAGTGTGTCCGAGGGGGTGACTGAGTTTGTCTGAGGGGGTGACTGAGTGTGTCCGAGGGGAGCCTGGGAGTGTCCGGTGTGAGAATGAGGGTGTTCAGGTAGAGACTGAGGGTTCCAGAGGGAGACTGATGGTGTCCGAAGGGTGAGTGAGAGTGTCCTGGGGAGACTGAGGGTGTCCGGGAGAGACTGAGGGTGTCTGGGATGAGACTGATGGTGTCCGAGTGCAGACTGAGTGTGTCCATGCGGAGACTAAGGGTGCCTGAGGTGGAGACTGAGGCTGTTTCGGGGAGACTGAGGGTCTCCAGAGGGAGACTTAGGGTGTCCGAGCAGAAACTGAGGGTGTCTGGAGTGACTGAGGGTGTCCTGGGCAGACTGAGGATGTCCGAGGGGAGCCTGACGGTGTCCGGGGTGGGACTGATGTTGTCCAGGGGGAGACTGAGGGTGTCCGCGGAGAGACTGAGCGTGTCTGAGGAGAGACTGAGGGTGTCCGGGGTGAGAATGAGGGTGTCCGGGTTAAGAATGAGGGTGTCCACGGTGAGACTGAGGGTGTCCAGGGGGAGACTGAGGGTGTCCGGGGTGAGAATGAGGGTGTCCGGGTAGAGACAGATGTTGTCCGAGGGGAAGACTGAGTGCGTCCAGGGGAGAAGGAGTCTGTCTGAGGAGAGCCTGAGAGTGTCTGGTGTGAGAATGTGGGTGTTCACGTAGAGACTGAGGGTTTCAGAGGGAGACTGAGTGTGTCCGAGGGGAGAGGGAGAGTGTCCTGGGGAGACTGAGGGTGTCCGGGGGGAGATTGAGGGTGCCCAGGGTGACTGAGGGAGTCTGGGGTGAAACTGTGGGTGTCCAGGGGGAGACTGAGGGTGTCCAGGGGGAGACTGAGGGTGTCCGGGGTGAGAATGAGGGTGTCCGGGTAGAGACAGAGGTTGTGCGAGGGGAAGACTGAGTGCGTCCGGGGGAAAAGGAGTCTGTCTGAGGAGAGCCTGAGAGTGACTGGTGTGAGAATGAGGGTGTTCACGTAGAGACTGAGGGTTTCAGAGGGAGACTGAGTGTGTCCGAGGGGAGAGGGAGAGTGTCCTGGGGAGACTGAGGGTGTCCGGGGGGAGATTGAGGGTGTCCAGGGTGACTGAGGGTGTCTGGAGTGAAACTGTGGGTGTCCAGGGGGAGACTGAGTGTGTTCAGGGGGAGACTGAGGGTGTCCAGTGGGAGGCATAGTATGTCCAGGGGGTGGGTGAGGGTGTCCAGTGGGAGACTGTGTGTGTCCAGGGGGAGATTGTGGGTTTCCGCGGGGGAGGCTGAGTGTGTCTAGGGGAGACTGAGGGTTTCCGAGGGGGAGGCTGAGTGTGTCTAGAGGAGACTGAGGGTGTCCAGTGGGAGGCTGAGTATGTCCAGGGGGAGACTGAGGGTGTCCGAAGGGGAGACGTAGGATGTCCGTGAAGTGACAGAAGTTGTCCGAGGGTGAGACTGAGTGTGTCCGAGGGGGTGACTGAGTGTGTCTGAGGGGGTGACTGAGTGTGTCCGAGGGAAGCCTGGGAGTGTCCGGTGTGAGAATGAGGGTGTTCAGGTAGAGACTGAGGGTTCCAGAGGGAGACTGATGGTGTCCGAAGGGTGAGTGAGAGTGTCCTGGGGAGACTGAGGGTGTCCGGGAGAGACTGAGGGTGTCTGGGATGAGACTGATGGTGTCCGAGTGCAGACTGAGTGTGTCCATGCGGAGACTAAGGGTGCCTGAGGTGGAGACTGAGGCTGTTTCGGGGAGACTGAGGGTCTCCAGAGGGAGACTTAGGGTGTCCGAGCAGAAACTGAGGGTGTCTGGAGTGACTGAGGGTGTCCTGGGCAGACTGAGGATGTCCGAGGGGAGCCTGACGGTGTCCGGGGTGGGACTGATGTTGTCCGGGGGAGACTGAGTGTGTCCGGGGTGAGAATGAGGGTGTCCAGGGGGAGACTGAGGGTGTCCGGGGTGAGAATGAGGGTGTCCAGGGGGAGACTGCGGGTGTCCGGGTTTAGACTGAGGCTGTCCATGGGGAGACTGAGGGTGTCCAGGGGGAGACTGAGGGTGTCCGCGGAGAGACTGAGCGTGTCTGAGGAGAGACTGAGGGTGTCTAGGGTGAGTCTGACGTTGTCCAGGGGGAGTCTGAATGTGTCCCGGGGGGAGACTGAGGGTGTCCGGAGGAGACTGAGGGTGTCCGAGGAGAGATTGAGGGAGTCTAGATTGAGTCTGACGTTGTCCATGGGGAGATTGAGTGTGTCCCAGGGAGAGACAGAGGGTGTCCAGGGGGAGCCTGAGGGTGTCCGTGGGAGACTGAGGGTATCCGGGTTTAGACTTAGAGTCTCCAGGGGGAGACTGAGGGTGACCAGGGGAGATTGCATGTGTCCAGGAGGAGACTGAGGGCGTCCGGGGGAGACTGTGGTTGTCCAGAGGGAGACTGAGTGAGTCCAGGCGGAGAGTGAGTGTGTCCGATGGGGAGACTGAGGGTGTCCAGGGGGAGACTGAGGGTCTCCGTGGGGGAGACTGAGGGTGTCCGGGGGGAGACTGAGGGTGTTCAGGTTGAGACTGAGGGTGTCCAGGGGGAGAATGAGGGTGTCCAGGATGAGACTGAGGGTGTCCAGGGGGAGACTGAGGGTGTCCAGGGGGAGACTGAGGATGTCCAGTGGGAGACTGAGGGTGTCCGGGGTGAGACTGAGGGTGTCCAGGGGGAGACTGAGGGTGTTCAGGGTGAGACTGAGGGTGTCCAGGGGGAGAATGAGGGTGTCCAGGGTGAGACTGAGGGTGTCCGGGGTTAGAATGAGGGTGTCCAGGGGGAGACTGAGGGTGTCCGGGTTTAGACTGAGGCTGTCCATGGGGAGACTGAGAGTGTCCAGGGGGAGACTGAGGGTGTCCGCGGAGAGACTGAGCGTGTCCGAGGAGAGACTGAGGGTGTCTAGGGTGAGTCTGACGTTGTCCAGGGGGAGTCTGAATGTGTCCCGGGGGGAGACTGAGGGTGTCCGGAGGAGACTGAGGGTGTCCTGGAGAGACTGAGGGTGTCCGAGGAGAGAGTGAGGGTGTCCGAGGAGAGAGTGAGGGAGTCTAGATTGAAAATGACGTTGTCCATGGGGAGATTGAGTGTGTCCCAGGGAGAGACAGAGGGTGTCCAGGGGGAGCCTGAGGGTGTCCGTGGGAGACTGAGGGTATCCGGGTTTAGACTGAGGGTCTCCAGGGGGAGACTGAGGGTGTCCAGGGGAGACTGAGGGTCTCCAGGGGGAGACTGAGTATGTCCAGGGGAGACTGCGTGTGTCCGGGAGGAGACTGAGGGCGTCCGGGGGAGACTGTGGTTGTCCAGATTGAGACTGAGTGAGTCCAGGCGGAGAGTGAGGGTGTCCGAGGGGGAGACTAAGTTTGTCCGGTGGGGACTGAGTGTGTCCATGGGGAGACTGAGGGTGTCCTGGGGGAGACTGAGGGTGTTCAGGGGGAGACTGAGGGTGTTCAGGGGGAGACTGAGGGTGTTCAGGGGGAGACTGAGGGTGTTCAGGGGGTGGCTGAGGGTGTCCAGTGGGAGACTGTGTGTGTCCATGGGGAGACAGTGTGTCCAGGGGGAGACTGAAGGTGTCCAGTGGGAGACTGTGTGTGTCCATGGGGAGACAAGGTGTCCATGAAGAGACTCTGGGTGTCCAGGGGGAGACTGAGGGTCTCCGTGGGGGAGACTGAGGGTGTTCAGGGTGAGACTGTGGGTGTCCAGGGGGAGAATGAGGGTGTCCAGGGTGAGACTGAGGGTGTCCAGGGGGAGACTGAGGGTGTCCAGGGGGAGACTGAGGGTGTCCGGGGTGAGAATGAGGGTGTCCGGGTAGAGACAGATGTTGTCCGAGGGGAAGACTGAGTGCGCCCAGGGGAGAAGGAGTCTGTCTGAGGAGAGCCTGAGAGTGACTGGTGTGAGAATGAGGGTGTTCACGTAGAGACTGAGGGTTTCAGAGGGAGACTGAGTGTGTCCGAGGGGAGAGGGAGAGTGTCCTGGGGAGACTGAGGGTGTCCGAGGGGGAGATTGAGGGTGTCCAGGGTGACTGAGGGTGTCTGGGGTGAAACTGTTGGTGTCCAGGGGGAGACTGAGGGTGTTCAGGGGGAGACTGAAGGTGTTCAGGGGGAGACTGAGGGTGTCCAGTGGGAGGCTGAGTGTGTCCAGGGGGTGGGTGTGGGTGTCCAGGGGGAGGCTGAGTGTGTCCAGGGGGAGATTGTGGGTTTCCGCGGGGGAGGCTGAGTGTGTCTAGGGGAGACTGAGGGTTTCCGAGGGGGAGGCTGAGTGTGTCTAGGGGAGACTGAGGGTGTCCAGTGGGAGGCTGAGTATGTCCAGGGGGAGACTGAGGGTGTCCGAAGGGGAGACTTAGGATGTCCGTGAAGTGACAGAGGTTGTCCGAGGGTGAGACTGAGTGTGTCCGAGGGGGTGACTGAGTTTGTCTGAGGGGGTGACTGAGTGTGTCCGAGGGGAGCCTGGGAGTGTCCGGTGTGAGAATGAGGGTGTTCAGGTAGAGACTGAGGGTTCCAGAGGGAGACTGATGGTGTCCGAAGGGTGAGTGAGAGTGTCCTGGGGAGACTGAGGGTGTCCGGGAGAGACTGAGGGTGTCTGGGATGAGACTGATGGTGTCCGAGTGCAGACTGAGTGTGTCCATGCGGAGACTAAGGGTGCCTGAGGTGGAGACTGAGGCTGTTTCGGGGAGACTGAGGGTCTCCAGAGGGAGACTTAGGGTGTCCGAGCAGAAACTGAGGGTGTCTGGAGTGACTGAGGGTGTCCTGGGCAGACTGAGGATGTCCGAGGGGAGCCTGACGGTGTCCGGGGTGGGACTGATGTTGTCCAGGGGGAGACTGAGGGTGTCCGCGGAGAGACTGAGCGTGTCTGAGGAGAGACTGAGGGTGTCTAGGGTGAGTCTGACGTTGTCCAGGGGGAGTCTGAATGTGTCCCGGGGGGAGACTGAGGGTGTCCGGAGGAGACTGAGGGTGTCCAGGGAGAGATTGAGGGAGTCTAGATTGAGTCTGACGTTGTCCATGGGGAGATTGAGTGTGTCCCAGGGAGAGACAGAGGGTGTCCAGGGGGAGCCTGAGGGTGTCCGTGGGAGACTGAGGGTATCCGGGTTTAGACTTAGAGTCTCCAGGGGGAGACTGAGGGTGACCAGGGGAGATTGCATGTGTCCAGGAGGAGACTGAGGGCGTCCGGGGGAGACTGTGGTTGTCCAGAGGGAGACTGAGTGAGTCCAGGCGGAGAGTGAGTGTGTCCGATGGGGAGACTAAGTTCGTCCGGGTGGGACTGAGTGTGTCCATGGGGAGACTGAGGGTGTCCAGGGGAAGACTGAGGGTCTCCGTGGGGGAGACTGAGGGTGTCCGGGGGGAGACTGAGGGTGTTCAGGTTGAGACTGAGGGTGTCCAGGGGGAGAATGAGGGTGTCCAGGATGAGACTGAGGGTGTCCAGGTGGAGACTGAGGGTGTCCAGGGGGAGACTGAGGGTGTCCGGGGTGAGACTGAGGATGTCCAGTGGGAGACTGAGGGTGTCCGGGGTGAGACTGAGGGTGTCCAGGGAGAGACTGAGGGTGTTCAGGGTGAGACTGAGGGTGTCCAGGGGGAGAATGAGGGTGTCCAGGGTTAGAATGAGGGTGTCCAGGGGGAGACTGAGGGTGTCCGGGTTTAGACTGAGGCTGTCCATGGGGAGACTGAGAGTGTCCAGGGGGAGACTGAGGGTGTCCGCGGAGAGACTGAGCGTGTCCGAGGAGAGACTGAGGGTGTCTAGGGTGAGTCTGACGTTGTCCAGGGGGAGTCTGAATGTGTCCCGGGGGGAGATTGAGGGTGTCCGGAGGAGACTGAGGGTGTCCTGGAGAGACTGAGGGTGTCCGAGGAGAGAGTGAGGGTGTCCGAGGAGAGAGTGAGGGAGTCTAGATTGAAAATGACGTTGTCCATGGGGAGATTGAGTGTGTCCCAGGGAGGGACAGAGGGTGTCCAGGGGGAGCCTGAGGGTGTCCGTGGGAGACTGAGGGTATCCGGGTTTAGACTGAGGGTCTCCAGGGGGAGACTGAGGGTGTCCAGGGGAGACTGAGGGTCTCCAGGGGGAGACTGAGGATGTCCAGGGGAGACTGCGTGTGTCCAGGAGGAGACTGAGGGCGTCCGGGGGAGACTGTGGTTGTCCAGATTGAGACTGAGTGAGTCCAGGCGGAGAGTGAGGGTGTCCGAGGGGGAGACTGAGGGTGTTCAGGGGGAGACTGAGGGTGTTCAGGGGGAGACTGAGGGTGTTCAGGGGGTGGCTGAGGGTGTCCAGTGGGAGACTGTGTGTGTCCATGGGGAGACAGGGTGTCCAGGGGGAGACTGAGGGTGTCCAGTGGGAGACTGTGTGTGTCCATGGGGAGACAAGGTGTCCATGAAGAGACTGAGGGTGTCCAGGGGGAGACTGAGGGTCTCCGTGGGGGAGACTGAGGGTGTTCAGGGTGAGACTGTGGGTGTCCAGGGGGAGAATGAGGGTGTCCAGGGTGAGACTGAGGGTGTCCAGGGGGAGACTGAGGGTGTCCAGGGGGAGACTGAGGGTGTCCGGGGTGAGAATGAGGGTGTCCGGGTAGAGACAGATGTTGTCCGAGGGGAAGACTGAGTGCGCCCAGGGGAGAAGGAGTCTGTCTGAGGAGAGCCTGAGAGTGACTGGTGTGAGAATGAGGGTGTTCACGTAAAGACTGAGGGTTTCAGAGGGAGACTGAGTGTGTCCGAGGGGAGAGGGAGAGTGTCCTGGGGAGACTGAGGGTGTCCGAGAGGGAGATTGAGGGTGTCCAGGGTGACTGAGGGTGTCTGGAGTGAAACTGTGGGTGTCCAGTGGGTGACTGAGGGTGTTCAGGGGGAGACTGAAGGTGTTCAGGGGGAGACTGAGGGTGTCCAGTGGGAGGCTGAGTGTGTCCAGGGGGTGGGTGTGGGTGTCCAGGGGGAGGCTGAGTGTGTCCAGGGGGAGATTGTGGGTTTCCGCGGGGGAGGCTGAGTGTGTCTAGGGGAGACTGAGGGTTTCCGAGGGGGAGGCTGAGTGTGTCTAGGGGAGACTGAGGGTGTCCAGTGGGAGGCTGAGTATGTCCAGGGGGAGACTGAGGGTGTCCGAAGGGGAGACTTAGGATGTCCGTGAAGTGACAGAGGTTGTCCGAGGGTGAGACTGAGTGTGTCCGAGGGGGAGACTGAGGGTGTCCGAAGGGGATACTGTGGGTGTCCGGGGTGAGAATTAGGGTGTCCGGGAAGAGACAGATGTTGTTGCAGTGGGAGAGTGAGTGTGTCCAGGGGAGAATGAGGCTGTCTGAGGGGAGACTGAGTGTGTCCCGGGTGAGTCTGACGGTGACTAGAGGAAGACTGAGTGTGTCCGATGGGAGAATGAGGGTGTCCGGGGGAGACTGAGGGTGTACGAGGTGGAGACTGAGGGTGTCCGAGGGGGAGACTGAGGGTGTGCTGGGTGAGACTGAGGGTGTCCAAGGGGGAGACTGAGGGTGTCCGGGAGAGACTGATCTTGTCTGTGGGGGAGAATGAGAGAGTCCGGGATGTGACTGATTTTATCCAATGGGAGACTGGGTGTGTCCAGGGGGAGACTGAGGGTGTGCTGGGTGAGAGTGAGGGTGGCCGGGGGAGACTGAGGGTGTCCAGGGGGAGACTGAGGGTGTCCGGGGGAGACTGAGGGTGTCCGGGGGAGACTGAGGGTGTCCAGGGGAGACTGAGGGTGTCCGGGGGAGACTGAGGGTGTCCGGGGGTTACTGCGTGTGTCCAAGTGGAGACTGAGGGATTCCAGGGAGAGACATAGCGTGTCCGGTGGTGACTGAGGGTGTCCATGGGGAGACTGAGGGTGTCCGGGCTGTGACTGAGGGTGTCCAGGAAGAGAGTGATGGTGTCCAAGTGGGAGACTGAGGGTGTCCAGGGGAACGACTGAGGGTGTGTGGGGGGTGGGGAGTAGACTGAGGGAGTGCAGGAGGAAGACTGAGGGTATCCGGGGGTGACTGAGGGTGTCCGCGGGTTACTGTGTGTGTCCAAGTGGAGACTGAGGGTGTCCGCGGTGAGACAGAGGGTGTCCGGTGGGAGACTGAGGGTGTCCGGTGTGAGACTGAGGGTGTCCAGGAAGAGACTGAGGGTGTCCAAGTGGGGGACTGAGGGTATCCAGGGGAACGATTGAGGGCGTGTGGGGGGTGGGGAGTAAACTGAGGGAGGCAGGAGGAAGACTGAGGGTGTCCGGGGGAGACTGAGGGTGTCCAGGGGAGACTGAGGGTGTCCGCGGGTTACTGCGTGTGTCCAAGTGGAGACTGAGGAATTCCAGGGGGAGACATAGCGTGTCCGGAGGTGACTGAGGGTTTTCGGGTCTTACTGGGGGTGTCCGAGGGATAGATTGAGGGTTTCCAGGGGGCGACTGAGGGTGTCCAGAGGGGAGACGGAAGGTGTCCGGGGGAGACTGAGTCTGTCTGAAGGGAGACTGAGGGTGTCCGGGTTGAGACTGAGGGTGTCCTGGGGAAGACTGAGGGTCTCCAGTGGGAGACTGAGGGTGTCCGGGTTTAGACTGAGGGTGTCCGGGTTTAGACTGAGGGTGTCCGGGAGAGACTGAGGGTGTCCGAGGAGAGACTGGGGGAGTCTAAGGTGAGTCTGACGTTGTCCAGGGGGAGACTGAATGTGTCCCAGGGGGAGACAGAGGTTGTCCAGGGGGAGCCAGAGGGTGTCCGTGTGAGACTGAGGGTATCCGGGTTTAGACTGAGGGTCTCCAGGGGGAGACTGAGGGTGTCCGGGAGAGACTGAGGGTCTCCGAGGATAGACTGAAGGTGTCTAGGGTGAGTCTGACTGAATGTGTCCCAGGGAGAGACAGAGGGTGTCCGGGGGAGACTGAGGGTGTCCGAGAGAGACTGAGGGTGTCCGGGAGAGACTGAGGGTGTCCGGGAGAGACTGAGCGTGTCCGAGGATAGACTGAAGGTGTCTAGGGTGAGTCTGACGTTGTCCAGGGGGAGACTGAATGTGTCCCAGGGAGAGACAGAGGGTGTCCGGGGGAGACTGAGGGTGTCCGAGAGAGACTGAGGGTGTCCGAGGAGAGAGTGAGGGAGGCGAGGGGGAGACTGAGGGTGTCCAGGAGAGACTGAGGGTGTCCGAGGAGAGAGTGAGAGTGCCTATGTTGAGTCTGATGTTGTCCAGGGGGAGCCTGAGGATGTCCGTGGGAGACTGAGGGTGTCCAGGGGGAGACTGAGGGTGTCCGTGGGAGACTGAGGGTGTCCAGGGGGAGACTGAGGGTGTCCGTGGGAGACTGAGGGTATCTGGGTTTAGACTGAGGGTCTCCAGGGGGAGACTGAGGGTGTCCAGGGGAGACTGCGTGTGTCCAGGAGGAGACTGAGTGTGTCCAGGAGGAGACTGAGTGAGTCCAGGCGGAGAGTGAGGGTGTCCTAGGGGGAGACTGAAATTGTCCGGGGGTGACTGAGTGTGTCCGGGGGAGACTGAGTGTGTCCAGGGGGAGACTGAGGGTGTCCATGGGGAGACTGAGGGTGTCCATGGGGAGACTGAGGGTGTCCATGGGGAAACTGAGGGTGTCCATGGGGAGATTGAGGGTGTCCATGGGGAGACTGAGGGTGTCCATGGGGAGACTGAGGGTGTCCATGGGGAGATTGAGGGCGTCCATGGGGAGACTGAGGGTGTCCATGGGGAGACTGAGGGAGTCCATGGGGAGACTGAGGGAGTTTAGGGGTTGGCTGAGGGTGTTTAGGGGTAGGCTGAGGGTTTTAGGGGGAGACTGAGGGTGTCCAGGGGGAGACTGATGGAGTTTAGGGGTAGGCTGAGGGTGCCCAGGGGGAGACTGAGGGTGTTTAGGGGTAGGCTGAGGTTGTTTAGGGGTAGGCTGAGGGTGTTTAGGGGTAGGCTGAAGGTGTTTAGGGGTAGGCTGAGGGTGTTTAGGGGTAGGCTGAGGGTGTATGGGGTAGGTTGAGGGTGTTTAGGGGTAGGCTGTGGGTGTCCGTGGGAGACTGAGGGTGTTTAGGTGAAGGCTGAGGGTGTTAATGGGTAGGGTGAGGGAGTTTAGGGAAGGCTGAGGGTGTTTAGGGGTAGGGTGAGGGAGTTTAGGGGTAGGCTGAGTGTGTTTAGGTGGAGACTGAGGGTTTTTAGGGGTAGGCTGAGGGTGCTTAGGTGGAGACTGAGGGTGTTTAGGGGTAGGCTGAGGGTATTTAGCGGTAGGCTGAGGGTGTTTAGGTGGAGACTGAGGGTTTTTAGGGGTAGGCTGAGGGTGTTTAGCGGTAGGCTAAGGGTGTTTAGTGGGAGACTGAGGGTGTTTAGGGGGAGACAGAGGGTGTTTAGGGGAAGGGTGAGGGTGTTTAGGGGTAGGATGAGGGTGTTTATGGGGAGGCTGAGGGTGTTTCGGGGGAGACTGAGCGTGTTTAGGCGTAGACTGAGGGTATTTAGTGGTAGGCTAAGGGTTTCCAGGGGGAGACTGAGGGTGTTTAGGGGTAGGCTGAGGGTGTTTAGGGGTAGGCTTACTATGTCCAGGGGGAGACTTTAGGTGTTTAGGGGTAGGCTGAGGGTGTTTAGGGGTAGGCTGAGGGTTTTTAGGGGTAGGCTGAGGGTGTTTAGGGGCAGACTGAGGATGTTCAGGTGTAGACTGAGGGTGTTTAGGGGTAGGCTGAGGGTGTTTAGGGGTAGACAGAGGGTGTTGCAGTGGAGACTGAGGGTGTTTAGGGGTAGGCTGAGGGTGTTAAGGGGCAGGCTGAGGGTGTTTAGGGGGAGACTGAGGGTGTCCAGGGGTAGGCTGAGGGTGTTTAGGGGCAGGCTGAGGGTGTTTAGGGGGAGACTGAGGGTGTATAGGGGTAGGCTGAGGGTGTTTAGGGGAGACTGAGGGTGTTAAGGTTTACGCTGAGGATGTTTAGGGTAGGCTGAGGGTGTTTAGGGGGAGACTGAGGGTGTTTAGGGCAGACAGAGGGTGTTTATGGGTAGGCTGAGGGTGTTTAGGGGTAGGCAGAGGGTGTTTAGGGGTAGGCTGAGGGTGTTTAGGGGTAGGCTGAGGGTGTTAAGGGGGAGACTGAGGGTGTTTAGCGGTAGGCTGAGGGTGTATAGGGGTAGGCTGAGGGTGTTTAGTGGTAGGCTGAGGGTGTTTAGGGGGAGACTGAGGGTGTCCAGGGGGAGACTGATGGAGTTTAGGGAAGGCTGAGTGTGTCCAGGGGGAGACTGAGGGTGTTTAGGGGTAGGCTGAGGGTGTTTAGGGGGAGACTGAGGGTGTCCAGGGGTAGGCTGAGAGTGTTTAGGGGTAGGCTGAGGGTGTTTCGGGTTAGGCTGAGGGTGTTTAAGGGGAGACTGAGGGTGTCCAGGGGTAGGCTGAGGGTGTTTAGCGGTAGGCTAAGGGTGTTTAGTGGGAGACTGAGGGTGTTTAAGGGTAGGCTGAGGGTGTTCAGGGGTAGGCTGAGGTTGTTTAGGGGTAGGCTGAGGTTGTCCAGGGGCAGTTTGAGGGTGTTTAGGGGTAGGCTGAGGGTGTTTAGGGGGAGACTGAGGGTGTTTAGGGGGAGACTGAGCGTGTTTAGTGGTAGGCTGAGTGTGTTAAGGTGTAGGCTGAGGGTGTTTAGGGGTAGGCTGAGAGTGTTTAGGGGTAGGGTGAGGGTTTTTAGGGGTAGGCTGAGGGTGTTTAGAGGCAGACTGAGGGTGTTCAGGAGTAGACTGAGGGTGGTTAGGGGCAGGCTGAGGGTGTTTAGGGGTAGACTGAGGTTGTTTAGGTGGAGACTGAGGGTGTTTAGGTGGAGACTGAGGGTGTTTAGGTGTAGGCTGAGGTGTTGAGGGGTAGGCGGAGGTTGTTAGGAGTAGGCTGAGGGTGTTTAGGGGGAGACTGAGGCTGTTTGGTTGTAGGCTGAATGGGTTTAGGAGAGAATGAGGGTGTTAAGGGGTACGCTGAGTGTGTTTAGGGTAGGCTGAGGGTGTTAAGGGGTAGGCTGAAGGTATTTAGTGTGAGACTGAGGGTATTTAGTGGTAGGCTGAGGGTGTTTATGGGGAGACTGAGGGTGTTTAGGGGTAGGCTGAGGGTGTTAAGGAGGAGACTGAGGGTGTTTAGGTGTAGGTTGAGGGTGTTTAGGGGTAGGCTGAGAGTGTTTATTGGAGACTGAGGGTGTTAAGGTGTACGCTGAGGCTGTATAGTGTAGGCTGAGGGTGTTAAGGGGTAGGCTGAGGGTGTTTAGGGGAGACTGAGGGTGTTTAGGGGAAGACTGAGGGTGTTTCGGGGGAGACTGAGGGTGTTTACGGGTAGGCTGAGGGTGCTACGAAAGAGACTGAGGGTGTTTAGGGTTAAGCTGAGGGTGTTTAGGGGTAGGCTGATGGTGTTTAGGTGTAGGCTGAGGGTGTATAGGGGTAGGCTGAGGGTTTTCAGGGGAGACTGAGGATGATTAGGGGTAGGCTGAGGGTGTTTTAGCATAGGCTGAGGGTGTCCAGGGGTGGCTGAGTGTGTTTAGGGGTAGGCTGAGGGTGTTTAGGGGGAGACTGAGGGTGATTAGGGGTAGGCTGAGGGTGTTTAGGGGTAGGCTGAGGGTTTCCAGGGGTGGCTGAGTGTGTTTAGGGGTAGGCTGAGGGTGTTTAGGGGTAGACTGAGGGTGTTTAGGTTTAGGCTGAGGGTGTTTAGGGGTAGGCTGCGGGTGGTTAGGGGTAGGCTGAGGGTGTTTAGGGGGAGACTGACTGTGTCCAGGGGGAGACTGATGGAGTTTAGGGGTAGGCTGAGGGTGTCCAGGGGGAGACTGAGGGTGTTTAGGGGTAGGCTGAGAGAGATTAGAGGCCGACTGAGGGTGTCCAGGGGTAGGCTGAGGGTGTTCAGTGGTAGCCTGAGTGTGTATAGGGGTAGGCTGAGGGTATTTAGGGGTAGGCTGAGGGTGTTTAGGGGGAGACTAAGGGTGTCCAGGGGTAGGCTGAGGGTGTTTAGGGGTAGGCTGAGGGAGTTTAAGGGTAGGTTGAGGGTGTTTAGGGGTAGGCTGAGGGAGTTTAGGGGTAGGTTGCGGGTGTTTAGGGGTAGGCTGTGGGTGTCCAGGGGGAGACTGAGGGTGTTTAGGTGAAGGCCGAGGGTGTTTAGGGGTAGGCTGAGGGTACTTTGGGGTAGGCTGAGGATGTTTAGGGGTAGACTGAGTGTGTGTAGGGGTAGGTTGAGGGTGTTTAGGGGTAGGCTGAGGTTGTCCAGGGGGAGATTGAGGGTGTTTAGCGGTAGGCTGAGGGTGTTTAGGGGGAGACTGAGGGTGCTTAGGTGGAGACTGAGGCTGTTTGGTTGTAGGCTGAATGTGTTTAGGGGAGACTGAGGGTGTTAAGGGGTACGCTGAGGGTGTTTAGGGGGAGACTGAGGTTGTTTAGGTGTCGGCTGAGGGTGTTTAGGGGTTGGCTGAGGGTGTTTAGGGGTAGGCTGAGGGTGTTAAGTGGGAGACTGAGGGTGTTTAGGTGTAGGCTGAGGGTGTTTAGGGGTAGGCTGAGGGTGTTAAGGAGGAGACTGAGGGTGTTTAGGGGTAGGCTGAGGGTGTTTAGGTGTAGGCTGAGGGTGTATAGGGGTAGGCTGAGGGTGTTTATTGGAGACTGAGAGTGTTAAGGTGTACGCTGAGGCTGCATAGGGTAGGCTGAGGGTGTTAAGGGGTTGGCTGAGGGTGTTTAGGGGAAGACTGAGGGTGTTTCGCGGTAGGCTGAGGGTGTTAAGGGGGAGACTGAGGGTGTTTAGGGGTAGGCTGATGGTGTTTAGGTGTAGGCTGAGGGTGTTTAGGGGTAGGCTGAGGGTTTTTAGGGGAGACTGAGGATGATTAAGGGCAGGCTGAGGGTGTTTTAGCGTAGGCTGAGGGTGTCCAGGGGTGGCTGAGTGTGTTTAGGGGTAGGCTGAGGGTATTTTGGGGTAGGCTGAGGGTGTTTAGGGGTAGACTGAGGGTGTTTAGGTTTAGGCTGAGGGTGTTTAGGGGTAGGCTGCGGGTGTTTAGGTGTAGGCTGAGGGTGTATAGGGGTAGGCTGAGCGTTTTTAGGGGTAGACTGAGGGTGTTTAGGTTTAGGCTGAGGGTGTTTAGGGGTAGGCTGCGGGTGGTTAGGGGTAGGCTGAGGGTGTTTAGGGGGAGACTGACTGTGTCCAGGGGGAGACTGATGGAGTTTAGGGGTAGGCTGAGGGTGTCCAGGGGGAGACTGAGGGTGTTTAGGGGTAGGCTGAGGGTGATTAGGGGGCGACTAAGGGTGTCCAGGGGTAGGCTGAGGGTGTTTAGGGGTAGGCTGAGGGAGTTTAAGGGTAGGTTGAGGGTGTTTAGGGGTAGGCTGTGGGTGTCCAGGGGGAGACTGAGGGTGTTTAGGTGAAGGCCGAGGGTGTTTAGGGGTAGGCTGAGGGTACTTTGGGGTAGGCTGAGGATGTTTAGGGGTAGACTGAGTGTGTGTAGGGGTAGGTTGAGGGTGTTTTGGGGTAGGCTGAGGTTGTCCAGGGGGAGATTGAGGGTGTTTAGGGGTAGGGTGAGGGTGTTTAGGGGTAGGCTGAGGGTGTTTAGGGGGAGACTGTGGGAGTTTAGGTGGAGACTGAGGGTGTTTAGGTGTAGGCTGAGGTGTTGAGGGGTAGGCAGACATTTTTAGGGGTTGGCTGAGGGTGTTTAGGGGTTGGCTGAGGGTGTTAAGGGGGAGACTGAGGGTGTTTAGGTGGAGACTGTGGGTGTTTAGGTGGAGACTGAGGCTGTTTGGTTGTAGGCTGAATCTGTTTAGGGGAGACTGAGGGTGTTAAGGGGTAGGCTGAGGGTGTTTAGGGGGAGACTGAGGGTGTTTAGGGGTCGGCTGAGGGTGTTTAGGGGTCGGCTGAGGGTGTTTAGGGGTAGGCTGAGGGTGTTAAGTGGGAGACTGAGGGTGTTTAGGGGTAGGCTGAGGGTGTTAAGGAGGAGACTGAGGTTGTTTAGGGGTAGGCTGAGGGTGTTTAGGTGTAGGCTGAGGGTGTATAGGGGTAGGCTGAGGGTGTTTATTAGAGACTGAGAGTGTTAAGGTGTACGCTGAGGCTGTAAAGGGTAGGCTGAGGTTGTTAAGGGGTTGGCTGAGGGTGTTTAGGGGAAGACTGAGGGTGTTTCGGGGTAGGCTGAGGGTGTTAAGGGGGAGACTGAGGCTGTTTAGGGGTAGGCTGATGGTGTTTAGGTGTAGGCTGAGGGTGTATAGGGGTAGGCTGAGGGTTTTTAGGGGAGACTGAGGATGATTAGAGGCAGTCTGAGGGTGTTTTAGCGTAGGCTGAGGGTGTCCAGGGGTGGCTGAGTGTGTTTAGGGGTAGGCTGAGGGTATTTTGGGGTAGGCTGAGGGTGTTTAGGGGTAGACTGAGGGTGTCTAGGTTTAGGCTGAGGGTGTTTAAGGGTAGGCTGCGGGTGGTTAGGGGTAGGCTGCGGGTGTTTAGGTGTAGGCTGAGGGTGTATAGGGGTAGGCTGAGCGTTTTTAGGGGTAGACTGAGGGTGTTTAGGTTTAGGCTGAGGGTGTTTAGGGGTAGGCTGCGGGTGGTTAGGGGTAGGCTGAGGGTGTTTAGGGGGAGACTGACTGTGTCCAGGGGGAGACTGATGGAGTTTAGGGGTAGGCTGAGGGTGTCCAGGGGGAGACTGAGGGTGTTTAGCGGTAGGCTGAGGGTGATTAGGGGGCGACTATGGGTGTCCAGGGGTAGGCTGAGGGTGTTCAGTGGTAGCCTGAGTGTGTATAGGGGTAGGCTGAGGGTGTTTAGGGGTAGGCTGAGGGTGTTTAGGGGGAGACTAAGGGTGTCCAGGGGTAGGCTGAGGGTGTTTAGGGGTAGGCTGAGGGAGTTTAAGGGTACGTTGAGGGTGTTTAGGGGTAGGCTGAGGGAGTTTAGGGGTAGGTTGCGGGTGTTTAGGGGTAGGCTGTGGGTGTCCAGGGGGAGACTGAGGGTGTTTAGGTGAAGGCCGAGGGTGTTTAGGGGTAGGCTGAGGGTACTTTGGGGTAGGCTGAGGATGTTTAGGGGTAGACTGAGTGTGTGTAGGGGTAGGTTGAGGGTGTTTAGGGGTA
Organism: Isurus oxyrinchus; assembly: GCA_026770705.1. Classification (NCBI taxonomy): domain Eukaryota; kingdom Metazoa; phylum Chordata; class Chondrichthyes; order Lamniformes; family Lamnidae; genus Isurus; species Isurus oxyrinchus. Next base: position 1,183,810 of record JANJGN010000094.1, on the reverse strand, counting down.
GGCTGAGGTTGTCCAGGGGGAGATTGAGGGTGTTTAGGGGTAGGCTGAGGGTGTTTAGGGGTAGGCTGAGGGTGTTTAGGGGGATACTGAGGGTGCTTAGGTGGAGACTGTGGGTGTTTAGGTGGAGACTGAGGGTGTTTAGGTGTAGGCTGAGGTGTTGAGGGGTAGGCAGACGTTTTTAGGGGTAGGCTGAGGGTGTTTAGGGGTAGGCTGAGGGTGTTTAGGGGGAGACTGAGGGTGTTTAGGTGGAGACTGTGGGTGTTTAGGTGGAGACTGAGGGTGTTTAGGTGTAGGCTGAGGTGTTGAGGGGTAGGCAGACGTTTTTAGGGGTAGGCTGAGGGTGTTTAGGGGTAGGCTGAGGGTGTTTAGGTGGAGACTGAGGCTGTTTGGTTGTAGGCTGAATGTGTTTAGGGGAGACTGAGGGTGTTAAGGGGTAGGCTGAGGGTGTTTAGGGGGAGACTGAGGGTGTTTAGGGGTCGGCTGAGGGTGTTTAGGGGTCGGCTGAGGGTGTTAAGTGGGAGACTGAGGGTGTTTAGTGGTAGGCTGAGGGTGTTAAGGAGGAGACTGAGGGTGTTTAGGGGTAGGCTGAGGGTGTTTCGGTGTAGGCTGAGGGTGTATAGGGGTAGGCTGAGGGTGTTTATTTGAGACTGAGAGTGTTAAGGTGTACGCTGAGGCTGTATAGTGTAGGCTGAGGGTGTTAAGGGGTTGGCTGAGGGTGTTTAGGGGAGACTGAGGATGATTAGGGGTAGGCTGAGGGTGTTTTAGCGTAGGCTGAGGTGTCCAGGGGTGGCTGAGTGTGTTTAGGGGTATGCTGAGGTTATTTTGGGGTAGGCTGAGTGTGTTTCGGGGTAGACTGAGGGTGTTTAGGTTTAGGCTGAGGGTGTTTAGGGGTAGGCTGCGGGTGGTTAGGGGTAGGCTGCGGGTGTTTAGGTGTAGGCTGAGGGTGTATAGGGGTAGGCTGAGGGTTTTTAGGGGAGACTGAGGATGATTAGTGGCAGTCTGAGGGTGTTTTAGCGTAGGCTGAGGGTGTCCAGGGGTGGCTGAGTGTGTTTAGGGGTAGGCTGAGTGTGTTTAGGTGTAGGCTGAGGGTGTTTAGGTGGAGACTGAGGGTTTTTAGGGGTAGGCTGAGGGTGTTTAGCGGTAGGCTAAGGGTGTTTAGTGGGAGACTGAGGGTGTTTAGGGGGAGACAGAGGGTGTTTAGGGGTAGGCTGAGGGTGCTTAGGGGTAGGCTGAGGTTGTTTAGTGGTAGGCTGAGGTTGTCCAGGGGGATACTGAGGGTGTTTCCGGGTAGGGTGAGGATGTTTTGGTGTAAGCTGAGGGTGTTTAGGTGGAGACTGAGGGTGTTTAGTGGTAGACTGAGTGTGTTTAGGGGTAGACTGAGCCTGTTTAGTGGTAGGCTAAGGGTTTCCAAGGGGAGACTGAGGGTGTTTAGGGATAGGCTGAGGGTGTTTAGAGGTAGGGTGAGGGTTTTTAGGGGTAGGCTGAGGGTGTTTAGAGGCAGACTGAGGGTCTTCTGGAGTAGACTGAGGGTGTTTAGGTGGAGACTGAGGGTGTTTAGGTGGAGACTGAGGGTGTTTAGGTGTAGGCTGAGGTGTTGAGGGGTAGGCGGAGGTTGTTAGGAGTAGGCTGAGGGTGTTTAGGGGGAGACTGAGGCTGTTTGGTTGTAGGCTGAATGGGTTTAGGGGAGACTGAGGGTGTTAAGGGGTACGCTGAGTGTGTTTAGGGTAGGCTGAGGGTGTTAAGGGGTAGGCTGAGGGTATTTAGTGTGAGACTGAGGGTGTTTAGGGGTAGGCTGAGGGTGTTTATGGGGAGACTGAGGGTGTTTAGGAGTAGGCTGAGAGTGTTCAGGTGGAGACTGAGGGTGTTTAGTGGTAGGCTCAGGGTGTTTATGGGTAGGCTGATGGTGTTAAGTGCGAGACTGAGGGTGTATAGCGGTAGGCTGAGGGTGTTAAGGAGGAGACTGAGGTTGTTAAGGTGGAGACTGAGGTTGTTAAGGTGGAGACTGAGGGTGTTTAGGGGTAGGCTGAGGGTGTTTAGGTGTAGGCTGAGGGTGTATAGGGGTAGGCTGAGGGTGTTTAGGTGCAGGCTGAGTGTGTATAGGGGTAGGCTGAGGGTGTTAAGGGGGAGACTGAGGGTGTTTAGGGGTAGGCTGAGGGTGCTAAGAAAGAGACTGAGGGTGTTTAGGGGTAGGCATAGGGTGTTTAGGGTTAAGCTGAGGGTGTTTAGGTGTAGGCGGATGGTGTTTAGGTGTAGGCTGAGGGTGTATAGGGGTAGGATGAGGGTTTTTAGGGGAGACTGAGGATGATTAGGGGTAGGCTGAGGGTGTTTTAGCATAGGTTGAGGGTGTCCAGGGGTGGCTGAGTGTGTTTAGGGATAGGCTGAGTGTATTTTGGGGTAGGCTGAGGGTGTTTAGGGGTAGACTGAGGGTGTTTAGGTGTAGGCTGAAGGTGTTTAGGGGTAGGATGCGGGTGGTTAGGGGTCGGCTGAGGGTGTTTGGTGGGAGACTGAGTGTGTCCAGGGGGAGACTGATGGAGTTTAGGGGTAGGCTGAGGGTGTCCAGAGGGAGACTGAGGGTGTTTAGGGGTAGGCTGAGGGTGTTTAGGGGGAGACTGAGGGTGTCCAGGTGGAGACTGATGGAGTTTAGGGGTAGGCTGAGGGTGTCCAGGGGGAGACTGAGTGTGTTAAGGGGTAGGCTGAGGGTGATTAGGGGGCGACTGAGGGTGTCCAGGGGTAGGCTGAGGGTGTTTAGGGGGAGACTAAGGGTGTCCAGGGGTAGGCTGAGGGTGTTTAGGGGGAGGCTGAGGGTTTTTAGGGGTAGGCTGGGGGAGTTTAGGGGAAGGTTGAGGGTGTTTAGGGGTAGACTGAGGGTGTCCAGGGAGAGACTGAGGGTGTTTAGTGGTAGGCTGAGTGTGTTTAGGGGTAGGGTGAAGGTGTTTAGGGGTAGGCTGAGTGTGTTTAGTGGGAAACTGAGGGTGTTTAGCGGTAGGCTAAGGGTGTTTAGTGGGAGACTGAGGGTGTTTAGCGGGAGACAGAGGGTGTTTAGGGGTAGGATGAGGTTGTTTAGGGGTAGGCTGAGGTTGTCCAGGGGAAGAGTGAGGGTGTTTAGGGGTCGGCTGAGGGTGTTTAGGGGGAGACTGAGGGTGTTTGGCTGGAGACTGTGGGTGCTTAGGTGGAGACTGAGGGTGTATAGGTGTAGGCTGAGGTGTTGAGGGGTAGGCTGAGGTGTTGAGGGGTAGGCGGACGTTTTTAGGGGTAGGCTGAGGGTGTTAGGAGTAGGCTGAGGGTGTTTAGGGGGAGACAGAGGCTGTTTGGTTGTAGGCTGAATGGGTTTAGGGGAGACTGAGGGTGTTAAGGGGTACGCTGAGTGTGTTTAGGGTAGGCTGAGGGTGTTAAGGGGTAGGCTGAGGGTGTTTATGGGGAGACTGAGGGTGTTTAGGGGTTGGCTGTGGGTGTTTAGGGGGAGACTGAGGGTGTTTAGGGTTAGGCTGAGGGTGTTTAAGGGGAGACTGAGGGTGTTTCGTGGAGACTGAGGGTGTTTAGGTGGAGACTGAGGGTGTTTAGGTGTAGGCTGAGGTGTTGAGGGGTAGGCGGACGTTTTTAGGGGTAGGCTGAGGGTGTTTAGGGGGAGACTGAGGCTGTTTGGTTGTAGGCTGAATGTGTTTAGGGGAGACTGAGGGTGTTAAGGGGTACGCTGAGTGTGTTTAGGGTAGGCTGAGGGTGTTAAGGGGTAGGCTGCGGGTGTTTAGGGGGAGACTGAGGGTGTTTAGGGGTAGACTGAGGGTGTTTAGGGGTAGGGTGAGGGTGTTTAGGTGTAGGCTGAGTGTGTTTAGGTGTAAGCTGAGGGTGTTTAGGTGGAGACTGAGGGTTTTTAGGGGTAGGCTGAGGGTGTTTAGCGGTAGGCTAAGGGTGTTTAGTGGGAGACTGAGGGTGTTTAGGGGGAGACAGAGGGTGTTTAGGGGTAGGCTGAGGGTGTTTAGGGGTAGGCTGAGGTTGTTTAGGGGAAGGCTGAGGTTGTCCAGGGGGATACTGAGGGTGTTTCCGGGTAGGGTGAGGGTGTTTAGGTGTAGGCTGAGGGTGTTTAGGGGGAGACTGAGGGTGTTTAGGGGAGACTGAGGGTGTTTAGGGGTAGACTGAGCGTGTTTAGTGGTAGGCTAAGGGTTTCCAGGGGGAGACTGAGGGTGTTTAGGTGTAGGCTGAGGGTGTTTAGGGGTAATGTGAGGGTTTTTAGGGATAGGCTGAGGGTGTTTAGAGGCAGACTGAGGGTGTTCAGGAGTAGACTGAGGGTGTTTAGGGGTAGGCTGAGGGTGTTTAGGGGTAGACTGAGGGTGTTTAGGTGGAGACTGCGGGTGTTTAGGTGGAGACTGAGGGTCTTTAGGGGTAGGCTGAGGGTGTTTATGGGGAGACTGAGGGTGTTTAGGGGTAGGCTAAGGGTGTTAGGGGGAGACTGAGGGTGTTTAGTGGTAGGCTCAGTGTGTTTAGGGGTAGGCTGAGGGTGTTAAGTGGGAGACTAAGGGTGTTTATGGGTAGGCTGAGGGTGTTTAGGGGGAGACTGACGGTGTTTAGGGGTAGGCTGAGGGTGTTTAGGTGTAGGCTGAGGGTGTACAGGGGTAGGCTGAGGGTGTTTATTGGAGACTGAGAGTGTTAAGGTTTACGCTGAGGCTGTATAGGGTAGGCTGAGGGTGTTAAGGGGTAGGCTGAGGGTGTTTAGGGGGAGACTGAGGGTGTTTAGGGGGTGACTGAGGGTGTTTAGGGGTAGGCTGAGGGTGTTAAGGGGGAGACTGAGGGAGTTTAGGGGTAGGCTGAGGGTGTTTAGGGGTAGGCTGATGGTGTTTAGGTGTAGGCTGAGGGTGTTTAGGGGTAGGCTGAGGGTTTTTAGGGGAGACTGAGGGTGATTAGGTGTAGGCTGAGTGTGTTTAGTGATAGGCTGCGGGTGGTTAGGGGTAGGCTGAGGGTGTTTAGGGGGAGACTGAGTGTGTCCAGGGAGAGACTGATGGAGTTTAGGGGTAGGCTGAGGGTGTCCAGGGGGAGACTGAGGGTGTTTAGGGGTAGGCTGAGTGTGTTTATGGGTAGGCTGAGGGTGATTAGGGGTAGGCTGAGGGAGTTTATGGGTAGGCTGAGGGTGATTAGGGGGCGACTGAGGGTGTCCAGGGGTAGGCTGAGGGTGTTTAGTGGTAGCCTGAGGGTGTATAGGGGTAGTCTGAGGGTGTTTAGGTGTAGGCTGAGGGTGTTTAGGTGTAGGCTGAGGGTGTTTAGGGGTAGGCTGAGGGTGTTTAGGGGTAGGCTGAGGGTGTTTAGGGGGAGCCTGAGGGTGTCCGGGGGAGACAGATGGAGTTTAGGGGTAGGCTGAGGGTGTCCAGGGGGAGACTGAGGGTGTTTAGGGGTAGGCTGAGGGTGTTTAGGGGTAGGCTGAGGGTGTTTAGGGGTAGGCTGAGGGTGTCCAGGGGGAGTCTGGGGTTGTTTAGGGGTAGGCTGAGGGTGTTTAGGCGGAGACTGAGGGTGTCCAGGGGGAGTCTGAGGGTGTTTAGCGGTAGGCTGAGGTTGTTTAGGTGAAGGCTGAGGGTGTTTAGGGGTAGGCTGAGGGTGTTTAGGTGAAGGCTGAGGGTGTTTAGGGGTAGGCTGAGGGAGTTTAGGGGTAGGTTGAGGGTGTTTAGGGGTAGGCTGTTGGTTTCCAATGGGAGACTGAGGGTGTTTAGGTGAAGGCCGAGGGTGTTTAGGGGTAGGCTGAGGATGTTTAGGTGTAGGCTGAGGGTGTTTAGGGGGAGACTGAGGGTTTTTAGGTGTAGGCTGAGGGTGTTTAGTGGGAGACTGAGTGTGTTTAGCGGGAGACAGAGGGTTTTTAGGTGTAGGTTGAGGGTGTTTAGGGGTAGGCTGAGGGTGTTTATTGGAGACTGAGAGTGTTAAGCTGTACGCTGAGGGTGTATAGGGTAGGCTGAGGGTGTTAAGGGGTAGGCTGAGGGTGTTTAGGGGGAGACTGAGGGTGTTTAGGGGTAGGCTGATGGTGTTAAGGGGGAGACTGAGGGTGTTTAGGGGGAGACTGAGGGTGTTTAGGGTTAAGCTGAGGGTGTTTAGGGGTAGACTGAGGGTGTTTAGGTGTAGGCTGAAGGTGTTTAGGGGTAGGCTGCGGGTGGTTAGGGGTAGGCTGAGGGTGTTTAGGGGGAGACTGAGTGTGTCCAGGGGGAGACTGATGGAGTTTAGGGGTAGGCTGAGGGTGTCCAGGGGGAGACTGAGGGTGTTTAGGGGTAGGCTGAGTGTGTTTATGGGTAGGCTGAGGGTGATTAGGGGTAGGCTGAGTGTGTTTATGGGTAGGCTGAGGGTGATTAGGGGGCGACTGAGGGTGTCCAGGGGTAGGCTGAGGGTGTTTAGTGGTAGCCTGAGGGTGTATAGGGGTAGTCTGAGGGTGTTTAGGTGTAGGCTGAGGGTGTTTATGTGTCGGCTGAGGGTGTTTAGGGGTAGGCTGAGGGTGTTTAGGGGTAGGCTGAGGGTGTTTAGGGGGAGCCTGAGGGTGTCCGGGGGAGACAGATGGAGTTTAGGGGTAGGTTGAGGTTGTTTAGGGGTAGGCTGAGGGTGTCCAGGGGGAGACTGAGGGTGTTTAGGGGTAGGCTGAGGGTGTTTAGGGGTAGGCTGAGGGTGTCCAGGGGGAGTCTGGGGTTGTTTAGGGGTAGGCTGAGGGCGTTTAGGCGGAGACTGAGGGTGTCCAGGGGGAGACTGAGGGTGTTTAGGGGTAGGCTGAGGGTTTTTAGGGGTAGGCTGAGGGTGTTTAGGGGGAGCCTGAGGGTGTCCGGGGGAGACAGATGGAGTTTAGGGGTAGGCTGAGGTTGTTTAGGGGTAGGCTGAGGGTGTCCAGGGGGAGACTGAGGGTGTTTAGGGGTAGGCTGAGGGTGTTTAGGGGTAGGCTGAGGGTGTCCAGGGGGAGTCTGGGGTTGTTTAGGGGTAGGCTGAGGGCGTTTAGGCGGAGACTGAGGGTGTCCAGGGGGAGACTGAGGGTGTTTAGGGGTAGGGTGAGGGTGTTTAGGGGGAGGCTGAGCGTGTTTAGGGGTAGGCTGAGGGTGTTTAAGTGAAGGCTGAGGGTGTTTAGGGGTATGCTGAGGGTGTTTAGGTGAAGGCTGAGGGTGTTTAGGGGTAGGCTGAGGGAGTTTAGGGGTAGGTTGAGGGTGTTTAGGGGTAGGCTGAGGGTGTTTAGGGGTAGGTTGAAGGTGTTTAGGGGTAGGATGAGGGTGTTTAGGGGTAGGCTGAGATTGTCCAGGGGGATACTGAGGGTGTTTAGGGGTAGGGTGAGGTTGTTTAGGGGTATGCTGAGGGTGTTTAGGGGGAGACTGAGGGTGTTTAGTTGGAGACTGTGGGTGTTTAGGGGAAACTGAGGGTGTTTAGGTGTAGGCTGAGGTGTTGAGGGGTAGGCGGACGTTTTTAGGGGTAGGCTGAGGGTGTTTAGGGGGAGACTGAGGCTGTTTGGTTGTAGGCAGAATGTGTTTAGGGGAGACTGAGGGTGTTAAGGGGTACGCTGAGTGTGTTTAGGGTAGGCTGAGTGTGTTAAGGGGTAGGCTGAGGGTGTTTAGGGGGAGACTGAGGGTGTTTAGGGGGAGAATGAGGGTGTTTAGCGGTTGGCTGATGGTGTTAAGGGGGAGACTGAGGGTGTTTACGGGTAGGCTGAGGTTTTTTAGGGGGATACTGAGGGTGTTTTCGGGTAGGGTGAGGGTGTTTAGGCGTAGGCTGAGGGTGTTTATGGGGAGTCTGAGGGTGTTTCGGGGGAGACTGAGCGTGTTTAGGGGTAGACTGAGGGTGTTTAGTGGTAGGCAAAGGGTTTCCAGGGGGAGACTGTTTAGGGGAGAATAAGGGTGTTTAGGGGTAGGCTGAGGGAGTTTAGGGGTAGGCTGAGGGAGTTTAGGGTTAGGCTACGTATGTCCAGGGGGAGACTTTGGGTGTTTAGGGGTAGGCTGAGGGTGTTTAGGGGTAGGCTGAGGGTGTTTAGGGGTAGTCTGAGGGTTTTTAGGGGTAGGCTGAGGGTGTTTAGCGGCAGACTGAGGTTGTTCAGGTGTAGACTGAGGGTGTTTAGGGGTAGGCTGAGGGTGTTTAGGGGTAGACTGAGGGTGTTTAGGTGGAGACTGAGGGTGTTTAGGGGTAGGCTGAAGGTGTTAAGGGGTAGGCTGAGGGTGTTTAGGGGCATGCTGAGGGTGTATTGAGGCAGGCTGAGGGTGTTTAGGGGTAGGCTGAGGGTGTTTTGGGGGATACTAAGGGTGTCCAGGGGGTGACAGATGGAGTTTAGGGGTAGGCTGAGGGTTTTCCAGGGGGAGACTGAGGTTGTTTAGGGGTAGGCTGAGGGTTTTTAGGGGTAGGCTGAGGGTGTTTAGGGGTAGGCTGAGGGTTTCCAGGGGGAGACTGAGGTTGTTTAGGGGTAGGCTGAGGGTGTTTAGGTGTAGGCTGATGGTGTTTAGGTGTAGGCTGAGGGCGTATAGGGGTAGGCTGAGGGTGTTTAGGGGAGACTGAGGGTGTTTAGGGGGAGACTGAGGGTGCTTAGAGGTAGGCTGAGGGTGTTTTAGTGTAGGCTGAGGGTGTCCAGGGGTGGATGAGTGTGTTTATGGGTAGGCTGAGGGTATTTTGGGGTAGGCTGAGGGTGTTTAGGGGTAGACTGAGGGTGTTTAGGTGTAGGCTGAAGGTGTTTAGGTGAAGGCTGAGGGTGTTTATGGGTAGGGTGAGGGTGGTTAGGGGTAGGCTGAGGGTGTTTAGGGGCAGATTGAGGTTGTTCAGGTGTAGACTGAGGGTGTTTAGGGGTAGGCTGAGGGTGTTTAGGGGTAGACTGAGGGTGTTTAGGTGGAGACTGAGGGTGTTTAGGGGTAGGCTGAAGGTGTTAAGGGGTAGGCTGAGGGTGTTTAGGGGCATGCTGAGGGTGTATTGAGGCAGGCTGATGGTGTTTAGGGGTAGGCTGAGGGTGTTTTGGGGGATACTAAGGGTGTCCAGTGGGTGACAGATGGAGTTTAGGGGTAGGCTGAGGGTTTTCCAGGGGGAGACTGAGGTTGTTTAGGGGTAGGCTGAGGGTTTTTAGGGGTAGGCTGAGGGTGTTTAGGGGTAGGCTGAGGGTTTCCAGGGGGAGACTGAGGTTGTTTAGGGATAGGCTGAGGGTGTTTAGGTGTAGGCTGATGGTGTTTAGGTGTAGGCTGAGGGTGTATAGGGGTAGGCTGAGGGTGTTTAGGGGAGACTGAGGGTGTTTAGGGGGAGACTGAGGGTGATTAGGGGTAGGCTGAGGGTGTGTTAGTGTAGGCTGAGGGTGTCCAGGGGTGGATGAGTGTGTTTATGGGTAGGCTGAGGGTATTTTGGGGTAGGCTGAGGGTGTTTAGGGGTAGACTGAGGGTGTTTAGGTGTAGGCTGAAGGTGTTTAGGTGAAGGCTGAGGGTGTTTATGGGTAGGGTGAGGGTGGTTAGGGGTAGGCTGAGGGTGTTTAGGGGGAGACTGAGTGTTTCCAGGGGGAGACTGATGGCGTTTAGGGGTAGGCTGAGCGTGTCCAGGGGGAGACTGAGGGTGTTTAGTGGTAGGCTGAGGGTTTTTAGGGGTAGGCTGAGGGTGATTAGGGGGCGACTGAGGGTGTCCAGGGGTAGGCTGAGGGTGTTTAGTGGTAGGCTGAGGGTGTATAGGGGTAGGCTGATGGTGTTTAGGGGTAGGCTGAGGGTGTTTATAGAGAGACTGAGGCTGTCCAGGGGTAGGCTGAGGGTGTTTAGGGGTAGGCTGTGGGTGTCCAGGTGGAGACTGAGGGTGTTTAGGGGTAGGCTGAGGGTGTTTAGGGGTAGGCTGAGTGTGTTTAGGGTAGGGTGAGGGAGTTTAGGGGTAGGCTGAGTGTGTTTAGGTGTAGGCTGAGGGTGTTTAGGGGGAGACTGAGGGTTTTAAGGGGTAGGCTGAGGGTGTTTAGCGGTAGGCTAAGGGTGTTTAGTGGGAGACAGAGGGTGTTTAGGGGTAGGCTGAGGGTGTTGAGGGTTAGGCTGAGGTTGTTTAGGGGTAGGTTGAGGGTGTTTAGGGGTAGGCTGTTGGTTTCCAATGGGAGACTGAGGGTGTTTAGGTGAAGGCCGAGGGTGTTTAGGGGTAGGCTGAGGATGTTTAGGTGTAGGCTGAGGGTGTTTAGGGGGAGACTGAGGGTTTTTAGGTGTAGGCTGAGGGTGTTTAGTGGGAGACTGAGTGTGTTTAGCGGGAGACAGAGGGTTTTTAGGTGTAGGTTGAGGGTGTTTAGGGGTAGGCTGAGGGTGTTTATTGGAGACTGAGAGTGTTAAGCTGTACGCTGAGGGTGTATAGGGTAGGCTGAGGGTGTTAAGGGGTAGGCTGAGGGTGTTTAGGGGGAGACTGAGGGTGTTTAGGGGTAGGCTGATGGTGTTAAGGGGGAGACTGAGGGTGTTTAGGGGGAGACTGAGGGTGTTTAGGGTTAAGCTGAGGGTGTTTAGGGGTAGACTGAGGGTGTTTAGGTGTAGGCTGAAGGTGTTTAGGGGTAGGCTGCGGGTGGTTAGGGGTAGGCTGAGGGTGTTTAGGGGGAGACTGAGTGTGTCCAGGGGGAGACTGATGGAGTTTAGGGGTAGGCTGAGGGTGTCCAGGGGGAGACTGAGGGTGTTTAGGGGTAGGCTGAGTGTGTTTATGGGTAGGCTGAGGGTGATTAGGGGTAGGCTGAGTGTGTTTATGGGTAGGCTGAGGGTGATTAGGGGGCGACTGAGGGTGTCCAGGGGTAGGCTGAGGGTGTTTAGTGGTAGCCTGAGGGTGTATAGGGGTAGTCTGAGGGTGTTTAGGTGTAGGCTGAGGGTGTTTATGTGTCGGCTGAGGGTGTTTAGGGGTAGGCTGAGGGTGTTTAGGGGTAGGCTGAGGGTGTTTAGGGGGAGCCTGAGGGTGTCCGGGGGAGACAGATGGAGTTTAGGGGTAGGCTGAGGTTGTTTAGGGGTAGGCTGAGGGTGTCCAGGGGGAGACTGAGGGTGTTTAGGGGTAGGCTGAGGGTGTTTAGGGGTAGGCTGAGGGTGTCCAGGGGGAGTCTGGGGTTGTTTAGGGGTAGGCTGAGGGCGTTTAGGCGGAGACTGAGGGTGTCCAGGGGGAGACTGAGGGTGTTTAGGGGTAGGCTGAGGGTTTTTAGGGGTAGGCTGAGGGTGTTTAGGGGGAGCCTGAGGGTGTCCGGGGGAGACAGATGGAGTTTAGGGGTAGGCTGAGGTTGTTTAGGGGTAGGCTGAGGGTGTCCAGGGGGAGACTGAGGGTGTTTAGGGGTAGGCTGAGGGTGTTTAGGGGTAGGCTGAGGGTGTCCAGGGGGAGTCTGGGGTTGTTTAGGGGTAGGCTGAGGGCGTTTAGGCGGAGACTGAGGGTGTCCAGGGGGAGACTGAGGGTGTTTAGGGGTAGGGTGAGGGTGTTTAGGGGGAGGCTGAGCGTGTTTAGGGGTAGGCTGAGGGTGTTTAAGTGAAGGCTGAGGGTGTTTAGGGGTATGCTGAGGGTGTTTAGGTGAAGGCTGAGGGTGTTTAGGGGTAGGCTGAGGGAGTTTAGGGGTAGGTTGAGGGTGTTTAGGGGTAGGCTGAGGGTGTTTAGGGGTAGGTTGAAGGTGTTTAGGGGTAGGATGAGGGTGTTTAGGGGTAGGCTGAGATTGTCCAGGGGGATACTGAGGGTGTTTAGGGGTAGGGTGAGGTTGTTTAGGGGTATGCTGAGGGTGTTTAGGGGGAGACTGAGGGTGTTTAGTTGGAGACTGTGGGTGTTTAGGGGAAACTGAGGGTGTTTAGGTGTAGGCTGAGGTGTTGAGGGGTAGGCGGACGTTTTTAGGGGTAGGCTGAGGGTTTTTAGGGGGAGACTGAGGCTGTTTGGTTGTAGGCAGAATGTGTTTAGGGGAGACTGAGGGTGTTAAGGGGTACGCTGAGTGTGTTTAGGGTAGGCTGAGTGTGTTAAGGGGTAGGCTGAGGGTGTTTAGGGGGAGACTGAGGGTGTTTAGGGGGAGAATGAGGGTGTTTAGCGGTTGGCTGATGGTGTTAAGGGGGAGACTGAGGGTGTTTACGGGTAGGCTGAGGTTTTTTAGGGGGATACTGAGGGTGTTTTCGGGTAGGGTGAGGGTGTTTAGGCGTAGGCTGAGGGTGTTTATGGGGAGTCTGAGGGTGTTTCGGGGGAGACTGAGCGTGTTTAGGGGTAGACTGAGGGTGTTTAGTGGTAGGCAAAGGGTTTCCAGGGGGAGACTGTTTAGGGGAGAATAAGGGTGTTTAGGGGTAGGCTGAGGGAGTTTAGGGGTAGGCTGAGGGAGTTTAGGGTTAGGCTACGTATGTCCAGGGGGAGACTTTGGGTGTTTAGGGGTAGGCTGAGGGTGTTTAGGGGTAGGCTGAGGGTGTTTAGGGGTAGTCTGAGGGTTTTTAGGGGTAGGCTGAGGGTGTTTAGCGGCAGACTGAGGTTGTTCAGGTGTAGACTGAGGGTGTTTAGGGGTAGGCTGAGGGTGTTTAGGGGTAGACTGAGGGTGTTTAGGTGGAGACTGAGGGTGTTTAGGGGTAGGCTGAAGGTGTTAAGGGGTAGGCTGAGGGTGTTTAGGGGCATGCTGAGGGTGTATTGAGGCAGGCTGAGGGTGTTTAGGGGTAGGCTGAGGGTGTTTTGGGGGATACTAAGGGTGTCCAGGGGGTGACAGATGGAGTTTAGGGGTAGGCTGAGGGTTTTCCAGGGGGAGACTGAGGTTGTTTAGGGGTAGGCTGAGGGTTTTTAGGGGTAGGCTGAGGGTGTTTAGGGGTAGGCTGAGGGTTTCCAGGGGGAGACTGAGGTTGTTTAGGGGTAGGCTGAGGGTGTTTAGGTGTAGGCTGATGGTGTTTAGGTGTAGGCTGAGGGCGTATAGGGGTAGGCTGAGGGTGTTTAGGGGAGACTGAGGGTGTTTAGGGGGAGACTGAGGGTGCTTAGAGGTAGGCTGAGGGTGTTTTAGTGTAGGCTGAGGGTGTCCAGGGGTGGATGAGTGTGTTTATGGGTAGGCTGAGGGTATTTTGGGGTAGGCTGAGGGTGTTTAGGGGTAGACTGAGGGTGTTTAGGTGTAGGCTGAAGGTGTTTAGGTGAAGGCTGAGGGTGTTTATGGGTAGGGTGAGGGTGGTTAGGGGTAGGCTGAGGGTGTTTAGGGGCAGATTGAGGTTGTTCAGGTGTAGACTGAGGGTGTTTAGGGGTAGGCTGAGGGTGTTTAGGGGTAGACTGAGGGTGTTTAGGTGGAGACTGAGGGTGTTTAGGGGTAGGCTGAAGGTGTTAAGGGGTAGGCTGAGGGTGTTTAGGGGCATGCTGAGGGTGTATTGAGGCAGGCTGATGGTGTTTAGGGGTAGGCTGAGGGTGTTTTGGGGGATACTAAGGGTGTCCAGTGGGTGACAGATGGAGTTTAGGGGTAGGCTGAGGGTTTTCCAGGGGGAGACTGAGGTTGTTTAGGGGTAGGCTGAGGGTTTTTAGGGGTAGGCTGAGGGTGTTTAGGGGTAGGCTGAGGGTTTCCAGGGGGAGACTGAGGTTGTTTAGGGATAGGCTGAGGGTGTTTAGGTGTAGGCTGATGGTGTTTAGGTGTAGGCTGAGGGTGTATAGGGGTAGGCTGAGGGTGTTTAGGGGAGACTGAGGGTGTTTAGGGGGAGACTGAGGGTGATTAGGGGTAGGCTGAGGGTGTGTTAGTGTAGGCTGAGGGTGTCCAGGGGTGGATGAGTGTGTTTATGGGTAGGCTGAGGGTATTTTGGGGTAGGCTGAGGGTGTTTAGGGGTAGACTGAGGGTGTTTAGGTGTAGGCTGAAGGTGTTTAGGTGAAGGCTGAGGGTGTTTATGGGTAGGGTGAGGGTGGTTAGGGGTAGGCTGAGGGTGTTTAGGGGGAGACTGAGTGTTTCCAGGGGGAGACTGATGGCGTTTAGGGGTAGGCTGAGCGTGTCCAGGGGGAGACTGAGGGTGTTTAGTGGTAGGCTGAGGGTTTTTAGGGGTAGGCTGAGGGTGATTAGGGGGCGACTGAGGGTGTCCAGGGGTAGGCTGAGGGTGTTTAGTGGTAGGCTGAGGGTGTATAGGGGTAGGCTGATGGTGTTTAGGGGTAGGCTGAGGGTGTTTATAGAGAGACTGAGGCTGTCCAGGGGTAGGCTGAGGGTGTTTAGGGGTAGGCTGTGGGTGTCCAGGTGGAGACTGAGGGTGTTTAGGGGTAGGCTGAGGGTGTTTAGGGGTAGGCTGAGTGTGTTTAGGGTAGGGTGAGGGAGTTTAGGGGTAGGCTGAGTGTGTTTAGGTGTAGGCTGAGGGTGTTTAGGGGGAGACTGAGGGTTTTAAGGGGTAGGCTGAGGGTGTTTAGCGGTAGGCTAAGGGTGTTTAGTGGGAGACAGAGGGTGTTTAGGGGTAGGCTGAGGGTGTTGAGGGTTAGGCTGAGGTTGTTTAGGGGTAGGCTGAGGGTGTTTAGGGGGAGACTGAGGGTGTTTAGGGGGAGACTGAGGGTGTTTAGTGGTAGGCTAAGGGTTTCCAGGGGGAGACTGAGGTTGTTTAGGGGTAGGCTGAGGGTGTTTAGGGGCAGACTGAGGGAGATTAGGAGTAGACAAAGGGTGTTTAGGGGTAGGCTGAGGGTGTTTAGGGGTAGACTGAGGGTGTTTAGGTGGAGACTGAGGGTGTTTAGGTGGAGACTGAGGGTGTTTAGGTGTAGGCTGAGGTGTTGAGGGGTAGGCGGAGGATGTTTGAAGTAGTCTGAGGGTGTTTCGGGGGAGACTGAGGCTGTTTGGTTGTAGGCTGATTGGGTTTAGGTGAGACTGAGGGTGTTAAGGGGTACGCTGAGGGTGTTTATGGGGAGACTGAGGGTGTTTATGGGTAGGCTGAGGGTGTTCAAGGGGTGACTGAGGGTGTTTAGTGGTAGGCTCAGGGTGTTTAGGGGTAGGCTGAGGGTGTTAAGTGGGTGACTGAGGGTGTTTAGGGGTAGGCTGAGGGTGTTAAGGAGGAGACTGAGGGTGTTTAGGGGTAGGCTGAGGTTGTTTAGGGGTAGGCTGAGGGTGTTTAGGGGTAGGCTGAGGGTGTTTAGGTGTAGGCTGTGGGTGTATAGGGGTAGGCTGAGGGTGTTTATTGGAGACTGAGAGGTTAAGGTGTAAGCTGAGGCTGTATAGGGTAGGCTGAGGTTGTTAAGGGGTAGGCTGAGGGTGTTTAGGGGGAGACTGAGGGTGTTAAGGGGGAGACTGAGGGTGTTTAGGGGTAGGCTGAGGGTGCTAAGAAAGAGACTGAGGGTGTTTAGGGGTAGGCATAGGGTGTTTAGGGTTAAGCTGAGGGTGTTTAGGGGTAGGCTGATGGTGTTTCGTGTAGGCTGAGGGTGTATAGGGGAAGGCTGAGGGTTTTTAGGGGAGACTGAGGGTGATTAGGGGTAGGCTGAGGGTGTTTTAGCGTAGGCTGAGGGTGTCCAGAGATGGCTGAGTGTGTTTAGGGGTAGGCTGAGGGTATTTTGGGGTAGGCAGAGGGTGTTTAGGGGTAGACTGAGTCTGTTTAGGTGTAGGCTGAAGGTGTTTAGTGGTTGGCTGCGGGTGGGTAAGGGTAGGCTGCAGGTGGGTAAGGGTAGGCTGAGGGTGTTCAGGGGTAGGCTGAGGGAGTTTAGGGGGAGACTGTGTGTGTCCAGGGGGAGACTGATGGAGTTTAGGGGTAGGCTGAGGGTGTCCAGGGAGAGACTGAGGGTGTTTAGGGGTAGGCTGAGGGTGTTTAAGGGTCGGCTGAGGGTGTTTAGAGGTAGGCTGTGGGTGTCCAGGGGGAGACTGAGGGTGTTTAGGTGAAGGCCGAGGGTGTTTAGGGGTCGGCTGAGGGTGTTTAGGGGTAGGCTGAGGGTGTATAGGCGTAGGCTGAGGTTGTTTAGGGGTAGGCTGAGGGTTTCCAGGGGGTGACTGAGGTTGTTTAGGGGTAGGCTGAGGGTGTTTAGTGGTAGGCAAAGGGTTTCCAGGGGGAGACTGAGGGTGTTTAGGGGTAGGCTGAGGGTGTTTATGGGGAGACTGAGGGTGTTTAGGGGTAGGCTGAGGGTGTTTATGGGTAGGCTGAGGGTTTTTAGGGGTAGGCTGAGGGTGTTTAGGGGCAGACTGAAGGTGTTCAGGTGTAGACTGAGGGTGTTTAGGGGTAGGCTGAGGGTGTTTAGGGGTAGACTGAGGGTGTTAAGGAGTAGGCTGAGGGTGTTAAGGGGGAGACTGAGGGTGTCCAGGGGTAGGCTGAGGGTGTTTAGGGGCATGCTGAGGGTGTATTGGGGCAGTCTGAGGGGGTTTAGGGGTAGGCTGAGGGTGTTTAGGGGGAGACTGAGGGTGTTTAGGGGTAGGCTGAGGGTGTATAGGAGTAGGCTGAGGGTGTTAAGGGGGAGACTGAGGGTGTTTAGGGGTAGGCTGAGTGTGTGTATGGGGAGACTGAGGGTGTTTAGTGGTAGGCTGAGGGTTTTTAGGGGTAGGCTGAGGGTGATTAGGGGGCGACTGAGGGTGTCCAGGGGTAGGCTGAGGTTGTTTAGTGGTAGGCTGAGGGTGTATAGGGGTAGGCTGATGGTGTTTAGGGGTAGGCTGAGGGTGTTTAGGGGGAGACTGAGGGTGTCCAGGGGTAGGCTGAGGGTGCTTAGGGGGAGACTGAGGTTATTTAGGGGTAGGCTGTGGGTGTCCAGGTGGAGACTGAGGGTGTTTAGGGGTAGGCTGAGGGTGTTTAGGGGTAGGCTGAGGGTGTTTAGGTGTAGGCTGAGTGTGTTTAGGGTAGGGTGAGGGAGTTTAGGGGTAGGCTGAGTGTGTTTAGGTGTAGGCTGAGGGTGTTTAGGGGGAGACTGAGGGTTTTTAGGGGTAGGCTGAGGGTGTTTAGCGGTAGGCTAAGGGTGTTTAGTGGGAGACAGAGGGTGTTTAGGGGTAGGCTGAGGGTGTTTAGTGTTAGGGTGAGGATTTTTAGGGGTAGTCTGATGTTGTTAAGAGGCAGACTGAGGGAGTTTAGGAGTAGACAAAGGGTGTTTAGGGGTAGGCTGAGGGTGTTTAGGGGTAGACTGAGGGTGTTTAGGTGGAGACTGGGGGTGTTTAGGTGGAGACTGAGGGTGTTTAGGTGTAGGCTGAGGTGTTGAGGGGTAGGCGGAGGATGTTTGAAGTAGTCTGAGGGTGTTTAGGGGGAGACTGAGGCTGTTTGGTTGTAGGCTGATTGGGTTCAGGGGAGACAGAGAGTGTTAAGGGGTACGCTGAGGGTGTTTATGGGGAGACTGAGGGTGTTTAGGGGTAGGCTGAGGGTGTTCAAGGGGTGACTGAGGGTGTTTAGTGGTAGGCTCAGGGTGTTTAGGGGTAGGCTGAGGGTGTTAAGTGGGTGACTGAGGGTGTTTAGGGGTAGGCTGAGGGTGTTAAGGAGGAGACTGCGGGTGTTTAGGGGTAGGCTGAGGGTGTTTAGGTGTAGGCTGAGGGTGTATAGGGGTAGGCTGAGGGTGTTAAGGAGGAGACTGAGGGTGTTTAGGGGTAGGCTGAGGGTGTTTTAGCGTAGGCTGAGGGTGTCCAGAGGTGGCTGAGTGTGTTTAGGGGTAGGCTGAGGGTATTTTGGGGTAGGCTGAGGGTGTTTAGGGGTAGACTGAGTGTGTTTAGGTGTAGGCTGAAGGTGTTTAGTGGTAAGCTGCGGGTGGTTAGGGGTAGGCTGAGGGAGTTTAGGGGGAGACTGTGTGTGTCCAGGGGGAGACTGATGGAGTTTAGGGGTAGGTTGAGGGTGTCCAGGGGGAGACTGATGGAGTTTAGGCGTAGGCTGAGGGTGTCCAGGGGGAGACTGAGGGTGTTTAGGGGTAGGCTGAGGGTGTTTAGGGGTAGGCTGAGGGTGTTTAGGGGTAGGCTGAGGGAGTTTAGGGGTAGGCTGAGGGTGTCCAGGAGGAGACTGGGGGTGTTTAGGGGTAGGCTGAGAGTTTTTATGGGTAGGCTGAGGGTGATTAGGGGGCGACTGAGGGTGTCCAGGTGTAGGCTGAAGGTGTTTAGTGGTAGCCTGAGGGTGTATAGGGTAGGCTGAGGGTGTTTAGGGGTAGTCTGAGGGTGTTTAGGGGGAGACTGAGGGTGTCCAGGGGGAGACAGATGGAGTTTAGGGAAGGCTGAGGGTGTCCAGGGAGAGACTGAGGGTGTTTAGGGGTAGGCTGAGGGTGTTTAGGGGTCGGCTGAGGGTGTTTAGGGGTAGGCTGTGGGTGTCCAGGGGGAGACTGAGGGTGTTTAGGTGAAGGCCGAGGGTGTTTAGTGGTATTCTGAGGGTGTTTAGGGGTAGGCTGAGTGTGTTTAGTGTAGGCTGAGGGTGTAAAGGGGTAGGTGAGGGTGTTTAGGGGGAGAGAGAGGGTGTTTAGGGGTTGGCTGATGGTGTTAAGGGGGAGACTGAGGGTGTTCAGGGGTCGGCTGAGGGTGTCCAGGGGGAGACTGAGGGTGTTTAGGGGTAGGCTGAGGGTGTTTAGTGGTAGGCAAAGGGTTTCCAGGGGGAGACTGAGGGTGTTTAGGGGTAGGCTGAGGGTGTTTATGGGTAGGCTATGTATGTCCAGGGGTAGACTTAGGGTGTTTAGGGGTAGGCTGAGGGTGTTTAGGGGTAGGCTGAGGGTTTTTAGGGGTAGGCTGAGGGTGTTTAGGGGCAGACTGAGGGTGTTCAGGTGTAGACTGAGGGTGTTTAGGGGTAGGCTGAGGGTGTTTAGGGGTAGACTGAGGGTGTTAAGGGGTAGGCTGAGGGTGTTAAGGGGGAGACTGAGGGTGTCCAGGGGTAGGCTGAGGGTGTTTAGGGGCATGCTGAGGGTGTATTGGGGCAGGCTGAGGGGGTTTAGGGGTAGGCTGAGGGTGTTTAGGGGGAGACTGAGGGTGTTTAGGGGTAGGCTGAGGGTGTATAGGAGTAGGCTGAGGGTGTTAAGGGGGAGACTGAGGGTGTTTAGGGGTAGGCTGAGTGTGTTTATGGGGAGACTGAGGGTGTTTAGGGGTAGGCTGAGGGTGTTAAGGGGGAGACTGAGGGTGTTTAGGGCAGACAGAGGGTGTTTATGGGTAGGCTGAGGGTGTTTAGGGGTAGGCTGAGTGTGTTTAGGGTAGGCTGAGGGTGTAAAGGGGTAGGTGAGGGTGTTTAGGGGGAGACTGAGGGTGTTTAGGGGTTGGCTGATAGTGTTAAGGGGGAGACTGAGGGTGTTTAGGGGTCGGCTGAGGGTGTTTAGGGGTAGGCTGAGGGTGTATAGGCTTAGGCTGAGGTTGTTTAGGGGTAGGCTGAGGGTTTCCAAGGGGTGACTGAGGTTGTTTCGGGGTAGGCTGAGGGTGTTTAGTGGTAGGCAAAGGGTTTCCAGGGGGAGACTGAGGGTGTTTAGGGGTAGGCTGAGGGTGTTTATGGGTAGGCTAAGTATGTCCAGGGGGAGACTTTGGGTGTTTAGGGGTAGGCTGCGGGTGTTTAGGGGTAGGCTGAGGGTTTTTAGGGGTAGGCTGAGGGTGTTTAGGGGCAGACTGAGGGTGTTCAGGTGTAGACTGAGGGTGTTTAGGGGTAGGGTGAGGGTGTTTAGGGGTAGACTGAGGGTGTTTAGGTGGAGACTGAGGGTGTTTAGGTGTAGGCTGAGGGTGTTTAGGGGGAGACTGACGCTGTTAGGGTTAGGCTGAGGGTGTTTAGGGGCAGGCTGATGGTGTTTAGGTGTAGGCTGAGGGTGTACAGGGGTAGGCTGAGGGTGTTTAGGGGAGACTGAGGGTGTTTAGGGGTAGGCTGAGTGTGTTTAGGGGGAGACTGAGGGTGTCCAGGGGGAGACTGATGGAGTTTAGGGAAGGCTAAGTGTGTCCCGGGGGAGACTGAGGGTGTTTAGGGTAGGCTGAGGGTGTTTAGGGGTAGGCTGAGGGTGTTTCGGGGGAGACTGAGGGTGTCCAGGGGTAGGCTAAGGGTGTTTAGGGGGAGACTGAGGTTATTTAGGGGTAGGCTGTGGGTGTCCAGGTGGAGACTGAGGGTGTTTAGGGGTAGGCTGAGGGTATTTAGGGGTAGGCCGAGTGTGTTTAGGGTAGGGTGAGGGAGTTTAGGGGTAGGCTGAGTGTGTTTAGGGTAGGCTGAGGGTGTAAAGGGGTAGGTGAGGGTGTTTAGGGGGAGACTGAGGGTGTTTGGGGTAGGCTGAGGGTGTGAAGGGGGAGACTGAGGGTGTTTAGGGGTAGGCTGAGGGTGCTAAGAAAGAGACTGAGGGTGTTTAGGGGTAGGCATCGGGTGTTTAGGGTTAAGCTGAGGGTGTTTAGGGGTAGGCTGATGGTGTTTAATGTAGGCTGAGGGTGTATAGGGGTAGGCTGAGGGTTTTTAGGAGAGACTGAGGGTGATTAGGGGTAGGCTGAGGGTGTTTTAGCGTAGGCTGAGGGTGTCCAGAGGTGGCTGAGTGTGTTTAGGGGTAGGCTGAGGGTATTTTGGGGTAGGCTGAGGGTGTTTAGGGGTAGACTGAGTGTGTTTAGGTGTAGGCTGAAGGTGTTTAGTGGTAGGCTGCGGGTGGTTGGGGTAGGCTGAGGGAGTTTAGGGCGAGACTGTGTGTGTCCAGGGGGAGACTGATGGAGTTTAGGGGTAGGCTGAGGGTGTTTAGGGGGAGACTGAGGGTGTTTAGGGGTAGGCTGAGGGTGTTTAGGGGTAGGCTGAGGGTGTATAGGGGTAGGCTGAGGGTGTTTAGGGGAGACTGAGGGTGTTTAGGGGAAGGCTGAGGGTGTTTAGGGGTAGGCTGAGTGTGTTTAGGGTAGGCTGAGGGTGTAAAGGGGTAGGTGAGGGTGTTTAGGGGGAGACTGAGGGTGTTTAGGGGTAGGCTGAGGTTGTTTAGGGGTAGGCTGAGGGTTTCCAGGGGGAGACTGACGCTGTTAGGTGTAGGCTGAGGGTGTTTAGGGGCAGGCTGAAGGTGTTTAGGTGTAGGCTGAGGGTGTATAGGGGTAGGCTGAGGGTGTTTAGGGGAGACTGAGGGTGTTTAGGGGTAGGCTGAGTGTGTTTAGGGGGAGACTGATGGAGTTTAGGGAAGGCTAAGTGTGTCCCGGGGGAGACTGAGGGTGTTTAGGGTAGGCTGAGGGTGTTTAGGGGTACGCTGAGGGTGTTTCGGGGGAGACTGAGGGTGTCCAGGGGTAGGCTGAGGGTGTTTAGGGGGAGACTGAGGTTATTTACGGGTAGGCTGTGGGTGTCCAGGTGGAGACTGAGGGTGTTTAGGGGTAGGCTGAGGGTGTTTAGGGGTAGGCTGAGGGTGTTTAGGGGTAGGCCGAGTGTGTTTAGGGTAGGGTGAGGGAGTTTAGGTGTAGGCTGAGTGTGTTTAGGTGTAGGCTGAGGGTGTTTAGGGGGAGACTGAGGGTTTTTAGGGGTAGGCTGATGGTGTTTAGCGGTAGGCTAAGGGTGTTTAGTGGGAGACAGAGGGTGTTTAGGGGTAGGCTGAGGGTGTTGAGGTGTAGGCTGAGGTTGTTTATGGGTAGGCTGAGGTTGTCCAGGGGGAGACTGAGAGTGTTTAGGGGTAGGCTGAGCGTGTTTAGGGGGAGACTGAGGGTGTTTAGGGGGAGACTAAGGGTGTTTAGTGGTACGCTAAGGGTTTCCAGGGGGAGACTGAGGTTGTTTAGGGGTAGGCTGAGGGTGTTTAGAGGCAGACTGAGGGAGTTTAGGAGTAGACAGAGGGTGTTTAGGGGTAGGCTGAGGGTGTTTAGGGGTAGGCTGAGGATGTTTAGGGGTAGGCTGAGGGTGTTTAGGGTTAGGGTGAGGGTTTTTAGGGGTAGGCTGAGGGTGTTTAGAGGCAGACTGAGGGAGTTTAGGAGTAGACAGAGTGTGTTTAGGGGTAGGCTGAGGGTGTTTAGGGGTAGACTGAGAGTGTTTAGGTGGAGACTGAGGGTGTTTAGGTGGAGACTGAGGGTGTTTAGGTGTAGGCTGAGGTGTTGAGGGGTAGGCGGAGGATGTTAGAAGTAGTCTGAGGGTGTTTAGGGGGAGACTGAGGGTGTTTAGGGGTAGGCTGAGGGTGTTTAGGGGGAGACTGAGGGTGTTTAGTGGTAGGCTGAGGGTGCTAAGAAAGAGACTGAGGGTGTTTAGGGGTAGGCTGAGGGTGCTAAGAAAGAGACTGAGGGTGTTTAGGGGTAGGCTGAGGGTGTTTAGGGGTAGGCTGATGGTGTTTAGGTGTAGGCTGAGGGTGTATAGGGGTAGGCTGAGGGTTTTTAGGGGAGACTGAGGATGATTAGGGGTAGGCTGAGGGTGTTTTAGCGTAGGCTGAGGGTGTCCAGGGGTGCTGCGTGTGTTTAGGGGTAGGCTGAGGGTATTTTGGGGTAGGCTGAGGGTGTTTAGGGGTAGACTGAGGGTGTTCAGGTGTAGGCTGAAGGTGTTTAGGGGTAGGCTGCGGGTGGTTAGGGGTAGGCTGAAGGTGTTTAGGGGTAGTCTGAAGGTGTTTAGGGGTAGGCTGCGGGTGGTTAGGGGTAGGCTGAGGGTGTTTAGGGGGAGACTGAGTGTGTCCAGGGGGAGACTGATGGAGTTTAGGGGTAGGCTGAGGGTTTCCAGGGGGAGACTGAGGGTGTTTACGGGTAGGCTGAGAGTGTTTATGGGTAGGCTGAGGCTGATTAGGGGGCGACTGAGGGTGTCCCGGGGTAGGCAGAGGTTGTTTAGTGGTAGCCTGAGGGTGTATAGGGGTAGGCTGAGGGTGTTTAGGGGTAGGCTGAGGGTGTTTATGGGGTGACTGAGGGTGTCCAGGGGGAGACAGATGGAGTTTCGGTAAGGCTGAGGGTGTCCAGGGGGAGACTGAGGGTGTTTAGAGGTAGGCTGAGGGTGTTTAGGGGGAGGCTGAGGGTGTTTAGGGGGAGACTAAGGGTGTCCAGCGGTAGGCTGAGGGTGTTTAGGGGTAGGCTGAGGGTGTTTAGTGGTAGGTTGAGGGTGTTTAGGGGTAGGCTGTGGGTGTCCAGGGGGAGACTGAGGATGTTTAGGTGAAGGCCGAGGGTGTTTAGGGGTAGGCTGAGGGTGTTTAGGTGAAGGCTGAGGGTGTTTAGGGGGAGACTAAGGGTGTCCAGGGGTAGGCTGAGGGTGTTTAGGGGTAGGCTGAGGGTGTTTAGGGGTAGGCTGAGGGTGTTTAGGGGGAGACTAAGGGTGTCCAGGGGTAGGCTGAGGGTGTTTAGGGGTAGGCTGAGGGTGTTTAGTGGTAGGTTGAGGGTGTTTAGGGGTAGGCTGTGGGTGTCCAGGGGGAGACTGAGGGTGTTTAGGTGAAGGCCGAGGGTGTTTAGGGGTAGGCTGAGGATGTTTAGGGGTAGGGGCAGGGTGTTTAGGGGTAGGCTCAGTGTGTTTAGGTGTAGGCTGAGGGTGTTTAGGGGGAGACTGAGGGTGTTTAGGGGTAGGCTGAGGGTGTTTAGCGGTAGGGTAAGGGTGTTTAGTGGGAGACTGAGGGTGTTTAGCACGAGACAGAGGGTGTTTAGGGGTAGGTTGAGGGTGTTTAGGGGGAGACTGAGGGTGTTTAGGTGGAGAATGTGGGTGTTTAGGTGGAGGCTGAGGGTGTTTAGGTGTAGGCTGAGGTGTTGAGGGGTAGGCGGACGTTTTTTGGGGTAGGCTGAGGGTGTTTAGGGGAGACTGAGTGTGTCCAGGGGGAGACTGAGGGTGTTTAGGGGGAGACTGATGGTGTTTAGGGGGAGACTGAGGGTGTCTAGGGGGAGACTGAGGGTGTTTAGGGGTAGGCTGAGGGTGTTTAGGTTTAGGCTGAGGGTGTTTAGGGGTAGGCTGAGGGTGTTTAGGGGTAGGCTGAGGGTGTCCAGGGGGAGACAGAGGGTGTTTAGGGGTAGACTGAGGGTGTTTAGGTGTAGTCTAAGTGTGTTTAGGGGGAGACTGAGGGTGTTTATGGGCAGGCTGAATGTGTTTAGGGGTAGTCTGAGGGTGTTTAGGGGTAGGCTGAGGGTGTTTAGGGGTAGGCTGAAGGTGTTTAGGGGTAGGCTGAGGGTGTCCAGCGGGAGGCCGAGGGTGTTAAGGGGTAGGCTGAGGTTATTTTGGGGTAGGCTGAGTGTGTTTAGGGGTAGGCTGAGGGTAATTCGGGGTAGGCTGAGGGTGTTTAGGGGTAGACTGAGGGTGTTTAGGTGTAGGCTGATATTGTTTAGGGGTAGGCTGCGAAAGGTTAGCGGTAGGCTGAGGGTGTTTAGGGGCAGACTGAGTGTTTCCAGGGGGAGACTGATGGAGTTTAGGGGTAGACTGAGGGTGTCCAGGGGGAGACTGAGGGTGTTTAGGGGTAGGCTGAGGGTGTTTAGGGGTAGGCTGAGGGTGATTAGGGGGAGACTGAGGGTGTCCAGGGGTAGGCTGAGGGTGTTTAATGGTAGGCTGAGGGTGTATAGGGGTAGGCTGAGGGTGTTAAGGTGTAGGCTGTGGCTGTCCAGGGGGAGACTGAGCGTGTTTAGCTGAAGGCTGAGGGTGTTTAGGGGTTGGCTGAGGATGTTTAGGTGTAGACTGAGGGTGTTTAGGGGGAGACTGAGGGTTTTTAGGGGTAGGCTGAGGGTTTTTAGCGGTAGGCTAAGGGTGTTTAGTGGGAGACTGAGTGTGTTTAGTGGGAGACAGAGGGTGTTTAGGGGTAGGCTGAGGTTGTTTAAGGGTAGGCTGAGGTTGTCCAGGGGGAGACTGAGGGTGGTTAGGGGTAGGCTGAGTGTGTTTTAGCGTAGGCTGAGGGTGTCCAGATATGGCTGAGTGTGTTTAGGGGTAGGCTGAGGGTATTTTGGGGTTGGCTGAGGGTGTTTAGGGGTAGACTGAGGGTGTTTAGGTGTAGGCTGAATGTGTTTAGTGGTAGGCTGCGGGTGGTTAGGGGTAGGCTGAGGGTGTTTAGGGGAGACTGAGTGTGTCCAGGGGGAGACTGATGGAGTTTAGGGGTAGGCTGAGTGTGTTTAGGGGGAGACTGAGTGTGTCCAGGGGGAGACTGATGGAGTTTAGGGGTAGGCTGAGGGTGTCCAGGGGGAGACTGAGGGTGTTTAGGGGTAGGCTGAGAGTGTTTATGGGTAGGCTGAGGCTGATTAGGGGGCGACTGAGGGTGTCCCGGGGTAGGCAGAGGTTGTTTAGTGGTAGCCTGAGGGTGTATAGGGGTAGGCTGAGGGTGTTTAGGGGTAGGCTGAGGGTGTTTATGGGGAGACTGAGGTTGTCCAGGGGGAGACAGATGGAGTTTAGGGAAGGCTGAGGGTGTCCAGGGGGAGACTGAGGGTGTTTAGAGGTAGGCTGAGGGTGTTTAGGGGTAGGCTGAGGGTGTTTAGGGGGAGACTAAGGGTGTCCAGCGGTAGGCTGAGGGTGTTTAGGGGTAGGCTGAGGGTGTTTAGTGGTAGGTTGAGGGTGTTTAGGGGTAGGCTGTGGGTGTCCAGGGGGAGACTGAGGGTGTTTAGGTGAAGGCCGAGGGTGTTTAGGGGTAGGCTGAGGGTGTTTAGGGGTAGGCTGAGGGTGTTTAGGGTTAGGGTGAGGGTTTTTTAGGGGTAGGCTGCGGGTGTTTAGAGGCAGACTGAGGGAGTTTAGGTGGAGACTGAGGGTGTTTAGGTGGAGACTGAGGGTGTTTAGGTGTAGGCTGAGGTGTTGAGGAGTAGGCGGAGGATGTTAGAAGTAGTCTGAGGGTGTTTTGGGGGAGACTGAGGCTGTTTGGTTGTAGGCTGATTGGGTTTAGGGGAGACTGAGGGTGTTAAGGGGTACGCTGAGGGTGTTTATGGGGAGACTGAGTGTGTTTACGGGTAGGCTGAGAGTGTTCAAGGAGTGACTGAGGGTGTTTAGTGGTAGGCTCAGGGTGTTTAGGGGTAGGCTGAGGGTGTTAAGTGGGTGACTGAGGGTGTTTAGGGGAAGGCTGAGGGTGTTAAGGAGGAGACTGAGGGTGTTTAGGAGTAGGCTGAGGGTGTTTAGGTGTAGGCTGAGGGTGTATAGGGGTAGGATGAGGGTGTTAAGGAGGAGACTGAGGGTGTTAAGGAGGAGACTGAGGGTGTTTAGGGGTAGGCTGAGGGTGTTTAGGTGTAGGCTGAGGGTGTTTAGGGGTAGGCTGAGGGTGTTTAGGTGTAGGCTGAGGGTGTTTAGGGGTAGGCTGAGGGTGTTTAGGTGTAGGCTGCGGCTGTATAGGGTAGGCTGAGGGTGTTAAGGGGTAGGCTGAGGGTGTTTAGGGGGAGACTGAGGGTGTTTAGGGGTAGGCTGAGGGTGTGAAGGGGGAGACTGAGGGTGTTTAGGGGTAGGCTGAGGGTGCTAAGAAAGAGACTGAGGGTGTTTAGGGGTAGGCATAGGGTGTTTAGGGTTAAGCTGAGGGTGTTTAGGGGTAGGCTGATGGTGTTTCGTGTAGGCTGAGGGTGTATAGGGGTAGGCTGAGGGTTTTTAGGGGAGACTGAGGGTGATTAGGGGTAGGCTGAGGGTGTTTTAGCGTAGGCTGAGGGTGTCCAGAGGTGGCTGAGTGTGTTTAGGGGTAGGCTGAGGGTATTTTGGGGTAGGCTGAGGGTGTTTAGGGGTAGACTGAGTGTGTTTAGGTGTAGGCTGAAGGTGTTTAGGGGTAGGCTGCGGGTGGTTAGGGGTAGGCTGAGGGAGTTTAGGGGGAGACTGTGTGTGTCCAGGGGGAGACTGATGGAGTTTAGGGGTAGGCTGAGGGTGTTTAGGGGGAGACTGAGGGTGTTTAGGGGTAGGCTGAGGGTGTTTAGGGGTAGGCTGAGGGTTTCCAGGGGGAGACTGACGCTGTTAGGGGTAAGCTGAGGGTATTTAGGGGCAGGCTGATGGTGTTTAGGTGTAGGCTGAGGGTGTATAGGGGTAGGCTGAGGGTGTTTAGGGGAGACTGAGGGTGTTTAGGGGTCGGCTGAGGGTGTTTAGTGGTAGGCTGAGTGTGTTTAGGGTAGGCTGAGGGTGTAAAGGGGTAGGTGAGGGTGTTTAGGGGGAGACTGAGGGTGTTTAGGGGTTGGCTGATGGTGTTAAGGGGGAGACTGAGGGTGTTTAGGGGTTGGCTGAGGGTGTTTAGGGGTAGGCTGAGGGTGTATAGGCTTAGGCTGAGGTTGTTTAGGGGTAGGCTGAGGGTTTCCAGGGGGTGACTGAGGTTGTTTAGGGGTAGGCTGAGGGTGTTTAGTTGTAGGCAAAGGGTTTCCAGGGGGAGACTGAGGGTGTTTAGGGGTAGGCTGAGGGTGTTTATGGGTAGGCTAAGTATGTCCAGGGGGAGACTTTGGGTGTCCAGGGGTAGGCTGAGGGTGTTTAGGGGTAGGCTGAGGGTTTTTAGGGGTAGGCTGAGGCTGTTTAGGGGCAGACTGAGGGTGTTCAGGTGTAGACTGAGGGTGTTTAGGGGTAGGCTGAGGGTGTTTAGTGGTAGGTTGAGGGTGTTTAGGGGTAGGCTGTGGGTGTCCAGGGGGAGACTGAGGGTGTTTAGGTGAAGGCCGAGGGTGTTTAGGGGTAGGCTGAGGATGTTTAGGGGTAGGGTGAGGGTGTTTAGGGGTAGGCTCAGTGTGTTTAGGTGTAGGCTGAGGGTGTTTAGGGGGAGACTGAGGGTGTTTAGGGGTAGGCTGAGGGTGTTTAGCGGTAGGGTAAGGGTGTTTAGTGGGAGACTGAGGGTGTTTAGCACGAGACAGAGGGTGTTTAGGGGTAGGTTGAGGGTGTTTAGGGGGAGACTGAGGGTGTTTAGGTGGAGAATGTGGGTGTTTAGGTGGAGGCTGAGGGTGTTTAGGTGTAGGCTGAGGTGTTGAGGGGTAGTTGGACGTTTTTTGGGGTAGGCTGAGGGTGTTTAGGGGAGACTGAGTGTGTCCAGGGGGAGACTGAGGGTGTTTAGCGGGAGACTGATGGTGTTTAGGGGGAGACTGAGGGTGTCTAGGTGGAGACTGAGGGTGTTTAGGGGTAGGCTGAGGGTGTTTAGGTTTAGGCTGAGGGTGTTTAGGGGTAGGCTGAGGGTGTTTAGGGGTAGGCTGAGGGTGTCCAGGGGGAGACAGAGGGTGTTTAGGGGTAGACTGAGGGTGTTTAGGTGTAGTCTAAGGGTGTTTAGGGGGAGACTGAGGGTGTTTATGGGCAGGCTGAATGTGTTTAGGGGTAGTCTGAGGGTGTTTAGGGGTAGGCTGAGGGTGTTTAGGGGTAGGCTGAAGGTGTTTAGGGGTAGGCTGAGGGTGTCCAGCGGGAGGCTGAGGGTGTTAAGGGGTAGGCTGAGGGTATTTTGGGGTAGGCTGAGTGTGTTTAGGGGTAGGCTGAGGGTAATTCGGGGTAGGCTGAGGGTGTTTAGGGGTAGACTGAGGGTGTTTAGGTGTAGGCTGATATTGTTTAGGGGTAGGCTGCGAAAGGTTAGCGGTAGGCTGAGGATGTTTAGGTGTAGGCTGAGGGTGTTTAGGGGGAGACTGAGGGTTTTTAGGGGTAGGCTGAGGGTTTTTAGCGGTAGGCTAAGGGTGTTTAGTGGGAGACTGAGTGTGTTTAGTGGGAGACAGAGGGTGTTTAGGGGTAGGCTGAGGTTGTTTAAGGGTAGGCTGAGGTTGTCCAGGGGGAGACTGAGGGTGGTTAGGGGTAGGCTGAGTGTGTTTTAGCGTAGGCTGAGGGTGTCCAGATATGGCTGAGTGTGTTTAGGGGTAGGCTGAGGGTATTTTGGGGTTGGCTGAGGGTGTTTAGGGGTAGACTGAGGGTGTTTAGGTGTAGGCTGAAGGTGTTTAGTGGTAGGCTGCGGGTGGTTAGGGGTAGGCTGAGGGTGTTTAGGGGGAGACTGAGTGTGTCCAGGGGGAGACTGATGGAGTTTAGGGGTAGGCTGAGGGTTTCCAGGGGGAGACTGAGGGTGTTTAGGGGTAGGCTGAGAGTGTTTATGGGTAGGCTGAGGCTGATTAGGGGGCGACTGAGGGTGTCCCGGGGTAGGCAGAGGTTGTTTAGTGGTAGCCTGAGGGTGTATAGGGGTAGGCTGAGGGTGTTTAGGGGTAGGCTGAGGGTGTTTATGGGGAGACTGAGGTTGTCCAGGGGGAGACAGATGGAGTTTAGGGAAGGCTGAGGGTGTCCAGGGGGAGACTGAGGGTGTTTAGAGGTAGGCTGAGGGTGTTTAGGGGTAGGCTGAGGGTGTTTAGGGGGAGACTAAGGGTGTCCAGCGGTAGGCTGAGGGTGTTTAGGGGTAGGCTGAGGGTGTTTAGTGGTAGGTTGAGGGTGTTTAGGGGTAGGCTGTGGGTGTCCAGGGGGAGACTGAGGGTGTTTAGGTGAAGGCCGAGGGTGTTTAGGGGTAGGCTGAGGGTGTTTAGGGGTAGGCTGAGGGTGTTTAGGGGGAGACTAAGGGTGTCCAGGGGTAGGCTGAGGTTGTCCAGGGGGAGACTGAGAGTGTTTAGGGGTAGGCTGAGCGTGTTTAGGGGGAGACTGAGGGTGTTTAGGGGGAGACTGAGGGTGTTTACTGGTAGGCTAAGGGTTTCCAGGGGGAGACTGAGGTTGTTTCGGGGTAGGCTGAGGGTGTTTAGGGTTAGGGTGAGGGTTTTTAGGGGTAGGCTGAGGGTGTTTAGAGGCAGACTGAGGGAGTTTAGGTGGAGACTGAGGGTGTTTAGGTGGAGACTGAGGGTGTTTAGGTGTAGGCTGAGGTGTTGAGGAGTAGGCGGAGGATGTTAGAAGTAGTCTGAGGGTGTTTAGGGGGAGACTGAGGCTGTTTGGTTGTAGGCTGATTGGGTTTAGGGGAGACTGAGGGTGTTAAGGGGTACGCTGAGGGTGTTTATGGGGAGACTGAGTGTGTTTACGGGTAGGCTGAGGGTGTTCAAGGGGTGACTGAGGGTGTTTAGTGGTAGGCTCAGGGTGTTTAGGGGTAGGCTGAGGGTGTCTAGTGGGTGACTGAGGGTGTTTAGGGGTAGGCTGAGGGTGTTAAGGAGGAGACTGAGGGTGTTTAGGGGTAGGCTGAGGGCTTCCAGGGGGAGACTGACGCTGTTAGGGGTAGGCTGAGGGTGTTTAGGGGAGTCTGAGGGTGTTTAGGGGTAGGCTGATTGTGTTTAGGGGGAGACTGAGGGTGTCCAAGGGGAGACTGATGGAGTTTAGGGAAGGCTAAGTGTGTCCCGGGGGAGACTGAGGGTGTTTAGGGTAGGCTGAGGGTGTTTAGGGGTACGCTGAGGGTGTTTCGGGGGAGACTGACGGTGTCCAGGGGTAGTCTGAGGGTGTTTAGGGGGAGACTGAGGTTATTTAGGGGTAGGCTGTGGGTGTCCAGGTGGAGACTGAGGGTGTTTAGGTGTAGGCTGAGGGTGTTTAGGGGTAGGCTGAGGGTGTTTAGGGGTAGGCCGAGTGTGTTTAGGGTAGGGTGAGGGAGTTTAGGGGTAGGCTGAGTGTGTTTAGGTGTAGGCTGAGGGTGTTTAGGGGGAGACTGAGGGTTTTTAGGGGTAGGCTGATGGTGTTTAGCGGTAGGCTGAGGGTGTTTAGTGGGAGACAGAGGGTGTTTAGGGGTAGGCTGAGGGTGTTTAGGGGGAGACTAAGGGTGTCCAGCGGTAGGCTGAGGGTGTTTAGGGGTAGGCTGAGGGTGTTTAGTGGTAGGTTGAGGGTGTTTAGGGGTAGGCTGTGGGTGTCCAGGGGGAGACTGAGGGTGTTTAGGTGAAGGCCGAGGGTGTTTAGGGGTAGGCTGAGGATGTTTAGGTGTAGGCTGAGGGTGTTTAGGGGGAGACTGAGGGTTTTTAGGGGTAGGCTGAGGGTTTTTAGCGGTAGGCTAAGGGTGTTTAGTGGGAGACTGAGTGTGTTTAGTGGGAGACAGAGGGTGTTTAGGGGTAGGCTGAGGTTGTTTAAGGGTAGGCTGAGGTTGTCCAGGGGGAGACTGAGGGTGGTTAGGGGTAGGCTGAGGGTGTTTTAGCGTAGGCTGAGGGTGTCCAGATATGGCTGAGTGTGTTTAGGGGTAGGCTGAGGGTATTTTGGGGTTGGCTGAGGGTGTTTAGGGGTAGACTGAGGGTGTTTAGGTGTAGGCTGAAGGTGTTTAGTGGTAGGCTGCGGGTGGTTAGGGGTAGGCTGAGGGTGTTTAGGGGGAGACTGAGTGTGTCCAGGGGGAGACTGATGGAGTTTAGGGGTAGGCTGAGGGTTTCCAGGGGGAGACTGAGGGTGTTTAGGGGTAGGCTGAGAGTGTTTATGGGTAGGCGGAGGCTGATTAGGGGGCGACTGAGGGTGTCCCGGGGTAGGCAGAGGTTGTTTAGTGGTAGCCTGAGGGTGTATAGGGGTAGGCTGAGGGTGTTTAGGGGTAGGCTGAGGGTGTTTATGGGGAGACTGAGGTTGTCCAGGGGGAGACAGATGGAGTTTAGGGAAGGCTGAGGGTGTCCAGGGGGAGACTGAGGGTGGTTAGAGGTAGGCTGAGGGTGTTTAGGGGTAGGCTGAGGGTGTTTAGGGGGAGACTAAGGGTGTCCAGCGGTAGGCTGAGGGTGTTTAGGGGTAGGCTGAGGGTGTTTAGTGGTAGGTTGAGGGTGTTTAGGGGTAGGCTGTGTGTGTCCAGGGGGAGACTGAGGGTGTCCAGGGGTAGGCTGAGGTTGTCCAGGGGGAGACTGAGAGTGTTTAGGGGTAGGCTGAGCGTGTTTAGGGGGAGACTGAGGGTGTTTAGGGGGAGACTGAGGGTGTTTACTGGTAGGCTAAGGGTTTCCAGGGGGAGACTGAGGTTGTTTCGGGGTAGGCTGAGGGTGTTTAGGGTTAGGGTGAGGGTTTTTAGGGGTAGGCTGAGGGTGTTTAGAGGCAGACTGAGGGAGTTTAGGTGGAGACTGAGGGTGTTTAGGTGGAGACTGAGGGTGTTTAGGTGTAGGCTGAGGTGTTGAGGAGTAGGCGGAGGATGTTAGAAGTAGTCTGAGGGTGTTTAGGGGGAGACTGAGGCTGTTTGGTTGTAGGCTGATTGGGTTTAGGGGAGACTGAGGGTGTTAAGGGGTACGCTGAGGGTGTTTATGGGGAGACCGAGTGTGTTTACGGGTAGGCTGAGAGTGTTCAAGGGGAGACTGAGGGTGTTTAGTGGTAGGCTCAGGGTGTTTAGGGGTAGGCTGAGGGTGTTAAGTGGGTGACTGAGGGTGTTTAGGGGTAGGCTGAGGGGGTTAAGGAGGAGACTGAGAGTGTTTAGGGGTAGGCTGAGGGTGTTTAGGTGTAGGCTGAGGGTGTATAGCGGTAGGCTGAGGGTGTTAAGGAGGAGACTGAGGGTGTTAAGGAGGAGACTGAGGGTGTTTAGGGGTAGGCTGAGGGTGTTTAGGTGTAGGCTGAGGGTGTTCAGGGGTAGGCTGAGGGTGTTTAGGGGTAGGCTGAGGGTGTTTAGGGGGAGACTGATGGTGTTTACTTGGAGACTGAGGGTGTTTAGGTGTAGGCTGAGGTGTTGAGGGGTAGGCGGAAGTTGTTAGGAGTAGGCTGAGGGTGTTTAGGGGGAGACTGAGGCTGTTTGGTTGTAGTCTGAATGGGTTTAGGGGAGACTGAGGGTGTTAAGGGGTACGCTGAGTGTGTTTAGGGTAGGCTGAGTGTGTTAAGGGGTAGGCTGAGGGTATTTAGTCTGAGACTGAGGGTATTTAGTGGTAGGCTGAGGGTGTTTATGGGGAGACTGAGGGTGTTTAGGGGTAGGCTGAGGGTGTTCAGGGGGAGACTGAGGGTGTTTAGTGGTAGGCTGAGGGTGTTTAGGGGCAGGCTGAGGGTGTTAAGTGTGAGACTGAGGGTGTTTAGGGGTAGGCTTAGGGTGTTAAGGAGGAGACTAAGGGTGTTTAGGGGTAGGCTGAGGGTGTTTAGGTGTAGGCTGAGGGTGTATAGGGGTAAGCTGAGGGTGTTTATTGGAGACTGAAAGTGTTAAGCTGTACGCTGAGGCTGTATAGGGTAGGCTGAGGGTGTTAAGGGGTAGGCTGAGGGTGTTTAGGGGGAGACTGAGGGTGTTTAGGGGTAGGCTGAGGGTGTTAAGGGGGAGACTGAGGGTGTTTAGGGGTAGACTGAGGGTGTTTAGGGGGAGACTGAGGGTGTTTAGGTGTAGGCTGAGGGTGCTAAGAAAGAGACTGAGGGTGTTTAGGGGTAGGCTGAGGGTGTTAAGGGGGAGACTGAGGGTGTTTAGGGGTAGGCTGAGGGTGTTTAGGGTTAAGCTGAGGGTGTTTAGGGGTAGGCTGATGGTGTTTAGGTGTAGGCTGAGGGTGTATAGGGGTAGGCTGAGGGTTTTTAGGGGAGACTGAGGATGATTAGGGGTAGGCTGAGGGTGTTTTAGCGTAGGCTGAGGGAGTCCAGGGGTGCTGCGTGTGTTTAGGGGTAGGCTGAGGGTATTTTGGGGTAGGCTGAGGGTGTTTAGGGGTAGACAGAGGGTGTTCAGGTGTAGGCTGAAGGTGTTTAGGGGTAGGCTGCGGGTGGTTAGGGGTAGGCTGAAGGTGTTTAGGGGTAGGCTGAGGGTGTTAATGGGGAGACTGAGGGTGTTTAGGTGTAGGCTGAAGGTGTTTAGGGGTAGGCTGCGGGTGGTTAGGGGTAGGCTGAGGGTGTCCAGGGGGAGACTGAGTGTGTCCAGGGGGAGACTGATGGAGTTTAGGGGTAGGCTGAGGGTTTCCAGGGGGAGACTGAGGGTGTTTAGGGGTAGGCTGAGATTGTTTATGGGTAGGCTGAGGCTGATTAGGGGGCGACTGAGGGTGTCCCGGGG
Source organism: Isurus oxyrinchus (assembly GCA_026770705.1). Lineage (NCBI taxonomy): Eukaryota > Metazoa > Chordata > Chondrichthyes > Lamniformes > Lamnidae > Isurus > Isurus oxyrinchus. The sequence continues at coordinate 1,150,501 of JANJGN010000094.1, read as the reverse complement.
TAGGCAGAGGTTGTTTAGTGGTAGCCTGAGTGTGTATAGGGGTAGGCTGAGGGTGTTTAGGGGTAGGCTGATGGTGTTTATGGGGAGACTGAGGGTGTGCAGGGGGAGACAGATGGAGTTTAGGGAAGGCTGAGGGTGTCCAGGGGGAGACTGAGGGTGTTTAGAGGTAGGCTGAGTGTGTTTAGGGGAAGGCTGAGGGTGTTTAGGGGGAGACTAAGGGTGTCCAGCGGTAGGCTGAGGGTGTTTAGGGAAGGCTGAGGGTGTTTAGTGGTAGGTTGAGGGTGTTTAGGGGTAGGCTGTGGGTGTCCAGGGGGAGACTGAGGGTGTTTAGGTGAAGGCCGAGGGTGTTTAGGGGTAGGCTGAGGATGTTTAGGTGTAGGCTGAGGGTGTTTAGGGGGAGACTGAGGGTTTTTAGGGGTAGGCTGAGGGTTTTTAGCGGTAGGCTAAGGGTGTTTAGTGGGAGACTGTGTGTGTTTAGTGGGAGACAGAGGGTGTTTAGGGGTAGGCTGAGGTTGTTTAAGGGTAGGCTGAGGTTGTCCAGGGGGAGACTGAGGGTGGTTAGGGGTAGGCTGAGGGTGTTTAAGCGTAGGCTGAGGGTGTCCAGATATGGCTGAGTGTGTTTAGGGGTAGGCTGAGGGTATTTTGGGGTTGGCTGAGGGTGTTTAGGGGTAGACTGAGGGTGTTTAGGTGTAGGCTGAAGGTGTTTAGTGGTAGGCTGCGGGTGGTTAGGGGTAGGCTGAGGGTGTTTAGGGGGAGACTGAGTGTGTCCAGAGGGAGACTGATGGAGTTTAGGGGTAGGCTGAGGGTTTCCAGGGGGAGACTGAGGGTGTCCAGGGGTAGGCTGAGAGTGTTTATGGGTAGGCTGAGGCTGATTAGGGGGCGACTGAGGGTGTCCCGGGGTAGGCAGAGGTTGTTTAGTGGTAGCCTGAGGGTGTATAGGGGTAGGCTGAGGGTGTTTAGGGGTAGGCTGAGGGTGTTTATGGGGAGACTGAGGTTGTCCAGGGGGAGACAGATGGAGTTTAGGGAAGGCTGAGGGTGTCCAGGGGGAGACTGAGGGTGTTTAGAGGTAGGCTGAGGCTGTTTAGGGGTAGGCTGAGGGTGTTTAGGGGGAGACTAAGGGTGTCCAGCGGTAGGCTGAGGGTGTTTAGGGGTAGGCTGAGGGTGTTTAGTGGTAGGTTGAGGGTGTTTAGGGGTAGGCTGTGGGTGTCCAGGGGGAGACTGAGGGTGTTTAGGTGAAGGCCGAGGGTGTTTAGGGGTAGGCTGAGGGTGTTTAGGGGTAGGCTGAGGGTGTTTAGGGGGAGACTAAGGGTGTCCAGGGGTAGGCTGAGGTTGTCCAGGGGGAGACTGAGAGTGTTTAGGGGTAGGCTGAGCGTGTTTAGGGGGAGACTGAGGGTGTTTAGGGGGAGACTGAGGGTGTTTACTGGTAGGCTAAGGGTTTCCAGGGGGAGACTGAGGTTGTTTCGGGGTAGGCTGAGGGTGTTTAGGGTTAGGGTGAGGGTTTTTAGGGGTAGGCTGAGGGTGTTTAGAGGCAGACTGAGGGAGTTTAGGTGGAGACTGAGGGTGTTTAGGTGGAGACTGAGGGTGTTTAGGTGTAGGCTGAGGTGTTGAGGAGTAGGCGGAGGATGTTAGAAGTAGTCTGAGGGTGTTTAGGGGGAGACTGAGGCTGTTTGGTTGTAGGCTGATTGGGTTTAGGGGAGACTGAGGGTGTTAAGGGGTACGCTGAGGGTGTTTATGGGGAGACTGAGTGTGTTTACGGGTAGGCTGAGAGTGTTCAAGGGGTGACTGAGGGTGTTTAGTGGTAGGCTCAGGGTGTTTAGGGGTAGGCTGAGGGTGTCTAGTGGGTGACTGAGGGTGTTTAGGGGTAGGCTGAGGGTGTTAAGGAGGAGACTGAGGGTGTTTAGGAGTAGGCTGAGGGTGTTTAGGTGTAGGCTGAGGGTGTATAGGGGTAGGCTGAGGGTGTTAAGGAGGAGACTGAGGGTGTTAAGGAGGAGACTGAGGGTGTTTAGGGGTAGGCTGAGGGTGTTTAGGTGTAGGCTGAGGGTGTTCAGGGGTAGGCTGAGGGTGTTTAGGTGTAGGCTGAGGATGTTTAGGGGTAGGCTGAGGGTGTTAAGGAGGAGACTGAGGGTGTTTAGGAGTAGGCTGAGGGTGTTTAGGTGTAGGCTGAGGGTGTATAGGGGTAGGATGAGGGTGTTCAGGAGGAGACTGAGGGTGTTAAGGAGGAGACTGAGGGTGTTTAGGGGTAGGCTGAGGGTGTTTAGGTGTAGGCTGCGGGTGTTTAGGGGTAGGCTGAGGGTGTTTAGGTGTAGGCTGCGGCTGTATAGGGTAGGCTGAGGGTATTAAGGGGTAGGCTGAGGGTGTTTAGGGGGAGACTGAGGGTGTTTAGGGGTAGGCTGAGGGTGTGAAGGGGGAGACTGAGGGTGTTTAGGGGTAGGCTGAGGGTGCTAAGAAAGAGACTGAGGGTGTTTAGGGGTAGGCATAGGGTGTTTAGGGTTAAGCTGAGGGTGTTTAGGGGTAGGCTGATGGTGTTTAGTGTAGGCTGAGGGTGTATAGGGGTAGGCTGAGGGTTTTAAGGGGAGACTGAGGGTGATTAGGGGTAGGCTGAGGGTGTTTTAGCGTAGGCTGAGGGTGTCCAGAGGTGGCTGAGTGTGTTTAGGGGTAGGCTGAGGGTATTTTGGGGTAGGCTGAGGGTGTTTAGGGGTAGACTGAGTGTGTTTAGGTGTAGGCTGAAGGTGTTTAGTGGTAGGCTGCGGGTGTTTAGGGGTAGGCTGAGGGAGTTTAGGGGGAGACTGTGTGTGTCCAGGGGGAGACTGATGGAGTTTAGGGGTAGGCTGAGGGTGTTTAGGGGGAGACTGAGGGTGTTTAGGGGTAGGCTGAGGGTGTTTAGGGCTAGGCTGAGGGTTTCCAGGGGGAGACTGACGCCGTTAGGGGTAGGCTGAGGGTATTTAGGGGCAAGCTGATGGTGTTTAGGTGAAGGCCGAGGGTGTTTAGGGGTAGGCTGAGGATGTTTAGGGGTAGGGTGAGGGTGTTTAGCGGTAGGCTCAGTGTGTTTAGGTGTAGGCTGAGGGTGTTTAGGGGGAGACTGAGGGTTTTTAGGGTAGGCTGAGGGTGTTTAGCGGTAGGGTAAGGGTGTTTAGTGGGAGACTGAGGGTGTTTAGCACGAGACAGTGGGTGTTTAGGGGTAGGTTGAGGGTGTTCAGGGGTAGGATGAGGTTGTCCAGGGGGAGACTGAGGGTGTTTAGGGTTAGGTTGAGGGTGTTTAGGGGGAGACTGAGGGTGTTTAGGTGGAGAATGTGGGTGTTTAGGTGGAGGCTGAGGGTGTTTAGGTGTAGGCTGAGTTGTTGAGGGGTAGGCGGACGTTTTTTGGGGTAGGCTGAGGGTGTTTAGGGGAGACTGAGTGTGTCCAGGGGGAGACTGAGGGTGTTTAGGGGGAGACTGATGGTGTTTAGGGGGAGACTGAGGGTGTCTAGGGGGAGACTGAGGGTGTTTAGGGGTAGGCTGAGGGTGTTTAGGTTTAGGCTGAGGGTGTTTAGGGGTAGGCTGAGGGTGTTTAGGGGTAGGCTGAGGGTGTCCAGGGGGAGACAGAGGGTGTTTAGGGGTAGACTGAGGGTGTTTAGGTGTAGTCTAAGGGTGTTTAGGGGGAGACTGAGGGTGTTTATGGGCAGGCTGAATGTGTTTAGGGGTAGTCTGAGGGTGTTTAGGGGTAGGCTGAGGGTGTTTAGGGGTAGGCTGAAGGTGTTTAGGGGTAGGCTGAGGGTGTCCAGCGGGAGGCTGAGGGTGTTAAGGGGTAGGCTGAGGGTATTTTGGGGTAGGCTGAGTGTGTTTAGGGGTAGGCTGAGGGTAATTCGGGGTAGGCTGAGGGTGTTTAGGGGTAGACTGAGGGTGTTTAGGTGTAGGCTGATATTGTTTAGCGGTAGGCTGAGGGTGTTTAGGGGCAGACTGAGTGTTTCCAGGGGGAGACTGATGGAGTTTAGGGGTAGACTGAGGGTGTCCAGGGGGAGACTGAGGGTGTTTAGGGGTAGGCTGAGGGTGTTTAGGGGTAGGCTGAGGGTGATTAGGGGGAGACTGAGGGTGTCCAGGGGTAGGCTGAGGGTGTTTAATGGTAGGCTGAGGGTGTATAGGGGTAGGCTGAGGGTGTTAAGGTGTAGGCTGTGGCTGTCCAGGGGGAGACTGAGCGTGTTTAGGTGAAGGCTGAGGGTGTTTAGGGGTAGGCTGAGGATGTTTAGGTGTAGGCTGAGGGTGTTTAGGGGGAGACTGAGGGTTTTTAGGGGTAGGCTGAGGGTTTTTAGCGGTAGGCGAAGGGTGTTTAGTGGGAGACTGAGTGTGTTTAGTGGGAGACAGAGGGTGTTTAGGGGTAGGCTGAGGTTGTTTAAGGGTAGGCTGAGGTTGTCCAGGGGGAGACTGAGGGTGGTTAGGGGTAGGCTGAGTGTGTTTTAGCGTAGGCTGAGGGTGTCCAGATATGGCTGAGTGTGTTTAGGGGTAGGCTGAGGGTATTTTGGGGTTGGCTGAGGGTGTTTAGGGGTAGACTGAGGGTGTTTAGGTGTAGGCTGAAGGTGTTTAGTGGTAGGCTGCGGGTGGTTAGGGGTAGGCTGAGGGTGTTTAGGGGGAGACTGAGTGTGTCCAGGGGGAGACTGATGGAGTTTAGGGGTAGGCTGAGGGTTTCCAGGGGGAGACTGAGGGTGTTTAGGGGTAGGCTGAGAGTGTTTATGGGTAGGCTGAGGCTGATTAGGGGGCGACTGAGGGTGTCCCGGGGTAGGCAGGGGTTGTTTAGTGGTAGCCTGAGGGTGTATAGGGGTAGGCTGAGGGTGTTTAGGGGTAGGCTGAGGGTGTTTATGGGGAGACTGAGGGTGTCCAGGGGGAGACAGATGGAGTTTAGGGAAGGCTGAGGGTGTCCAGGGGGAGACTGAGGGTGTTTAGAGGTAGGCTGAGGGTGTTTAGGGGTAGGCTGAGGGTGTTTAGTGGTAGGTTGAGAGTGTTTAGGGGTAGGCTGTGGGTGTCCAGGGGGAGACTGAGGGTGTTTAGGTGAAGGCCGAGGGTGTTTAGGGGTAGGCTGAGGGTGTTTAGGGGTAGGCTGAGGCTGTTTAGGGGGAGACTAAGGGTGTCCAGGGATAGGCTGAGGGTGTTTAGGGGTAGGCTGAGGGTGTTTAGGGGTAGGCTGAGGGGGTTTAGGGGTAGGCTGAGGGTGTTTAGTGGTAGGCTGTGCGTGTCCAGGGGGAGACTGAGGGTGTTTAGGTGAAGGCCGAGGGTGTTTAGGGGTAGGCTCAGTGTGTTTAGGTGTAGGCTGAGGGTGTTTAGGGGGAGACTGAGGGTTTTTAGGGGTAGGTTGAGCGTGTTTAGCGGTAGGGTAAGGGTGTTTAGGGGGAGACTGAGGGTGTTTAGCACGAGACAGAGGGTGTTTAGGGGTAGGATGAGGTTGTCCAGGGGGAGACTGAGGGTGTTTAGGGGGAGACTGAGGGTGTTTAGGTGGAGAATGTGGGTGTTTAGGTGGAGGCTGAGGGTGTTTAGGTGTAGGCTGAGGTGTTGAGGGGTAGGCGGACGTTTTTTGGGGTAGGCTGAGGGTCTTTAGGGGTAGGCTGAGGGTGTTTAGGGGAGACTGAGGGTGTCCAGGGGGAGACTGAGGGTGTTTAGGGGGAGACTGATGGTGTTTAGGGGGAGACTGAGGGTGTCTAGGGGGAGACTGAGGGTGTTTAGGGGTAGGCTGAGGGTGTTTAGGTTTAGGCTGAGGGTGTTTAGGGGTAGGCTGAGGGTGTTTAGGGGTAGGCTGAGGGTGTTAAGGGGGAGACTAAGGGTGTCCAGGGGTAGGCTGAGGTTGTCCAGGGGGAGACTGAGAGTGTTTAGGGGTAGGCTGAGCGTGTTTAGGGGCAGTCTGAGGGTGTTTAGGGGGAGACTGAGGGTGTTTACTGGTAGGCTAAGGGTTTCCAGGGGGAGACTGAGGTTCTTTAGGGGTAGGCTCAGGGTGTTTAGGGGTAGGCTGAGGGTGTTAAGTGGGTGACTGAGGGTGTTTAGGGGTAGGCTGAGGGTGTTAAGGAGGAGACTGAGGGTGTTTAGGAGTAGGCTGAGGGTGTTTAGGTGTAGGCTGAGGGTGTATAGGGGTAGGATGAGGGTGTTCAGGAGGAGACTGAGGGTGTTAAGGAGGAGACTGAGGGTGTTTAGGGGTAGGCTGAGGGTGTTTAGGTGTAGGCTGCGGGTGTTTAGGGGTAGGCTGAGGGTGTTTAGGTGTAGGCTGCGGCTGTATAGGGTAGGCTGAGGGTATTAAGGGGTAGGCTGAGGGTGTTTAGGGGGAGACTGAGGGTGTTTAGGGGTAGGCTGAGGGTGTGAAGGGGGAGACTGAGGGTGTTTAGGGGTAGGCTGAGGGTGCTAAGAAAGAGACTGAGGGTGTTTAGGGGTAGGCATAGGGTGTTTAGGGTTAAGCTGAGGGTGTTTAGGGGTAGGCTGATGGTGTTTAGTGTAGGCTGAGGGTGTATAGGGGTAGGCTGAGGGTTTTAAGGGGAGACTGAGGGTGATTAGGGGTAGGCTGAGGGTGTTTTAGCGTAGGCTGAGGGTGTCCAGAGGTGGCTGAGTGTGTTTAGGGGTAGGCTGAGGGTATTTTGGGGTAGGCTGAGGGTGTTTAGGGGTAGACTGAGTGTGTTTAGGTGTAGGCTGAAGGTGTTTAGTGGTAGGCTGCGGGTGTTTAGGGGTAGGCTGAGGCAGTTTAGGGGGAGACTGTGTGTGTCCAGGGGGAGACTGATGGAGTTTAGGGGTAGGCTGAGGGTGTTTAGGGGGAGACTGAGGGTGTTTAGGGGTAGGCTGAGGGTGTTTAGGGGTAGGCTGAGGGTTTCCAGGGGGAGACTGACGCTGTTAGGGGTAGGCTGAGGGTATTTAGGGGCAGGCTGATGGTGTTTAGGTGTAGGCTGAGGGTGTATAGGGGTAGGCTGAGGGTGTTTAGGGGAGACTGAGGGTGTTTAGGGGTCGGCTGAGGGTGTTTAGGGGTAGGCTGAGTGTGTTTAGGGTAGGCTGAGGGTGTAAAGGGGTAGGTGAGGGTGTTTAGGGGAGACTGAGGGTGTTTAGGGGTTGGCTGATGGTGTTAAGGGGGAGACTGAGGGTGTTTAGGGGTTGGCTGATGGTGTTAAGGGGTAGACTGAGGGTGTTTAGGGGTCGGCTGTGGGTGTTTAGGGGTAGGCTGAGGGTGTATAGGCTTAGGCTGAGGTTGTTTAGGGGTAGGCTGAGGGTTTCCAGGGGGTGACTGAGGTTGTTTAGGGGTAGGCTGAGGGTGTTTAGTGGTAGGCAAAGTGTTTCCAGGGGGAGACTGAGGATGTTTAGGGGTAGGCTGAGGGTGTTTATGGGTAGGCTAAGTTTGTCCGGGGGAGACTGAGGGTGTTTAGGGGTAGGCTGAGGGTTTTTAGGGTTAGGCTGAGGGTGTTTAGGGGCAGACTGAGGGTGTTCAGGTGTAGACTGAGGGTGTTTAGGGGTAGGCTGAGGGTGTTTAGGGGTAGACTGAGGGTGTTTAGGTGGAGACTGAGGGTGTTTAGGGGTAGGCTGAAGGTGTTAAGGGGTAGGCTGAGGGTGTTAAGGGGGAGACTGAGGGTGTCCAGGGGTAGGCTGAGGGTGTTTAGGGGCATGCTGAGGGTGTATTGGGGCAGGCTGAGGGTGTTTAGGGGTAGGCTGAGGGTGTTTAGGGGGAGACTGAGGGTGTTTAGGGGTAGGCTGAGGGTGATTAGGGGGAGACTGAGGGTGTCCAGGGGTAGGCTGAGGGTGTTTAATGGTAGGCTGAGGGTGTATAGGGGTAGGCTGAGGGTGTTAAGGTGTAGGCTGTGGCTGTCCAGTTGGAGACTGAGCGTGTTTAGGTGAAGGCTGAGGGTGTTTAGGGGTAGGCTGAGGATGTTTAGGTGTAGGCTGAGGGTGTTTAGGGGGAGACTGAGGGTTTTTAGGGGTAGGCTGAGGGTTTTTAGCGGTAGGCTAAGGGTGTTTAGTGGGAGACTGAGTGTGTTTAGTGGGAGACAGAGGGTGTTTAGGGGTAGGCTGAGGTTGTTTAAGGGTAGGCTGAGGTTGTCCAGGGGGAGACTGAGGGTGGTTAGGGGTAGGCTGAGGGTGTTTAAGCGTAGGCTGAGGGTGTCCAGATATGGCTGAGTGTGTTTAGGGGTAGGCTGAGGGTATTTTGGGGTTGGCTGAGGGTGTTTAGGGGTAGACTGAGGGTGTTTAGGTGTAGGCTGAAGGTGTTTAGTGGTAGGCTGCGGGTGGTTAGGGTTAGGCTGAGCGTGTTTAGGGGGAGACTGAGTGTGTCCAGGGGGAGACTGATGGAGTTTAGGGGTAGGCTGAGGGTTTCCAGGGGGAGACTGAGGGTGTTTAGGGGTAGGCTGAGAGTGTTTATGGGTAGGCTGAGGCTGATTAGGGGGCGACTGAGGGTGTCCCGGGGTAGGCAGGGGTTGTTTAGTGGTAGCCTGAGGGTGTATAGGGGTAGCCTGAGGGTGTTTAGGGGTAGGCTGAGGGTGTTTATGGGGAGACTGAGGGTGTCCAGGGGGAGACAGATGGAGTTTAGGGAAGGCTGAGGGTGTCCAGGGGGAGACTGAGGGTGTTTAGAGGTAGGCTGAGGGTGTTTAGGGGTAGGCTGAGGGTGTTTAGTGGTAGGTTGAGGGTGTTTAGGGGTAGGCTGTGGGTGTCCAGGGGGAGACTGAGGGTGTTTAGGTGAAGGCCGAGGGTGTTTAGGGGTAGGCTGAGGCTGTTTAGGGGGAGACTAAGGGTGTCCAGGGATAGGCTGAGGGTGTTTAGGGGTAGGCTGAGGGTGTTTAGGGGTAGGCTGAGGGTGTTTAGGGGGAGACTCAGGGTGTCCAAGGGTAGGCTGAGGGTGTTTAGGGGTAGGCTGAGGGTGTTTAGTGGTAGGCTGTGGGTGTCAAGGGGGAGACTGAGGGTGTTTAGGTGAAGGCCGAGGGTGTTTAGGGGTAGGCTGAGGATGTTTAGGGGTAGGGTGAGTGTATTTAGGGGTAGGCTCAGTGTGTTTAGGTGTAGGCTGAGGGTGTTTAGGGGGAGACTGAGGGTTTTTAGGGGTAGGCTGAGCGTGTTTAGCGGTAGGGTAAGGGTGTTTAGGGGGAGACTGAGGGTGTTTAGCACGATACAGAGGGTGTTTAGGGGTAGGATGAGGTTGTCCAGGGGGAGACTGAGGGTGTTTAGGTGGAGAATGTGGGTGTTTAGTTGGAGGCTGAGGGTGTTTAGGTGTAGGCTGAGGTGTTGAGGGGTAGGCGGACGTTTTTTGGGGTAGGCTGAGGGTGTTTAGGGGAGACTGAGGGTGTCCAGGGGGAGACTGAGGGTGTTTAGGGGGAGACTGATGGTGTTTAGGGGGAGACTGAGGGTGTCTAGGGGGAGACTGAGGGTGTTTAGGGGTAGGCTGAGGGTGTTTAGGTTTAGGCTGAGGGTGTTTAGGGGTAGGCTGAGGGTGTTTAGGGGTAGGCTGAGGGTGTTAAGGGGGAGACTAAGGGTCTCCAGGGGTAGGCTGAAGTTGTCCAGGGGGAGACTGAGAGTGTTTAGGGGTAGGCTGAGCGTGTTTAGGGGGAGACTGAGGGTGTTTAGGGGGAGACTGAGGGTGTTTACTGGTAGGCTAAGGGTTTCCAGGGGGAGACTGAGGTTCTTTAGAGGTAGGCTGAGGGTGTTTAGGGTTAGGGTGAGGGTTTTTAGGGGTAGGCTGAGGGTGTTAAGAGGCAGACTGAGCGAGTTAAGGAGTAGACAGGGTGTTTAGGGGTAGGCTGAGGGTGTTTAGGGGTAGACTGAGGGTGTTTAGGTGGAGACTGAGGGTGTTTTGGTGGAGACTGAGGGTGTTTAGGTGTAGGCTGAGGTGTTGAGGAGTAGGCGGAGGATGTTAGAAGTAGTCTGAGGGTGTTTAGGGGGAGACTGAGGCTGTTTGGTTGTAGGCTGATTGGGTTTAGGGGAGACTGAGGGTGTTAAGGGGTACACTGAGGGTGTTTATGGGGAGACTGAGTGTGTTTACGGGTAGGCTGAGGGTGTTCAAGGGGTGACTGAGGGTGTTTAGTGGTAGGCTCAGGTTGTTTAGGGGTAGGCTGAGGGTGTTAAGTGGGTGACTGAGGGTGTTTAGGGGTAGGCTGAGGGTGTTAAGGAGGAGACTGAGTGTGTTTAGGAGTAGGCTGAGGGTGTTTAGGTGTAGGCTGAGGGTCTATAGGGGTAGGATGAGGGTGTTCAGGAGGAGACTGAGGGTGTTAAGGAGGAGACTGAGGGTGTTTAGGGGTAGGCTGAGGGTGTTTAGGTGTAGGCTGAGGGTGTTTAGGGGTAGGCTGAGGGTGTTTAGGTGTAGGCTGCGGGTGTTTAGGGGTAGGCTGAGTGTGTTTAGGTGTAGGCTGCGGCTGTATAGGGTAGGCTGAGGGTATTAAGGAGTAGGCTGAGGGTGTGAAGGGGGAGACTGAGGGTGTTTAGGGGTAGGCTGAGGGTGCTAAGAAAGAGACTGAGGGTGTTTAGGGGTAGGCATAGGGTGTTTAGGGTTAAGCTGAGGGTGTTTAGGGGTAGGCTGATGGTGTTTAGTGTAGGCTGAGGGTGTATAGAGGTAGGCTGAGGGTTTTTAGGGGAGACTGAGGGTGATTAGGGGTAGGCTGAGGGTGTTTTAGCGTAGGCTGAGGGTGTCCAGAGGTGGCTGAGTGTGTTTAGGGGTAGGCTGAGGGTATTTTGGGGTAGGCTGAGGGTGTTTAGGGGTAGACTGAGTGTGTTTAGGTGTAGGCTGAAGGTGTTTAGTGGTAGGCTGCGGGTGTTTAGGGGTAGGCTGAGGGAGTTTAGGGGGAGACTGTGTGTGTCCAGGGGGAGACTGATGGAGTTTAGGGGTAGGCTGAGGGTATTTAGGGGGAGACTGAGGGTGTTTAGGGGTAGGCTGAGGGTGTTTAGGGGTAGGCTGAGGGTTTCCAGGGGGAGACTGACGCTGTTAGGGGTAAGCTGAGGGTATTTAGGGGCAGGCTGATGGTGTTTAGGTGTAGGCTGAGGGTGTATAGGGGTAGGCTGAGGGTGTTTAGGGGAGACTGAGGGTGTTTAGGGGTCGGCTGAGGGTGTTTAGGGGTAGGCTGAGTGTGTTTAGGGTAGGCTGAGGGTGTAAAGGGGTAGGTGAGGGTGTTTAGGGGTAGGCTGAGGGTGTTTAGGGGGAGACTCAGGGTGTCCAAGGGTAGGCTGAGGGTGTTTAGGGGTAGGCTGAGGGTGTTTAGTGGTAGGCTGTGGGTGTCAAGGGGGAGACTGAGGGTGTTTAGGTGAAGGCCGAGGGTGTTTAGGGGTAGGCTGAGGATGTTTAGGGGTAGGGTGAGTGTATTTAGGGGTAGGCTCAGTGTGTTTAGGTGTAGGCTGAGGGTGTTTAGGGGGAGACTGAGGGTTTTTAGGGGTAGGCTGAGCGTGTTTAGCGGTAGGGTAAGGGTGTTTAGGGGGAGACTGAGGGTGTTTAGCACGATACAGAGGGTGTTTAGGGGTAGGATGAGGTTGTCCAGGGGGAGACTGAGGGTGTTTAGGTGGAGAATGTGGGTGTTTAGTTGGAGGCTGAGGGTGTTTAGGTGTAGGCTGAGGTGTTGAGGGGTAGGCGGACGTTTTTTGGGGTAGGCTGAGGGTGTTTAGGGGAGACTGAGGGTGTCCAGGGGGAGACTGAGGGTGTTTAGGGGGAGACTGATGGTGTTTAGGGGGAGACTGAGGGTGTCTAGGGGGAGACTGAGGGTGTTTAGGGGTAGGCTGAGGGTGTTTAGGTTTAGGCTGAGGGTGTTTAGGGGTAGGCTGAGGGTGTTTAGGGGTAGGCTGAGGGTGTTAAGGGGGAGACTAAGGGTCTCCAGGGGTAGGCTGAAGTTGTCCAGGGGGAGACTGAGAGTGTTTAGGGGTAGGCTGAGCGTGTTTAGGGGGAGACTGAGGGTGTTTAGGGGGAGACTGAGGGTGTTTACTGGTAGGCTAAGGGTTTCCAGGGGGAGACTGAGGTTCTTTAGAGGTAGGCTGAGGGTGTTTAGGGTTAGGGTGAGGGTTTTTAGGGGTAGGCTGAGGGTGTTAAGAGGCAGACTGAGCGAGTTAAGGAGTAGACAGGGTGTTTAGGGGTAGGCTGAGGGTGTTTAGGGGTAGACTGAGGGTGTTTAGGTGGAGACTGAGGGTGTTTTGGTGGAGACTGAGGGTGTTTAGGTGTAGGCTGAGGTGTTGAGGAGTAGGCGGAGGATGTTAGAAGTAGTCTGAGGGTGTTTAGGGGGAGACTGAGGCTGTTTGGTTGTAGGCTGATTGGGTTTAGGGGAGACTGAGGGTGTTAAGGGGTACACTGAGGGTGTTTATGGGGAGACTGAGTGTGTTTACGGGTAGGCTGAGGGTGTTCAAGGGGTGACTGAGGGTGTTTAGTGGTAGGCTCAGGTTGTTTAGGGGTAGGCTGAGGGTGTTAAGTGGGTGACTGAGGGTGTTTAGGGGTAGGCTGAGGGTGTTAAGGAGGAGACTGAGTGTGTTTAGGAGTAGGCTGAGGGTGTTTAGGTGTAGGCTGAGGGTCTATAGGGGTAGGATGAGGGTGTTCAGGAGGAGACTGAGGGTGTTAAGGAGGAGACTGAGGGTGTTTAGGGGTAGGCTGAGGGTGTTTAGGTGTAGGCTGAGGGTGTTTAGGGGTAGGCTGAGGGTGTTTAGGTGTAGGCTGCGGGTGTTTAGGGGTAGGCTGAGTGTGTTTAGGTGTAGGCTGCGGCTGTATAGGGTAGGCTGAGGGTATTAAGGAGTAGGCTGAGGGTGTGAAGGGGGAGACTGAGGGTGTTTAGGGGTAGGCTGAGGGTGCTAAGAAAGAGACTGAGGGTGTTTAGGGGTAGGCATAGGGTGTTTAGGGTTAAGCTGAGGGTGTTTAGGGGTAGGCTGATGGTGTTTAGTGTAGGCTGAGGGTGTATAGAGGTAGGCTGAGGGTTTTTAGGGGAGACTGAGGGTGATTAGGGGTAGGCTGAGGGTGTTTTAGCGTAGGCTGAGGGTGTCCAGAGGTGGCTGAGTGTGTTTAGGGGTAGGCTGAGGGTATTTTGGGGTAGGCTGAGGGTGTTTAGGGGTAGACTGAGTGTGTTTAGGTGTAGGCTGAAGGTGTTTAGTGGTAGGCTGCGGGTGTTTAGGGGTAGGCTGAGGGAGTTTAGGGGGAGACTGTGTGTGTCCAGGGGGAGACTGATGGAGTTTAGGGGTAGGCTGAGGGTATTTAGGGGGAGACTGAGGGTGTTTAGGGGTAGGCTGAGGGTGTTTAGGGGTAGGCTGAGGGTTTCCAGGGGGAGACTGACGCTGTTAGGGGTAAGCTGAGGGTATTTAGGGGCAGGCTGATGGTGTTTAGGTGTAGGCTGAGGGTGTATAGGGGTAGGCTGAGGGTGTTTAGGGGAGACTGAGGGTGTTTAGGGGTCGGCTGAGGGTGTTTAGGGGTAGGCTGAGTGTGTTTAGGGTAGGCTGAGGGTGTAAAGGGGTAGGTGAGGGTGTTTAGGGGGAGACTGAGGGTGTTTAGGGGTTGGCTGATGGTGTTAAGGGGGAGACTGAGGGTGTTTAGGGGTCGGCTGAGGGTGTTTAGGGGTAGGCTGAGGGTGTATAGGCTTAGGCTGAGGTTGTTTAGGGGTAGGCTGAGGGTTTCCAGGGGGTGACTGAGGTTGTTTAGGGGTAGGCTGAGGGTGTTTAGTGGTAGGCAAAGTGTTTCCAGGGGGAGACTGAGGGTGTTTAGGGGTAGGCTGAGGGTGTTTATGGGTAGGCTAAGTATGTCCAGGGGGAGACTTTGGGTGTTTAGGGATAGGCTGAGGGTGTTTAGTGGTAGGCTGAGGGTTTTTAGGGTTAGGCTGAGGGTGTTTAGGGGCAGACTGAGGGTGTTCAGGTGTAGACTGAGGGTGTTTAGGGGTAGGCTGAGGGTGTTTAGGGGTAGGCTGAGGGTGTTTAGGGGTAGACTGAGGGTGTTTAGGTGGAGACTGAGGGTGTTTAGGGGTAGGCTGAAGGTGTTAAGGGGTAGGCTGAGGGTGTTAAGGGGGAGACTGAGGGTGTCCAGGGGTAGGCTGAGGGTGTTTAGGGGCATGCTGAGGGTGTATTGGGGCAGGCTGAGGGTGTTTAGGGGTAGGCTGAGGGTGTTTGGGGGGAGACTGAGGGTGTTTAGGGGTAGGCTGAGGGTGTTTAGGGGTACACTGAGGGTTTCCAGGGGGAGACTGACGCTGTTAGGGGTAGGCTGAGGGTGTTTAGGGGCAGGCTGATGGTGTTTAGGTGTAGGCTGAGGGTGTATAGGGGTAGGCTGAGGGTGTTTAGGGGAGACTGAGGGTGTTTAGGTGTAGGCTGAGTGTGTTTAGGGGGAGACTGAGGGTGTCCAGGGGGAGACTGATGGAGTTTAGGGAAGGATAAGTGTGTCCCGGGGGAGACTGAGGGTGTTTAGGGTAGGCTGAGGGTGTTTAGGGGTACGCTGAGGGTGTTTCGGGGGAGACTGAGGGTGTCCAGGGGTAGGCTGAGGGTGTTTAGGGGGAGACTGAGGTTATTTAGGGGTAGGCTGTGGGTGTCCAGGTGGAGACTGAGGGTGTTTAGGTGTAGGCTGAGGGTGTTTAGGGGTAGGCTGAGGGTGTTTAGGGGTAGGCCGAGTGTGTTTAGGGTAGGGTGAGGGAGTTTAGGGGTAGGCTGAGTCTGTTTAGGTGTTGGCTGAGGGTGTTTAGGGGGAGACTGAGGGTTTTTAGGGGTAGGCTGATGGTGTTTAGCGGTAGGCTAAGGGTGTTTAGTGGGAGACAGAGGGTGTTTAGGGGTAGGCTGAGGGTGTTGAGGTGTAGGCTGAGGTTGTTTATGGGTAGGCTGAGGTTGTCCAGGGGGAGACTGAGAGTGTTTAGGGGTAGGCTGAGCGTGTTTAGGGGGAGACTGAGTGTGTTTAGGGGGAGACTGAGGGTGTTTAGTGGTAGGCTAAGGGTTTCCAGGGGGAGACTGAGGTTGTTTAGGGGTAGGCTGAGGGTGTTTAGTGGTAGGCTAAGCATTTCCAGGGGGAGACTGAGGTTGTTTAGGGGTAGGCTGAGGGTGTTTAGGGTTAGGGTGAGGGTTTTTAGGGGTAGGCTGAAGGTGTTTAGAGGCAGACTGAGGGAGTTTAGGAGTAGACAGAGGGTGTTTAGGGGTAGGCTGAGGGTGTTTAGGGGTAGACTGAGGGTGTTTAGGTGGAGACTGAGGGTGTTTAGGTGGAGACTGAGGATGTTTAGGTGTAGGCTGAGGTGTTGAGGGGTAGGCGGAGGATGTTAGAAGTAGTCTGAGGGTGTTTAGGGGGAGACTGAGGCTGTTTGGTTGTAGGCTGATTGGGTTTAGGGGAGACTGAGGGTGTTAAGGGGTACGCTGAGGGTGTTTATGGGGAGACTGAGGGTGTTTAGGGGTAGGCTGAGGGTGTTTAGGGGTAGGCTGAGGGTGTTTAGGGGTAGGCTGAGTGTGTTTAGGGTAGGGTGAGGGAGTTTAGGGGTAGGCTGAGTGTGTTTAGGTGTAGGCTGAGGGTGTTTAGGGGGAGACTGAGGGTTTTTAGGGGTAGGCTGAGAGTGTTAAGGTGTACGCTGAGGCTGTATAGGGTAGGCTTAGGGTGTTTAGGGGTAGGCTGAGGGTGTTAAGTGGGTGACTGAGGGTGTTTAGGGGTAGGCTGAGGGTGTTAAGGAGGAGACTGAGAGTGTTTAGGGGTAGGCTGAGGGTGTTTAGGTGTAGGCTGAGGGTGTATAGCGGTAGGCTGAGAGTGTTAAGGAGGAGACTGAGGGTGTTAAGGAGGAGACTGAGGGTGTTTAGGGGTAGGCTGAGGGTGTTTAGGTGTAGGCTGAGGGTGTTTAGGGGTAGGCTGAGGGTGTTTAGGGGTAGGCTGAGCGTGTTTAGGGGGAGACTGAGGGTGTCCAGGGGGTGACTGAGGGTGTCCAGGGGGTGACTGAGGTTGTCCAGTGGGAGACTGAGTTAGTGCATGAGGAGACTTAGGGTGTCCAGGGGTTGGCTGAGGGTGTTTAGTGGTAGGCTGAGGGTGTATAGGGGTAGGCTGAGGGTGTTTAGGGGTAGGCTGAGGGTGTTTAGGGGGAGACTGAGGGTGTTCAGGGGGAGGCTGAGGTTGTTTAGGGGTAGGCTGAGGGTGTATAGGGGTAGGTTGAGGGTGTTTAGGGGTAGGCTGTGGGTGTCCGTGGGAGACTGAGGGTGTTTAGGTGAATGCTGAGGGTGTTAAGGGGTAGGCTGAGGGTCTTTAGGGGTAGGCTGAGGGTGTTTAGGGGGAGACTGAGGGTGTTTAGGGGTAGGCTGAGTGTGTTTAGGTGTAGGCTGAGGGTGTTTAGGTGGAGACTGAGGGTTTTTAGGGGTAGGCTGAGGGTGTTTAGGGGTAGGCTGACCTTGTTTAGGGGTAGGCTGAGGTTGTCCAGGGGGATACTGAGGGTGTTTAGGGGTAGGGTGAGGGTGTTTAGGGGTAGGCTGAGGGTGTTTATGGGGAGTCTGAGGGTGTTTCAGGGGAGACTGAGCGTGTTTAGGGTTAGACTGAGGGTGTTTAGTGGTAGGCTAAGGGTTTCCAGGGGGAGACTGAGGGTGTTTAGAGGTAGGCTGAGTGTGTTTAGGGGTAGGCTGAGGGTGTATAGGGGTAGGCTGAGGGTGTTTAGGGGTAGACTGAGGTTGTTTAGGTGGAGACTGAGGGTGTTTACTTGGAGACTGAGGGTGTTTAGGTGTAGGCTGAGGTGTTGAGGGGTAGGCGGAAGTTGTTAGGAGTAGGCTGAGGGTGTTTAGGGGGAGACTGAGGCTGTTTGGTTGTAGGCTGAATGGGTTTAGGGGAGACTGAGGGTGTTAAGGTGTACGCTGAGGGTGTTTAGGGTAGGCTGAGTGTGTTAAGGGGTAGGCTGAGGGTATTTAGTGTGAGACTGAGGGTATTTAGTGGTAGGCTGAGGGTGTTTATGGGGAGACTGAGGGTGTTTAGGGGCAGGCTGAGGGTGTTAAGTGTGAGACTGAGGGTGTTTAGGGGTAGGCTGAGGGTGTTAAGGAGGAGACTAAGGGTGTTTAGGGGTAGGCTGAGGGTGTTTAGGTGTAGGCTGAGTGTGTACAGGGGTAGGCTGAGGGTGTTTATTGGAGACTGAAAGTGTTAAGCTGTACGCTGAGGCTGTATAGGGTAGGCTGAGGGTGTTAAGGGGTAGGCTGAGGGTGTTTAGGGGGAGACTGAGGGTGTTTAGGGGTAGGCTGAGGGTGTTAAGGGGGAGACTGAGGGTGTTTAGGGGTAGGCTGAGGGTGCTAAGAAAGAGACTGAGGGTGTTTAGGGGTAGGCTGAGGGTGTTTAGGGTTAAGCTGAGGGTGTTTAGGGGTAGGCTGATGGTGTTTAGGTGTAGGCTGAGGGTGTATAGGGGTAGGCTGAGGGTTTTTAGGGGAGACTGAGGATGATTAGGGGTAGGCTGAGGGTGTTTTAGCGTAAGCTGAGGGTGTCCAGGGGTGCTGCGTGTGTTTAGGGGTAGGCTGAGGGTATTTTGGGGTAGGCTGAGTGTGTTTAGGGGTAGGCTGAGGGTATTTTGGGGTGGGCTGAGGGTGTTTAGGGGTCGGCTGAGGGTGTTTAGGGGGAGACTGAGTGTGTCCAGGGGGAGACTGATGGAGTTTAGGGGTAGGCTGAGGGTTTCCAGGGGGAGACTGAGGGTGTTTAGGGGTAGGCTGAGAGTGTTTATGGGTAGGCTGAGGCTGATTAGGGGGCGACTGAGGGTGTCCCGGGGTAGGCAGAGGTTGTTTTGTGGTAGCCTGAGGGTGTATAGGGGTAGGCTGAGGGTGTTTAGGGGTAGGCTGAGGGTGTTTATGGGGAGACTGAGGGTGTCCAGGGGGAGACAGATGGAGTTTAGGGAAGGCTGAGGGTGTCCAGGGGGAGACTGAGGATGTTTAGAGGTAGGCTGAGTGTGTTTAGGGGTAGGCTGAGGGTGTTTAGGGGGAGACTAAGGGTGTCCAGCGGTAGGCTGAGGGTGTTTAGCGGTAGGCTGAGGGTGTTTAGTGGTAGGTTGAGGGTGTTTAGGGGTAGGCTGTGGGTGTCCAGGGGGAGACTGAGGGTGTTTAGGTGAAGGCCGAGGGTGTTTTGGGGTAGGCTGAGGGTGTCTAGGGGTAGGCTGAGGGTGTTTAGGGGGAGACTAAGGGTGTCCAGGGGTAGGCTGAGGGTGTTTAGGTGTAGGCTGAGGGTGTTTAGGGGTAGGCTGAGGGTGTTTAGGGGGAGACTAAGGGTGTCCAGGGGTAGGCTGAGGGTGTTTAGGGGTAGGCTGAGGGTGTTTAGTGGTAGGTTGAGGGTGTTTAGGGGTAGGCTGTGGGTGTCCAGGGGGAGACTGAGGGTGTTTAGGTGAAGGCCGAGGGTGTTTAGGGGTAGGCTGAGGATGTTTAGGGGTAGGGTGAGGGTGTTTAGGGGTAGGCTCAGTGTGTTTAGTTGTAGGCTGAGGCTGTTTAGGGGGAGACTGAGGGTTTTTAGGGGTAGGCTGAGGGTGTTTAGCGGTAGGGTAAGGGTGTTTAGTGGGAGACTGAGGGTGTTTAGCACGAGACAGAGGGTGTTTAGGGGTAGGTTGAGGGTGTTTAGGGGTAGGATGAGGTTGTCCAGGGGGAGACTGAGGGTGTTTAGAGTTAGGCTGAGGGTGTTTAGGGGGAGACTGAGGGTGTTTAGGTGGAGAATGTGGGTGTTTAGGTGGAGGCTGAGGGTGTTTAGGTGTAGGCTGAGGTGTTGAGGGGTAGGTGGACGTTTTTTGGGGTAGGTTGAGGGTGTTTAGGGGAGACTGAGTGTGTCCAGGGGGAGACTGAGGGTGTTTAGGGGGAGACTGATGGTGTTTAGGTGGAGACTGACGGTGTCTAGGGGGAGACTGAGGGTGTTTAGGGGTAGGCTGAGGGTGTTTAGGTTTAGGCTGAGGGTGTTTAGGGGTAGGCTGAGGGTGTTTAGGGGTATTCTGAGGGTGTCCAGGGGGAGACAGAGGGTGTTTAGGGGTAGACTGAGGGTGTTTAGGTGTAGTCTAAGGGTGTTTAGGGGGAGACTGAGGGTGTTTATGGGCAGGCTGAATGTGTTTAGGGGTAGTCTGAGGGTGTTTAGGGGTAGGCTGAGGGTGTTTAGGGGTAGGCTGAAGGTGTTTAGGGGTAGGCTGAGGGTGTCCAGCGGGAGGCTGAGGGTGTTAAGGGGTAGGCTGAGGGTATTTTGGGGTAGGCTGAGTGTGTTTAGGGGTAGGCTGAGGGTAATTCGGGGTAGGCTGAGGGTGTTTAGGGGTAGACTGAGGGTGTTTAGGTGTAGGCTGATATTGTTTAGGGGTAGGCTGCGAAAGGTTAGCGGTAGGCTGAGGGTGTTTAGGGGCAGACTGAGTGTTTCCAGGGGGAGACTGATGGAGTTTAGGGGTAGACTGAGGGTGTCCAGGGGGAGACTGAGGGTGTTTAGGGGTAGGCTGAGGGTGTTTAGGGGTAGGCTGAGGGTGATTAGGGGGAGACTGAGGGTGTCCAGGGGTAGGCTGAGGGTGTTTAATGGTAGGCTGAGGGTGTATAGGGGTAGGCTGAGGGTGTTAAGGTGTAGGCTGTGGCTGTCCAGGGGGAGACTGAGCGTGTTTAGGTGAAGGCTGAGGGTGTTTAGGGGTAGGCTGAGGATGTTTAGGTGTAGGCTGAGGGTGTTTAGGGGGAGACTGAGGGTTTTTAGGGGTAGGCTGAGGGTTTTTAGCGGTAGGCTAAGGGTGTTTAGTGGGAGACTGAGTGTGTTTAGTGGGAGACAGAGGGTGTTTAGGGGTAGGCTGAGGTTGTTTAAGGGTAGGCTGAGGTTGTCCAGGGGGAGACTGAGGGTGGTTAGGGGTAAGCTGAGGGTGTTTAAGCGTAGGCTGAGGGTGTCCAGATATGGCTGAGTGTGTTTAGGGGTAGGCTGAGGGTATTTTGGGGTTGGCTGAGGGTGTTTAGGGGTAGACTGAGGGTGTTTAGGTGTAGGCTGAAGGTGTTTAGTGGTAGGCTGCGGGTGGTTAGGGGTAGGCTGAGGGTGTTTAGGGGGAGACTGAGGGTGTCCAGGGGGAGACAGATGGAGTTTAGGGAAGGCGGAGGGTGTCCAGGGGGAGACTGAGGGTGTTTAGAGGTAGGCTGAGGGTGTTTAGGGGTAGGCTGAGGGTGTTTAGGGGGAGACTAAGGGTGTCCAGCGGTAGGCTGAGGGTGTTTAGGGGTAGGCTGAGGGTGTTTAGTGGTAGGTTGAGGGTGTTTAGGGGTAGGCTGTGGGTGTCCAGGGGGAGACTGAGGGTGTTTAGGTGAAGGCCGAGGGTGTTTAGGGGTAGGCTGAGGGTGTTTAGGGGGAGACTAAGGGTGTCCAGGGGTAGGCTGAGGGTGTTTAGGGGTAGGCTGAGGGTGTTTAGGGGTAGGCTGAGGGTGTTTAGGGGGAGACTAAGGGTGTCCAGGGGTAGGCTGAGGGTGTTTAGGGGTAGGCTGAGGGTGTTTAGTGGTAGGTTGAGGGTGTTTAGGGGTAGGCTGTGGGTGTCCAGGGGGAGACTGAGGGTGTTTAGGTGAAGGCCGAGGGTGTTTAGGGGTAGGCTGTGGATGTTTAGGGGTAGGGTGAGGGTGTTTAGGGGTAGGCTCAGTGTGTTTAGGTGTAGGCTGAGGGTGTTTAGGGGGAGACTGAGGGTTTTTAGGGGTAGGCTGAGGGTGTTTAGTGGTAGGGTATGTGTTTAGTGGGAGACTGAGGGTGTTTAGCACGAGACAGAGGGTGTTTAGGGGTAGGTTGAGGGTGTTTAGGGGTAGGATGAGGTTGTCCAGGGGGAGACTGAGGGTGTTTAGAGTTAGGCGGATGAGTTTAGGGGGAGACTGAGGGTGTTTAGGTGGAGAATGTGGGTGTTTAGGTGGAGGCTGAGGGTGTTTAGGTGTAGGCTGAGGTGTTGAGGGGTAGGCGGACGTTTTTTGGGGTAGGCTGAGGGTGTTTAGGGGAGACTGAGGGTGTCCAGGGGGAGACTGAGGGTGTTTAGGGGGAGACTGATGGTGTTTAGGGGGAGACTGAGGGTGTCTAGGGGGAGACTGAGGGTGTTTAGGGGTAGGCTGAGGGTTTTTAGGTTTAGGCTGAGGGTGTTTAGGGGTAGGCTGAGGGTGTTTAGGGGTAGGCTGAGGGTGTTAAGGGGGAGACTAAGGGTGTCCAGGGGTAGGCTGAGGTTGTCCAGGGGGAGACTGAGAGTGTTTAGGGGTAGGCTGAGCGTGTTTAGGGGGAGACTGAGGGTGTTTAGGGGGAGACTGAGGGTGTTTACTGGTAGGCTAAGGGTTTCCAGGGGGAGACTGAGGTTGTTTAGGGGTAGGCTGAGGGTGTTTAGGGTTAGGGTGAGGGTTTTTAGGGGTAGGCTGAGGGTGTTTAGAGGCAGACTGAGGGAGTTTAGGAGTAGACAGGGTGTTTAGGGGTAGGCTGAGGGTGTTTAGGGGTAGACTGAGGGTGTTTAGGTGGAGACTGAGGGTGTTTTGGTGGAGACTGAGGGTGTTTAGGTGTAGGCTGAGGTGTTGAGGAGAAGGCGGAGGATGTTAGAAGTAGTCTGAGGGTGTTTAGGGGGAGACTGAGGCTGTTTGGTTGTAGGCTGATTGGGTTTAGGGGAGACTGAGGGTGTTAAGGGGTACACTGAGGGTGTTTATGGGGAGACTGAGTGTGTTTACGGGTAGGCTGAGGGTGTTCAAGGGGTGACTGAGGGTGTTTAGTGGTAGGCTCAGGGTGTTTAGGGGTAGGCTGAGGGTGTTAAGTGGGTGATTGAGGGTGTTTAGGGGTAGGCTGAGGGTGTTAAGGAGGAGACTGAGGGTGTTTAGGAGTAGGCTGAGGGTGTTTAGGTGTAGGCTGAGGGTGTATAGGGGTAGGATGAGGGTGTTCAGGAGGAGACTGAGGGTGTTAAGGAGGAGACTGAGGGTGTTTAGGGGTAGGCTGAGGGTGTTTAGGTGTAGGCTGAGGGTGTTTAGGGGTAGGCTGAGGGTGCTTAGGTGTAGGCTGAGGGTGTTTAGGGGTAGGCTGAGGGTATTTAGGTGTAGGCTGAGGGTGTTTAGGTGTAGGCTGCGGCTGTATAGGGTAGGCTGAGGGTGTTTAGGGGGAGACTGAGGGTGTTTAGGGGTAGGCTGAGGGTGTGAAGGGGGAGACTGAGGGTGTTTAGGGGTAGGCTGAGGGTGCTAAGAAAGAGACTGAGGGTGTTTAGGGGTAGGCATAGGGTGTTTAGGGTTAAGCTGAGCGTGTTTAGGGGTAGGCTGATGGTGTTTACTGTAGGCTGAGGGTGTATAGGGGTAGTCTGAGGGTTTTTAGGGGAGACTCAGGGTGATTAGGGGTAGGCTGAGGGTGTTTTAGCGTAGGCTGAGGGTGTCCAGAGGTGGCTGAGTGTGTTTAGGGATAGGCTCAGGGTATTTTGGGGTAGGCTGAGGGTGTTTAGGGGTAGACTGAGTGTGTTTAGGTGTAGGCTGAAGGTGTTTAGTGGTAGGCTGCGGGTGGTTAGGGGTAGGCTGAGGGAGTTTAGGGGGAGACTGTGTGTGTCCAGGGGGAGACTGATGGAGTTTAGGGGTAGGCTGAGGGTGTTTAGGGGGAGACTGAGGGTGTTTAGGGGTAGGCTGAGGGTGTTTAGGGGTAGGCTGAGGGTTTCCAGGGGTAGACTGACGCTGTAAGGGGTAGGCTGAGGGTATTTAGGGGCAGGCTGATGGTGTTTAGGTGTAGGCTGAGGGTGTATAGGGGTAGGCTGATGGTGTTTAGGGGAGACTGAGGGTGTTTAGGGGTAGGCTGAGGGTGTTTAGGGGTAGGCTGAGTGTGTTTAGGGTAGGCTGAGGGTGTAAAGGGGTAGGTGAGGGTGTTTAGGGGGAGACTGAGGGTGTTTAGGGGTTGGCTGATGGTGTTAAGGTGGAGACTGAGGGTGTTCAGGGGGAGACTGAGGGTGTTTAGGGGTCGGCTGAGGGTGTTTAGGGGTAGGCTGAGGCTGTATAGGCTTAGGCTGAGGTTGTTTAGGGGTAGGCTGAGGGTTTCCAGGGGGTGACTGATGTTGTTTAGGGGTAGGCTGAGGGTGTTTAGTGGTAGGCAAAGGGTTTCCAGGGGGAGACTGAGGGTGTTTAGGGGTAGGCTGAGGGTGTTTATGGGTAGGCTAAGTTTGTCCAGGGGGAGACTTTGGGTGTTTAGGGGTAGGCTGCGGGTGTTTAGGGGTAGGCTGAGGGTTTTTAGGGGTAGGCTGAGGGTGTTTAGGGGCAGACTGAGGGTGTTCAGGTGTAGACTGAGGGTGTTTAGGGGTAGGCTGAGGGTGTTTAGGTGTAGACTGAGGGTGTTTAGGTGGAGACTGAGGGTGTTTAGGGGTAGGCTGAAGGTGTTAAGGGGTAGGCTGAGGTTGTTAAGGGGGAGAATGAGGGTGTTCAGGGGTAGGCTGAGGGTGTTTAGGGGCATGCTGAGGGTGTATTGGGGCAGGCTGAGTGTGTTTAGGGGTAGGCTGAGGGTGTTTAGGGGGAGACTGAGGGTGTTTAGGGGTAGGCTGAGGGTGTTTAGGGGTAGGCGGAGGGTTTCCAGGGTGAGACTGACGCTGTTAGGTGTAGGCTGAGGGTGTTTAGGGGCAGGCTGATGGTGTTTAGGTGTAGGCTGAGGGTGTATAGGGGTAGGCTGAGGGTGTTTAGGGGAGACTGAGGGTGTTTAGGGGTAGGCTGAGTGTATTTAGGGGGAGACTGAGGGTGTCCAGGGGGAGACTGATGGAGTTTAGGGAAGGCTAAGTGTGTCCCGGGGGAGACTGAGGGTGTTTAGGGTAGGCTGAGGGTGTTTAGGGGTACGCTGAGGGTGTTTCGGGGGAGACTGAGGGTTTCCAGGGGTAGGTTGAGGGTGTTTAGGGGGAGACTGAGGTTATTTAGGGGTAGGCTGTGGGTGTCCAGGTGGAGACTGAGGGTGTTTAGGGGTAGGCTGAGGGTGTTTAGGGGTAGGCTGAGGGTGTTTAGGGGTAGGCCGAGTGTGTTTAGGGTAGGGTGAGGGAGTTTAGGGGTAGGCTGAGTGTGTTTAGGTGTAGGCTGAGGGTGTTTAGGGGGAGACTGAGGGTTTTTAGGGGTAGGCTGATGGTGTTTAGCGGTAGGCTAAGTGTGTTTAGTGGGAGACAGAGGGTGTTTAGGGGTAGGCTGAGGGTGTTGAGGTGTAGGCTGAGGTTGTTTATGGGTAGGCTGAGGTTGTCCAGGGTGAGACTGAGAGTGTTTAGGGGTAGGCTGAGCGTGTTTAGGGGGAGACTGAGGGTGTTTAGGGGGAGACTGAGGGTGTTTAGTGGTAGGCTAAGGGTTTCCAGGGGGAGACTGAGGTTGTTTAGGGGTAGGCTGAGGGTGTTTAGGGTTAGGGTGAGCGTTTTTAGGGGTAGGCTGAAGGTGTTTAGAGGCAGACTGAGGGAGTTTAGGAGTAGACAGAGGGTGTTTAGGGGTAGGCTGAGGGTGTTTGGGGGTAGACTGAGGGTGTTTAGGTGGAGACTGAGGGTGTTTAGGTGGAGACTGAGGGTGTTTAGGTGTAGGCTGAGGTGTTGAGGGGTAGGCGGAGGATGTTAGAAGTAGTCTGAGGGTGTTTAGGGGGAGACTGAGGCTGTTTGGTTGTAGGCTGATTGGGTTTAGGGGAGACTGAGGGTGTTAAGGGGTACGCTGAGTGTGTTTATGGGGAGACTGAGTGTGTTTAGGGGTAGGCTGAGGGTGTTCAAGGTGTGACTGAGGGGGTTTAGTGGTAGGCTCAGGGTGTTTAGGGGTAGGCTGAGGGTGTTAAGTTGGTGACTGAGGGTGTTTAGGGGTAGGCTGAGGGTGTTAAGGAGGAGACTGAGAGTGTTTAGGGGTAGGCTGAGGGTGTTTAGGTGTAGGCTGAGGGTTTATAGGGGTAGGCTGAGGGTGTTAAGGAGGAGACTGAGGGTATTAAGGAGGAGACTGAGGGTGTTTAGGGGTAGGCTGAGGGTGTTTAGGTGTAGGCTGAGGGTGTTTAGGGGTAGGCTGAGGGTGTTTAGGGGTAGGCTGAGGGTGTTTAGGGGGAGACTGAGGGTGTCCATGGGGTGACTGAGGTTGTCCAGTGGGAGACTGAGTGAGTCCATGAGGAGACTGACGGTGTCCAGGGGTTGGCTGAGGGTGTTTAGTGGTAGGCTGAGGGTGTATAGGGGTAGGCTGAGGGTGTTTAGGGGTAGGCTGAGGGTGTTTAGGGGGAGACTGAGCGTGTTCAGGGGGAGGCTGAGGTTGTTTAGGGGTAGGCTGAGGGTGTATAGGGGTAGGTTGAGGGTGTTTAGGTGTAGGCTGTGGGTGTCCGTGGGAGACTGAGGGTGTTTAGGTGAATGCTGAGGGTGTTAAGGGGTAGGCTGAGGGTGTTTAGGGGTAGGCTGAGGGTGTTTAGGGGGAGACTGAGGGTGTTTAGGGGTAGGCTGAGTGTGTTTAGGTGTAGGCTGAGGGTGTTTAGGTGGAGACTGAGGGTTTTTAGGGATATGCTGAGGGTGTTTAGGGGTAGGCTGAGGTTGTTTAGGGGTAGGCTGAGGTTGTCCAGGGGGATACTGAGGGTGTTTAGGGGTAGGGTGAGGGTGTTTATGGGGAGACTGAGGGTGTTTAGGGGTAGGCTGAGGGTGTTCAGGGGGAGACTGAGGGTGTTTAGTGGTAGGCTGAGGGTGTTTAGGGGTAGGCTGAGGGTGTTTAGTGGTAGGCTGAGGGTGTTTCGGGGTAGGCTGAGGGTGTTAAGGGGTAGGCTGAGGGTGTTTAGGGGGAGACTGAGGGTGTTTAGGGGTAGGCTGAGGGTGTTAAGGGGGAGACTGAGGGTGTTTAGGGGTAGGCTGAGGGTGTTAAGGGGGAGACTGAGGGTGTTTAGGGGTAGGCTGAGGGTGTTTAGGGTTAAGCTCAGGGTGTTTAGGGGTAGGCTGATGGTGTTTAGGTGTTGGCTGAGGGTGTATAGGGGTAGGCTGAGGGTTTTTAGGGGAGACTGAGGATGATTCGGGGTAGGCTGAGGGTGTTTTAGCGTAGGCTGAGGGTGTCCAGGGGTGGCTGAGTGTGTTTAGGGGTAGGCTGAGGGTATTTTGGGGTAGGCTGAGGGTGTTTAGTGGTAGACTGAGGGTGTTCAGGTGTAGGCTGAAGGTGTTTAGGGGTAGGCTGAAGGTGTTTAGGGGTAGGCTGAAGGTGTTTAGGGGTAGGCTGCGGGTGGTTAGGGGTAGGCTGAGGGTGTTTAGGGGGAGACTGAGTGTGTCCAGGGGGAGACTGAGGGTGTTTAGGTGTAGGCTGAATTTGTTTAGGCGTAGGCTGCGGGTGGTTAGGGGTAGGCTGAGGGTGTTTAGGGGGAGACTGAGTGTGTCCAGGGGGAGACTGATGGAATTTAGGGGTAGGCTGAGGGTTTCCAGGGGGAGACTGAGGGTGTTTAGGGGTAGGCTGAGAGTGTTTATGGGTAGGCTGAGGCTGATTAGGGGGCGACTGAGGGTGTCCCGGGGTAGGCAGAGGTTGTTTAGTGGTAGCCTGAGGGTGTATAGGGGTAGGCTGAGGGTGTTTAGGGGTAGGCTGAGGGTGTATAGGGGTAGGCTGAGGGTGTTTAGGGGTAGGCTGAGGGTGTTTATGGGGAGACTGAGGGTGTCCAGGGGGAGACAGATGGAGTTTAGGGAAGGCTGAGGGTGTCCAGGGGGAGACTGAGGGTGTTTAGGGGTAGGCTGAGGGTGCTTAGGGGGAGACTGAGGGTGTCGAGGGGGAGACTGATGGAGTTTAGGGAAGGCTGAGGGTGTCCAGGGGGAGACTGAGGGTGTTTAGAGGTAGGCTGAGGGTGTTTAGGGGGAGACTAAGGGTGTCCAGCGGTAGGCTGAGGGTGTTTAGGGGTAGGCTGAGGGTGTTTAGTGGTAGGTTGAGGGTGTTTAGGGGTAGGCTGTGGGTGTCCAGGGGGAGACTGATGGTGTTTAGGGGTAGGCTGAGGGTGTTTAGGTGGAGACTGAGGGTGTTTAGGCGAAGGCCGAGGGTGTTTTGGGGTAGGCTGAGGGTGTTTAGGGGTAGGCTGAGGGTGTTTAGGGGGAGACTAAGGGTGTCCAGGGGTAGGCTGAGGGTGTTTAGGGGTAGGCTGAGGGTGTTTAGGGGTAGGCTGAGGGTGTTTAGGGGGAGACTAAGGGTGTCCAGTGGTAGGCTGAGGGTGTTTAGTGGTAGGTTGAGGGTGTTTAGGGGTAGGCTGTGGGTGTCCAGGGGGAGACTGAGGGTGTTTAGGTGAAGGCCGAGGGTGTTTAGGGGTAGGCTGAGGATGTTTAGGGGTAGGGTGAGGATGTTTAGGGGTAGGCTCAGTGTGTTTAGGGGTAGGCTGAGGGTGTTTATGGGGAGACTGAGGGTGTTTAGTGGTAGGCTGAGGGTGTTTAGGGGCAGGCTGAGGGTGTTAAGTGTGAGACTGATGGTGTTTAGTTGTAGGCTGAGGGTGTTAAGGAGGAGTCTAAGGGTGTTTAGGGGTAGGCTGAGGGTGTTTAGGTGTAGGCTGAGGGTGTATAGGGGTAAGCTGAGGGTGTTTATTGGAGACTGAGAGTGTTAAGCTGTACGCTGAGGCTGTATAGGGTAGGATGAGGGTGTTAAGGGGTAGGCTGAGGGTGTTTAGGGGGAGACTGAGGGTGTTTAGGGGTAGGCTGAGGGTGATAAGGGGGAGACTGAGGGTGTTTAGGGGTAGGCTGAGGGTGCTAAGAAAGAGACTGAGGGTGTTTAGGGGTAGGCTTAGTCTGTTTAGGGTTAAGCTGAGGGTGTTTAGGGGTAGGCTGATGGTGTTTAGGTGTAGGCTGAGGGTGTATAGGGGTAGGCTGAGGGTTTTTAGGGGAGACTGAGGATGATTAGGGGTAGGCTGAGGGTGTTTTAGCGTAGGCTGAGGGTGTCCAGGGGTGCTGAGTGTGTTTAGGGGTAGGCTGCGGGTGGTTAGGGGTAGGCTGAAGGTGTTTAGGGGTAGGCTGAAGGTGTTTAGGGGTAGGCTGTGGGTGGTTAGGGGTAGGCTGAGGGTGTTTAGGGGGAGACTGAGTGTGTCCAGGGGGAGACTGATGGAGTTTAGGGGTAGGCTGAGGGGTTCCAGGGGGAGACTGAGGGTGTTTAGGGGTAGGCTGAGAGTGTTTATGGGTAGGCTGAGGCTGATTAGGGGGCGACTGAGGGTGTCCCGGGGTAGGCAGAGGTTGTTTAGTGGTAGCCTGAGGGTGTATAGGGGTAGGCTGAGGGTGTTTAGGGGGAGACTAAGGGTGTCCAGCGGTAGGCTGAGGGTGTTTAGGGGTAGGCTGAGGGTGTTTAGGTGTAGGCTGATGGTGTTTAGGTGTTGGCTGAGGGTGTATAGGGGTAGGCTGAGGGTGTTTAGGGGAGACTGAGGGTGTTTAGGGGGAGACTGAGGGTGATTAGGGGTAGGCTGAGGGTGTTTTAGTGTAGGCTGAGGGTGTCCAGGGGTGGATGAGTGTGTTTAGGGGTAGGCTGAGGGTATTTTGGGGTAGGCTGAGGGTGTTTAGGGGTAGACTGAGGGTGTTTAGGTGTAGGCTGAAGGTGTTTAGGTGAAGGCTGAGGGTGTTTATGGGTAGGCTGAGGGTGGTTAGGGGTAGGCTGAGGGTTTCCAGGCGGAGACTGATGGCGTTTAGGGGTAGGCTGAGCTTGTCCAGGGGGAGACTGAGGGTGTTTAGTGGTAGGCTGAGGGTTTTTAGGGGTAGGCTGAGGGTGATTAGGGGGCGACTGAGGGTGTGCAGGGGTAGTCTGAGGGTGTTTAGTGGTAGGCTGAGGGTGTATAGGGGTAGGCTGAGGGTGTTTAGGGGTAGGCTGAGGGTGTTTAGGGGGAGACTGAGGGTGTCCAGGGGTAGGCTGAGGGTGCTTAGGGGGAGACTGAGGTTATTTAGGGGTAGGCTGTGGGTGTCCAGGTGGAGACTGAGGGTGTTTAGGGGTAGGCTGAGGGTGTTTAGGGGTAGGCTGAGGGTGTTTAGGGGTAGGCCGAGTGTGTTTAGGGTAGGGTGTGGGAGTTTAGGGGTAGGCTGAGTGTGTTTAGGTGTAGGCTGAGGGTGTTTAGGGGGAGACTGAGGGTTTATAGGGGTAGGCTGAGGGTGTTTAGTGGTAGGCTAAGGGTGTTTAGTGGGAGACTGAGGGTGTTTAGGGGTAGGCTGAGGGTGTTGAGGGTTAGGCTGAGGTTGTTTAGGGGTAGGCTGAGGTTGTCCAGGGGGAGACAGAGAGTGTTTAGGGGTAGGCTGAGGGTGTTTAGGGGGAGACTGAGGGTGTTTAGGGGGAGACTGAGGGTGTTTAGAGGTAGGCTAAGGGTTTCCAGGGGGAGACTGATGTTGTTTAGGGGTAGGCTGAGGGTGTTTAGGGTTAGGGTGAGGGTTTTTAGGGGTAGGCTCAGGTTGTTAAGAGGCAGACTGAGGGAGTTTAGGAGTAGGCTGAGGGTGTTTTGGGGTAGACTGAGGGTGTTTAGGTGGAGACTGAGGGTGTTTAGGTGGAGACTGAGGGTGTTTAGGTGTAGGCTGAGGTGTTGAGGGGTAGGCGGAGGATGTTTGAAGTAGTCTGAGGGTGTTTAGGGGGAGACTGAGGCTGTTTGGTTGTAGGCTGATTGGGTTTAGGGGAGACTGAGGGTGTTAAGGGGTACGCTGAGGGTGTTTATGGGGAGACTGAGGCTGTTTAGGGGTAGGCTGAGGGTGTTCAAGGGGTGACTGAGGGTGTTTAGGGGTAGGCTGAGGGTGTTTAGGGGTAGGCTGAGGGTGTTTATGGGGAGACTGAGGGTGTTTAGGGGTAGGCTGAGGGTGTTCAAGGGGTGACTGAGGGTGTTTAGTGGTAGGCTCAGGGTGTTTAGGGGTAGGCTGAGGGTGTTAAGTGGGTGACTGATGGTGTTTAGGGGTAGGCTGAGGGTGTTAAGGAGGAGACTGAGGGTGTTTAGGGGTAGGCTGAGGGTGTTTAGGTGTAGGCTGAGGGTGTATAGGGGTAGGCTGAGGGTGTTAAGGAGGAGACTGAGGGTGTTAAGGAGGAGACTGAGGGTGTTTAGGGGTAGGCTGAGGGTGTGAAGGGGGAGACTTAGGGTGTTTAGGGGTAGGCTGAGGGTGCTAAGAAAGAGACTGAGGGTGTTTAGGGGTAGGCATAGGGTGTTTAGGGTTAAGCTGAGGGTGTTTAGGGGTAGGCTGATGGTATTTTGTGTAGGCTGAGGGTGTATAGGGGTAGGCTGAGGGTTTTTAGGGGAGACTGAGGGTGATTAGGGGGAGGCTGAGGGTGTTTTAGCGTAGGCTGAGGGTGTCCAGAGGTGGCTGAGTGTGTTTAGGGGTAGGCTGAGGGTATTTTGGGGTAGGCTGAGGGTGTTTAGGGGTAGACTGAGAGTGTTTAGGTGTAGGCTGAAGGTGTTTAGTGGTAGGCTGCGGGTGGTTAGGGGTAGGCTGAGGGAGTTTAGGGGGAGACTGTGTGTGTCCAGGGGGAGACTGATGGAGTTTAGGGGTAGGCTGAGGGTGTCCAGGGGGAGACTGATGGAGTTTAGGGGTAGGCTGACGGTGTCCAGGGGGAGACTGAGGGTGTTTAGGGGTAGGCTGAGAGTGTTTATGGGTAGGCTGAGGGTGATTAGGGGGCGACTGAGGGTGTTTATGGGTAGGCTGAGGGTGTTTAGTGGTAGCCTGAGGGTGTATAGGGTAGGCTGAGGGTGTTTAGGGGTAGGCTGAGGGTGTTTAGGGGGAGACTGAGGGTGTCCAGGGGGAGACAGATGGAGTTTAGGGAAGGCTGAGGGTGTCCAGGGAGAGACTGAGGGTGTTTAGGGGTAGGCTGAGGGTGTTTAGGGGTCGGCTGAGGGTGTTTAGGGGTAGGCAAAGGGAGTTTAGGGGTAAGTTGAGGGTGTTTAGGGGTAGGCTGTGGGTGTCCAGGGGGAGACTGAGGGTGTTTAGGTGAAGGCCGAGGGTGTTTAGTGGTATTCTGAGGGTGTTTAGGGGTAGGCTGAGTGTGTTTAGGGTAGGCTGAGGGTGTAAAGGGGTAGGTGAGGGTGTTTAGGGGGAGACTGAGGGTGTTTAGGGGTTGGCTGATGGTGTTAAGGGGGAGACTGAGGGTGTTTAGGGGTCGGCTAAGGGTGTTTAGGGTTAGGCTGAGGGTGTATAGGCGTAGGCTGAGGTTGTTTAGGGGTAGGCTGAGGGTTTCCAGGGGGTGACTGAGGTTGTTTAGGGGTAGGCTGAGGGTGTTTAGTGGTAGGCAAAGGGTTTCCAGGGGGAGACTGAGGGTGTTTAGGGGTAGGCTGAGGGTGTTTATGGGTAGGCTAAGTATGTCCAGGGGTAGACTTTGGGTCTTTAGGGGTAGGCTGAGGGTGTTTAGGGGTAGGCTGAGGGTTTTTAAGGGTAGGCTGAGGGTGTTTAGGGGCAGACTGAGGGTGTTCAGGTGTAGACTGAGGGTGTTTAGGGGTAGGCTGAGGGTGTTTAGGGGTAGACTGAGGGTGTTTAGGTGGAGACTGAGGGTGTTTAGGGGTAGGCTGAAGGTGTTAAGGGGTAGGCTGAGGGTGTTAAGGGGGAGTCTGAGGGTGTCCAGGCGTAGGCTGAGGGTGTTTAGGGGCATGCTGAGGGTGTATTGGGGCAGGCTGAGGGTGTTTAGGGGTAGGCTGAGGGTGTTTAGGGGGAGACTGAGGGTGTTTAGGGGTAGGCTGAGGGTGTTTAGGGGTAGGCTGAGGGTTACCAGGGGGAGACTGACGCTGTTAGGGGTAGGCTGAGGGTATTTAGGGGCAGGCTGATGGTGTTTAGGTGTAGGCTGAGGGTGTATAGGGGTAGGCTGAGGGTGTTTAGGGGAGACTGAGGGTGTTTAGGGGTAGGCTGAGTGTGTTTAGGGGGAGACTGAGGGTGTTTAGGGGTAGGCTGAGCGTGTTAAGGGGGAGACTGAGGGTGTTTAGGGCAGAAAGAGGTTGTTTATGGGTAGGCTGAGGGTGTTTAGGGGTAGGCTGAGTGTGTTTAGGGTAGGCTGAGGGTGTAAAGGGGTAGGTGAGGGTGTTTAGGGGGAGACTGAGGGTGTTTAGGGGTAGGCTGATGGTGTTAAGGGGGAGACTGAGGGTGTTTAGGGGTCGGCTGTGGGTGTTTAGGGGTAGGCTGAGGGTGTATAGGCTTAGGCTGAGGTTGTTTAGGGGTAGGCTGAGGGTTTCCAAGGGGTGACTGAGGTTGTTTAGGGGTAGGCTGAGGGTGTTTAGTGGTAGGCAAAGGGTTTCCAGGGGGAGACTGAGGGTGTTTAGGGGTAGGCTGAGGGTGTTTATGGGTAGGCTAAGTATGTCCAAGGGGAGACTTTGGGTGTTTAGGGGTAGGCTGAGGGTGTTTATGGGTAGGCTGAGGGTTTTTAGGGGTAGGCTGAGGGTGTTTAGGTGGAGACTGAGGGTGTTTAGGGGTAGGCTGAAGGTGTTAAGGGGTAGGCTGAGGGTGTTTAGGGGCATGCTGAGGGTGTATTGAGGCAGGCTGACGGTGTTTAGAGGTAGGCTGAGGGTGTTTTGGGGGATACTAAGGGTGTCCAGGGGGTGACAGATGGAGTTTAGGGGTAGGCTGAGGGTTTTCCAGGGGGAGACTGAGGTTGTTTAGGGGTAGGCTGAGGGTTTTTAGGGGTAGGCTGAGGGTGTTTAGGGGTAGGCTGAGGGTTTCCAGGGGGAGACTGAGGTTGTTTAGGGGTAGGCTGAGGGTGTTTAGGTGTAGGCTGATGGTGTTTAGGTGTAGGCTGAAGGTGTATAGGGGTAGGCTGAGGGTGTTTAGGGGAGACTGAGGGTGTTTAGGGGGAGACTGAGGGTGATTAGGGGTAGGCTGAGGGTGTTTTAGTGTAGGCTGAGGGTGTCCAGGGGTGGATGAGTGTGTTTAGGGGTAGGCTGAGGGTATTTTGGGTAGGCTGAGGGTGTTTAGGGGTAGACTGAGGGTGTTTAGGTGTAGGCTGAAGGTGTTTAGGTGAAGGCTGAGGGTGTTTATGGGTAGGCTGAGGGTGGTTAGGGGTAGGCTGAGGGTTTCCAGGCGGAGACTGAGTGTTTCCAGGGGGAGACTGATGGCGTTTAGGGGTAGGCTGAGCGTGTCCAGGGGGAGACTGAGGGTGTTTAGTGGTAGGCTGAGGGTTTTTAGGGGTAGGCTGAGGGTGATTAGGGGGCGACTGAGGGTGTGCAGGGGTAGGCTGAGGGTGTTTAGTGGTAGGCTGAGGGTGTATAGGGGTAGGCTGAGGGTGTTTAGGGGTAGGCTGAGGGTGTTTAGGGGGAGACTGAGGGTTTCCAGGGGTAGGCTGAGGGTGCTTAGGGGGAGACTGAGGTTATTTAGGGGTAGGCTGTGGGTGTCCAGGTGGAGACTGAGGGTGTTTAGGGGTAGGCTGAGGGTGTTTAGGGGTAGGCTGAGGGTGTTTAGGGGTAGGCCGAGTGTGTTTAGGGTAGGGTGAGGGAGTTTAGGGGTAGGCTGAGTGTGTTTAGGTGTAGGCTGAGGGTGTTTAGGGGGAGACTGAGGGTTTATAGGGGTAGGCTGAGGGTGTTTAGTGGTAGGCTAAGGATGTTTAGTGGGAGACAGAGGGTGTTTAGGGGTAGGCTGAGGGTGTTGAGGGTTAGGCTGAGGTTGTTTAGGGGTAGGCTGAGGTTGTCCAGGGGGAGACTGAGAGTGTTTAGGGGTAGGCTGAGGGTGTCCAGGGAGAGACTGAGGGTGTTTAGGGGTAGGCTGAGGGTGTTTAGGGGTCGGCTGAGGGTGTTTAGGGGTAGGCAGAGGTTGTTTAGGGGTAAGTTGAGGGTGTTTAGGGGTAGGCTGTGGGTGTCCAGGGGGAGACTGAGGGTGTTTAGGTGAAGGCCGAGGGTGTTTAGTGGTATTCTGAGGGTGTTTAGGGGTAGGCTGAGTGTGTTTAGGGTAGGCTGAGGGTGTAAAGGGGTAGGTGAGGGTGTTTAGGGGGAGACTGAGGGTGTTTAGGGGTTGGCTGATGGTGTTAAGGGGGAGACTGAGGGTGTTTAGGGGTCGGCTAAGGGTGTTTAGGGTTAGGCTGAGGGTGTATAGGCGTAGGCTGAGGTTGTTTAGGGGTAGGCTGAGGGTTTCCAGGGGGTGACTGAGGTTGTTTAGGGGTAGGCTGAGGGTGTTTAGTGGTAGGCAAAGGGTTTCCAGGGGGAGACTGAGGGTGTTTAGGGGTAGGCTGAGGGTGTTTATGGGTAGGCTAAGTATGTCCAGGGGTAGACTTTGGGTCTTTAGGGGTAGGCTGAGGGTGTTTAGGGGTAGGCTGAGGGTTTTTAGGGGTAGGCTGAGGGTGTTTAGGGGCAGACTGAGGGTGTTCAGGTGTAGACTGAGGGTGTTTAGGGGTAGGCTGAGGGTGTTTAGGGGTAGACTGAGGGTGTTTAGGTGGAGACTGAGGGTGTTTAGGGGTAGGCTGAAGGTGTTAAGGGGTAGGCTGAGGGTGTTAAGGGGGAGTCTGAGGGTGTCCAGGCGTAGGCTGAGGGTGTTTAGGGGCATGCTGAGGGTGTATTGGGGCAGGCTGAGGGTGTTTAGGGGTAGGCTGAGGGTGTTTAGGGGGAGACTGAGGGTGTTTAGGGTTAGGCTGAGGGTGTTTAGGGGTAGGCTGAGGGTTACCAGGGGGAGACTGACGCTGTTAGGGGTAGGCTGAGGGTATTTAGGGGCAGGCTGATGGTGTTTAGGTGTAGGCTGAGGGTGTATAGGGGTAGGCTGAGGGTGTTTAGGGGAGACTGAGGGTGTTTAGTGGTAGGCTGAGTGTGTTTAGGGGGAGACTGAGGGTGTTTAGGGGTAGGCTGAGGGTGTTAAGGGGGAGACTGAGGGTGTTTAGGCCAGACAGAGGTTGTTTATGGGTAGGCTGAGGGTGTTTAGGGGTAGGCTGAGTGTGTTTAGGGTAGGCTGAGGGTGTAAAGGGGTAGGTGAGGGTGTTTAGGGGGAGACTGAGGGTGTTTAGGGGTAGGCTGATGGTGTTAAGGGGGAGACTGAGGGTGTTTAGGGGTCGGCTGTGGGTGTTTAGGGGTAGGCTGAGGGTGTATAGGCTTAGGCTGAGGTTGTCCAGGGGGAGACTGAGAGTGTTTAGGGGTAGGCTGAGGGTGTTTAGGGGGAGACTGAGGGTGTTTAGGGGGAGACTGAGGGTGTTTAGTGGTAGGCTAAGGGTTTCCAGGGGGAGACTGAGGTTGTTTAGGGGTAGGCTGAGGGTGTTTAGGGTTAGGGTGAGGGTTTTTAGGGGTAGGCTCAGGTTGTTAAGAGGCAGACTGAGGGAGTTTAGGAGTAGGCTGAGTGTGTTTTGGGGTAGACTGAGGGTGTTTAGGTGGAGACTGAGGGTGTTTAGGTGGAGACTGAGGGTGTTTAGGTGTAGGCTGAGGTGTTGAGGGGTAGGCGGAGGATGTTTGAAGTAGTCTGAGGGTGTTTAGGGGGAGACTGAGGCTGTTTGGTTGTAGGCTGATTGGGTTTAGGGGAGACTGAGGGTGTTAAGGGGTACGCTGAGGGTGTTTATGGGGAGACTGAGGGTGTTCAGGGGTAGGCTGAGGGTGTTCAAGGGGTGACTGAGGGTGTTTAGTGGTAGGCTCAGGGTGTTTAGGGGTAGGCTGAGGGTGTTAAGGAGGAGACTGAGGGTGTTTAGGAGTAGGCTGAGGGTGTTTAGGTGTAGGCTGAGGGTGTATAGGGGTAGGCTGAGGGTGTTAAGGAGGAGACTGAGGGTGTTAAGGAGGAGACTGAGGGTGTTTAGGGGTAGGCTGAGGGTGTTAAGGGGTAGGCTGAGGGTGTTTAGGGGGAGACTGAGGGTGTTTAGGGGTAGGCTGAGGGTGTGAAGGGGGAGACTTAGGGTGTTTAGGGGTAGGCTGAGGGTGCCAAGAAAGAGACTGAGGGTGTTTAGGGGTAGGCATAGGGTGTTTAGGGTTAAGCTGAGGGTGTTTAGGGGTAGGCTGATGGTGTTTTGTGTAGGCTGAGGGTGTATAGGGGTAGGCTGAGGGTTTTTAGGGGAGACTGAGGGTGATTAGGGGTAGGCTGAGGGTGTTTTAGCGAAGGCTGAGGGTGTCCAGAGGTGGCTGAGTGTGTTTAGGGCTAGGCTGAGGGTATTTTGGGGTAGGCTGAGGGTGTTTAGGGGTAGACTGAGAGTTTTTAGGTGTAGGCTGAAGGTGTTTAGTGGTAGGCTGCGGGTGTTTAGGTGTAGGCTGAAGGTGTTTAGTGGTAGGCTGCGGGTGGTTAGGGGTAGGCTGAGGGAGTTTAGGGGGAGACTGTGTGTGTCCAGGGGGAGTCTGATGGAGTTTAGGGGTAGGCTGAGGGTGTCCAGGGGGAGACTGATGGAGTTTAGGGGTAGGCTGACGGTGTCCAGGGGGAGACTGAGGGTGTTTAGGGGTAGGCTGACGGTGTTTAGGGTTAGGCTGAGGGTGTTTAGGGGTAGGCTGAGGGAGTTTTAGCGTAGGCTGAGGGTGTCCAGAGGTGGCTGAGTGTGTTTAGGCGTAGGCTGAGGGTATTTTGGGGTAGGCTGAGGGTGTTTAGGGGTAGACTGAGAGTGTTTAGGTGTAGGCTGAAGGTGTTTAGTGGTAGGCTGCGGGTGGTTAGGGGTAGGCTGAGGGAGTTTAGGGGGAGACTGAGTGTGTCCAGGGGGAGACTGATGGAGTTTAGGGGTAGGCTGAGGGTGTCCAGAGGGAGACTGATGGAGTTTAGGGGTAGGCTGACGGTGTCCAGGGGGAGACTGAGGGTGTTTAGGGGTAGGCTGACGGTGTTTAGGGTTAGGCTGAGGGTGTTTAGGGGTAGGCTGAGGGAGTTTAGGGGTAGTCTGAGTGTGTCCATGGGGAGACTGAGGGTGTTTAGGGGTAGGCTGAGAGTGTTTATGGGTAGGCTGAGGGTGATTAGGGGGCGACTGAGGGTGTCCAGGGATAGGCTGAGGGTGTTTAGTGGTAGCCTGAGGGTGTATAGGGTAGGCTGAGGGTGTTTAGGGGTAGGCTGAGGGTGTTTAGGGGGAGACTGAGGGTGTTTAGTGGTAGGCTAAGGGTTTCCAGGGGGAGACTGAGGGTGTTTAGAGGTAGGCTGAGTGTGTTTAGGGGTAGGCTGAGGGTGTATAGGGGTAGGCTGAGGGTGTTTAGGGGTAGACTGAGGTTGTTTAGGTGGAGACTGAGGGTGTTTACTTGGAGACTGAGGGTGTTTAGGTGTAGGCTGAGGTGTTGAGGGGTAGGCGGAAGTTGTTAGGAGTAGGCTGAGGGTGTTTAGGGGGAGACTGAGGCTGTTTGGTTGTAGGCTGAATGGGTTTAGGGGAGACTGAGGGTGTTAAGGGGTACGCTGAGTGTGTTTAGGGTAGGCTGATTGTGTTAAGGGGTAGGCTGAGGGTGTTTAGTGTGAGACTGAGGGTATTTAGTGGTAGGCTGAGGGTGTTTATGGGGAGACTGAGGGTGTTTAGGGGTAGGCTGAGGGTGTTCAGGGGGAGACTGAGGGTGTTTAGTGGTAGGCTGAGGGTGTTTAGGGGTAGGCTGAGGGTGTTTAGTGGTAGGCTGAGGGTGTTTAGGGGTAGGCTGAGGGTGTTAAGGGGTAGGCTGAGGGTGTTTAGGGGGAGACTGAGGGTGTTTAGGGGTAGGCTGAGGGTGTTAAGGGGGAGACTGAGGGTGTTTAGGGGTAGGCTGAGGGTGCTAAGAAAGAGACTGAGGGTGTTTAGGGGTAGGCTTAGTCTGTTTAGGGTTAAGCTGAGGGTGTTTAGGGGTAGGCTGATGGTGTTTAGGTGTAGGCTGAGGGTGTATAGGGGTAGGCTGAGGGTTTTTAGGGGAGACTGAGGATGATTAGGGGTAGGCTGAGGGTGTCCAGGGGTGCTGAGTGTGTTTAGGGGTAGGCTGCGGGTGGTTAGGGGTAGGCTGAAGGTGTTTAGGGGTAGGCTGAAGGTGTTTAGGGGTAGGCTGCGGGTGGTTAGGGGTAGGCTGAGGTTGTTTAGGGGGAGACTGAGTGTGACCAGGGGGAGACTGATGGAGTTTAGGGGTAGGCTGAGGGGTTCCAGGGGGAGACTGAGGGTGTTTAGGGGTAGGCTGAGAGTGTTTATGGGTAGGCTGAGGCTGATTAGGGGGCGACTGAGGGTGTCCCGGGGTAGGCAGAGGTTGTTTAGTGGTAGGCTGAGGGTGTATAGGGGTAGGCTGAGGGTGTTTAGGGGGAGACTAAGGGTGTCCAGCGGTAGGCTGAGGGTGTTTAGGGGTAGGCTGAGGGTGTTTAGGTGTAGGCTGATGGTGTTTAGGTGTAGGCTGAGGGTGTATAGGGGTAGGCTGAGGGAGTTTAGGGGAGACTGAGGGTGTTTAGGGGGAGACTGAGGGTGATTAGGGGTAGGCTGAGGGTGTTTTAGTGTAGGCTGAGGGTGTCCAGGGGTGGATGAGTGTGTTTAGGGGTAGGCTGAGGGTATTTTGGGGTAGGCTGAGGGTGTTTAGGGGTAGACTGAGGGTGTTTAGGTGTAGGCTGAAGGTGTTTAGGTGAAGGCTGAGGGTGTTTATGGGTAGGCTGAGGGTGGTTAGGGGTAGGCTGAGGGTTTCCAGGCGGAGACTGATGGCGTTTAGGGGTAGGCTGAGCGTGTCCAGGGGGAGACTGAGGGTGTTTAGTGGTAGGCTGAAGGTTTTTAGGGGTAGGCTGAGGGTGATTAGGGGGCGACTGAGGGTGTGCAGGGGTAGGCTGAGGGTGTTTAGTGGTAGGCTGAGGGTGTATAGGGGTAGGCTGAGGGTGTTTAGGGGTAGGCTGAGGGTGTTTAGGGGGAGACTGAGGGTGTCCAGGGGTAGGCTGAGGGTGCTTAGGGGGAGACTGAGGTTATTTAGGGGTAGGCTGTGGGTGTCCAGGTGGAGACTGAGGGTGTTTAGGGGTAGGCTGAGGGTGTTTAGGGGTAGGCTGAGGGTGTTTAGGGGTAGGCCGAGTGTGTTTAGGGTAGGGTGTGGGAGTTTAGGGTTAGGCTGAGTGTGTTTAGGTGTAGGCTGAGGGTGTTCAGGGGGAGACTGAGGGTTTATAGGGGTAGGCTGAGGGTGTTTAGTGGTAGGCTACGGGTGTTTAGTGGGAGACAGAGGGTGTTTAGGGGTAGGCTGAGGGTGTTGAGGGTTAGGCTGAGGTTGTTTAGGGGT
The DNA here is from genome assembly GCA_026770705.1 of Isurus oxyrinchus. NCBI lineage: Eukaryota > Metazoa > Chordata > Chondrichthyes > Lamniformes > Lamnidae > Isurus > Isurus oxyrinchus. The sequence continues at coordinate 1,111,782 of JANJGN010000094.1, read as the reverse complement.
AGGCTGAGGTTGTCCAGGGGGAGACAGAGAGTGTTTAGGGGTAGGCTGAGGGTGTTTAGGGGGAGACTGAGGGTGTTTAGGGGGAGACTGAGGGTGTTTAGAGGTAGGCTAAGGGTTTCCAGGGGGAGACTGAGGTTGTTTAGGGGTAGGCTGAGGGTGTTTAGGGTTAGGGTGAGGGTTTTTAGGGGTAGGCTCAGGTTGTTAAGAGGCAGACTGAGGGAGTTTAGGAGTAGGCTGAGGGAGTTTTGGGGTAGACTGAGGGTGTTTAGGTGGAGACTGAGGGTGTTTAGGTGGAGACTGAGGGTGTTTAGGTGTAGGCTGAGGTGTTGAGGGGTAGGCGGAGGATGTTTGAAGTAGTCTGAGGGTGTTTAGGGGGAGACTGAGGCTGTTTGGTTGTAGGCTGATTGGGTTTAGGGGAGACTGAGGGTGTTAAGGGGTACGCTGAGGGTGTTTATGGGGAGACTGAGGGTGTTTAGGGGTAGGCTGAGGGTGTTCAAGGGGTGACTGAGGGTGTTTAGGGGTATGCTGAGGGTGTTTAGGGGTAGGCTGAGGGTGTTTATGGGGAGACTGAGGGTGTTTAGGGGTAGGCTGAGGGTGTTCAAGGGGTGACTGAGGGTGTTTAGTGGTAGGCTCAGGGTGTTTAGGGGTAGGCTGAGGGTGTTAAGTGGGTGACTGATGGTGTTTAGGGGTAGGCTGAGGGTGTTAAGGAGGAGACTGAGGGTGTTTAGGGGTAGGCTGAGGGTGTTTAGGTGTAGGCTGAGGGTGTATAGGGGTAGGCTGAGGGTGTTAAGGAGGAGACTGAGGGTGTTAAGGAGGAGACTGAGCGTGTTTAGGGGTAGGCTGAGGGTGTTAAGGGGTAGGCTGAGGATGTTTAGGGGGAGACTGAGGGTGTTTAGGGGTAGGCTGAGGGTGTGAAGGGGGAGACTTAGGGTGTTTAGGGGTAGGCTGAGGGTGCTAAGAAAGAGACTGAGGGTGTTTAGGGGTAGGCATAGGGTGTTTAGGGTTAAGCTGAGGGTGTTTAGGGGTAGGCTGATGGTGTTTTGTGTAGGCTGAGGGTGTATAGGGGTAGGCTGAGGGTTTTTAGGGGAGACTGAGGGTGATTAGGGGGAGGCTGAGGGTGTTTTAGCGTAGGCTGAGGGTGTCCAGAGGTGGCTGAGTGTGTTTAGGGGTAGGCTGAGGGTATTTTGGGGTAGGCTGAGGGTGTTTAGGGGTAGACTGAGAGTGTTTAGGTGTAGGCTGAAGGTGTTTAGTGGTAGGCTGCGGGTGGTTAGGGGTAGGCTGAGGGAGTTTAGGGGGAGACTGTGTGTGTCCAGGGGGAGACTGATGGAGTTTAGGGGTAGGCTGAGGGTGTCCAGGGGGAGACTGATGGAGTTTAGGGGTAGGCTGACGGTGTCCAGGGGGAGACTGAGGGTGTTTAGGGGTAGGCTGAGAGTGTTTATGGGTAGGCTGAGGGTGATTAGGGGGCGACTGAGGGTGTTTATGGGTAGGCTGAGGGTGTTTAGTGGTAGCCTGAGGGTGTATAGGGTAGGCTGAGGGTGTTTAGGGGTAGGCTGAGGGTGTTTAGGGGGAGACTGAGGGTGTCCAGGGGGAGACGATTGGAGTTTAGGGAAGGCTGAGGGTGTCCAGGGAGAGACTGAGGGTGTTTAGGGGTAGGCTGAGGGTGTTTAGGGGTCGGCTGAGGGTGTTTAGGGGTAGGCAGAGGGAGTTTAGGGGTAAGTTGAGGGTGTTTAGGGGTAGGCTGTGGGTGTCCAGGGGGAGACTGAGGGTGTTTAGGTGAAGGCCGAGGGTGTTTAGTGGTATTCTGAGGGTGTTTAGGGGTAGGCTGAGTGTGTTTAGGGTAGGCTGAGGGTGTAAAGGGGTAGGTGAGGGTGTTTAGGGGGAGACTGAGGGTGTTTAGGGGTTGGCTGATGGTGTTAAGGGGGAGACTGAGGGTGTTTAGGGGTCGGCTAAGGGTGTTTAGGGTTAGGCTGAGGGTGTATAGGCGTAGGCTGAGGTTGTTTAGGGGTAGGCTGAGGGTTTCCAGGGGGTGACTGAGGTTGTTTAGGGGTAGGCTGAGGGTGTTTAGTGGTAGGCAAAGGGTTTCCAGGGGGAGACTGAGGGTGTTTAGGGGTAGGCTGAGGGTGTTTATGGGTAGGCTAAGTATGTCCAGGGGTAGACTTTGGGTCTTTAGGGGTAGGCTGAGGGTGTTTAGGGGTAGGCTGAGGGTTTTTAAGGGTAGGCTGAGGGTGTTTAGGGGCAGACTGAGGGTGTTCAGGTGTAGACTGAGGGTGTTTAGGGGTAGGCTGAGGGTGTTTAGGGGTAGACTGAGGGTGTTTAGGTGGAGACTGAGGGTGTTTAGGGGTAGGCTGAAGGTGTTAAGGGGTAGGCTGAGGGTGTTAAGGGGGAGTCTGAGGGTGTCCAGGCGTAGGCTGAGGGTGTTTAGGGGCATGCTGAGGGTGTATTGGGGCAGGCTGAGGGTGTTTAGGGGTAGGCTGAGGGTGTTTAGGGGGAGACTGAGGGTGTTTAGGGGTAGGCTGAGGGTGTTTAGGGGTAGGCTGAGGGTTACCAGGGGGAGACTGACGCTGTTAGGGGTAGGCTGAGTGTATTTAGGGGCAGGCTGATGGTGTTTAGGTGTAGGCTGAGGGTGTATAGGGGTAGGCTGAGGGTGTTTAGGGGAGACTGAGGGTGTTTAGGGGTAGGCTGAGTGTGTTTAGGGGGAGACTGAGGGTGTTTAGGGGTAGGCTGAGGGTGTTAAGGGGGAGACTGAGGGTGTTTTGGGCAGACAGAGGTTGTTTATGGGTAGGCTGAGGGTGTTTAGGGGTAGGCTGAGTGTGTTTAGGGTAGGCTGAGGGTGTAAAGGGGTAGGTGAGGGTGTTTAGGGGGAGACTGAGGGTGTTTAGGGGTAGGCTGATGGTGTTAAGGGGGAGACTGAGGGTGTTTAGGGGTCGGCTGTGGGTGTTTAGGGGTAGGCTGAGGGTGTATAGGCTTAGGCTGAGGTTGTTTAGGGGTAGGCTGCGGGTTTCCAAGGGGTGACTGAGGTTGTTTAGGGGTAGGCTGAGGGTGTTTAGTGGTAGGCAAAGGGTTTCCAGGGGGAGACTGAGGGTGTTTAGGGGTAGGCTGAGGGTGTTTATGGGTAGGCTAAGTATGTCCAAGGGGAGACTTTGGGTGTTTAGGGGTAGGCTGAGGGTGTTTATGGGTAGGCTGAGGGTTTTTAGGGGTAGGCTGAGGGTGTTTAGGTGGAGACTGAGGGTGTTTAGGGGTAGGCTGAAGGTGTTAAGGGGTAGGCTGAGGGTGTTTAGGGGCATGCTGAGGGTGTATTGAGGCAGGCTGACGGTGTTTAGAGGTAGGCTGAGGGTGTTTTGGGGGATACTAAGGGTGTCCAGGGGGTGACAGATGGAGTTTAGGGGTAGGCTGTGGGTTTTCCAGGGGGAGACTGAGGTTGTTTAGGGGTAGGCTGAGGGTTTTTAGGGGTAGGCTGAGGGTGTTTAGGGGTAGGCTGAGGGTTTCCAGGGGGAGACTGAGGTTGTTTAGGGGTAGGCTGAGGGTGTTTAGGTGTAGGCTGATGGTGTTTAGGTGTAGGCTGAAGGTGTATAGGGGTAGGCTGAGGGTGTTTAGGGGAGACTGAGGGTGTTTAGGGGGAGACTGAGGGTGATTAGGGGTAGGCTGAGGGTGTTTTAGTGTAGGCTGAGGGTGTCCAGGGGTGGATGAGTGTGTTTAGGGGTAGGCTGAGGGTATTTTGGGGTAGGCTGAGGGTGTTAAGGGGTAGACTGAGGGTGTTTAGGTGTAGGCTGAAGGTGTTTAGGTGAAGGCTGAGTGTGTTTATGGGTAGGCTGAGGGTGGTTAGGGGTAGGCTGAGGGTTTCCAGGCGGAGACTGAGTGTTTCCAGGGGGAGACTGATGGCGTTTAGGGGTAGGCTGAGCGTGTCCAGGGGGAGACTGAGGGTGTTTAGTGGTAGGCTGAGGGTTTTTAGGGGTAGGCTGAGGGTGATTAGGGGGCGACTGAGGGTGTGCAGGGGTAGGCTGAGGGTGTTTAGTGGTAGGCTGAGGGTGTATAGGGGTAGGCTGAGGGTGTTTAGGGGTAGGCTGAGGGTGTTTAGGGGGAGACTGAGGGTTTCCAGGGGTAGGCTGAGGGTGCTTAGGGGGAGACTGAAGTTATTTAGGGGTAGGCTGTCGGTGTCCAGGTGGAGACTGAGGGTGTTTAGGGGTAGGCTGAGGGTGTTTAGGGGTAGGCTGAGGGTGTTTAGGGGTAGGCCGAGTGTGTTTAGGGTAGGGTGAGGGAGTTTAGGGGTAGGCTGAGTGTGTTTAGGTGTAGGCTGAGGGTGTTTAGGGGGAGACTGAGGGTTTATAGGGGTAGGCTGAGGGTGTTTAGTGGTAGGCTAAGGGTGTTTAGTGGGAGACAGAGGGTGTTTAGGGGTAGGCTGAGGGTGTTGAGGGTTAGGCTGAGGTTGTTTAGGGGTAGGCTGAGGTTGTCCAGGGGGAGACTGAGAGTGTTTAGGGGTAGGCTGAGGGTGTTTAGGGGGAGACTGAGGGTGTTTAGGGGGAGACTGAGGGTGTTTAGTGGTAGGCTAAGGGTTTGCAGGGGGAGACTGAGGTTGTTTAGGGGTAGGCTGAGGGTGTTTAGGGTTAGGGTGAGGGTTTTTAGGGGTAGGCTCAGGTTGTTAAGAGGCAGACTGAGGGAGTTTAGGAGTAGGCTGAGTGTGTTTTGGGGTAGACTGAGGGTGTTTAGGTGGAGACTGAGGGTGTTTAGGTGGAGACTGAGGGTGTTTAGGTGTAGGCTGAGGTGTTGAGGGGTAGGCGGAGGATGTTTGAAGTAGTCTGAGGGTGTTTAGGGGGAGACTGAGGCTGTTTGGTTGTAGGCTGATTGGGTTTAGGGGAGACTGAGGGTGTTAAGGTGTACGCTGAGGGTGTTTATGGGGAGACTGAGGGTGTTCAGGGGTAGGCTGAGGGTGTTCAAGGGGTGACTGAGGGTGTTTAGTGGTAGGCTCAGGGTGTTTAGGGGTAGGCTGAGTGTGTTAAGTGGGTGACTGATGGTGTTTAGGGGTAGGCTGAGGGTGTTAAGGAGGAGACTGAGGGTGTTTAGGGGTAGGCTGAGGGTGTTTAGGTGTAGGCTGAGGGTGTATAGGGGTAGGCTGAGGGTGTTAAGGAGGAGACTGAGGGTGTTACGGAGGAGACTGAGGGTGTTTAGGGGTAGGCTGAGGGTGTTAAGGGGTAGGCTGAGGGTGTTTAGGGGGAGACTGAGGGTGTTTAGGGGTAGGCTGAGGGTGTGAAGGGGGAGACTTAGGGTGTTTAGGGGTAGGCTGAGGGTGCCAAGAAAGAGACTGAGGGTGTTTAGGGGTAGGCATAGGGTGTTTAGGGTTAAGCTGAGGGTGTTTAGGGGTAGGCTGATGGTGTTTTGTGTAGGCTGAGGGTGTATAGGGGTAGGCTGAGGGTTTTTAGGGGAGACTGAGGGTGATTAGGGGTAGGCTGAGGGTGTTTTAGCGTAGGCTGAGGGTGTCCAGAGGTGGCTGAGTGTGTTTAGGGCTAGGCTGAGGGTATTTTGGGGTAGGCTGAGGGTGTTTAGGGGTAGACTGAGAGTTTTTAGGTGTAGGCTGAAGGTGTTTAGTGGTAGGCTGCGGGTGGTTAGTTGTAGGCTGAGGGAGTTTAGGGGGAGACTGTGTGTGTCCAGGGGGAGACTGATGGAGTTTAGGGGTAGGCTGAGGGTGTCCAGGGGGAGACTGATGGAGTTTAGAGGTAGGCTGACGGTGTCCAGGGGGAGACTGAGGGTGTTTAGGGGTAGGCTGACGGTGTTTAGGTTTAGGCTGAGGGTGTTTAGGGGTAGGCTGAGGGAGTTTAGGGGTAGTCTGAGGGTGTCCATGGGGAGACTGAGGGTGTTTAGGGGTAGGCTGAGAGTGTTTATGGGTAGGCTGAGGGTGATTAGGGGGCGACTGAGGGTGTCCAGGCGTAGGCTGAAGGTGTTTAGGGGCATGCTGAGGGTGTATTGGGGCAGGCTGAGGGTGTTTAGGGGTAGGCTGAGGGTGTTTAGGGGGAGACTGAGGGTGTTTAGGGGTAGGCTGAGGGTGTTTAGGGGTAGGCTGAGGGTTACCAGGGGGAGACTGACGCTGTTAGGGGTAGGCTGAGGGTATTTAGGGGCATGCTGATGGTGTTTAGGTGTAGGCTGAGGGTGTATAGGGGTAGGCTGAGGGTGTTTAGGGGAGACTGAGGGTGTTTAGGGGTAGGCTGAGTGTGTTTAGGGGGAGACTGAGGGTGTTTAGGGGTAGGCTGAGGGTGTTAAGGGGAGACTGAGGGTGTTTAGGGCAGACAGAGGGTGTTTATGGGTAGGCTGAGGGTGTTCAGGGGTAGGCTGAGTGTGTTTAGGGTAGGCTGAGGGTGTAAAGGGGTAGGTGAGGGTGTTTAGGGGGAGACAGAGGGTGTTTAGGGGTAGGCTGAGGGTGTTTAGGTGTAGGCTGAGGGTGTTGAGGGGTAGGCTGAGGGTGTTTAGGGGAGACTGAGGGTGTTTAGGGGTAGGCTGAGTGTGTTTAGGGGGAGACTGAGGGTGTTTAGGGGTAGGCTGAGGGTGTTAAGGGGGAGACAGAGGGTGTTTAGGGCAGACAGAGGGTGTTTATGGGTAGGCTGAGGGTGTTCAGGGGTAGGCTGAGTGTGTTTAGGGTAGGCTGAGGGTGTAAAGGGGTAGGTGAGGGTGTTTAGGGGGAGACTGAGGGTGTTTAGGGGTTGGCTGATGGTGTTAAGGGTGAGACTGAGGGTGTTTAGGTGTCGGCTAAGGGTGTTTAGTGTAGGCTGAGGGTGTATAGGCTTAGGCTGAGGTTGTTTGGGGGTAGGCTGAGGGTTTCCAAGGGGTGACTGAGGTTGTTTAGGGGTAGGCTGAGGGTGTTTAGTGGTAGGCAAAGGGTTTCCAGGGGGAGACTGAGGGTGTTTAGGGGTGGGCTAAGGGTGTTTATGGGTAGGCTAAGTATGTCCAGGGGGAGACTTTGGGAGTTTAGGGGTAGGCTGAGGGTGTTTATGGGTAGGCTGAGGGTTTTTAGGGGTAGGCTGAGGGTGTTTAGGGGCAGACTGAGGGTGTTCAGGTGTAGACTGAGGGTGTTTAGGGGTAGGCTGAGGGTGTTTAGGGGTAGACTGAGGGTGTTTAGGTGGAGACTGAGGGTGTTTAGGGGAAGGCTGAAGGTGTTAAGGGGTAGGCTGAGGGTGTTAAGGTGGAGACTGAGGGTGTCCAGGGGTAGGCTGAGGGTGTTTAGGGGCATGCTGAGGGTGTATTGGGGCAGGCTGAGGGTGTTTAGGGGTAGGCTGAGGGTGTTTAGGGGTAGGCTGAGGGTGTTTAGGGGTAGGCTGAGGGTTTCCAGGGGGAGACTGACGCTGTTAGGGGTAGGCTGAGGGTGTTTAGGGGCAGGCTGATGGTGTTTAGGTGTAGGCTGAGTGTGTATAGGGGTAGGCTGAGGGTGTTTAGGGGAGACTGAGGGTGTTTAGGGGTAGGCTGAGTGTGTTTAGGGGGAGACTGAGGGTGTCCAGGGGGAGACTGATGGAGTTTAGGGAAGGCTAAGTGTGTCCCGGGGGAGACTGAGGGTGTTTAGGGTAGGCTGAGGGTGTTTAGGGGTTGGCTGAGGATGTTTCGGGGGAGACTGAGGGTGTCCAGGGGTAGGCTGAGGGTGTTTAGGGGGAGACTGAGCTTATTTAGGGGTAGGCTGTGGGTGTCCAGGTGGAGACTGAGGGTGTTTAGGGGTAGGCTGAGGGTGTTTAGGGGTAGGCTGAGGGTGTTTACGGGTAGGCCGAGTGTATTTAGGGTAGGGTGAGGGAGTTTAGGGGTAGGCTGAGTGTGTTTAGGTGTAGGCTGAGGGTGTTTAGGGGGAGACTGAGGGTTTTTAGGGGTAGGCTGAGGGTGTTTAGCGGTAGGCTAAGGGTGTTTAGTGGGAGACAGAGGGTGTTTAGGGGTAGGCTGAGTGTGTTTAGGTGTAGGCTGAGGGTGTTTAAGGGGAGACTGAGGGTTTTTAGGGTTAGGCTGAGGGTGTTTAGTGGGAGACAGAGGGTGTTTAGGGGTAGGCTGAGGGTGTTGAGGGGTAAGCTGAGGTTGTTTAGGGGTAGGCTGAGGTTGTCCAGGGGGAGACTGAGAGTGTTTAGGGGTAGGCTGAGCGTGTTTAGGGGGAGACTGAGGGTGTTTAGGTGGAGACTGAGGGTGTTTAGAGGTAGGCTAAGGGTTTCCAGGGGGAGACTGAGGTTGGTTAGGGGTAGGCTGAGGGTGTTTAGGGTTAGGGTGAGGGTTTTTAGGGGTAGGCTGAGGGTGTTTTCGAGGCAGACTGAGGGAGTTTAGGAGTAGACAGAGGGTGTTTAGGGGTAGGCTGAAGGTGTTTAGGGGTAGACTGAGGGTGTTTAGGTGGAGACTGAGGGTGTTTAGGTGGAGACTGAGGGTGTTTTGGTGTAGGCTGAGGTGTTGAGGGGTAGGCGGAGGATGTTAGAAGTAGTCTGAGGGTGTTTAGGGGGAGACTGAGGCTGTTTGGTTGTAGGCTGATTGGGTTTAGGGGAGACTGAGTGTGTTAAGGGGTACGCTGAGGGTGTTTATGGGGAGACTGAGTGTGTTTAGGGGTAGGCTGAGGGTGTTCAAGGGGTGACTGAGGGTGTTTAGTGGTAGGCTCAGGGTGTTTAGGGGTAGGCTGAGGGTGTTAAGTGGGTGACTGAGGGTGTTTAGGGGTAGGCTGAGGGTGTTAAGGAGGAGACTGAGGGTGTTTAGGAGTAGGCTGAGGGTGTTTAGGTGTAGGCTGAGGGTGTATAGGGGTAGGCTGAGGGTGTAAAGGAGGAGACTGAGGGTGTTAAGGAGGAGACTGAGGGTGTTTAGGGGTAGGCTGAGGGTGTTTAGGTGTAGGCTGAGGGTGTTTAGGGGTAGGCTGAGGGTGTTTAGGTGTAGGCTGAGGGTGTTTAAGGGTAGGCTGAGGGTGTTTAGGTGTAGGCTGAGGGTGTTTAGGGGTAGGCTGAGGGTGTTTAGGGATAGGCTGAGGGAGTTTAGGTGTAGGCTGAGGGTGTTTAGGGGTAGGCTGAGGGTGTTTAGGTGTAGGCTGAGGCTGTATAGGGTAGGCTGAGGGTGTTAAGGGGTAGGCTGAGGGTGTTTAGGGGGAGACTGAGGGTGTTTAGGGGTAGGCTGAGGGTGTGAAGGGGGAGACTGAGGGTGTTTAGGGGTAGGCTGAGGGTGCTAAGAAAGAGACTGAGGGTGTTTAGGGGTAGGCATAGGGTGTTTAGGGTTAAGCTGAGGGTGTTTAGGGGTAGGCTGATGGTGTTTAGTGTAGGCTGAGGGTGTATAGGGGTAGGCTGAGGGATTTTAGGGGAGACTGAGGGTGATTAGGGGTAGGCTGAGGGTGTTTTAGCGTAGGCTGATGGTGTCCAGAGGTGGCTGAGTGTGTTTAGGGGTAGGCTGAGGGTATTTTGGGGTAGGCTGAGGGTGTTTAGGGGTAGACTGAGTGTGTTTAGGTGTAGGCTGAAGGTGTTTAGTGGTAGGCTGCGCGTGGTTAGGGGTAGGCTGAGGGAGTTTAGGGGGAGACTGTGTGTGTCCAGGGGGAGACTGATGGAGTTTCGGGGTAGGCTGAGGGTGTTTAGGGGGAGACTGAGGGTGTTTAGGGGTAGGCTGAGGGTGTTTAGGGGTAGGCTGAGGGATTCCAGGGGGAGACTGACGCTGTTAGGGGTAGGCTGAGGGTATTTAGGGGCAGGCTGATGGTGTTTAGGTGTAGGCTGAGGGTGTATAGGGGTAGTCTGAGGGTGTTTAGGGGAGACTGAAGGTGTTTAGGGGTAGGCTGAGTGTGTTTATGGGGAGACTGAGGGTGTTTAGGGGTAGGCTGAGGGTGTTAAGGGGGAGACTGAGGGTGTTTAGGGCAGACAGAGGGTGTTTATGGGTAGGCTGAGGGTGTATCTGGGGTAGGCTGAGGGTGTTTAGGGTAGGCTGAGGGTGTAAAGGGGTAGGTGAGGGTGTTTAGGGGGAGACTGAGGGTGTTTAGGGGTTGGCTGAGGGTGTTTAGGGGTAGGCTGAGGGTGTATAGGCTTAGGCTGAGGTTGTTTAGGGGAGACTGAGGGTGTTTAGGGGTAGGCTGAGTGTGTTTAGGGGGAGACTGAGGGTGTCCAGGGGGAGACTGATGGAGTTTAGGGAAGGCTAAGTGTGTCCCGGGGAGACTGAGGGTGTTTAGGGTAGGCTGAGCGTGTTTAGGGGTAGGCTGAGGGTGTTTCGGGGGAGACTGAGTGTGTCCAGGGGTAGGCTGAGGGTGTTTAGGGGGAGACTGAGGTTATTTAGGGGTAGGCTGTGGGTGTCCAGGTGGAGACTGAGGGTGTTTAGGGGTAGGCTGAGGGTGCTTAGGGGTAGGCTGAGGGTGTTTAGGGGTAGGCCGAGTGTGTTTAGGGTAGGGTGAGGGAGTTTAGGGGTAGGCTGAGTGTGTTTAGGTGTAGGCTGAGGGTGTTTAGGGGGAGACTGAGGGTATTTAGGGGTAGGCTGAGGGTGTTTAGCGGTAGGCTAAGTGTGTTTAGTGGGAGACAGAGGGTGTTTAGTGGTAGGCTGAGGGTGTTGAGGGGTAGGCTGAGGTTGTTTAGGGGTAGGCTGAGGTTGTCCAGGGGGAGACTGAGAGTGATTAGGGGAAGGCTGAGCGTGTTTAGGGGGAGACTGAGGGTGTTTAGGGGGAGACTGAGGGTGTTTAGTGGTAGGCTTAGCGTTTCCAGGGGGAGACTGAGGTTGTTTAGGGGTAGGCTGAGGGTGTTTAGGGTTAGGGTGAGGGTTTTTAGGGGTAGGCTGAGGGTGTTTAGAGGCAGACTGAGGGAGTTTAGGAGTAGACAGAGGGTGTTTAGGGGTAGGCTGAGGGTGTTTAGGGGTAGACTGAGGGTGTTTAGGTGGAGACTGAGGGTGTTTAGGTGGAGACTGAGCGTGTTTAGGTGTAGGCTGAGGTGTTGAGGGGCAGGCGGAGGAATGTTAGTAGTCTGAGGGTGTTTAGGGGGAGACTGAGGGTGTTTGGTTGTAGGCTGATTGGGTTTAGGGGAGACTGAGGGTGTTAATGGGTACGCTGAGGGTGTTTATGGGGAGACTGAGTGTGTTTAGGGGTAGGCTGAGGGTGTTCAAGGGGTGACTGAGGGTGTTTAGTGGTACGCTCAGGGTGTTTAGGGGCAGGCTGAGGGTGTTAAGTGGGTGACTGAGGGTGTTTAGGGGTAGGCTGAGGGTGTTAAGGAGGAGACTGAGGGTGTTTAGGGGTAGGCTGAGGGTGTTTAGGTGTAGGCTGAGGGTGTATAGGGGTAGGCTGAGGGTGTTAAGGAGGAGACTGACGGTGTTAAGGAGGAGACTGAGGGTGTTTAGGGGTAGGCTGAGGGTGTTTAGGTGTAGGCTGAGGGTGTTTAGGGGTAGGCTGAGGGTGTTTAGGTGTAGGCTGAGGGTGTTTAAGGGTAGGCTGAGGGTGTTTAGGTGTAGGCTGAGGCTGTATAGGGTAGGCTGAGGGTGTTAAAGGGTAGGCTGAGTGTGTTTAGGGGGAGACTGAGGGTGTTTAGGGGTAGGCTGAGGGTGTCCAGGGGGAGACTGATGGAGTTTAGGGGTAGGCTGATGGTGTCCAGGGGGAGACTGAGGGTGTTTAGGGGTAGGCTGAGGGTGTTTAGGGGTAGGCTGTGGGTGTTTAGGGGTAGGCTGAGGGAGTTTAGGGGTAGGCTGAGGGTGTCCAGGGGGAGACTGAGGGTGTTTAGGGGTAGGCTGAGGGTGTTTATGGGTAGGCTGAGGGTGATTAGGGGGCGACTGAGGGTGTCCAGGGGTAGGCTGAGGGTGTTTAGAAGTAGCCTGAGGTGTATAGGGTAGGCTGAGGGTGTTTAGGGGTAGGCTGAGGGTGTTTAGGGGGAGACTGAGGGTGTCCAGGGGGAGACAGATGGAGTTTAGGGAAGGCTGAGGGTGTCCAGGGAGAGACTGAGGGTGTTTAGGGGTAGGCTGAGGGTGTTTAGGGGTCGGCTGAGGGTGTTTAGGGGTAGGCAGAGGGAGTTTAGGGGTAAGTTGAGGGTGTTTAGCGGTAGGCTGTGGGTATCCAGGGGGAGACTGAGGGTGTTTAGGTGAAGGCCGACGGTGTTTAGTGGTATTCTGAGGGTGTTTAGGGGTAGGCTGAGTGTGTTTAGGGTAGGCTGAGGGTGTAAAGGGGTAGGTGAGGGTGTTTAGGGGGAGACTGAGGGTGTTTAGGGGTTGTCTGATGGTGTTAAGGGGGAGACTGAGGGTGTTTAGGGGCCGGCTGAGGGTGTTTAGGGGTAGGCTGAGGGTGTATAGTCGTAGGCTGAGGTTGTTTAGGGGTAGGCTGAGGGTGTATAGGCGTAGGCTGAGGTTGTTTAGGGGTAGGCCACGTATGTCCAGGGGGAGACTTTGGCTGTTTAGGGGTAGGCTGAGGGTGTTTAGGGGTAGGCTGAGGGTTTTTAGGGGTAGGCTGAGGGTGTTTAGGGGCAGACTGAGGGTGTTCAGGTGTAGACTGAGGGTGTTTAGGGGTAGGCTGAGGGTGTTTAGGGGTAGACTGAGGGTGTTTAGGTGGAGACTGAGGGTGTTTAGTGGTAGGCTGAAAGTGTTAAGGGGTAGGCTGAGGGTGTTAAGGGGGAGACTGAGGGTGTCCAGGGGTAGGCTGAGGGTGTTTAGGGGCATGCTGAGGGTGTATTGGTGCAGGCTGAGGGTGTTTAGGGGTAGGCTGAGGGTGTTTAGGGGGAGACTGAGGGAGTTTAGGGGTAGGCTGAGGGTGTTTAGGGGTAGGCTGAGGGTTTCCAGGGGGAGACTGACGCTGTTAGGGGTAGGCTGAGGGTATTTAGGGGCAGGCTGATGGTGTTTAGGTGTAGGCTGAGGGTGTATAGGGGTAGGCTGAGGGTGTTTAGGGGTAGGCTGAGGGTGTTTAGGGGGAGATTGAAGGTGTTTAGGGGTAGGCTGAGTGTGTTTATGGGGAGACTGAGGGTGTTTAGGGGTAGGCTGAGGGTGTTTAGGGGTAGGCTGAGGGTGTTTAGGGGTAGGCTGAGGGTGTTTAGGGGGAGACTGAAGGTGTTTAAGGGTAGGCTGAGGGTGTTAAGGGGCGGACTGAGGGTGTTTAGGGGTATGCTGAGGGTGTTTAGGGGGAGACTGAATGTTTTTAGGGGGAGACTGAGGGTGATTAGGGGTAGGCTGAGGGTGTCCAGTGGTGGATGAGGGTGTTTAGGGGTAGGCTGAGGGTATTTTGGGGTAGGCTGAGGGTGTTTAGGGGTAGACTGAGGGTGTTTAGGTGCAGCCTGAAGGTGTTTAGGGGGAGACTGAGTGTTTCCAGGGGGAGACTGATGGAGTTTAGCGGTAGGCTGAGCGTGTCCAGGGGAGACTGAGGGTGTTTAGGGGTAGGCTGAGTGTGTTTATGGGGAGACTGAGTGTGTTTAGGGGTAGGCTGAGGGTGTTAAGGGGGAGACTGAGGGTGTTTAGGGCAGACAGAGGGTGTTTATGGGTAGGCTGAGGGTGTTAAGGGGTAGGCAGAGGGTGTTAAGGGGGGGACTGAGGGTGCTTATGGGTAGGCTGACGGTGTTGAATTTAGGCTGAGGGTGTTAAGGGGTAGGCTGAGGGTGCTTAGGGGTAGGCTGAGGGTTTCCAGGGGGAGACTGAGGTTGTTTAGGGGTAGGCTGATGGTGTTTAGGGGTAGGCTGAGGGTGTTTTTAGGGTAGGCTAAGTGTGTTTAGGGGGAGACTGAGGGTGTTTAGGAGGAGACTGAGGGTGATTAGGGGTAGGCTGAGTGTGTTTAGGGGTAGGCTGAGGGTATTTTGGGGTAGGCTGCGGGTGGTTAGGGGTAGGCTGAGGAAGTTTAGGGGGAGACTGTGTGTGTCCAGGGGGAGACTGATGGAGTTTCGGGGTAGGCTGAGGGTGTTTAGGGGGGAGACTGAGGGTGTTTAGGGGTAGGCTGAGGGTGTTTAGGGGTAGGCTCAGGGTTTCCAGGGGGAGACTGACGCTGTTAGGGGTAGGCTGAGGGTGTTTAGGGGAGACTGAGGGTGTTTAGGGGTAGGCTGAGTGTTTTTATGGGGAGACTGAGGGTGTTTAGGGGGTAGGCTGAGGGTGTTAAGGGGGGAGACTGAGGGTGTTTAGGGCAGACAGAGGGTGTTTATGGGTAGGCTGAGGGTGTTTAGGGGTAGGCTGAGTCTGTTTAGGGTAGGCTGAGGGTGTAAAGGGGTAGGTGAGGGTGTTTAGGGGGAGACTGAGGGTGTTTAGGGGTTGGCTGATGGTGTTAAGGGGGAGACTGAGGGTGTTTAGGGGTCGGCTGAGGGTGTTTAGGGGTAGGCTGAGGGTGTATAGGCGTAGGCTGAGGTTGTTTAGGGGTAGGCTGAGGGTGTATAGGCGTAGGCTGAGGTTGTTTAGGGGTAGGCTAAGTATGTCCAGGGGTAGACTTTGGGTGTTTAGGGGTAGGCTGAGGGTGTTTAGGGGTAGGCTGAGGGTTTTTAGGGGTAGGCTGAGGGTGTTTAGGGGCAGACTGAGGGTGTTCAGGTGTAGACTGAGGGTGTTTAGGGGTAGGCTGAGGGTGTTTAGGGGTAGACTGAGGGTGTTTAGGTGGAGACTGAGGGTGTTTAGGGGTAGGCTGAAAGTGTTAAGGGGTAGGCTGAGGGTGTTAAGGGGGAGACTGAGGGTGTCCAGGGGTAGGCTGAGGGTGTTTAGGGGCATGCTGAGGGTGTATTGGTGCAGGCTGAGGATGTTTAGGGGTAGGCTGAGGGTGTTTAGAGGGGAGACTGAGGGTGTTTAGGGGTAGGCTGAGGGTGTTTAGGGGTAGGCTGAGGGTTTCCAGGCGGAGGACTGACGCTGTTAGGGGTAGGCTGAGGGTATTTAGGGGCAGGCTGATGGTGTTTAGGTGTAGGCTGAGGGTGTATAGGGGTAGTCTGAGGGTGTTTAGGGGAGACTGAAGGTGTTTAGGGGTAGGCTGAGTGTGTTTATGGGGAGACTGAGGGTGTTTAGGGGTAGGCTGAGGGTGTTAAGGGGGAGACTGAGGGTGTTTAGGGCAGACAGAGGGTGTTTATGGGTAGGCTGAGGGTGTTTAGGGGTAGGCTGAGGGTGTTTAGGGGTAGACTGAAGGTGTTTAAGGATAGGCTGAGGGTGTTAAGGGGCGGACTGAGGGTGTTTAGGGGTAGGCTGAGGGTGTTTAGGGGTAGGCTGAGGGTGTTTAGGGGTAGGCTAAGGGTGTTTAGGGGGAGACTGAATGTGTTTAGGGGGAGACTGAGGGTGATTAGGGGTAGGCTGAGGGTGTTTTAGTGTAGGCTGAGGGTGTCCAGTGGTGGATGAGTGTGTTTAGGGGTAGGCTGAGGGTATTTTGGGGTAGGCTGAGGGTGTTTAGGGGTAGACTGAGGGTGTTTAGGTGCAGGCTGAAGGTGTTTAGGTGTAGGCTGAGGGTGTTAAGGGGTAGGCTGAGGGTGTTTAGGGGGAGACTGAGTGTTTCCAGGGGGATACTGATGGAGTTTAGGGGTAGGCTGAGCGTGTCCAGGGGATACTGAGGGTGTTTAGGGGTTGGCTGAGTGTGTTTATGGGGAGACTGAGTGTGTTTAGGGGTCGGCTGAGGGTGTAAAGGGGTAGGCAGAGGGTGTTAAGGGGGGGGACTGAGGGTGTTTATGGGTAGGCTGACGGTGTTGAATTTAGGCTGAGGGTGTTAAGGGGTAGGCTGAGGGTGTTTAGGGGTAGGCTGAGGGTTTCCAGGGGGAGACTGAGGTTGTTTAGGGGTAGGCTGAGTGTGTTTAGGGGTAGGCTGAGGGTGTTTAGGGGTAGGCTAAGTGTGTTTAGGGGGAGACTGAGGGTGTTTAGGAGGAGACTGAGGGTGATTAGGGGTAGGCTGAGTGTGTTTAGGGGTAGGCTGAGGGTATTTTGGGGTAGGCTGCGGGTGGTTAGGGGTAGGCTGAGGAAGTTTAGGGGGAGACTGTGTGTGTCCAGGGAGAGACTGATGGAGTTTCGGGGTAGGCTGAGGGTGTTTAGGGGGAGACTGAGGGTGTTTAGGGGTAGGCTGAGGGTGTTTAGGGGTAGGCTGAGGGTTTCCAGGGGGAGACTGACGCTGTTAGGTGTAGGCTGAGGGTGTTTAGGGGAGACTGAGGGTGTTTAGGGGTAGGCTGAGTGTTTTTATGGGGAGACTGAGGGTGTTTAGGGGTAGGCTGAGGGTGTTAAGGGGGAGACTGAGGGTGTTTAGGGCAGACAGAGGGTGTTTATGGGTAGGCTGAGTCTGTTTAGGGTAGGCTGAGGGTGTAAAGGGGTAGGTGAGGGTGTTTAGGGGGAGACTGAGGGTGTTTAGGGGTTGGCTGATGGTGTTAAGGGGGAGACTGAGGGTGTTTAGGGGTCGGCTGAGGGTGTTTAGGGGTAGGCTGAGGGTGTATAGGCGTAGGCTGAGGTTGTTTAGGGGTAGGCTGAGGGTGTATAGGCGTAGGCTGAGGTTGTTTAGGGGTAGGCTAAGTATGTCCAGGGGTAGACTTTGGGTGTTTAGGGGTAGGCTGAGGGTGTTTAGGGGTAGGCTGAGGGTTTTTAGGGGTAGGCTGAGGGTGTTTAGGGGCAGACTGAGGGTGTTCAGGTGTAGACTGAGGGTGTTTAGGGGTAGGCTGAGGGTGTTTAGGGGTAGACTGAGGGTGTTTAGGTGGAGACTGAGGGTGTTTAGTGGTAGGCTGAAAGTGTTAAGGGGTAGGCTGAGGGTGTTAAGGGGGAGACTGAGGGTGTCCAGGGGTAGGCTGAGGGTGTTTAGGGGCATGCTGAGGGTGTATTGGTGCAGGCTGAGGATGTTTAGGGGTAGGCTGAGGGTGTTTAGAGGGGAGACTGAGGGTGTTTAGGTGTAGGCTGAGGGTGTTTAGGGGTAGGCTGAGGGTTTCCAGGCGGAGACTGACGCTGTTAGGGGTAGGCTGAGGGTATTTAGGGGCAGGCTGATGGTGTTTAGGTGTAGGCTGAGGGTGTATAGGGGTAGTCTGAGGGTGTTTAGGGGAGACTGAAGGTGTTTAGGGGTAGGCTGAGTGTGTTTATGGGGAGACTGAGGGTGTTTAGGGGTAGGCTGAGGGTGTTAAGGGGGAGACTGAGGGTGTTTAGGGCAGACAGAGGGTGTTTATGGGTAGGCTGAGGGTGTTTAGGGGTAGGCTGAGGGTGTTTAGGGGTAGACTGAAGGTGTTTAAGGGTAGGCTGAGGGTGTTAAGGGGCGGACTGAGGGTGTTTAGGGGTAGGCTGAGGGTGTTTAGGGGTAGGCTGAGGGTGTTTAGGGGTAGGCTAAGGGTGTTTAGGGGGAGACTGAATGTGTTTAGGGGGAGACTGAGGGTGATTAGGGGTAGGCTGAGGGTGTTTTAGTGTAGGCTGAGGGTGTCCAGTGGTGGATGAGTGTGTTTAGGGGTAGGCTGAGGGTATTTTGGGGTAGGCTGAGGGTGTTTAGGGGTAGACTGAGGGTGTTTAGGTGCAGGCTGAAGGTGTTTAGGTGTAGGCTGAGGGTGTTAAGGGGTAGGCTGAGGGTGTTTAGGGGGAGACTGAGTGTTTCCAGGGGGATACTGATGGAGTTTAGGGGTAGGCTGAGCGTGTGCAGGGGAGACTGAGGGTGTTTAGGGGTAGGCTGAGTGTGTTTATGGGGAGAATGAGTGTGTTTAGGGGTAGGCTGAGGGTGTTAAGGGGGAGACTGAGGGTGTTTAGGGCAGACAGAGGGTGTTTATGGGTAGGCTGAGGGTGTTTAGGGGTATGCTGAGGGTGTTAAGGAGGGGACTGAGGGTGTTTATGGGTAGGCTGAGGGTGTTGAGGGGTAGGCTGAGGGTGTTAAGGGGTAACCTGAGGGAGTTTAGGGGTAGGCTGAGGGTGTTAAGGGGGGGACTGACGGTGTTTAGGGGTAGGCTGAGGGTGTTTATGTGTAGGCTGAGGGTGTTTAGAGGTAGGCTAAGGGTTTTTAGGGGGAGACTGAGGGTGTTTAGGGGGAGACTGAGGGTGATTAGGGGTAGGCTGAGGGTCTTTTAGTGTAGGCTAAGGGTGTCCAGCGGTGGATGAGTGTGTTTAGGGGTAGGCTGAGGGTATTTTGGGGTAGGCTGAGGGTGTTTAGGGGTAGACTGAGTGTGTTTAGGTGTTGGCTGAAGGTGTTTAGTGGTAGGCTGCGCGTGGTTAGGGGTAGGCTGAGGGAGTTTAGGGGGAGACTGTGTGTGTCCAGGGGGAGACTGATGGAGTTTTGGGGTAGGCTGAGGGTGTTTACGCGTAGGCTCATGGTGTTAAGGGGGAGACTGAGGGTGTTTAGGGGTCGGCTGAGGGTGTTTAGGCGTAGGCTGAGGGTGTATAGGCGTAGGCTGAGGTTGTTTAGGGGTAGGCTGAGGGTGTATAGGCGTAGGCTGAGGTTGTTTAGGGGTAGGCTAAGTATGTCCAGGGGTAGACTTTGGGTGTTTAGGGGTAGGCTGAGGGTGTTTAGGGGTAGGCTGAGGGTTTTTAGGGGTAGGCTGAGGGTGTTTAGGGGCAGACTGAGGGTGTTCAGGTGTAGACTGAGGGTGTTTAGGGGTAGGCTGAGGGTGTTTAGGGGTAGACTGAGGGTGTTTAGGTGGAGACTGAGGGTGTTTAGGGGTAGGCTGAAAGTGTTAAGGGGTAGGCTGAGGGTGTTAAGGGGGAGACTGAGGGTGTCCAGGGGTAGGCTGAGGGTGTTTAGGGGTAGGCTGAGGGTGTTTAGGGGGAGACTGAGGGTGTTTAGGGGTAGGCTGAGGGTGTTTAGGGGTAGGCTGAGGGTTTCCAGGCGGAGACTGACGCTGTTAGGGGTAGGCTGAGGGTATTTAGGGGCAGGCTGATGGTGTTTAGGTGTAGGCTGAGGGTGTATAGGGGTAGGCTGAGGGTGTTTAGGGGAGACTGAAGGTGTTTAGGGGTAGGCTGAGTGTGTTTATGGGGAGACTGAGGGTGTTTAGGGGTAGGCTGAGGGTGTTAAGGGGGAGACTGAGGGTGTTTAGGGCAGACAGAGGGTGTTTATGGGTAGGCTGAGGGTGTTTAGGGGTAGGCTGAGGGTGTTAAGGGGTAGACTGAAGGTGTTTAAGGGTAGGCTGAGGGTGTTAAGGGGCGGACTGAGGGTGTTTAGGGGTAGGCTGCGGGTGGTTAGGGGTAGGCTGAGGGTGTTTAGGGGGAGACTGAGTGTTTCCAGGGGGATACTGATGGAGTTTAGGGGTAGGCTGAGCGTGTCCAGGGGAGACTGAGGGTGTTTAGGGGTAGGCTGAGTGTGTTTATGGGGAGACTGAGTGTGTTTAGGGGTAGGCTGAGGGTGTTAAGGGGGAGACTGAGGGTGTTTAGGGCAGACAGAGGGTGTTTAGGGGTAGGCTGAGGGTGTTTAGGGGTATGCTGAGGGTGTTAAGGGGTAGGCAGAGGGTGTTAAGGGGGGGACTGTGGGTGTTTAGGGGTAGGCTGAGGGTGTTAAGGGGGGGACTGAGGGTGTTTATGGGTAGGCTGAGGGTGTTGAGGGGTAGGCTGAGGGTGTTAAGGGGTAGACTGAGGGAGTTTAGGGGTAGGCTGAGGGTGTTAAGGGGGGGACTGTGGGTGTTTAGGGGTAGGCTAAGGGTGTTTAGGGGGAGACTGAGGGTGTTTAGGGGGAGACTGAGGGTGATTAGGGGTAGGCTGAGGGTCTTTTAGTGTAGGCTGAGGGTGTCCAGAGGTGGCTGAGTGTGTTTAGTGGTAGGCTGAGGGTATTTTGGGGTAGGCTGAGGGTGTTTAGGGGTAGACTGAGGGTGTTTAGGTGTAGGCTGAAGGTGTTTAGGGGTAGGCTGCGGGTGGTTAGGGGTAGGCTGAGGGAGTTTAGGGGGAGACTGTGTGTGTCCAGGGGGAGACTGATGGAGTTTCGGGGTAGGCTGAGGGTGTTTAGGGGGAGACTGAGGGTGTTTAGGGGTAGGCTGAGGGTGTTTAGGGGTAGGCTGAGGGTTTCCAGGGGGAGACTGACGCTGTTAGGGGTAGGCTGAGGTTATTTAGGGGCAGGCTGATGGTGTTTAAGTGTAGGCTGAGGGTGTTTAGGGGTAGGCTGAGGGTGTTTAGGGGAGACTGAGGGTGTTTAGGGGTAGGCTGAGGGTGTTAAGGGGGAGACTGAGGGTGTTTAGGGCAGACAGAGGGTGTTTATGGGTAGGCTGAGGGTGTTTAGGGGTAGGCTGAGTGTGTTTAGGGTAGGCTGAGGGTGTAAAGCGGTAGGTGAGGGTGTTTAGGGGGAGACTGAGGGTGTTTAGGGGTTGGCTGATGGTGTTAAGGGGGAGACTGAGGGTGTTTAGGGGTGGGCTGAGGGTGTTTAGGGGTAGGCTGAGGGTGTATAGGCTTAGGCTGAGGTTGTTTAGGGGTAGGCTGAGGGTTTCCAGGGGGTGACTGAGGTTGTTTAGGGGTAGGCTGAGGGTGTTTAGTGGTAGGCAAAGGGTTTCCAGGGGGAGACTGAGGGTGTTTAGGGGTAGGCTGAGGATGTTTATGGGTAGGCTAAGTATGTCCAGGGGGAGACTTTGGGTGTTTAGGGGTAGGCTGAGGGTGTTTAGGGGTAGGCTGAGGGTTTTTAGGGGTAGGCTGAGGGTGTTTAGGGGCAGACTGAGGGTGTTCAGGTGTAGACTGAGGGTGTTTAGGGGTAGGCTGAGGGTGTTTAGGGGTAGACTGAGGGTGTTTAGGTGGAGACTGAGGGTGTTTAGGCGTAGGCTGACGGTGTTAAGGGGTAGGCTGAGGGTGTTAAGGGGGAGACTGAGGGTGTCCAGGGGTAGGCTGAGGGTGTTTAGTGGCATGCTGAGGGTGTATTGGGGCAGGCTGAGTGTGTTTAGGGGTAGGCTGAGGGTGTTTAGGGGGAGACTGAGGGTGTTTAGGGGTAGGCTGAGGGTGTTTAGGGGTAGGCTGAGGGTTTCCAGGGGGAGACTGACGGTGTTATGGGTAGGCTGAGGGTGTTTAGGGGCAGGCTGATGGTGTTTAGGTGTAGGCTGAGGGTGTATAGGGGTAGGCTGAGGGTGTTTTGGGGGAGACTGAGGGTGTTTAGGGGTAGGCTGAGTGTGTTTAGGGGGAGACTGAGGGTGTCCAGGGGGAGACTGAGGGTGTCCAGGTGGAGACTGAGGGTGTTTAGGGGTAGGCTGAGGGTTTTTAGGGGTAGGCTGAGGGTGTTTCGGGGGAGACTGAGGGTGTCCAGGGGTAGGCTGAGGGTGTTTAGGGGGAGACTGAGGTTATTTAGGGGTAGGCTGTGGGTGTCCAGGTGGAGACTGAGGGTGTTTAGGGGTAGGCTGAGGGTGTTTAGGGGTAGGCTGAGGGTGTTTAGGGGTATGCCGAGTGTGTTTAGGGTAGGGTGAGGGAGTTTAGGGGTAGGCTGTGTGTGTTTAGGTGTAGGCTGAGGGTGTTTAGGGGGAGACTGAGGGTATTTAGGGGTAGGCTGAGGGTGTTTACCGGTAGGCTAAGGGTGTTTAGTGGGAGACAGAAGGTGTTTAGTGGCAGGCTGAGGGTGTTGAGGGGTAGGCTGAGGTTGTTTAGGGGTAGGCTGAGGTTGTCCAGGGGTAGACTGAGAGTGTTTAGGGGAAGGCTGAGCGTTTTTAGGGGGAGACTGAGGGTGTTTAGGGGGAGACTGAGGGTGTTTTGTGGTAGGCTAAGGGTTTCCAGGGGGAGACTGAGGTTGTTTAGGGGTAGGCTGAGGGTGTTTAGGGTTAGGGTGAGGGTTTTTAGGGGTAGGCTGAGGGTGTTTAGAGGCAGACTGAGGGAGTTTAGGAGTAGACAGAGGGTGTTTAGGGGTAGGCTGAGGGTGTTTAGGGGTAGACTGAGGGTGTTTAGGTGGAGACTGAGGGTGTTTAGGTGGAGACTGAGGGTGTTTAGGTGTAGGCTGAGGTGTTGAGGGGCAGGCGGAGGAATGTTAGAAGTAGTCTGAGGGTGTTTAGGGGGAGACTGAGGCTGTTTGATTGTAGGCTGATTGGGTTTAGGGGAGACTGGGGGTGTTAAGGGGTACGCTGAGGGTGTTTATGGGTAGGCTGAGTGTGTTTAGGGGTAGGCTGAGGGTGTTCAAGGGGTGATTGAGGGTGTTTAGTGGTAGGCTCAGGGTGTTTAGGGGTTGGCTGAGGGTGTTAAGTTGGTGACTGAGGGTGTTTAGGGCTAGGCTGAGGGTGTTAAGGTGGAGACTGAGGGTGTTTTGGAGTAGGCTGAGGGTGTTTAGGTGTAGGCTGAGGGTGTATAGGGGTAGGCTGAGGGTGTTAAGGAGGAGACTGAGGGTGTTAAGGAGGAGACTGAGGGTGTTTAGGGGTAGGCTGAGGGTGTTTAGGGGTAGGCTGAGGGTGTTAAGGAGGAGACTGAGGGTGTTAAGGAGGAGACTGAGGGTGTTTAGGGGTAGGCTGAGGGTGTTTAGGTGTAGGCTGAGTGTGTTTAGGGGTAGGCTGAGGGTGTTTAGGTGTAGGCTGAGGGTGTTTAGGGGTAGGCTGAGGGTGTTTAGGTGTAGGCTGAGGCTGTATAGGGTAGGCTGAGGGTTTTAAGGGGTAGGCTGAGGGTCTTAAGGGGGAGACTGAGGGTGTTTAGGGGTAGGCTGAGGGTGTGAAGGGGGAGACTGAGGGTATTTAGGCGTAGGCTGAGGGTGCTAAGAAAGAGACTGAGGGTGTTTAGGGGTAGGCATAGGGTGTTTAAGGTTAAGCTGAGGGTGTTTAGGGGTAGGCTGATGGTGATTAGTGTAGGCTGAGGGTGTATAGGGGTAGGCTGAGGGTTTTTAGGGGAGACTGAGGGTGATTAGGGGTAGGCTGAGGGTGTTTTAGCGTAGGCTGAGGGTGTCCAGAGGTGGCTGAGTGTGTTTAGGGGTAGGCTGAGGTTATTTTGGGGTAGGCTGAGGGTGTTTAGGGGTAGACTGAGGGTGTTTAGGTGTAGGCTGAAGGTGTTTAGTGGTAGGCTGCGGGTGGTTAGGGGTAGGCTGAGGGAGTTTAGGGGGAGACTGTGTGTGTCCAGGGGGAGACTGATGGAGTTTAGGGGTAGGCTGAGGGTGTCCAGGGGGAGACTGATGGAGATTAGGGGTAGGCTGAGGGTGTCCAGGGGGAGACTGAGGGTGTTTAGGGGTAGGCTGAGGGTGTTTAGGGGTAGGCTGAGGGTGTTTAGGGGTAGGCTGAGGGAGTTTAGGGGTAGGCTGAGGGTGTCCAGGGGGAGACTGAGGGTGTTTAGGGGTAGGCTGAGAGTGTTTATGGGTAGGCTGAGGGTGATTAGGGGGCGACTGAGGGTGTCCAGGGGTAGGCTGAGGGTGTTTAGTGGTAGCCTGAGGGTGTATAGGGTAGGCTGAGGGTGTTTAGGAGTAGGCTGAGGGTGTTTAGGGGGAGACTGAGGGTGTCCAGGGGGAGACAGATGGAGTTTAGGGAAGGCTGAGGGTGTCCAGGGAGAGACTGAGGGTGTTTAGGGGTAGGCTGAGGGTGTTTAGGGGTCGGCTGAGGGTGTTTAGGGGTAGGCAGAGGGAGTTTAGGGGTAAGTTGAGGGTGTTTAGGGGTAGGCTGTGGGTATCCAGTGGGAGACTGAGGGTGTTTAGGTGAAGGCCGTGGGTGTTTAGTGGTATTCTGAGGGTTTTTAGGGGTAGGCTGAGTGTGTTTAGGGTAGGCTGAGGGTGTAAATTGGTAGGTGAGGGTGTTTAGAAGGAGACTGAGCGTGTTTAGGGGTTGGCTGATGGTGTTAAGGGGAGACTGAGGGTGTTTAGGGGTCGGCTGAGGGTGTTTAGGGGTAGGCTGAGGGTGTATAGGCGTAGGCTGAGGTTGTTTAGGGGTAGGCTAAGTATGTCCAGGGGTAGACTTTGGCTGTTTAGGGGTAGGCTGAGGGTGTTTAGGGGTAGGCTGAGGGTTTTTAGGGGTAGGCTGAGGGTGTTTAGGGGCAGACTGAGGGTGTTCAGGTGTAGACTGAGGGTGTTTAGGGGTAGGCTGAGGGTGTTTAGGGGTAGACTGAGGGTGTTTAGGTGGAGACTGTGGGTGTTTAGGGGTAGGCTGAAAGTGTTAAGGGGTAGGCTGAGGGTGTTAAGGGGGAGACTGAGGGTGTCCAGGGGTAGGCTGAGGGTGTTTAGGGGCATGCTGAGGGTGTATTGGTGCAGGCTGAGGGTGTTTAGGGGTAGGCTGAGGGTGTTTAGTGGTAGGCTGAGGGTGTTTAGGGGTAGGCTGAGGGTGTTTAGGGGGAGACTGAGGGTGTTTACTGGTAGGCTGAGGGTGTTTAGGGGTAGGCTGAGGGTTTCCAGGGGGAGACTGACGCTGTTAGGGGTAGGCTGAGGGTATTTAGGGGCAGGCTGATGGTGTTTAGGTGTAGGCTGAGGGTGTATAGGGGTAGGCTGAGGGTGTTTAGGGGAGACTGAGGGTGTTTAGGTGTAGGCTGAGTGTGTTTATGGGGAGACTGAGGGTGTTTAGGGCAGACAGAGGGAGTTTATGGGTAGGCTGAGGGTGTTTAGGGGTAGGCTGAGGGTGTTTTAACGTAGGCTGAGGGTGTCCAGTGGTGGATGAGTGTGTTTAGGGGGAGACTGAGGGTGTTTAGGGGTAGGCTGAGGGTGTTTAGGGGTAGGCTGATGGTGTTTACGGGGAGACTGAGTGTTTCCAGGGGGAGACTGATGGAGTTTAGGGGTAGGCTGAGCGTGTCCAGGGGAGACTGAGGGTGTTTAGGGGTAGGCTGAGGGTGTTAAGGGGGAGACTGAGGGTGTTTAGGGCAGACAGAGGGTGTTTATGGGTAGGCTGAGGGTGTTTAGGGGTAGGCTGAGGGTGTTTAGGGGTAGGCTGAGGGTGTTAAGGGGTAGGCAGAGGGTGTTAAAGGGGGGACTGAGGGTGTTTAGGGGTAGGCTGAGGGTGTTAAGGGGGGGACTGAGGGTGTTTATGGGTAGGCTGAGGGTGTTGAGGGGTAGGCTGAGGGTGTTAAGGGGTAGACTGAGGGAGTTTAGGGGTAGGCTGAGGGTGTTTAAGGATAGGCTGACGGTGTTAAGGGGGGGACTGTGGGTGTTTAGGGGTAGGCTGAGGGTGTTTATTGGTAGGCTGAGGGTGTTTAAGGGTAGGCTGAGGGTGTTTATTGGTAGGCTGAGGGTGTTTAGGGGTAGGCTGAGGGTGTTTAGGGGTAGGCTGAGGGTGTTTAGGTGTAGGCTAAGTGTGTTTAGGGGGAGACTGAGGGTGTTTAGGAGGAGACTGAGGGTGATTAGGGGTAGGCTGAGGGTCTTTTAGTGTAGGCTGAGGGTGTCCAGCGGTGGATGAGTGTGTTTAGGGGTAGGCTGAGGGTATTTTGGGGTAGGCTGGGGGTGTTTAGGGGTAGACTGAGGGTGTTTAGGTGTAGGCTGAACGTGTTTAGGTGAAGGCTGGGGGTTTTTAGGGGAGACTGAGGATGATAAGGGGTAGGCTGAGGGTGTTTAGGGGTCGGCTGAGGGTGTTTAGGGGTCGGCTGAGGGTGTTTAGGGGTAGGCTGAGGGTGTATAGGTGGAGACTGAGGGTTTTTAGGGGTAGGCTGAGGGTGTTTAGGGTTAGGCTGAGGGTGTTTAGGGGGAGACTGAGGGTGTTTAGGGGTAGGCGGAGGATGCTTAGTGGTAGGCTGAGTGTGTTTAGGTGTAGGCTGAGGGTGTTTAGGTGGATACTGAGGGTTTTTAGGGGTAGGCTGAGGGTGTTTAGCGGTAGGCTAAGGGTGTTTAGTGGGAGACTGAGTGTTTTTAGGGGGAGACAGAGCGTGTTTAGGGGTAGGCTGAGGGTGTTTAGGGGTAGGCTGATGTAGTTTAGGGGTAGGCTGAGGTTGTCCAGGGGGATACTGAGGGTGTTTAGGGGTAGGGTGAGGGTGTTTAGGTGTAGGCTGAGGGTGTTTAGTGGGAGACTGAGGGTGTTTAGGGGTAGGCTGAGGGTGATTAGGGGTAGGGTGAGGGTTTTTAGGGGTAGGCTGAGGGTGTTTAGAGGCAGAGTGAGGGTGTTCAGGAGTAGACTGAGTGTGTTTAGGGGTAGGCTGAGGGTGTTTAGGGGTAGACTGAGGGTGTTTAGGTGGAGACTGAGGGTGTTTAGGTGGAGACTGAGGGAGTTTAGGTGTAGGCTGAGGTGTTGTGGGGTAGGCGGAGGTTGTTAGGAGCAGGCTGAGGGTGTTTAGGGGGAGACTGAGGCTGTTTGGTTGTAGGCTGAATGGGTTCAGGGGAGACTGAGGGTGTTAAGGGGTACGTTGAGTGTGTTTAGGGTAGGCTGAGGTTGTTAAGGGGTAGGCTGAGGGTATTTAGTGTGAGACTCAGGGTGTTTAGGGGTAGGCTGAGGGTGTCTACGGGGAGACTGAGGGTGTTTAGGGGAAGGCTGAGGGTGTTCAGGGGGAGACTGAGGGTGTTTAGTGGTAGGCACAGGGTGTTTAGGGGTAGGCTGAGGGTGTTAAGTGGCGGACTGAGGGTGTTTAGGGGTAGGCTGAGGGTGTTAAGGAGGAGACTGAGGGTGTTTAGGGGTAGGCTGAAGGTGTTTAGGTGTAGGCTGAGGGTGTATAGGGTAGGCTGAGGGTGTTAAAGGGTAGGCTGAGGGTGTTTAGGGGGAGACTGAGGGTGTTTAGGGGTAGGCTGAGGGTGTTAAGGGGGAGACTGAGGGTGTTTAGGGGTAGGCTGATGGTGTTTAGGTGTAGGCTGAGGGTGTATAGGCGTAGGCTGAGGGTTTTTAGGGGAGACTGAGGATGACTCGGGGTAGGCTGAGGGTGTTTTAGTGTAGGCTGAGGGTGTCCAGGGGTGGCTGAGTGTGTTTAGGGATAGGCTGAGGGTATTTTGGGGTAGGCTGAGGGTGTTTACGGGTAGACTGAGGGTGTTTAGGTGTAGGCTGAAGGTGTTTAGGGGTAGGTTGAGGGTGTTTAGGGGTAGGCTGAGGGTGTTTAGGTGTAGGCTGAAGGTGTTTAGTGGTAGGCTGCGGGTGGTTAGGGGTAGGCTGAGGGTGTTTAGGGGGAGACTGAGTGTGTCCAGGGGGAGACTGATGGAGTTTAGGGGTAGGCTGAGGGTGTCCAGGGGGAGACTGAGGGTGTTTAGGGGTAGGCTGAGGGTGTTTACGGGCAGGCTGAGGGTGTCCAGGGGGAGACTGAGGGTGTTTAGGGGTAGGCTGAGAGTGTTTATGGGTAGGCTGAGGGTGATTAGGGGGCGACTGAGGGTGTCCAGGGGTAGGCTGAGGGTGTTTAGTGGTAGGCTGAGGGTGTATAGGGGTAGGCTGAGGGTGTTTAGGGGGAGACTGAGGCTGTCCAGGGGGAGACAGATGGAGTTTAGGGGTAGGCTGAGGGTGTTTAGGGGTAGGCTGAGGGTGTTTATGGGTAGGCTGAGGGTGTTTAGGGGTAGGCTGAGGGTGCTTAGGGGTAGGCTGAGAGTGTTTAGGGGTAGGCTGAGGGAGATTAGGGTTAGGTTGAGGGTGTTTAGGGGTAGGCTGTGGGTTTCCAGGGGGAGACTGAGGGTGTATAGGTGAAGGCCGAGGGTGTTTAGTGGTAGGGTGAGGGTGTTTAGGGGTAGGCTGAGTGTGTTTAGGGGTAGGCTGAGGGTGTTTAGGGGTAGGCTGAGGGTGTTTAGGGGTAGGCTGAGGGTGTTTAGGTGTAGGCTGAGGGTGTTTAGGGGAGACTGAGGGTGTTTAGGGGAAGGCTGATGGTGTTAACGGGGAGACTGAGAGTGTTTAGGGTTAGGCTGAGGTTTTTTAGGGGGATACTGAGGGTGTTTTCGGGTAGGGTGAGGGTGTTTAGGGGTAGGCTGAGGGTGTTTATGGGGAGTCTGAGGGTGTTTCGGGGGAGACTGAGCGTGTTTAGGGGTAGACTGAGGGTGTTTAGTGGTACGCAAAGGGTTTCCAGGGGTAGGCTGATGGTGTTTAGGGGTAGGCTGAGGTAGTTTAGGGGTAGGCTAAGTATGTCCAGGGGGAGACTTTGGGTGTTTAGGGGTAGGCAGAGGGTTTTTAGGGGTAGGCTGAGGGTGTTTAGGGGCAGACTGAGGTTGTTCAGGTGTAGACTGAGGGTGTTTAGGGATAGGTTGAGGGTGTTTAGGGGTAGACTGAGGGTGTTTAGGTGGAGACTGAGGGTGTTTAGGGGTAGGTTGAAGGTGTTAAGGGGTAGTCTGAGGGTGTTTAGGGGGAGACTGAGGGTGTCCAGCGGTAGGCTGAGGTTGTTTAGGGGCATGCTGAGGGTGTATTGAGGCAGGCTGAGGGTGTTTAGGGGTAGGCTGAGGGTGTTTAAGGGGAGACTGAGGGTGTCCAGGGGGTGACAGATGGAGTTTAGGGGTAGGCTGAGGGTTTTCCAGGGGGAGACTGAGGTTGTTTAGGGATAGACTGAGGGTGTTTAGGGGTAGGCTGAGGGTGTTTAGGGGAAGGCTGAGGGTTTCCAGGGGGAGTTTGAGGTTGTTTAGGGGTAGGCTGAGGCTGTTTAAGGGTAGGCTGATGGTGTTTAGGTGTAGGCTGAGGTTGTATAGGGGTAGGCTGAGGGTGTTTAGGGGAGACTGAGGGTGTTTAGGGGGAGACTGAGGGTGTTTAGGGGTAGGCTGAGGGTGTAAAGGGGGAGACTGAGGGTGTTTAGGGGTAGGCTAAGGGTGTTTATTGGTAGGCTGAGGGTGTTTAGGGGTCGGCTGAGGGTGTTTAGGGGTAGACTGAGGGTGTTTAAGGGTAGGCTGAGGGTGTTTAGGGGTAGGCTGAGGGTGTTTAGTGGTAGGCTGAGGGTGTTAAGGGGGCGACTGAGGGTGTTTAGGGGTACGCTGAGGGTGTTTAGGGGTAGGCTGAGGGTGTTTATTGGTAGGCTGAGGGTGTTTAGAGGAGACTGAGGGTGTTTAGGAGTAGGCTGAGGGTGTTTAGGTGTAGGCTGAGGGTGTATAGGGGTAGGCTGAGGGTGTTTAGGGGGAGACTGAGGGTGTTTAGGGGTAGGCTGAGGGTGTTTTAGCGTAGGCTGAGGGTGTCCAGGCATGGCTGAGTGCGTTTAGGGGTAGTCTGAGGGTATTTTGGGGTAGGCTGAGTGTGTTTAGGGGTATACTGAGGGTGTTTAGGTGTAGGCTGAATGTGTTTAGGGGTAGACTGAGGGTGTTTAGGGGTAGGCTGCGTGTGGTTAGGGGTAGGCTGAGGGTGTTTAGGGGTAGACTGAGTGTGTCCAGGGGGAGACTGATGGAGTTTAGGGGTATGCTGACGGTGTCCAGGGGGAGACTGAGGTTGTTTAGGGGTAGGCTGAGAGTGTTTATGGGTAGGCTGAGGGTGTTTAGGGGTAGGCTGAGGGTGATTAGGGGTAGGCTGAGGGTGATTAGGGGGCGACTGAGGGTGTTTAGGGGTAGGCTGATGGTGTTAAGGGGGAGACTGAGGGTGTTTAGGGGAAGGCTGAGGTTGTTTAGGGGGATACTGAGGGTGTTTTCGGGTAGGGTGAGGGTGTTTAGGGGTAGGCTGAGGGTCTTTATGGGGAGTCTGAGGTTGTTTCGGGGGAGTCTGAGCGTGTTTAGGGGTAGACTGAGGGTGTTTAGTGGTAGGCAAAGGGTTTCCAGGGGTCTGCTGATGATGTTTAGGGGTAGGCTGAGGCTGTTTAGGGGTAGGCTGAGGGTGTTTAGGAGTAGGCTGAGGGTGTTTAGGGGAAGGCTGAGGGTTTCCAGGGGGTGACTGAGGTTGTTTAGGGGTAGGCTGAGGGTGTTTACGGGTAGGCTGATGGTGATTAGGTGTAGGCTGAAGATGCATAGGGGTAGGCTGAGGGTGTTTACGGGAGACTGAGGGTGTTAAGGTGTACGCTGAGGGTGTTTAGGGTAGGCTGAGGTTGTTAAGGGGTAGGCTGAGGGTGTTTAGGGGGAGACTGAGGGTGTTTAGGGGTAGGCTGAGTGTGTTTATGGGGGGACTGAGGGTGTTTAGGGGTAGGCTGAGGGTGTTAAGGGGGAGACTGAGCGTGTTTAGGGGTAGGCTGAGGGTGTTTATTGGTAGGCTGAGGGTGTTTAGGGGTAGGCTGAGGGTGTTTAGGGGTAGACTGAGGGTGTTTAAGGGTAGGCTGAGGGTGTTTAGGGGGAGACTGAGGGTGTTTAGGGGTAGGCTGAGTGTGTTTATGGGGAGACTGAGGGTGTTTAGGGGTAGGCTGAGGGTGTTAAGGGGGAGACTGAAGGTGTTTAGGGGTAGGCTGAGGGTGTTTCTTGGTAGGCTGAGGGTGTTTAGGGGTAGGCTGAGGGTGTTTAGGGGTAGACTGAGGCTGTTTAAGGGTAGGCTCAGGGTGTTTAGGGGTAGGCTGAGGGTGTTTAGGGGTAGACTGCGGGTGTTTAAGGGTAGGCTGAGGGTGTTAAGGGGGGGACTGAGGGTTTTTAGGGGTAGGCTGAGGGTGTTTATTGGTAGGCTGAGGGTGTTTAGGGGGAGACTGAGGGTGTTTAGGGGGAGACTGAGGGTGATTAGGGGTAGGCTGAGGGAGTTTTAGTGTAGGCTGAGGGTGTCCAGGGGTGGATGAGTGTGTTTAGGGGTAGGCTGAGGGTATTTTGAGGTAGGCTGAGGGTGTTTAGGAGTAGACTGAGGGTGTTTAGTTGTAGGCTGAATGTGTTTAGGTGAAGTCTGAGGGTTTTTAGGGGAGACTGAGGATGATTAGGGGTAGGCTGAAGGTGTTTTAGCGTAGGCTGAGGGTGTCCAGGGGTGGCTGAGTGTGTTTAGGAGTAGGCTGAGGGTATTTTGGGGTAGGCTGAGTGTGTTTAGGGGTAGACTGAGGGTGTTTAGGTGTAGGCTGAAGGTGTTTAGGGGTAGACTGAGGGTGTTTAGGGGTAGGCTGTGGGTGGTTAGGGGTAGGCTGAGGGTGTTTATGGGGAGACTGAGTGTGTCCAGGGGGAGACTGATGGAGTTTAGGGGTAGGCTGAGGGTGTCCAGGGGGAGACTGAGGGTGTTTAGGGGTAGGCTGAGAGTGTTTATGTGTAGGCTGAGGGTGATTAGGGGGCGACTGAGGGTGTCCAGGGGTAGGCTGAGGGTGTTTAGTGGTAGCCTGAGGGTGTATAGGGGTAGGCTGAGGGTGCTAAGGGGGAGACTGAGGGTGTCCAGGGGGAGACAGATGGAGTTTAGGGAAGGCTGAGGGTGTCCAGGTGGAGACTGAGGTTGTTTAGCTGTAGGCTGAGGGTGTTTAGGGGTAG
Organism: Isurus oxyrinchus; assembly: GCA_026770705.1. Lineage (NCBI taxonomy): Eukaryota > Metazoa > Chordata > Chondrichthyes > Lamniformes > Lamnidae > Isurus > Isurus oxyrinchus. The sequence continues at coordinate 1,080,938 of JANJGN010000094.1, read as the reverse complement.
GCTGAGGGTGTCCAGGGGGAGTCTGAGGGTGTTTTGGGGTAGGCTGAGGGTATTTAGGTGAAGGCTGAGGGTGTTTAGGGGTAGGCTGAGGGAGTTTAGGGGTAGGTTGAGGGTGTTTAGGGGTAGGCTGTGGGTTTTCAGGGGAGACTGACGGTGTTTAGGTGAAGGCCGAGGGTGTTTAGAAGTAGGCTGAGGGTGTTTAGGGGTAGGCTGAGGGTGTTTTGGGGGAGACTGAGGGTGTTTAGGGGTAGGCTGATGGTGTTAAGGGGGAGACTGAGGGTGTTTAGGGGTAGGCTGAGGTTGTTTAGGGGGATACTGAGGTTGTTTTCGGGAAGGGTGAGGGTCTTTATGGGTTGGCTGAGGGTCTTTATGGGGAGTCTGAGGTTGTTTCGGGGGAGACTGAGCGTTTTTAGGGGTAGACTGAGGGTGTTTAGTGGAAGGCAAAGGGTTGCCAGGGGTAGGCTGATGATGTTAAGGTGTAGGATGAGGGTGTTTAGGGGTAGGCTAAGTATGTCCAGGGGGAGACTTTGGGTATTTAGGGGTAGGCTGAGGGTGTTTAGGGGTAGGCTGAGGGTTTTTAGGGGTAGGCTGAGGGTGTTTAAGGGCAGACTGAGGTTGTTCAGGTGCAGACTGAGGGTGTTTAGGTGTAGGCTGAGGGTGTTTAGGGGTAGACTGAGGGTGTTTATGTGGAGACTGAGGGTGTTTAGGGGTAGGCTGAAGGTGTTAAGGGGTAGGCTGAGGGTGTTTAGGGGGAGACTGAGGGTGTCCAGGGGTAGGCTGAGGGTGTATTGGGGCATTCGGAGGGTGTATTGGGGCAGGCTGAGGGTGTTTAGGGGTAGGCTGAGGGTGTTTAGGGGGAGACTGAGGGTGTCCAGGGGGTGACAGATGGAGTTTAGGGGTAGGCTGAGGGTTTTCCAGGGGGAGACTGAGGTTGTTTAGGGGTAGGCTGAGGGTGTTTAGGGGTAGGCTGAGGGTGTTTAGGGGTAGGCTGAGGGTTTCCAGGGGGAGACTGAGGTTGTTTAGGGGTAGGCTGAGGGTGTTTAGGGGGAGACTGAGGGTGTTTAGGGGTAGGCTGAGTGTGTTTATGGGGAGACTGAGGGTGTTAAGGGGGAGACTGAGGGTGTTTAGGGCAGACAGAGGGTGTTTACGTGTAGGCTGAGGGTGTTTAGGGGTAGGCTGAGGGTGTTTAGGTGTAGACTGAGGGTGTTTAAGGGTAGGCTTAGGGTGTTAATGGAGGGACTGTGGGTGTTTAGGGGTAGGCTGAGGGTGTTTAGGGGTAGGCTAAGGGTGTTTAGGGGGAGACTGAGGGTGTTTAGGGGGAGACTGAGGGTGATTAGGGGTAGGCTGAGGGTGTTTTAGTGTAGGCTGAGGGTGTCCAGGGGTGGATGAGTGTGTTTAGGGGTAGGCTGAGGGTGGTTAGGGGTAGGCTGAGGGTGTTTAGGGGTAGGCTGAGGGTGTTTAGGGGTAGGCTGAGGGTGTATAGGGGTAGGCTGAGGGTGTTTAGGTGAAGGCTGAGGGTGTTTATGGGTAGGCTGAGGGTGGTTAGGGGTAGGCTGAGGGTGTTTAGGGGGAGACTGAGTGTTTCCAGGGGGAGACTGATGGAGTTTAGGGGTAGGCTGAGCGTGTCCAGGGGGAGACTGAGGGTGTTTAGGGGTAGGCTGAGGGTGTTTAGGGGTAGGCTGAGTGTGTTTATGGGTAGGCTGAGGGTGATTAGGGGGCGACTGAGGGTTTTCCAGTGGTTGGCTGAGGGTGTTTAGGGGTAGGCTGAGGGTGTTTAGGGGGAGACTGAGGGTGTCCAGGGGGAGATTGATGGAGTTAAGGGAAGGCTGAGTGTGTCCCGGGGGAGACTGAGGGTGTTTAGGGTAAGCTGAGGGTGTTTAGTGGTAGGCTGAGGGTGTTTAGGGGGAGACTGAGGGTGTCCAGGGGTAGGCTGAGGGTGTTTAGGGGGAGACTGAGGTTGTTTAGGGGTAGGCTTTGGGTGTCCAGGTGGAGACTGAGGGTGTTTAGGGGTAGGCTGAGGGTGTTTAGGGGTAAACTGAGGGTGTTTAGGGGTAGGCCAAGTGTGTTTAGGGTAGGGTGAGGGAGTTTAGGGGTAGGCTGAGTGTGTTTAGGTGTAGGCTGAGGGTGTTTAGGGGGAGACTGAGGGTTTTTAGGGGTAGGCTGAGTGTGTTTAGTGGGAGACAGAGGGTGTTTAGGGGTAGGGTGAGGTTGTTTAGGGGTAGGCTGAGGTTGTTTAGGGGGAGCCTGAGGGTGTTTAGGGGGAGACTGAGGGTCTTTAGTGGTAGGCTAAGGGTTTCCAGGGGGAGACTGAGGGTGTTTAGGGGTAGGCTGAGGGTGTTTAGGGTTAGGGTGAGGGTTTTTAGGGGTAGGCTGAGGGTGTTTAGAGGCAGACTGAGGGAGTTTAGGAGTAGACAGAGGGTGTTTAGGGGTAGGCTGAGGGTGTTTAGGGGTAGACTGAGGGTGTTTAGGTGGAGACTGAGGGTGTTTAGGTGGAGACTGAGGGTGTTTAGGTGTAGGCTGAGGTGTTGAGGGGTATGCGGAGGTTGTTAGGAGTAGTCTGAGGGTGTTTAGGGGGAGACTGATGTTGTTTGGTTGTAGGCTGATTGGGTTTAGGGGAGACTGAGAGTGTTAAGGGCTACGCTGAGGGTGTTTATGGGGAGACTGAGGGTGTTTAGGGGTAGGCTGAGGGTGTTCAAGGGGTGACTGAGTGTGTTTAGTTGGTAGGCTCAGGGTGTTTAGGGGTAGGCTGAGGGTGTTAAGTGGGTGACTGAGGGTGTTTAGGGGTAGGCTGAGGGTGTTAAGGAGGAGACTGAGGGTGTTTAGGGGTAGGCTGAGTGTGTTTAGGTGTAGGCTGAGGGTGTATTGGGGTAGGCTGAGGGTGTTTATTGGAGACTGAGATGTTAAGGTGTACGCTGAGGCTGTATAGGGTAGGCTGAGGGTGTTAAGGGGTAGGCTGAGGGTGTTTAGGGGGAGACTGAGGGTGTTTTGGGGTAGGGTGAGGGTGTTAAGGGGGAGAATGAGGGTGTTTAGGGGTAGGCTGATGGTGCTAAGAAAGAGACTGAGGGTGTTTAGGGGTAGGCATAGGGTGTTTAGGGTTAAGCTGAAGGTGTTTAGGGGTAGGCTGATGGTGTTTAGGGGAGACTGAGGGTGATTAGGGGTAGGCTGAGGGTTTTTAGGGGAGACTGAGGGTGATTAGGGGTAGGCTGAGGGTGTTTTAGCATAGGCTGACGGTGTCCAGAGGTGGCTGAGTGTGTTTTGGGGTAGGCTGAGGGTATTTTGGGGTAGGCTGAGGGTGTTTAGGGGTAGACTGAGGGTGTTTAGGTGTAGGCTGACGGTGTTTAGTGGTAGGCTGCGGGTGGTTAGGGGTAGGCTGAGGGTGTTTAGGGGGAGACTGTGTGTGTCCAGGGGGAGACTGATGGAGTTTAGGGGTAGGCTGAGGGTGTTTAGGGGTAGGCTAAGTATTTCCAGGGGTAGACTTTGGGTGTTTAGGGGTAGGCTGAGGGTGTTTAGGGGTAGGCTGAGGGTTTTTAGGGGTAGGCTGAGGGTGTTTCGGGGCAGACTGAGAGTGTTCAGATGTAGACTGAGGGTGTTTAGGGGTAGGCTGAGGGTGTTTAGTGGTAGACTGAGGGTGTTTAGGTGGAGACTGAGGGTGTTTAGGGGTAGGCTGAGGGTGTTTAGTGGTAGCCTGAGGGTGTATAGGGTTATGCTGAGGGTGTTTAGGGGTAGGCTGAGGGTGTTTAGGGGTAGGCTGAGGGTGTTTAGGGGGAGACTGAGGGTGTCCAGGGGGAGACAGATGGAGTTTAGGGAAGGCTGAGTGTGTCCAGGGAGAGATGAGGGTGTTTAGCGGTAGGCTGAGGGTGTTTAGGGGTAGGCTGAGGGAGTTTAGGTGTAGGCTGAGGTGTTGAGGGGTAGGCGGAGGTTGTTAGGAGTAGGCTGAGGGTGTTTAGGGGGAGACTGAGGCTGTTTGGTTGTAGGCTGAATGGGTTCAGGGGAGACTGAGGGTGTTAAGGGGTACGCTGAGTGTGTTTAGGGTAGGCTGAGGGTGTTAAGGTGTAGGCTGAGGGTATTTAGTGTGAGACTCAGGGTTTTTAGGGGTAGGCTGAGGGTGTTTATGGGGAGACTGAGGGTGTTTAGGGGTAGGCTGAGGGTGTTCAGGGGGAGACTGAGGGTGTTTAGTGGTAGGCAGAGGGTGTTTAGGGGTATGCTGAGGGTGTTAAGTGGCAGACTGAGGGTGTTTAGGGGTAGGCTGAGGGTGTTAAGGAGGAGACTGAGGGTGTTTAGGGGTAGACTGAGGGTGTATAGGGTAGGCTGAGGGTGTTAAAGGGTAGGCTGAGGGTGTTTAGGGGGAGACTGAGGGTGTTTAGGGGTAGGCTGAGGGTGTTAAGGGGGAGACTGAGGGTGTTTAGGGGTAGGCTGAGGGTGTTAAGGGGGAGACTGAGGGTGTTTAGGGGTAGGCTGAGGGTGTTAAGGGGGAGACTGAGGGTGTTTAGGGGTAGGCTGAGGGTGTTAAGGGGGAGACTGAGGGTGTTTAGGGGTAGGCTGAGGGTGTTAAGGGGGAGACTGAGGGTGTTTAGGGGTAGGCTGAGGGTGCTAAGAAAGAGACTGAGGGTGTTTAGGGGTAGGCTGAGGGTGTTTAGGGTTAAGCTGAGGGTGTTTAGGTGTAGGCTGATGGTGTTTAGGTGTAGGCTGAGGGTGTATAGGCGTAGGCTGAGGGTTTTTAGGGGAGACTGAGGATGATTAGTGGTAGGCTGAGGGTGTTTTAGTGTAGGCTGAGGGTGTCCAGGGGTGGCTGAGTGTGTTTAGGGGTAGGCTGAGGGTATTTTGGGGTAGGCTGAGGGTGTTTAGGGGTAGACTGAGGGTGTTTAGGTGTAGGCTGAAGGTGTTTAGGGGTAGGTTGAGGGTGGTTAGGGGTAGGCTGAGGGTGTTTAGGGGGAGACTGAGTGTGTCCAGGGGGAGACTGATGGAGTTTAGGGGTAGGCTGAGGGTTTCCAGGGGGAGACTGAGGGTGTTTAGGGGTAGGCTGAGAGTGTTTATGGGTAGGCTAAGGGTGATTAGGGGGCGACTGAGGGTGTCCAGGGGTAGGCTGAGGGTGTTTAGTGGTAGGCTGAGGGTGTATAGGGGTGGGCTGAGGGAGTTTAGGGGGAGACTGTGGGTGTCCAGGGGGAGACAGATGGAGTTTAGGGAAGGCTGAGGGTGTCCAGGGGGAGACTGAGGGTGTTTAGGGGTAGGCTGAGGGTGTTTAGGGGTAGGCTGAGGGTGCTTAGGGGTAGGCTGAGGGTGTTTAGGGGTAGGCTGAGGGAGTTTAGGGTTAGGTTGAGGGTGTTTAGGGGGAGGCTGTGGGTTTCCAGGGGGAGACTGAGGGTGTTTAGGTGAAGGCCGAGGGTGTTTAGTGGTAGGCTGGGGATGTTTAGGGGTTGGCTGAGGGTGTTTAGGGGTAGGGTGAGGGTGTTTAGGGGTAGGCTGAGTGTGTTTAGGTGTAGGCTGAGGGTGTTTAGTGGGAGACTGAGGGTGTTTAGCGGGAGACAGAGGGTGTTTAGTTGTAGGTTGAGGGTGTTTAGGGGTAGACTGTGGGTGTTTAGGTGGAGACTGAGGGTGTTTAGGTGTAGGCTGAGGTGTTGAGGGGTAGGCGGACGTTTTTAGGGGTAGGCTGAGGGTGTTTAGGGGGAGACTGATGCTGTTTGGTTGTAGGCTGAATGTGTTTAGGGGAGACTCAGTGTGTTAAGGGGTACGCTGAGTGTGTTTAGGGTAGGCTGAGGGTGTTAAGGGGTAGGCTGAGGGTGTTTAGGGGAGACTGAGGGTGTTTAGGGGAAGGCTGATGGTGTTAAGGGGGAGACTGAGAGTGTTTAGGGTTAGGCTGAGGTTTTTAAGGGGGATACTGAGGGTGTTTTCGGGTAGGGTGAGGGTGTTTAGGGGTAGGCTGAGGGTGTTTATGGGGAGTCTGAGGGTGTTTCGGGGGAGACTGAGCGTGTTTAGGGGTAGACTGAGGGTGTTTAGTGGTACGCAAAGGGTTTCCAGGGGTAGGCTGATGGTGTTTAGGGGTAGGCTGAGGTAGTTTAGGGGTAGGCTAAGTATGTCCAGGGGGAGACTTTGGGTGTTTAGGGGTAGGCAGAGGGTTTTTAGGGGTAGGCTGAGGGTGTTTAGGGGCAGACTGAGGTTGTTCAGGTGTAGACTGAGGGTGTTTAGGGATAGGTTGAGGGTGTTTAGGGGTAGACTGAGGGTGTTTAGGTGGAGACTGAGGGTGTTTAGGGGTAGGCTGAAGGTGTTAAGGGGTAGTCTGAGGGTGTTTAGGGGGAGACTGAGGGTGTCCAGGGGTAGGCTGAGGGTGTTTAGGGGCATGCTGAGGGTGTATTGAGGCAGGCTGAGGGTGTTTAGGGGTAGGCTGAGGGTGTTTAAGGGGAGACTGAGGGTGTCCAGGGGATGACAGATGGAGTTTAGGGGTAGGCTGAGCGTTTTCCAGGGGGAGACTGAGGTTGTTTAGGGATAGACTGAGGGTGTTTAGGGGTAGGCTGAGGGTGTTTAGGGGAAGGCTGAGGGTTTCCAGGGGGGAGTTTGAGGTTGTTTAGGGGTAGGCTGAGGGTGTTTAGGGGAGACTGCGGGTGTTTAGGGGGAGACTGAGGGTGTTTAGGGGTAGGCTGAGTGTGTTTATGGGGAGACTGAGGGTGTTTAGGGGTAGGCTGAGGGTGTAAAGGGGGAGACTGAGGGTGTTTAGGGGTAGGCTGAGGGTGTTTATTGGTAGGCTGAGGGTGTTTAGGGGTCGGCTGAGGGTGTTTAGGGGTAGACTGAGGGTGTTTAAGGGTAGGCTGAGGGTGTTTAGGGGTAGGCTGAGGGTGCTTAGTGGTAGACTGAGGGTGTTTAAGGATAGGCTGAGGGTGTTAAGGGGGCGACTGAGGGTGTTTAGGGGTAGGCTGAGGGTGTTTATTGGTAGGCTGAGGGTGTTTAGGTGTAGGCTGAATGTGTTTAGGTGAAGGCTGAGGGTTTTTAGGGGAGACTGAGGGTGTCCAGGGGGAGACTGATGGAGTTTAGGGTTAGGCTGAGGGTGTCCAGGGGGAGACTGAGGGTGTTTAGGGGTAGGCTGAGGGTGTTTAGGGGTAGGCTGAGAGTGTTTATGGGTAGGCTGAGGGTGATTAGGGGGCGACTGAGGGTGTCCAGGGGTAGGCTGAGGGTGTTTAGTGGTAGGCTGAGGGTGTATAGGGGTAGGCTGAGGGTCTTTAGGGGGAGACTGAGGCTGTCCAGGGGGAGACAGATGGAGTTTAGGGGTAGGCTGAGGGTGTTTTGGGGTAGACTGAGGGTGTTTAACGGTAGGCTGAGGGAGTTAAGGGGGGGACTGAGGGTGTTTAGGGGTAGGCTGCGGGTGTTAAGGGGTAGGTGAGGGTGTTTAGGGGGAGACTGAGTGTGTTTATGGGTTGACTAATGGTGTTAAGGGGGAGACTGAGGGTGTTTAGGGGTCGGCTGAGTGTGTTTAGGGGTAGGCTGAGGGTGTATAGGCGTAGGCTGAGTTTGATTAGGGGTAGGCTGAGGGTTTCCAGGGGGAGACTGAGGTTGTTTCGGGGTAGGCTGAGGGTGTTTAGTGGTAGGCAAAGGGTTTGCAGGGGGATACTGAGGGTGTTTAGGGGTAGGCTGAGGGTGTTTATGGGTAGGCTAAGTATGTCCAGGGGTAGACTTTGGGTGTTTAGGGGGAGGCTGAGGGTGTTTAGGGGTAGGCTGAGGGTTTTTAGGGGTAGACTGAGGGTCTTTAGGTGGAGACTGAGGGTGTTTACGTGTAGGCTGAGGGTGTTTAGGGGTAGACTGAGGGTGTTTAGGTGGAGACTGAGGGTGTTTAGGGGTAGGTTGAAGGTGTTTATGGAGAGACTGAGGGTGTTTAGGGGTAGTCTGAGGGTGTTAAGAGGGAGACTGAGGGTGTTTAGGGCAGACAGAGGGTGTTTATGGGTAGGCTGAGGGTGTTTAGGGGTAGGCTGAGGGTATTTAGGGGTAGGCTGAGGGTGTTTAGAGGAGACTGAGGGTGTTTAGAGGAGACTGAGGGTGTTTAGGGGTAGGCTGAGGGTGTTTAGGGGTAGGCTGAGGGTGTTTAGAGGAGACTGAGGGTGTTTAGGGGTAGGCTGAGGGTGTTTAGGGGTAGGCTGAGGGTGTTTTAGTGTAGGCTGAGGGTGTCCAGCGGTGGATGAGTGTGTTTAGGGGTAGGCTGAGGTTATTTTGGGGTAGGCTGAGGGTGTTTAGGGGTAGACTGAGGGTGTTTAGGGGTAGGCTGAGGGTGTTTAGTGGTAGGCTGCGGGTGTCCAGGGGGAGACTGAGGGTGTTTAGGGGTTGGCTGAGTGTGTTTATGGGGAGACTGAGGGTGTTTAGGGGTAGGCTGAGGGTGTTAAGGGGTAGGCTGAGGGTGTTTAGGGGTAGGCTGAGGGTATTTTGGGGCTGGCTGAGGGTGTTAAGGGGTAGACTGAGTGTGTTTAGGCTTAGGCTGCGGGTGGTTAGGGGTAGGCTGAGGGTGTTTAGGGGGAGACTGAGGGTTTCCAGGGGGAGACTGAGGGTGTTTAGGGGTAGGCTGCGGATGGTTAGGGGTAGGCTGAGGGTGTTTAGGGGGTGACTGAGTGTGTCCAGGGGGAGACTGATGGAGTTTAGGGGTAGGCTGAGGGTGTCCAGGGGGAGACTGAGGGTGTTTAGGGGTAGGCTGAGAGTGTTTATGGGTAGGCTGAGCGTGATTAGGGGGCGACTGAGGGTGTCCAGGGGTAGGCTGAGGGTGTTTAGTGGTAGCCTGAGGGTGTATAGGGGTAGGCTGAGGGTGTTTAGGGGTAGGCTGAGGGTGTTTATGGGTAGGCTGAGGGTGTTTAGGGGGAGACTGAGGGTGTCCATGGGGAGACAGATGGAGTTTAGGGAAGGCTGAGTGTGTCCAGGGGGAGACTGAGGGTGTTTAGGGGTAGGCTGAGGGTGTTTAGGGGTAGGCTGAGGGTGTCCAGGGGGAGTCTGAGGGTGCTTAGTGGTAGGCTGAGGGTGTTTAGGGGTAGGCTGAGGGAGTTCAGGGGTAGGTTGAGGGTGATTAGGGGTAGGCTGTGGGTTTCCAGGGGTAGGCTGAGGATGTTTAGGGGATGGATGAGTTTGTTTAGGGGTAGGGTGAGGGTGTTTAGGGGTAGGGTGAGGGTGTTTAGTGTTAGGCTGAGTGTGTTTAGGTGTAGGCTGAGGGTGTTTAGGGGGAGACTGAGGGTGTTTAGGGGTAGGCTGAGTGTGTTTAGGTGTAGGCTGAGGGTGTTTAGGGGGAGACTGAGGGTGTTTAGGGGTAGGCTGAGGGTGTTTAGTGTTAGGCTGAGTGTGTTTAGGTGTAGGCTGAGGGTGTTTAGGGGGAGACTGAGGGTGTTTAGGGGTAGGATGAGGGTGTTTAGGGGTAGGCTGAGGGTGTTTAGTGGGAGACTGAGGGTGTTTAGTTGGAGACCGTGGGTGTTTAGGTGGAGACTGAGGTTGTTTAGGTGTTGGTTGAGGTGTTGAGGGGTAGGCGGACTTTTTAGGGGTAGGCTGAGGGTGTTTAGGGGGAGACTGAGGCTGTTTGGTTGTAGGCTGAATGTGTTTAGGGGAGACTGAGGGTGTTAAGGGGTACGCTGAGTGTGTTTAGGGTAGGCTGAGTGTGTTAAGGGGAAGGCTGAGGGTGTTTAGGGGGAGACTGAGGGTGTTTAGGGGTAGGCTGATGGTGTTAAGGGGGAGACTGAGGGTGTTTAGGGGTAAGCTGAGGGTGTTTAGGGGTCGGCTGAGGGTGTTTAGGGGTATGCTGAGGGTGTATAGGCGTAGGCTGAGTTTGATTAGGGGTAGGCTGAGGGTTTCCAGGGGGAGACTGAGGTTGTTTAGGGGTAGGCTGAGGGTGTTTAGGTTTAGGCTGAGGGTGTTTAGGGGGAGACTGAGGGTGTTTAGGGGTAGGGTGAGGGTGTTTAGGGGTAGGCTGAGTGTGTTTAGGTGTAGGCTGAGTGTGTTTAGGTGGAGACTTAGGGTTTTTAGGGGTATGCTGAGGGTGTATAGGCATAGGCTGAGTTTGATTAGGGGTAGTCTGAGGGTTTCCAGGGGGAGACTGAGGTTGTTTAGGGGTAGGCTGAGGGTGTTTAGGGTTAGGCTGAGGGTGTTTAGGGGGAGACTGAGGGTGTTTAGGGGTAGGGTGAGGGTGTTTATGTGTAGGCTGAGGGTATTTAGGGGGAAACTGAGGGTGTATAGGGGGAGACTGAGGGTGTTTAGGGGTAGACTGTGCGTGTTTAGTGGTACGCTAAGGGTTTCCAGGTGGTAAATGAGGGTGTTTAGGGGTAGGCTGAGGGTGTTTAGGGGTAGGGTGAGGGTTTTTAGGGGTAGGCTGAGGGTGTTTAGTGGTAGACTGAGGGTGTTTAGGGGTAGACTGAGGGTGATTAGGTCGAGACTGAGGGTGTTTAGGTGGAGACTGAGGGAGTTTAGGTGTAGGCTGAGGTGTTGAGGGGTAGGCAGAGTTTGTTAGGAGTAGTCTGAGGGTGTTTAGGGGGAGACTGAGGCTGTTTGGTTGTAGGCTGAATGGGTTCAGGGGAGACTGAGGGTGTTAAGGGGTACGCTGAGTGTGTTTATGGTAGGCTGAGGGTGTTAAGGGGTAGGCTGAGGGTATTTAGTGTGAGACTGAGGGTGTTTAGGGGTAGGCTGAGGGTGTTTATGGGGAGACTGAGGGTGTTTAGGTGGAGACTGAGGGTGTTTATGGGGAGACTGAGGGTGTTTAGGGGGAGACTGAGGGTGTTTAGGGGGAGACTGAGAGTGTTTAGGGGTAGGCTGAGGGTGTTAAGAGGTACGCTGAGGGTGTTTATGGGGAGACTGAGGGTGTTTATGGGTAGGCTGAGGGTGTTCAGGGGGAGACAGAGGGTGTTTAGTGGTAGGCTCAGGGTGTTTAGGGGTAGGCTGAGGGTGTTAAGTGGGAGACTGAGGGTGTTTAGGTGTAGGCTGAGGGTGAATAGGATAGGCTGAGTGTGTTAAGGGGTAGGCTGAGGGTGTTTAGGGTAGGCTGAGGGTGTTAAGGGGTAGGCTGAGGGTGTTTAGGGGGAGACTGAGGGTGTTTAGGGGTAGGCTGAGGGTGTGAAGGGGCAGACTAAGGGTGTTTAGGGGTAGGCTGAGGGTGCTAAGAAAGAGACTGAGGGTGTTTAGGGGTAGGCATAGGGTGTTTAGGTGTAGGCTGAGGGTGTTTAGCGGTAGGCTGAGGGTTTTTAGGGGAGACTGAGGATGATTAGGGGAAGGCTGAGGGTGTTTTAGCGTAGGCTGAGGGTGTCCAGGGGTGGCTGAGTGTGTTTAGGTGTAGGCTGAGGGTATTTTGGTGTAGGCTGAGGGTGTTTAGGGGTAGACTGAGGGTGTTTAGGTGTAGGCTGAAGGTGTTTAGCGGTAGGCTGAGGGTGTTTAGGGGGAGACTGTGTGTGTCCAGGGGGAGACTGATGGAGTTTCGGTGTAGGCTGCGGGTGTTTAGGGGTAGGCTGAGGGTCTCCAGGGGGAGACTGAGGGTGTTTAGGGGTAGGCTGAGAGTGTTTATGGGTAGGCTGAGGGTGATTAGGGGGCGACTGAGGGTGTCCAGGGGTAGGCTGAGGGTGTTTAGTGGTAGCCTGAGGGTGTATAGGGGTAGGCTGAGGGTGTTTATGGGTAGGCTGAGGGTGTTTAGTGGTAGGCTGAGGGTGTTTAGGGGTAGGCTGAGGGAGTTTAGGGGTAGACTGAGGGTGTTTAGATGGAGACTGAGGGTGTTTAGGGGTAGGCTGAGGGTGTTTAGTGGTAGCCTGAGGGTGTATAGGGTTAGGCTGAGGGTGTTTAGGGGTAGGCTGAGGGTGTTTAGGGGTAGGCTGAGGGTGTTTAGGGGGAGAGTGAGGGTGTCCAGCGGGAGACAGATGGAGTTTAGGGAAGGCTGAGGGTGTCCAGGGAGAGACTGAGGGTGTTTAGCGGTAGGCTGAGGGTGTTTAGGGGTAGGCTGAGGGTGTTTAGGGGTAGGCTGAGGGTGTCCAGGGGTAGGCTGAGGGTGTTTAGTGGTAGCCTGAGGGTGTATAGGGTAGGCTGAGGGTGTTTAGGGGTAGGCTGAGGGTGTTTAGGGGGAGACTGAGGGTGTCCAGGGGGAGACAGATGGAGTTTAGGGAAGGCTGAGGGTGTCCAGGGAGAGACTGAGGGTGTTTAGGGGTAGGCTGAGGGTGTTTAGGGGTCGGCTGAGGGTGTTTAGGGGTAGGCTGAGGGAGTTTAGGGGTAAGTTGAGGGTGTTTAGGGGCAGGCTGTGGGTGTCCAGGGGGAGACAGAGGGTGTTTAGGTGAAGGCCGAGGGTGTTTAGTGGTAGGCTGAGGGTGTTTAGGGTTAGGCTGAGTGTGTTTAGGGTAGGCTGAGGGTGTTAAGGGGTAGGTGAGGGTGTTTAGCGGGAGACTGAGGGTGTTTATGGGTTGGCTAATGGTGTTAAGTGGGAGACTGAGGGTGTTTAGGGGTCGGTTGAGTGTGTTTAGGGGAAGGCTGAGGGTGTATAGGCGTAGGCTGAGTTTGTTTAGGGGTAGGCTGAGGGTTTCCAGTGGGAGACTGAGGTTGTTTCGGGCTAGGCTGAGGGTGTTTAGTGGTAGGCAAAGGGTTTCCAGGGGGAGACTGAGGGTGTTTAGGGGTAGGCTGAGGGTGTTTAGGGGTAGGCTAAGTATGTCCAGGGGTAGACTTTGGGTGTTTAGTGGGAGGCTGAGGGTGTTTAGGGGCAGAATGAGGGTGTTCAGGTGTAGACTGAGGGTGTTTCGGGGTAGGCTGAGGGTGTTTAGGGGTAGACTGAGGGTGTTTAGGTGGAGACTGAGGGTGTTTAGGGGTAGGCTGACGGTGTTAAGGGTTAGGCTGAGGGGGTTTAGGGGGAGACTGAGGGTGTCCAGGGGTAGGCTGAGGGTGTTTCGGGGCATGCTGAGGGTGTATTGGGGCAGGCTGAGGGTGTTTAGGGGTAGGCTGAGGGTGTTTAGGGGGAGACTGAGGGTGTTTAGGGGTAGGCTGAGGGTGTTTAGGGGTAGGCTGAGGGTTTCCAGGGGGAGACTGACGTTGTTTAGGGGTAGGCTGAGGGTGTTTAGGGGCAGGCTGATGGTGTTTAGGTGTAGGCTGAGGGTGTTTAGGGGTAGGCTGAGGGTGTTTAGGGGAGACTGAGGGTGTTAAGGTGTACGCTGAGGGTGTTTAGGGTAGGCTGAGGGTGTTGAGGGGGAGACTGAGGGTGTTTAGGGGGAGACTGAGTGTTTCCATGGGGAGACTGATGGAGTTTAGGGGTAGGCTGAGCGTGTCCAGGGGGAGACTGAGGGTGTTTAGGGGTAGGCTGAGGGTGTTAAGGGGGAGACTGAGGGTGTTTAGGGCAGACAGAGGGTGTTTATGGGTAGGCTGAGGGTGTTTAGGGGTAGGCTGAGGATGTTTAGGGGTAGGCTGAGGGTGTTAAGGGGGAGACTGAGGGTGTTTAGGGCAGACAGAGGGTGTTTATGGGTAGGCTGAGTGTGTTTAGGTGGAGACTTAGGGTTTTTAGGGGGAGAGTGAGGGTGTTTAGGGGTAGGCTGAGGGTGTTTAGGGGTAGGCTGAGGGTGTTTAAGGGTAGGCTGAGGTTGTCCAGGGGGATACTGAGGGTGTTTAGGGGTAGGGTGAGGGTGTTTAAGGGTAGGCTGAGGGTGTTTAGGGGTAGGCTGAGGTTGTCCAGGGGGATACTGAGGGTGTTTAGGGGTAGGCTGAGGGTGTTTAGCGGTAGGCTAAGGGTGTTTAGTGGGAGACTGAGGATGTTTGGGGGAGAATGAGGGTGTTTAGGGGTAGGCTGAGGGTTCTCAGGGACAGGCTGAGGGTGTTTAGGGGGAGACTGAGGGTGTTTAGGGGGAGACTGAGGGTGATTAGGTGTAGGCTGAGGGTGTTTTAGGGTAGGCTGAGGATGTCCAGGGGTGGATGACTGTGTTTAGGGGTAGGCTGAGGGTGTTTAGGGGTAGGCTGAGGGTGTTTTAGCGTAGACTGAGAGTGTCCAGGGGTGGCTGAGTGTGTTTAGGGGTAGGCTGAGGGTGTTAAAGGGTAGACTGAGGGTGTTTAGGGGTAGGCTGAGGGTGTTTATGGGGAAACTGAGGGTTTTCAGGGGGAGACTGATGGAGTTTAGGGGTAGGCTGAGGGTGTCCAGGGGGAGACTGAGGGTGATTAGGGGTAGGCTGAGGGTGTTTATGGGTAGGCTGAGGGTGTTTAGGGGGCGACTGAGGGTGTCCAGGGGTAGGCTGAGGGTGTTTAGTGGTAGGCTGAGGGTGTTTAGGGGTAGGCTGAGGGTGTTTAGGGGTAGGCTGAGGGTGTTTAGGGGGAGACTGAGGGTGTCCATGGGGAGACAGATGGAGTTTAGGGAAGGCTGAGGGTGTCCAGGGGGAGACTGAGGGTGTTTAGGGGCAGGCTGAGGGTGTTTAGGGGTAGGGTGAGGGTGTCCAGGGGGAGTCTGAGGGTGTTTAGGGGTAGGCTGAGGGTGTTTAGGGGTAGGTTGAGGGAGTTTAGGGGTAGGTTGAGGGTGTTTAGGGGTAGGCTGTGGGTTTCCAGGGGTAGGCTGAAGATGTTTAGGGGATGGCTGAGGGTGTTTAGGGGTAGGGTGAGGGTGTTTAGGGGTAGGGTGAGGGTGTTTAGGGGTAGGCTGAGTGTGTTTAGGTGTAGGCTGAGGGTGTTTAGGGGGAGACTGAGGGTGTTTAGGGGTAGGCTGAGGGTTTTTAGGGGTAGGCTGAGGATGTTTAGGGGGAGACTGAGGGTGTTTAGTTGGATACCGTGGGTGTTTAAGTGGAGACTGAGGGTGTTTAGGTGTAGGCTGAGGTGTTGAGGGGTAGGCGGACGTTTTTAGGGGTAGGCTGAGGGTGTTTAGGGGGAGACTGAGGCTGTTTGGTTGTAGGCTGAATGTGTTTAGGGGTAGGCTAAGGGTGTTTAGGGGTAGGCTGAATGTGTGTAGGGGAGACTGAGGGTGTTAAGGGGTACGCTGAGTGTGTTTAGGGTAGGCTGAGGGTGTTTAGGGGTAGACTGAGGGTGTTTCGGTGGAGACTGAGGGTGTTTAGGGGTAGGCTGAAGGTGTTAAGGGGTAGGCTGGGGGTGTTTAGGGGGAGACTGAGGGTGTCCAGGGGTAGGCTGAGGGTGTTTAGCGGCATGCTGAGGGTGTTTTGGGGCAGGCTGAGGGTGTTTAGGGGTAGGCTGAGGGTGTTTAGGGGTAGGCTGAGGGTGTTTAGGGGTAGGCTGAGGGTGTATAGGGGGAGACTGAGGGTGTCCAGGTGTTGACAGATGGAGTTTAGGGGTAGGCTGAGGGTTTTCCAGGGGGAGACTGAGGTTGTTTAGGGGTAGGCTGAGGATGTTTAGGGGTAGGCTGAGGGTGTTTAGGGGTAGGCTGAGGGTTTCCAGGGGGAGACTGACGTTGTTTAGGGGTAGGCTGAGTGTGTTTAGGGGTAGGCTGATGGTGTTTAGCTGTAGGCTGAGGGTGTATAGGGGCAGGCTGAGGGTGTTTAGGGCAGACTGAGGGTGTTAAGGTGTACGCTGAGGGTTTTTAGGGTAGGCTGAGGGTGTTAAGGGATAGGCTGAGGGTTTTTAGGGGGAGACTGAGGGTGTTTAGGGGTAGGCTGACTGTGTTTATGGGGAGACTGAGGTTGTTTAGGGGTAGGCTGAGGGTGTTCAGGGGGAGACTGAGGGTGTTTAGGGCAGACAGAGGGTGTTTCCGGGTAGGCTGAGGGTGTTTAGGGGTAGGCTGAGGGTGTTAAGGGGTAGACTGAGGGTGTTTAAGGGTAGGCTGAGGGTGTTAAGGGGGGACTGATGGTGTTTAGGGGTAGGCTAAGGGTGTTTAGGGGGAGACTGATGGTGTTTAGGGGGAGACTGAGGGTGTTTTGTGGTAGGCTGAGGGTGTTTTAGTGTAGGCTGAGGGTGTCCAGGTGTGGATGAGTGTGTTTAGGAGTAGGCTGAGGGTATTTTGGGGTAGGCTGAGGGTGTTTAGGGGTAGACTGACGGTGTTTAGGTGTAGGCTGAAGGTGTTTAGGTGAAGACTGAGGGTGTTTATGGGTAGGCTGAGGGTGGTTAGGGGTAGGCTGAGGGTGTTTAGGGGTAGGCTGAGGTTGATTAGGGGGCGACTGAGGGTGTCCAGGGGTAGGCTGAGGTTGTTTAGTGGAAGGCTGAGGGTGTATAGGGGTAGTCTGAGGGTGTTTAGGGGTAGGCTGAGGGTGTTTAGGGGGAGACTGAGGGTGCCCAGGGGGAGACTGAGGGTGTTTAGGGGTAGGCTGAGTGTGTTTAGGGGGAGACTGAGAGTGTTTAGGGGGAGACTGAGGGTGTTTAGTGGTAGGCTTAGGGTTTCCAGGGGGAGACTGAGGGTGTTTATGGGTAGGCTGAGGGTGTTTAGGGTTAGGGTGAGGGTTTTTATGGGTAGGCTGAGGTTGTTTAGAGGCAGACTGAGGGAGTTTAGGAGTAGACAGAGTGTGTTTAG
Source organism: Isurus oxyrinchus (assembly GCA_026770705.1). NCBI lineage: Eukaryota > Metazoa > Chordata > Chondrichthyes > Lamniformes > Lamnidae > Isurus > Isurus oxyrinchus. Next base: position 1,064,548 of record JANJGN010000094.1, on the reverse strand, counting down.
GGGTAGGCTGAGGGTGTTTAGGGGTAGACTGAGGGTGTTTAGGTGGAGACTGAGGGTGTTTAGGTGTAGGCTGAGGTGTTGAGGGGTAGGCGGAGGTTGTTAGGAGTAGTCTGAGGGTGTTTAGGGGGAGACTGAGGCTGTTTGGTTGTAGGCTGATTGGGTTTAGGGGAGACTGAGGGTTTTAAGGGCTACGCTGAGGGTGTTTATGGGGAGACTGAGGGTGTTTAAGGGTAGGCTGAGGGTGTTCAAGGTGTGACTGAGGGTGTTTAGTGGTAGGCTCAGGGTGTTTAGGGTAGGCTGAGGGTTTTAAGTGGGTGACTGAGGGTGTTTAGGGGTAGGCTGAGGGTGTTAAGGAGGAGACTGAGGGTGTTTAGGGGTAGGCTGAGGGTGTTTAGGTGTAGGCTGAGGGTGTATAGGGGTAGGCTGAGGGTGTTTATTGGAGACTGAAATGTTAAGGTGTACTCTGAGGCTGTATAGGGTAGGCTGAGGGTGTTAAGGGGTAGGCTGAGGGTGTTTAGGGGGAGACTGAGGGTGTTTAGGGGTAGGCTGAGGGTGTTAAGGGGGAGACTGAGGGTGTTTAGGGGTAGGCTGAGGGTGCCAGGTAAGAGACTGAGGGTGTTTAGGGTTAAGCTGAGGGTGTTTAGGGGTAGGCTGAGGGTGTTTAGGGTTAAGCTGAGTGCGTTTAGAGGTAGGCTGATGGTGTTTAGTGTAGGCTGAGGGTGTATAGTGGTAGGCTGAGGGTTTTTAGGGGAGACTGAGGGTGATTGGGGTAGGCTGAGGGTGTTTTAGCGTAGGCTGAGGGTGTCCAGTGGTGGCTGAGTGTGTTTAAGGGTAGGCTGAGGGTATTTTGGGGTAGGCTGAGGGTGTTTAGGGGTAGACTGATGTGTTTAGGGGTAAGTTGAGGATGTTAAGGGGTAGGCTGTGGGTGTCCAGGGGGAGACTGAGGGTGTTTAGGTGAAGGCCGAGGGTATTTAGTGGTAGGCTGAGGGTGTTTCGGGGTAGGCTGAGTGTGTTTAGGGTAGGCTGAGGGTGTTAAGGGGTAGGCTGAGGGTGTTTAGGGGGAGACTGTGTATGTCCAGGGGGAGACTGATGGAGTTTAGGGGTAGGCTGAGGGTGTCCAGGGGGAGACTGAGGGTGTTTAGGGGTAGGCTGAGAGTGTTTATGGGTAGGCTGAGGGTGATTAGGGGCGACTGAGGGTGTCCTGGGGTAGGCTGAGGGTGTTTAGTGATAGCCTGAGGGTGTATAGGGTAGGCTGAGGGTGTTTAAGGGTAGGCTGAGGGTGTTTAGCGGGAGACTGTGGGTGTCCAGGGGGAGACAGATGGAGTTTAGGGAAGGCTGAGGGTGTCCAGGGAGAGTCTGAGGGTGTTTAGGGGTAGGCTGAGGGTGTTTAGGGGTAGGCTGAGGGTGTTTAGGGGTAGGCTGAGGGAGTTTAGGGGTAGGCTGAGGGTGTCCAGGGGGAGACTGAGGGTGTTTAGGGGTAGGCTGAGGGTGTTTAGGGGTAGGCTGAAGGTGATTAGGGGGCAACTGAGGATGTCCAGGGGTAGGCTGATGGTGTTTAGGGGTAGGCTGAGGGTGATTAGGGGGCAACTGAGGGTGTCCAGGGGTAGGCGAGGGTGTTTAGTGGTAGCCTGAGGGTGTATAGGGTAGGCTGAGGGTGTTTAGGGGTAGGCTGAGGGTGTTTAGGGGGAGACTGAGGTTGTCCAGGGGTAGACAGATGGAGTTTAGGGATGGCTGAGGGTGTCCAGGAGAGACTGAGGGTGTTTAGGGGCAGGCTGAGGGTGTTTAGGTGTCGGCTGAGGGTGTTTAGGGGTAGGCTGAGGGAGTCAAGGGGTAAATTGAGGATGTTTAGGGGTAGGCTGTGGGTTTTTAGGTGTCGGCTGAGGGTGTTGAGGGGTAGGCTGTGGGAGTTTAGGGGTAAGTTGAGGATGTTTAGGGGTAGGCTGTGGGTGTCCAGTGGGAGACTGAGGGTGTTTAGGTGAAGGTCGAGGGTGTTTAGTGGTAAGCTGAGGGTGTTTAGGGGTAGGCTGAGTGTGTTTAGGGTAGGCTGAGGGTGTTAAGGGGTAGGTGAGGGTGTTTAGGGTGAGACTGAGGGTGTTTAGGGGTTGGCTGATGGTGTTAAGGGGGAGACTGAGGGTGTTTAGGGGTCGGCTGAGGGTGTTTAGGGGTAGGCTGAGGGTGTATAGGCGTAGGCTGAGTTTGTTTAGGGGTAGGCTGAGGTTTTCCAGGGGGAGACTGAGGTTGTTTAGGGGTAGGCTGAGGGTGTTTAGTGGTAGGCAAAGGGTTTCCAGGGGGAGACTGAGGGTGTTTAGGGGTAGGCTGAGGGTGTTTAGGGCTAGGCTAAGTATGTCCAGGGGTAGACTTTGGGTGTTTAGGGGTAGGCTGAGGGTGTTTAGGGGTAGGCTGAGGGTTTTTAGGTGTAGGCTGAGAGTGTTTAGGGGCAGACTGAGGGTGTTCAGGTGTAGACTGAGGGTGTTTAGGGGTAGGGTGAGGGTGTTTAGGGGTAGACTGAGGGTGTTTAGGTGGAGACTGAGGGTGTTTAGGGGTAGGCTGAGGGTGTTTAGGTGTAGGCTGAGGGTGTATAGGGGTAGGCTGAGGGTGTTTATTGGAGACTGAAATGTTAAGGTGTACTCTGAGGCTGTATAGGGTAGGCTGAGGGTGTTAAGGGGTAGGCTGAGGGTGTTTAGGGGGAGACTGAGGGTGTTTAGGGGTAGGCTGAGGGGGTTAAGGGGGGAGACTGAGGGTGTTTAGGGGTAGGCATAGGGTGTTTAGGGTTAAGCTGAGGGTGTTTAGGGGTAGGCTGAGGGTGTTTAGGGTTAAGCTGAGTGCGTTTAGAGGTAGGCTGATGGTGTTTAGTGTAGGCTGAGGGTGTATAGTGGTAGGCTGAGGGTTTTTAGGGGAGACTGAGGGTGATTGGGGTAGGCTGAGGGTGTTTTAGCGTAGGCTGAGGGTGTCCAGTGGTGGCTGAGTGTGTTTAAGGGTAGGCTGAGGGTATTTTGGGGTAGGCTGAGGGTGTTTAGGGGTAGACTGATGTGTTTAGGGGTAAGTTGAGGATGTTAAGGGGTAGGCTGTGGGTGTCCAGGGGGAGACTGAGGGTGTTTAGGTGAAGGCCGAGGGTATTTAGTGGTAGGCTGAGGGTGTTTCGGGGTAGGCTGAGTGTGTTTAGGGTAGGCTGAGGGTGTTAAGGGGTAGGCTGAGGGTGTTTAGGGGGAGACTGTGTATGTCCAGGGGGAGACTGATGGAGTTTAGGGGTAGGCTGAGGGTGTCCAGGGGGAGACTGAGGGTGTTTAGGGGTAGGCTGAGAGTGTTTATGGGTAGGCTGAGGGTGATTAGGGGTGACTGAGGGTGTCCTGGGGTAGGCTGAGGGTGTTTAGTGATAGCCTGAGGGTGTATAGGGTAGGCTGAGGGTGTTTTAAGGGTAGGCTGAGGGTGTTTAGCGGGAGACTGTGGGTGTCCAGGGGGAGACAGATGGAGTTTAGGGAAGGCTGAGGGTGTCCAGGGAGAGTCTGAGGGTGTTTAGGGGTAGGCTGAGGGTGTTTAGGGGTAGGCTGAGGGTGTTTAGGGGTAGGCTGAGGGAGTTTAGGGGTAGGCTGAGGGTGTCCAGGGGGAGACTGAGGGTGTTTAGGGGTAGGCTGAGGGTGTTTAGGGGTAGGCTGAAGGTGATTAGGGGGCAACTGAGGATGTCCAGGGGTAGGCTGATGGTGTTTAGGGGTAGGCTGAGGGTGATTAGGGGGCAACTGAGGGTGTCCAGGGGTAGGCGAGGGTGTTTAGTGGTAGCCTGAGGGTGTATAGGGTAGGCTGAGGGTGTTTAGGGGTAGGCTGAGGGTGTTTAGGGGGAGACTGAGGTTGTCCAGGGGTAGACAGATGGAGTTTAGGGATGGCTGAGGGTGTCCAGGAGAGACTGAGGGTGTTTAGGGGCAGGCTGAGGGTGTTTAGGTGTCGGCTGAGGGTGTTTAGGGGTAGGCTGAGGGAGTTAAGGGGTAAGTTGAGGATGTTTAGGGGTAGGCTGTGGGTTTTTAGGTGTCGGCTGAGGGTGTTGAGGGGTAGGCTGTGGGAGTTTAGGGGTAAGTTGAGGATGTTTAGGGGTAGGCTGTGGGTGTCCAGTGGGAGACTGAGGGTGTTTAGGTGAAGGTCGAGGGTGTTTAGTGGTAAGCTGAGGGTGTTTAGGGGTAGGCTGAGTGTGTTTAGGGTAGGCTGAGGGTGTTAAGGGGTAGGTGAGGGTGTTTAGGGTGAGACTGAGGGTGTTTAGGGGTTGGCTGATGGTGTTAAGGGGGAGACTGAGGGTGTTTAGGGGTCGGCTGAGGGTGTTTAGGGGTAGGCTGAGGGTGTATAGGCGTAGGCTGAGTTTGTTTAGGGGTAGGCTGAGGTTTTCCAGGGGGAGACTGAGGTTGTTTAAGGGTAGGCTGAGGGTGTTTAGTGGTAGGCAAAGGGTTTCCAGGGGGAGACTGAGGGTGTTTAGGGGTAGGCTGAGGGTGTTTAGGGCTAGGCTAAGTATGTCCAGGGGTAGACTTTGGGTGTTTAGGGGTAGGCTGAGGGTGTTTAGGGGTAGGCTGAGGGTTTTTAGGTGTAGGCTGAGAGTGTTTAGGGGCAGACTGAGGGTGTTCAGGTGTAGACTGAGGGTGTTTAGGGGTAGGGTGAGGGTGTTTAGGGGTAGACTGAGGGTGTTTAGGTGGAGACTGAGGGTGTTTAGGGGTAGGCTGAGGGTGTTTAGGGGGAGACTGAGGGTGTCCAGGGGTAGGCTGAGGGTGTTTAGGGGCATGCTGAGGGTGTATTGGGGCAGGCTGAGGGTGTTTAGGGGTAGGCTGAGGGTGTTTAGGGGGAGACTGAGGGTGTTTAGGGGTAGGTTGAGGGTGTTTAGGGGTAGGCTGTGGGTTTCCATGGGGAGACTGAGATTGTTTAGGGGTAGGCTGAGGGTGTTTAGGGGCAGGCTGATGTTTAGGTGTAGGCTGAGGGTGTATAGGGGTAGGCTGAGGGCGTTTAGGGTAGACTGAGGGTTTTAAGGTGTACGCTGAGGGAGTTTAGGGTAGGCTGAGGGTGTTAAGGGGTAGGCTGAGGGTGTTTAGGGGGAGACTGAGGCTGTTTAGGGGTAGGCTGAGTGTGTTTATGGGGAGACTGAGGGTGTTTAGGTGTAGGCTGAGGTGTTGAGGGGTAGGCGGAGGTTGTTAGGAGTAGACTGAGGGTGTTTAGGGGGAGACTGAGGCTGTTTGGTTGTAGGCTGATTGGGTTTAGGGGAGACTGAGGGTTTTAAGGGCTACGCTGAGGGTGTTTATGGGGAGACTGAGGGTGTTTAAGGGTAGGCTGAGGGTGTTCAAGGTGTGACTGAGGGTGTTTAGTGGTAGGCTCAGGGTGTTTAGGGTAGGCTGAGGGTTTTAAGTGGGTGACTGAGGGTGTTTAGGGGTAGGCTGAGGGTGTTAAGGAGGAGACTGAGGGTGTTTAGGGGTAGGCTGAGGGTGTTTAGGTGTAGGCTGAGGGTGGATAGGGGTAGGCTGAGGGTGTTTATTGGAGACTGAAATGTTAAGGTGTACTCTGAGGCTGTATAGGGTAGGCTGAGGGTGTTAAGGGGTAGGCTGAGGGTGTTTAGGGGGAGACTGAGGGTGTTTAGGGGTAGGCTGAGGGTGTTAAGGGGGAGACTGAGGGTGTTTAGGGGTAGGCTGAGGGTGCCAGGTAAGAGACTGAGGGTGTTTAGGGTTAAGCTGAGGGTGTTTAGGGGTAGGCTGAGGGTGTTTAGGGTTAAGCTGAGTGCGTTTAGAGGTAGGCTGATGGTGTTTAGTGTAGGCTGAGGGTGTATAGTGGTAGGCTGAGGGTTTTTAGGGGAGACTGAGGGTGATTGGGGTAGGCTGAGGGTGTTTTAGCGTAGGCTGAGGGTGTCCAGTGGTGGCTGAGTGTGTTTAAGGGTAGGCTGAGGGTATTTTGGGGTAGGCTGAGGGTGTTTAGGGGTAGACTGATGTGTTTAGGGGTAAGTTGAGGATGTTAAGGGGTAGGCTGTGGGTGTCCAGGGGGAGACTGAGGGTGTTTAGGTGAAGGCCGAGGGTATTTAGTGGTAGGCTGAGGGTGTTTCGGGGTAGGCTGAGTGTGTTTAGGGTAGGCTGAGGGTGTTAAGGGGTAGGCTGAGGGTGTTTAGGGGGAGACTGTGTATGTCCAGGGGGAGACTGATGGAGTTTAGGGGTAGGCTGAGGGTGTCCAGGGGGAGACTGAGGGTGTTTAGGGGTAGGCTGAGAGTGTTTATGGGTAGGCTGAGGGTGATTAGGGGCGACTGAGGGTGTCCTGGGGTAGGCTGAGGGTGTTTAGTGATAGCCTGAGGGTGTATAGGGTAGGCTGAGGGTGTTTAAGGGTAGGCTGAGGGTGTTTAGCGGGAGACTGTGGGTGTCCAGGGGGAGACAGATGGAGTTTAGGGAAGGCTGAGGGTGTCCAGGGAGAGTCTGAGGGTGTTTAGGGGTAGGCTGAGGGTGTTTAGGGGTAGGCTGAGGGTGTTTAGGGGTAGGCTGAGGGAGTTTAGGGGTAGGCTGAGGGTGTCCAGGGGGAGACTGAGGGTGTTTAGGGGTAGGCTGAGGGTGTTTAGGGGTAGGCTGAAGGTGATTAGGGGGCAACTGAGGATGTCCAGGGGTAGGCTGATGGTGTTTAGGGGTAGGCTGAGGGTGATTAGGGGGCAACTGAGGGTGTCCAGGGGTAGGCGAGGGTGTTTAGTGGTAGCCTGAGGGTGTATAGGGTAGGCTGAGGGTGTTTAGGGGTAGGCTGAGGGTGTTTAGGGGGAGACTGAGGTTGTCCAGGGGTAGACAGATGGAGTTTAGGGATGGCTGAGGGTGTCCAGGAGAGACTGAGGGTGTTTAGGGGCAGGCTGAGGGTGTTTAGGTGTCGGCTGAGGGTGTTTAGGGGTAGGCTGAGGGAGTTAAGGGGTAAGTTGAGGATGTTTAGGGGTTGGCTGTGGGTTTTTAGGTGTCGGCTGAGGGTGTTGAGGGGTAGGCTGTGGGAGTTTAGGGGTAAGTTGAGGATGTTTAGGGGTAGGCTGTGGGTGTCCAGTGGGAGACTGAGGGTGTTTAGGTGAAGGTCGAGGGTGTTTAGTGGTAAGCTGAGGGTGTTTAGGGGTAGGCTGAGTGTGTTTAGGGTAGGCTGAGGGTGTTAAGGGGTAGGTGAGGGTGTTTAGGGTGAGACTGAGGGTGTTTAGGGGTTGGCTGATGGTGTTAAGGGGGAGACTGAGGGTGTTTAGGGGTCGGCTGAGGGTGTTTAGGGGTAGGCTGAGGGTGTATAGGCGTAGGCTGAGTTTGTTTAGGGGTAGGCTGAGGTTTTCCAGGGGGAGACTGAGGTTGTTTAAGGGTAGGCTGAGGGTGTTTAGTGGTAGGCAAAGGGTTTCCAGGGGGAGACTGAGGGTGTTTAGGGGTAGGCTGAGGGTGTTTAGGGCTAGGCTAAGTATGTCCAGGGGTAGACTTTGGGTGTTTAGGGGTAGGCTGAGGGTGTTTAGGGGTAGGCTGAGGGTTTTTAGGTGTAGGCTGAGAGTGTTTAGGGGCAGACTGAGGGTGTTCAGGTGTAGACTGAGGGTGTTTAGGGGTAGGGTGAGGGTGTTTAGGGGTCAACTGAGGGTGTTTAGGTGGAGACTGAGGGTGTTTAGGGGTAGGCTGAGGGTGTTTAGGTGTAGGCTGAGGGTGTATAGGGGTAGGCTGAGGGTGTTTATTGGAGACTGAAATGTTAAGGTGTACTCTGAGGCTGTATAGGGTAGGCTGAGGGTGTTAAGGGGTAGGCTGAGGGTGTTTAGGGGGAGACTGAGGGTGTTTAGGGGTAGGCTGAGGGGGTTAAGGGGGAGACTGAGGGTGTTTAGGGGTAGGCATAGGGTGTTTAGGGTTAAGCTGAGGGTGTTTAGGGGTAGGCTGAGGGTGTTTAGGGTTAAGCTGAGGGTGTTTAGGGGTAGGCTGATGGTGTTTAGTGTAGGCTGAGGGTGTATAGTGGTAGGCTGAGGGTTTTTAGGGGAGACTGAGGGTGATTGGTGTAGGCTGAGGGTGTTTTAGCGTAGGCTGAGGGTGTCCAGTGGTGGCTGAGTGTGTTTAAGGGTAGGCTGAGGGTATTTTGGGGTAGGCTGAGGGTGTTTAGGGGTAGACTGATGTGTTTAGGGGTAAGTTGAGGATGTTAAGGGGTAGGCTGTGGGTGTCCAGGGGGAGACTGAGGGTGTTTAGGTGAAGGCCGAGGGTATTTAGTGGTAGGCTGAGGGTGTTTCGGGGTAGGCTGAGTGTGTTTAGGGTAGGCTGAGGGTGTTAAGGGGTAGGCTGAGGGTGTTTAGGGGGAGACTGTGTATGTCCAGGGGGAGACTGATGGAGTTTAGGGGTAGGCTGAGGGTGTCCAGGGGGAGACTGAGGGTGTTTAGGGGTAGGCTGAGAGTGTTTATGGGTAGGCTGAGGGTGATTAGGGGCGACTGAGGGTGTCCTGGGGTAGGCTGAGGGTGTTTAGTGATAGCCTGAGGGTGTATAGGGTAGGCTGAGGGTGTTTAAGGGTAGGCTGAGGGTGTTTAGCGGGAGACTGTGGGTGTCCAGGGGGAGACAGATGGAGTTTAGGGAAGGCTGAGGGTGTCCAGGGAGAGTCTGAGGGTGTTTAGGGGTAGGCTGAGGGTGTTTAGGGGTAGGCTGAGGGTGTTTAGGGGTAGGCTGAGGGAGTTTAGGGGTAGGCTGAGGGTGTCCAGGGGGAGACTGAGGGTGTTTAGGGGTAGGCTGAGGGTGTTTAGGGGTAGGCTGAAGGTGATTAGGGGGCAACTGAGGATGTCCAGGGGTAGGCTGATGGTGTTTAGGGGTAGGCTGAGGGTGATTAGGGGGCAACTGAGGGTGTCCAGGGGTAGGCGAGGGTGTTTAGTGGTAGCCTGAGGGTGTATAGGGTAGGCTGAGGGTGTTTAGGGGTAGGCTGAGGGTGTTTAGGGGGAGACTGAGGTTGTCCAGGGGTAGACAGATGGAGTTTAGGGATGGCTGAGGGTGTCCAGGAGAGACTGAGGGTGTTTAGGGGCAGGCTGAGGGTGTTTAGGTGTCGGCTGAGGGTGTTTAGGGGTAGGCTGAGGGAGTTAAGGGGTAAGTTGAGGATGTTTAGGGGTAGGCTGTGGGTTTTTAGGTGTCGGCTGAGGGTGTTGAGGGGTAGGCTGTGGGAGTTTAGGGGTAAGTTGAGGATGTTTAGGGGTAGGCTGTGGGTGTCCAGTGGGAGACTGAGGGTGTTTAGGTGAAGGTCGAGGGTGTTTAGTGGTAAGCTGAGGGTGTTTAGGGGTAGGCTGAGTGTGTTTAGGGTAGGCTGAGGGTGTTAAGGGGTAGGTGAGGGTGTTTAGGGTGAGACTGAGGGTGTTTAGGGGTTGGCTGATGGTGTTAAGGGGGAGACTGAGGGTGTTTAGGGGTCGGCTGAGGGTGTTTAGGGGTAGGCTGAGGGTGTATAGGCGTAGGCTGAGTTTGTTTAGGGGTAGGCTGAGGTTTTCCAGGGGGAGACTGAGGTTGTTTAAGGGTAGGCTGAGGGTGTTTAGTGGTAGGCAAAGGGTTTCCAGGGGGAGACTGAGGGTGTTTAGGGGTAGGCTGAGGGTGTTTAGGGCTAGGCTGAGGGTTTTTAGGTGTAGGCTGAGAGTGTTTAGGGGCAGACTGAGGGTGTTCAGGTGTAGACTGAGGGTGTTTAGGTGTAGGGTGAGGGTGTTTAGGGGTAGACTGAGGGTGTTTAGGTGGAGACTGAGGGTGTTTAGGGGTAGGCTGAGGGTGTTTAGGGGGAGACTGAGGGTGTCCAGGGGTAGGCTGAGGGTGTTTAGGGGCATGCTGAGGGTGTATTGGGGCAGGCTGAGGGTGTTTAGGGGTAGGCTGAGGGTGTTTAGGGGGAGACTGAGGGTGTTTAGGGGTAGGTTGAGGGTGTTTAGGGGTAGGCTGTGGGTTTCCATGGGGAGACTGAGATTGTTTAGGGGTAGGCTGAGGGTGTTTAGGGGCAGGCTGATGTTTAGGTGTAGGCTGAGGGTGTATAGGGGTAGGCTGAGGGCGTTTAGGGTAGACTGAGGGTTTTAAGGTGTACGCTGAGGGAGTTTAGGGTAGGCTGAGGGTGTTAAGGGGTAGGCTGAGGGTGTTTAGGGGGAGACTGAGGGTGTTTAGGGGTAGGCTGAGTGTGTTTATGGGGAGACTGAGGGTGTATACGGCTAGGCTGAGGGTGTTAAGGGGGAGACTGAGGGTGTTTAGGGGTAGGCTGAGTGTGTTTATGGGGAGACTGAGGGTGTATACGGCTAGGCTGAGGGTGTTAAGGGGGAGACTGAGGGTGTTTAGGGCAGACAGAGGGTGTTTATGGGTAGGCTGAGGGTGTTAAGGGGTAGGCTGAGGGTGTTTAGGGGAAGACTGAAGGTGTTTAAAGGTAGGCTGAGGGTGTTAAGGGGGGGACTGAGAGTGTTTAGGGGTAGGCTGAGGGTGTTTATTTGTAGGCTGAGGGTGTTTAGGGGTAGGCTGAGGGTGTTTATTTGTAGGCTGAGGGTGTTTAGGGGAGACTGAGGGTGTTTAGGGGTAGGCTGAGGGTGTTTAGGTGTAGGCTGAGGGTGTTTAGGGGTAGGCTAAGGGTGTTTAGGGGGAGACTGAGGGTGTTTAGGGGGAGACTGAGGGTGTTTAGTGGTAGGCTGAGGGTGTTTTAGTGTAGGCTGAGGGTGTCCAGGTGTGGATGAGTGTGTTTAGGGGTAGACTGAGGGTGTTTAGGTGAAGGTCGAGGGTGTTTAGTGGTAAGCTGAGGGTGTTTAGGGGTAGGCTGAGTGTGTTTAGGGTAGGCTGAGGGTGTTAAGGGGTAGGCTGAGGGTGTTTAGGGGTAGGCTGAGGGTGTTTAAGGGTAGGCTGAGGGTGTTAAGGGGGGGAATGAGGGTGTTTAGGGGTAGGCTGAGGGTGTTTTGGGGTAGGCTGAGGTTGTTTAGGGGTAGACTGACGGTGTTTAGGTGTAGGCTGAAGGTGTTTAGGTGAAGGCTGAGGGTGTTTAGTGGTAGGCTAAGGGTGTTTACGGGGAGACTGAGTGTTTCCAGGGGGAGACTGATGGAGTTTAGGGGTAGGCTGAGCGTGTCCAGGGGGAGACTGAGGGTGTTTAGGGGTAGGCTGAGGGTGTTTAGGGGTAGGCTGAGGGTGATTAGGTGGCGACTGAGGGTGTCCAGGGGTAGGCTGAGGGTGTTTAGTGGTAGGCTGAAGGTGTATAGGGGTAGGCTGAGGGTGTTAAGGGGTAGGCTGAGGGTGTCCAGGGGTAGGCTGAGGGTGTTTAGGGGCATGCTGATGGTGTATTGGGGCAGGCTGAGGGTGTTTAGGGGTAGGCTGAGGGTGTTTAGGGGGAGACTGAGGGTGCTTAGGGGGAGACTGAGGGTGTTTATGGGTAGGCTGAGGGTGTTTAGGGGTAGGCTGTGGGTTTCCATGGGGAGACTGAGGTTGTTTAGGGGTAGGCTGAGGGTGTTCAGGGGCAGGCTGATGGTGTTTAGTTCTAGGCTGAGGGTGTATAGGGGTAGGCTGAGGGCGTTTAGGGGAGACTGAGGGTGTTAAGGTGTACGCTGAGGGTGTTTATGGTAGGCTGAGGGGGTTAAGGGGTAGGCTGAGGGTGTTTAGGGGGAGACTGAGGGTGTTTAGGTGTAGGCTGAGTGTGTTTATGGGGAGACTGAGGGTGTTTAGGGGTAGGCTGAGGGTGTTTAGGGGTAGGCTGAGGGTGTTTAGGGGGAGACTGAGGGTGTTTAAGGGTAGGCTGAAGGTGTTAAGGGGGGGACTGAGGGTGTTTAGGGGTAGGCTGAGGGTGTTAAGGGGGGGACTGAGGGTGTTTAGGGGTAGGCTGAGGGTGTTTAAGGGTAGGCTGAGGGTGTTAAGGGGGGGAATGAGGGTGTTTAGGGGTAGGGTGAGGGTGTTTAGGTGTAGGCTGAGGGTGTTTAGGGGGAGACTGAGGGTGTTTAGGGGGAGACTGAGGGTGTTTAGGGGGAGACTGAGGGTGATTAGGGGTAGGCTGAGGGTGTTTTAGTGTAGGCTGAGGGTGTCCAGGTGTGGATGAGTGTGTTTAGGGGTAGGCTGAGGGTATTTTGGGGTAGGCTGAGGGTGTTTAGGGGGAGACTGACGGTGTTTAGGTGTAGGCTGAAGGTGTTTAGGTGAAGGCTGAGGGTGTTTATGGGTAGCCTGAGGGTTGTTAGGGGTATGATGAGGGTGTTTAGGGGGAGACTGAGTGTTTCCAGGGGGAGACTGATGGAGTTTAGGGGTAGGCTGAGCGTGTCCAGGGGGAGACTGAGGGTGTTTAGGGGTAGGCTGAGGGTTTTTAGGGCTAGGCTGAGGGTGATTAGGTGGCGACTGATGGTGTCCAGGGGTAGGCTGAGGGTGTTTAGTGGTAGGCTGAGGGTGTCCAGGGGTAGGCTGAGGGTGTTTAGGGGCATGCTGATGGTGTATTGGGGCAGGCTGAGGGTGTTTAGGGGAAGGCTGTGGGTGTTTAGGGGGAGACTGAGGGTGTTTATGGGTAGGCTGAGGGTGTTTAGGGGTAGGCTGTGGGTTTCCATGGGGAGACTGAGGTTGTTTAGGGGTAGGCTGAGGTTGTTCAGGGGCAGGCTGATGGTGTTTAGGTGTAGGCTGAGGGTGTATAGGGGTAGGCTGAGGGCGTTTAGGGGAGACTGAGGGTGTTAAGGTGTACGCTGAGGGTGTTTAGGGTAGGCTGAGGGTGTTAAGGGGTAGGCTGAGGGTGTTTAGGGGGAGACTGAGGGTGTTTAGGGGTAGGCTGAGTGTGTTTATGGGGAGACTGAGGGGGTTTAGGGGTAGGCTGAGTGTGTTTATGGGGAGACTGAGGGTGTTTAGGGGGAGACTGAGGGTGTTTAGGGCAGACAGAGGGTGCTTAGGGGTATGCTGAGGGTGTTTAGGGGTAGACTGAAGGTGTTTAAAGGTAGGCTGAGTGTGTTAAGGGGGGGACTGAGGGTGTTTAGGGGTAGGCTGAGGGTGTTTAGGGGTAGGCTGAGGGTGTTTAGGGGGAGACTGAGGGTGTTTAAGGTTAGGCTGAGGGTGTTAAGGGGGGGACTGAGGGTGTTTAGGGGTAGGCTGAGTGTGTTTAGGGGTAGGCTAAGGGTGTTTAGTGTGAGACTGAGGGTGTTTAGGGGGAGATTGAGGATGATTAGTGGTAGGCTGAGGGTGTTTTAGTGTAGGCTGAGGGTGTCCAGGGGTGGCTGAGGGTGTTTAGGGGTAGGCTGAGGGTATTTTGGGGTAGGCTGAGGGTGTTTATGGGTAGCCTGAGGGTGGTTAGGGGTATGCTGAGGGTGTTTAGGGGGAGACTGAGTGTATCCAGGGGGAGACTGATGGAGTTTAGGGGTGGGCTGAGCGTGTCCAGGGGGAGACTGATGGTGTTTAGGGGTAGGCTGAGGGTGTTTAGTGGTAGGCTGAGGGTGTATAGGGGTAGGCTGAGGGTGTCCAGGGGGAGACTGATGGAGTTTACGGAAGGCTGAGTGTGTCCCGGGGGAGACTGAGGGTGTTTAGGGTAGGCTGAGGGTGTTTAGGGGTAGGCTGAGGGTGTTGAGGGGGAGACTGAGGGTGTCCAGGGGTAGGCTGAGGGTGTTTAGGGGGAGACTGAGGTTGTTTAGGGGTAGGCTGTGGGTGTCCAGGTGGAGACTGAGGGTGTTTAGGGGTAGGCTGAGGGTGTTTATGGGTCGGCTGAGGGTGTTTAGGGGTAGGCCGAGTGTGTTTAGGGTAGGGTGAGGGAGTTTAGGGGTAGGCTGAGTGTGTTTAGGTGTAGGCTAAGGGTGTTTAGGGGGAGACTGAGGGTTTTTAGGGGTAGGCTGAGGGTGTTTAGCGGTAGGCTAAGGGTGTTTAGTGGGAGACAGAGGGTGTTTAGGGGTAGGCTGAGGGTGTTGAGGGGTAGGCTGAGGTTGTTTAGGGGGAGGCTGAGGTTGTCCAGGGGGAGACTGAGGGTGTTTAGGGGTAGGCTGAGGGTGTTTAGGGGGAGACTGAGAGTGTTTAGTGGGAGACTGAGGGTGTTTAGTGGTAGGCTAAGGGTTTCCAGGGGGAGACTGAGGGTGTTTAGGGGTAGGCTGAGGGTGTTTAAGGTTAGGGTGAGGGTTTTTAGGCGTAGGCTGAGGGTGTTTAGAGGCAGACTGAGGGAGTTTAGGAGTAGACAGAGGGTGTTTAGGGGTAGGCTGAGGGTGTTTATGGGTAGACTGAGGGTGTTTAGGTGGAGACTGAGGGTGTTTAGGTGGAGACTGAGGGTGTTTAGGTGTAGGCTGAGGTGTTGAGGGGTAGGCGGAGGTTTTTAGGAGTAGTCTGAGGGTGTTTAGGGGTAGACTGAGGCTGTTTGGTTGTAGGCTGATTGGGTTTAGGGGAGACTGAGGGTGTTAAGAGGTATGCTGAGGGTGTTTATGGGGAGACTGAGGGTGTTTAGGGGTAGGCTGAGGGTGTTCAAGGGGTGACTGAGGGTGTTTAGTGGTAGGCTCAGGGTGTTTAGGGGTAGGCTGAGGGTGTTATGTTGGTGACTGAGGGTGTTTAGGGGTAGGCTGAGGGTGTTAAGGAGGAGACTGAGGGTGCTTAGGGGTAGACTGAGGGTGTTTAGGGGGAGACTGAGGGTGTTTAGGGGTAGGCTGAGGGTGTTAAGGGGGAGACTGAGGGTGTTTAGGGGTAGGCATAGGGTGTTTAGGGTTAAGCTGAGGGTGTTTAGGGGTAGGCTGAGGGTGTTTAGGGTTAAGCTGAGTGTGTTTAGGGGTAGGCTGATGATGTTTAGTGTAGGCTGAGGGTGTATAGGTGTAGGCTGAGGGTTTTTAGGGGAGACTGAGGGTGATTGGGTTGGGCTGAGGGTGTTTTAGCGTAAGCTGAGGGTGTCCAGAGGTGGCTGAGTGTGTTTAGGGGTAGGCTGAGGGTATTTTGGGGTAGGCTGAGGGTGTTTAGGGGTAGACTGAGGGTGTTTAGGTGTTGGCTGAGGGTGTTTAGGGGTAGGCTGAGGGTGTTTAGGGGGAGACTGTGTGTGTCCAGGGGGAGACTGATGGAGTTTAGGGGTAGGCTGAGGGTGTTCAGGGGGAGACTGAGGGTGTTTAGGGTTAGGCTGAGAGTGTTTATGGGTAGGCTGAGGGTGATTAGGGGTAGGCTGAGGGTGATTAGGGGCGACTGAGGGTGTCCAGGGGTAGGCTGAGGCTGTTTAGTTGTAGCCTGAGGGTGTATAGGTTTGGCTGAGGGTATTTAGGGGTAGGCTGAGGATGTTTAGGGGGAGACTGAAGGTGTCCAGGGGGAGACAGATGGAGTTTAGGGAAGGCTGAGGGTGTCCAGGGAGAGACTGAGGGTGTTTAGGGGTAGGCTGAGGGTGTTTAGGGGTATGCTGATGGTGTTTAGGGGTAGGCTGAGGGAGTTTAGGGGTAGGCTGAGGGTGTCCAGGGGGAGACTGAGGGTGTTTCGGGGTAGGCTGAGGGTGTTTAGGGGTAGGCTGAGGGTGATTAGGGGGCGACTGAGAGTGTCCAGGGGTAGGCTGAGGGTGTTTAGTGGTAGCCTGAGGGTGTATAGGGTAGGCTGAGGGTGTTTAGGTGTAGGCTGAGGGTGTTTATGGGGAGACTGAGGGTGTCCAGGGGAGACTGAGTGTGTTTAGGGGTAGGCTGAGGGAGTTTAGGGGTAAGTTGATGATGTTTAGGGGTAGGCTGTGGGTGTCCAGGGGGAGACTGAGGGTGTTTAGGTGAATGCCGAGGGTGTTTAGTGGTAGGCTGAGGGTGTTTAGGGGTAGGCTGAGTGTGTTTAGGGTAGGCTGAGAGTGTTAAGTGGTAGGTGAGGGTGTTTAGGGGGAGACTGAGGGTGTTTAGGGGTTGGCTGATGGTGTTAAGGGGGAGACTGAGGGTGTTTAGGGGTCGGCTGAGGGTGTTTAGGGGTAGGCTGAGGCTGTATAGGCGTAGGCTGAGTTTGTTTAGGGGTAGGCTGAGGGTTTCCAGGGGGTGACTGAGGTTGTTTAGGGGTAGGCTGAGGGTGTTTAGTGGTAGGCTAAGGGTGTTTAGGGGGAGACTGAGGGTGTTTAGGGGGAGACTGAGGGTGTTTAGTGGTAGGCTGAGGGTGTTTTAGTGTAGGCTGAGGGTGTCCAGGTGTGGATGAGTGTGTTTAGGGGTAGGCTGAGGGTATTTTGGGGTAGGCTGAGGGTGTTTAGGGGGAGACTGACGGTGTTTAGGTGTAGGCTGAAGGTGTTTAGGTGAAGGCTGAGGGTGTTTATGGGTAGCCTGAGGGTTGTTAGGGGTATGATGAGGGTGTTTAGGGGGAGACTGAGTGTTTCCAGGGGGAGACTGATGGAGTTTAGGGGTACGCTGAGTGTGTCCAGGGGTAGGCTGAGGGAGTTTAGGGGTAGGCTGAGCGTGTCCAGGGGGAGACTGAGGGTGTTTAGGGGTAGGCTGAGGGTTTTTAGGGGTAGGCTGAGGGTGATTAGGTGGCGACTGATGGTGTCCAGGGGTAGGCTGAGGGTGTTTAGTGGTAGGCTGAGGGTGTCCAGGGGTAGGCTGAGGGTGTTTAGGGGCATGCTGATGGTGTATTGGGGCAGGCTGAGGGTGTTTAGGGGTAGGCTGAGGGTGTTTAGGGGGAGACTGAGGGTGTTTAGTGGTAGGCTGAGGGTGTTCAAGGGGTGACTGAGGGTGTTTAGTGGTAGGCTCAGGGTGTTTAGGGGTAGGCTGAGGGTGTTATGTTGGTGACTGAGGGTGTTTAGGGGTAGGCTGAGGGTGTTAAGGAGGAGACTGAGGGTGCTTAGGGGTAGACTGAGGGTGTTTAGGGGGAGACTGAGGGTGTTTAGGGGTAGGCTGAGGGTGTTAAGGGGGAGACTGAGGGTGTTTAGGGGTAGGCATAGGGTGTTTAGGGTTAAGCTGAGGGTGTTTAGGGGTAGGCTGAGGGTGTTTAGGGTTAAGCTGAGTGTGTTTAGGGGTAGGCTGATGATGTTTAGTGTAGGCTGAGGGTGTATAGGTGTAGGCTGAGGGTTTTTAGGGGAGACTGAGGGTGATTGGGTTAGGCTGAGGGTGTTTTAGCGTAAGCTGAGGGTGTCCAGAGGTGGCTGAGTGTGTTTAGGGGTAGGCTGAGGGTATTTTGGGGTAGGCTGAGGGTGTTTAGGGGTAGACTGAGGGTGTTTAGGTGTTGCCTGAGGGTGTTTAGGGGTAGGCTGAGGGTGTTTAGGGGGAGACTGTGTGTGTCCAGGGGGAGACTGATGGAGTTTAGGGGTAGGCTGAGGGTGTTCAGGGGGAGACTGAGGGTGTTTAGGGTTAGGCTGAGAGTGTTTATGGGTAGGCTGAGGGTGATTAGGGGTAGGCTGAGGGTGATTAGGGGCGACTGAGGGTGTCCAGGGGTAGGCTGAGGCTGTTTAGTTGTAGCCTGAGGGTGTATAGGTTTGGCTGAGGGTATTTAGGGGTAGGCTGAGGATGTTTAGGGGGAGACTGAAGGTGTCCAGGGGGAGACAGATGGAGTTTAGGGAAGGCTGAGGGTGTCCAGGGAGAGACTGAGGGTGTTTAGGGGTAGGCTGAGGGTGTTTAGGGGTATGCTGATGGTGTTTAGGGGTAGGCTGAGGGAGTTTAGGGGTAGGCTGAGGGTGTCCAGGGGGAGACTGAGGGTGTTTCGGGGTAGGCTGAGGGTGTTTAGGGGTAGGCTGAGGGTGATTAGGGGGCGACTGAGAGTGTCCAGGGGTAGGCTGAGGGTGTTTAGTGGTAGCCTGAGGGTGTATAGGGTAGGCTGAGGGTGTTTAGGTGTAGGCTGAGGGTGTTTATGGGGAGACTGAGGGTGTCCAGGGGAGACTGAGTGTGTTTAGGGGTAGGCTGAGGGAGTTTAGGGGTAAGTTGATGATGTTTAGGGGTAGGCTGTGGGTGTCCAGGGGGAGACTGAGGGTGTTTAGGTGAATGCCGAGGGTGTTTAGTGGTAGGCTGAGGGTGTTTAGGGGTAGGCTGAGTGTGTTTAGGGTAGGCTGAGAGTGTTAAGTGGTAGGTGAGGGTGTTTAGGGGGAGACTGAGGGTGTTTAGGGGTTGGCTGATGGTGTTAAGGGGGAGACTGAGGGTGTTTAGGGGTCGGCTGAGGGTGTTTAGGGGTAGGCTGAGGCTGTATAGGCGTAGGCTGAGTTTGTTTAGGGGTAGGCTGAGGGTTTCCAGGGGGTGACTGAGGTTGTTTAGGGGTAGGCTGAGGGTGTTTAGTGGTAGGCTAAGGGTGTTTAGGGGGAGACTGAGGGTGTTTAGGGGGAGACTGAGGGTGTTTAGTGGTAGGCTGAGGGTGTTTTAGTGTAGGCTGAGGGTGTCCAGGTGTGGATGAGTGTGTTTAGGGGTAGGCTGAGGGTATTTTGGGGTAGGCTGAGGGTGTTTAGGGGGAGACTGACGGTGTTTAGGTGTAGGCTGAAGGTGTTTAGGTGAAGGCTGAGGGTGTTTATGGGTAGCCTGAGGGTTGTTAGGGGTATGATGAGGGTGTTTAGGGGGAGACTGAGTGTTTCCAGGGGGAGACTGATGGAGTTTAGGGGTACGCTGAGTGTGTCCAGGGGTAGGCTGAGGGAGTTTAGGGGTAGGCTGAGCGTGTCCAGGGGGAGACTGAGGGTGTTTAGGGGTAGGCTGAGGGTTTTTAGGGGTAGGCTGAGGGTGATTAGGTGGCGACTGATGGTGTCCAGGGGTAGGCTGAGGGTGTTTAGTGGTAGGCTGAGGGTGTCCAGGGGTAGGCTGAGGGTGTTTAGGGGCATGCTGATGGTGTATTGGGGCAGGCTGAGGGTGTTTAGGGGTAGGCTGAGGGTGTTTAGGGGGAGACTGAGGGTGTTTAGGGGTAGGCTGAGGGTATTTTGGGGTAGGCTGAGGGTGTTTAGGGTAGGCTGAGGGTGTTAAGGGGTAGGCTGAGGGTGTTTAGGTGTAGACTGAGGGTGTTTAGGGGTAGGCTGAGTGTGTTTATGGGGAGACTGAGGGTGTTTAGGGGGAGACTGAGGGTGTTTAGGGCAGACAGAGGGTGCTTAGGGGTAGGCTGAGGGTGTTTAGGGGTAGGCTGAGGGTGTTTAGGGGGAGACTGAGGGTGTTTAGGGGTAGGCTGAGGGTGTTTATTGGTAGGCTGAGGGTGTTTAGGGGTAGACTGAGGGTGTCCAGGGGGAGACTGATGGAGTTTACGGAAGGCTGAGTGTGTCCCGGGGGAGACTGAGGGTGTTTAGGTGTAGGCTGAGGGTGTATAGGGGTAGGCTGAGGGTGTCCAGGGGGAGACTGATGGAGTTTACGGAAGGCTGAGTGTGTCCCGGGGGAGACTGAGGGTGTTTAGGGTAGGCTGAGGGTGTTTAGGGGTAGGCTGAGGGTGTTGAGGGGGAGACTGAGGGTGTCCAGGGGTAGGCTGAGGGTGTTTAGGGGGAGACTGAGGTTGTTTAGGGGTAGGCTGTGGGTGTCCAGGTGGAGACTGAGGGTGTTTAGGGGTAGGCTGAGGGTGTTTATGGGTCGGCTGAGGGTGTTTAGGGGTAGGCCGAGTGTGTTTAGGGTAGGGTGAGGGAGTTTAGGGGTAGGCTGAGTGTGTTTAGGTGTAGGCTAAGGGTGTTTAGGGGGAGACTGAGGGTTTTTAGGGGTAGGCTGAGGGTGTTTAGCGGTAGGCTAAGGGTGTTTAGTGGGAGACAGAGGGTGTTTAGGGGTAGGCTGAGGGTGTTGAGGGGTAGGCTGAGGTTGTTTAGGGGGAGGCTGAGGTTGTCCAGGGGGAGACTGAGGGTGTTTAGGGGTAGGCTGAGGGTGTTTAGGGGGAGACTGAGAGTGTTTAGTGGGAGACTGAGGGTGTTTAGTGGTAGGCTAAGGGTTTCCAGGGGGAGACTGAGGGTGTTTAGGGGTAGGCTGAGGGTGTTTAAGGTTAGGGTGAGGGTTTTTAGGCGTAGGCTGAGGGTGTTTAGAGACAGACTGAGGGAGTTTAGGAGTAGACAGAGGGTGTTTAGGGGTAGGCTGAGGGTGTTTAGGTGGAGACTGAGGGTGTTTAGGTGGAGACTGAGGGTGTTTAGGTGTAGGCTGAGGGTGTTTAGGGGTAGGCTGAGGGTGTTTAGGGGGAGACTGTGTGTGTCCAGGGGGAGACTGATGGCGTTTAGGGGTAGGCTGAGGGTGTTCAGGGGGAGACTGAGGGTGTTTAGGGTTAGGCTGAGAGTGTTTATGGGTAGGCTGAGGGTGATTAGGGGTAGGCTGAGGGTGATTAGGGGCGACTGAGGGTGTCCAGGGGTAGGCTGAGGCTGTTTAGTTGTAGCCTGAGGGTGTATAGGTTTGGCTGAGGGTATTTAGGGGTAGGCTGAGGATGTTTAGGGGGAGACTGAAGGTGTCCAGGGGGAGACAGATGGAGTTTAGGGAAGGCTGAGGGTGTCCAGGGAGAGACTGAGGGTGTTTAGGGGTAGGCTGAGGGTGTTTAGGGGTATGCTGATGGTGTTTAGGGGTAGGCTGAGGGAGTTTAGGGGTAGGCTGAGGGTGTCCAGGGGGAGACTGAGGGTGTTTCGGGGTAGGCTGAGGGTGTTTAGGGGTAGGCTGAGGGTGATTAGGGGGCGACTGAGAGTGTCCAGGGGTAGGCTGAGGGTGTTTAGTGGTAGCCTGAGGGTGTATAGGGTAGGCTGAGGGTGTTTAGGTGTAGGCTGAGGGTGTTTATGGGGAGACTGAGGGTGTCCAGGGGAGACTGAGTGTGTTTAGGGGTAGGCTGAGGGAGTTTAGGGGTAAGTTGATGATGTTTAGGGGTAGGCTGTGGGTGTCCAGGGGGAGACTGAGGGTGTTTAGGTGAATGCCGAGGGTGTTTAGTGGTAGGCTGAGGGTGTTTAGGGGTAGGCTGAGTGTGTTTAGGGTAGGCTGAGAGTGTTAAGTGGTAGGTGAGGGTGTTTAGGGGGAGACTGAGGGTGTTTAGGGGTTGGCTGATGGTGTTAAGGGGGAGACTGAGGGTGTTTAGGGGTCGGCTGAGGGTGTTTAGGGGTAGGCTGAGGCTGTATAGGCGTAGGCTGAGTTTGTTTAGGGGTAGGCTGAGGGTTTCCAGGGGGTGACTGAGGTTGTTTAGGGGTAGGCTGAGGGTGTTTAGTGGTAGGCTAAGGGTGTTTAGGGGGAGACTGAGGGTGTTTAGGGGGAGACTGAGGGTGTTTAGTGGTAGGCTGAGGGTGTTTTAGTGTAGGCTGAGGGTGTCCAGGTGTGGATGAGTGTGTTTAGGAGTAGGCTGAGGGTATTTTGGGGTAGGCTGAGGGTGTTTAGGGGTAGACTGACGGTGTTTAGGTGTAGGCTGAAGGTGTTTAGGTGAAGACTGAGGGTGTTTATGGGTAGGCTGAGGGTGGTTAGGGGTAGGCTGAGGGTGTTTAGGGGTAGGCTGAGGTTGATTAGGGGGCGACTGAGGGTGTCCAGGGGTAGGCTGAGGTTGTTTAGTGGAAGGCTGAGGGTGTATAGGGGTAGTCTGAGGGTGTTTAGGGGTAGGCTGAGGGTGTTTAGGGGGAGACTGAGGGTGCCCAGGGGGAGACTGAGGGTGTTTAGGGGTAGGCTGAGTGTGTTTAGGGGGAGACTGAGAGTGTTTAGGGGGAGACTGAGGGTGTTTAGTGGTAGGCTTAGGGTTTCCAGGGGGAGACTGAGGGTGTTTATGGGTAGGCTGAGGGTGTTTAGGGTTAGGGTGAGGGTTTTTATGGGTAGGCTGAGGTTGTTTAGAGGCAGACTGAGGGAGTTTAGGAGTAGACAGAGTGTGTTTAGGGGTAGGCTGAGGGTGTTTAGGGGTAGACTGAGGGTGTTTAGGTGGAGACTGAGGGTGTTTAGGTGTAGGCTGAGGTGTTGAGGGGTAGGTGGAGGTTGTTAGGAGTAGTCTGAGGGTGTTTAGGGGGAGACTGAGGCTGTTTGGTTGTAGGCTGATTGGGTTTAGGGGAGACTGAGGGTTTTAAGGGCTACGCTGAGGGTGTTTATGGGGAGACTGAGGGTGTTTAAGGGTAGGCTGAGGGTGTTCAAGGTGTGACTGAGGGTGTTTAGTGGTAGGCTCAGGGTGTTTAGGGTAGGCTGAGGGTTTTAAGTGGGTGACTGAGGGTGTTTAGGGGTAGGCTGAGGGTGTTAAGGAGGAGACTGAGGGTGTTTAGGGGTAGGCTGAGGGTGTTTAGGTGTAGGCTGAGGGTGTATAGGGGTAGGCTGAGGGTGTTTATTGGAGACTGAAATGTTAAGGTGTACTCTGAGGCTGTATAGGGTAGGCTGAGGGTGTTAAGGGGTAGGCTGAGGGTGCCAGGTAAGAGACTGAGGGTGTTTAGGGTTAAGCTGAGGGTGTTTAGGGGTAGGCTGAGGGTGTTTAGGGTTAAGCTGAGTGCGTTTAGAGGTAGGCTGATGGTGTTTAGTGTAGGCTGAGGGTGTATAGTGGTAGGCTGAGGGTTTTTAGGGGAGACTGAGGGTGATTGGGGTAGGCTGAGGGTGTTTTAGCGTAGGCTGAGGGTGTCCAGTGGTGGCTGAGTGTGTTTAAGGGTAGGCTGAGGGTATTTTGGGGTAGGCTGAGGGTGTTTAGGGGTAGACTGATGTGTTTAGGGGTAAGTTGAGGATGTTAAGGGGTAGGGTGAGGGTGTCCAGGGGGAGTCTGAGGGTGTTTAGGGGTAGGCTGAGGGTGTTTAGGGGTAGGTTGAGGGAGTTTAGGGGTAGGTTGAGGGTGTTTAGGGGTAGGCTGTGGGTTTCCAGGGGTAGGCTGAAGATGTTTAGGGGATGGCTGAGGGTGTTTAGGGGTAGGGTGAGGGTGTTTAGGGGAAGGCTGAGGGTGTTTAGGGGGAGACTGAGGGTGTTTAGGGGTAGGCTGAGGGTTTTTAGGGGTAGGCTGAGGATGTTTAGGGGGAGACTGAGGGTGTTTAGTTGGATACCGTGGGTGTTTAAGTGGAGACTGAGGGTGTTTAGGTGTAGGCTGAGGTGTTGAGGGGTAGGCGGACGTTTTTAGGGGTAGGCTGAGGGTGTTTAGGGGGAGACTGAGGCTGTTTGGTTGTAGGCTGAATGTGTTTAGGGGTAGGCTAAGGGTGTTTAGGGGTAGGCTGAATGTGTGTAGGGGAGACTGAGGGTGTTAAGGGGTACGCTGAGTGTGTTTAGGGTAGGCTGAGGGTGTTTAGGGGTAGACTGAGGGTGTTTCGGTGGAGACTGAGGGTGTTTAGGGGTAGGCTGAAGGTGTTAAGGGGTAGGCTGGGGGTGTTTAGGGGGAGACTGAGGGTGTCCAGGGGTAGGCTGAGGGTGTTTAGCGGCATGCTGAGGGTGTTTTGGGGCAGGCTGAGGGTGTTTAGGGGTAGGCTGAGGGTGTTTAGGGGTAGGCTGAGGGTGTTTAGGGGTAGGCTGAGGGTGTTTAGGGGTAGGCTGAGGGTGTATAGGGGGAGACTGAGGGTGTCCAGGTGGTGACAGATGGAGTTTAGGGGTAGGCTGAGGGTTTTCCAGGGGGAGACTGAGGTTGTTTAGGGGTAGGCTGAGGATGTTTAGGGGTAGGCCGAGGGTGTTTAGTGGTAGGCTGAGGGTTTCCAGGGGGAGACTGACGTTGTTTAGGGGTAGGCTGAGTGTGTTTAGGGGTAGGCTGATGGTGTTTAGCTGTAGGCTGAGGGTGTATAGGGGCAGGCTGAGGGTGTTTAGGGCAGACTGAGGGTGTTAAGGTGTACGCTGAGGGTTTTTAGGGTAGGCTGAGGGTGTTAAGGGATAGGCTGAGGGTTTTTAGGGGGAGACTGATGGTGTTTAGGGGTAGGCTGACTGTGTTTATGGGGAGACTGAGGTTGTTTAGGGGTAGGCTGAGGGTGTTCAGGGGGAGACTGAGGGTGTTTAGGGCAGACAGAGGGTGTTTCCGGGTAGGCTGAGGGTGTTTAGGGGTAGGCTGAGGGTGTTAAGGGGTAGACTGAGGGTGTTTAAGGGTAGGCTGAGGGTGTTAAGGGGGGGACTGAGGGTGTTTAGGGGTAGGCAAAGGGTGTTTAGGGGGAGACTGATGGTGTTTAGGGGGAGACTGAGGGTGTTTTGTGGTAGGCTGAGGGTGTTTTAGTGTAGGCTGAGGGTGTCCAGGTGTGGATGAGTGTGTTTAGGAGTAGGCTGAGGGTATTTTGGGGTAGGCTGAGGGTGTTTAGGGGTAGACTGACGGTGTTTAGGTGTAGGCTGAAGGTGTTTAGGTGAAGACTGAGGGTGTTTATGGGTAGGCTGAGGGTGGTTAGGGGTAGGCTGAGGGTGTTTAGGGGTAGGCTGAGGGTGATTAGGGGGCGACTGAGGGTGTCCAGGGGTAGGCTGAGGTTGTTTAGTGGAAGGCTGAGGGTGTATAGGGGTAGTCTGAGGGTGTTTAGGGGTAGGCTGAGGGTGTTTAGGGGGAGACTGAGGGTGCCCAGGGGGAGACTGAGGGTGTTTAGGGGTAGGCTGAGTGTGTTTAGGGGGAGACTGAGAGTGTTTAGGGGGAGACTGAGGGTTTTTAGTGGTAGGCTTAGGGTTTCCAGGGGGAGACTGAGGGTGTTTATGGGTAGGCTGAGGGTGTTTAGGGTTAGGGTGAGGGTTTTTATGGGTAGGCTGAGGTTGTTTAGAGGCAGACTGAGGGAGTTTAGGAGTAGACAGAGTGTGTTTAGGGGTAGGCTGAGGGTGTTTAGGGGTAGACTGAGGGTGTTTAGGTGGAGACTGAGGGTGTTTAGGTGTAGGCTGAGGTGTTGAGGGGTAGGCGGAGGTTGTTAGGAGTAGTCTGAGGGTGTTTAGGGGGAGACTGAGGCTGTTTGGTTGTAGGCTGATTGGGTTTAGGGGAGACTGAGGGTTTTAAGGGCTACGCTGAGGGTGTTTATGGGGAGACTGAGGGTGTTTAAGGGTAGGCTGAGGGTGTTCAAGGTGTGACTGAGGGTGTTTAGTGGTAGGCTCAGGGTGTTTAGGGTAGGCTGAGGGTTTTAAGTGGGTGACTGAGGGTGTTTAGGGGTAGGCTGAGGGTGTTAAGGAGGAGACTGAGGGTGTTTAGGGGTAGGCTGAGGGTGTTTAGGTGTAGGCTGAGGGTGTATAGGGGTAGGCTGAGGGTGTTTATTGGAGACTGAAATGTTAAGGTGTACTCTGAGGCTGTATAGGGTAGGCTGAGGGTGTTAAGGGGTAGGCTGAGGGTGTTTAGGGGGAGACTGAGGGTGTTTAGGGGTAGGCTGAGGGTGTTAAGGGGGAGACTGAGGGTGTTTAGGGGTAGGCTGAGGGTGCCAGGTAAGAGACTGAGGGTGTTTAGGGTTAAGCTGAGGGTGTTTAGGGGTAGGCTGAGGGTGTTTAGGGTTAAGCTGAGTGCGTTTAGAGGTAGGCTGATGGTGTTTAGTGTAGGCTGAGGGTGTATAGTGGTAGGCTGAGGGTTTTTAGGGGAGACTGAGGGTGATTGGGGTAGGCTGAGGGTGTTTTAGCGTAGGCTGAGGGTGTCCAGTGGTGGCTGAGTGTGTTTAAGGGTAGGCTGAGGGTATTTTGGGGTAGGCTGAGGGTGTTTAGGGGTAGACTGATGTGTTTAGGGGTAAGTTGAGGATGTTAAGGGGTAGGCTGTGGGTGTCCAGGGGGAGACTGAGGGTGTTTAGGTGAAGGCCGAGGGTATTTAGTGGTAGGCTGAGGGTGTTTCGGGGTAGGCTGAGTGTGTTTAGGGTAGGCTGAGGGTGTTAAGGGGTAGGCTGAGGGTGTTTAGGGGGAGACTGTGTATGTCCAGGGGGAGACTGATGGAGTTTAGGGGTAGGCTGAGGGTGTCCAGGGGGAGACTGAGGGTGTTTAGGGGTAGGCTGAGAGTGTTTATGGGTAGGCTGAGGGTGATTAGGGGCGACTGAGGGTGTCCTGGGGTAGGCTGAGGGTGTTTAGTGATAGCCTGAGGGTGTATAGGGTAGGCTGAGGGTGTTTAAGGGTAGGCTGAGGGTGTTTAGCGGGAGACTGTGGGTGTCCAGGGGGAGACAGATGGAGTTTAGGGAAGGCTGAGGGTGTCCAGGGAGAGTCTGAGGGTGTTTAGGGGTAGGCTGAGGGTGTTTAGGGGTAGGCTGAGGGTGTTTAGGGGTAGGCTGAGGGAGTTTAGGGGTAGGCTGAGGGTGTCCAGGGGGAGACTGAGGGTGTTTAGGGGTAGGCTGAGGGTGTTTAGGGGTAGGCTGAAGGTGATTAGGGGGCAACTGAGGATGTCCAGGGGTAGGCTGATGGTGTTTAGGGGTAGGCTGAGGGTGATTAGGGGGCAACTGAGGGTGTCCAGGGGTAGGCGAGGGTGTTTAGTGGTAGCCTGAGGGTGTATAGGGTAGGCTGAGGGTGTTTAGGGGTAGGCTGAGGGTGTTTAGGGGGAGACTGAGGTTGTCCAGGGGTAGACAGATGGAGTTTAGGGATGGCTGAGGGTGTCCAGGAGAGACTGAGGGTGTTTAGGGGCAGGCTGAGGGTGTTTAGGTGTCGGCTGAGGGTGTTTAGGGGTAGGCTGAGGGAGTCAAGGGGTAAATTGAGGATGTTTAGGGGTAGGCTGTGGGTTTTTAGGTGTCGGCTGAGGGTGTTGAGGGGTAGGCTGTGGGAGTTTAGGGGTAAGTTGAGGATGTTTAGGGGTAGGCTGTGGGTGTCCAGTGGGAGACTGAGGGTGTTTAGGTGAAGGTCGAGGGTGTTTAGTGGTAAGCTGAGGGTGTTTAGGGGTAGGCTGAGTGTGTTTAGGGTAGGCTGAGGGTGTTAAGGGGTAGGTGAGGGTGTTTAGGGTGAGACTGAGGGTGTTTAGGGGTTGGCTGATGGTGTTAAGGGGGAGACTGAGGGTGTTTAGGGGTCGGCTGAGGGTGTTTAGGGGTAGGCTGAGGGTGTATAGGCGTAGGCTGAGTTTGTTTAGGGGTAGGCTGAGGTTTTCCAGGGGGAGACTGAGGTTGTTTAGGGGTAGGCTGAGGGTGTTTAGTGGTAGGCAAAGGGTTTCCAGGGGGAGACTGAGGGTGTTTAGGGGTAGGCTGAGGGTGTTTAGGGCTAGGCTAAGTATGTCCAGGGGTAGACTTTGGGTGTTTAGGGGTAGGCTGAGGGTGTTTAGGGGTAGGCTGAGGGTTTTTAGGTGTAGGCTGAGAGTGTTTAGGGGCAGACTGAGGGTGTTCAGGTGTAGACTGAGGGTGTTTAGGGGTAGGGTGAGGGTGTTTAGGGGTAGACTGAGGGTGTTTAGGTGGAGACTGAGGGTGTTTAGGGGTAGGCTGAGGGTGTTTAGGTGTAGGCTGAGGGTGTATAGGGGTAGGCTGAGGGTGTTTATTGGAGACTGAAATGTTAAGGTGTACTCTGAGGCTGTATAGGGTAGGCTGAGGGTGTTAAGGGTTAGGCTGAGGGTGTTTAGGGGGAGACTGAGGGTGTTTAGGGGTAGGCTGAGGGGGTTAAGGGGGAGACTGAGGGTGTTTAGGGGTAGGCATAGGGTGTTTAGGGTTAAGCTGAGGGTGTTTAGGGGTAGGCTGAGGGTGTTTAGGGTTAAGCTGAGTGCGTTTAGAGGTAGGCTGATGGTGTTTAGTGTAGGCTGAGGGTGTATAGTGGTAGGCTGAGGGTTTTTAGGGGAGACTGAGGGTGATTGGGGTAGGCTGAGGGTGTTTTAGCGTAGGCTGAGGGTGTCCAGTGGTGGCTGAGTGTGTTTAAGGGTAGGCTGAGGGTATTTTGGGGTAGGCTGAGGGTGTTTAGGGGTAGACTGATGTGTTTAGGGGTAAGTTGAGGATGTTAAGGGGTAGGCTGTGGGTGTCCAGGGGGAGACTGAGGGTGTTTAGGTGAAGGCCGAGGGTATTTAGTGGTAGGCTGAGGGTGTTTCGGGGTAGGCTGAGTGTGTTTAGGGTAGGCTGAGGGTGTTAAGGGGTAGGCTGAGGGTGTTTAGGGGGAGACTGTGTATGTCCAGGGGGAGACTGATGGAGTTTAGGGGTAGGCTGAGGGTGTCCAGGGGGAGACTGAGGGTGTTTAGGGGTAGGCTGAGAGTGTTTATGGGTAGGCTGAGGGTGATTAGGGGTGACTGAGGGTGTCCTGGGGTAGGCTGAGGGTGTTTAGTGATAGCCTGAGGGTGTATAGGGTAGGCTGAGGGTGTTTAAGGGTAGGCTGAGGGTGTTTAGCGGGAGACTGTGGGTGTCCAGGGGGAGACAGATGGAGTTTAGGGAAGGCTGAGGGTGTCCAGGGAGAGTCTGAGGGTGTTTAGGGGTAGGCTGAGGGTGTTTAGGGGTAGGCTGAGGGTGTTTAGGGGTAGGCTGAGGGAGTTTAGGGGTAGGCTGAGGGTGTCCAGGGGGAGACTGAGGGTGTTTAGGGGTAGGCTGAGGGTGTTTAGGGGTAGGCTGAAGGTGATTAGGGGGCAACTGAGGATGTCCAGGGGTAGGCTGATGGTGTTTAGGGGTAGGCTGAGGGTGATTAGGGGGCAACTGAGGGTGTCCAGGGGTAGGCGAGGGTGTTTAGTGGTAGCCTGAGGGTGTATAGGGTAGGCTGAGGGTGTTTAGGGGTAGGCTGAGGGTGTTTAGGGGGAGACTGAGGTTGTCCAGGGGTAGACAGATGGAGTTTAGGGATGGCTGAGGGTGTCCAGGAGAGACTGAGGGTGTTTAGGGGCAGGCTGAGGGTGTTTAGGTGTCGGCTGAGGGTGTTTAGGGGTAGGCTGAGGGAGTTAAGGGGTAAGTTGAGGATGTTTAGGGGTAGGCTGTGGGTTTTTAGGTGTCGGCTGAGGGTGTTGAGGGGTAGGCTGTGGGAGTTTAGGGGTAAGTTGAGGATGTTTAGGGGTAGGCTGTGGGTGTCCAGTGGGAGACTGAGGGTGTTTAGGTGAAGGTCGAGGGTGTTTAGTGGTAAGCTGAGGGTGTTTAGGGGTAGGCTGAGTGTGTTTAGGGTAGGCTGAGGGTGTTAAGGGGTAGGTGAGGGTGTTTAGGGTGAGACTGAGGGTGTTTAGGGGTTGGCTGATGGTGTTAAGGGGGAGACTGAGGGTGTTTAGGGGTCGGCTGAGGGTGTTTAGGGGTAGGCTGAGGGTGTATAGGCGTAGGCTGAGTTTGTTTAGGGGTAGGCTGAGGTTTTCCAGGGGGAGACTGAGGTTGTTTAAGGGTAGGCTGAGGGTGTTTAGTGGTAGGCAAAGGGTTTCCAGGGGGAGACTGAGGGTGTTTAGGGGTAGGCTGAGGGTGTTTAGGGCTAGGCTAAGTATGTCCAGGGGTAGACTTTGGGTGTTTAGGGGTAGGCTGAGGGTGTTTAGGGGTAGGCTGAGGGTTTTTAGGTGTAGGCTGAGAGTGTTTAGGGGCAGACTGAGGGTGTTCAGGTGTAGACTGAGGGTGTTTAGGGGTAGGGTGAGGGTGTTTAGGGGTAGGCTGAGGGTTTTTAGGTGTAGGCTGAGAGTGTTTAGGGGCAGACTGAGGGTGTTCAGGTGTAGACTGAGGGTGTTTAGGGGTAGGGTGAGGGTGTTTAGGGGTAGACTGAGGGTGTTTAGGTGGAGACTGAGGGTGTTTAGGGGTAGGCTGAGGGTGTTTAGGGGGAGACTGAGGGTGTCCAGGGGTAGGCTGAGGGTGTTTAGGGGCATGCTGAGGGTGTATTGGGGCAGGCTGAGGGTGTTTAGGGGTAGGCTGAGGGTGTTTAGGGGGAGACTGAGGGTGTTTAGGGGTAGGTTGAGGGTGTTTAGGGGTAGGCTGTGGGTTTCCATGGGGAGACTGAGATTGTTTAGGGGTAGGCTGAGGGTGTTTAGGGGCAGGCTGATGTTTAGGTGTAGGCTGAGGGTGTATAGGGGTAGGCTGAGGGCGTTTAGGGTAGACTGAGGGTTTTAAGGTGTACGCTGAGGGAGTTTAGGGTAGGCTGAGGGTGTTAAGGGGTAGGCTGAGGGTGTTTAGGGGGAGACTGAGGGTGTTTCGGGGTAGGCTGAGTGTGTTTATGGGGAGACTGAGGGTGTTTAGGTGTAGGCTGAGGTGTTGAGGGGTAGGCGGATGTTGTTAGGAGTAGACTGAGGGTGTTTAGGGGGAGACTGAGGCTGTTTGGTTGTAGGCTGATTGGGTTTAGGGGAGACTGAGGGTTTTAAGGGCTACGCTGAAGGTGTTTATGGGGAGACTGAGGGTGTTTAAGGGTAGGCTGAGGGTGTTCAAGGTGTGACTGAGGGTGTTTAGTGGTAGGCTCAGGGTGTTTAGGGTAGGCTGAGGGTTTTAAGTGGGTGACTGAGGGTGTTTAGGGGTAGGCTGAGGGTGTTAAGGAGGAGACTGAGGGTGTTTAGGGGTAGGCTGAGGGTGTTTAGGTGTAGGCTGAGGGTGTATAGGGGTAGGCTGAGGGTGTTTATTGGAGACTGAAATGTTAAGGTGTACTCTGAGGCTGTATAGGGTAGGCTGAGGGTGTTAAGGGGTAGGCTGAGGGTGTTTAGGGGGAGACTGAGGGTGTTTAGGGGTAGGCTGAGGGTGTTAAGGGGGAGACTGAGGGTGTTTAGGGGTAGGCTGAGGGTGCCAGGTAAGAGACTGAGGGTGTTTAGGGTTAAGCTGAGGGTGTTTAGGGGTAGGCTGAGGGTGTTTAGGGTTAAGCTGAGTGCGTTTAGAGGTAGGCTGATGGTGTTTAGTGTAGGCTGAGGGTGTATAGTGGTAGGCTGAGGGTTTTTAGGGGAGACTGAGGGTGATTGGGGTAGGCTGAGGGTGTTTTAGCGTAGGCTGAGGGTGTCCAGTGGTGGCTGAGTGTGTTTAAGGGTAGGCTGAGGGTA
This sequence comes from Isurus oxyrinchus, assembly GCA_026770705.1. Taxonomy (NCBI): domain Eukaryota; kingdom Metazoa; phylum Chordata; class Chondrichthyes; order Lamniformes; family Lamnidae; genus Isurus; species Isurus oxyrinchus. Next base: position 1,034,153 of record JANJGN010000094.1, on the reverse strand, counting down.
TTTTGGGGTAGGCTGAGGGTGTTTAGGGGTAGACTGATGTGTTTAGGGGTAAGTTGAGGATGTTAAGGGGTAGGCTGTGGGTGTCCAGGGGGAGACTGAGGGTGTTTAGGTGAAGGCCGAGGGTATTTAGTGGTAGGCTGAGGGTGTTTCGGGGTAGGCTGAGTCTGTTTAGGGTAGGCTGAGGGTGTTAAGGGGTAGGCTGAGGGTGTTTAGGGGGAGACTGTGTATGTCCAGGGGGAGACTGATGGAGTTTAGGGGTAGGCTGAGGGTGTCCAGGGGGAGACTGAGGGTGTTTAGGGGTAGGCTGAGAGTGTTTATGGGTAGGCTGAGGGTGATTAGGGGCGACTGAGGGTGTCCTGGGGTAGGCTGAGGGTGTTTAGTGATAGCCTGAGGGTGTATAGGGTAGGCTGAGGGTGTTTAAGGGTAGGCTGAGGGTGTTTAAGGGTAGGCTGAGGGTGTTTAGCGGGAGACTGTGGGTGTCCAGGGGGAGACAGATGGAGTTTAGGGAAGGCTGAGGGTGTCCAGGGAGAGTCTGAGGGTGTTTAGGGGTAGGCTGAGGGTGTTTAGGGGTAGGCTGAGGGTGTTTAGGGGTAGGCTGAGGGAGTTTAGGGGTAGGCTGAGGGTGTCCAGGGGGAGACTGAGGGTGTTTAGGGGTAGGCTGAGGGTGTTTAGGGGTAGGCTGAAGGTGATTAGGGGGCAACTGAGGATGTCCAGGGGTAGGCTGATGGTGTTTAGGGGTAGGCTGAGGGTGATTAGGGGGCAACTGAGGGTGTCCAGGGGTAGGCGAGGGTGTTTAGTGGTAGCCTGAGGGTGTATAGGGTAGGCTGAGGGTGTTTAGGGGTAGGCTGAGGGTGTTTAGGGGGAGACTGAGGTTGTCCAGGGGTAGACAGATGGAGTTTAGGGATGGCTGAGGGTGTCCAGGAGAGACTGAGGGTGTTTAGGGGCAGGCTGAGGGTGTTTAGGTGTCGGCTGAGGGTGTTTAGGGGTAGGCTGAGGGAGTTAAGGTGTAAGTTGAGGATGTTTAGGGGTTGGCTGTGGGTTTTTAGGTGTCGGCTGAGGGTGTTGAGGGGTAGGCTGTGGGAGTTTAGGGGTAAGTTGAGGATGTTTAGGGGTAGGCTGTGGGTGTCCAGTGGGAGACTGAGGGTGTTTAGGTGAAGGTCGAGGGTGTTTAGTGGTAAGCTGAGGGTGTTTAGGGGTAGGCTGAGTGTGTTTAGGGTAGGCTGAGGGTGTTAAGGGGTAGGTGAGGGTGTTTAGGGTGAGACTGAGGGTGTTTAGGGGTTGGCTGATGGTGTTAAGGGGGAGACTGAGGGTGTTTAGGGGTCGGCTGAGGGTGTTTAGGGGTAGGCTGAGGGTGTATAGGCGTAGGCTGAGTTTGTTTAGGGGTAGGCTGAGGTTTTCCAGGGGGAGACTGAGGTTGTTTAAGGGTAGGCTGAGGGTGTTTAGTGGTAGGCAAAGGGTTTCCAGGGGGAGACTGAGGGTGTTTAGGGGTAGGCTGAGGGTGTTTAGGGCTAGGCTAAGTATGTCCAGGGGTAGACTTTGGGTGTTTAGGGGTAGGCTGAGGGTGTTTAGGGGTAGGCTGAGGGTTTTTAGGTGTAGGCTGAGAGTGTTTAGGGGCAGATTGAGGGTGTTCAGGTGTAGACTGAGGGTGTTTAGGGGTAGGGTGAGGGTGTTTAGGGGTCAACTGAGGGTGTTTAGGTGGAGACTGAGGGTGTTTAGGGGTAGGCTGAGGGTGTTTAGGTGTAGGCTGAGGGTGTATAGGGGTAGGCTGAGGGTGTTTATTGGAGACTGAAATGTTAAGGTGTACTCTGAGGCTGTATAGGGTAGGCTGAGGGTGTTAAGGGGTAGGCTGAGGGTGTTTAGGGGGAGACTGAGGGTGTTTAGGGGTAGGCTGAGGGGGTTAAGGGGGAGACTGAGGGTGTTTAGGGGTAGGCATAGGGTGTTTAGGGTTAAGCTGAGGGTGTTTAGGGGTAGGCTGAGGGTGTTTAGGGTTAAGCTGAGGGTGTTTAGGGGTAGGCTGATGGTGTTTAGTGTAGGCTGAGGGTGTATAGTGGTAGGCTGAGGGTTTTTAGGGGAGACTGAGGGTGATTGGGGTAGGCTGAGGGTGTTTTAGCGTAGGCTGAGGGTGTCCAGTGGTGGCTGAGTGTGTTTAAGGGTAGGCTGAGGGTATTTTGGGGTAGGCTGAGGGTGTTTAGGGGTAGACTGATGTGTTTAGGGGTAAGTTGAGGATGTTAAGGGGTAGGCTGTGGGTGTCCAGGGGGAGACTGAGGGTGTTTAGGTGAAGGCCGAGGGTATTTAGTGGTAGGCTGAGGGTGTTTCGGGGTAGGCTGAGTGTGTTTAGGGTAGGCTGAGGGTGTTAAGGGGTAGGCTGAGGGTGTTTAGGGGGAGACTGTGTATGTCCAGGGGGAGACTGATGGAGTTTAGGGGTAGGCTGAGGGTGTCCAGGGGGAGACTGAGGGTGTTTAGGGGTAGGCTGAGAGTGTTTATGGGTAGGCTGAGGGTGATTAGGGGCGACTGAGGGTGTCCTGGGGTAGGCTGAGGGTGTTTAGTGATAGCCTGAGGGTGTATAGGGTAGGCTGAGGGTGTTTAAGGGTAGGCTGAGGGTGTTTAGCGGGAGACTGTGGGTGTCCAGGGGGAGACAGATGGAGTTTAGGGAAGGCTGAGGGTGTCCAGGGAGAGTCTGAGGGTGTTTAGGGGTAGGCTGAGGGTGTTTAGGGGTAGGCTGAGGGTGTTTAGGGGTAGGTTGAGGGAGTTTAGGGGTAGGCTGAGGGTGTCCAGGGGGAGACTGAGGGTGTTTAGGGGTAGGCTGAGGGTGTTTAGGGGTAGGCTGAAGGTGATTAGGGGGCAACTGAGGATGTCCAGGGGTAGGCTGATGGTGTTTAGGGGTAGGCTGAGGGTGATTAGGGGGCAACTGAGGGTGTCCAGGGGTAGGCGAGGGTGTTTAGTGGTAGCCTGAGGGTGTATAGGGTAGGCTGAGGGTGTTTAGGGGTAGGCTGAGGGTGTTTAGGGGGAGACTGAGGTTGTCCAGGGGTAGACAGATGGAGTTTAGGGATGGCTGAGGGTGTCCAGGAGAGACTGAGGGTGTTTAGGGGCAGGCTGAGGGTGTTTAGGTGTCGGCTGAGGGTGTTTAGGGGTAGGCTGAGGGAGTTAAGGGGTAAGTTGAGGATGTTTAGGGGTAGGCTGTGGGTTTTTAGGTGTCGGCTGAGGGTGTTGAGGGGTAGGCTGTGGGAGTTTAGGGGTAAGTTGAGGATGTTTAGGGGTAGGCTGTGGGTGTCCAGTGGGAGACTGAGGGTGTTTAGGTGAAGGTCGAGGGTGTTTAGTGGTAAGCTGAGGGTGTTTAGGGGTAGGCTGAGTGTGTTTAGGGTAGGCTGAGGGTGTTAAGGGGTAGGTGAGGGTGTTTAGGGTGAGACTGAGGGTGTTTAGGGGTTGGCTGATGGTGTTAAGGGGGAGACTGAGGGTGTTTAGGGGTCGGCTGAGGGTGTTTAGGGGTAGGCTGAGGGTGTATAGGCGTAGGCTGAGTTTGTTTAGGGGTAGGCTGAGGTTTTCCAGGGGGAGACTGAGGTTGTTTAAGGGTAGGCTGAGCGTGTTTAGTGGTAGGCAAAGGGTTTCCAGGGGGAGACTGAGGGTGTTTAGGGGTAGGCTGAGGGTGTTTAGGGCTAGGCTGAGGGTTTTTAGGTGTAGGCTGAGAGTGTTTAGGGGCAGACTGAGGGTGTTCAGGTGTAGACTGAGGGTGTTTAGGGGTAGGGTGAGGGTGTTTAGGGGTAGACTGAGGGTGTTTAGGTGGAGACTGAGGGTGTTTAGGGGTAGGCTGAGGGTGTTTAGGGGGAGACTGAGGGTGTCCAGGGGTAGGCTGAGGGTGTTTAGGGGCATGCTGAGGGTGTATTGGGGCAGGCTGAGGGTGTTTAGGGGTAGGCTGAGGGTGTTTAGGGGGAGACTGAGGGTGTTTAGGGGTAGGTTGAGGGTGTTTAGGGGTAGGCTGTGGGTTTCCATGGGGAGACTGAGATTGTTTAGGGGTAGGCTGAGGGTGTTTAGGGGCAGGCTGATGTTTAGGTGTAGGCTGAGGGTGTATAGGGGTAGGCTGAGGGCGTTTAGGGTAGACTGAGGGTTTTAAGGTGTACGCTGAGGGAGTTTAGGGTAGGCTGAGGGTGTTAAGGGGTAGGCTGAGGGTGTTTAGGGGGAGACTGAGGGTGTTTAGGGGTAGGCTGAGTGTGTTTATGGGGAGACTGAGGGTGTATACGGCTAGGCTGAGGGTGTTAAGGGGGAGACTGAGGGTGTTTAGGGGTAGGCTGAGTGTGTTTATGGGGAGACTGAGGGTGTATACGGCTAGGCTGAGGGTGTTAAGGGGGAGACTGAGGGTGTTTAGGGCAGACAGAGGGTGTTTATGGGTAGGCTGAGGGTGTTAAGGGGTAGGCTGAGGGTGTTTAGGGGAAGACTGAAGGTGTTTAAAGGTAGGCTGAGGGTGTTAAGGGGGGGACTGAGAGTGTTTAGGGGTAGGCTGAGGGTGTTTATTTGTAGGCTGAGGGTGTTTAGGGGTAGGCTGAGGGTGTTTATTTGTAGGCTGAGGGTGTTTAGAGGAGACTGAGGGTGTTTAGGGGTAGGCTGAGGGTGTTTAGGTGTAGGCTGAGGGTGTTTAGGGGTAGGCTAAGGGTGTTTAGGGGGAGACTGAGGGTGTTTAGGGGGAGACTGAGGGTGTTTAGTGGTAGGCTGAGGGTGTTTTAGTGTAGGCTGAGGGTGTCCAGGTGTGGATGAGTGTGTTTAGGGGTAGACTGAGGGTGTTTAGGTGAAGGTCGAGGGTGTTTAGTGGTAAGCTGAGGGTGTTTAGGGGTAGGCTGAGTGTGTTTAGGGTAGGCTGAGGGTGTTAAGGGGTAGGCTGAGGGTGTTTAGGGGTAGGCTGAGGGTGTTTAAGGGTAGGCTGAGGGTGTTAAGGGGGGGAATGAGGGTGTTTAGGGGTAGGCTGAGGGTGTTTTGGGGTAGGCTGAGGTTGTTTAGGGGTAGACTGACGGTGTTTAGGTGTAGGCTGAAGGTGTTTAGGTGAAGGCTGAGGGTGTTTAGTGGTAGGCTAAGGGTGTTTACGGGGAGACTGAGTGTTTCCAGGGGGAGACTGATGGAGTTTAGGGGTAGGCTGAGCGTGTCCAGGGGGAGACTGAGGGTGTTTAGGGGTAGGCTGAGGGTGTTTAGGGGTAGGCTGAGGGTGATTAGGTGGCGACTGAGGGTGTCCAGGGGTAGGCTGAGGGTGTTTAGTGGTAGGCTGAAGGTGTATAGGGGTAGGCTGAGGGTGTTTAGGGGTAGGCTGAGGGTGTCCAGGGGTAGGCTGAGGGTGTTTAGGGGCATGCTGATGGTGTATTGGGGCAGGCTGAGGGTGTTTAGGGGTAGGCTGAGGGTGTTTAGGGGGAGACTGAGGGTGCTTAGGGGGAGACTGAGGGTGTTTATGGGTAGGCTGAGGGTGTTTAGGGGTAGGCTGTGGGTTTCCATGGGGAGACTGAGGTTGTTTAGGGGTAGGCTGAGGGTGTTCAGGGGCAGGCTGATGGTGTTTAGTTCTAGGCTGAGGGTGTATAGGGGTAGGCTGAGGGCGTTTAGGGGAGACTGAGGGTGTTAAGGTGTACGCTGAGGGTGTTTAGGGTAGGCTGAGGGTGTTAAGGGGTAGGCTGAGGGTGTTTAGGGGGAGACTGAGGGTGTTTAGGGGTAGGCTGAGTGTGTTTATGGGGAGACTGAGGGTGTTTAGGGGTAGGCTGAGGGTGTTAAGGGGTTGACTGAGGGTGTTTAGGGCAGACAGAGGGTGTTTATGGGTAGGCTGAGGGTGTTTAGGGGTAGGCTGAGGGTGTTTAGGGGGAGACTGAGGGTGTTTAAGGGTAGGCTGAAGGTGTTAAGGGGGGGACTGAGGGTGTTTAGGGGTAGGCTGAGGGTGTTAAGGGGGGGACTGAGGGTGTTTAGGGGTAGGCTGAGGGTGTTTAAGGGTAGGCTGAGGGTGTTAAGGGGGGGAATGAGGGTGTTTAGGGGTAGGTTGAGGGTGTTTAGGTGTAGGCTGAGGGTGTTTAGGGGGAGACTGAGGGTGTTTAGGGGGAGACTGAGGGTGTTTAGGGGAGACTGAGGGTGATTAGGGGTAGGCTGAGGGTGTTTTAGTGTAGGCTGAGGGTGTCCAGGTGTGGATGAGTGTGTTTAGGGGTAGGCTGAGGGTATTTTGGGGTAGGCTGAGGGTGTTTAGGGGGAGACTGACGGTGTTTAGGTGTAGGCTGAAGGTGTTTAGGTGAAGGCTGAGGGTGTTTATGGGTAGCCTGAGGGTTGTTAGGGGTATGATGAGGGTGTTTAGGGGGAGACTGAGTGTTTCCAGGGGGAGACTGATGGAGTTTAGGGGTAGGCTGAGCGTGTCCAGGGGGAGACTGAGGGTGTTTAGGGGTAGGCTGAGGGTTTTTAGGGCTAGGCTGAGGGTGATTAGGTGGCGACTGATGGTGTCCAGGGGTAGGCTGAGGGTGTTTAGTGGTAGGCTGAGGGTGTCCAGGGGTAGGCTGAGGGTGTTTAGGGGCATGCTGATGGTGTATTGGGGCAGGCTGAGGGTGTTTAGGGGTAGGCTGTGGGTGTTTAGGGGGAGACTGAGGGTGTTTATGGGTAGGCTGAGGGTGTTTAGGGGTAGGCTGTGGGTTTCCATGGGGAGACTGAGGTTGTTTAGGGGTAGGCTGAGGGTGTTCAGGGGCAGGCTGATGGTGTTTAGGTGTAGGCTGAGGGTGTATAGGGGTAGGCTGAGGGCGTTTAGGGGAGACTGAGGGTGTTAAGGTGTACGCTGAGGGTGTTTAGGGTAGGCTGAGGGTGTTAAGGGGTAGGCTGAGGGTGTTTAGGGGGAGACTGAGGGTGTTTAGGGGTAGGCTGAGTGTGTTTATGGGGAGACTGAGGGTGTTTAGGGGTAGGCTGAGTGTGTTTATGGGGAGACTGAGGGTGTTTAGGGGGAGACTGAGGGTGTTTAGGGCAGACAGAGGGTGCTTAGGGGTATGCTGAGGGTGTTTAGGGGTAGACTGAAGGTGTTTAAAGGTAGGCTGAGTGTGTTAAGGGGGGGACTGAGGGTGTTTAGGGGTAGGCTGAGGGTGTTTAGGGGTAGGCTGAGGGTGTTTAGGGGGAGACTGAGGGTGTTTAAGGTTAGGCTGAGGGTGTTAAGGGGGGGACTGAGGGTGTTTAGGGGTAGGCTGAGTGTGTTTAGGGGTAGGCTAAGGGTGTTTAGTGTGAGACTGAGGGTGTTTAGGGGGAGACTGAGGGTGATTAGTGGTAGGCTGAGGGTGTTTTAGTGTAGGCTGAGGGTGTCCAGGGGTGGCTGAGGGTGTTTAGGGGTAGGCTGAGGGTATTTTGGGGTAGGCTGAGGGTGTTTATGGGTAGCCTGAGGGTGGTTAGGGGTATGCTGAGGGTGTTTAGGGGGAGACTGAGTGTATCCAGGGGGAGACTGATGGAGTTTAGGGGTGGGCTGAGCGTGTCCAGGGGGAGACTGATGGTGTTTAGGGGTAGGCTGAGGGTGTTTAGTGGTAGGCTGAGGGTGTATAGGGGTAGGCTGAGGGTGTCCAGGGGGAGACTGATGGAGTTTACGGAAGGCTGAGTGTGTCCCGGGGGAGACTGAGGGTGTTTAGGGTAGGCTGAGGGTGTTTAGGGGTAGGCTGAGGGTGTTGAGGGGGAGACTGAGGGTGTCCAGGGGTAGGCTGAGGGTGTTTAGGGGGAGACTGAGGTTGTTTAGGGGTAGGCTGTGGGTGTCCAGGTGGAGACTGAGGGTGTTTAGGGGTAGGCTGAGGGTGTTTATGGGTCGGCTGAGGGTGTTTAGGGGTAGGCCGAGTGTGTTTAGGGTAGGGTGAGGGAGTTTAGGGGTAGGCTGAGTGTGTTTAGGTGTAGGCTAAGGGTGTTTAGGGGGAGACTGAGGGTTTTTAGGGGTAGGCTGAGGGTGTTTAGCGGTAGGCTAAGGGTGTTTAGTGGGAGACAGAGGGTGTTTAGGGGTAGGCTGAGGGTGTTGAGGGGTAGGCTGAGGTTGTTTAGGGGGAGGCTGAGGTTGTCCAGGGGGAGACTGAGGGTGTTTAGGGGTAGGCTGAGGGTGTTTAGGGGGAGACTGAGAGTGTTTAGTGGGAGACTGAGGGTGTTTAGTGGTAGGCTAAGGGTTTCCAGGGGGAGACTGAGGGTGTTTAGGGGTAGGCTGAGGGTGTTTAAGGTTAGGGTGAGGGTTTTTAGGCGTAGGCTGAGGGTGTTTAGAGGCAGACTGAGGGAGTTTAGGAGTAGACAGAGGGTGTTTAGGGGTAGGCTGAGGGTGTTTATGGGTAGACTGAGGGTGTTTAGGTGGAGACTGAGGGTGTTTAGGTGGAGACTGAGGGTGTTTAGGTGTAGGCTGAGGTGTTGAGGGGTAGGCGGAGGTTGTTAGGAGTAGTCTGAGGGTGTTTAGGGGTAGACTGAGGCTGTTTGGTTGTAGGCTGATTGGGTTTAGGGGAGACTGAGGGTGTTAAGAGGTACGCTGAGGGTGTTTATGGGGAGACTGAGGGTGTTTAGGGGTAGGCTGAGGGTGTTCAAGGGGTGACTGAGGGTGTTTAGTGGTAGGCTCAGGGTGTTTAGGGGTAGGCTGAGGGTGTTATGTTGGTGACTGAGGGTGTTTAGGGGTAGGCTGAGGGTGTTAAGGAGGAGACTGAGGGTGCTTAGGGGTAGACTGAGGGTGTTTAGGGGGAGACTGAGGGTGTTTAGGGGTAGGCTGAGGGTGTTAAGGGGGAGACTGAGGGTGTTTAGGGGTAGGCATAGGGTGTTTAGGGTTAAGCTGAGGGTGTTTAGGGGTAGGCTGAGGGTGTTTAGGGTTAAGCTGAGTGTGTTTAGGGGTAGGCTGATGATGTTTAGTGTAGGCTGAGGGTGTATAGGTGTAGGCTGAGGGTTTTTAGGGGAGACTGAGGGTGATTGGGTTAGGCTGAGGGTGTTTTAGCGTAAGCTGAGGGTGTCCAGAGGTGGCTGAGTGTGTTTAGGGGTAGGCTGAGGGTATTTTGGGGTAGGCTGAGGGTGTTTAGGGGTAGACTGAGGGTGTTTAGGTGTTGGCTGAGGGTGTTTAGGGGTAGGCTGAGGGTGTTTAGGGGGAGACTGTGTGTGTCCAGGGGGAGACTGATGGAGTTTAGGGGTAGGCTGAGGGTGTTCAGGGGGAGACTGAGGGTGTTTAGGGTTAGGCTGAGAGTGTTTATGGGTAGGCTGAGGGTGATTAGGGGTAGGCTGAGGGTGATTAGGGGCGACTGAGGGTGTCCAGGGGTAGGCTGAGGCTGTTTAGTTGTAGCCTGAGGGTGTATAGGTTTGGCTGAGGGTATTTAGGGGTAGGCTGAGGATGTTTAGGGGGAGACTGAAGGTGTCCAGGGGGAGACAGATGGAGTTTAGGGAAGGCTGAGGGTGTCCAGGGAGAGACTGAGGGTGTTTAGGGGTAGGCTGAGGGTGTTTAGGGGTATGCTGATGGTGTTTAGGGGTAGGCTGAGGGAGTTTAGGGGTAGGCTGAGGGTGTCCAGGGGGAGACTGAGGGTGTTTCGGGGTAGGCTGAGGGTGTTTAGGGGTAGGCTGAGGGTGATTAGGGGGCGACTGAGAGTGTCCAGGGGTAGGCTGAGGGTGTTTAGTGGTAGCCTGAGGGTGTATAGGGTAGGCTGAGGGTGTTTAGGTGTAGGCTGAGGGTGTTTATGGGGAGACTGAGGGTGTCCAGGGGAGACTGAGTGTGTTTAGGGGTAGGCTGAGGGAGTTTAGGGGTAAGTTGATGATGTTTAGGGGTAGGCTGTGGGTGTCCAGGGGGAGACTGAGGGTGTTTAGGTGAATGCCGAGGGTGTTTAGTGGTAGGCTGAGGGTGTTTAGGGGTAGGCTGAGTGTGTTTAGGGTAGGCTGAGAGTGTTAAGTGGTAGGTGAGGGTGTTTAGGGGGAGACTGAGGGTGTTTAGGGGTTGGCTGATGGTGTTAAGGGGGAGACTGAGGGTGTTTAGGGGTCGGCTGAGGGTGTTTAGGGGTAGGCTGAGGCTGTATAGGCGTAGGCTGAGTTTGTTTAGGGGTAGGCTGAGGGTTTCCAGGGGGTGACTGAGGTTGTTTAGGGGTAGGCTGAGGGTGTTTAGTGGTAGGCTAAGGGTGTTTAGGGGGAGACTGAGGGTGTTTAGGGGGAGACTGAGGGTGTTTAGTGGTAGGCTGAGGGTGTTTTAGTGTAGGCTGAGGGTGTCCAGGTGTGGATGAGTGTGTTTAGGGGTAGGCTGAGGGTATTTTGGGGTAGGCTGAGGGTGTTTAGGGGGAGACTGACGGTGTTTAGGTGTAGGCTGAAGGTGTTTAGGTGAAGGCTGAGGGTGTTTATGGGTAGCCTGAGGGTTGTTAGGGGTATGATGAGGGTGTTTAGGGGGAGACTGAGTGTTTCCAGGGGGAGACTGATGGAGTTTAGGGGTACGCTGAGTGTGTCCAGGGGTAGGCTGAGGGAGTTTAGGGGTAGGCTGAGCGTGTCCAGGGGGAGACTGAGGGTGTTTAGGGGTAGGCTGAGGGTTTTTAGGGGTAGGCTGAGGGTGATTAGGTGGCGACTGATGGTGTCCAGGGGTAGGCTGAGGGTGTTTAGTGGTAGGCTGAGGGTGTCCAGGGGTAGGCTGAGGGTGTTTAGGGGCATGCTGATGGTGTATTGGGGCAGGCTGAGGGTGTTTAGGGGTAGGCTGAGGGTGTTTAGGGGGAGACTGAGGGTGTTTAGGGGTAGGCTGAGGGTATTTTGGGGTAGGCTGAGGGTGTTTAGGGTAGGCTGAGGGTGTTAAGGGGTAGGCTGAGGGTGTTTAGGTGTAGACTGAGGGTGTTTAGGGGTAGGCTGAGTGTGTTTATGGGGAGACTGAGGGTGTTTAGGGGGAGACTGAGGGTGTTTAGGGCAGACAGAGGGTGCTTAGGGGTAGGCTGAGGGTGTTTAGGGGTAGGCTGAGGGTGTTTAGGGGGAGACTGAGGGTGTTTAGGGGTAGGCTGAGGGTGTTTATTGGTAGGCTGAGGGTGTTTAGGGGTAGACTGAGGGTGTCCAGGGGGAGACTGATGGAGTTTACGGAAGGCTGAGTGTGTCCCGGGGGAGACTGAGGGTGTTTAGGTGTAGGCTGAGGGTGTATAGGGGTAGGCTGAGGGTGTCCAGGGGGAGACTGATGGAGTTTACGGAAGGCTGAGTGTGTCCCGGGGGAGACTGAGGGTGTTTAGGGTAGGCTGAGGGTGTTTAGGGGTAGGCTGAGGGTGTTGAGGGGGAGACTGAGGGTGTCCAGGGGTAGGCTGAGGGTGTTTAGGGGGAGACTGAGGTTGTTTAGGGGTAGGCTGTGGGTGTCCAGGTGGAGACTGAGGGTGTTTAGGGGTAGGCTGAGGGTGTTTATGGGTCGGCTGAGGGTGTTTAGGGGTAGGCCGAGTGTGTTTAGGGTAGGGTGAGGGAGTTTAGGGGTAGGCTGAGTGTGTTTAGGTGTAGGCTAAGGGTGTTTAGGGGGAGACTGAGGGTTTTTAGGGGTAGGCTGAGGGTGTTTAGCGGTAGGCTAAGGGTGTTTAGTGGGAGACAGAGGGTGTTTAGGGGTAGGCTGAGGGTGTTGAGGGGTAGGCTGAGGTTGTTTAGGGGGAGGCTGAGGTTGTCCAGGGGGAGACTGAGGGTGTTTAGGGGTAGGCTGAGGGTGTTTAGGGGGAGACTGAGAGTGTTTAGTGGGAGACTGAGGGTGTTTAGTGGTAGGCTAAGGGTTTCCAGGGGGAGACTGAGGGTGTTTAGGGGTAGGCTGAGGGTGTTTAAGGTTAGGGTGAGGGTTTTTAGGCGTAGGCTGAGGGTGTTTAGAGACAGACTGAGGGAGTTTAGGAGTAGACAGAGGGTGTTTAGGGGTAGGCTGAGGGTGTTTAGGTGGAGACTGAGGGTGTTTAGGTGGAGACTGAGGGTGTTTAGGTGTAGGCTGAGGGTGTTTAGGGGTAGGCTGAGGGTGTTTAGGGGGAGACTGTGTGTGTCCAGGGGGAGACTGATGGAGTTTAGGGGTAGGCTGAGGGTGTTCAGGGGGAGACTGAGGGTGTTTAGGGTTAGGCTGAGAGTGTTTATGGGTAGGCTGAGGGTGATTAGGGGTAGGCTGAGGGTGATTAGGGGCGACTGAGGGTGTCCAGGGGTAGGCTGAGGCTGTTTAGTTGTAGCCTGAGGGTGTATAGGTTTGGCTGAGGGTATTTAGGGGTAGGCTGAGGATGTTTAGGGGGAGACTGAAGGTGTCCAGGGGGAGACAGATGGAGTTTAGGGAAGGCTGAGGGTGTCCAGGGAGAGACTGAGGGTGTTTAGGGGTAGGCTGAGGGTGTTTAGGGGTATGCTGATGGTGTTTAGGGGTAGGCTGAGGGAGTTTAGGGGTAGGCTGAGGGTGTCCAGGGGGAGACTGAGGGTGTTTCGGGGTAGGCTGAGGGTGTTTAGGGGTAGGCTGAGGGTGATTAGGGGGCGACTGAGAGTGTCCAGGGGTAGGCTGAGGGTGTTTAGTGGTAGCCTGAGGGTGTATAGGGTAGGCTGAGGGTGTTTAGGTGTAGGCTGAGGGTGTTTATGGGGAGACTGAGGGTGTCCAGGGGAGACTGAGTGTGTTTAGGGGTAGGCTGAGGGAGTTTAGGGGTAAGTTGATGATGTTTAGGGGTAGGCTGTGGGTGTCCAGGGGGAGACTGAGGGTGTTTAGGTGAATGCCGAGGGTGTTTAGTGGTAGGCTGAGGGTGTTTAGGGGTAGGCTGAGTGTGTTTAGGGTAGGCTGAGAGTGTTAAGTGGTAGGTGAGGGTGTTTAGGGGGAGACTGAGGGTGTTTAGGGGTTGGCTGATGGTGTTAAGGGGGAGACTGAGGGTGTTTAGGGGTCGGCTGAGGGTGTTTAGGGGTAGGCTGAGGCTGTATAGGCGTAGGCTGAGTTTGTTTAGGGGTAGGCTGAGGGTTTCCAGGGGGTGACTGAGGTTGTTTAGGGGTAGGCTGAGGGTGTTTAGTGGTAGGCTAAGGGTGTTTAGGGGGAGACTGAGGGTGTTTAGGGGGAGACTGAGGGTGTTTAGTGGTAGGCTGAGGGTGTTTTAGTGTAGGCTGAGGGTGTCCAGGTGTGGATGAGTGTGTTTAGGGGTAGGCTGAGGGTATTTTGGGGTAGGCTGAGGGTGTTTAGGGGGAGACTGACGGTGTTTAGGTGTAGGCTGAAGGTGTTTAGGTGAAGGCTGAGGGTGTTTATGGGTAGCCTGAGGGTTGTTAGGGGTATGATGAGGGTGTTTAGGGGGAGACTGAGTGTTTCCAGGGGGAGACTGATGGAGTTTAGGGGTACGCTGAGTGTGTCCAGGGGTAGGCTGAGGGAGTTTAGGGGTAGGCTGAGCGTGTCCAGGGGGAGACTGAGGGTGTTTAGGGGTAGGCTGAGGGTTTTTAGGGGTAGGCTGAGGGTGATTAGGTGGCGACTGATGGTGTCCAGGGGTAGGCTGAGGGTGTTTAGTGGTAGGCTGAGGGTGTCCAGGGGTAGGCTGAGGGTGTTTAGGGGCATGCTGATGGTGTATTGGGGCAGGCTGAGGGTGTTTAGGGGTAGGCTGAGGGTGTTTAGGGGGAGACTGAGGGTGTTTAGGTGTAGGCTGAGGGTATTTTGGGGTAGGCTGAGGGTGTTTAGGGTAGGCTGAGGGTGTTAAGGGTTAGGCTGAGGGTGTTTAGGTGTAGACTGAGGGTGTTTATGGGTAGGCTGAGTGTGTTTATGGGGAGACTGAGGGTGTTTAGGGGGAGACTGAGGGTGTTTAGGGCAGACAGAGGGTGCTTAGGGGTAGGCTGAGGGTGTTTAGGGGTAGGCTGAGGGTGTTTAGGGGGAGACTGAGGGTGTTTAGGGGTAGGCTGAGGGTGTTTATTGGTAGGCTGAGGGTGTTTAGGGGTAGACTGAGGGTGTCCAGGGGGAGACTGATGGAGTTTACGGAAGGCTGAGTGTGTCCCGGGGGAGACTGAGGGTGTTTAGGTGTAGGCTGAGGGTGTATAGGGGTAGGCTGAGGGTGTCCAGGGGGAGACTGATGGAGTTTACGGAAGGCTGAGTGTGTCCCGGGGGAGACTGAGGGTGTTTAGGGTAGGCTGAGGGTGTTTAGGGGTAGGCTGAGGGTGTTGAGGGGGAGACTGAGGGTGTCCAGGGGTAGGCTGAGGGTGTTTAGGGGGAGACTGAGGTTGTTTAGGGGTAGGCTGTGGGTGTCCAGGTGGAGACTGAGGGTGTTTAGGGGTAGGCTGAGGGTGTTTATGGGTCGGCTGAGGGTGTTTAGGGGTAGGCCGAGTGTGTTTAGGGTAGGGTGAGGGAGTTTAGGGGTAGGCTGAGTGTGTTTAGGTGTAGGCTAAGGGTGTTTAGGGGGAGACTGAGGGTTTTTAGGGGTAGGCTGAGGGTGTTTAGCGGTAGGCTAAGGGTGTTTAGTGGGAGACAGAGGGTGTTTAGGGGTAGGCTGAGGGTGTTGAGGGGTAGGCTGAGGTTGTTTAGGGGGAGGCTGAGGTTGTCCAGGGGGAGACTGAGGGTGTTTAGGGGTAGGCTGAGGGTGTTTAGGGGGAGACTGAGAGTGTTTAGTGGGAGACTGAGGGTGTTTAGTGGTAGGCTAAGGGTTTCCAGGGGGAGACTGAGGGTGTTTAGGGGTAGGCTGAGGGTGTTTAAGGTTAGGGTGAGGGTTTTTAGGCGTAGGCTGAGGGTGTTTAGAGACAGACTGAGGGAGTTTAGGAGTAGACAGAGGGTGTTTAGGGGTAGGCTGAGGGTGTTTAGGGGTAGACTGAGGGTGTTTAGGTGGAGACTGAGGGTGTTTAGGTGGAGACTGAGGGTGTTTAGGTGTAGGCTGAGGTGTTGAGGGGTAGGCGGAGGTTGTTAGGAGTAGTCTGAGGGTGTTTAGGGGTAGACTGAGGCTGTTTGGTTGTAGGCTGATTGGGTTTAGGGGAGACTGAGGGTGTTAAGAGGTACGCTGAGGGTGTTTATGGGGAGACTGAGGGTGTTTAGGGGTAGGCTGAGGGTGTTCAAGGGGGGACTGAGGGTGTTTAGTGGTAGGCTCAGGGTGTTTAGGGGTAGGCTGAGGGTGTTAGGTTGGTGACTGAGGGTGTTTAGGGGTAGGCTGAGGGTGTTAAGGAGGAGACTGAGGGTGTTTAGGGGTAGGCTGAGGGTGTTTAGGTGTACGCTGAGGCTGTATAGGGTAGGCTGAGGGTTTTAAGGGGTAGGCTGAGGGTGTTTAGGGGGAGACTGAGGGTGTTTAGTGGTAGGTTGAGGGTGTTAAGGGGGAGACTGAGGGTGTTTAGGGGTAGGCTGAGGGTGCCAGGTAAGAGACTGAGGGTGTTTAGGGGTAGGCATAGGGTGTTTAGGGTTAAGCTGAGGGTGTTTAGGGGTAGGCTGAGGGTGTTTAGGTGTAGGCTGAAGGTGTTTAGTTGTAGGCTGCGGGTGGTTAGGGGTAGGCTGAGGGTGTTTAGGGGGAGACTGAGGGTGTTTAGGGCAGACAGAGGGTATTTAGGGGTAGGCTGAGGGTGTTTAGGGGTAGGCTGAAGGTGTTTAGTGGTAGACTGAGGGTGTTTAGGGGTAGGCTGAGGGTGTTTAGGGGTAGGCTGAGGGTGTTTAGAGGAGACTGAGGGTTCTCAGGAATAGGCTGAGGGTGTTTAGGGGTAGGGTGAGGGTCTTTAGGGGTAGGCTGAATGTGTTTAGGTGAAGGCTGAGGGTTTTTAGGGGAGACTGAGGATGATTAGGGGTAGGCTGAGGTTTTTTTTCGCGTAGGCTGAGAGTGTCCAGGGGTGGCTGAGTGTGTTCAGGGGTAGGCTGAGGGTATTTTGGGGTAGGCTTAGGGTGCTGAGGGGTAGACTGAGGGTGTTTAGGTGTAGTCTGAAGGTGTTTAGTGGTAGGCTGAGGGTCTTTAGGGGTAGGCTGCGGGTGGTTAGGGGTAGGCTGAGGGTGTCCAGGGGGAGACTGAGGGTGTTTAGGGGTAGGCTGAGAGTGTTTATGGGTAGGCTGAGGGTGATTAGGGGGCGACTGAGGGTGTCCAGGTGTAGGCTGAGGGTGTTTAGTGGTAGCCTGAGGGTGTATAGGGGAAGGCTGAGGGTGTTTAGGGGTAGGCTGAGGGTGTTGAGGGGGAGACTGAGGGTGTCAATGGGGAGACAGATGGAGTTTAGGAAAGGCTGAGGGTGTCCAGGGGGAGTCTGAGGGTGTTTAGGGGTAGGCTGAGGGTGTTTAGGGGTAGGCTGAGGGAGTTTCGGGGTAGGTTGAGGGTGTTTAGGGGTAGGCTGTGGGTTTCCAGGGGTAGGCTGAGGATGTTTAGGGGATGGCTGAGGTTGTTTAGGGGTTGGGTGAGGGTGTTTAGGGGTAGGGTGAGGGTGTTTAGGGGTAGGCTGAATGTGTTTAGGTGTAGGCTGAGGGTGTTTAGGGGGAGACTGAGGGTGTTTAGGGGTAGGCTGAGGGTGTTTAGGGGTAGGCTGAGGGTTTTTAGTGGTAGGCTGAGGATGTTTAGGGGGAGACTGAGGGTGTTTAATTGGAGACCGTGCGTGTTTAGGTGGAGACTGAGGGTGTTTAGGTGTAGGCTGAGGTGTTGAGGGGTAGGCGGACGTTTTTATGGGTAGGCTGAGGGTGTTTACGGGGAGACTGAGGCTGTTTGGTTGTAGGCTGAATGTGTTTAGGGGAGACTGAGGGTGTTAAGCGGTACGCTGAGTGTGTTTATGGAAGGCTGAGGGGGTTAAGGGGTAGGCTGAGGGTGTTTAGGGGGAGCCTGAGGGTGTTTAGGGGAAGGCTGATGTTGTTAAGGGGGAGACTGAGGGTGTTTAGGGATAGGCTGAGGGTGTTAAGGGGGAGACTGAGGGTGTTTAGGGGAAGGCTGATGTTGTTAAGGGGGAGACTGAGGGTGTTTAGGGATAGGCTGAGGGTGTTAAGGGGGAGACTGAGGGTGTTTAGGGGTAGGCTGAGGGTGTTAAGGGGCAGGCTGAGGGTGTTTAGGGGGAGACTGAGGATGTTTAGGGGTAGGCTGAGGTTTTTTAGGGGGATACTGAGGGTGTTTTCGCGTAGGGTGAGGGTGTTTAGGGGTAGACTGAGGTTGTTTAGGGGTAGGCTGATGGTGTTTAGGGGTAGGCTGAGGGAGTTTAGGTGTAGGCTAAGTATGTCCAGGGGGAGACTTTGGGTGTTTAGGGGTAGGTTGAGGGTGTTTAGGGGTAGGCTGAGGGTTTTTAGGGGTAGGCTGAGGGTGTTTAGGGGCAGACTGAGGTTGTTCAGGTGTAGACTGAGGGTGTTTAGGGATAGGCTGAGGGTGTTTAGGGGTAGACTGAGGGTGTTTAGGTGGAGACTGAGGGTGTTAAGGGGTAGGCTGAAGGTGTTAAGGGGTAGGCTGAGGGTGTTTAGGGGGAGACTGAGGTTGTCCAGGGGTAGGCTGAGGGTGTTTAGGGGCATGCTGAGGGTGTATTGAGGCAGGCTGAGTGTGTTTAGGGGTAGGCTGAGGGTGTTTAGGGGGAGACTGAGGGTTTCCAGGGGGTGACAGATGGAGTTTAGGTGTAGGCTGAGGGTTTTCCAGGGGGAGACTGAGGTTGTTTAGGCGTAGGCTGAGGGTGTTTAGGGGTAGGCTGAGGGTGTTTAGCGGTAGGCTGAGGGTTTCCAGGGGGAGACTGAGGTTGTTTAGGGGTAGGCTGAGGGTGTTTAGGGGTAGGCTGATGCTGTTTAGGTGTAGGCTGAGGGTGTATAAGGGTAGGCTGAGGGTGTTTAGGGGAGACTGAGGGTGTTAAGGTGTACGCTGAGAGTATTTAGGGTAGGCTGAGGGTGTTAAGGGGTAGGCTGAGGGTGTTTAGGGGGAGAATGAGGGTGTTTAGGGGTAGGCTGAGTGTTTTTATGGGGAGACTGAGGGTGTTTAGGGGTAGGCTGAGGGTGTTAAGGGGGAGACTGAGGGTGATCAGTGGTAGGCTGAGGGTGTTTATTGGTAGGCTGAGGGTGTTTATGTGTAGGCTGACGGTGTTTAGGGGTAGACTGAGGGTGTTTAAGGGTAGGCTGATGGTGTTTAGGTGTAGGCTGAGGGTGTATAGGGGTAGGCTGAGGGTTTTAAGGGGAGACTGAGGGTGATTAGGGGTAGGCTGAGCGTGTTTTAGCGTAGGCTGAGGGTGTCCAGGGGTGGCTGAGTGTGTTTTGGGGTAGGCTGAGGGTATTTTGGGGTAGGCTGAGGGTGTTTAGGGGTAGACTGAGGGTGTTTAGGTGTAGGCTGAAGGTGTTTAGGGGTAGACTGAGGGTGTTTAGGGGTAGGCTGCGGGTGTTTAGGGGTAGGCTGAGGGTGTTTAGGGGGTTGACTGAGTGTGTCCAGGGGGAGACTGATGGAGTTTAGGGGTAGGCTGAGGGTGTCCAGGGGGAGACTGAGGGTGTTTAGGGGTAGGCTGAGAGTGTTTATGGGTAGGCTGAGGGTGATTAGGGGGCGACTGAGGGTGTCCAGGGGTAGGCTGAGGGTGTTTAGGGGCATGCTGAGGGTGTATTGGGGCAGGCTGAGGGTGTTTAGGGGTAGGCTGAGGGTGTCCAGGGGGAGACTGAGGGTGTTTAGGGGTAGGCTGAGGGTGTTTAGGGGGAGACTGAGGGTGTCCAGGGGGAGACAGATGGAGTTTAGGGAAGGCTGAGGGTGTCCAGGGGAGACTGAGGGTGTTTAGGGGTAGGCTGAGGGTGTTTAGGTGGAGACTGAGGGTGTCCAGGGGGTGACAGTTGGAGTTTAGGGGTAGGCTGAAGGTTTTCCAGGGGGAGACTGAGGTTGTTTAGGGGTAGGCTGAGTGTGTTTAGGGGTAGGCTGATGGTTTTTAGGTGTAGGCTGAGGGTGTATAGGGGTTAGGCTGAGGGTGTTTAGGGGTAGGCTGAGGGTTTCCAGGGGGAGACTGATGTTGTTTAGGGGTAGGCTGAGTGTGTTTAGGGGTAGGCTGATGGTGTTTAGGTGTAGGCTGAGGGTGTATAGGGGTAGGCTGAGGGTGTTTAGGGGAGACTGAGGGTGTTAAGTTGTACGCTGAGGGTGTTTAGGGTAGGCTGAGGGTGTTAAGGGGTAGGCTGAGGGTGTTTAGGGGGAGACTGAGGGTGTTTAGGGGTAGGCTGAGTGTGTTTATGGGGAGACTGAGTGTGTTTAGGGGTAGGCTGAGGGTGTTAAGGGGGAGACTGAGGGTGTTTAGGGCAGACAGAGGGTGTTTTAGTGTAGGCTGAGGGTGTCCTGGGGTGGATGAGTGTGTTTAGGGGTAGGCTGAGTGTATTTTGGGGTAGGCTGAGGGTGTTTAGGGGTAGACTGACGGTGTTTAGGTGTAGGTTGAAGGTGTTTAGGTGAAGGCTGAGGATGTTTATGGGTAGGCTGAGGGTGGTTAGGGGTAGGCTGAGGGTGTTTAGGGGGAGACTGAGTGTTTCCAGGGGGAGACTGATGGAGTTTAGGGGTAGGCTGAGCGTGTCCAGGGGGAGACTGAGGGTGTTTAGGGGCAGGCTGAGGGTTTTTAGGGGTAGGTTGAGGGTGATTAGGGGGCAACTGAGGGTGTCCAGGGGTAGGCTGAGGGTGTTTAGTGGTAGGCTGAGGGTGTATAGGGGTAGGCTGAGGGTGTTTAGGGGTAGGCTGAGGGTGTTTAGGGGGAGACTGAGGGTGTCCAGGGGGAGACTGATGGAGTTTAGGGAAGGCTGAGTGTATCCCGGGGGAGACAGATTGAGTTTAGGTTAGGCTGAGGGTGTTTAGGGGTAGGCTGAGGGTGTTTAGGGGGAGACTGAGGGTGTCCAGGGGTAGGCTGAGGGTGTTTAGGGGGAGACTGAGGTTGTTTAGGGGTAGGCTGAGGGTGTCCAGGTGGAGACTGAGGGTGTTTAGGGGTAGGCTGAGGGTGTTTAGGGGTAGGCTGAGGGTGTTTAGGGGTAGGCCGAGTGTGTTTAGGGTAGGGTGAGGAAGTTTAGGGGTAGGCTGAGTGTGTTTAGGTGTAGGCTGAGGGTGTTAAGGGGGAGACTGAGAGTTTTTAGGGGTAGGCTGAGGCTGTTTAGTGGGAGACAGAGGGTTTTTAGGGGTAGGTTGAGGGTGTTGAGGGTTCGGCTGAGGTTGTTTAGGGGTAGGCTGAGGTTGTCCAGGGGGAGACTGAGGGTGTTTAGGGGTAGGCTGAGGGTGTTTAGGGGGAGACTGAGGGTGTTTAGGGGGAGACTGAGGGTGTTTAGTGGTAGGCTAAGGGTTTCCAGGGGGAGACTGAGGGTGTTTAGGGGTAGGCTGAGGGTGTTGAGGGTTAGGGTGAGGGTTTTTAGGGGTAGGCTGAGGGTGTCCAGGTGGAGACTGAGGGTGTTTAGGGGTAGGCTGATGGTGTTTAGGTGTAGGCTGAGGGTGTATAGGGGTAGGCTGAGGGTTTTTAAGGGAGACTGAGGATGATTAGGGGTAGGCTGAGGGTGTTTTAGCGTAGGCTGAGGGTGTCCAGAGGTGGCTGAGTGTGTTTAGGGGTAGGCTGAGGGTATTTTGGGGTAGGCTGATGGTGTTTAGGGGTAGACTGAGGGTGTTTAGGTGTAGGCTGAAGGTGTTTAGTTGTAGGCTGCGGGTGGTTAGGGGTAGGCTGAGGGTGTTTAGGGGGAGACTGTTTGTGTCCAGGGGGAGACTGATGGAGTTTAGGGGTAGGCTGAGGGTGTCCAGGGGGAGACTGAGGGTGTTTAGGGGTAGGTTGAGAGTGTTTATGGGTAGGCTGAGGGTGATGTGTGGCGACTGAGGGTGTCCAGGTGTAGGCTGAGGGTGTTTAGTGGAAGCCTGAGGGTGTATAGGGTAGGCCGAGGGTGTTTAGGGGTAGGCTGAGGGTGTTTAGGGGTAGGCTGAGGGTGTTTAGGGGTAGGCTGAGTGTGTTTATGGGTAGGCTGAGGGTGTTTAGGGGGAGACTGTGGGTTTCCAGGGGGAGACAGATGGAGTTTAGGGAAGGCTGAGGTTGTCCAGGGAGAGACTGAGGGTGTTTAGGGGTAGGCTGAGGGTGTTTAGGGGTAGGCTGAGGGTGTTTAGGGGTATGCTGAGGGTGTTTAGTGGTAGCCTGAGGGTGTATAGGGTAGGCTGAGGGTGTTTATTGGTAGGCTGAGAGTGTTTATGGGTAGGCTGAGGGTGATTAGGGGGCGACTGAGGGTGTCCAGGGGTAGGCTGAGGGTGTTTAGTGGTAGCCTGAGTGTGTATAGGGTAGGCTGAGGGTGTTCAGGGGTAGGCTGAGGGTATTTAGGGGGAGACTGAGGGTGTCCAGGGGGAGACAGATGGAGTTTAGGGAAGGCTGAGTGTGTCCAGGGAGAGACTGAGGGTGTTTAGGGGTAGGCTGAGGGTGTTTAGGGGGAGACTGCGGGTGTTTAGGGGTAGGCAGAGGGAGTTTAGAGGTAAGTTGAGGGTGTTTAGGGGTAGGCTGTGGGTGTCCAGGGGGAGACTGAGGGTGTTTAGGGGTAGGCTGAGGGTCTTTAGGGGTAGGCTAAGTATGTCCAGGGGTAGACTTTGGGTGTTTAGGGGTAGGCTGAGGGTCTTTAGGGTTAGGGTGAGGGTTTTTAGGGGTAGGCTGAGGGTGTTTAGAGGCAGACTGAGGGAGTTTAGGAGTAGACAGAGGGTGTTTAGGGGTAGGCTGAGGGTGTTTAGGGGTAGACTGAGGGTGTTTAGGTGGAGACTGAGGGTGTTTAGGTGGAGACTGAGGGTGTTTAGGTGTAGGCTGAGGTGTTGAGGGGTAGGCAGAAGTTGTTAGGAGTAGTCTGAGGGTGTTTAGGGGGAGACTGAGGCTGTTTGGTTGTAGGCTGATTGGGTTTAGGTGAGACTGAGGGTGTAAAGGGGTACGCTGAGGGTGTTTATGGGGAGACTGAGGGTGTTTAGGGGTAGGCTGAGGGTGTTCATGGGGTGACTGAGGGTGTTTAGTGGTAGGCTCAGTGTGTTTAGGGGCAGGCTGAGGGTGTTAAGTGGGTGACTGATGGTGTTTAGGGGTAGGCTGAGGGTGTTAAGGAGGAGACTGAGGGTGTTTCGGGGTAGGCTGAGGGTGTTTAGGTGTAGGCTGAGGGTGTATAGGGGTAGGTAAGGGTGTTTATTGGAGACTAAGATGTTAAGCTGTACGCTGAGGGTGTTTAGGGTAGGATGAGGGTGTTAAGGGGTAGGCTGAGGGTGTTTAGGGGGAGACTGAGGGTGTTTAGGGGTAGGCTGAGGGTGTTAAGGGGGAGACTGAGGGTGTTTAGGGGTAGGCTGATGGTGCTAAGAAAGAGACTGAGGGTGTTTAGGGGTAGGCATAGGGTGTTTAGGGGTAGGCTGATGGTGTTTAGTGTAGGCTGAGGGTGTATAGGGGTAGGCTGAGGGTTTTTAGGGGAGACTGAGGGTGATTAGGGGTAGGCTGAGGGTGTTTTAGCGTAGGCTGAGGGTGTCCTGAGGTGGCTGAGTGTGTTTAGGGGTAGGCTGAGGGTATTTTGGGGTAGGCTGATGGTGTTTAGGGGTAGACTGAGGGTGTTTAGGTGTAGGCTGAAGGTGTTTAGTTGTAGGCTGCGGGTGGTCAGGGGTAGGCTGAGGGTGTTTAGGGGGAGACTGTGTGTGTCCAGGGGGAGACTGATGGAGTTTAGGGGTAGGCTGAGGGTGTCCAGGGGGAGACTGAGGGTGTTTAGGGGTAGGCTGAGAGTGTTTATGGGTAGGCTGAGGGTGATTTGGGGCGACTGAGGGTGTCCAGGGGTAGGCTGAGGGTGTTTAGTGGTAGCCTGAGGGTGTATAGGGTTAGGCTGAGGATGTTTAGGGGTAGGCTGAGGGTGTTTATGGGTAGGCTGAGGGTGATTAGGGGGCGACTGAGGCTGTCCAGGGGTAGGCTGAGGGTGTTTAGTGGTAGCCTGAGTGTGTATAGGGTAGGCTGAGGGTGTTCAGGGGTAGGCTGAGGGTATTTAGGGGGAGACTGAGGGTGTCCAGGGGGAGACAGATGGAGTTTAGGGAAGGCTGAGGTTGTCCAGGGAGAGACTGAGGGTGTTTAGGGGTAGGCTGAGGGTGTTTAGTGGTAGCCTGAGGGTGTATAGGGTTAGGCTGAGGGTGTTTAGGGGTAGGCTGAGGGTGTTTAGGGGGAGACTGAGGGTGTCCAGGGGGAGACTGATGGAGTTTAGGGAAGGCTGAGTGTGTCCCGGGGAGACAGATTGAGTTTAGGGTAGGCTGAGGGTGTTTAGGGGTAGGCTGAGGGTGTTTAGGGGGAGACTGAGGGTGTCCAGGGGTAGGCTGAGGGTGTTTAGGGGGAGACTGAGGTTGTTTAGGGGTAGGCTGAGGGTGTCCAGGTGGAGACTGACGGTGTTTAGGGGTAGGCTGAGGGTGTTTAGGGGTAGGCTGAGGGTGTTTAGGGGTAGGCCGAGTGTGTTTAGGGTAGGGTGAGGAAGTTTAGGGGTAGGCTGAGTGTGTTTAGGTGTAGGCTGAGGGTGTTTAGGGGGAGACTGAGGGTTTTTAGGGGTAGGCTGAGGGTGTTTAGTGGGAGACAGAGGGTGTTTAGGGGTAGGCTGAGGGTGTTGAGGGTTAGGCTGAGGTTGTTTAGGGGTAGGCTGAGGTTGTCCAGGGGGAGACTGAGGGTGTTTACGGGTAGGCTGAGGGTGTTTAGGGGGAGACTGAGGGTGTTTAGGGGGAGACTGAGGGTCTTTAGTGGTAGGCTAAGGGTTTCCAGGGTGAGACTGAGGGTGTTTAGGGGTAGGCTGAGGGTGTTTAGGGTTTGGGTGAGGGTTCTTAGGGGTAGGCTGAGGGTGTTTAGAGGCAGACTGAGGGAGCTTAGGAGTAGACAGAGGGTGTTTAGGGGTAGGCTGATGGTGTTTAGGGGTAGACTGAGGGTGTTTAGGTGGAGACTGAGGGTGTTTAGGTGGAGACTGAGGGTGTTTAGGTGTAGGCTGAGGTGTTGAGGGGTAGGCGGAAGTTGTTAGGAGTAGTCTGAGGGTGTTTAGGGGGAGACTGAGGGTGTTTAGGTGGAGACTGAGGGTGTTTAGGTGTAGGCTGAGGTGTTGAGGGGTAGGCGGAAGTTGTTAGGAGTAGTCTGAGGGTGTTTAGGGGGAGACTGAAGCTGTTTGGTTGTAGGCTGATTGGGTTTAGGTGAGACTGAGGGTGTTAAGGGGTACGCTGAGGGTGTTTATGGGGAGACTGAGGGTGTTTATGGGTAGGCTGAGGGTGTTCATGGGGTGACTGAGGGTGTTTAGTGGTAGGCTCAGTGTGTTTAGGGGTAGGCTGAGGGTGTTAAGTGGGCCACTGATGGTGTTTAGGGGTAGGCTGAGGGTGTTAAGGAGGAGACTGAGGGTGTTTAGGGGTAGGCTGAAGGTGTTTAGGTGTAGGCTGAGGGTCTATAGGGGTAGGTAAGGGTGTTTATTGGAGACTTAGATGTTAAGGTGTACGCTGAGGCTGTATAGGGTAGGCTGAGGGTGTTAAGGGGTAGGCTGAGCTGTGTTTTGGGGGAGACTGAGGGTGTTTAGGGGTAGGCTGAGTGTGTTAAGGGGGAGACTGAGGGTGTTTAGGGGTAGGCTGAGGGTGTTAAGTGGGTGACTGAGGGTGTTTAGGGGCAGGCTGAGGGTGTTAAGGAGGAGACTGAGGGTGTTTAGGGGTAGGCTGAGGGTGTTTAGGGGTAGGCTGAGGGTGTTTAGGGGGAGACTGAGGTTGTTTAGGGGTAGGCTGAGGGTGTCCAGGTGGAGACTGAGGGTGTTTATGGGTAGGCTGAGGGTGTTTAGGGGTAGGCTGAGGGTGTTTAGGGGTAGGCCGAGTGTGTTTAGGGTAGGGTGAGGAAGTTTAGGGGTAGGCTGAGTGTGTTTAGGTGTAGGCTGAGGGTGTTTAGGGGGAGACTGAGGGTTTTTAGGGGTAGGCTGAGGGTGTTTAGTGGGAGACAGAGGGTGTTTAGGGGTAGGCTGAGGGTGTTGAGGGTTAGGCTGAGGTTGTTTAGGGGTAGGCTGAGGTTGTCCAAGGGGAGACTGAGGGTGTTTAGGGGTAGGCTGAGGGTGTTTAGGGGGAGACTGAGGGTGTTTAGGGGGAGACTGAGGGTGTTTAGTGGTAGGCTAAGGGTTTCCAGGGTGAGACTGAGGGTGTTTAGGGGTAGGCTGAGGGTGTTTAGGGTTAGGGTGAGGGTTCTTAGGGGTAGGCTGAGGGTGTTTAGAGGCAGACTGAGGGAGTTTAGGAGTAGACAGAGGCTGTTTAGGGGTAGGCCGATGGTGTTTAGGGGTAGACTGAGGGTGTTTAGGAGGAGACTGAGGGTGTTTAGGTGGAGACTGAGGGTGTTTAGGTGTAGGCTGAGGTGTTGAGGGGTAGGCGGAAGTTGTTAGGAGTAATCTGAGGTTGTTTAGGGGGAGACTGAGGCTGTTTGGTTGTAGGATGATTGGGTTTAGGTGAGACTGAGGGTGTTAAGGGGTACGCTGAGGGTGTTTATGGGGAGACTGAGTTTGTTTATGGGTAAGGCTGATGGTGTTTAGTGTAGGCTGAGGGTGTTTAGGGGTAGGCCGAGTGTGTTTATTGTAGGTTGAAGGAGTTTAAGGGTAGGCTGAGTGTGTTTATGTGTAGGCTGAGGGTGTTTAGGGGGAGACTGAGGGTTTTTAGGGTTAGGCTGAGGGTGTTTAGTGGGAGACAGAGGGTGTTTAGGGGTAGGCTGAGTGTGTTGAGGGGTAGTCTGATGTTGTTTAGGGGTAGGCTGAGGTTGTCCAGGGGGAGACTGAGGGTGTTTAGGGGGAGGCTGAGGGTGTTTAGGGGGAGACTGAGGGTGTTTAGGGGGAGACTGAGGGTGTTTAGTGGTAGGCTTAGGGTTTCCAGGGGGAGACTGAGGGTGTTTAGGGGTAGGCTGAGGGTGTTTAGGGTTACGGTGAGGGTTTTTAGGGGTAGGCTGAGGGTGTTTAGGGGGAGACTGTGTGTGTCCAGGGGGAGACTGATGGAGTTTAGGGGTAGGCTGAGGGTGTCCAGGGGGAGACTGAGGGTGTTTAGGGGTAGGCTGAGAGTGTTTATGGGTAGGCTGAGGGTGATTTGGGGCGACTGAGGGTGTCCAGGGGTAGGCTGAGGGTGTTTAGTGGTAGCCTGAGGGTGTATAGGGTTAGGCTGAGGATGTTTAGGGGTAGGCTGAGGGTGTTTATGGGTAGGCTGAGGGTGATTAGGGGGCGACTGAGGCTGTCCAGGGGTAGGCTGAGGGTGTTTAGTGGTAGCCTGAGTGTGTATAGGGTAGGCTGAGGGTGTTCAGGGGTAGGCTGAGGGTATTTAGGGGGAGACTGAGGGTGTCCAGGGGGAGACAGATGGAGTTTAGGGAAGGCTGAGGTTGTCCAGGGAGAGACTGAGGGTGTTTAGGGGTAGGCTGAGGGTGTTTAGTGGTAGCCTGAGGGTGTATAGGGTTAGGCTGAGGGTGTTTAGGGGTAGGCTGAGGGTGTTTAGGGGGAGACTGAGGGTGTCCAGGGGGAGACTGATGGAGTTTAGGGAAGGCTGAGTGTGTCCCGGGGAGACAGATTGAGTTTAGGGTAGGCTGAGGGTGTTTAGGGGTAGGCTGAGGGTGTTTAGGGGGAGACTGAGGGTGTCCAGGGGTAGGCTGAGGGTGTTTAGGGGGAGACTGAGGTTGTTTAGGGGTAGGCTGAGGGTGTCCAGGTGGAGACTGACGGTGTTTAGGGGTAGGCTGAGGGTGTTTAGGGGTAGGCTGAGGGTGTTTAGGGGTAGGCCGAGTGTGTTTAGGGTAGGGTGAGGAAGTTTAGGGGTAGGCTGAGTGTGTTTAGGTGTAGGCTGAGGGTGTTTAGGGGGAGACTGAGGGTTTTTAGGGGTAGGCTGAGGGTGTTTAGTGGGAGACAGAGGGTGTTTAGGGGTAGGCTGAGGGTGTTGAGGGTTAGGCTGAGGTTGTTTAGGGGTAGGCTGAGGTTGTCCAGGGGGAGACTGAGGGTGTTTACGGGTAGGCTGAGGGTGTTTAGGGGGAGACTGAGGGTGTTTAGGGGGAGACTGAGGGTCTTTAGTGGTAGGCTAAGGGTTTCCAGGGTGAGACTGAGGGTGTTTAGGGGTAGGCTGAGGGTGTTTAGGGTTTGGGTGAGGGTTCTTAGGGGTAGGCTGAGGGTGTTTAGAGGCAGACTGAGGGAGCTTAGGAGTAGACAGAGGGTGTTTAGGGGTAGGCTGATGGTGTTTAGGGGTAGACTGAGGGTGTTTAGGTGGAGACTGAGGGTGTTTAGGTGGAGACTGAGGGTGTTTAGGTGTAGGCTGAGGTGTTGAGGGGTAGGCGGAAGTTGTTAGGAGTAGTCTGAGGGTGTTTAGGGGGAGACTGAGGGTGTTTAGGTGGAGACTGAGGGTGTTTAGGTGTAGGCTGAGGTGTTGAGGGGTAGGCGGAAGTTGTTAGGAGTAGTCTGAGGGTGTTTAGGGGGAGACTGAAGCTGTTTGGTTGTAGGCTGATTGGGTTTAGGTGAGACTGAGGGTGTTAAGGGGTACGCTGAGGGTGTTTATGGGGAGACTGAGGGTGTTTATGGGTAGGCTGAGGGTGTTCATGGGGTGACTGAGGGTGTTTAGTGGTAGGCTCAGTGTGTTTAGGGGTAGGCTGAGGGTGTTAAGTGGGCCACTGATGGTGTTTAGGGGTAGGCTGAGGGTGTTAAGGAGGAGACTGAGGGTGTTTAGGGGTAGGCTGAAGGTGTTTAGGTGTAGGCTGAGGGTCTATAGGGGTAGGTAAGGGTGTTTATTGGAGACTTAGATGTTAAGGTGTACGCTGAGGCTGTATAGGGTAGGCTGAGGGTGTTAAGGGGTAGGCTGAGCTGTGTTTTGGGGGAGACTGAGGGTGTTTAGGGGTAGGCTGAGTGTGTTAAGGGGGAGACTGAGGGTGTTTAGGGGTAGGCTGAGGGTGTTAAGTGGGTGACTGAGGGTGTTTAGGGGCAGGCTGAGGGTGTTAAGGAGGAGACTGAGGGTGTTTAGGGGTAGGCTGAGGGTGTTTAGGGGTAGGCTGAGGGTGTTTAGGGGGAGACTGAGGTTGTTTAGGGGTAGGCTGAGGGTGTCCAGGTGGAGACTGAGGGTGTTTATGGGTAGGCTGAGGGTGTTTAGGGGTAGGCTGAGGGTGTTTAGGGGTAGGCCGAGTGTGTTTAGGGTAGGGTGAGGAAGTTTAGGGGTAGGCTGAGTGTGTTTAGGTGTAGGCTGAGGGTGTTTAGGGGGAGACTGAGGGTTTTTAGGGGTAGGCTGAGGGTGTTTAGTGGGAGACAGAGGGTGTTTAGGGGTAGGCTGAGGGTGTTGAGGGTTAGGCTGAGGTTGTTTAGGGGTAGGCTGAGGTTGTCCAAGGGGAGACTGAGGGTGTTTAGGGGTAGGCTGAGGGTGTTTAGGGGGAGACTGAGGGTGTTTAGGGGGAGACTGAGGGTGTTTAGTGGTAGGCTAAGGGTTTCCAGGGTGAGACTGAGGGTGTTTAGGGGTAGGCTGAGGGTGTTTAGGGTTAGGGTGAGGGTTCTTAGGGGTAGGCTGAGGGTGTTTAGAGGCAGACTGAGGGAGTTTAGGAGTAGACAGAGGCTGTTTAGGGGTAGGCCGATGGTGTTTAGGGGTAGACTGAGGGTGTTTAGGAGGAGACTGAGGGTGTTTAGGTGGAGACTGAGGGTGTTTAGGTGTAGGCTGAGGTGTTGAGGGGTAGGCGGAAGTTGTTAGGAGTAATCTGAGGTTGTTTAGGGGGAGACTGAGGCTGTTTGGTTGTAGGATGATTGGGTTTAGGTGAGACTGAGGGTGTTAAGGGGTACGCTGAGGGTGTTTATGGGGAGACTGAGTTTGTTTATGGGTAAGGCTGATGGTGTTTAGTGTAGGCTGAGGGTGTTTAGGGGTAGGCCGAGTGTGTTTATTGTAGGTTGAAGGAGTTTAAGGGTAGGCTGAGTGTGTTTATGTGTAGGCTGAGGGTGTTTAGGGGGAGACTGAGGGTTTTTAGGGTTAGGCTGAGGGTGTTTAGTGGGAGACAGAGGGTGTTTAGGGGTAGGCTGAGTGTGTTGAGGGGTAGTCTGATGTTGTTTAGGGGTAGGCTGAGGTTGTCCAGGGGGAGACTGAGGGTGTTTAGGGGGAGGCTGAGGGTGTTTAGGGGGAGACTGAGGGTGTTTAGGGGGAGACTGAGGGTGTTTAGTGGTAGGCTTAGGGTTTCCAGGGGGAGACTGAGGGTGTTTAGGGGTAGGCTGAGGGTGTTTAGGGTTACGGTGAGGGTTTTTAGGGGTAGGCTGAGGGTGTTTAGTGGCAGGCTCAGGGAGTTTAGGAGTAGACAGAGGGTGTTTAGGAGTAGGCTGAGGGTGTTTAGGGGTAGACTGAGGGTGTTTAGGTGGAGACTAAGGGTGTTTAGGTGGAGACTGAGGGTGTTTAGGTGTAGGCTGAGGTGTTGAGGGGTAGGCGGAGGTTGTTAGGAGTAGTCTGAGGGTGTTTAGGGGGAGACTGAGGCTGTTTGGTTGTAGGCTGATTGGGTTTAGGGGAGACTGAGGTCGTTAAGGGGTACGCTGAGGTTGTTTATGGGGAGACTGAGGGTGTTTAGGGGTAGGCTGAGCGTGTTCAAGGGGTGACTGAGGGTGTTTAGTGGTAGGCTCAGGGTGTTTAGGGGTAGGCTGAGGGTGTTAAGTGGGTGACTGAGGGTGTTTAGTGGTAGGCTGAGGGTGTTAAGGAGGAGACTGAGGGTGTTTAGGGGTAGGCTGAGGGTGTTTAGGTGTAGGCTGTGGGTGTATAGGGGTAGGCTGAGGGTGTTTATTGGAGACTGAGATGTTAAGGTGTACGCTGAGGCTGTATAGGGTAGGCTGAGGGTGTTAAGGGGTAGGCTGAGGGTGTTTAGGGGGAGACTGAGGGTGTTTAGGGGTAGGCTGAGGGTGTTTAGGGGTAGGCCGAGTGTGTTTAGGGTAGGGTGAGGAAGTTTAGGGGTAGGCTGAGTGTGTTTAGGTGTAGGCTGAGGGTGTTTAGGGGGAGACTGAGGGTTTTTAGGGGTAGGCTGAGGGTGTTTAGTGGGAGACAGAGGGTGTTTAGGGGTAGGCTGAGGGTGTTGAGGGTTAGGCTGATGTTGTTTAGGGGTAGGCTGAGGTTGTCCAGGGGGAGACTGAGGGTGTTTAGGGGTAGGCTGAGGGTGTTTAGGGGGAGACTGAGGGTGTTTAGGGGGAGACTGAGGGTGTTTAGTGGTAGGCTAAGGGTTTCCAGGGTGAGACTGAGGGTGTTTAGGGGTAGGCTGAGGGTGTTTAGGGTTAGGGTGAGGGTTCTTAGGGGTAGGCTGAGGGTGTTTAGAGGCAGACTGAGGCAGTTTAGGAGTAGACAGAGGGTGTTAAGGGGTAGGCTGATGGTGTTTAGGGGTAGACTGAGGGTGTTTAGGTGGAGACTGAGGGTGTCCAGGGGTAGGCTGAGGGTGTTTAGTGGTAGCCTGAGGGTGTATAGGGTAGGTTGAGGGTGTTTAGGGGTAGGCTGAGGGTGTTTAGGGGGAGACTGAGGGTGTCCAGGGGGAGACAGATGGAGTTTAGGGAAGGCTGATGGTGTCCAGGGAGAGACTGAGGGTGTTAAGGGGTAGGCTGAGGGTGTTTAGGTGTAGGATGAGGGTGTTTAGGGGTCGGCTGAGGGTGTTTAGGGGTAGGCTGAGGGAGTTTAAGGGTAAGTTGAGGGTGTTTAGGGGTAGGCTGTGGGTTTCCAGGGGGAGACTGAGGGTGTTTAGGTGAAGGCCGAGGGTGTTTAGTGGTACGCAAAGTGTTTCCAGGGGGAGACTGAGGGTGTTTAGGGGTAGGCTGAGGGTGTTTAGGGGT
Organism: Isurus oxyrinchus; assembly: GCA_026770705.1. Taxonomy (NCBI): domain Eukaryota; kingdom Metazoa; phylum Chordata; class Chondrichthyes; order Lamniformes; family Lamnidae; genus Isurus; species Isurus oxyrinchus. Next base: position 1,003,657 of record JANJGN010000094.1, on the reverse strand, counting down.
AGGCTAAGTATGTCCAGGGGTAGACTTTGTGTTTTTAGGGGTAGGCTGAGGGTGTTTAGGGGTAGGCTGAGGGTTTTTAGGGGTAGGCTGAGGGTGTTTAGGGGCAGACTGAGGGTGTTCAGGTGTAGACTGAGGGTGTTTAGGGGTAGGCTGAGGGTGTTTAGGTGGAGACTGAGGGTGTTTAGGGGTAGGCTGAAGGTGTTAAGGGGTAGGCTCAGGGTGTTTAGGGGGAGACTGAGGGTGTCCAGGGGTAGGCTGAGGGTGTTTAGGGGCATGCTGAGGGTGTATTGGGGCAGGCTGAGGGTGTTTAGGGGTAGGCTGAGGGTGTTTAGGGGGAGATTGAGTGTGTTTAGGGGTAGGCTGAGGGTGTTTAGGGGTAGGCTGAGCGTTTCCAGGGGGAGACTGACGTTGTTTAGGGGGAGGCTGAGGGTGTTTAGGGACAGGCTGATGGTGTTTAGGTGTAGGCTGAGGGTGTATAGGGGTAGGCTGAGGGTGTTTAGGGGAGACTGAGGGTGTTAAGGTGTACGCTGAGGGTGTTTAGGGTATGCTGAGGGTGTTTAGGGGTAGGCTGAGGGTGTTTAGGGGTAGGCTGAGGGTGTTTAGGGGGAGACTGAGGGTGTCCAGGGGGAGACAGATGGAGTTTAGGGAAGGCTGAGGGTGTCCAGGGAGAGACTGAGGGTGTTAAGGGGTAGGCTGAGGGTGTTTAGGGGTAGGCTGAGGGTGTTTAGGGGCAGGCTGAGGGAGTTTAGGGTTAGGCTGAGGGAGTCCAGGGGGAGACTGAGGGTGTTTAGGGGTAGGCTGAGAGTGTTTATGGGTAGGCTGAGGGTGTTTAGGGGTAGGCTGAGGGTGTTTAGGGGGAGACTGAGGGTGTCCAGGGAGAGATAGAGGGTGTTTAGGGGTAGGCTGAGGGTGTTTAGGGGCCGGCTGAGGGTGTTTAGGGGTCGGCTGAGGGAGTTTAGGGGTAGGCTGTGGGTGTCCTGGGGAAGACTGAGGGTGTATACGTGAAGGCCGAGGGTGTTTAGTGGTAGGCAAAGGGTTTCCAGGGGGAGTCTGAGGGTGTTTAGGGGTAGGCTGAGGGTGTTTAGGGGTAGGCTAAGTATGTCCAGGGGTAGACTTTGGGTGTTTAGGGGTAGGCTGAGGGTGTTTAGGGGCAGACTGAGGGTGTTCAGGTGTAGACTGAGGGTGTTTAGGGGTAGGCTGAGGGTGTTTAGGGGTAGACTTAGGGTGTTTAGGTGGTGACTGAGGGTGTTTAGGGGTAGGCTGAAGGTGTTAAGGGGTAGGCTGAGGGTGTTAATGGGGAGACTTTGGGTGTCCAGGGGTAGGTTGAGGGTGTTTAGGGGCAGGCTGAGGGTGTATTGGGGCAGGCTGAGGGTGTTTAGGGGTAGGCTGAGGGTGTTTAGGGGGAGACTGAGTGTGTTTAGGGGTAGGCTGAGGGTGTTTAGGGGTAGGCTGAGGGTTTCCAGGGGGAGACTGACGTTGTTTAGGGGTAGGCTGAGGGTGTTTAGGGGCAGGCTGATGGTGTTTAGGTGTAGGTTGAGGGTGTATAGGGGTAGGCTGAGGGTGTTTAGGGGAGACTGAGGGTGTTAAGGTGTACGCTGAGGGTGTTTAGGGTAGGCTGAGTGTGTTACGGGGTAGGCTGAGGGTGTTTAGGGGGAGACAGAGGGTGTTTAGGGGTAGGCTGAGTGTGTTTATGGGGAGACTGAGGGTGTTTAGAGGTAGGCTGAGGGTGTTAAGGGGGAGACTGAGGGTGGTTCGGGCAGACAGAGGGTGTTTATGGGAGGCTGAGTGTGTTTAGGGGTAGGCTGAGGGTGTTTAGGGGCAGACTGAGGGTGTCCAGGGGGAGACTGATGGAGTTTACGGAAGGCTGAGTGTGTCCCGGGGGAGAATGAGGGTGTTTAGGGTAGGCTGAGGGTGTTTAGGGGTAGGCTGAGAGTGTTTAGGGGGAGACTGAGGGTGTCCAGGGGTAGGCCGAGGGTGTTTATGGGGAGACTGAGGTTGTTTAGGGGTATGCTGTGGGTGTCCAGGTGGAGAATGAGGGTGTTTAGGGGTAGGCTGAGGGTGTTTAGGGGTAGGCTGAGGGTGTTTAGGGGTAGGCTGAGTGTGTTTAGGTGTAGGCTGAGGGTGTTTAGGGGGAGACTGAGGGTTTTTAGGGTTAGGCTGAGGGTGTTTAGTGGGAGACAGAGGGTGTTTAGGGGTAGGCTGAGGGTGTTGAGGGGTAGGCTGAGGTTGTTTAGGGGTAGGCTGAGGTTGTCCAGGGGGAGACTGAGGGTGTTTAGGGGTAGGCTGAGGGTGTTTAGGGGGAGACTGAGGGTGTTTAGGGGGAGACTGAGGGTGTTTAGTGGTAGGCTACGGGTTTCCAGGGGGAGACTGAGGGTGTTTAGGGGTAGGCTAAGCATTTCCAGGGGGAGACTGAGGTTGTTTAGGGGTAGGCTGAGAGTGTTTAGGGTTAGGGTGAGGGTTTTTAGGGGTATGCTGAGGGTGTTTAGAGGCAGACTGAGGGAGTTAAGGAGTAGACAGAGGGTGTTTAGGGGTAGGCTGAGGGTGTTTAGGGTTAGACTGAGGGTGTTTAGGTGGAGACTGAGGGTGTTTAGGTGGAGACTGAGTGTGTTTAGGTGTAGGCTGAGGTGTTGAGGGGTAGGCGGAGGTTGTTAGGAGTAGTCTGAGGGTGTTTAGGGGGAGACTGAGGTTGTTTGGTTGTAGGCTGATTGGGTTTAGGGGAGACTGAGAGTGTTAAGGGGTACGCTGAGGGTGTTTATGGGGAGACTGAGGGTGTTTAGGGGTAGGCTGAGGGTGATCAAGGGGTGACTGAGGGTGTTTAGTGGTAGGCGCAGGGTGTTTAGGGGTAGGCTGAGGGTGTAGGTGGGTGACTGAGGGTGTTTAGGGGTAGGCTGAGGGTGTTAAGGAGGAGACTGAGGGTGTTTAGGGGTAGGCTGAGGGTGTTTAGGTGTTGGCTGAGGGTGTATATGGGTAGGCTGTGGGTGTTTATTGGAGACTGAGATGTTAAGGTGTACGCTGAGGCTGTATAGGGTAGGCTGAGGGTGTTAAGGGGTAGGCTGAGGGTGTTTAGGGGGAGACTGAGGTTGTTTAGGGGTAGGGTGAGGGTGTTACGGGGGAGAATGAGGGTGTTTAGGGGTAGGCTGAGGGTGCTAAGAAAGAGACTGAGGGTGTTTAGGGGTAGGCATAGGGTGTTTAGGGTTATGCTGAGGGTGTTTAGGGGTAGGCTGATGCTGTTTAGTGTAGGCTGAGGGTGTATAGGGGTAGGCTGAGGGTTTTTTGGGGAGACTGAGGGTGATTAGGGGTAGGCTGAGGGTGTTTTAGCGTAGGCTGAGGGTGTCCAGAGGTGGCTGAGTGTGTTTAGGGGTAGGCTGAGGGTATTTTGGGGTAGGCTGATGGTGTTTTGGGGTAGACTGAGGGTGTTTAGGTGTAGGCTGAAGGTGTTTAGGGGTAGGCTGCGGGTGGTTAGGGGTAGGCTGAGGGTGTTTAGGGGGAGACTGTGTGTGTCCAGGGGGAGACTGATGGAGTTTAGGGGTAGGCTGAGGGTGTCCAGACGGAGACTGAGGGTGTTTATGGGTAGGCTGAGAGTGTTTATGTGTAGGCTGAGGGTGATTAGGGGCGACTGAGGGTGTCCAGGGGTAGGCTGAGGGTGTTTAGTGGTAGCCTCAGGGTGTATAGTGTTAGGCTGAGGGTGTTTAGGGGTAGGCTGAGGGTGTTTAGGGGTAGGCTGTGTGTGTTTAGGGGAGACTGAGGGTGTTAAGGTGTACGCTGAGGGTGTTTAGGGTAGGCTGAGGGTGTTACGGGGTAGGCTGAGGGTGTTTAGGGGGAGACAGAGGGTATTTAGGGGTAGGCTGAGTGTGTATATGGGGAGACTGAGGGTGTTTAGGGGTAGGCTGAGGGTGTTGAGGGGGAGACTGAGGGTGTTTAGGGCAGACAGAGGGTGTTTATGGGTAGGCTGAGTGTGTTTAGGGGTAGACTGAGGGTGTCCAGGGGGAGACTGATGGAGTTTACGGAAGGCTGAGTGTGTCCCGGGGGAGACTGAGGGTGTTTAGGGTAGGCTGAGGGTGTTTAGGGGTAGGCTGAGGGTGTTTAGGGGGAGACTGAGGGTGTCCAGGGGTAGGCCGAGGGTGTTTAGGGGGAGACTGAGGTTGTTTAGGGGTAGGCTGTGGGTGTCCAGGTGGAGACTGAGGGTGTTTAGGGGTAGGCTGTGGGTGTTTAGGGGTAGGCTGAGGGTGTTAAGGGGTAGGCCGAGTGTGTTTAGGGTAGGGTGAGGGAGTTTAGGGGTAGGCTGCGTGTGTTTAGGTGTAGGCTGAGGGTGTTTAGGGGGAGACTGAGGGTTTTTAGGGTTAGGCTGAGGGTGTTTAGTGGGAGACAGAGGGTGTTTAGGTGTAGGCTGAGGGTGTTGAGGGGTAGGCTGAGGTTGTTTAGGGGTAGGCTGATGTTGTCCAGGGGGAGACTGAGGGTGTTTAGGGGTAGGCTGAGGGTGTTTAGGGGGAGACTGAGGGTGTTTAGGGGGAGACTGAGGGTGTTTAGTGGTAGGCTAAGGGTTTCCAGGGGGAGACTGAGGGTGTTTAGGGGTAGGCTGAGGGTGTTTAGGGTTACGGTGAGGGTTTTTAGGGGTAGGCTGAGGGTGTTTAGTGGCAGGCTCAGGGAGTTTAGGAGTAGACAGAGGGTGTTTAGGAGTAGGCTGAGGGTGTTTAGGGGTAGACTGAGGGTGTTTAGGTGGAGACTAAGGGTGTTTAGGTGGAGACTGAGGGTGTTTAGGTGTAGGCTGAGGTGTTGAGGGGTAGGCGGAGGTTGTTAGTAGTAGTCTGAGGGTGTTTAGGGGGAGACTGAGGCTGTTTGGTTGTAGGCTGATTGGGTTTAGGGGAGACTGAGGTTGTTAAGGGGTACGCTGAGGTTGTTTATGGGGAGACTGAGGGTGTTTAGGGGTAGGCTGAGCGTGTTCAAGGGGTGACTGAGGGTGTTTAGTGGTAGGCTCAGGGTGTTTAGGGGTAGGCTGAGGGTGTTAAGTGGGTGACTGAGGGTGTTTAGGGGTAGGCTGAGGGTGTTAAGGAGGAGACTTAGGGTGTTTAGTGGTAGGCTGAGGGTGTTTAGGTGTAGGCTGAGGGTGTATAGGGGTAGGCTGAGGGTGTTTATTGGAGACTTAGAGTGTTAAGGTGTACGCTGAGGCTGTATAGGGTACGCTGAGGGTGTTAAGGGGTAGGCTGAGGGTGTTTAGGGGGAGACTGAGGGTGTTTAGGGGTAGGTTGAGGTTGTTAAGGGGGAGAATGAGGGTGTTCAGGGGTAGGCTGAGGGTGCTAAGAAAGAGACTGAGGGTGTTTAGTGGTAGGCATAGGGTGTTTAGGGTTAAGCTGAGGGTGTTTAGGGGTAGGCTGATGGTGTTTAGTGTAGGCTGAGGGTGTATAGGGGTAGGCTGAGGGTTATTAGGGGAGACTGAGGGTGATTAGGGGTAGGCTGAGGGTGTTTTAGCGTAGGCTGAGGGTGTCCAGAGTTGGCTGAGTGTGTTTAGGGGTAGACTGAGGGTGGTTAGGGGTAGGCTGAGGGTGTTTAGGGGGCGACTGAGGGTGTCCAGGGGTAGGCTGAGGGTGTTTAGTGGTAGCCTGAGGGTGTATCGGGGTAGCCTGAGGGTGTTTAAGGGTAGACTGAGGGTGTTTAGGGGGAGACTGAGGGTGTCCAGGGGGAGACAGATGGATTTTAGGGAAGGCTGAGTGTGTCCAGGGGGAGACTGAGGGTGTTTAGGGGTAGGCTGAGGGTGTTTTGGGGTAGGCTGAGGGTGTCCAGGGGGAGTCTGAGGGTGTTTAGGGGTAGGCTGAGGGTGTTTAGGGGTAGGTTGAGGGTGTTTAGGGGTAGGCTGAAGGTGTTTAGTGGTAGGCTGAGGGAGTTTAGGGGTAGGTTGAGGGTGTTTAGGGGTAGGCAGAGGGTGTCCAGGGGGAGTCTGAGGGTGTTTAGGGGGAGACTGATGGTGTTTAGGTGTAGGCTGAGGATGTTTAGGGGATGGCTGAGGGTGTTTAGGGTGTAGGGTGAGGATGTTTAGGGGTAGGGTGAGGGTGTTTAGGGGTAGGCTGAGTGTGTTTAGGTGTAGGCTGAGGGTGTTTAGGGGGAGACTGAGGGTGTTTAGGGGTATGCTGAGTGTTTTTAGGGGTAGGCTGAGGGTGTTTAGGGGGAGACTGAGGGTGTTTAGTTGGAGACCGTGGGTGTTTAGGTGGAGACTGAGGGTGTTTCGGTGTAGGCTGAGGTGTTGAGGGGTTGGCGGACGTTTTTAGGGGTAGGCTGAGGGTGTTTAGGGGGAGACTGAGGCTGTTTGGTTGTAGGCTGAATGTGTTTAGGGAGACTGAGGGTGTTAAGGGGTACGCTGAGTGTGTTTAGGGTAGGCTGAGGGTGTTAAGTGGGTGACTGATGGTGTTTAGGGGTAGGCTGAGGGTGTTAAGGAGGAGACTGAGGGTGTTTAAGGGTAGGCTGAGGGTGTTTAGGTGTAGGCTGAGGGTGTATAGGGGTAGGCTGAGGGTGTTCAGGGGGAGACTGAGGGTATATAGGGGTAGGCTGAGGGTGTTTATTGGAGAATGAGATGTTAAGGTGTACGCTGAGGCTGTATAGGGTAGGCTGAGGGTGTTAAGGGGTAGGCTGAGGGTGTTTCGGGGGAGACTGAGGGTGTTTAGGGGTAGGCTGAGGGTGTTAAGGGGGAGAATGTGGGTGTTTAGAGGTAGGCTGAGGGTGCTAAGAAAGAGACTGAGGGTGTTTAGGGGTAGGCATAGGGTGTTTAGGGTTAAGCTGAGGGAGTTTAGGGGTAGGCTGATGGTGTTTAGTGTAGGCTGAGGGTGTATAGGGGTAGGCTGAGGGTTTTTAAGGGAGACTGAGGTTGATTAGGGGTAGGCTGAGGGTGTTTTAGCGTAGGCTGAGGGTGTCCAGAGGTGGCTGAGTGTGTTTAGGGGTAGGCTGAGGGTATTTTGGTGTAGGCTGAGGGTGTTTAGGGGTAGACTGAGGGTGTTTAGGTGTAGGCTGAAGGTGTTTAGGAGTAGGCTGCGGGTGGTTAGGGGTAGGCTGAGGGTGTTTAGGGGGAGACTGTGTGTGTCCAGACGGAGACTGAGGGTGTTTATGGGTAGGCTGAGAGTGTTCATGGGTAGGTTGAGGGTGATTAGGGGCGACTGAGGGTGTCCAGGGGGAGACTGAGGGTGTTTAGGGTTAGGCTGAGGGTGTTTAGGGGTAGGCTGAGGGTGTTTAGGGGGAGACTGAGGGTGTCCAGGGGGAGACAGATGGAGTTTAGGGAAGGCTGAGGGTGTCCAGGGAGAGACTGAGGGTGTTTAGGGGTAGGCTGAGGGTGTTTAGGTGTAGGATGAGGGTGTTTAGGGGTAGGCTGAGTGTGTTAATGGGTAGGCAGACGGTGTTCAGGGGTAGGCTGAGGGTGTTTAGGGGTAGGCTGAGGGTGTTTAGGTGTAGGCTGAGTGTGTTTTGGGGGTAGGCTGAGGTTGTTTAGGTGTAGGCTGAGGGTGTTTAAGGGTAGGATGAGGGTGTTTAGGGGTCGGCTGAGGGTGTTTAGGGGTAGGCTGAGGGTGTTTGGGGTAGGCTGAGGGTGTCCAGATGGAGACTGAGGGTGTTTAGTGCTACGCTGAGGGTGTATAGGGTAGGCTGAGGGTGTTTAGGGGTAGGCTGAGGGTGTTTAGGGGTAGGCTGAGGGTGTTTAGGGGTAGGCTGAGGTTGTTTAGGGGTAGGCTGAGGGTGTTTAGCGGGAGACTGAGGGTGTTTAGTGGTAGGCTGAGGGTGTTTAGGGGTAGTCCGAGGGTGTTTAGCGGTAGGCTGAGGGTGTTTAGGGGTAGGCTGAGCGTGTTTAGGGGTAGACCGAGGATGTTTTGGGGTAGGCTGAGGGTGTTTAGGGGTAGACTGAGAGTGTTTAGGAGCAGACTGAGGGTGTCTTGGTGTGGGCTGAGCGTGTTTAGGGGTAGGCTGAGGGTGTTTAGTGGTAGGCTGAGGGTGTTTAGGTGTAGGCTGAGGGTGTTCAGTGGTAGACTGAGGATGTTTAGGGGTAGGCTGAGGGTGTTTAGGGGTAGTCCGAGGGTGTTTAGCTGTAGGCTGAGGGTGTTTAGGTGTAGGATGAGCGTGTTTAGGGGTAGACCGAGGATGTTTTGGGGTAGGCTGTGGGTGTTTAGGGGTAGACTGAGGGTGTTTAAAGGGAGAGTGAGGGTGTTTAGGGGGAGACTGAGGGTTTTTAGGGGGAGACTGAGGGTGTTTAAGGGTAGGCTGAGGGTGTCTTGGTGTAGGCTGAGCGTGTTTAGGGGTGGGCTGAGGGTGTTTAGGGGTAGGCTGAGGGTGTTAAGGGGTAGGCTAAGTGTGTCCAGGGGGAGACTGAGGGTGTTTAGGGGTAGTCTGAGGGTGTTTAGGAGCAGACTGTGGGTGTTCAGGTGTAGGCTGAGCGTGTTTAGTGGGAGACTGAGGGTGTTTAGGGGTAGGCTGAGGGTGTCCAGGGGGAGACTGGGGGTGTTTAGGGGTAGGCTGAGGGTGTCCAGGGGGAGACTGAGGTTGTTTAGGGGTAGGCTGAGGGTGTTTAGGGGTAGGCTGAGGGTGTTTAGGAGTAGGCTGAGGGTGTTTAGGGGGAGACTGAGGGTGTCCAGGGGGAGACTGAGGGTGTTTAGGGGTAGGCTGAGGGTGTTTAGGAGTAGGCTGAGGGTGTTTAGTTGTAGGCTGAGGGTTTTTAGGTGTAGGCTGAGGGTGTTTAGGGGGAGACTGAGGGTGTCCAGGGGGAGACTGAGGGTGTTTAGGGTTTGGCTGAGGATGTTTAGGGGTAGGCTGAGGGTGTTTAGGGGTAGGCTGAGGTTGTTTAGGGGTAGGCTGAGGGTGTTTAGGGGTAGGCTGAGGGTGTTTAGGGGTAGGCTGAGGGTGTTTAGGGGTAGGCTGAGGGTGTCTAGGGGGAGACTGAGGGTGTATAGGGGTAGGCTGAGGGTGTTTAGGTGTAGGCTGAGGGTTTTTAGGGGTAGGCTGAGGGTGTTTGGGGTATGCTGAGGGTGTCCAGATGGAGACTGAGGGTGTTTAGTGCTAGGCTGAGGGTGCTTAGGGGTAGGCTGAGGGTGTTTAGGGGGAGAGTGAGGGTGTTTAGGTGTAGGCTGAGGGTGTCCAGGGGGAGACTGAGGGTGTTTAGGTGTAGGCTGAGGGTGTTTAGGGGTAGGCTGAGGGTGTTTAGGGGTAGGCTGAGGGTGTTTAGTGGTAGGCTGAGTGTGTTTAGGGGAGACTGAGGGTGTCCAGGGGGAGACTGAGGGTGTTTAGGTGTAGGCTGAGGGTGTTTAGGGGGAGACTGAGGGTGTTTAGGTGTAGGCTGAGGGTGTCCAGGGGTAGGCTGAGGGTGTTTAGCTGTAGGCTGAGGGTGTTTAGGTTTGGCTGAGGATGTTTAGGGGTAGGCTGAGGGTTTTTAGGTGTAGTCTGAGGGTGCTTAGGGGTAGGCTGAGGGTGTTTAGGGTTTGGCTGAGGATGTTTAGGGGTAGGCTGACGGTGTTTAGTTGTAGGCTGAGGGTGTCCAGGGGGAGACTGAGGGTGTTTAGGGGTAGGCTGAGGGTGTTTAGGGGTAGACTGAGGGTGTTTAGGGGTAGGCTGAGGGTGTTTAGTGGTAGGCTGAGGGTGTTTAGGGTTAGACTGAGGGTGTTTAAGGGTAGGCTGAGGGTGTTAAGGTGTAGGCTGAGGGTGTTTAGGGTTAGGCTGAGGGTGTTTAGGGGTAGTCCGAGGGTGTTAAGCGGTAGGCTGAGGGTGTTTAGGGGTAGGCTGAGGGTGTTTAGGTGTAGGCTGAGGGCATTTACGGGTAGACCGAGGATGTTTAGGGGTAGGCTGAGGGTGTTTAAGACTAGACTGAGGGTGTTTAGGGGGAGAGTGAGGGTGTTTACGGGGAGACTGAGGGTGTTTAGGCGGAGACTGAGGGTGTTTTAGGTTAGGCTGAGGGTGTTTAGGGGTAGGCTGAGGGTGTTTAGGGCGAGACTCAGGGTGTCTAGGTGTAGGCCGAGCGTGTTTAGGGGCAGGCTGAGGTTGTTTAGGGGTAGGCTGAAGGTTTTTAGGGGTAGGCTGAGGGTCTCCAGGGGGTGACCTAGTGTGTTTAGGGGTCGGCTGAGGGTGTTTAGGGGTAGGCTAAGGTTGTTTAGGGGGAGACAGAGGGTGTTTAGTGGTAGGCTGAGAGTGCTAAGTGGCAGGCTGAGGGTGTTTAGGTGTAGGCTGAGGGTGTTCAGTGGTAGACTGAGGATGTTTAGGGGTAGGCTGAGGGTGTTTCGGGGTAGTCCGAAGGTGTTTAGCGGTAGGCTGAGGGTGTTTAGGTGTAGGCTGAGCGTGTTTAGGGGTAGACCGAGGATTTTTTGGGGTAGGCTGAGGGTTTTTAGGGGTAGACTGAGGGTGTTTAGGGGTAGGCTGAGCGTGTTTAGGGGTAGTCCGAGGGTGTTTAGCGGTAGGCTGAGGGTGTTTAGGTGTAGGCTGAGCGTGTTTAGGGGTAGACCGAGGATGTTTTGGGGTAGGCTGAGGGTGTTTAGGGGTAGACTGAGGGTGTTTAAAGGGAGAGTGAGGGTGTTTAGGGGGAGACTGAGGGTTTTTAGGGGGAGAATGAGGTTGTTTAAGGGTAGGCTGAGAGTGTTTAGGAGCAGACTGAGGGTGTCTTGGTGTAGGCTGAGCGTGTTTAGGGGTAGGCTGAGGGTGTTTAGGGGTAGTCTGAGGGTGTTTAGCGGAAGGCTGAGGGTGTCCAGGGGGAGACTGAGGGTGTTTAGGTGTAGGCTGAGGGTGTTTAGGGGTAGGCTGAGGGTGTTTAGGTGTAGGCTGAGGGTGTTTAGTGGTAGGCTGTGTGTGTTTATGGGGAGAATGAGGGTGTTTAGTGGTAGGCTGAGGGTGTTTAGGGGGAGACTGAGGGTGTTTAGATGTAGGCTGAGGGTGTTTAGGTGTAGCTGAGGGTGTTTAGTGGGAGACTGAGGGTGTCCAGGGGTAGACTGAGGATGGTTAGGGGTAGGCTGACGGTGTTTAGAGGTAGGCTGAGGTGTTTAGGTGTTGGCTGAGGGTGTCCAGGGGGAGACTGAGGGTGTTTAGGGGTAGGCTGAGAGTGTTTAGGGGTACGCTGAGGGTGTTTAGGGGTAGGCTGAGGGTGTCCAGGGGGAGACTGAGGGTGTTTAGGGGTAGGCTGAGAGTGTTTAGGGGTAGGCTGAGGGTGTTTAGGGTTTGGCTGAGGATTTTAGGGGTAGGCTGAGGGTGTTTAGTTGTAGGCTGAGGGTGTCCAGGGGGAGACTGTGGGTGTTTAGGGGTAGGCTGAGGGTGTTAAGGTGTAGGCTGAGGGTGTTTAGGGGTAGTCCGAGGGTGTTAAGCGGTAGGCTGAGGGTGTTTAGGGGTAGGCTGAGGGTGTTTAGGGGGAGACTGAGGGTGTTTAGGCGGAGACTGAGTGTGTTTTAGGGTAGGCTGAGGGTGTTTAGGGGTAGGCTGAGGGTGTTTAGGGCGAGATTCAGGGTGTCTAGGTGTAGGCCGAGCGTGTTTAGGGGCAGGCTGAGGTTGTTTAGGGGTAGGCTGAAGGTGTTTAGGGGTAGGCTGAGGGTCTCCAGGGGGTGACCTAGTGTGTTTAGGGGTCGGCTGAGGGTGTTTAGGGGTAGGCTGAGGGTGTTTAGGGGGAGACTGAGGGTGTTTAGTGGTAGGCTGAGAGTGCTAAGTGGCAGGCTGAGGGTGTTTAGGTGTAGGCTGAGGGTGTTCAGTGGTAGACTGAGGATGTTTAGGGGTAGGCTGAGGGTGTTTCGGGGTAGTCCGAGGGTGTTTAGCGGTAGGCTGAGGGTGTTTAGGTGTAGGCTGAGCGTGTTTAGGGGTAGACCGAGGATGTTTTGGGGTAGGCTGAGGGTTTTTAGGGGTAGACTGAGGGTGTTTAGGGGTAGGCTGAGCGTGTTTAGGGGTAGTCCGAGGGTGTTTAGCGGTAGGCTGAGGGTGTTTAGGTGTAGGCTGAGCGTGTTTAGGGGTAGACCGAGGATGTTTTGGGGTAGGCTGAGGGTGTTTAGGGGTAGACTGAGGGTGTTTAAAGGGAGAGTGAGGGTGTTTAGGGGGAGACTGAGGGTTTTTAGGGGGAGACTGAGGTTGTTTAAGGGTAGGCTGAGAGTGTTTAGGAGCAGACTGAGGGTGTCTTGGTGTAGACTGAGGGTGTTTAGGGAAGGGCTGAGGGTGTTTAGGGGTAGTCTGAGGGTGTTTAGGGGGAGACTGAGGGTGTTTAGGTGTAGCTGACGGTGTTTAGTGGTAGGCTGAGGGTGTTTAGGGGAGACTGAGGGTGTTTAGGGGTAGGCTGAGGGTGTTTAGTTGTAGGCTGAGGGTGTCCAGGGGGAGACTGAGGGTGTTTAGGGGTAGGCTGAGGGTGTTAAGGTGTAGGCTGAGGGTGTTTAGTGGTAGGCTGAGGGTGTTTAGTTGTAGGCTGAGGGCGTTTACGGGTAGACCGAGGATGTTTAGGGGTATGCTGAGGGTGTTTAAGACTAGACTGAGGGTGTTTAGGGGGAGAGTGAGGGTGTTTACGGGGAGACTGAGGGTGTTTAGGCGGAGACTGAGGGTGTTTTAGGGTAGGCTGAGGGTGTTTAGGGGTAGGCTGAGGGTGTTTAGGCCGAGACTCAGGGTGTCTAGGTGTAGGCTGAGCGTGTTTAGGGGCAGGCTGAGGTTGTTTAGGGGTAGGCTGAAGGTGTTTAGGGGTAGGCTGAGGGTCTCCAGCGGGTGACCTACTGTGTTTAGGGGGCGGCTGAGGGTGTTTAGGGGTAGGCTGAGGGTGTTTAGGGGGAGACTGAGGGTGTTTAGTGGTAGGCTGAGAGTGCTAAGTGGCAGGCTGAGGGTGTTTAGGTGTAGGCTGAGGGTGTTCAGTGGTAGACTGAGGATGTTTAGGGGTAGTCTGAGGGTGTTTAGGGGTAGTCTGAGGGTGTTTAGCGGTAGGCTGAGGGTGTTTAGGTGTAGGCTGAGGGTGTTCAGTGGTAGACTGAGGATGTTTAGGGGTAGTCTGAGGGTGTTTAGGGGTAGTCCGAGGGTGTTTAGCGGTAGGCTGAGGGTGTTTAGGTGTAGGCTGAGCGTGTTTAGGGGTAGACCGAGGATGTTTTGGGGTAGGCTGAGGGTTTTTAGGGGTAGGCTGAGGGTGTTTAGTGGGAGAGTCAGTGTGTTTAGGGGGAGACTGAGTGTTTTTAGGGGGAGACTGAGGGTGTTTAAGGGTAGGCTGAGCGTGTTTAGGAGCAGTCTGAGGGTGTCTAGGTGTAGGCTGAGGCTGTTTAGGTGTGGGCTGAGGGTGTTTAGGGGGAGACTGAGGGTGTCCAGGGGGAGACTGATGGAGTTTAGGGGTAGGCTGAGGTAGACCAGGGGGAGACTGAGGGTGTTTAGGGGTAGGCTGAGGGTGTTTAGGGAGAGACTGAGGGTGTCCAGGGGTAGGCTGAGGGTGTTTAGGGGTAGGCTGAGGGTGTATAGGGGTAGGTTGAGGGTGGTTATGGGTAGGCTGAGGGTGTTTAGGGGGAGACTGAGGGTGTCCAGGGGGAGCCTGATGGAGTTCAGGGGTAGGCTGAGGGTGTCCAGGGGGAGACTGAGGGTGTTTATTGGTAGGCTGAGGGTGTTTAGGGAGAGACTGAGGGTGTCCAGGGGTAGGCTGAGGGTGTTTAGGGGTAGGCTGAGGGTGTACAGTGGTAGATTGAGGGTGTTTATGGGTAGGCTGTCGGTGTCCACGGGGAGACTAAGGGTGTTTAGGTGAAGGCTGAAGCTGTTTAGGGGTAGGCTGAGGGTGTTTATGGGTAGGCTGAGGTGGCCCAGGTGTAGGCTGACGGTGTTTTGTCGTAGGCTGAGGGTGTTTAGGGGTAGACTGACGGTGTTTAGGGGTAGGCTGAGGCTGTTTAGGGGTAGACTGAGGGTGTTTAGGGGGAGACTGAGGGTGTCCAGGGGGAGACAGAATGTGTTTAGGGGGGGACTGAGGGTGTTTAGGGGAGACTGAGGGTGTCCAGGGGGAGACTGAGGGTGTTTAGGGGGAGACTGAGGGTGTTTAGGGGTAGGCTGAGGGTGTTTAGGGGTAGGCTGAGGTTGTTTAGGGGTAGGCTGAGGGTGTTTATGGGTAGACTGAGGGTGTTTAGGTGTCGGCTGAGGGTGTTTAGGTGTAGGCTGAGGGTTTTTAGGGGTAGGCTGAGGGTGTTTGGGGTAGGCTGAGGGTGTGCAGATGGAGACTGAGGGTGTTTAGTGCTAGGCTGAGGGTGCTTAGGGGTAGGCTGAGCGTGTTTAGGGGTAGGCTGAGGTTGTTTAGGGGGAGACAGAGGGTGTTTAGTGGTAGGCTGAGAGTGTTTAGTGGTAGGCTGAGGGTGTTTAGGTGTAGGCTGAGGGTGTTCAGTGGTAGACTGAGGATGTTTAGGGGTGGCTGAGGGTGTTTAGGGGTAGTCCGAGGGTGTTTAGCGGTAGGCTGAGGGTGTTTAGGTGTAGGCTGAGCGTGTTTAGGGGTAGACCGAGGATGTTTTGGGGGTAGGCTGAGGTTGTTTAGGGGTAGTCTGAGAGTGTTTAAAGGGAGAGTGAGGGTGTTTAGGGGGAGACTGAGGGTTTTTAGGGGGAGACTGAGGGTGTTTAAGGGTAGGCTGAGAGTGTTTAGGAGCAGACTGAGGGTGTCTTGGTGTAGGCTGAGCGTGTTTAGGGGTAGGCTGAGGGTGTTTAGGGGTAGGCTGAGGGTGTTTAGTGGGAGACTGAGGGTGTTTAGGGGTAGGCTGAGGGTGTCCAGGGGGAGACTGAGGCTGTTTATGTGTAGGCTGAGGGTGTTTAGTGGTAGGCTGAGGGTGTTTAGGGGTAGGCTGAGCGTGTTTAGTGGTAGGCTGAGGGTGTTTAGCGGGAGACTGAGGGTGTTTAGGTTAGGCTGAGGGTGTTTAGTTGTAGGCTGAGGGTGTTTAGTGGTAGGCTGAGGGTGTTTATGGGGAGACTGAGGGTGTTTAGTGGTAGGCTGAGGGTGTTTAGCGGGAGACTGAGGGTGTTTAGGGGTAGCTGAGGGTGTTTAGTGGTAGGCTGAGGGTGTCCAGGGGGAGCTTGAGGGTGTTTAGGGGTAGGCTGAGAGTGTTTAGGGGTAGGCTGAGGGTGTTTAGGGGTAGGCTGAGGGTGTCCAGGGGGAGACTGATGGTGTTTAGGGGTAGGCTGAGGGTGTTTAGGGTTTGGCTGAGGATGTTTAAGGGTAGGCTGAGGATGTTTAGGGGTAGGCTGAGGGTGTTTAGTTGTAGGCTGAGGGTGTCCAGGGGGAGACTGAGGGTGTTTAGGGGTAGGCTGAGGGTGTTTAGGGGTAGACTGAGGGTGTTTAGGGGTAGTCTAAGTGTGTTTAGGGGTTGGCTGAGGGTGTTTAGGGTTAGACTGAGGGTGTATTGGGGCAGGCTGAGGGTGTTTAGTGGTAGGCTGAGGGTGTTTAGGGTTAGACTGAGGGTGTTTACGGGTAGGCTGAGGGTGTTAAGGTGTAGGCTGAGGGTGTTTAGGGGTAGGCTGAGGGTGTTTAGGTGTAGGCTGAGGGTGTTTAGGGGGAGACTGAGGGTGTCCAGGGGGAGACTGATGGAGTTTAGGGGTAGGCTGAGGGTGTCCAGGGGGAGACTGAGGATGTTTATTGGTAGGCTGAGGTGGACCAGGGGTAGGCTGACGGTGTTTTGTCGTAGGCTGATGGTGTTTAGGTGTAGGCTGAGGGTGTTTAGGGGTTGACTGAGGGTGTTTAGGGGTAGGCTGAGGCTGTTTAAGGGTAGACTGAGGGTGTTTAGGGGGAGACTGAGGGTGTCCAGGTGGAGACTGAATGTGTTTAGGGGGAGACTGAGGGTGTTTAGGGGGAGACTGAGGGTGTTTAGGGGTAGGCTGACTGTGTTAAGGGGTAGGCTGAGGTTGTTTAGGGGTAGACTGAGGGTGTTTAGGTGTCGGCTGAGGGTGTTTAGGTGTAGGCTGAGGGTTTTTAGGGGTAGGCTGAGGGTGTTTGGGGTAGGCTGAGGGTGTCCAGATGGAGACTGAGGGTATTTAGTGCTAGGCTGAGGGTGCTTAGGGGTAGGCTGAGGGTGTTTAGGGGTAGGCTGAGGTTGTTTAGGGGTAGGCTGAGGGTGTTTAGGGGGAGACTGAGGGTGTTTAGTGGTAGGCTGAGGGTGTTCAGTGGTAGACTGAGGATGTTTAGGGGTAGGCTGAGGGTGTTTAGGGGTAGTCCGAGGGTGTTTAGCGGTAGGCTGAGGGTGTTTAGGTGTAGGCTGAGCGTGTTTAGGGGTAGACCGAGGATGTTTTGGGGTAGGCTGAGGGTGTTTAGGGGTAGACTGAGGGTGTTTAGGGGTAGGCTGAGGGTGTTTAGTGGGAGACTGAGGGTGTTTAGGGGTAGGTTAGGGTGTCCAGGGGGAGACTGAGGGTGTTTAGGTGTAGGCTGAGGGTGTTTAGGGGTAGGCTGAGCGTGTTTAGGGGTAGGCTGAGGGTGTTTAGGGGTAGGCTGAGGGTGTTTAGTGGGAGACTGAGGGTGTTTAGGGGTAGGTTAGGGTGTCCAGGGGGAGACTGAGGGTGTTTAGGTGTAGGCTGAGGGTGTTTAGGGGTAGGCTGAGGGTGTTTAGGGGTAGGCTGAGGGTGTTTAGTGGTAGGCTGAGGGTGTTTATGGGGAGACTGAGGGTGTTTAGTGGTATGTTGAGGGTGTTTAGCGGGAGACTGAGGGTGTCCAGGTGGAGACTGAATGTGTTTAGGGGGAGACTGAGGGTGTTTAGGGGAGACTGAGGGTGTCCAGGGGGAGACTGAGGGTGTTTAGGGGGAGACTGAGTGTGTTTAGGGGTAGGCTGACTGTGTTTAGGGGTAGGCTGAGGTTGTTTAGGGGTAGACTGAGGGTGTTTAGGTGTCGGCTGAGGGTGTTTAGGTGTAGGCTGAGGGTTTTTAGGGGTAGGCTGAGGGTGTTTGGGGTAGGCTGAGGGTGTCCAGATGGAGATTGAGGGTGTTTAGTGCTAGGCTGAGGGTGCTTAGGGGTAGGCTGGGGGTGTTTAGGGGTAGGCTGAGGTTGTTTAGGGGTAGGCTGAGGGTGTGTAGGGGAGACTGAGGGTGTTTAGTGGTAGGCTGAGAGTGTTTAGTGGTAGGCTGAAGGTGTTTAGGTGTAGGCTGAGGGTGTTCAGGGGTAGACTGAGGATGTTTAGGGGTAGGCTGAGGGTGTTTAGGGGTAGTCCGAGGGTGTTTAGCGGTAGGCTGAGTGTGTTTAGGTGTAGGCTGAGCGTGTTTAGGGGTAGACCGAGGATGTTTTGGGGTAGGCTGAGGGTGTTTAGGGGTAGACTGAGGGTGTTTAAAGGGAGAGTGAGGGTGTTTAGGGGGAGACTGAGGGTTTTTAGGGGGAGACTGAGGGTGTTTAAGGGTAGGCTGAGGGTTTTTAGGAGCAAACTGAGGGTGTCTTGGTGTAGGCTGAGCGTGTTTAGGGGTAGGCTGAGGGTGTTTAGGGGTAGGCTGAGGGTGTTTAGTGGGAGACTGAGGGTGTTTAGGGGTAGGTTAGGGTGTCCAGGGGGAGACTGAGGGTGTTTAGCGGGAGACTGAGGGTGTTTAGGTGTAGCTGAGGGTGTTTAGTGGTAGGCTGATGGTGTTTAGAGGTACGCTGAGGTGTTTAGGTGTTGGCTGAGGGTGTCCAGGGGGAGACTGAGGGTGTTTAGGGGTAGGCTGAGAGTGTTTAGGGGTACGCTGAGGGTGTTTAGGGGTAGGCTGAGGGTGTCCAGGGGGAGACTGATGGTGTTTAGGGGTAGGCTGAGAGTGTTTAGGGGTAGGCTGAGGGTGTTTAGGGTTTGGCTGAGGATGTTTAAGGGTAGGCTGAGGGTGTTTAGGGTTTGGCTGAGGATGTTTAGGGGTAGGCTGAGGGTGTTTAGTTCTAGGCTGAGGGTGTCCAGGGGGAGACTGAGGGTGTTTAGGGGTAGGCTGAGGGTGTTTAGGGGTAGACTGAGGGTGTTTAGGGGTAGTCTAAGTGTGTTTAGGGGTTGGCTGAGGGTGTTTAGGGTTAGACTGAGGGTGTTTATGGGTAGGCTGAGGGTGCTCAGGGGTAGGCTGAGGGTGTTTAGTGGTAGGCTGAGGGTGTTTAGGGTTAGACTGAGGATGTTTACGGGTAGGCTGAGGGTGTTAAGGTGTAGGCTGAGGGTGTTTAGGGGTAGGCTGAGGGTGTTTAGGGGTAGGCTGAGGGTGTTTAGGTGTAGGCTGAGGGCGTTTACGGGTAGACCGAGGATGTTTAGGGGTATGCTGAGGGTGTTTAAGACTAGACTGAGGGTGTTTAGGGGGAGAGAGAGGGTGTTTACGGGGAGACTGAGGGTGTTTAGGCGGAGACTGAGGGTGTTTTAGGGTAGGCTGAGGGTGTTTAGGGGTAGGCTGAGGGTGTTTAGGGCGAGACTCAGGGTGTCAAGGTGTAGGCTGAGCGTGTTTAGGGGCAGGCTGAGGTTGTTTAGGGGTAGGCTGAAGGTGTTTAGGGGTAGGCTGAGGGTCTCCAGGGGGAGACTGAGTGTTTTTAGGCAGAGACTGAGGGTGTTTAAGGGTAGGCTGAGGGTGTTTAGGGGGAGACTGAGGGTGTCCAGGGGGAGACTGATGGAGTTTAGGGGTAGGCTGAGGATGTCCAGGGGGAGACTGAGGATGTTTATTGGTAGGCTGAGGTGGACCAGGGGTAGGCTGACGGTGTTTTGTCGTAGGCTGATGGTGTTTAGGTGTAGGCTGAGGGTGTTTAGGGGTTGACTGAGGGTGTTTAGGGGTAGGCTGAGGCTGTTTAAGGGTAGACTGAGGGTGTTTAGGGGGAGACTGAGGGTGTCCAGGTGGAGACTGAATGTGTTTAGGGGGAGACTGAGGGTGTTTAGGGGGAGACTGAGGGTGTTTAGGGGTAGGCTGACTGTGTTAAGGGGTAGGCTGAGGTTGTTTAGGGGTAGACTGAGGGTGTTTAGGTGTCGGCTGAGGGTGTTTAGGTGTAGGCTGAGGGTTTTTAGGGGTAGGCTGAGGGTGTTTGGGGTAGGCTGAGGGTGTCCAGATGGAGACTGAGGGTATTTAGTGCTAGGCTGAGGGTGCTTAGGGGTAGGCTGAGGGTGTTTAGGGGTAGGCTGAGGTTGTTTAGGGGTAGGCTGAGGGTGTTTAGGGGGAGACTGAGGGTGTTTAGGGGTAGGCTGAGAGTGTTTAGTGGTAGGCTGAAGGTGTTTAGGTGTAGGCTGAGGGTGTTCAGTGGTAGACTGAGGATGTTTAGGGGTCGGCTGAGGGTGTTTAGGGGTAGTCCGAGGGTGTTTAGTGGTAGGCTGAGGGTGTTTAGGTGTAGGCTGAGCGTGTTTTGGGGTAGACCGAGGATGTTTTGGGGTAGGCTGAGGGTGTTTAGGGGTAGACTGAGGGTGTTTAGGGGTAGGCTGAGGGTGTTTAGTGGGAGACTGAGGGTGTTTAGGGGTAGGTTAGGGTGTCCAGGGGGAGACTGAGGGTGTTTAGGTGTAGGCTGAGGGTGTTTAGGGGTAGGCTGAGCGTGTTTAGGGGTAGGCTGAGGGTGTTTAGGGGTAGGCTGAGGGTGTTTAGTGGGAGACTGAGGGTGTTTAGGGGTAGGTTAGGGTGTCCAGGGGGAGACTGAGGGTGTTTAGGTGTAGGCTGAGGGTGTTTAGGGGTAGGCTGTGGGTGTTTAGGGGTAGGCTGAGGGTGTTTAGTGGTAGGCTGAGGGTGTTTATGGGGAGACTGAGGGTGTTTAGTGGTATGCTGAGGGTGTTTAGCGGGAGACTGAGGGTGTCCAGGTGGAGACTGAATGTGTTTAGGGGGAGACTGAGGGTGTTTAGGGGAGACTGAGGGTGTCCAGGGGGAGACTGAGGGTGTTTAGGGGGAGACTGAGTGTGTTTAGGGGTAGGCTGACTGTGTTTAGGGGTAGGCTGAGGTTGTTTAGGGGTAGACTGAGGGTGTTTAGGTGTCGGCTGAGGGTGTTTAGGTGTAGGCTGAGGGTTTTTAGGGGTAGGCTGAGGGTGTTTGGGGTAGGCTGAGGGTGTCCAGATGGAGACTGAGGGTGTTTAGTGCTAGGCTGAGGGTGCTTAGGGGTAGGCTGGGGGTGTTTAGGGGTAGGCTGAGGTTGTTTAGGGGTAGGCTGAGGGTGTGTAGGGGAGACTGAGGGTGTTTAGTGGTAGGCTGAGAGTGTTTAGTGGTAGGCTGAAGGTGTTTAGGTGTAGGCTGAGGGTGTTCAGGGGTAGACTGAGGATGTTTAGGGGTAGGCTGAGGGTGTTTAGGGGTAGTCCGAGGGTGTTTAGCGGTAGGCTGAGTGTGTTTAGGTGTAGGCTGAGCGTGTTTAGGGGTAGACCGAGGATGTTTTGGGGTAGGCTGAGGGTGTTTAGGGGTAGACTGAGGGTGTTTAAAGGGAGAGTGAGGGTGTTTAGGGGGAGACTGAGGGTTTTTAGGGGGAGGCTGAGGGCGTTTACGGGTAGACCGAGGATGTTTAGGGGTATGCTGAGGGTGTTTAAGACTAGACTGAGGGTGTTTAGGGGGAGAGAGAGGGTGTTTACGGGGAGACTGAGGGTGTTTAGGCGGAGACTGAGGGTGTTTTAGGGTAGGCTGAGGGTGTTTAGGGGTAGGCTGAGGGTGTTTAGGGCGAGACTCAGGGTGTCTAGGTGTAGGCTGAGCGTGTTTAGGGCAGGCTGAGGTTGTTTAGGGGTAGGCTGAAGGTGTTTAGGGGTAGGCTGAGGGTCTCCAGGGGGAGACTGAGTGTTTTTAGGGGGAGACTGAGGGTGTTTAAGGGTAGGCTGAGCGTGTTTAGGAGCAGTCTGAGGGTGTCTAGGTGTAGGCTGAGGCTGTTTAGGTGTAGGCTGAGGGTGTTTAGGGGGAGACTGAGGGTGTCCAGGGGGAGACTGATGGAGTTTAGGGGTAGGCTGAGGGTGTCCAGGGGGAGACTGAGGATGTTTATTGGTAGGCTGAGGGTGTTTAGGGAGAGACTGAGGGAGTCCAGGGGTAGGCTGAGGGTGTTTAGTGGTAGGCTGAGGGTGTATAGGGGTAGGTTGAGGGTGTTTATGGGTAGGCTGTCGGTGTCCACAGGGAGACTGTGGGTGTTTAGGTGAAGGCTGAAGGTGTTTAGGGGGAGACTGAGGGTGTCCAGGGGGAGACTGATGGAGTTTAGGGGTAGGCTGAGGGTGTCCAGGGGGAGACTGAGGATGTTTATGGGTAGGCTGAGGTGGACCAGGGGTAGGCTGACGGTGTTTTGTCGTAGGCTGATGGTGTTTAGGTGTAGGCTGAGGGTGTTTAGGGGTTGACTGAGGGTGTTTAGGGGTAGGCTGAGGCTGTTTAGGGGTAGACTGAGGGTGTTTAGGGGGAGACTGAGGGTGTCCAGGTGGAGACTGAATGTGTTTAGGGGGAGACTGAGGGTGTTTAGGGGAGACTGAGGGTGTCCAGGGGGAGACTGAGGGTGTTTAGGGGGAGACTGAGGGTGTTTAGGGGTAGGCTGACTGTGTTAAGGGGTAGCCTGAGGTTGTTTAGGGGTAGACTGAGGGTGTTTAGGTGTCGGCTGAGGGTGTTTAGGTGTAGGCTGAGGGTTTTTAGGGGTAGGCTGAGGGTGTTTGGGGTAGGCTGAGGGTGTCCAGATGGAGACTGAGGGTATTTAGTGCTAGGCTGAGGGTGCTTAGGGGTAGGCTGAGGGTGTTTAGGGGTAGGCTGAGGTTGTATAGGGGTAGGCTGAGGGTGTTTAGGTGTAGGCTGAGGGTGTTTAGGGGTAGGCTGAGGGTGTTTAGGGGTAGGCTGAGGGTGTTTAGTGGTAGGCTGAGGGAGTTTATGGGAAGACTGAGGGTGTTTAGCGGGAGACTGAGGGTGTTTAGATGTAGGCTGAGGGTGTTTAGGTGTAGCTGAGGGTGTTTAGGGGTAGGCTGAGGTGTTTAGGTGTTGGCTGAGGGTTTCCAGTGGGAGACTGAGGGTGTTTAGGGGTAGGCTGAGAGTGTTTAGGGGTACGCTGAGGGTGTCCAGGGGGAGACTGAGGGTGTTTCGGGGTAGGCTGAGAGTGTTTAGGGGTAGGCTGAGGGTGTTTAGCTGTAGGCTGAGGGTGTTTAGGGTTTGGCTGAGGATGTTTAGGGGTAGGCTGAGGGTGTTTAGTTGTAGGCTGAGGGTGTCAAGGGGTAGACTGAGGGTGTTTAGGGGTAGGTTAAGTGTGTTTAGGGGTTGGCTGAGGGTGTTTAGGTTTAGACTGAGTGTGTTTATGGGTAGGCTGAGGGTGCTCAGGGGTAGGCTGAGGGTGTTCAGGGGTAGGCGGAGGGTGTTTAGGGTGAGACTGAGGGTGTTTACGGGTAGGCTGAGGGTGTTAAGGTGTAGGCTGAGTGTGTTTAGGGGTAGGCTGAGGGTGTTTAGGGGTAGTCCGAGGGTGTTAAGCGGTAGGCTGAGGGTGTTTAGGGGTAGGCTGAGGGTGTTTAGGTGTAGGCTGAGGGCGTTTACGGGTAGACCGAGGATGTTTAGGGGTATGCTGAGGGTGTTTAAGACTAGACTGAGGGTGTTTAGGGGGAGAGTGAGGGTGTTTACGGGGAGACTGAGGGTGTTTAGGCGGAGACTGAGGGTGTTTTAGGGTAGGCTGAGGGTGTTTAGGGGTAGGCTGAGGGTGTTTAGGGCAAGACTCAGGGTGTCTAGGTGGAGGCTGAGCGTGTTTAGGGGCAGGCTGAGGTTGTTTAGGGGTAGGCTGAAGGTGTTTAGGGGTAGGCTGAAGGTGTTTAGGGGTAGGCTGAAGGTGTTTAGGGGTAGGCTGAAGGTGTTTAGGAGTAGGCTGAGGGTCTCCAGGGGGTGACCTACTGTGTTTAGGGGTCGGCTGAGGGTTTTTAGGGGTAGGCTGAGGGTGTTTAAGCGTTGGCTGAGGTGTTTAGTGGGAGACTGAGGGTGTTTTGGGGGTATGCAGTGGCTGTTTAGGGTAGGCCGAGGGTGTTTATCGGGAGACTGAGGGTGTTTAGGTGTCGGCTGAGGGTGTTTAGGTGTAGGCTGAGGGTGTTTAGATGTAGGCTGAGGGTGTTTTGGGGTAGGCTGAGGGTGTCCAGGGGCAGACTGAGGGTGTTTAGTGCTAGGCTGAGGGTGTTTAGTGGTAGGCTGAGGGTGTTTAGGGGTAGGCTGAGGGTGTTTAGGGGTAGGCTGAGGGTGTTTAGGGAGAGACTGAGGGTGTTTAGAGGTAGGCTGAGAGTACTAAGTGGTAGGCTGAGGGTGTTTAGTTGTAGGCTGAGGGTGTTCAGTGGTAGACTGAGGATGTTTAGGGGTAGGCTGAGGGTGTTTAGGGGTAGTCCGAGGGTGTTTAGCGGTAGGCTGAGGGTGTTTAGTTGTAGGCTGAGGGTGTCCAGGGGGAGACTGAGGGTGTTTAGGGGTAGACTGAGGGTGTTTAGGGGTAGGTTAAGTGTGTTTAGGGGTTGGCTGAGGGTGTTTAGGGTTAGACTGAGGGTGTTTATGGGTAGGCTGAGGGTGCTCAGGGGTAGGCTGAGGGTGTTCAGGGGTAGGCGGAGGGTGTTTAGGGTGAGACTGAGGGTGTTTACGGGTAGGCTGAGGGTGTTAAGGTGTAGGCTGAGGGTGTTTAGGGGTAGGCTGAGGGTGTTTAGGGGTAGTCCGAGGGTGTTAAGCGGTAGGCTGAGGGTGTTTAGGGGTAGGCTGAGGGTGTTTAGGTGTAGGCTGAGGGCGTTTACGGGTAGACCGAGGATGTTTAGGGGTATGCTGAGGGTGTTTAAGACTAGACTGAGGGTGTTTAGGGGGAGAGTGAGGGTGTTTACGGGGAGACTGAGGGTGTTTAGGCGGAGACTGAGGGTGTTTTAGGGTAGGCTGAGGGTGTTTAGGGGTAGGCTGAGGGTGTTTAGGGCGAGACTCAGGGTGTCTAGGTGTAGGCTGAGGTTGTTTAGGGGTAGGCTGAAGGTGTTTAGGGGTAGG
This sequence comes from Isurus oxyrinchus, assembly GCA_026770705.1. Lineage (NCBI taxonomy): Eukaryota > Metazoa > Chordata > Chondrichthyes > Lamniformes > Lamnidae > Isurus > Isurus oxyrinchus. Next base: position 979,900 of record JANJGN010000094.1, on the reverse strand, counting down.
CTGAGGGTCTCCAGGGGGTGACCTACTGTGTTTAGGGGTCGGCTGAGGGTTTTTAGGGGTAGGCTGAGGGTGTTTAGGGGGAGACTGAGGGTGTTCAGTGGTAGACAGAGGATGTTTAGCGGTAGGCTGAGGGTGTTTAGGGGTAGTCCGAGGGTGTTTAGCGGTAGGCTGAGGGTGTTTAGGTGTAGGCTGAGCGTGTTTAGGGGTAGACCGAGGATGTTTTGGGGTAGGCTGAGGGTTTTTAAGGGGTAGACTGAGGGTGTTTAGGGGGAGAGTGAGTGTGTTTAGGGGGAGACTGAGTGTTTTTAGGGGGAGACTGAGGTTGTTTAAGGGTAGGCTGAGCGTGTTTAGGAGCAGTCTGAGGGTGTCTAGGTGTAGGCTGAGGCTGTTTAGGTGTAGGCTGAGGGTGTTTAGGGGGAGACTGAGGGTGTCCAGGGGGAGACTGATGGAGTTTAGGGGTAGGCTGAGGTTGTCCAGGGGGAGACTGAGGGTGTTTAGGGGTAGGCTGAGGGTGTTTAGGGAGAGACTGAGGGTGTCCAGGGGTAGGCTGAGGGTGTTTAGGGGTAGGCTGAGGGTGTATAGGGGTAGGTTGAGGGTGTTTATGGGTAGGCTGAGGGTGTTTAGGGGGAGACTGAGGGTGTCCAGGGGGAGACTGATGGAGTTTAGGGGTAGGCTGAGGGTGTCCAGGGGGAGACTGAGGGTGTTTATTGGTAGGCTGAGGGTGTTTAGGGAGAGACTGAGGGTGTCCAGGGGTAGGCTGAGGGTGTTTAGGGGTAGGCTGAGGGTGTATAGGGGTAGGTTGAGGTTGTTTTTGGGTAGGCTGTCGGTGTCCAGGGGGAGACTGAGGGTGTTTAGGTGAAGGCTGAAGGTGTTTAGGGGTAGGCTGAGGGTGTTTTTGGGTAGGCTGAGGTGGCCCAGGGTTAGGCTGACGGTGTTTTGTCGTAGGCTGATGGTGTTTAGGTGTAAGCTGAGGGTGTTTAGGGGTAGACTGAGGGTGTTTAGGGGTAGGCTGAGGCTGTTTAGGGGTAGACTGAGGGTGTTTAGGGGGAGACTGAGGGTGTCCAGGGGGAGACTGAATGTGTTTAGGGGGAGACTGAGGCTGTTTAGGGGAGACTGAGGGTGTCCAGGGGGAGACTGAGGGTGTTTAGGGGGAGACTGAGCTGTGTTTAGGGGTAGGCTGAGGGTGTTTAGGGGTGGGCTGAGGGTGTTTATGGGGAGACTGAGGGTGTTTAGGGGTCGGCTGAGGTTGTTTATGTGTAGGCTGAGGGTTTTTAGGGGTAGGCTGAGGGTGTTTAGGGGTAGGCTGAGGGTGTCCAGGGGGAGACTGAGGGTGTTTAGCGGTAGTCCGTGGGTGTTTAGCGTTAGGCTGACGGTGTTTATGTGTAGGCTGAGCGTGTTTAAGGGTAGACCGAGGATGTTTAGTGGTAGGCTGAGGGTGTTTAGGTGTACACTGAGGGTGTTTAGGGGGAGAGTGAGGGTGTTTAGGGGGAGACTGAGGGTTTTCAGGGGGAGACTGAGGGTGATTAAGGGTAGGCTGAGGGTGTTTAGGAGCAGTCTGAGGGTGACTAGGTGTAGGCTGAGGGTGTTTAGGGGTAGGCTGAGGGTGTTTAGGGGTAGGCTGAGGGTGTTTAGGGGGAGACTGAGAGTGTCCAGGGGGAGACTGAGAGTGTTTAGGTGTAGGCTGAGGGTGTTTAGTTGTAGCTGAGTGTGTTTAGGGGAGACTGAGGGTGTTTAGGTGTAGGCTGAGGGTGTTTAGGTGTAGCTGTGTGTGTTTAGGGGAGACTGAGGGTGTTTAGGTGTAGGCTGAGGGTGTTTAGGTGTAGCTGAGCGTGTTTAGGTGTAGGCTGAGGGTGTTTAGGGTTAGGCTGAGGGTTCCAGGGGGAGACTGAGGGTGTTTAGTGGTTGGCTGAGGGTGTTTAGGTGTAGGCTGAGGGTTTTTAGGTGTAGGCTGAGGGTGCTTAGGGGTAGGCTGAGGGTGTTTAGGGGTCGGCTGAGGGTGTTTAGGTGTAGGCTGAGGGTGTTTAGGTGTAGCTGTGTGTGTTTAGGGGAGACTGAGGGTGTTTAGGTGTAGGCTGAGGGTGTTTAGGTGTAGCTGAGCGTGTTTAGGTGTAGGCTGAGGGTGTTTAGGGTTAGGCTGAGGGTTCCAGGGGGAGACTGAGGGTGTTTAGTGGTTGGCTGAGGGTGTTTAGGTGTAGGCTGAGGGTTTTTAGGTGTAGGCTGAGGGTGCTTAGGGGTAGGCTGAGGGTGTTTAGGGGTCGGCTGAGGGTGTTTAGGTGTAGGCTGAGCGTGTTTTGGGGTAGACCGAGGATGTTTTGGGGTAGGCTGAGGGTGTTTAGGGGTAGACTGAGGGTGTTTAGGGGTAGGCTGAGGGTGTTTAGTGGGAGACTGAGGGTGTTTAGGGGTAGGTTAGGGTGTCCAGGGGGAGACTGAGGGTGTTTAGGTGTAGGCTGAGGGTGTTTAGGGGTAGGCTGAGCGTGTTTAGGGGTAGGCTGAGGGTGTTTAGGGGTAGGCTGAGGGTGTTTAGTGGGAGACTGAGGGTGTTTAGGGGTAGGTTAGGGTGTCCAGGGGGAGACTGAGGGTGTTTAGGTGTAGGCTGAGGGTGTTTAGGGGTAGGCTGTGGGTGTTTAGGGGTAGGCTGAGGGTGTTTAGTGGTAGGCTGAGGGTGTTTATGGGGAGACTGAGGGTGTTTAGTGGTATGCTGAGGGTGTTTAGCGGGAGACTGAGGGTGTCCAGGTGGAGACTGAATGTGTTTAGGGGGAGACTGAGGGTGTTTAGGGGAGACTGAGGGTGTCCAGGGGGAGACTGAGGGTGTTTAGGGGGAGACTGAGTGTGTTTAGGGGTAGGCTGACTGTGTTTAGGGGTAGGCTGAGGTTGTTTAGGGGTAGACTGAGGGTGTTTAGGTGTCGGCTGAGGGTGTTTAGGTGTAGGCTGAGGGTTTTTAGGGGTAGGCTGAGGGTGTTTGGGGTAGGCTGAGGGTGTCCAGATGGAGACTGAGGGTGTTTAGTGCTAGGCTGAGGGTGCTTAGGGGTAGGCTGGGGGTGTTTAGGGGTAGGCTGAGGTTGTTTAGGGGTAGGCTGAGGGTGTGTAGGGGAGACTGAGGGTGTTTAGTGGTAGGCTGAGAGTGTTTAGTGGTAGGCTGAAGGTGTTTAGGTGTAGGCTGAGGGTGTTCAGGGGTAGACTGAGGATGTTTAGGGGTAGGCTGAGGGTGTTTAGGGGTAGTCCGAGGGTGTTTAGCGGTAGGCTGAGTGTGTTTAGGTGTAGGCTGAGCGTGTTTAGGGGTAGACCGAGGATGTTTTGGGGTAGGCTGAGGGTGTTTAGGGGTAGACTGAGGGTGTTTAAAGGGAGAGTGAGGGTGTTTAGGGGGAGACTGAGGGTTTTTAGGGGGAGGCTGAGGGCGTTTACGGGTAGACCGAGGATGTTTAGGGGTATGCTGAGGGTGTTTAAGACTAGACTGAGGGTGTTTAGGGGGAGAGAGAGGGTGTTTACGGGGAGACTGAGGGTGTTTAGGCGGAGACTGAGGGTGTTTTAGGGTAGGCTGAGGGTGTTTAGGGGTAGGCTGAGGGTGTTTAGGGCGAGACTCAGGGTGTCTAGGTGTAGGCTGAGCGTGTTTAGGGCAGGCTGAGGTTGTTTAGGGGTAGGCTGAAGGTGTTTAGGGGTAGGCTGAGGGTCTCCAGGGGGAGACTGAGTGTTTTTAGGGGGAGACTGAGGGTGTTTAAGGGTAGGCTGAGCGTGTTTAGGAGCAGTCTGAGGGTGTCTAGGTGTAGGCTGAGGCTGTTTAGGTGTAGGCTGAGGGTGTTTAGGGGGAGACTGAGGGTGTCCAGGGGGAGACTGATGGAGTTTAGGGGTAGGCTGAGGGTGTCCAGGGGGAGACTGAGGATGTTTATTGGTAGGCTGAGGGTGTTTAGGGAGAGACTGAGGGAGTCCAGGGGTAGGCTGAGGGTGTTTAGTGGTAGGCTGAGGGTGTATAGGGGTAGGTTGAGGGTGTTTATGGGTAGGCTGTCGGTGTCCACAGGGAGACTGTGGGTGTTTAGGTGAAGGCTGAAGGTGTTTAGGGGGAGACTGAGGGTGTCCAGGGGGAGACTGATGGAGTTTAGGGGTAGGCTGAGGGTGTCCAGGGGGAGACTGAGGATGTTTATGGGTAGGCTGAGGTGGACCAGGGGTAGGCTGACGGTGTTTTGTCGTAGGCTGATGGTGTTTAGGTGTAGGCTGAGGGTGTTTAGGGGTTGACTGAGGGTGTTTAGGGGTAGGCTGAGGCTGTTTAGGGGTAGACTGAGGGTGTTTAGGGGGAGACTGAGGGTGTCCAGGTGGAGACTGAATGTGTTTAGGGGGAGACTGAGGGTGTTTAGGGGAGACTGAGGGTGTCCAGGGGGAGACTGAGGGTGTTTAGGGGGAGACTGAGGGTGTTTAGGGGTAGGCTGACTGTGTTAAGGGGTAGCCTGAGGTTGTTTAGGGGTAGACTGAGGGTGTTTAGGTGTCGGCTGAGGGTGTTTAGGTGTAGGCTGAGGGTTTTTAGGGGTAGGCTGAGGGTGTTTGGGGTAGGCTGAGGGTGTCCAGATGGAGACTGAGGGTATTTAGTGCTAGGCTGAGGGTGCTTAGGGGTAGGCTGAGGGTGTTTAGGGGTAGGCTGAGGTTGTATAGGGGTAGGCTGAGGGTGTTTAGGTGTAGGCTGAGGGTGTTTAGGGGTAGGCTGAGGGTGTTTAGGGGTAGGCTGAGGGTGTTTAGTGGTAGGCTGAGGGAGTTTATGGGAAGACTGAGGGTGTTTAGCGGGAGACTGAGGGTGTTTAGATGTAGGCTGAGGGTGTTTAGGTGTAGCTGAGGGTGTTTAGGGGTAGGCTGAGGTGTTTAGGTGTTGGCTGAGGGTTTCCAGTGGGAGACTGAGGGTGTTTAGGGGTAGGCTGAGAGTGTTTAGGGGTACGCTGAGGGTGTCCAGGGGGAGACTGAGGGTGTTTCGGGGTAGGCTGAGAGTGTTTAGGGGTAGGCTGAGGGTGTTTAGCTGTAGGCTGAGGGTGTTTAGGGTTTGGCTGAGGATGTTTAGGGGTAGGCTGAGGGTGTTTAGTTGTAGGCTGAGGGTGTCAAGGGGTAGACTGAGGGTGTTTAGGGGTAGGTTAAGTGTGTTTAGGGGTTGGCTGAGGGTGTTTAGGTTTAGACTGAGTGTGTTTATGGGTAGGCTGAGGGTGCTCAGGGGTAGGCTGAGGGTGTTCAGGGGTAGGCGGAGGGTGTTTAGGGTGAGACTGAGGGTGTTTACGGGTAGGCTGAGGGTGTTAAGGTGTAGGCTGAGTGTGTTTAGGGGTAGGCTGAGGGTGTTTAGGGGTAGTCCGAGGGTGTTAAGCGGTAGGCTGAGGGTGTTTAGGGGTAGGCTGAGGGTGTTTAGGTGTAGGCTGAGGGCGTTTACGGGTAGACCGAGGATGTTTAGGGGTATGCTGAGGGTGTTTAAGACAAGACTGAGGGTGTTTAGGGGGAGAGTGAGGGTGTTTACGGGGAGACTGAGGGTGTTTAGGCGGAGACTGAGGGTGTTTTAGGGTAGGCTGAGGGTGTTTAGGGGTAGGCTGAGGGTGTTTAGGGCAAGACTCAGGGTGTCTAGGTGGAGGCTGAGCGTGTTTAGGGGCAGGCTGAGGTTGTTTAGGGGTAGGCTGAAGGTGTTTAGGGGTAGGCTGAAGGTGTTTAGGGGTAGGCTGAAGGTGTTTAGGGGTAGGCTGAAGGTGTTTAGGAGTAGGCTGAGGGTCTCCAGGGGGTGACCTACTGTGTTTAGGGGTCGGCTGAGGGTTTTTAGGGGTAGGCTGAGGGTGTTTAAGCGTTGGCTGAGGTGTTTAGTGGGAGACTGAGGGTGTTTTGGGGGTATGCAGTGGCTGTTTAGGGTAGGCTGAGGGTGTTTATCGGGAGACTGAGGGTGTTTAGGTGTCGGCTGAGGGTGTTTAGGTGTAGGCTGAGGGTGTTTAGATGTAGGCTGAGGGTGTTTTGGGGTAGGCTGAGGGTGTCCAGGGGCAGACTGAGGGTGTTTAGTGCTAGGCTGAGGGTGTTTAGTGGTAGGCTGAGGGTGTTTAGGGGTAGGCTGAGGGTGTTTAGGGGTAGGCTGAGGGTGTTTAGGGAGAGACTGAGGGTGTTTAGAGGTAGGCTGAGAGTGCTAAGTGGTAGGCTGAGGGTGTTTAGTTGTAGGCTGAGGGTGTTCAGTGGTAGACTGAGGATGTTTAGGGGTAGGCTGAGGGTGTTTAGGGGTAGTCCGAGGGTGTTTAGCGGTAGGCTGAGGGTGTTTAGTTGTAGGCTGAGGGTGTCCAGGGGGAGACTGAGGGTGTTTAGGGGTAGACTGAGGGTGTTTAGGGGTAGGTTAAGTGTGTTTAGGGGTTGGCTGAGGGTGTTTAGGGTTAGACTGAGGGTGTTTATGGGTAGGCTGAGGGTGCTCAGGGGTAGGCTGAGGGTGTTCAGGGGTAGGCGGAGGGTGTTTAGGGTGAGACTGAGGGTGTTTACGGGTAGGCTGAGGGTGTTAAGGTGTAGGCTGAGGGTGTTTAGGGGTAGGCTGAGGGTGTTTAGGGGTAGTCCGAGGGTGTTAAGCGGTAGGCTGAGGGTGTTTAGGGGTAGGCTGAGGGTGTTTAGGTGTAGGCTGAGGGCGTTTACGGGTAGACCGAGGATGTTTAGGGGTATGCTGAGGGTGTTTAAGACTAGACTGAGGGTGTTTAGGGGGAGAGTGAGGGTGTTTACGGGGAGACTGAGGGTGTTTAGGCGGAGACTGAGGGTGTTTTAGGGTAGGCTGAGGGTGTTTAGGGGTAGGCTGAGGGTGTTTAGGGCGAGACTCAGGGTGTCTAGGTGTAGGCTGAGGTTGTTTAGGGGTAGGCTGAAGGTGTTTAGGGGTAGGCTGAGGGTCTCCAGGGGGTGACCTACTGTGTTTAGGGGTCGGCTGAGGGTTTTTAGGGGTAGGCTGAGGGTGTTTAGGGGGAGACTGAGGGTGTTCAGTGGTAGACAGAGGATGTTTAGCGGTAGGCTGAGGGTGTTTAGGGGTAGTCCGAGGGTGTTTAGCGGTAGGCTGAGGGTGTTTAGGTGTAGGCTGAGCGTGTTTAGGGGTAGACCGAGGATGTTTTGGGGTAGGCTGAGGGTTTTTAAGGGGTAGACTGAGGGTGTTTAGGGGGAGAGTGAGTGTGTTTAGGGGGAGACTGAGTGTTTTTAGGGGGAGACTGAGGTTGTTTAAGGGTAGGCTGAGCGTGTTTAGGAGCAGTCTGAGGGTGTCTAGGTGTAGGCTGAGGCTGTTTAGGTGTAGGCTGAGGGTGTTTAGGGGGAGACTGAGGGTGTCCAGGGGGAGACTGATGGAGTTTAGGGGTAGGCTGAGGTTGTCCAGGGGGAGACTGAGGGTGTTTAGGGGTAGGCTGAGGGTGTTTAGGGAGAGACTGAGGGTGTCCAGGGGTAGGCTGAGGGTGTTTAGGGGTAGGCTGAGGGTGTATAGGGGTAGGTTGAGGGTGTTTATGGGTAGGCTGAGGGTGTTTAGGGGGAGACTGAGGGTGTCCAGGGGGAGACTGATGGAGTTTAGGGGTAGGCTGAGGGTGTCCAGGGGGAGACTGAGGGTGTTTATTGGTAGGCTGAGGGTGTTTAGGGAGAGACTGAGGGTGTCCAGGGGTAGGCTGAGGGTGTTTAGGGGTAGGCTGAGGGTGTATAGGGGTAGGTTGAGGTTGTTTTTGGGTAGGCTGTCGGTGTCCAGGGGGAGACTGAGGGTGTTTAGGTGAAGGCTGAAGGTGTTTAGGGGTAGGCTGAGGGTGTTTTTGGGTAGGCTGAGGTGGCCCAGGGTTAGGCTGACGGTGTTTTGTCGTAGGCTGATGGTGTTTAGGTGTAAGCTGAGGGTGTTTAGGGGTAGACTGAGGGTGTTTAGGGGTAGGCTGAGGCTGTTTAGGGGTAGACTGAGGGTGTTTAGGGGGAGACTGAGGGTGTCCAGGGGGAGACTGAATGTGTTTAGGGGGAGACTGAGGCTGTTTAGGGGAGACTGAGGGTGTCCAGGGGGAGACTGAGGGTGTTTAGGGGGAGACTGAGCTGTGTTTAGGGGTAGGCTGAGGGTGTTTAGGGGTGGGCTGAGGGTGTTTATGGGGAGACTGAGGGTGTTTAGGGGTCGGCTGAGGTTGTTTATGTGTAGGCTGAGGGTTTTTAGGGGTAGGCTGAGGGTGTTTAGGGGTAGGCTGAGGGTGTCCAGGGGGAGACTGAGGGTGTTTAGCGGTAGTCCGTGGGTGTTTAGCGTTAGGCTGACGGTGTTTATGTGTAGGCTGAGCGTGTTTAAGGGTAGACCGAGGATGTTTAGTGGTAGGCTGAGGGTGTTTAGGTGTACACTGAGGGTGTTTAGGGGGAGAGTGAGGGTGTTTAGGGGGAGACTGAGGGTTTTCAGGGGGAGACTGAGGGTGATTAAGGGTAGGCTGAGGGTGTTTAGGAGCAGTCTGAGGGTGACTAGGTGTAGGCTGAGGGTGTTTAGGGGTAGGCTGAGGGTGTTTAGGGGTAGGCTGAGGGTGTTTAGGGGGAGACTGAGAGTGTCCAGGGGGAGACTGAGAGTGTTTAGGTGTAGGCTGAGGGTGTTTAGTTGTAGCTGAGTGTGTTTAGGGGAGACTGAGGGTGTTTAGGTGTAGGCTGAGGGTGTTTAGGTGTAGCTGAGTGTGTTTAGGGGAGACTGAGGGTGTTTAGGTGTAGGCTGAGGGTGTTTAGGTGTAGCTGAGCGTGTTTAGGTGTAGGCTGAGGGTGTTTAGGGTTAGGCTGAGGGTTCCAGGGGGAGACTGAGGGTGTTTAGTGGTTGGCTGAGGGTGTTTAGGTGTAGGCTGAGGGTTTTTAGGTGTAGGCTGAGGGTGCTTAGGGGTAGGCTGAGGGTGTTTAGGGGGAGACTGATGGTGTTTAGGGGTTGGCTGAGGGTGTTTAGGTGTAGGCTGAGGGTTTTTAGGTGTAGGCTGAGGGTGCTTAGGGGTAGGCTGAGGGTGTTTAGGGGGAGACTGAGGGTGTTTATTTCTAGGCTGAGGGTGTCCAGGGGGAGACTGAAGGTGTTTAGGGTTTGGCTGAGGATGTTTAGGGGTAGGCTGAGCGTGTTTAGGTGTAGGCTGAGGGTGTTTAGGTGTAGGCTGAGTGTATTTAGGGGTTGGCTGAGGGTGTTTAGGTGTAGGCTGAGGGTGTTTAGGGTTAGACTGAGGGTGTTTATGGGTAGGCTGAGGGTGTTCAGGGGTAGGCTGAGGGTGTTTAGGGGTAGGCTGAGGGTGTTTAGGGGTAGGCTGAGGGTGCTTAGGTGTAGGCTGAGGTTGTTTAGGGGTAAGCTGAGGGTGTTTAAGCGTTGGCTGAGGTGTTTAGTGGGAGACTGAGGGTGTTTTGGGGGTATGCAGTGGCTGTTTAGGGTAGGCTGAGGGTGTTTATCGGGAGACTGAGGGTGTTTAGGTGTCGGCTGAGGGTGTTTAGGTGTAGGCTGAGGGTGTTTAGATGTAGGCTGAGGGTGTTTTGGGGTAGGCTGAGGGTGTCCAGGGGCAGACTGAGGTTGTTTAGTGCTAGGCTGAGGGTGTTTAGTGGTAGGCTGAGGGTGTTTAGGGGTAGGCTGAGGGTGTTTAGGGGTAGGCTGAGGGTGTTTAGGGGTAGTCCGAGGGTGTTTAGCGGTAGGCTGAGGGTGTTTAGTTGTAGGCTGAGCATGTTTAGGGGTAGACCGAGGATGTTTTGGGGTAGGCTGAGGGTGTTTAGGGGTAGACTGAGGGTGTTTAGGGGGAGAGTGAGTGTGTTTAGGGGGAGACTGAGGGTTTTTAGGGGGAGACTGAGGGTGTTTAAGGGTAGGCTGAGGGTGTTTAGGTGTAGGCTGAGGGTGTTTAGGGAGAGACTGACGGTGTCCAGGGGTAGGCTGACGGTGTTTAGGGGTAGGCTGAGGGTGTATAGGGGTAGGTTGAGGGTGTTTATGGGTAGGCTGAGGGTGCTTAGGAGGAGACTGAGGGTGTCCAGGGGAGACTGAGGGAGTTTAGGTGTAGGCTGAGGGTGTCCAGGGGGAGACTGAGGGAGTTTATTGGTAGGCTGAGGGTGTTTAGGGAGAGACTGAGGGTGTCCAGGGGTAGTCTGAGGGTGTTTAGGGGTAGGTGGATGGTGTATAGGGGTAGGTTGCGGGTGTTTAGGGGCAGGCTGAGGGTGTTTAGGGAGAGACTGAGGGTGTCCAGGGGTAGGCTGACGGTGTTTTGTGGTAGGCTGATGGTGTTTAGGTGTAGGCTGAGGGTGTTTAGGGGTAGACTGTGGGTGTTTAGGGGTAGGCTGATGGTGTTTAGGGGTAGGCTGAGGATGTTTAGGGGGAGATTGAGTGTGTCCAGGGGGAGACTGCGTGTGTTTAGGGGGAGACTGAGGGTGTCCAGGGGGAGACTGGGGGTGTCCAGTGGGAGACTGAGGGTGTTTAGGGGTAGGCTGAGGGTGTTTAGGGGTTGGCTGAGGTTGTTTAGGTGTAGGCTGAGGGTGTTTAGGGGTGGGCTGAGGGTGTTTATGGGGAGACTGAGGGTGTTTAGGTGTAGGCTGAGGGTTTTTAGGGGTAGGCTGAGAGTGTTTAGGGGTAGGCTGAGGGTGTCCAGGGGGAGACTGAGGGTGTTTAGTGCTAGGTTGAGGTGTTTAGGGGTAGGCTGAGGGTGTTTAGGGGTAGGCTGAGGGTGTTTAGGGCAGGAGTGAGGGTGTTTAGCGGTAGAGTGAGGGTGTTTAGGGGGAAACTGAGGGTTTTTAGGGGGAGACTGAGGGTGTTTAAGGGTAGGCTGAGGGTGTATAGGAGCAGACTGAGGGTGTCTATTTGTAGGCTGAGCGTGTTTAGGGTTAGGCTAAGGGTGTTTAGGGGTAGGCTGATGGTGTTTAGTGGTAGGCTGAGGGTGTTTAGGGGGAGACTGAGGGTGTCCAGGGGGAGACTGAGGGTGTTTAGGTGTAGGCTGAGGGTGTTTAGGTGTAGGCTGATGGTGTTTAGGGGTAGGCTGATGGTGTTTAGAGGTCGGCTGAGGTGTTTAGGTGTAGGCTGAGGGTGTTTAGGGTTAGGCTGAGGGTGTCCAGGGGGAGACTGAGGGTGTTTAGGGGTAGGCTGAGGGTGTCCAGGGGGAGACTGAGGGTGTTTTGGAGTAGGCTGAGGGTGTTTAGGTGTAGGCTGAGGGTTTTTAGGTGTAGGCTGAGGGTGTTTAGGGGTAGGCTGAGGGTGTCCAGGGGGAGACTGAAGGTGTTTATTTCTAGGCTGAGGGTGTCCAGGGGGAGACTGAGGGTGTTTAGGGGGAGACTGAGGGTGTTTAGGGGGAGACTGAGGGAGTTTAGGGGTAGGCTGAGGGTGTTTAGGGGGAGACTGAGGGTGTTTAGGAGTAGGCTGAGGGTGCTTAGGGGTAGGCTGAGGGTGTTAAGGGGGAGACTGAGGGTGTTTAGGGGTAGGCTGAGGGTGTTTAGGAGGAGACTGAGGGTGTCCAGGGGAGACTGATGGAGGTTAGGAGTAGGCTGAGGGTGTCCAGGGGGAGACTGAGGGTGTTTATTGGTCGGCTGAGGGTGTTTAGGGAGAGACTGAGGGTGTCCAGGGGTAGGCTGAGGGTGTTTAGGGGTAGGCTGAGGGTGTATAGGGGTAGGTTGAGGGTGTTTAGGGGCAGGCTGAGGGTGTTTAGGGAGAGACTGAGGGTGCCCAGGGGTAGGCTGACGGTGTTTTGTGGTAGGCTGATGGTGTTTCGGTGTAGGCTGAGGGTGTTTAGGGGTAGACTGAGGGTGTTTAGGGGTAGGCTGATGGTGTTTAGGGGTAGGCTGAGGATGTTTAGGGGGAGACTGAGTGTGTCCAGGGGGAGACTGAGTGTGTCTAGGGGGAGACTGAGGGTGTCCAGGGGGAGACTGAGGGTGTCCAGTGGGAGACTGAGGGTGTTTAGGGGTAGGCTGAGGGTGTTTAGGGGTTGGCTGAGGTTGTTTAGGTGTAGGCTGAGGGTGTTTAGGGGTGGGCTGAGGGTGTTTAGGGGGAGACTGGGGGTGTCCAGTGGGAGACTGAGGGTGTTTAGTGGTAGGCTGAGGGTGTTTAGGGGTTGGCTGAGGTTGTTTAGGTGTAGGCTGAGGGTGTTTAGGGGTGGGCTGAGGGTGTTCATGGGGAGACTGAGGGTGTTTAGGTGTCGGCTGAGGGTGTTTAGGTGTAGGCTGAGGGTTTTTAGGGGTAGGCTGAGAGTATTTAGGGGTAGGCTGAGGGTGTCCAGGGGGAGACTGAGGGTGTTTAGTGCTAGGTTGAGGGTGTTTAGGGGTAGGCTGAGGGTGTTTAGGGGTAGGCTGAGGGTGTTTAGGGGGAGACTGAGGGTGTTTACTGGTCGGCTGAGAGTGTTTAGGTGTAGGCTGAGCGTGTTTAGGGGTAGACCGAGGATGTTTTGGGGTAGGCTGAGGGTGTTGAGGGGTAGACTGAGGGTGTTTAGCGGTAGAGTGAGGGTGTTTAGGGGGAGACTGAGGGTTTTTAGGGGGAGACTGAGGGTGTTTAAGGGTAGGCTGAGGGTGTATAGGAGCAGACTGAGGGTGTCTATTTTTAGGCTGAGCGTGTTTAGGGGTAGGCTGAGGGTGTTTAGGGGTTGGCTGATGGTGTTTAGTGGTAGGCTGAGGGTGTTTAGGGGGAGACTGAGGGTGTCCAGGGGGAGACTGAGGGTGTTTAGGTGTAGGCTGAGGGTGTTTAGGTGTAGGCTGAGGGTGTTTAGGGGTAGGGTGATGGTGTTTAGAGGTAGGCTGAGGTGTTTAGGTGTAGGCTGAGGGTGTTTAGGGTTAGGCTGAGGGTGTCCAGGGGGAGACTGAGGGTGTTTAGGGGTAGGCTGAGGGTGTCCAGGGGGAGACTGAGGGTGTTTTGGAGTAGGCTGAGGGTGTTTAGGTGTAGGCTGAGGGTTTTTAGGTGTAGGCTGAGGGTGTTTAGGGGTAGGCTGAGGGTGTCCAGGGGGAGACTGAAGGTGTTTATTTCTAGGCTGAGGGTGTCCAGGGGGAGACTGAGGGTGTTTAGGGGTAGGCTGAGGGTGTTTAGGGGGAGACTGAGGGAGTTTAGGGGTAGGCTGAGGGTGTTTAGGGGGAGACTGAGGGTGTTTAGGGGTAGGCTGAGGGTGCTTAGGGGTAGGCTGAGGGTGTTAAGGGGAGACTGAGGGTGTTTAGGGGTAGGCTGAGTGTGTTTAGGAGGAGACTGAGGGTGTCCAGGGGAGACTGATGGAGTTTAGGGGTAGGCTGAGGGTGTCCAGGGGGAGACTGAGGGTGTTTATTGGTCGGCTGAGGGTGTTTAGGGAGAGACTGAGGGTGTCCAGGGGTAGGCTGAGGGTGTTTAGGGGTAGGCTGAGGGTGTATAGGGGTAGGTTGAGGGTGTTTAGGGGCAGGCTGAGGGTGTTTAGGGAGAGACTGAGGGTGCCCAGGGGTAGGCTGACGGTGTTTTGTGGTAGGCTGATGGTGTTTCGGTGTAGGCTGAGGGTGTTTAGGGGTAGACTGAGGGTGTTTAGGGGTAGGCTGATGGTGTTTAGGGGTAGGCTGAGGATGTTTAGGGGGAGACTGAGTGTGTCCAGGGGGAGACTGAGTGTGTCTAGGGGGAGACTGAGGGTATCCAGGGGGAGACTGAGGGTGTCCAGTGGGAGACTGAGGGTGTTTAGGGGTAGGCTGAGGGTGTTTAGGGGTTGGCTGAGGTTGTTTAGGTGTAGGCTGAGGGTGTTTAGGGGTGGGCTGAGGGTGTTTATGGGGAGACTGAGGGTGTTTAGGTGTCTGCTGAGGGTGTTTAGGTGTAGGCTGAGGGTTTTTAGGGGTAGGCTGAGAGTGTTTAGGGGTAGGCTGAGGGTGTCCAGGGGGAGACTGAGGGTGTTTAGTGCTAGGTTGAGGGTGTTTAGGGGTAGGCTGAGGGTGTTTAGGGGTAGGCTGAGGGTGTTTAGGGGGAGACTGAGGGTGTTTAGGGGTAGACCGAGGATGTTTTGCGGTAGGCTGAGGGTGTTTAGGGGTAGACTGAGGGTGTTTAGCGGTAGAGTGAGGGTGTTTAGGGGGAGACTGAGGGTTTTTAGGGGGAGACTGAGGGTGTTGAAGGGTAGGCTGAGGGTGTATAGGAGCAGACTGAGGGTGTCTATTTTTAGGCTGAGCGTGTTTAGGGGTAGGCTGAGGGTGTTTAGGGGTTGGCTGATGGTGTTTAGTGGTAGGCTGAGGGTGTTTAGGGGGAGACTGAGGGTGTCCAGGGGGAGACTGAGGGTGTTTAGGTGTAGGCTGAGTGTGTTTAGGTGTAGGCTGAGGGTGTTTAGGGGTAGGCTGATGGTGTTTAGAGGTAGGCTGAGGTGTTTAGGTGTAGGCTGAGGGTGTTTAGGGTTAGGCTGAGGGTGTCCAGGGGGAGACTGAGGGTGTTTAGGGGTAGGCTGAGGGTGTCCAGGGGGAGACTGAGGGTGTTTTGGAGTAGGCTGAGGGTGTTTAGGTGTAGGCTGAGGGTTTTTAGGTGTAGGCTGAGGGTGTTTAGGGGTAGGCTGAGGGTGTCCAGGGGGAGACTGAGGGTGTTTATTTCTAGGCTGAGGGTGTCCAGGGGGAGACTGAGGGTGTTTAGGGGTAGGCTGAGGGTGTTTAGGGGGAGACTGAGGGAGTTTAGGGGTAGGCTGAGGGTGTTTAGGGGGAGACTGAGGGTGTTTAGGGGTAGGCTGAGGGTGCTTAGGGGTAGGCTGAGGGTGTTAAGGGGGAGACTGAGGGTGTTTAGGGGTAGGCTGAGGGTGTTTAGGTGGAGACTGAGGGTGTCCAGGGGAGACTGTTGGAGTTTAGGGGTAGGCTGAGGGTGTCCAGGGGGAGACTGAGGGTGTTTATTGGTCGGCTGAGGGTGTTTAGGGAGAGACTGAGGGTGTCCAGGGGTAGGCTGAGGGTGTTTAGGGGTAGGCTGAGGGTGTATAGGGGTAGGTTGAGGGTGTTTAGGGGCAGGCTGAGGGTGTTTAGGGAGAGACTGAGGGTGCCCAGGGGTAGGCTGACGGTGTTTTGTGGTAGGCTGATGGTGTTTCGGTGTAGGCTGAGGGTGTTTAGGGGTAGACTGAGGGTGTTTAGGGGTAGGCTGATGGTGTTTAGGGGTAGGCTGAGGATGTTTAGGGGGAGACTGAGTGTGTCCAGGGGGAGACTGAGTGTGTCTAGGGGGAGACTGAGGGTGTCCAGGGGGAGACTGAGGTTGTCCAGTGGGAGACTGAGGGTGTTTAGGGGTAGGCTGAGGGTGTTTAGGGGTTGGCTGAGGTTGTTTAGGTGTAGGCTGAGGGTGTTTAGGGGTGGGCTGAGGGTGTTTAGGGGGAGACTGAGTGTGTCCAGGGGGAGACTGAATGTGTTTAGGGGGAGACTGAGGGTGTCCAGGGGGAGATTGAGCGTGTCCAGTGGGAGACTGAGGGTGTTTAGGGGTAGGCTGAGGGTGTTTAGGGGTTGGCTGAGGTTGTTTAGGTGTCGGCTGAGGGTGTTTAGGTGTAGGCTGATGGTGTTTAGGGGTAGGCTGAGGATGTTTAGGGGGAGACTGAGTGTGTCCAGGGGGAGACTGAGTGTGTTTAGGGGGAGACTGTGGGTGTCCAGGGGGAGACTGAGGGTGTCCAGTGGGAGACTGAGGGTGTTTAGGGGTAGGCTGAGGGTGTTTAGGGGTTGGCTGAGGTTGTTTATGTGTCGGCTGAGGGTGTTTAGGTGTAGGCTGAGGGTTTTTAGGGGTAGGCTGAGAGTGTTTAGGGGTAGGCAGAGGTTGTCCAAGGGGAGACTGAGGGTGTTTAGTGCTAGGCTGAGGGTGTTTAGGGGTAGGCTGAGGGTGTTTAGGGGTAGGCTGAGCGTGTTTAGGGGGAGACTGAGGGTGTTTAGTGGTCGGCTGAGAGTGTTTAGGTGTAGGCTGAGCGTGTTTAGGTGTAGGCTGAGGGTGTTTAGGTGTAGGCTGTGGGTGTTTAGGGGTAGGCTGATGGTGTTTAGAGGTAGGCTGAGGTGTTTAGGTGTAGGCTGAGGGTGTTTAGGGTTAGGCTGAGGGTGTCCAGGGGGAGACTGAGGGTGTTTAGGGGTAGGCTGAGGGTGTCCAGTTGGAGACTGAGGGTGTTTTGGAGTAGGCTGAGGGTGTTTAGGTGTAGGCTGAGGGTTTTTAGGTGTAGGCTGAGGGTGTTTAGGGGTAGGCTGAGGGTGTCCAGGGGGAGACTGAGGGTGTTTATTTCTAGGCTGAGGGTGTACAGGGGGAGACTGAGGGTGTTTAGGGCTAGGCTGAGGGTGTTTAGGGGGAGACTGAGGGAGTTTAGGGGTAGGCTGAGGGTGTTTAGGGGGAGACTGAGGGTGTTTAGGTGTAGGCTGAGGGTGCTTAGTTGTAGGCTGAGGGTGTTAAGGGGGAGACTGAGGGTGTTTAGGGGTAGGCTGAGGGTGCTTAGGGGTAGGCTGAGGGTGTTTAGGGGGAGACTGAGAGTGTTTATGTCTTGGCTGAGGGTGTTTAGGGGTAGGCTGAGGGTGTTTAGGTGTAGGCTGATGGTGTTTAGCGGTAGACTGAGGGTGTTTATGGGTAGGCTGAGGGTGTTTAGGGGTAGGCTGAGGGTGTTTAGCGGTAGGCTCAGGGTGTTTAGGCGTTGGCTGAGGGTGTTTAGTGGGAGACTGAGGGTGTTTTGGGGGTAGACAGTGGGTGTTTAGGCTAGGCTGAGGGTGGCTTGGGGTGTGCTGAAGTTGTTTATGGGTAGGCTGAGGGTGTTTAAGGGTAGGCTGAGGGTGTTTAGGTGTAGGCTGAGTGTGTTTAGGGGTTGGCTGAGGGTGTTTAGGGGTAGGCTGAAGGTGTTTAGGGTTAGACTGAGGGTGTTTATGGGTAGGCTGAGGGTGTTCAGGGGTAGGCTGAGGGTGTTTAGGGGTAGGCTGAGGGTGTTTGGTGGGAGACTGAGGGTGTTTTGGGGGTAGGCGGTGGGTGTTTAGGGTTAGACTAAGGGTGTTAATGGGTAGGCTGAGGGTGTCCAGGGGGAGACTGAGGCTGTTTAGGGTGAGACTGAGTGTGTTTAGGGGTAGGCTGAGGGTGTTTAGGGAAGACTGAGGGTGTTTAGGGAGAGACTGAGCGTGTTTAGGTGTAGGCTGAGGGTGTTTAGGGGTTGGTTGAGGTTGTTTATGGGTAGGCTGAGTGTATATTTGGCGAGACTGAGGCTGTGCAGGGGTTGACCGAGTGTGTCCGGGGAGAGAATGAGGGTGTCCAGTGGGTGACTTATTTTGTCCAGGGGGAGTTTGAGGGTGTCCAGTGGAGACTGAGGGTGTCCGAGGGGGAGACAGAGGGTGTCTGAGGGGGAGACTGATGGTGTCTTGAGTGAGACTGAGGGTGTCTGAAGGGAGAGTGAGGGAATCTGGTGGAGACTGAGTGTGCCCGGGGGAGACTGAGGGTGTCCAGTGGGAGACTTATCTTTTTCCAGGGGGAGTTTGAGGGTGTCCGGTGGAGACTGAGGGTGTGCGAGGGGGAGACAGAGGGTGTCTGAGGGGGAGACTGAGGGTGTCTTGAGTGAGACTGAGGATGTCTGAAGGGAGAGTGAGGGAATCTGGTGGAGACTGAGTGTGCCCGGGGGAGACTGTGGGTGTCCAAGGGGGAGACTGAGCGTGTCCTGTGGAGAGTGAGCGTGTCCGTGTGGGAGACTGAGGGTGTCCGAGAGGGAGACTGAGGGTGTCCAGTGGGAGACTGAGCGTGTCCTGTGGAGAGTGAGCGTGTCCAGTGGGAGACTTAGTTTGTCCAGGAGGAGACTGCAGGTGTCTGAGGGGAGACTGAGGTTGTCCAAGGAGGTGACTGAGGATAACCGAGAGGGTGACTGAGAGTGTCCAGGGGGAGACTGAGGGTGTCCAGTGAGAGACTGAGGGTGTCCGAAGGGGAGACTGAGGGTTTCCTGGGGGAGACTGTGGGAGTCAGAGGGGGAGACTGAGGGTGTCCAGGGGAAAATATGGGTGTCTGAGGGGAGACTGAGGCTGTCCGAGATTGAGTGTGTCCAGCGAGGGACTGAGGGTGTCCATGTTGGAGACTGAGGCAGTCCATGGGGAGACTGAGGGTGTCCATGGGGAGACTGAGGGTGTCCAGGGGGAGACTGAGGGTGTCCGATGGGGAGACAGAGGGTGTCCGAGGGGGAGACAGAGGGTGTCCATTGGAGACTGAGGGTGTCCGAGTGGGAGACTGAGGGTGTCTGGTGGGGAGACTGAGGGTGTCCTGGGAGAGACTGAGGGTGTCCGAAAGGGAGACTGAGGGTGTCCAAGGCGAGACTGAGGGTGTCCAGGGGCAAATATGGGCTTCTGAGGGGAGACTGAGGGTGTCCGAGGGGGTGACTTTGGATGTCCAGGGGGAGACTGAGGGTGTGCAGGGGGAGGTTGAGTTTGGCCGGTGGAGACTGAGGGTGTCCGGGGGGGGAGACTGAGGGTGTCCTTGGGAGATTGAGGGTGTCTAATTGGAGAATGAGTGTCTCAAGGGGCAGACTGAGGGTGTCCGCAGAGCAGACTGAGGGTGTCAAAGGGTAGACTGAGGATGTCCAGGGGTAAATATGGGTGTCTGAGGGGAGACTGAGGGCGTCCGAGTTGAGACTGAGGGTGTCCAGGGTGATTCTGACGGTGTCCAGGGGGAGACTGAGGGTGTTCAGGGGGAGACTGAGAGTGTTCGAGGGGAGACTGAGGGTGTCCAGAGGAGACTGAGGGTGTCCGGGGTTAGACTGAGGCTGTCCGGGGGAGGCTGAGGGTGTCTGAGGAGAGACTGAGGGTTTCCGGATTTAGACTGTGTTTGTCCAGGGGGAGACTGAGAGGGTCCGTGGGGGAGACTGAGGGTGTCCGAGGAGAGACTGAGTGTGTCCAGGGGGAGACTGAGGATGTCCGATGGGAGACTGAGGGTGTCCGAGGAGAGACTGAGGGTGTACAGGGGGAGACGGAGGGTGTCTGGAGGAGACTGAGTGTCTCCGGGGTTAGACTGAGGGTGTCCAGGAGGAGAATGAGGGTGTGCAGGGGTTGACTGAGGGTGTCCGAGGGGTAGACTGAGGGAGTGCAGGGGTTGACTGAGAGTGACCAGGGAAGATTGAGAGTGTCCGAGAGGGAGACTGAGAGTGTCCAGGGTGATTCTGACGGTGTCCAGGGGGAGACTGAGGGTGTCCAGGGGGAGACTGAGGGTGTCCGAGGGGGAGACTGAGGGTGTCCGAGGGGGAGAGAGAGGGTGTCCAAGTGGGAGACTGAGGGTGTCCAGGGTGAGTCTGAGGGTGTCCAGGGGGAGACTGAGGGTGTCTGATGGGAGACTGAGCGTCTCCGGGTTTAGAAAATGTGTGTCCAGGGGGAGACTGAGGGTTTCCAAAGGGGAGACTGAGGGTGTCAGTAATTGAGGGTACGCTGCACGATTGCAGGGCCAGTAATTGAGGGTGTGCTGCACTATTGGAGTGCCAGTAATTGAGGGTGTGCTGCACTATTGGAGTGTCAGTAATTGAGGGTGTGCTGCACGATTGGAGCGCCAGTAATTGAGGGTGTGCTGCATTATTGGACTGTCAGTAATTGATTGTGTGCTGTACTATTGGAGTGTCAGTAATTGAGTGCGTGCTGAACTATTGGAGTGTCAGTAATTGAGGGTGTGTTGCACTAATGGAGTGTCAGTAAATGAGGGTGTGCTGCGCTATAGGAGTGTCAGTAATTGAGGGTGTGCTGCGCTATAGGAGTGTCAGTAATTGAGTGTGTGCTGCACTATTGGAGTGTCAGTAATTGAGGGTATGCTGCAATATTGGAGTGTCAGTAATTGAGGGTGTGCTGCAATATTGGAGTGTCAGTAATTGAGGGTGTGCTGCACTATTGGAGTGTCAGTAATTGTGGGTGTGCTGCACTATTGGACTGTCAGTAATTGAGGGTGTGCTGCACGATTGGAGTGTCAGTAATTGAGGCTGTGCTGCACTATTGGAGTGTCAGTAATTGAGGGTGCTGCACTATTGGAGTGTCAGTAATTGAGGATGTGCTGCACTATTGGAGTGTCAGTAATTGAGGGTGCGCTGCACTATTGTAGTGTCAGTAATTGAGGATGTGCTGCACTATTGGTGAGTCAGTAGTTGAGGGTGTGCTGCAGTATTGGAGTGTCAGTAATTGAGGATGTGCTGCACTATTGGAGTGTCAGTAATTGAAGGTGTGCTGCACTATTGTAGTGTCAGTAATTGAGGGTGTGCTGCACTATTGGATTATCAGTAATTGAGGGTGTGCTGCAGTATTGGAGTGTCAGTAATTGAGGGTGCGCTGCAAAATTGGAGTGACAGTAATTGAGGGAGTGCGGCACTATTGGAGTGTCAGTAATAGAGGGTGTGCTGCACTATTGGAGTGTCAGTAATTGAGCTTGTGCTGCAGGATTGGAGTGTCAGTCATTGAGGGTGTGCTACACTATTGATGTGTCAGTAAGTGAGGGTGTGCTGCACTATTGGAGTGCCAGTAATTGAGGTTAAGTTGCACTATTGGAATGTGAGTAATTGAGGGTGTGCTGCAGTACTGGAGTGTCAGTAATTGAGGGTGTGCTGCACTATTGGAGTTTCAGTAATTGAGTGTGTGCTGCACTATTGGAGTATCCGTAATTGAGGGTGTGCTGCACTACTGGAGTGTCAGTAATTGAATGGTGTGCTGTACTATTGGAGTGTCAGTAATTGAGGGTGTGCTGCACTTTTTGAGTGACAGTAATTGAGGGTGTGCTGCACTATTGGAGTGTCAGTAATTCAGGGTTTGCTGCACTATTGTAGTGTCAGTAATTGAGGGTTTGCTGCACAATTGGGGTGTCAGTAATTGAGAGTGTGCTGCACTATTGGAGTGTCAGTAATTGAGGGTGTGCTGCACTATTGTAGTGTCAGTAATTGAGGGTGTGCTGCAGTATTGGAGTGTCAGCAATTGAGGGTGTGCTGCACTATTGGACTGTCAGTAATTGAGGATGTGCTGCACTATAGGTGTGTCAGTAATTGTGGGTGTGCTGCACTATTGGAGTGTCAGTAATTGAGGGTGTGCTGCGCTATTGGTGTGTCAGTTATTGAGGGTTTGCTGCACTATTCGAGTGTCAGTAATTGAGGGTGTGCTGCATTATTGGAGTGCCAGAAATTGAGGGAGTGCTGTACTATTGGAGTGTCAGTTATTGAGAGTGTGCAGCACAATTGGAGTGTCAGTAATTGAGGCTGTGCTGCACTATTGGAGTGTCTGTATTTGAGGGTGTGCTACACTATTGCAGTGTCAGTAATTGAGGGTGTGCTGCAATATTGGAATGTCAGTAATTGAGGGTGTGCTGCACTATTGGAGTGTCAGTAATTGAGGGTGTGCTGTACTACTGGAGTGTCAGTATTGAGGGTGAGCAGCACTATTGGAGTGTCAGTAATTGAGGGTGTGCTGCACTATTGGAGTGTTAGTAATTGAGGGTGTGCTGCACTATTGGAGTGTCAGTAATTGAGGGTGAGCTGCACTATTGGAGTGTCAGTAATTGAGGGTGTTCTGCACTATTGGAGTGTCAGTAATTGAGGGTATGCTGCACTATTGGAGTGTCAGTAATTGAGGGTGTGCTACACTATTGGAGTGTCAGTAATTGAGAGTGTGCTGCACTATTGGAGTGTCAGTAATTGAGTGCGTGCTGCACTATTGGAGTGTCAGTAATTGAGGGTGTGCTGCACTATTGGAGTGTCAGTAATTGAGGGTTTGCTGCACTATTGGAGTGTCAGTAGTTGAGGGTGTGCTGCACTATTGGAGTGTCAGTAATTGAGGGTGCGCTGCACTAATGGAGTGTCAGTAATTGAGGGTGTGCTGCACTATTGGAGTACAGACATGGAGGGTGTGCTGCATTATTGGAGTGTCAGTAATTGAGGGTGTGCGGCACTATTGGAGTGTCAGTAATTGAGGGTGTGCAGCACTATTGGGGTGTCAGTAATTGAACTTGTGCTGCACTATTGGAGTGTCAGTAATTGAGGGTGCCCTGCACTATTGGAGTGTCAGTAATTGAGCGTCTGCTGCACTATTGGAGTGTGAGTAATTGAGGGTAAGCTGAACTATTGGAGTTTCAGAAATTGAGCGTGTGCTGCACTAATGGAGTGTCAGTAATTGAGGGTGTGCTGCCCTATTGGAATGTCAGTAACTGAGGGTGTGCTGCAGTATTGGAGTGACAGTAATTGAGGTTGTGCTGTACTACTGGAGTGTCAGTATTGAGGGTGAGCAGCACTATTGGAGTGTCAGTAATTGAGGGTGTGCTGCACTATTGGAGTGTTAGTAATTGAGGGTGTGCGGCACTATTGGAGTGTCAGTAATTGAGTGTATACTGCACTATTGGAGTGTCAGTAATTGAGGGTGTGCGGCACTATTGGAGTGTCAGTAATTGAGCTTGTGCTGCACTATTGGAGTGTCAGTAATTGAGGGTGTGCTGCACTACTGATGTGTCAGTAATTGAGGGTGCGCTGCACTATTGGAGTGTCAGTAATTGAGCGTCTGCTGCACTATTGGAGTGTGAGTAATTGAGGGTAAGCTGAACTATTGGAGTTTCAGAAATTGAGCGTGTGCTGCACTATTGGAGTGTCAGTAATTGAGGGTGTGCTGCACTATTGGAGTGTCAGTAATTGAGGGTGTGCTGCACTATTGGAGTATCCGTTACTGAGGGTGTCCTGCACTATTGGAGTGTCAGTAATTCGGGGTGAGCTGCACTATTGGATGGTCAGTAATTTAGGGTGCGCTGCAGTATTGGAGTGTCAGTAATTGAGGGTGTGCTGCACTATTGGAGTGTCAGTAATTGAGGGTGTGCTGCAATACTGGAGTGTCTGTAATTGAGGGTGTGCTGCAGTACTGGAGTGTCAGTAATTGAGGTTTTGCTGCACTATTGGTGTGTCATTAATTAGGGTGTGTGGCACTATTGGAGTGTCAGTAATTGAGGGTGTGCTGCACTATTGGAGTGTCAGTAATTGAGCGTGTGCTGCACGATTGGAGTGTCAGTAATTGAGGGTGTGCTGCACTATTGGAGTGTCAGTAATTGAGGGTGTGTTGCACTATTGGAGTGTCAGTAATTGAGGGTGTGCTGCAATACTGGAGTGTCAGTAATTGAGGGTGTGCTGCACTATTGGAGTGTCGGTAATTGAGGTTTTGCTGCACTATTGGAGTGTCAGTAATTGAGGGTGTGCTGCACTATTGGAGTGTCAGTAATTGAGGGGGTGCTGCACTATTGGAGTGTCAGTAATTGCGGGTGTGCTGCACTATTGGAGTGTCAGTAATTGAGGGTGTGCTGCACGATTGGAGTGTCAGTAATTGAGGGTGTGCTACACTATTGATGTGTCAGTAAGTGAGGGTGTGCTGCACTACTGGAGTGCCAGTAATTGAGGTTAAGTTGCACTATTGGAATGTGAGTAATTGAGGGTGTGCTGCAGTATTGGAGTGTCAGTAATTGAGGGTGTGCTGCACTATTGGAGTTTCAGTAATTGAGTGTGTGCTGCACTATTGGAGTATCCGTAATTGAGGGTGTGCTGCACTACTGGAGTGTGAGTAATTGAATGGTGTGCTGTACTATTGGAGTGTCAGTAATTGAGGGTGTGCTGCACTTTTTGAGTGTGAGAAATTGAGGGTGTGCTGCACTATTGGAGTTTCAGAAATTGTTTGTGTGCTGCACTATTGGAGTGTCAGTAATCGAGGGTGTGCTGCACTATTGGAGAGTCAGTAATTGAGGGTGTGCTGCACTATTGGAGTTTCCGTTACTGAGGGTGTGCTGCACTATTGGAGTGTCAGTAATGCGGGGTGAGCTGCACTATTGGATTATCAGTAATTGAGGGTGCGCTGCAGTATTGGAGTTTCAGTAATTGAGGGTGTGCTGCACGATTGTAGTGTCAATAATTGAGGTTGTGCTGCACTATTGGAGTGTCAGTAATTGAGGGTGTGCTGCAGTATTGGAGTGTCAGTAATTGAGGGTGTGCTGCACTATTGGAGTTTCAGTAATTGAGGTTGTGCTGCACTATTGGAGTATCCGTAATTGAGGGTGTGCTGCACTACTGGAGTGTCAGTAATTGAATGGTGTGCTGTACTATTGGAGTGTCAGTAATTGAGGGTGTGCTGCACTTTTTGAGTGTGAGAAATTGAGGGTGTGCTGCACTATTGGATTTTCAGAAATTGTGTGTGTGCTGCACTATTGGAGTGTCAGTAATTGAGGGTGTGCTGCACTATTGGAGTGTCAGTAATTGAGGGTGTGCTGCACTATTGGAGTATCCGTTACTGAGGGTGTGCTGCACTATTGGAGTGTCAGTAATTCGGGGTGAGCTGCACTATTGGATTATCAGTAATTGAGGGTGCGCTGCAGTATTGGAGTTTCAGTAATTGAGGGTGTGCTGCACGATTGTAGTGTCAATAATTGAGGTTGTGCTGCTCTATTGGAGTGTCAGTAATTGAGGGTGCGCTGCAGTATTGGAGTTTCAGTAATTGAGGGTGTGCTGCACGATTGTAGTGTCAATAATTGAGGTTGTGCTGCACTATTGGAGTGTCAGTAATTGAGGGTGTGCTGCACTTTTTGAGTGACAGTAATTGAGGGTGTGCTGCACTATTGGAGTGTCAGTAATTGAGGGTGTGCTGCACTTTTGGGGCGTCAGTAATTGAGAGTGTGCTGCACTATTGGAGTGTCCGTAATTGAGGGTGTGCTGCACTATTGTAGTGTCAGTAATTGAGGGTGTGCTGCAGTATTGGAATGTCAGCAATTGAGGTTGTGCTGCACTATTGGAATGTCAGTAACTGAGGGTGTGCTGCAGTATTGGAGTGTCAGTAATTGACGGTGTGCTGCATTATTGTAGTGTTAGTAATTGAGGGTGTGCTGCACTATTGGAGTGTCAGTAATTGAGGGCGTGCTGCACTATTGGATTATCAGTAATTGAGGGTGTGCTGCACTATTGGAGTGTCAGTAATTGAGGGTCTGCTGCACTATTGGAGTGTCAGTAATTGAGGGCGTGCTGCACTATTGTAGTGTCAGTAATTGAGGGTGTGCTGCACTATTGGAGTGTCAGTAATTGAGGATGTGCTGCACTATTGGAGTGTCAGTAATTGAGGGTGTGCTGCAGTATTGGAGTGTAGTAATTGAGGTTTTGCTGCACTATTGGTGTGTCAGTAATTGAGGGTGTGCGGCACTATTACAGTGTCAGTAATTGAGGGTGTGCTGCACTATTGGAGTGTCAGTAATTGAGCTTGTGCTGCACTATTGGAGTGTCAGTAATTGAGGTTGTGCTGCAGTATTGGAGTGTCAGTAATTGAGGTTTTGCTGCACTATTGGTGTGTCATTAATGGAGGGTGTGTGGCACTATTGGAGTGTCAGTAATTGAGGGTGTGCTGCACTGTTGGAGTGTCAGTAATTGAGCGTGTGCTGCACGATTGGAGTGTCAGTAATTGAGGGTGTGCTGCACTATTGGAGTGTCAGTAATTGAGGGTGTGCTGCACTATTGGAGTGTCAGTAATTGAGGGTGTGCTGCAATACTGGAGTGTCAGTAATTGAGGGTGTGCTGCAGTATTGGAGTGTCAGTAATTGAGGTTTTGCTGCACTATTGGTGTGTCATTATTGGAGGGTGTGTGGCACTATTGGAGTGTCAGTAATTGAGCGTGTGCTGCACGATTGGAGTGTCAGTCATTGAGGGTGTGCTACACTATTGATGTGTCAGTAAGTGAGGGTGTGCTGCACTATTGGAGTGCCAGTAATTGAGGTTAAGTTGCACTATTGGAATGTGAGTAATTGAGGGTGTGCTGCAGTACTGGAGTGTCAGTAATTGAGGGTGTGCTGCACTATTGGAGTTTCAGTAATTGAGTGTGTGCTGCACTATTGGAGTATCCGTAATTGAGGGTGTGCTGCACTACTGGAGTGTCAGTAATTGAATGGTGTGCTGTACTATTGGAGTGTCAGTAATTGAGGGTGTGCTGCACTTTTTGAGTGACAGTAATTGAGGGTGTGCTGCACTATTGGAGTGTCAGTAATTCAGGGTTTGCTGCACTATTGTAGTGTCAGTAATTGAGGGTTTGCTGCACAATTGGGGTGTCAGTAATTGAGAGTGTGCTGCACTATTGGAGTGTCAGTAATTGAGGGTGTGCTGCACTATTGTAGTGTCAGTAATTGAGGGTGTGCTGCAGTATTGGAGTGTCAGCAATTGAGGGTGTGCTGCACTATTGGACTGTCAGTAATTGAGGATGTGCTGCACTATAGGTGTGTCAGTAATTGTGGGTGTGCTGCACTATTGGAGTGTCAGTAATTGAGGGTGTGCTGCGCTATTGGTGTGTCAGTTATTGAGGGTTTGCTGCACTATTCGAGTGTCAGTAATTGAGGGTGTGCTGCATTCTTGGAGTGCCAGAAATTGAGGGAGTGCTGTACTATTGGAGTGTCAGTTATTGAGAGTGTGCAGCACAATTGGAGTGTCAGTAATTGAGGCTGTGCTGCACTATTGGAGTGTCTGTATTTGAGGGTGTGCTACACTATTGCAGTGTCAGTAATTGAGGGTGTGCTGCAATATTGGAATGTCAGTAATTGAGGGTGTGCTGCACTATTGGAGTGTCAGTAATTGAGGGTGTGCTGTACTACTGGAGTGTCAGTATTGAGGGTGAGCAGCACTATTGGAGTGTCAGTAATTGAGGGTGTGCTGCACTATTGGAGTGTTAGTAATTGAGGGTGTGCTGCACTATTGGAGTGTCAGTAATTGAGGGTGAGCTGCACTATTGGAGTGTCAGTAATTGAGGGTGTTCTGCACTATTGGAGTGTCAGTAATTGAGGGTGTGCTGCACTATTGGAGTGTCAGTAATTGAGGGTGTTCTGCACTATTGGAGTGTCAGTAATTGAGGGTGTGCTACACTATTGGAGTGTCAGTAATTGAGAGTGTGCTGCACTATTGGAGTGTCAGTAATTGAGTGCGTGCTGCACTATTGGAGTGTCAGTAATTGAGGGTGTGCTGCACTATTGGAGCGTCAGTAATTGAGGGTTTGCTGCACTATTGGAGTGTCAGTAGTTGAGGGTGTGCTGCACTATTGGAGTGTCAGTAATTGAGGGTGCGCTGCACTAATGGAGTGTCAGTAATTGAGGGTGTGCTGCACTATTGGAGTACAGACATGGAGGGTGTGCTGCATTATTGGAGTGTCAGTAATTGAGGGTGTGCGGCACTATTGGAGTCTCAGTAATTGAGGGTGTGCAGCACTATTGGAGTGTCAGTAATTGAGCTTGTACTGCACTATTGGAGTGTCAGTAATTGAGGGTGCCCTGCACTATTGGAGTGTCAGTAATTGAGGGTCTGCTGCACTATTGGAGTGTGAGTAATTGAGGGTAAGCTGAACTATTGGAGTTTCAGAAATTGAGCGTGTGCTGCACTAATGGAGTGTCAGTAATTGAGGGTGTGCTGCCCTATTGGAATGTCAGTAACTGAGGGTGTGCTGCAGTATTGGAGTGACAGTAATTGAGGGTGTGCTGTACTACTGGAGTGTCAGTATTGAGGGTGAGCAGCACTATTGGAGTGTCAGTAATTGAGGGTGTGCTGCACTATTGGAGTGTTAGTAATTGAGGGTGTGCGGCACTATTGGAGTGTCAGTAATTGAGCTTGTGCTGCACTATTGGAGTGTCAGTAATTGAGGGTGTGCTGCACTACTGATGTGTCAGTAATTGAGGGTGCGCTGCACTATTGGAGTGTCAGTAATTGAGCGTCTGCTGCACTATTGGAGTGTGAGTAATTGAGGGTAAGCTGAACTATTGGAGTTTCAGAAATTGAGCGTGTGCTGCACTATTGGAGTGTCAGTAATTGAGGGTGTGCTGCACTATTGGAGTGTCAGTAATTGAGGGTGTGCTGCACTATTGGAGTATCCGTTACTGAGGGTGTCCTGCACTATTGGAGTGTCAGTAATTCGGGGTGAGCTGCACTATTGGATGGTCAGTAATTTAGGGTGCGCTGCAGTATTGGAGTGTCAGTAATTGAGGGTGTGCTGCACTATTGGAGTGTCAGTAATTGAGGGTGTGCTGCAATACTGGAGTGTCTGTAATTGAGGGTGTGCTGCAGTACTGGAGTGTCAGTAATTGAGGTTTTGCTGCACTATTGGTGTGTCATTAATTAGGGTGTGTGGCACTATTGGAGTGTCAGTAATTGAGGGTGTGCTGCACTATTGGAGTGTCAGTAATTGAGCGTGTGCTGCACGATTGGAGTGTCAGTAATTGAGGGTGTGCTGCACTATTGGAGTGTCAGTAATTGAGGGTGTGTTGCACTATTGGAGTGTCAGTAATTGAGGGTGTGCTGCAATACTGGAGTGTCAGTAATTGAGGGTGTGCTGCACTATTGGAGTGTCGGTAATTGAGGTTTTGCTGCACTATTGGAGTGTCAGTAATTGAGGGTGTGCTGCACTATTGGAGTGTCAGTAATTGAGGGGGTGCTGCACTATTGGAGTGTCAGTAATTGCGGGTGTGCTGCACTATTGGAGTGTCAGTAATTGAGGGTGTGCTGCACGATTGGAGTGTCAGTAATTGAGGGTGTGCTACACTATTGATGTGTCAGTAAGTGAGGGTGTGCTGCACTACTGGAGTGCCAGTAATTGAGGTTAAGTTGCACTATTGGAATGTGAGTAATTGAGGGTGTGCTGCAGTATTGGAGTGTCAGTAATTGAGGGTGTGCTGCACTATTGGAGTTTCAGTAATTGAGTGTGTGCTGCACTATTGGAGTATCCGTAATTGAGGGTGTGCTGCACTACTGGAGTGTGAGTAATTGAATGGTGTGCTGTACTATTGGAGTGTCAGTAATTGAGGGTGTGCTGCACTTTTTGAGTGTGAGAAATTGAGGGTGTGCTGCACTATTGGATTTTCAGAAATTGTGTGTGTGCTGCACTATTGGAGTGTCAGTAATTGAGGGTGTGCTGCACTATTGGAGTGTCAGTAATTGAGGGTGTGCTGCACTATTGGAGTATCCGTTACTGAGGGTGTGCTGCACTATTGGAGTGTCAGTAATTCGGGGTGAGCTGCACTATTGGATTATCAGTAATTGAGGGTGCGCTGCAGTATTGGAGTTTCAGTAATTGAGGGTGTGCTGCACGATTGTAGTGTCAATAATTGAGGTTGTGCTGCTCTATTGGAGTGTCAGTAATTGAGGGTGCGCTGCAGTATTGGAGTTTCAGTAATTGAGGGTGTGCTGCACGATTGTAGTGTCAATAATTGAGGTTGTGCTGCACTATTGGAGTGTCAGTAATTGAGGGTGTGCTGCACTTTTTGAGTGACAGTAATTGAGGGTGTGCTGCACTATTGGAGTGTCAGTAATTGAGGGTGTGCTGCACTTTTGGGGCGTCAGTAATTGAGAGTGTGCTGCACTATTGGAGTGTCCGTAATTGAGGGTGTGCTGCACTATTGTAGTGTCAGTAATTGAGGGTGTGCTGCAGTATTGGAATGTCAGCAATTGAGGTTGTGCTGCACTATTGGAATGTCAGTAACTGAGGGTGTGCTGCAGTATTGGAGTGTCAGTAATTGACGGTGTGCTGCATTATTGTAGTGTTAGTAATTGAGGGTGTGCTGCACTATTGGAGTGTCAGTAATTGAGGGCGTGCTGCACTATTGGATTATCAGTAATTGAGGGTGTGCTGCACTATTGGAGTGTCAGTAATTGAGGGTCTGCTGCACTATTGGAGTGTCAGTAATTGAGGGCGTGCTGCACTATTGTAGTGTCAGTAATTGAGGGTGTGCTGCACTATTGGAGTGTCAGTAATTGAGGATGTGCTGCACTATTGGAGTGTCAGTAATTGAGGGTGTGCTGCAGTATTGGAGTGTAGTAATTGAGGTTTTGCTGCACTATTGGTGTGTCAGTAATTGAGGGTGTGCGGCACTATTACAGTGTCAGTAATTGAGGGTGTGCTGCACTATTGGAGTGTCAGTAATTGAGCTTGTGCTGCACTATTGGAGTGTCAGTAATTGAGGTTGTGCTGCAGTATTGGAGTGTCAGTAATTGAGGTTTTGCTGCACTATTGGTGTGTCATTAATGGAGGGTGTGTGGCACTATTGGAGTGTCAGTAATTGAGGGTGTGCTGCACTGTTCGAGTGTCAGTAATTGAGCGTGTGCTGCACGATTGGAGTGTCAGTAATTGAGGGTGTGCTGCACTATTGGAGTGTCAGTAATTGAGGGTGTGCTGCACTATTGGAGTGTCAGTAATTGAGGGTGTGCTGCAATACTGGAGTGTCAGTAATTGAGGGTGTGCTGCAGTATTGGAGTGTCAGTAATTGAGGTTTTGCTGCACTATTGGTGTGTCATTATTGGAGGGTGTGTGGCACTATTGGAGTGTCAGTAATTGAGCGTGTGCTGCACGATTGGAGTGTCAGTCATTGAGGGTGTGCTACACTATTGATGTGTCAGTAAGTGAGGGTGTGCTGCACTATTGGAGTGCCAGTAATTGAGGTTAAGTTGCACTATTGGAATGTGAGTAATTGAGGGTGTGCTGCAGTACTGGAGTGTCAGTAATTGAGGGTGTGCTGCACTATTGGAGTTTCAGTAATTGAGTGTGTGCTGCACTATTGGAGTATCCGTAATTGAGGGTGTGCTGCACTACTGGAGTGTCAGTAATTGAATGGTGTGCTGTACTATTGGAGTGTCAGTAATTGAGGGTGTGCTGCACTTTTTGAGTGACAGTAATTGAGGGTGTGCTGCACTATTGGAGTGTCAGTAATTCAGGGTTTGCTGCACTATTGTAGTGTCAGTAATTGAGGGTTTGCTGCACAATTGGGGTGTCAGTAATTGAGAGTGTGCTGCACTATTGGAGTGTCAGTAATTGAGGGTGTGCTGCACTATTGTAGTGTCAGTAATTGAGGGTGTGCTGCAGTATTGGAGTGTCAGCAATTGAGGGTGTGCTGCACTATTGGACTGTCAGTAATTGAGGATGTGCTGCACTATAGGTGTGTCAGTAATTGTGGGTGTGCTGCACTATTGGAGTGTCAGTAATTGAGGGTGTGCTGCGCTATTGGTGTGTCAGTTATTGAGGGTTTGCTGCACTATTCCAGTGTCAGTAATTGAGGGTGTGCTGCATTCTTGGAGTGCCAGAAATTGAGGGAGTGCTGTACTATTGGAGTGTCAGTTATTGAGAGTGTGCAGCACAATTGGAGTGTCAGTAATTGAGGCTGTGCTGCACTATTGGAGTGTCTGTATTTGAGGGTGTGCTACACTATTGCAGTGTCAGTAATTGAGGGTGTGCTGCAATATTGGAATGTCAGTAATTGAGGGTGTGCTGCACTATTGGAGTGTCAGTAATTGAGGGTGTGCTGTACTACTGGAGTGTCAGTATTGAGGGTGAGCAGCACTATTGGAGTGTCAGTAATTGAGGGTGTGCTGCACTATTGGAGTGTTAGTAATTGAGGGTGTGCTGCACTATTGGAGTGTCAGTAATTGAGGGTGAGCTGCACTATTGGAGTGTCAGTAATTGAGGGTGTTCTGCACTATTGGAGTGTCAGTAATTGAGGGTATGCTGCACTATTGGAGTGTCAGTAATTGAGGGTGTGCTACACTATTGGAGTGTCAGTAATTGAGAGTGTGCTGCACTATTGGAGTGTCAGTAATTGAGTGCGTGCTGCACTATTGGAGTGTCAGTAATTGAGGGTGTGCTGCACTATTGGAGCGTCAGTAATTGAGGGTTTGCTGCACTATTGGAGTGTCAGTAGTTGAGGGTGTGCTGCACTATTGGAGTGTCAGTAATTGAGGGTGCGCTGCACTAATGGAGTGTCAGTAATTGAAGGTGTGCTGCACTATTGGAGTACAGACATGGAGGGTGTGCTGCATTATTGGAGTGTCAGTAATTGAGGGTGTGCGGCACTATTGGAGTCTCAGTAATTGAGGGTGTGCAGCACTATTGGAGTGTCAGTAATTGAGCTTGTGCTGCACTATTGGAGTGTCAGTAATTGAGGGTGCCCTGCACTATTGGAGTGTCAGTAATTGAGGGTCTGCTGCACTATTGGAGTGTGAGTAATTGAGGGTAAGCTGAACTATTGGAGTTTCAGAAATTGAGCGTGTGCTGCACTAATGGAGTGTCAGTAATTGAGGGTGTGCTGCCCTATTGGAATGTCAGTAACTGAGGGTGTGCTGCAGTATTGGAGTGACAGTAATTGAGGGTGTGCTGTACTACTGGAGTGTCAGTATTGAGGGTGAGCAGCACTATTGGAGTGTCAGTAATTGAGGGTGTGCTGCACTATTGGAGTGTTAGTAATTGAGGGTGTGCGGCACTATTGGAGTGTCAGTAATTGAGCTTGTGCTGCACTATTGGAGTGTCAGTAATTGAGGGTGTGCTGCACTACTGATGTGTCAGTAATTGAGGGTGCGCTGCACTATTGGAGTGTCAGTAATTGAGCGTCTGCTGCACTATTGGAGTGTGAGTAATTGAGGGTAAGCTGAACTATTGGAGTTTCAGAAATTGAGCGTGTGCTGCACTATTGGAGTGTCAGTAATTGAGGGTGTGCTGCACTATTGGAGTGTCAGTAATTGAGGGTGTGCTGCACTATTGGAGTATCCGTTACTGAGGGTGTCCTGCACTATTGGAGTGTCAGTAATTCGGGGTGAGCTGCACTATTGGATGGTCAGTAATTTAGGGTGCGCTGCAGTATTGGAGTGTCAGTAATTGAGGGTGTGCTGCACTATTGGAGTGTCAGTAATTGAGGGTGTGCTGCAATACTGGAGTGTCAGTAATTGAGGGTGTGCTGCAGTACTGGAGTGTCAGTAATTGAGGTTTTGCTGCACTATTGGTGTGTCATTAATTAGGGTGTGTGGCACTATTGGAGTGTCAGTAATTGAGGGTGTGCTGCACTATTGGAGTGTCAGTAATTGAGCGTGTGCTGCACGATTGGAGTGTCAGTAATTGAGGGTGTGCTGCACTATTGGAGTGTCAGTAATTGAGGGTGTGTTGCACTATTGGAGTGTCAGTAATTGAGGGTGTGCTGCAATACTGGAGTGTCAGTAATTGAGGGTGTGCTGCACTATTGGAGTGTCAGTAATTGAGGTTTTGCTGCACTATTGGAGTGTCAGTAATTGAGGGTGTGCTGCACTATTGGAGTGTCAGTAATTGAGGGGGTGCTGCACTATTGGAGTTTCAGTAATTGCGGGTGTGCTGCACTATTGGAGTGTCAGTAATTGAGGGTGTGCTGCACGATTGGAGTGTCAGTAATTGAGGGTGTGCTACACTATTGATGTGTCAGTAAGTGAGGGTGTGCTGCACTACTGGAGTGCCAGTAATTGAGGTTAAGTTGCACTATTGGAATGTGAGTAATTGAGGGTGTGCTGCAGTATTGGAGTGTCAGTAATTGAGGGTGTGCTGCACTATTGGAGTTTCAGTAATTGAGTGTGTGCTGCACTATTGGAGTATCCGTAATTGAGGGTGTGCTGCACTACTGGAGTGTGAGTAATTGAATGGTGTGCTGTACTATTGGAGTGTCAGTAATTGAGGGTGTGCTGCACTTTTTGAGTGTGAGAAATTGAGGGTGTGCTGCACTATTGGAGTTTCAGAAATTGTTTGTGTGCTGCACTATTGGAGTGTCAGTAATCGAGGGTGTGCTGCACTATTGGAGTGTCAGTAATTGAGGGTGTGCTGCACTATTGGAGTTTCCGTTACTGAGGGTGTGCTGCACTATTGGAGTGTCAGTAATTCGGGGTGAGCTGCACTATTGGATTATCAGTAATTGAGGGTGCGCTGCAGTATTGGAGTTTCAGTAATTGAGGGTGTGCTGCACGATTGTAGTGTCAATAATTGAGGTTGTGCTGCACTATTGGAGTGTCAGTAATTGAGGGTGTGCTGCAGTATTGGAGTGTCAGTAATTGAGGGTGTGCTGCACTATTGGAGTTTCAGTAATTGAGGTTGTGCTGCACTATTGGAGTATCCGTAATTGAGGGTGTGCTGCACTACTGGAGTGTCAGTAATTGAATGGTGTGCTGTACTATTGGAGTGTCAGTAATTGAGGGTGTGCTGCACTTTTTGAGTGTGAGAAATTGAGGGTGTGCTGCAGTATTGGAGTTTCAGAAATTGTGTGTGTGCTGCACTATTGGAGTGTCAGTAATTGAGGGTGTGCTGCACTATTGGAGTGTCAGTAATTGAGGGTGTGCTGCACTATTGGAGTATCCGTTACTGAGGGTGTGCTGCACTATTGGAGTGTCAGTAATTCGGGGTGAGCTGCACTATTGGATTATCAGTAATTGAGGGTGCGCTGCAGTATTGGAGTTTCAGTAATTGAGGGTGTGCTGCACGATTGTAGTGTCAATAATTGAGGTTGTGCTGCACTATTGGAGTGTCAGTAATTGAGGGTGCGCTGCAGTATTGGAGTTTCAGTAATTGAGGGTGTGCTGCACGATTGTAGTGTCAATAATTGAGGTTGTGCTGCACTATTGCAGTGTCAGTAATTGAGGGTGTGCTGCACTTTTTGAGTGACAGTAATTGAGGGTGTGCTGCACTATTGGAGTGTCAGTAATTGAGGGTGTGCTGCACTTTTGGGGCGTCAGTAATTGAGAGTGTGCTGCACTATTGGAGTGTCCGTAATTGAGGGTGTGCTGCACTATTGTAGTGTCAGTAATTGAGGGTGTGCTGCAGTATTGGAATGTCAGCAATTGAGGTTGTGCTGCACTATTGGAATGTCAGTAACTGAGGGTGTGCTGCAGTATTGGAGTGTCAGTAATTGACGGTGTGCTGCATTATTGTAGTGTTAGTAATTGAGGGTGTGCTGCACTATTGGAGTGTCAGTAATTGAGGGCGTGCTGCACTATTGGATTATCAGTAATTGAGGGTGTGCTGCACTATTGGAGTGTCAGTAATTGAGGGTCTGCTGCACTATTGGAGTGTCAGTAATTGAGGGCGTGCTGCACTATTGTAGTGTCAGTAATTGAGGGTGTGCTGCACTATTGGAGTGTCAGTAATTGAGTATGTGCTGCACTATTGGAGTGTCAGTAATTGAGGGTGTGCTGCAGTATTGGAGTGTCAGTAATTGAGGTTTTGCTGCACTATTTGTCTGTCAGTAATTGAGGGTGTGCGGCACTATTACAGTGTCAGTAATTGAGGGTGTGCTGCACTATTGGAGTGTCAGTAATTGAGCTTGTGCTGCACTATTGGAGTGTCAGTAATTGAGGGTGTGCTGCACTACTGATGTGTCAGTAATTGAGGGTGCGCTGCACTATTGGAGTGTCAGTAATTGAGGGTGTGCTGCACTATTGGAGTGTGAGAAATTGAGGGTGTGCTGCACAGTTGGAGTTTCAGAAATTGAGTGTGTGCTGCACTATTGGAGTGTCAGTAATTGAGGGTGTGCTGCACTATTGGAGTGTCAGTAATTGAGGGTGTGCTGCACTATTGGAGTATCCGTTACAGAGGGTGTGCTGCACTATTGGAGTGTCAGTAATTCGGGGTGAGCTGCAATATTGGATTATCAGTAATTGAGGGTGCGCTGCAGTATTGGAGTGTCAGTAATTGAGGGTGTGCTGCACGATTCTAGTGTCAATAATTGAGGGTGTGCTGCACTATTGGAGTGTCAGTAATTGAGGGTGTGCTGCACTATTGGAGTTTCAGTAATTGAGGGTGTGCTGCACTATTGGAGTGTCAGTAATTGAGGGTGTGCTGCAATACTGGAGTGTCAGTAATTGAAGGTGTGCTGCAGTATTGGAGTGTCAGTAATTGAGGTTTTGCTGCACTATTGGTGTGTCATTAATGGAGGGTGTGTGGCACTATTGGAGTTTCAGTAATTGAGGGTGTGCTGCACTATTGGAGTGTCAGTAATTGAGGGTGTGCTGCAATACTGGAGTGTCAGTAATTGAAGGTGTGCTGCAGTATTGGAGTGTCAGTAATTGAGGTTTTGCTGCACTATTGGTGTGTCATTAATGGAGGGTGTGTGGCACTATTGGAGTGTCAGTAATTGAGGGTGTGCTGCACTATTGGAGTGTCAGTAATTGAGGGTGTGCTACGCTATTGATGTGTCAGCAATTGAGGGTGTGCTGCACTATTGGACTGTCAGTAATTGAGGCTGTGCTGCAATATTGGAGCGTCAGTATTTGAGGGTGTGCTGCACTTTTGGAGTGTCAGTAATTGAGCGTGTGCTGCACTATTGGAGCGTCAGTAATTGAGGGTGTGCTGCACTTTTGGAGTGTCAGTAATTGAGCGTGTGCTGCACTATTGGAGTGTCAGTAATTGAGGGTGTGCTACACTATTGGAGTGTCAGTAATTGAGGTTTTGCTACACTATTGGAATGTCAGTAACTGAGGGTGTGCTGCATTATTGGAGTGTCAGTAATTGAGGGTGTGCTGCACTATTGGAGTGTCAGTATTGAGGGTGAGCAGCACTATTGGTGTGTCAGTAATTGATGGTGTGCGGCACTATTGGAGTGTCAGTAATTGAGGGTGTGCTGCACTACTGTAGTGTCAGTTATTGAGGGTGTGCTGGACTATTGGAGTGTCAGTAATTGAGGGTGCGCAGCACTATTGGAGTGAAAGTGATTGAGGGTTTTCTGCACTATTGGAGTGTCAGTAATTGAGTGTGCGCTGCACTATTGGATTGTCAGTAATTGAGGGTGTGCTGCACTATTGGAATGTCAGTACTTGAGGTTACAATGTTCTATTGGAGTGTCAGTACTTGAGGGTGTGCTGCACTATTGGAGTGTCAGTAATTGAGGTTGCAATGTACTATTGGAGTGTCAGTACATGAGGGTGTGCTGCACTATTGGTGTGTCAGTAATTGAGTGTGTGCTGCACTATTGGATTGTCAGTAACTGAGGGTGTGCTGCACTATTGGAGTGTCAGTAATTGAGGGTGTGCTGCACTATTGGAGTGTCAGTAATTAAGGGTGTGCTGCAATATTGGAGTGTCAGTAATTGAGGGTGTGCTGCACTATTGGAGTGTCAGTAATTGAGGGTGTGCTGCACTAATGGAGTCTCAATATTTGAGGGTGTGCTGCACTTTTGTACGGTCAGTAATTGAGGATGTGCTGCACTACTGGAGTGTCAGTACTTGAGGTTACAATGTTCTATTGGAGTGTCAGTACTTGAGGGTGTGCTGCACTATTGGAGTGTCAGTAATTGAGGTTGCAAAGTACTATTGGAGTGTCAGTACATGAGGGTGTGCTGCACTATTAGAGTGTCAGTAATTGAGGGTGTGCAGCACTATTGTAGTGTCAGTAATTGAGGGTGTGCTGCACTATTGGAGTGTCAGTAATTGAGTGTGTGCTGGACTATTGGTGTGTCAGAAATTGAGGGAGTGCTGTACTAATATAGTGTCAGCAATTGAGTGTGTGCTGCACTATTGGTGTGTCAGAAATTGAGGGAGTGCTGTACTAATGTACTGTCAGCAATTGAGAGTGTGCTGCACTTTTGGAGTGTCAGTAATTGAGGGTGTGCTGCAGTATCGGAGTGTCATTAATTGAGGGTGTGCTGCGTTATAGGAGTGTCAGTAATTGAGGTTGTGCTGCACTATTGGATTGTCAGTAATTGACGGTGTTCTGC
Organism: Isurus oxyrinchus; assembly: GCA_026770705.1. Lineage (NCBI taxonomy): Eukaryota > Metazoa > Chordata > Chondrichthyes > Lamniformes > Lamnidae > Isurus > Isurus oxyrinchus. Next base: position 942,639 of record JANJGN010000094.1, on the reverse strand, counting down.
ACTATTGGAGTGTCAGTAATTGAGGGTGTGCTGCACTATTGGAGTGTCAGTAATTGTGGGTGTGCTGCAATATTGGAGTGTCAGTAATTGATGGTGTGCTGCACTCTTGGAGTGTCAGTAATTGAGGGTGTGCTGCCCTATTGGTGTGTCAGTAATTGAGGGTGTGCTGCACTATTGGACTGTCAGTAATTGAGGGTGTGCTGCAATATTGGTGTGTCAGTAATTGAGGGTGAGCTGCACTATTGGTGTGTCAGTAATTGAGGGTGTGCTGCACTATAGGAATGTCAGTAACTGAGGGTTTGCTGCACTATTTTAGTGTCAGTAATTGAGGGTTTGCTGCACTATTTTAGTGTCAGTAATTGAGGGTGTGCTGCATTATTGGAGAGCCAGAAATTGAGGGAGTGCTGTACTATTGGAGTGTCAGTAATTGAGCGTGTGCTGCACTATTGGAGGGTCAGTAATTGAGGGTGTGCTGCACAATTGGATTGTCAGTAATTGAGGGTGTGCTGCACTATAGGAGTGTCAGTAATTGAGGGTGTGCTGCATTATAGTAGTGTCATTAAATGAGGGTATGCTGCACTATAGGAATGTCAGTAATTGAGGGTGTACTGCACTACTGTAGTGTCAGTTATTGAGGGTGTGCTGCACTATTGGTGTGTCAGTAATTGAGTTTGCAATGTACTATTGGAGTGTCAGTAATTGAGGGTGTGTTGCAATATTTGAGTGTCAGTAATTGAGTGTGAGCTGCACTATAGGCGTGTCAGTAATGGAGGGAGTGCTGCACTATTGGAGTGTCAGTAATTGAGGGTGCGCTGCACAATTGGAATGTCAGTAATTGAGTGTGTGCTGCAGTATTGGAGCGTCAGTAATTGAGGGTGTGCTGCACTAATGGAGTGTCAGTAATTGAGGGCGTGCTGCAATATTGGAGAGTCAGTAATTGAGGGTGTGCTGCACTAATGGAGTGTCAGTAATTGAGGGTGTGCTGCACTATTGGAGCGTCAGTAATTGAGGGTGTGCTGCACTATTGGAGCGTCAGTAATTGAGGGTGTGCTGCACTATTGGAGTGTCAGTAATTGAGTGTGTGCTGCACTATTGGAGTGTCACTAATTGTGGGTGTGCTGCACTATTGGAGTGTCAGTAATTGAGGTTGCAATGTACTATTGGAATTTCAGTACTTGAGGGTGTTCTGCACTATTGGTGTGTCAGTAATTGAGGGTCTGCTGCACTTTAGGAGTGTCAGTAATTGAGGGTGTGTTGCACTATTGGAGTGTCAGTAATTGAGGGTGTGCTGCACTACTGGAGTGTCAGTAATTGAGGGTGTGCTGCACTTTTGGAGTGACAGTAATTGAGGGTGTGCTACACTATTGGAGTGTCAGTAATTGAGGGTGTGCTGCAATATTGGAGTGTGAGTAGTTGAGGGTGTGCTACACTATTGGTGTGTCAGTAATTGAGTGTGCGCTGCAATATTGGAGTGTCAGTAATTGAGGGTGTGCTGCAGTATTGGAGTGTCAGTAATTGAGTTTGTGCTGCACTATTGGAGTGTCAGTAATTGAGGATGTGCTGCACTATTGGAGTGTCAGTAATTAAGAGTGTGCTGCACTATTGGAGTGTCAGTAATTGAGGGTGTGCTGCACTATTGGTGGGTCAGTAATTGTGTGTGTGCTGCACTATTGGTGTGTCAGTAATTGAGGGGGCGCTGCACTATTGGAGTGTCAGTAATTGAGGGTGTGCTGCACTATTGGAGTGTCTATATTTGAGGTTGTGCTGCACTATTGGATTGGCAGTAATTGAGGTTGTGCTGCACTATTAGAGTGTCAGTAATTGAGGGTGTGCTGCACTATTGGAGTGTCAGTAATTGTGGGTGTGCTGCACTATTGGAGTGTCAGTAATTGAGGGAGTGCTGTACTAATGTAGTGTCAGCAATTGAGTGTGTGCTGCACTATTGGTGTTTCAGAAATTGAGGGAGTGCTGTACTAATGTAGTGTCAGCAATTGAGTGTGTGCTGCACTTTTGGAGTGTCAGTAATTGAGGGTGTGCTGCATTATTGGAGTGTCATTATTTGAGGTTGTGCTGCGTTATAGGAGTGTCAGTAATTGAGGGAGTGCTGCACTATTGGAGTGTCAGTAATTGACGGTGTGCTGCACTATTGGAGTGTCAGTAAATGACGGTGTTCTGCACTATTGGAGTGTCAGTAATTGAGGGTGTGCTGCACTATTGGACTGTGAGTAATTGAGGTTGTGCTGCACTATTGGAGTGTCAGTAATTGAGGGTGTGCTGCACTATTGGAGTGTCAGAAATTGAGGGAGTGCTGCATTGTTGGTGTGTCAGTAATTGAGGGTGTGCTGCACTATTGGACTGTCAGTAATTGAGGGTGTGCTGCAATATTGGTGTGTCAGTAATTGAGGGTGTGCTGCACTATTGGTGTGTCAGTAATTGAGGATGTGCTGCACTATAGGAATGTCAGTAATTGAGGGTTTGCTGCACTATTTTAGTGTCAGTAATTGAGGGTGTGCTGCATTATTGGAGAGCCAGAAATTGAGGGAGAGCTGTACTATTGGAGTGTCAGTAATTGAGTGTGCGCTGCACTATTGGAGTGTCAGTAATTGAGGGTGTGCTGCACTATTGGAGTGTCAGTAATTGAGGGTGTGCTGCACTATAGGAGTGTCATTAAATGAGGGTGTGCTGCACTATAGGAGTGTCAGTAACTGAGGGTGTGCTGCAGTATTGGAGTGTCAGTAATTGAGGGTGTGCTGTACTATTGGAGTGTCAGTATTGAGGGTGAGCAGCACTATTGGAGTGTCAGTAATTGCTGGTGTGCTGCACTATTGGAGTGTCAGTAATTGAGGGTGTGCTGAACTACTGTAGTGACAGTTATTGAGGGTGTGCTGGACTATTGGAGTGTCAGTAATTGAGGGTGTGCAGCACTACAGGAGTGTCAGTAATTGAGGGTGTGCAGCACTATAGGAGTGTCAGTAATTGAGGGTGTGCAGCACTATTGGAGTGTCAGTAATTGAGTGTGTGCTGCACTATTGGAGTGTCAGTAGTTGAGGGTGTGCTGCACTATTTGTGTGTCAGTAATTGAGGGTGCGCTGTACTATTGGAGTGTCAGTAATTGAGGGTGTGCTGCACTAATGGAGTGTCAGTAATTGAGGGTGTGCTGCACTAAAGGAGTGTCAGTAATTGAGGGTGTGCTGCAATATTGGAGTGTCAGTAATTGAGGGTGTGCTGCACTATTGGAGTGTCACTAATTGTGGGTGTGCTGCACTATTGGAGTGTCAGTAATTGAGGTTGCAATGTACTATTGGAATTTCAGTACTTGAGGGTGTTCTGCACTATTGGTGTGTCAGTAATTGAGGGTCTGCTGCACTTTAGGAGTGTCAGTAATTGAGGGTGTGTTGCACTATTGGAGTGTCAGTAATTGAGGGTGTGCTGCACTACTGGAGTGTCAGTAATTGAGGGTGTGCTGCACTTTTGGAGTGACAGTAATTGAGGGTGTGCTACACTATTGGAGTGTCAGTAATTGAGGGTGTGCTGCAATATTGGAGTGTGAGTAGTTGAGGGTGTGCTACACTATTGGTGTGTCAGTAATTGAGTGTGCGCTGCACTATTGGAGTGTCAGTAATTGAGGGTGTGCTGCAGTATTGGAGTGTCAGTAATTGAGTTTGTGCTGCACTATTGGAGTGTCAGTAATTGAGGATGTGCTGCACTATTGGAGTGTCAGTAATTAAGAGTGTGCTGCACGATTGGAGTGTCAGTAATTGAGGGTGTGCTGCACTATTGGTGGGTCAGTAATTGTGTGTGTGCTGCACTATTGGTGTATCAGTAATTGAGGGGGCGCTGCACTATTGGAGTGTCAGTAATTGAGGGTGTGCTGCACTATTGGAGTGTCTATATTTGAGGTTGTGCTGCACTATTGGATTGGCAGTAATTGAGGTTGTGCTGCACTATTAGAGTCAGTAATTGAGGGTGTGCTGCACTATTGGAGTGTCAATAATTGTGGGTGTGCTGCACTATTGGAGTGTCAGTAATTGAGGGAGTGCTGTACCAATGTAGTGTCAGCAATTGAGTGTGTGCTGCACTATTGGTGTGTCAGAAATTGAGGGAGTGCTGTACTAATGTAGTGTCAGCAATTGAGTGTGTGCTGCACTTTTGGAGTGTCAGTAATTGAGGGTGTGCTGCACTAATGGAGTGTCATTATTTGAGGTTGTGCTGCGTTATAGGAGTGTCAGTAATTGAGGGAGTGCTGCACTATTGGAGTGTCAGTAATTGACGGTGTGCTGCACTATTGGAGTGTCAGTAAATGACGGTGTTCTGCACTATTGGAGTGTCAGTAATTGAGGGTGTGCTGCACTATTGGACTGTGAGTAATTGAGGTTGTGCTGCACTATTGGAGTGTCAGTAATTGAGGGTGTGCTGCACTATTGGAGTGTCAGAAATTGAGGGAGTGCTGCATTGTTGGTGTGTCAGTAATTGAGGGTGTGCTGCACTATTGGACTGTCAGTAATTGAGGGTGTGCTGCAATATTGGTGTGTCAGTAATTGAGGGTGTGCTGCACTATTGGTGTGTCAGTAATTGAGGATGTGCTGCACTATAGGAATGTCAGTAATTGAGGGTTTGCTGCACTATTTTAGTGTCAGTAATTGAGGGTGTGCTGCATTATTGGAGAGCCAGAAATTGAGGGAGTGCTGTACTATTGGAGTGTCAGTAATTGAGTGTGCGCTGCACTATTGGAGTGTCAGTAATTGAGGGTGTGCTGCACTATTGGAGTGTCAGTAATTGAGGGTGTGCTGCACTATAGGAGTGTCATTAAATGAGGGTGTGCTGCACTATAGGAATGTCAGTAACTGAGGGTGTGCTGCAGTATTGGAGTGTCAGTAATTGAGGGTGTGCTGTACTATTGGAGTGTCAGTATTGAGGGTGAGCAGCACTATTGGAGTGTCAGTAATTGCTGGTGTGCTGCACTATTGGAGTGTCAGTAATTGAGGGTGTGCTGAACTACTGTAGTGACAGTTATTGAGGGTGTGCTGGACTATTGGAGTGTCAGTAATTGAGGGTGTGCAGCACTATAGGAGTGTCAGTAATTGAGGGTGTGCAGCACTATAGGAGTGTCAGTAATTGAGGGTGTGCAGCACTATTGGAGTGTCAGTAATTGAGTGTGTGCTGCACTATTGGAGTGTCAGTAGTTGAGGGTGTGCTGCACTATTTGTGTGTCAGTAATTGAGGGTGCGCTGTACTATTGGAGTGTCAGTAATTGAGGGTGTGCTGCACTAATGGAGTGTCAGTAATTGAGGGTGTGCTGCAATATTGGTGTGTCAGTAATTGAGGGTGTGCTGCACTATTGGTGTGTCAGTAATTGAGGATGTGCTGCACTATAGGAATTTCAGTAATTGAGGGTTTGCTGCACTATTTGAGTGTTAGTAATTGAGGGTGTGCTGCATTATTGGAGAGCCAGAAATTGAGGGAGTGCTGTACTTTTGGAGTGTCAGTAATTGAGGGTGCGCTGCCCTATTGGAATGTCAATAACTGAGGGTGTGCTGCACAATTGGATTGTCAGTAATTGAGGGTGTGCTGCACTATACGAGTGTCAGTAATTGAGGGTGTGCTGCACTATAGGAATGTCAGTAATTGAGGGTGTGCTGCACTATAGGAATGTCAGTAATTGAGTGTGAGCTGCACTATAGGCGTGACAGTAATGGCGGGAGTGCTGCACTATTGGAGTGTCAGTAATTGAGGGTGCGCTGCACAATTGGAATGTCAGTAATTGAGTGTGTGCTGCACTATTGGAGCGTCAGTAATTGAGGGTGTGCTGCACTATTGGAGTGCCAGTAATTGAGGGTGAGCTGCACTATTGGAGCGTCAGTAATTGAGGGTGTGCTGCACTATTGGAGTGTCAGTAATTGAGGGTGTGCTGCACTATTGGAGTGTCAGTAATTGAGTGTATACTGCACTATTGGAGTGTCAGTAATTGAGGGTGTGCTGCACTATTGGAGTGTCTATATTTGAGTGTGTGCTGCACTATTGGACGGGCAGTAATTGAGATTGTGCTGCACTATTGGAGTGTAAGTAATTGAGGGTGTGTTTCACTTTTGGAGTGTCTGTAATAGAATGTGTGCTGAAATATTGGAGTGTCAGTAATTGAGGGTGTGCTGCTATATGGGAGTGTCAGTAATTGAGGTTGTGCTGCACTACTGGTGTGTCAGAAATTGAGGGAGTGCTGTACTAATATAGTGTCAGTAATTGAGTGTGTGCTGCACTATTGGTGTGTCAGAAATTGAGGGAGTGCTGTACTAATGTAGTGTCAGCAATTGAGTGTGTGCTGCACTTTTGGAGTGTCAGTAATTGAGGTTGTGCTGCACTATTGGAGTGTCATTAATTGAGGGTGTACTGCGCTATAGGAGTGTCAGTAATTGAGGGAGTGCTGCACTATTGGAGTGTCAGTAAGTGACGGTGTGCTGCACTATTGGAATGTCAGTAATTGAGGGTGTGCTGTACTATTGGAGTGTCAGTAATTGAGGGTGTGCTGCACTATTGGACTGTCAGTAATTGAGGGTGTTCTGCACTATTGGAGTGTCAGTAATTGAGGGTGTGCTGCACTATTGGACTGTCAGTAATTGAGGGTGTGCTGCACTATTGGACTGTCAGTAATTGAGGGTGTGCTGCAATATTGGTGTGTCTGTAATTGAGGGTGTGCTGCACTATTGGAGTGTCAGTAATTGAGGGTGTGCTGCACTATAGGAATGTCAGTAATTGAGGGTGTGCTGCACTACTGTAGTGTCAGTTATTGAGGGTGTGCTGCACTATTGGTGTGTCAGTAATTGAGGGGGTGCTGCGCTATTGGAGTGTCAGTGATTGAGGGTTTTCTGCACTATTGGAGTGTCAGTAATTGAGGGTGTGCTGCACTATTGAAGTGTCAGTAATTGATTTTGCAATGTACTATTGGAGTGTCAGTACTTGAGGGTGTGCTGCACTATTGGAGTGTCAGTAATTGAGGGTGTGCTGCACTATTGGAGTGTCAGTAATTGAGAGTGTGCTGCACTATTGGAGTGTCAGTAATTGAGGGTGTGCTGCACTATTGGAGTGTCAGTAATTGTGGGTGTGCTGCACTATTGGAGTGTCAGTAATTGTGGGAGTGCTGCACTATTGGAGTGTCAGTAATTGAGGGTGTGCTGCACTATTGCAGTGTCAGTAATTGAGGGTGTGCTGCACTATTGGAGTGTCAGTAATTGAGTGTATACTGCACTATTTGAGTGTCAGTAATTGAGAGTGTGCTGCACTATTGGAGTGTCAGTAATTGAGGGTGTGCTGCACTATTGGTGTGTCAGTAATTGAGGGTGTGCTGCACTATTGGAGTGTCAGTAATTGAGGGTGCGCTGCACTATTGGAGTGTCAGTAATTGAGGGTGCGCTGCACTATTGGAGTGTCAGTAATTGAGGGTGTGCTGCACTATTGGACTGTCAGTAATTGAGGATGTGCTGCACTATTGGAGTGTCAGTACTTGAGCTTACAATGTTCTATTGGAGTGTCAGTAATTGAGGGTGCGCTGCACTATTGGAGTGTCAGTAATTGAGGGTGTGCTGCACTATTGGACTGTCAGTAATTGAGGATGTGCTGCACTATTGGAGTGTCAGTACTTGAGGTTACAATGTTCTATTGGAGTGTCAGTACTTGAGGGTGTGCTGCACTATTGGAGTGTCAGTAATTGAGGGTGTGCTGCACTATTGGATTGTCAGTAATTGAGGGTGTGCTGCACTATTGGAGTGTCTATATTTGAGGGTGTGCTGCACTATTGGACTGGCAGTAATTGAGATTGTGCTGCACTATTAGAGTCTCAGTAATTGAGGGTGTGTTTCATTTTTGGAGTGTCTGTAATAGAACGTGTGCTGAAATATTGGAGTGTCAGTAATTGAGTGTGTGCTGCACTATTGGTGTGTCAGAAATTGAGGGAGTGCTGTACTACTGTAGTGTCAGCAATTGAGTGTGTGCTGCACTTTTGGAGTGTCAGTAATTGAGGTTGTGCTGCACTATTGGACTGTCATTAATTGAGGGTCTGCTGCGCTATAGGAGTGTCAGTAATTGAGGGAGTGCTGCACTATTGGAGTGTCAGTAAGTGACGGTGTGCTGCACTATTGGAATGTCAGTAATTGAGGGTGTGCCTTACTATTGGAGTGTCAGTAATTGAGGGTGTGCTGCACTATTGGACTGTCAGTAATTGAGGTTGTGCTGCACTATTGGAGTGTCAGTAATTGAGGGTGTGCTGCACTATTGGAGTGTCAGTAATTGAGGGTGTGCTGCACTATTGGAGTGTCAGTAATTGAGGGTGTGCTGCACTATTGGAATGTCAGTAATTGAGGGTGTGCTGCACTATTGGAGTGTCAGTAATTGAGGGTGTGCTGCACTATTGGACTGTCAGTAATTGAGGGTGTGCTGCAATATTGGTGTGTCAGTAATTGAGGGTGTGCTGCACTATTGGTGTGTCAGTAATTGAGGATGTGCTGCACTATAGGAATGTCAGTAATTAAGGGTTTGCTGCACTATTTGAGTGTTAGTAATTGAGGGTGTGCTGCATTATTGGAGAGCCAGAAATTGAGGGTGTGCTGTACTATTGGAGTGTCAGTAATTGAGGGTGCGCTGCCCTATTGGAATGTCAATAACTGAGGGTGTGCTGCACAATTGGATTGTCAGTAATTGAGGGTGTGCTGCACTTTAGGAGTGTCAGTAATTGAGGGTGTGCTGCACTATAGGAATGTCAGTAATTGAGGGTGTGCTGCACTACTGTAGTGTCAGTTATTGAGGGTGTGCTGCACTATTGGTGTGTTAGTAATTGAGGGGTTGCTGCGCTATTGGAGTGTCAGTGATTGAGGGTTTTCTGCACTATTGGAGTGTCAGTAATTGAGGGTGTGCTGCACTATTGAAGTGTCAGTAATTGATTTTGCAATGTACTATTGGAGCGTCAGTAATTGAGGGTGTGCTGCACTATTGGAGTGTCTATATTTGAGGGTGTGCTGCACTATTGGACTGGCAGTAATTGAGATTGTGCTGCACTATTAGAGTGTCAGTAATTGAGGGTGTGTTTCACTTTTGGAGTGTCTGTAATAGAACGTGTGCTGAAATATTGGAGTGTCAGTAATTGAGTGTGTGCTGCTATATGGGAGTGTCAGTAATTGAGGTTGTGCTGCACTACTGGTGTGTCAGAAATTGAGGGAGTGCTGTACTAATGTAGTGTCAGTAATTGAGTGTGTGCTGCACTATTGGTGTGTCAGAAATTGAGGGAGTGCTGTACTAATGTAGTGTCAGCAATTGAGTGTGTGCTGCACTTTTGGAGTGTCAGTAATTGAGGTTGTGCTGCACTATTGGAGTGTCATTAATTGAGGGTGTGCTGCGCTATAGGAGTGTCAGTAATTGAGGGAGTGCTGCACTATTGGAGTGTCAGTAAGTGACGGTGTGCTGCACTATTGGAATGTCAGTAATTGAGGGTGTGCTGCATTATTGGACTGTCAGTAATTGAGGTTGTGCTGCACTATTGGAGTGTCAGTAATTGAGGGTGTGCTGCACTATTGCAGTGTCAGTAATTGAGGGTGTGCTGCACTATTGGAGTGTCAGTAATTGAGGGTGTGCTGCACTATTGGACTGTCAGTAATTGAGGGTGTGCTGCACTATTGGACTGTCAGTAATTGAGGGTGTGCTGCAATATTGGTGTGTCAGTAATTGAGGGTGTGCTGCACTATTGGAGTGTCAGTAATTGAGGGTGTGCTGCACTATAGGAATGTCAGTAATTGAGGGTGTGCTGCACTACTGTAGTGTCAGTTATTGAGGGTGTGCTGCACTATTGGTGTGTCAGTAATTGAGGGGGTGCTGCGCTATTGGAGTGTCAGTGATTGAGGGTTTTCTGCACTATTGGAGTGTCAGTAATTGAGGGTGTGCTGCACTATTGAAGTGTCAGTAATTGATTTTGCAATGTACTATTGGAGTGTCAGTAATTGAGGGTGTGCTGCACTATAGGAGTGTCAGTAATTGAGTGTGAGCTGCACTATAGGCGTGACAGTAATGGCGGGAGTGCTGCACTATTGGAGTGTCAGTAATTGAGGGTGCGCTGCACAATTGGAATGTCAGTAATTGAGTGTGTGCTGCACTATTGGAGCGTCAGTAATTGAGGGTGTGCTGCACTATTGGAGTGCCAGTAATTGAGGGTGAGCTGCACTATTGGAGCGTCAGTAATTGAGGGTGTGCTGCACTATTGGAGTGTCAGTAATTGAGGGTGTGCTGCACTATTGGAGTGTCAGTACTTGAGTGTATACTGCACTATTGGAGTGTCAGTAATTGAGGGTGTGCTGCACTATTGGAGCGTCAGTAATTGAGGGTGTGCTGCACTATTGGAGTGTCTATATTTGAGGGTGGGCTGCACTATTGGACTGGCAGTAATTGAGATTGTGCTGCACTATTAGAGTGTCAGTAATTGAGGGTGTGTTTCACTTTTGGAGTGTCTGTAATAGAACGTGTGCTGCTATATGGGAGTGTCAGTAATTGAGGGAGTGCTGTACTAATGTAGTGTCAGCAATTGAGTGTGTGCTGCACTTTTGGAGTGTCAGTAATTGAGGTTGTGCTGCACTATTGGAGTGTCATTAATTGAGGGTGTGCTGCGCTATCGGAGTGTCAGTAATTGAGGGAGTGCTGCACTATTTTAGTGTCAGTAAGTGACGGTGTGCTGCACTATTGGAATGTCAATAACTGAGGGTGTGCTGCACAATTGGATTGTCAGTAATTGAGGGTGTGCTGCACAATAGGAGTGTCAGTAATTGAGGGTGTGCTGCACTATAGGAATGTCAGCAATTGAGGGTGTGCTGCACTACTGTAGTGTTAGTTATTGAGGGTGTGCTGCACTATTGGTGTGTCAGTAATTGAGGGGGGGCTGCGCTATTGGAGTGTCAGTGATTGAGGGTTTTCTGCACTATTGGAGTGTCAGTAATTGAGGGTGTGCTGCACTAATGAAGTGTCAGTAATTGATTTTGCAATGTACTATTGGAGTGTCAGTAATTGAGGGTGTGCTGCACTATTGGAGTGTCAGTAATTGAGGGTGTGCTGCACTATTGGAGTGTCAGTAATTGAGGGTGCGCTGCACAATTGAAATGTCAGTAATTGAGTGTGTGCTGCACTATTGGAGTGTCAGTAATTGAGGGTGTGCTGCACTATTGGAGTGCCAGTAATTGAGGGTGAGCTGCACTATAGGAATGTCAGTAATTGAGGGTGTGCTGCACTACTGTAATGTCAGTTATTGAGGGTGTGCTGCACTATTGGTGTGTCAGTAATTGAGGGTTTTCTGCACTATTGGAGTATCAGTAATTGAGGGTGTGCTGCACTATTGAAGTGTCAGTAATTGATTTTGCAATGTACTATTGGAGTGTCAGTAATTGAGGGTGTGCTGCACTATAGGAGTGTCAGTAATTGAGTGTGAGCTGCACTATAGGCGTGACAGTAATGGCGGGAGTGCTGCACTATTGGAGTGTCAGTAATTGAGGGTGCGCTGCACAATTGGAATGTCAGTAATTGAGTGTGTGCTGCACTATTGGAGCGTCAGTAATTGAGGGTGTGCTGCACTATTGGAGTGCCAGTAATTGAGGGTGAGCTGCACTATTGGAGCGTCAGTAATTGAGGGTGTGCTGCACTATTGGAGTGTCAGTAATTGAGGGTGTGCTGCACTATTGGAGTGTCAGTAATTGAGTGTATACTGCACTATTGGAGTGTCAGTAATTGAGGGTGTGCTGCACTATTGGAGCGTCAGTAATTGAGGGTGTGCTGCACTATTGGAGTGTCTATATTTGAGGGTGGGCTGCACTATTGGACTGGGAGTAATTGAGATTGTGCTGCACTATTAGAGTGTCAGTAATTGAGGGTGTGTTTCACTTTTGGTGTGTCTGTAATAGAACGTGTGCTGCTATATGGGAGTGTCAGTAATTGAGGTTGTGCTGCACTACTGGTGTGTCAGAAATTGAGGGAGTGCCGTACTAATGTAGTGTCAGTAATTGAGTGTGTGCTGCACTATTGGTGTGTCAGAAATTGAGGGAGTGCTGTACTAATGTAGTGTCAGCAGTTGAGTGTGTGCTGCACTTTTGGAGTGTCATTAATTGAGGGTGTGCTGCGCTTTAGGAGTGTCAGTAATTGAGGGAGTGCTGCACTATTTTAGTGTCAGTAAGTGACGGTGTGCTGCACTATTGGAATGTCAATAACTGAGGGTGTGCTGCACAATTGGATTGTCAGTAATTGAGGGTGTGCTGCACAATAGGAGTGTCAGTAATTGAGGGTGTGCTGCACTATAGGAATGTCAGTAATTGAGGGTGTGCTGCACTACTGTAGTGTTAGTTATTGAGGGTGTGCTGCACTATTGGTGTGTCAGTAATTGAGGGGGGGCTGCGCTATTGGAGTGTCAGTGATTGAGGGTTTTCTGCACTATTGGAGTGTCAGTAATTGAGGGTGTGCTGCACTAATGAAGTGTCAGTAATTGATTTTGCAATGTACTATTGGCGTGTCAGTAATTGAGGGTGTGCTGCACTATTGGAGTGTCAGTAATTGAGGGTGTGCTGCACTATTGGAGTGTCAGTAATTGAGGGTGCGCTGCACAATTGAAATGTCAGTAATTGAGGGTGTGCTGCACTATTGGAGTGTCAGTAATTGAGGGTGTGCTGCACTATTGGATTGTCAGTAATTAAGTGTATACTGCACTATTGGAGTGTCAGTAATTGAGGGTGTGCTGCACTATTGGAGCGTCAGTAATTGAGGGTGTGCTGCACTATTGGAGTGTCTATATTTGAGGGTGTGCTGCACTATTGGACTGGCAGTAATTGAGATTGTGCTGCACTATTAGAGTGTCAGTAATTGAGGGTGTGTTTCACTTTTGGAGTGTCTGTAATAGAACGTGTGCTGAAATATTGGAGTGTCAGTAATTGAGGGTGTGGTGCTATATGGGAGTGTCAGTAATTGAGGTTGTGCTGCACTACTGGTGTGTCAGAAATTGAGGGAGTGCTGTACTAATGTAGTGTCAGTAATTGAGTGTGTGCTGCACTATTGGTGTGTCAGAAATTGAGGGAGTGCTGTACTAATGTAGTGTCAGCAATTGAGTGTGTGCTGCACTTTTGGAGTGTCAGTAATTGAGGTTGTGCTGCACTATTGGAGTGTCATTAATTGAGGGGGTGCTGCGCTATAGGAGTGTCAGTAATTGAGGGAGTGCTGCACTATTGGAGTGTCAGTAAGTGACGGTGTGCTGCACTATTGGAATATCAGTAATTGAGGGTGTGCTGTACTAATGGAGTGTCAGTAATTGAGGGTGTGCTGCACTATTGGACTGTCAGTAATTGAGGTTGTGCTGTACTAATGGAGTGTCAGTAATTGAGGGTTTGCTGCACTATTGGAGTGTCAGTAATTGAGGGTGTGCTGCACTATTGGAGTGTCAGTAATTGAGGGTGTTCTGCACTATTGGAGTGTCAGTAATTGAGGGTGTGCTGCACTATTGGTGTGTCAGTAATTGAGGATGTGCTGCACTATAGGAATGTCAGTAATTGAGGGTTTGCTGCACTATTTGAGTGTCAGTAATTGAGGGTGTGCTGCATTATTGGAGAGCCAGAAATTGAGGGTGTGCTGCACTATTGGAGTGTCAGTAATTGAGGGTGCGCTGCCCTACTGGAATGCCAATAACTGAGGGTGTGCTGCACAATTGGATTGTCAGTAATTGAGGGTGTGCTGCACTATAGGTGTGTCAGTAATTGAGGGTGTGCTGCACTATAGGAATGTCAGTAATTGAGGGTATGCTGCACTACTGTAGTGTCAGTTATTGAGGGTGTGCTGCACTATTGGTGTGTCATTAATTGAGGGGGTGCTGCGCTTTAGGAGTGTCAGTGATTGAGGGTTTTCTGCACTATTGGAGTGTCAGTAATTGAGGGTGTGCTGCACTATTGAGGTGTCAGTAATTGAGTTTGCAATGTACTATTGGAGTGTCAGTAATTGAGGGTGCGCTGCACAATTGGAATGTCAGTAATTGAGTGTGTGCTGCTCTATTGGAGCGTCAGTAATTGAGGGTGTGCTGCACTATTGGAGTGTCAGTAATTGAGGGTGTGCTGCACTATTGGAGTGTCAGTAATTGAGTGTGCGCTGCACAATTGGAATGTCAGTAATTGAGGGTGTGCTGCACTATTGGAGTGTCAGTAATTGAGGGTGCGCTGCACTATTGGAGTGTCAGTAATTGAGGGTGTGCTGCATTATTGGAGAGCCAAAAATTGAGGGAGTGCTGTACGATTGGAGTGTCAGTAATTGAGGGTGCGCTACACTATTGGAATGTCAATAACTGAGGGTGTGCTGCACAATTGGATTGCCAGTAATTGAGGGTGTGCTGCACTATAGGAGTGTCAGTAATTGAGGGTGTGCTGCACTATAGGAGTGTCAGAAATTGAGGGTGTGCTGCACTATAGGAGTGTCAGTAATTGAGGGTGTGCTGCACTACTGTAGTGTCAGTTATTGAGGGTGTGCTGCACTATTGGTGTGTCAGTAATTGAGGGGGTGCTGCGCTTTTGGAGTGTCAGTGATTGAGGGTTTTCTGCACTATTGGAGTGTCAGTAATTGAGGGTGTGCTGCACTATTGGAGTGTCAGTAATTGAGGATGTGCTGCACTATTGGAGTGTCAGTAATTGAGGGTTTGCTGCAATATTTGAGTGCCAGTAATTGAGTGTGAGCTGCACTATAGGCGTGTCAGTAATGGAGCGAGTTCTGCAATATTGGAGTGTCAGTAATTGAGGGTCCGCTGCACAATTGGAATGTCAGTAATTGATTGTGTGCTGCACTATTGGAGTGTCAGTAATTGAGGCTGAGCTGCACTATTGGAGTGTCAGTAATTGAGGGTGTGCTGCACTATTGGAGCGTCAGGAATTGAGGGTGTGCTGCACTATTGGAGCGTCAATAATTGAGGGTGTGCTGCACTATTGGAGTGCCAGTAATTGAGGGTGAGCTGCACTATTGGAGCGTCAGTAATTGAGGGTGTGCTGCACTACTGGAGTGTCAGTAATTGAGGGTGTGCTGCACTATTGGAGTGTCAGTAATTGAGGGTGTGCTGTACTATTGGAGTGTCAGTAATTCAGGGTGTGCTGCACAATTGGACTGTCAGTAATTGAGGTTGTGCTGCACTATTGGAGTGTCAGTAATTGAGGGTGTGCTGCACTATTGGAGTGTCAGTAATTGAGGGTGTGCTGCACTATTGGAGTTTCAGAAATTGAGGGTGTGCTGCACTATTGGACTGTCAGTAATTGAGGGTGTGCTCCAATATTGGTGTGTCAGTAATTGAGGGTGTGCTGCACTATTGGTGTGTCAGTAATTGAGGATGTGCTGCACTATAGGAATGTCAGTAATTGTGGGTATGCTGCACTATTTGAGCGTCAGTAATTGAGGGTGTGCTGCATTATTGGAGAGCCAGAAATTGAGGGAGTGCTGTACTATTGGAGTGTCAGTAATTGAGGGTGCGCTACACTATTGGAATGTCAATAACTGAGGGTGTGCTGCACAATTGGATTGTCAGTAATTGAGGGTGTGCTGCACTATAGGAGTGTCAGTTATTGAGGGTTTGCTGCACTATAGGAGTGTCAGAAATTGAGGTTGTGCTGCACTATAGGAGTGTCAGTAATTGAGGATGTGCTGCACTACTGTAGTGTCAGTTTTTGAGGGTGTGCTGCACAATTGGTGTGTCAGTAATTGAGGTTGTGCTGCACTATTGGAGTGTCAGTAATTGAGGGTGTGCTGCGCTATTGGAGTGCCAGTGATTGAGCGTTTTCTGCACTATTGGAGTGTCAGTAATTGAGGGTGTGCTGCACTATTGGAGTGTCAGTAATTGAGTTTGCAATGTACTATTGGAGTGTCAGTAATTGAGGGTGTGCTGCAATATTTGAGTGTCAGTAATTGAGTGTGAGCTGCACTATAGGCGTGTCAGTAATGGAGGGAGTTCTGCACTATTGGAGTGTCAGTAATTGAGGGTGTGCTGCACAATTGGAATGTCAGTAATTGAGAGTGTGCTGCACTATTGGAGTGTCAGTAATTGAGGGTGAGCTGCATAATTGGAGTGTCAGTAATTGAGGGTGTGCTGCACTATTGGAGCGTCAGGAATTGAGTGTGTGCTGCACTATTGGAGCGTCAATAATTGAGGGTGTGCTGCACTATTGGAGTGCCAGTAATTGAGGGTGAGCTGCACTATTGGAGCGTCAGTAATTGAGGGTGTGCTGCACTACTGGAGTGTCAGTAATTGAGGGTGTGCTGCACTATTGGCGTGTCAGTAATTGAGGGTATGCTGCACTATTGGAGTGTCAGTAATTGAGGGTGTGCTGCAGTATTGGAGCGTCAGTAATTGAGGGTGTGCTGCACTATTGGTGTGTCAGTAATTGAGGGTGTGCTGCGCTATTGGAGTGTCAGTAATGGAGGGTGTGCTGCACTATTGGTGTGTCAGTAATTGAGGGTGTGCTGCACTATTGGAGTGTCAGTAATTGAGTGTGAGCTGCACTATAGGCGTGTCAGTAATGGAGGGAGTTCTGCACTATTGGAGTGTCAGTAATTGAGGGTGTGCTGCACAATTGGAATGTCAGTAATTGAGAGTGTGCTGCACTATTGGAGTGTCAGTAATTGAGGGTGAGCTGCATAATTGGAGTGTCAGTAATTGAGGGTGTGCTGCACTATTGGAGCGTCAGGAATTGAGTGTCTGCTGCACTATTGGAGCGTCAATAATTGAGGATGTGCTGCACTATTGGAGTGCCAGTAATTGAGGGTGAGCTGCACTATTGGAGCGTCAGTAATTGAGGGTGTGCTGCACTACTGGAGTATCAGTAATTGAGGGTGTGCTGCACTATTGGCGTGTCAGTAATTGAGGGTATGCTGCACTATTGGAGTGTCAGTAATTGAGGGTGTGCTGCAGTATTGGAGCGTCAGTAATTGAGGGTGTGCTGCACTATTGGTGTGTCAGTAATTGAGGGTGTGCTGCGCTATTGGAGTGTCAGTAATGGAGGGTGTGCTGCACTATTGGTGTGTCAGTAATTGAGGGTGTGCTGCACTATTGGAGTGTCAGTAATTGAGGGAGTGCTGTACTATTGGAGTGTCAGTAATTGAGAGTGTGCTGCACTATTGGAGTGTCAGTAATTGAGGGTGTGCTGCAATATTGGAGTGTCAGTAATTGAGGGTGTGCTGCACTATTGGAAGGTCAGTCATTGAGGGTGTGGTGCCCTATACGAGTGTCATTAATTGAGGGTGTGCTGCACTATTGGAGTGTCAGTAAATGAGGTTGCAATGTACTATTGGAGTTCCAGTAATTGAGGGTGTGCTGCACTATTGGATTGTCAGTAATTGAGGGAGTGCTGCACTAATGGAGTGTCAGTAATTGAGGGTGTGCTGCACTATTGGAGTGTCAGTAATTGAGGGTGTGCTGCACTATTGGAGTGTTAGTAATTGAGGATGTGGTGCACTATTGGAGTGTCAGTAATTGAGGTTGCAATGTACTATTGGAGTGTCAGTTATTGAGGGTGTTCTGCACTATTGGAGTTTCAGTAATTGAGTGTGTGCTGCACTATTGCAGTGTCAGTAATTGATTGTGAGCTGTTCTATTGGAGTGTCAGTAATTGAGGGATTGCTGCATTATTGGAGTGTCATTAATTGAGTGTGTGCTGCACTATTGTAGTGTAAGTAATTGAGGTTTTGCTGCACTATTAGAGTCTCAGTAATTGAGGGTGTGCTGTTCCATTGGAGTGTCAGTAATTCAGCGTGTGCTGCACTATTGGAGTGTCAGTAATTGAGGTTGTGCAGCACTATTGGAGTGTAAGTAATTGAGGTTTTGCTGCACTATTGGAGTCTCAGTAATTGAGGGTGTGCTGCACTATTGGAGTGTCAGTAATTGAGGGTGTGCAGCACTATTGGAGTGTAAGTAATTGACTGTGTGCTGCACTATTGGAGTGACAGTAATTGAGGGTGTGCTGCACTACTGTAGTGTCAGTTATTGAGGGTGTGCTGCACTATTGGAGTGTCAGTAATTGAGGGTGTGCTGCGCTATTGGAGTGTCAGTGATTGAGGGTTTTCTGCACTATTGGAGTGTCAGTAATTGAGGGTGTGCTGCAATATTGGAGTGTCAGTAATTGAGTCTGTGCTGCACTATAGGCGGGTCAGTAATGGAGGGTGTGCTGCATTATTTGAGTGTCAGTAATTGAGGTTGTGCTGCACTATTGGGGCGTCAGTAATTGAGGGTGTGCTGTACTATAGGAGTGTCAGTAATTGAGGTTGTGCTGCACTATTGTAGTGTCAGTAATTGAGGGTGTGCTGCACAATTGGTGTGTCAGTAATTGAGGTTGTGCTGCACTATTGGAGTGTCAGTAATTGAGGGTGTGCTGCGCTTTTGGAGTGCCAGTGATTGAGCGTTTTCTGCACTATTGGAGTGTCAGTAATTGAGGGTGTGCTGCACTATTGGAGTGTCAGTAATTGAGTTTGCAATGTTCTATTGGAGTGTCAGTAATTGAGGGAGTGCTGCAATATTTGAGTGTCAGTAATTGAGTGTGAGCTGCACTATAGGCGTGTCAGTAATGGAGGGAGTTCTGCACTATTGGAGTGTCAGTAATTGAGGGTGTGCTGCACAATTGGAATGTCAGTAATTGAGTGTGTGCTGCACTATTGGAGTGTCAGTAATTGAGGGTGAGCTGCACTATTGGAGTGTCAGTAATTGAGGGTGTGCTGCACTATTGGAGCGTCAGGAATTGAGTGTGTGCTGCACTATTGGAGCGTCAATAATTGAGGGTGTGCTGCACTATTGGAGTGCCAGTAATTGAGGGTGAGCTGCACTATTGGAGCGTCAGTAATTGAGGTTGTGCTGCACTACTGGAGTGTCAGTAATTGAGGGTGTGCTGCACTATTGGCGTGTCAGTAATTGAGGGTATGCTGCACTATTGGAGTGTCAGTAATTGAGGGTGTGCTGCAGTATTGGAGCGTCAGTAATTGAGGGTGTGCTGCACTATTGGTGTGTCAGTAATTGAGGGTGTGCTGCACTATTGGAGTGTCAGTAATGGAGGGTGTGCTGCACTATTGGTGTGTCAGTAATTGAGGGTGTGCTGCACTATTGGAGTGTCAGTAATTGAGGGAGTGCTGTACTATTGGAGTGTCAGTAATTGAGAGTGTGCTGCACTATTGGAGTGTCAGTAATTGAGGGTGTGCTGCAATATTGGAGTGTCAGTAATTGAGGGTGTGCTGCACTATTGGAAGGTCAGTCTTTGAGGGTGTGGTGCCCTATACGAGTGTCATTAATTGAGGGTGTGCTGCACTATTGGAGTGTCAGTAAATGAGGTTGCAATGTACTATTGGAGTTCCAGTAATTGAGGGTGTGCTGCACTATTGGATTGTCAGTAATTGAGGGAGTGCTGCACTAATGGAGTGTCAGTAATTGAGGGTGTGCTGCACTATTGGAGTGTCAGTAATTGAGGGTGTGCTGCACTATTGGAGTGTTAGTAATTGAGGATGTGGTGCACTATTGGAGTGTCAGTAATTGAGGTTGCAATGTACTATTGGAGTGTCAGTTATTGAGGGTGTTCTGCACTATTGGAGTGTCAGTAATTGAGGGTGTGCTGCACTATTGGAAGGTCAGTCATTGAGGGTGTGGTGCCCTATACGAGTGTCATTAATTGAGGGTGTGCTGCACTATTGGAGTGTCAGTAAATGAGGTTGCAATGTACTATTGGAGTTCCAGTAATTGAGGGTGTGCTGCACTATTGGATTGTCAGTAATTGAGGGAGTGCTGCACTAATGGAGTGTCAGTAATTGAGGGTGTGCTGCACTATTGGAGTGTCAGTAATTGAGGGTGTGCTGCACTATTGGAGTGTTAGTAATTGAGGATGTGGTGCACTATTGGAGTGTCAGTAATTGAGGTTGCAATGTACTATTGGAGTGTCAGTTATTGAGGGTGTTCTGCACTATTGGAGTTTCAGTAATTGAGTGTGTGCTGCACTATTGCAGTGTCAGTAATTGATTGTGAGCTGTTCTATTGGAGTGTCAGTAATTGAGGGAGTGCTGCATTATTGGAGTGTCATTAATTGAGTGTGTGCTGCACTATTGTAGTGTAAGTAATTGAGGTTTTGCTGCACTATTGGAGTCTCAGTAATTGAGGGTGTGCTGTTCCATTGGAGTGTCAGTAATTCAGCGTGTGCTGCACTATTGGAGTGTCAGTAATTGAGGTTGTGCAGCACTATTGGAGTGTAAGTAATTGAGGTTTTGCTGCACTGTTGAAGTCTCAGTAATTGAGGGTGTGCTGCACTATTGGAGTGTCAGTAATTGAGGGTGTGCAGCACTATTGGAGTGTAAGTAATTGACTGTGTGCTGCACTATTGGAGTGACAGTAATTGAGGGTGTGCTGCGCTACTGTAGTGTCAGTTATTGAGGGTGTGCTGCACTATTGGAGTGTCAGTAATTGAGGGTGTGCTGCGCTATTGGAGTGTCAGTGATTGAGGGTTTTCTGCACTATTGGAGTGTCAGTAATTGAGGGTGTGCTGCAATATTGGAGTGTCAGTAATTGAGTCTGTGCTGCATTATAGGCGGGTCAGTAATGGAGGGTGTGCTGCATTATTTGAGTGTCAGTAATTGAGGGTGTGCTGCACTATTGGGGCGTCAGTAATTGAGGGTGTGCTGTACTATTGGAGTGTCAGTAATTGAGGGTGTGCTGCACCATTGTAGTGTCAGTAATTGAGGGTGTGCTGCACAATTGGTGTGTCAGTAATTGAGGTTGTGCTGCACTATTGGAGTGTCAGTAATTGAGGGTGTGCTGCGCTATTGGAGTGCCAGTGATTGAGCGTTTTCTGCACTATTGGAGTGTCAGTAATTGAGGGTGTGCTGCACTATTGGAGTGTCAGTAATTGAGTTTGCAATGTACTATTGGAGTGTCAGTAATTGAGGGTGTGCTGCAATATTTGAGTGTCAGTAATTGAGTGTGAGCTGCACTATAGGCGTGTCAGTAATGGAGGGAGTTCTGCACTATTGGAGTGTCAGTAATTGAGGGTGTGCTGCACAATTGGAATGTCAGTAATTGAGTGTGTGCTGCACTATTGGAGTGTCAGTAATTGAGGGTGAGCTGCACTATTGGAGTGTCAGTAATTGAGGGTGTGCTGCACTATTGGAGCGTCAGGAATTGAGTGTGTGCTGCACTATTGGAGCGTCAATAATTGAGGGTGTGCTGCACTATTGGAGTGCCAGTAATTGAGGGTGAGCTGCACTATTGGAGCGTCAGTAATTGAGGGTGTGCTGCACTACTGGAGTGTCAGTAATTGAGGGTGTGCTGCACTATTGGCGTGTCAGTAATTGAGGGTATGCTGCACTATTGGAGTGTCAGTAATTGAGGGTGTGCTGCAGTATTGGAGCGTCAGTAATTGAGGGTGTGCTGCACTATTGGTGTGTCAGTAATTGAGGGTGTGCTGCACTATTGGAGTGTCAGTAATGGAGGGTGTGCTGCACTATTGGTGTGTCAGTAATTGAGGGTGTGCTGCACTATTGGAGTGTCAGTAATTGAGGGAGTGCTGTACTATTGGAGTGTCAGTAATTGAGAGTGTGCTGCACTATTGGAGTGTCAGTAATTGAGGGTGTGCTGCAATATTGGAGTGTCAGTAATTGAGGGTGTGCTGCACTATTGGAAGGTCAGTCATTGAGTGTGTGGTGCCCTATACGAGTGTCATTAATTGAGGGTGTGCTGCACTATTGGAGTGTCAGTAAATGAGGTTGCAATGTACTATTGGAGTTCCAGTAATTGAGGGTGTGCTGCACTATTGGATTGTCAGTAATTGAGGGAGTGCTGCACTAATGGAGTGTCAGTAATTGAGGGTGTGCTGCACTATTGGAGTGTCAGTAATTGAGGGTGTGCTGCACTATTGGAGTGTTAGTAATTGAGGATGTGGTGCACTATTGGAGTGTCAGTAATTGAGGTTGCAATGTACTATTGGAGTGTCAGTTATTGAGGGTGTTCTGCACTATTGGAGTTTCAGTAATTGAGTGTGTGCTGCACTATTGCAGTGTCAGTAATTGATTGTGAGCTGTTCTATTGGAGTGTCAGTAATTGAGGGAGTGCTGCATTATTGGAGTGTCATTAATTGAGTGTGTGCTGCACTATTATAGTGTAAGTAATTGAGGTTTTGCTGCACTATTGGAGTCTCAGTAATTGAGGGTGTGCTGTTCCATTGGAGTGTCAGTAATTCAGCGTGTGCTGCACTATTGGAGTGTCAGTAATTGAGGTTGTGCAGCACTATTGGAGTGTAAGTAATTGAGGTTTTGCTGCACTATTGGAGTCTCAGTAATTGAGGGTGTGCTGCACTATTGGAGTGTCAGTAATTGAGGGTGTGCAGCACTATTGGAGTGTAAGTAATTGACTGTGTGCTGCACTATTGGAGTGACAGTAATTGAGGGTGTGCTGCACTACTGTAGTGTCAGTTATTGAGGGTGTGCTGCACTATTGGAGTGTCAGTAATTGAGGGTGTGCTGCGCTATTGGAGTGTCAGTGATTGAGGGTTTTCTGCACTATTGGAGTGTCAGTAATTGAGGGTGTGCTGCAATATTGGAGTGTCAGTAATTGAGTCTGTGCTGCACTATAGGCGGGTCAGTAATGGAGGGTGTGCTGCATTATTTGAGTGTCAGTAATTGAGGGTGTGCTGCACTATTGGGGCGTCAGTAATTGAGGGTGTGCTGTACTATTGGAGTGTCAGTAATTGAGGGTGTGCTGCACTATTGTAGTGTCAGTAATTGAGGGCGTGCTGCACTATTGGAGTGTCAGTAATTGAGGTTGTGCTGCACTATTGGAGCGTCAGGAATTGAGGGTGTGCTGCACTATTGGTGTGTCAGTAATTGAGGTTGTGCTGCACTATTGGAGTGTCAGTAATTGAGGGTGTGCTGCACTATTGGAGTGTCAGTAATTGAGGGAGTGCTGCACTATTGGAGTTTCAGTAATTGACGGTGTGCTGCACTATTGGAGTGTCAGTAATTCAGGGTGTTCTGCACTATTGGAGTGTCAGTAAAAGAGGGTGTGCTGCACTATTGGAGGGTCAGTAATTGAGGGTGTGCTGCACTATTGGGGCGTCAGTAATTGAGGGTGTGCTGCACTATTGGAGTGTCAGTAATTGAGGGTGCGCTGCACTATTGGAGTGTCAGTAATTCAGGTTGTGCTGCACTATTGTAGTGTCAGTAATTGAGGGTGTGCTGCACTATTGGTGTTTCAGTAATTGAGGGTGTGCTGCACTATTGTAGTGTCAGTAATTGATGTTGCAATGTACTATTGGAGTGTCAGTAATTGAGGGTGTGCTGCAATATTGGCGTGTCTTTAATTGAGGGTGTGCTACACTATTGGTGTGTCAGTAATTGAGGGAGTGCTGCACTATTGGAGTGTCAGTCATTGAGGGTGTGCTGCACTATTGGAGCGTCAGTAATTGAGGCTGTGCAGCACTATTGGAGCGTCAGTAATTGAGGGTGTGCTGCACTATTGGTGTGCCAGTAATTGAGGGTGAGCTGCACTATTGGATTGTCAGTAATTGAGGGTGTGCTGCACTATTGGAGTGTCAGTAATTGAGGGTATACTGCACTATTGGAGTGTCAGTAATTGAGGGTGTGCTGCACTATTGGAGCGTCAGTAATTGAGGCTGTGCAGCACTATTGGAGCGTCAGTAATTGAGGGTGTGCTGCACTATTGGTGTGCCAGTAATTGAGGGTGAGCTGCACTATTGGATTGTCAGTAATTGAGGGTGTGCTGCACTATTGGAGTGTCAGTAATTGAGGGTATACTGCACTATTGGAGTGTCAGTAATTGAGGGTGTGCTGCACTATTGGAGTGTCAGTAATTGAGGGTGTGCTGCACTAATGGAGTGTCAGTAATTGAGGCTGTGCTGCACTATTGGAGTGTCAGTAATTGAGGGTGTGCTGCACTATTGGTGTGTCAGTACTTGAGTGTGTGCTGCACTATTGGTGTGTCAGTAATTGAGGGTCTGGTGCACTTTAGGAGTGTCAGTAATTGAGTGTGTGCTGCACTATTGGAGTGTCAGTAATTGAGGGTGTGCTGCACTACTGGAGTGTCTATATTTGAGGGTGTGCTGCACTATTAGAGTGTCAGTAATTGAGGGTGTGCTGCACTATTAGAGTGTCAGTAATTGAGGGTGTGCTGCACTATTGGAGTGTCTGTAATAGAACGTGTGCTGAAATATAGGAGTGTCAGTAATTGAGGGTGTGCTGCTATATGGGAGTGTCAGTAATTGAGGGTGTGCTGCACTTTTGGAGTGTCAGTAATTGAGTGTGTGCTGCACTATTGGAGTCTCAGTAATTGAGGGTGTGCTGCACTATTGGAGTGTCATTAATTGAGGGTGTGCTGCGCTATAGGAGTGTCAGTAATTGAGGGAGTGCTGCACTATTGGAGTGTCAGTAATTTAGGGTGTGCTGCACTATTGGAGTGTCCGTAATTGAGGGTGTGCTGCGCTATAGGAGTGTCAGTAATTGAGGGAGTGCTGCACTATTGGAGTGTCAGTATTTGAGGGTGTGCTGTACTATTGGAGTGTCATTAATTGAGGGTGTGCTGCACTATTGGAGTGTCATTAATTGAGGGTTTGCTGCGCTATAGGAGTGTCAGTAATTGAGGGAGTGCTGCACTATTGGAGTGTCAGTAATTGAGGGTGTGCTGTACTATTGGAGTGTCAGTAATTGAGGTTGTGCTGCAATATTGGAGTGTCAGTAATTGAGGTTGTGCTGCACTACTGGTGTGTCAGAAATTGAGGGAGTGCTGTACTAATGTAGTGTCAGTAATTGAGGGTGTGCTGCACTATTGGAGTGTCATTAATTGAGGGTGTGCTGCACTATTGGAGTGTCAGTAATAGACGGTGTGCTGCACTATTGGAGTGTCAGTAATTGAGTTGTGCTGTACTATTGGAGTGTCAGTAATTGAGGGTGTGCTGCACTATTGGAGTGTCAGTAATTGAGGGTGTGCTGCACTATTGGAGTGTCAGTAATTGAGGGTGTGCTGCACTATTGGAGTGTCAGTAATTGAGGGTGTGCTGCACTATTGGAATGTCAGTAATTGAGGGTGTGCTGCAATATTGGTGTGTCAGTAATTGAGGGTGTGCTGCACTATTGGAGTGTCAGTAATAGAGGGTGTGCTGCACTATTGGTGTGTCAGTAATTGAGGGTGTGCTGCACTATTGGATTGTCAGTAATTGAGGGTGTGCTGCAATATTGGAGCGTCAGTAATTGTGGGTGTGCTGCATATTGCAGTGTCAGTAATTGAGGGTGTGCTGCACTATTGGAGTGTCAGTAATTGAGGGTGTGCTGCACTATTGGAGTGTCAGGACTTGAGGGTGTGCTGCAGTATTGGAGTATCAGTAATTGACGGTGTGCTGCAATATTGTTGTACAGTAATTGAGGGTGAGCTGCACTATTGGAGTGTCAGTAATTGAGGGTGTGCTGCAGTATTGTAGTGTCAGTAATTGAGGGTGAGCTGCACTATTGGTGTGTCAGTATTTGAGTGTGCGCTGCACTATTGGAGTGTCATTAATTGAGGTTGCGCTGCACTATTGGAGTGTCAGTAATTGAGGGGGTGCTGCTCTATTGGAATTGTCAGTAATTGAGGGTGAGCTGCAACATTGGAGTGTCAGTAATTGAGTATGTGCTGCAATATTGAAGTGTCAGAAGTTGTTGCTGAGCTGCAATATTGGAGTGTCAGTAATTGAGGGTGAGCTGCACTATTGGAGTATCAGTAATTGCGGGTGTGCTACACCATTGGAGTGTCAGTAATTGAGGGTGTGCTGCACTACTGGAGTGTCATTAATTGAGGGTGTGCTGCACTATTGGAGTAACAGTAATTGAGGGTGTGCTACACTATTGGAGTGTCAGTAATTGAGGTTGTGCTGCAGTATTGGAGTGTCAGTAATTGAGGGTGTGCTGCACTATTGGAGTGTCAGTAATTGAGGGTGTGCTGCACTATTGGAGTGTCAGTAATTGAGGGTGTGCTGCACTATTGGAATGTCAGTAATTGAGGGTGTGCTGCACTTTTGGAGTGTCAGTAATTGAGGGTGTGCTGCACTATTGGAGTGTCAGTAATTGAGGCTGTGCTGCAATATTGGTGTCTCAGTAATTGAGGATGTGCTGCACTATAGGAATGTCAGTAATTGTGGGTTTGCTGCACTATTTGAGTGTCAGTAATTGAGAGTGTGTTGCACTATTGGAGTGTCAGTAATTGAGTGAGTGCTGCACTATTGGTATGTCAGTAATTGAGGGTGTGCTGCACTATTGGAGTGTCAGTAATTGAGGATGTGCTGCACTATTGGTGTGTCAGTAATTGAGGATGTGCTGCACTATAGGAATGTCAGTAATTGTGGGTTTGCTGCACTATTTGAGTGTCAGTAATTGAGAGTGTGCTGCACTACTGGAGTGTCAGTAATTGAGTGTGTGCTGCACTATTGGTATGTCAGTAATTGAGGGTGTGCTGCACTATTGGAGTGTCAGTAATTGAGGGTGTGCTGCACTATTGGAGTGTCAGTAGTTGAGGGTGTGCTGCACTATTGGAATGTCAGTAATTGTGTGTGCGCTGCGCTAATGGAGTGTCAGTAATTGAGGGTGTGCTGCACTATTGGTGTACAGTCATGGAGGGTGTGCTGCATTAGTGGAGTGTCAGTAATTGAGGGTGTGCTGCACTATTGGAGTGTCATTAATTGAGGGTGTGCTGCACTAATGGAATGACAGTAATTGAGGTTGTGCTGCACGAATGGAGTCTCAATATTTCAGGGTGTGCTGCACTTTTGTACGGTCAGTAATTGAGGATGTGCTGCACTATTGGATTGTCAGTAATTGAGGGTGTGCTGCAACATTGGAGTGTCAGTAATTGTGGGTGAGCTGTACTATTGGAGTGTCAGTAATTGAGGGTGAACTGCACTACTGGAGTGTCAGTAATTTTGGGTGTGCTGCATATTGCAGTGTCAGTAATTGAGGGTGTGTTGCACTATTGGAGTGTCAGCAATTGAGGGTGTGCTGCAGCATTGGAGTATCAGTAATTGAGGGTGTGCTGCAATATTGGTGTGCAGTAATTGAGGGTGAGCTGCACTCTTGTAGTGTCCGTAATTGAAGATGTGCTGCACTATTGTAGTGTCAGTAATTGAGGGTGTGCTGCAGTATTGTAGTGTCAGTAATTGAGGGTGAGCTGCACTATTGGAGTGTCAGTATTTGAGTGAGCGCTGCACTATTGGAGTGTCAGTAATTGAGGGTGTGCTGCACTATTGGAGTGTTAGTAATTGAGGATGTGGTGCACTATTGGAGTGTCAGTAATTGAGGTTGCAATGTACTATTGGAGTGTCAGTTATTGAGGGTGTTCTGCACTATTGGAGTTTCAGTAATTGAGTGTGTGCTGCACTATTGCAGTGTCAGTAATTGATTGTGAGCTGTTCTATTGGAGTGTCAGTAATTGAGGGAGTGCTGCGCTATTGGAGTGTCATTAATTGAGTGTGTGCTGCACTATTGTAGTGTAAGTAATTGAGGTTTTGCTGCACTATTGGAGTCTCAGTAATTGAGGGTGTGCTGTTCCACTGGAGTGTCAGTAATTCAGCGTGGGCTGCACTATTGGAGTGTCAGTAATTGAGGTTGTGCAGCACTATTTGATTGTAAGTAATTGAGGTTTTGCTGCACTATTGGAGTCTCAGTAATTGAGGGTGTGCTGCACTATTGGAGTGTCAGTAATTGAGGGTGTGCAGCACTATTGGAGTGTAAGTAATTGACTGTGTGCTGCACTATTGGAGTGACAGTAATTGAGGGTGTGCTGCACTACTGTAGTGTCAGTTATTGAGGGTGTGCTGCACTATTGGAGTGTCAGTAATTGAGGGTGTGCTGCGCTATTGGAGTGTCAGTGATTGAGGGTTTTCTGCACTATTGGAGTGTCAGTAATTGAGGGTGTGCTGCAATATTGGAGTGTCAGTAATTGAGTCTGTGCTGCACTATAGGCGGGTCAGTAATGGAGGGTGTGCTGCATTATTGGAGTGTCAGTAATTGAGGGTGTGCTGCACTATTGGGGCGTCAGTAATTGAGGGTGTGCTGTACTATTGGAGTGTCAGTAATTGAGGGTGTGCTGCACTATTGGAGTGTCAGTAATTGAGGGTGTGCTGCACTATTGGAGTGTCAGTAATTGAGGGTGTGCTGCACTAATGGAGTGTCAGTAATTGAGGCTGTGCTGCACTATTGGAGTGTCAGTAATTGAGGGTGTGCTGCACTATTGGTGTGTCAGTACTTGAGTGTGTGCTGCACTATTGGAGTGTCAGTAATTGACGGTGTGCTGCACTATTGGAGTGTCTGTAATAGAACGTGTGCTGAAATATTGGAGTGTCAGTAATTGAGGGTGTGCTGCACTTTTGGAGTGTCAGTAATTGAGTGTGTGCTGCACTATTGGAGTCTCAGTAATTGAGGGTGTGCTGCACTATTGGAGTGTCATTAATTGAGGGTGTGCTGCGCTATAGGAGTGTCTGTAATTGAGGGAGTGCTGCACTATTGGAGTGTCAGTAATTTAGGGTGTGCTGCATTATTGGAGTGTCAGTAATTGAGGGTGTGCTGCGCTATAGGAGTGTCAGTAATTGAGGGAGTGCTGCACTATTGGAGTGTCAGTAATTGAGGGTGTGCTGTACTATTGGAGTGTCATTAATTTAGGGTGTGCTGCACTATTGGAGTGTCATTAATTGAGGGTGTGCTGCGCTATAGGAGTGTCAGTAATTGAGGGAGTGCTGCACTATTGGAGTGTCAGTAATTGAGGGTGTGCTGTACTATTGGAGTGTCAGTAATTGAGGTTGTGCTGCAATATTGGAGTGTCAGTAATTGAGGTTGTGCTGCAATATTGGAGTGTCAGTAATTGAGGTTGTGCTGCACTACTGGTGTGTCAGAAATTGAGGGAGTGCTGTACTAATGTAGTGTCAGTAATTGAGGGTGTACTGCACTATTGGAGTGTCATTAATTGAGGGTGTGCTGCACTATTGGACTGTCAGTAATAGACGGTGTGCTGCACTATTGGAGTGTCAGTAATTGAGGTTGTGCTGTACTATTGGAGTGTCAGTAATTGAGGGTGTGCTGCACTATTGGAGTGTCAGTAATTGAGGGTGTGCTGCACTATTGGAGTGTCAGTAATTGAGGGTGTGCTGCACTATTGGAGTGTCAGTAATTGAGGGTGTGCTGCACTATTGGAATGTCAGTAATTGAGGGTGTGCTGCAATATTGATGTGTCAGTAATTGAGGGTGTGCTGCACTATTGGAGTGTCAGTAATAGAGGGTGTGCTGCACTATTGGTGTGTCAGTAATTGAGGGTGTGCTGCACTATTGGATTGTCAGTAATTGAGGGTGTCCTGCAATATTGGAGTGTCAGTAATTGTGGGTGTGCTGCATATTGCAGTGTCAGTAATTGAGGGTGTGCTGCACTATTGGAGTGTCAGTAATTGAGGGTGTGCTGCACTATTGGAGTGTCAGGAATTGAGGGTGTGCTGCAGTATTGGAGTATCAGTAATTGACGGTGTGCTGCAATATTGTTGTACAGTAATTGAGGGTGAGCTACACTATTGTAGTGTCCGTAATTGAGGATGTGCTGCACTATTGGAGTGTCAGTAATTGAGGGTGTGCTGCAGTATTGTAGTGTCAGTAATTGAGGGTGAGCTGCACTATTGGTGTGTCAGTATTTGAGTGTGCGCTGCACTATTGGAGTGTCATTAATTGAGGTTGCGCTGCACTATTGGATTGTCAGTAATTGAGGGGGTGCTGCACTATTGGAATTGTCAGTAATTGAGGGTGTGCTGCACTACTGGAGTGACATTAATTGAGGGTGTGCTGCACTATTGGAGTATCAGTAATTGAGGGTGTGCTACACTATTGGAGTGTCAGTAATTGAGGTTGTGCTGCAGTAT
Source organism: Isurus oxyrinchus (assembly GCA_026770705.1). Taxonomy (NCBI): domain Eukaryota; kingdom Metazoa; phylum Chordata; class Chondrichthyes; order Lamniformes; family Lamnidae; genus Isurus; species Isurus oxyrinchus. Next base: position 912,724 of record JANJGN010000094.1, on the reverse strand, counting down.
TGGAGTGTCAGTAATTGAGGGTGTGCTGCACTATTGGAGTGTCAGTTATTGAGGGTGTGCTACACCATTGTAGTGTCAGTAATTGAGGGTGTGCTGCACTACTGGAGTGTCATTAATTGAGGGTGTGCTGCACTATTGGAGTATCAGTAATTGAGGGTGTGCTACACTATTGGAGTGTCAGTAATTGAGGTTGTGCTGCAGTATTGGAGTGTCAGTAATTGAGGGTGTGCTGCACTATTGGAGTGTCAGTAATTGAGGGTGTGCTGCACTATTGGAGTGTCAGTAATTGAGGGTGTGCTGCACTATTGGAATGTCAGTAATTGAGGGTGTGCTGCACTATTGGAGTGTCAGTAATTGAGGGTGTGCTGCACTATTGGAGTGTCAGTAATTGAGGCTGTGCTGCAATATTGGTGTCTCAGTAATTGAGGATGTGCTGCACTATAGGAATGTCAGTAATTGTGGGTTTGCTGCACTATTTGAGTGTCAGTAATTGAGAGTGTGCTGCACTACTGGAGTGTCAGTAATTGAGTGTGTGCTGCACTATTGGTATGTCAGTAATTGAGGGTGTGCTGCACTATTGGAGTGTCAGTAATTGAGGATGTGCTGCACTATTGGTGTGTCAGTAATTGAGGATGTGCTGCACTATAGGAATGTCAGTAATTGTGGGTTTGCTGCACTATTTGAGTGTCAGTAATTGAGAGTGTGCAGCACTATTGGAGTGTCAGTAATTGAGTGTGTGCTGCACTATTGGTATGTCAGTAATTGAGGGTGTGCTGCACTATTGGAGTGTCAGTAATTGAGGGTGTGCTGCACTATTGGAGTGTCAGTAGTTGAGGGTGTGCTGCACTATTGGAATGTCAGTAATTGTGTGAGCGCTGCACTAATGGAGTGTCAGTAATTGAGGGTGTGCTGCACTATTGGAGTACAGTCATGGAGGGTGTGCTGCATTAGTGGAGTGTCAGTAATTGAGGGTGTGCTGCACTATTGGAGTGTCATTAATTGAGGGTGTGCTGCACTAATGGAATGACAGTAATTGAGGTTGTGCTGCACGAATGGAGTCTCAATATTTCAGGGTGTGCTGCACTTTTGTACGGTCAGTAATTGAGGATGTGCTGCACTATTGGATTGTCAGTAATTGAGGGTGTGCTGCAACATTGGAGTGTCAGTAATTGTGGGTGAGCTGTACTATTGGAGTGTCAGTAATTGAGGGTGAACTGCACTATTGGAGTGTCAGTATTTTTGGGTGTGCTGCATATTGCAGTGTCAGTAATTGAGTGTGCGTTGCACTATTGGAGTGTCAGCAATTGAGGGTGTGCTGCAGTATTGGAGTATCAGTAATTGAGGGTGTGCTGCAATATTGGTGTGCAGTAATTGAGGGTGAGCTGCACTCTTGTAGTGTCCGTAATTGAAGATGTGCTGCACTATTGTAGTGTCAGTAATTGAGGGTGTGCTGCAGTATTGTAGTGTCAGTAATTGAGGGTGAGCTGCACTATTGGAGTGTCAGTATTTGAGTGTGCGCTGCACTATTGGAGTGTCATTAATTGAGGATGCGCTGCACTATTGGAGTGTCAGTAATTGAGGGGGTGCTGCACTATTGGAATTGTCAGTAATTGAGGGTGAGCTGCAATATTGGAGTGTCAGTAATTGAGTGTGTGCTGCACTATTGGAGTGTCAGTAATTGAGGGTGTGCTGCAATATTGAAGTGTCAGAAGTTGTGGCTGAGCTGCAATATTGGAGTGCCAGTAATTGAGGGTGAGCTGCACTATTGGAGTGTCAGTAATTGAGGGTGTGCTACACAATTGGAGTGTCAGTAATTGAGGGTGTGCTGCACTACTGGAGTGTCATTAATTGAGGGTGTGCTGCACTATTGGGGTATCAGTAATTGAGGGTGTGCTACACTATTGGAGTGTCTGTAATTGAGTGTGTGCTGCACTATTGGAGTGTGAGTAATTGAGGCTGTGCTGCACAATTGGAGTATCAGTAATTGAGGGTGTGCTGCACTATTGGAGTATCAGTAATTGAGGGTGTGCTGCAATATTGGTGTGTCAGTAATTGGGGGTGAGCTGCACTATTGTAGTGTCCGAAATTCAGGGTGTGCTGCACTATTGGAGTGTCAGTAATTGATGGTGCGCTGCACTATTGGAGTGTCAGTAATTGAGGGTGTGCTCCAGTATTCTAGTGTCAATAATTGACGGTGAGCTGCACTATTGGAGTGTCAGTAATTGAGGGCGTGCTGCACTATTGGAATGTCAGTAATTGAGGGTGTGCTGCACCATTGGAGTGTCAGTAATTGAGGGTAAGCTGCACTATTGGAGTGTCAGTAATTGAGGGTGAGCTGCACTATTGGAGTGGCAGTAATTCAGCGTGTGCTGCACTATTGGAGTGTCAGTAATTGAGGGTGTGATGCACTATTGGAGTGTCAGTAATTGAGGGTGTGCTACACTATTGGAGTGTCAGTAATTGAGTGTGTGCTTCCCTATTGGAGTGTCAGTAATTGAGATTGTGCTGCACTAATGGAGTATCAGTAATTGAGGGTGTGCTGCACTATTGGAGTGTCAGTAATTGAGGGTGATTTGCACTATTGGAGTGTCAGTAATTGAGGGTGTGATGCACTATTGGAGTGTCAGTAATTGAGGGTGTGCTGCACTATTGGATTGTCAGTAATTGAGTGTGTGCTGCACTATTGGAGTGTCAGTAATTGAGGGTGTGCAGCAATATTGGTGTGTCAGTAATTGAGGGTGAAGTGCACTATTGTTCTGTCCGTAATTGAGAGTGTGCTGCACTATTGGAGTGTCAGTAATTGAGGGTGCGCTGCACTATTGGGGTGTAAGTAATTGAGGGTGTGCTGCTGTATTGTAGTGTCACTAATTGAGGTTGTGCTGCACTATTGGAGTGTCAGTAATCGAGGGTGTGCTGCACCATTGGAGTGTCAGTAACTGAGGGTGAGCTGCAATATTGGAGTGTCAGTAATTGAGGGTGTGCTGCACAATTGGAGTGTCATTAATTGAGGGTGTGCTGCACTATTGGAGTGTCAGTAATTGAGGGTTTGCTACTCTATTGGATGTCAGTAATTGAGGGTGTGCTGCACTATTGGAGTGTCAGTAATTGAGGGTGTGCTGCACTATTGGAGTGTCAGTTATTGAGATTGTGCTGCACTATTGGAGTGTCAGTAATTGTGGGTGTGCTGCAATATTGGAGTGTGAGTAATAGAGGGTGTGCTGCACTATTGGATTGTCAGTAATTGAGGGTGTGCAGCACTATTGGAGTGTCAGTAATTGAGGGTGTGCTGCAATATTGGAGTGTCAGTAATTGTGGGTGAGCTGTACTATTGGAGTGTCAGTAATTGAGGATGTGCTGCAATATTGGAGTGTCAGTAATTGTGGGTGAGCTGTACTATTGGAGTGTCAGTAATTGAGGGTGAACTGCACTATTGGAGTGTCAGTAATTTTGGGTGTGCTGCATATTGCAGTGTCAGTAATTGAGGCTGTGTTGCACTATTGGAGTGTCAGCAATTGAGGGTGTGCTGCAGTATTGGAGCATCAGTAATTGAGGGTGTGCTGCAATATTGGTGTGCAGTAATTGAGGGTGAGCTGCACTCTTGTAGTGTCCGTAATTGAAGATGTGCTGCACTATTGTAGTGTCAGTAATTGAGGGGGTGCTGCACTATTGGAATTGTCAGTAATTGAGGGTGAGCTGCACTATTGGAGTGTCAGTAATTGAGTGTGTGCTGCACTATTGGAGTGTCAGTAATTGAGTGTGTGCTGCACTATTGGAGTGTCAGTAATTGATGGTGTGCGGCAATATTGAAGTGTCAGAAGTTATGGCTGAGCTGCAATATTGGAGTGTCAGTAATTGAGGGTGTGCTGCACTATTGGAGTGTCAGTAATTGAGGGTGTGCTACACAATTGGAGTGTCAGTAATTGAGGGTGTGCTGCACTACTGGAGTGTCATTTATTGAGGGTGTGCTGCACTATTGGAGTATCAGTAATTGAGGGTGTGCTACACTATTGGAGTGTCTGTAATTGAGTGTGTGCTGCACTATTGGAGTGTCACTAATTGAGGCTGTGCTGCACAATTGGAGTATCAGTAATCGAGGGTGTGCTGCACCATTGGAGTGTCAGTAACTGAGGGTGAGCTGCAATATTGGAGTGTCAGTAATTGAGGGTGTGCTGCACTATTGGAGTGTCAGTAATTGAGGGTTTGCTACTCTATTGGATGTCAGTAATTGAGGGTGTGCTGCACTATTGGAGTGTCAGTAATTGAGTGTGTGCTGCACTATTGGAGTGTCAGTAATTGAGTGTGTGCTGCACTATTGGAGTGTCAGTAATTGTGGGTGTGCTGCACTATTGGAGTGTCAGTAATTGAGGGTGTGCTGCAATATTGGAGAGTCAGTTATTGAGGGTGTGCTGCACTATTGGAGTATCAGTAATTGAGGGTTTGCTGCACTATTGGAGTGTCAGTAATTGAGGGTGTGCTGCACTATTGGAGTGTCAGTAATTGAGGGTGTATTGCACTTTTGGAGTGTCAGTAACTGAGGGTGTGCTTCACTATTGGAGTGTCAGTAATTGAGGGTGTGCTGCACTATTGGAGTGTCAGTAATTGAGGGTGTGCTGCACTATTGGAGTGTCAGTAATTGAGGGTGTGCTGCAATATTGGAGTGTCAGTAATTGAGGCTGTGCTGCATTATTGGAGTGTCAGTAATTGAGGGTGTGCTGCAATATTGGAGTGTCAGTAATTGAAGGGTGTGCTGCACTATTGGTGTGTCAGTAATTGAGGCTGTGCTGCAATATTGGAGTGTCAGTCATTGAGGGTGTGCTGCACTATTGGACTGTCAGTAATTGAGGTTGTGCTGCACTATTGGAGTGTCAGTATTTGAGGGTGTGCTGCAATATTGGAGTGTCAGTAATTGAGTGTGTGCTGCACTATTGGAGTGTCAATAATTGAGGGTGTGCTGCAATATTGGAGTGTCAGTAATTGAGGGTGAACTGCACTATTGGAGTGTGAGAAATTTTGGGTGTGCTGCATATTGCAGTGTCAGTAATTGAGGGTGTGCTGCACTATTGTAGTGTCAGCAATTGAGTGTCTGCTGCACTATTGGAGTATCAGTAATTGAGGGTGTGCTGCAATATTGGTGTGTCAGTAATTGAGGTTGAGCTGCACTATTGTAGTGTCCGTAATTGAGGATGTGCTGCACTATTGGAGTTTCAGTAATTGAGGGTGTGCTGCAATATTGGAATTGTCAGTAATTGAGGGTGTGCTGCACTATTGGAGTGTCAGTAATTGAGTGTGTGCTGCACTATTGGAGTGTCAGTAATTGTGGCTGAGTTCCATTATTGGAATGTCAGTAATTGAGGGAGAGCTGCACTATTGGAGTGTCAGTAATTGAGGGTGTGCTACACAATTGGAGTGTCAGTAATTGAGGGTGTGCTGCACTACTGGAGTGTCATTAATTGAGCGTGTGCTGCACTATTGGAGTGTTAGTAATAGAGGGTGTGCTGCACTATTGGAGTGTCAGTATTTGAGGCTGTGCTGCACTATTGGAGTATCAGTAATTGAGGGTGTGATGCAATATTGGTGTTTCAGTAATTGAGGGTGAGCTGCACTATTGTAGAGTCCGTAATTGAGGGTGTACTGCACTATTGGAGTGTCAGTAATTGATGGTGCGCTGCAATATTGGAGTGTCATTAATTGAGGGTGTGCTCCAGTATTGTAGTGTCAATAATTGAGGGTGAGCAGCGCTATTGGAGTGTCAGTATTTGAGTGTGCGCTGCACTATTGGAGTTACTGTAATTGAGGGTGTGCGGCACCATTGGAGTGTCAGTAATTGAGGGTGAGCTGCACTATTGGTGTGTCATTAATTGAGGGTGACTACTCTATTGGAGTGTCAGTAATTGAGGGTTTGCTGCACTATTGGAGTCTCAGTAATTGAGGGTGTGCTGCACTATTGGAGTGTCAGTAATTGAGCGTGTGCTGTACTATTGGAGTGTCAGTAATTGAGGGTGTGCTACACTATTGGAGTGTCAGTAATTGAGTGTGTGCTGCACAATTGGATTGTCAGTAATTGAGGTTGTGCTGCACTATTGGAGTGTCAGTAATTGAGGGTGTGCTGCAATATTGGTGTGTCAGTAATTGAGGGTGAAGTGCACGATTGTAGTGTCAGAAATTGAGTCTGTGCTGCACTATTGGAGTGCCAGTAATTGAGGTTGTGCTGCAATATTGGAGTATCAGTAATTGAGGGTGTGCTGCAATATTGGTGTGTCAGTAATTGAGGGTGTGCTGCACTATTAGAGTGTCAGTAATTGAGGGTGCGCTGCAGTATTGGAGTGTCAGTAATTGAGGGCGTGCTGCACTATTGGAGTGTCAGTATTTGAGTGTGCGCTGCACTATTGGAGTGTCAGTAATTGAGGGTGTGCTGCAATATTGGAGTGTCAGTAATTGAGGATGAGCTGCACTATTGGAGTGTCAGTATTTGAGTGTGCGTTGCACTATTGGAGTGTCAGTAATTGAGGGTGTGCTGCAATACTGGAGTGTCAGTAATTGAGGGTGTGCTACAATATTGGTGTGTCAGTAATTGAGGGTGAAGTGCACTATTGTAGTGTCCGTAATTGAGTGTGTGCTGCACTATTGGAGTGTCAGTAATTGATGGTGCGTTGCACTATTGGAGTGTCAGTAATTGAGGGTGTGCTGCAGTATTGGAGTGTCAGTAATTGAGGGTGTGCTGCAATACTGGAGTGTCAGTAATTGAGGGTGTGCTGCACTATTGGTGTGTCAGTAATTGAGGGTGTGCTGCAATATTGGAGTGTCAGTCATTGAGGGTGTGCTGCAATATTGGAATGTGAGTAATTGAGGGTGTGCTGCACTATTGGATTGTCAGTAATTGAGGGTGTGCTGCACTATTGGAGTGTCAGTAATTGAGGGTGTGCTGCACTATTGGAGTGTCAGTAATTGAGGGTGTGCTGCACTATTGGAGTGTCAGAATTTGTGGCTGAGCTGCAATATTGGAGTGTCAGTAATTGTGGGCGAGCAGCACTATTGGAGTGTCAGTAATTGAGGGTGTGCTGCACTACTGGATTGTCATTAATTTAGGGTATGCTGCAATATTGGAGTGTCAGTAATTGAGGGTGTGCTACACTATTGGAGTGTCAGTAATTGATTGTGTGCTGCACCATTAGAGTGTCAGTAATTGAGGCTGTGCTGCTCTATTGGAGTATCAGTAATTGAGGGTGTGCTGCAATATTGGTGTGTCAGTAATTGAGGATGAGCTGCACTATTGTAGTGTCTGTAATTGATTGTGAGCTGCACTATTGGAGTGTCAGTATTTGAGGCTGTGCTGCACTATTGGAGTATCAGTAATTGAGGGTGTCCTGCAATATTGGTGTTTCAGTAATTGAGGGTGAGCTGCACTATTGTAGTGTCCGTAATTGAGGGTGCGCTGCACTATTGGAGTGTCAGTAATTGAGGGTGTGCTCCAGTATTGTAGTGCCAATAATTGAGGGTGAGCTGCGCTATTGGAGTGTCAGTATTTGAGGGTGTGCTGCAATATTGGAGTGTCAGTAATTGTGGGTGAGCTGCACTATTGGTGTGTCAGTAATTTTGGGTGTGCTGCATATTGCAGTGTCAGTAATTGAGGGTGTGCTGCACTATTGGAGTGTCAGTAATTGAGGGTATGCTGCACTATTGGAGTGTCAGTAATTGGGGGGGGGGGTGCTGCAATATTGGAGTGTCAGAAATTGTGGCTGAGCTGCAATATTGGAGTGTCAGTAATTGAGTGTGTGCTGCACCATTGGAGTGTCAGTAATTGAGGCTGTGCTGCACTATTGTAGTATCAGTAATTGAGGGTGTGCTGCAATATTGGTGTGTCAGTAATTGAGGGTGAGCTGCACTATTGTAGAGTCCGTAATTGAGTGTGCGCTGCAGTATTGGAGGGTCTGTAATTGATGGTGCGCTGCATTATTGGAGTGTCAGTAATTGAGGGTGTGCTGCTGTATTGTAGTGTCATTAATTGAGGGTGAGCTGCACTATTGGAGTGTCAGTAATTGAGGGTGAGCTGCACTATTGGATGGTCAGTAATTTAGGGTGAGCTGCACTATTGGAGTGTCAGTAATTTCGGTGTGCTGCACCATTGGAGTGTCAGTAATTGAGGGTGAGCTGCACTATTGGAGTGTCAGTAATTGAGGGAGAGCAGCACTATTGGAGTGTCAGTAATTGAGGGTGAGCTGCACTATTGGAGTGTCAGTAATTGAGGGTGTGCTGTACTATTGGAGTGTCAGTAATTGAGGGTGTGCTGCACTTTTGGAGTGTCAGTAATTGAGGTTGTGCTGCACTATTGGAGTATCAGTAATTGAGGGTGTGCTGCAATATTGGAGTATCAGTAATTGAGGGTGTGCTGCAATATTGGTGTGCCAGTAATTGAGGGTGAAGTGCACGATTGTAGTGTCAGTAATTGAGTCTGTGCTGCACTATTGGAGTATCAGTAATTAAGGTTGTGCTGCACTATTGGAGTATCAGTAATTGAGGGTGTGCTGCAATATTGTTGTGTCAGTAATTGAGGGTGAAGTGCACTATTGTAGTGTCTGTAATTGAGAGAGTGCTGCACTATTAGAGTGTCAGTAATTGAGGGTGCGCTGCAGTATTGGAGTGTCAGTAATGGAGGGCGTGCTGCAGTATTGTAGTGTCAGTAATTGAGGGTGTGCTGCACTATTGGAGTGTCAGTAATTGAGGGTAAGCTGCACTATTGGAGTGTCAGTATTTGAATGTGCGCTGCACTATTGGAGTGTCAGTAATTGAGGGTGTGCTGCAATATTGGAGTGTCAGTAATTGAGGGTGTGCTGCACTATTGGAGTGTCACTAATTGAGGGAGTGCTGCACCATTGGAGTGTCAGTAATTGAGGGTGAGCTGCACTATTGTAGTGTCAGTAATTGAGGGTTTGGTGCACTATTGGTGTGTCAGTAATTGAGGGTGTGCTGCAATATTGGAGTGTCAGTAATTGAGGGTGTGCTGCAATATTGGAGTGTGACTAATTGAGGGTGTGCTGCACTATTGGATTGTCAGTAATTGAGGGTGTGCTGCAATATTGTAGTGTCAGTAATTGTGGGTGAGCTGCACTATTTGTGTCTCAGTAATTTAGGGTGTGCTCCATATTGCAGTGTCAGTAATTGAGGGTGTGCTGCACTATTGGAGTGTCAGTAATTGAGGGTGTGCTGCACTATTGGAGTGTCAGTAATTGAGGGTGTGCAGCAATATTGGAGTGTCAAAAATTGTGGCTGAGCTGCAATATTGGAGTGTCAGTAATTGAGGGCGAGCTGCACTATTGGAGTGTCAGTAATTGAGGGTGTGCTACACTATTGGAGTGTCAGTAATTGAGTTTGTGCTGCACCATTGGAGTGTCAGTAATTGAGGCTGTGCTGCACTATTGGACTATGAGTAATTGAGGGTGTGCTGCAATATTGGTGTGTCAGTTTTTGAGGGTGAGCTGCACTATTGTAGTGTCCGTAATTGAGTGTGCGCTGCACTATTGGAGTGTCAGTAATTGATGGTGCGCTGCACTATTGGAGTGTCAGTAATAGAGTGTCTGCTGCAGTATTGTAGTGTCAGTAATTGAGAGTGAGCTGCACTATTGGAGTGTCAGTATTTGCGTGTGCGCTGCACTATTGGAGTGTCAGTAATTTAGGTGTGCTGCACCATTGGAGTGTCAGCAATTGAGGGTGAGCTGTACTATTGGAGTGTCAGTAATTGAGGGTGAGCTGCAATATTGGAGTGTCAGTAATTGAGGGTGTGCTCCAGTATTGTAGTGTCAATAATTGAGGGTGAGCTGCACTATTGGAGTGTCAGTATTTGAGTGTGCGCTGCACTATTGGAGTTTCAGTCATTGAGGGTATGCGGCAAAATTGGAGTGTCAGTAATTGAGGGTGAGCTGCACTGTTGGAGTGTCAGTAATTGAGGGTGACTACAGTATTGGAGTGTCAGTAATTGAGGGTTTGCTGCACTATTGGAGTGTCAGTAATTGAGGGTGAGCTGCACTATTGGAGTGTCAGTAATTGAGGGCGAGCTGCACTATTGGAGTGTCAGTAATTGATGGTGATCTGCACTATTGGAGTGTCAGTAATTGATGGTGTGCTACACTATTGGAGTGTCAGTAATTGAGGGTGTGCTGCACTATTGGAGTGTCAGAAATTGAGGGTGTGCAGCACTTTTGGAGTGTCAGTAATTGAGGTTGTGCTGCACTATTGGAGTATCAGTAATTGAGGGTGTGCTGCAATATTGGTGTGTCAGTAATTGACGGTGAGCTGCACTATTGGAGTGTCAGTAATTGAGGGTTTGCTCCAGTATTGTATTGTCAATAACTGAGGGTGAGCTGCACTATTGGAGTGCCAGTATTTGAGTGTGCGCTGCACTATTGGAGTTTCAGTATTTCAGGGTGTGCTGCAATATTGGAGTGTCAGTAATTGAGGGTGAGCTGCACTATTGGTGTGTCAGTAATTGAGGGTGACTACAGTATTGGAGTGTCAGTAACTGAGGGTTTGCTGCACTTTTGGAGTGTCAGTAATTGAGTGTGTGCTGCACTATTGGAGTGTCAGTAATTGAGGTTCTGCTGCACTATTGGAGTATCAGTAATTGAGAGTGTTCTGCACTATTGGAGTGTCAGTAATTGAGGGTGCGCTGCACTATTGGAGTATCAGTAATTTAGGGTGTGCTGCAATATTGGTGTGTCAGTTATTGAGTGTGAAGTGCACTATTGTAGTGTCTGTAATTGAGTGTGTGCTGCACTATTGGAGTGTCAGTAATTGAGCATGTGCTGCACTATTAGAGTGTCAGTAATTGGGGGTGCGCTGCAATATTGGAGTGTCAGTAATTGAGGGTGTGCTGCTGTATTGTAGTGTCAGTAATTGAGGGTGAGCTGAACTATTGGAGTGTCAGTATTTGAGTGTGCGCTGCACTATTGGAGTGTCAGTAATCGAGGGTGTGCTGCACTATTGGAGTGTCAGTAATTGAGGGTGAGGTGCACCATTGGAGTGTCGGTAATTGAGGGTGAGCTGCAATATTGGAGTGTCAGTAATTGAGGGTGTGCTTCACTATTGGAGTGTCAGTAATTGAGGGTGTGCTGCACTACTGGAGTGTCAGTAATTGAGGGTTTGCTACTCTATTGGAGTGTCAGTAATTGAGTGTGTGCTGCAATATTGGAGTGTCAGTAATTGAGGGTGTGCAACACTATTGGAGTGTCAGTAATTGAGGGTGTGCTGCAGTATTGGAGTGTCAGTAATTGAGGGTGTGCTGCAATATTGGTGTGTCAGTAATTGAGGGTGTGCTGCAGTATTAGAGAGTCAGTCATTGAGGGTGTGCTGCAATATTGGAGTGTCAGTAATTGAGGGTCTGCTGCAATATTGGAGTGTCAGTAATTGAGGGTGAGCTGCACTATTGGAGTGTCAGTAATTTTGGGTGTGCTGCATATTGCAGTGTCAGTAATTGAGGGTGTGCTGCACTATTGGAGTGTCAGTAATTGAGGGTGTGCTGCACTATTGGAGTGTCAGTAATTGAGAGTGTGCTGCAATATTGGAGTGTCAGTAATTGAGGGTGTGCTGCACTATTGGAGTGTCAGTAATTGAAGGCGAGCTGCACTATTGGAGTGTCAGTAATTGAGGGTGTGATGCCCTACTGGATTGTCATTAATTGAGGGTGTGCTGCACTATTGGAGTGTCAGTAATTGAGGGTGTGCTACACTATTGGAGTGTCAGTAATTGAGTGTGTGCTGCACCATTGGAGTGTCAGTAATTGAGGCTGTGCTGCACTATTGGAGTATCAGTAATTGAGGATGTACTGCAATATTGGCGTGTCAGTAATTGAGGGTGAGCTGCACTATTGTAGTGTCCGTTATTGAGTGTGCGCTGCACTACTGGAGTGTCAGTAATTGAGGTTGTGCTGCACTATTGGAGTATCAGTAATTGAGGGTGAGCTGCAATATTGGTGTGTCAGTAATTGAGGGTGAAGTGCTCGATTGTAGTGTCAGTAATTGAGTCTGTGCTGCACTATTGGAGTGTCAGTAATTGAGGTTGTGCTGCACTATTGGAGTATCAGTAATTTAGGGTGTGCTGCAATATTGGTGTGTCAGTTATTGAGTGTGAAGTGCACTATTGTAGTGTCTGTAATTGAGAGTGTGCTGCACTATTAGAGTGTCCGTAATTGGGGGTGCGCTGCAATATTGAGTGTCAGTAATTTAGGGCGTGCTGCAGTATTGTAGTGTCAGTAATTGAGGGTGAGCTGCACTGTTGGAGTGTCAGTATTTGAGTTTGCGCTGCACTATTGGAGTGTCAGTAATTGAGGGTGTGGTGCACCATTGGAGTGTCAGTAATTGAGGGTGTGCTGCAATATTGGAGTGTCAGTAATTGAGGGTGTGCTGCACTATTGGAGTGTCAGTAATTGAGGGTGTGCTACACTATTGGAGTGTCAGTAATTGAGTGTTTGCTGCACTATTGGAGTGTCAGTAATTGAGGGTGTGCTGCACTATTGGAGTGTTAGTAATTGAGGGTGTGCTACACTATTGGAGTGTCAGTAATTGAGAGTGTGCTGCACAATTGGAGAGTCAGTAATTGAGGCTGTGTTGCACTATTGGAGTATCAGTAATTGAGGGTGTGCTGCAATATTGGAGTGTCAGTTTTTGAGGGTGAGCTGCACTATTGTAGTGTCCGTAATTGAGTGTGCGTTGCACTATTGGAGTGTCAGTAATTGAGTGTGTGCTGCAGTATTGTAGTGTCAGTAATTTCGGGTGAGCTGCTCTATTGGAGTGTCAGTATTTGCGTGTGCGCTGCACTACTGGATTGTCAGTTATTTCGGTGTGCTGCACCATTGGACTGTCAGTAATTGAGGTTGTGCTGCACTATTGGAGTATCAGTAATAGAGGGTGTGCTGCAATATTGGTGTGTCAGTAATTGAGGGTGAAGTGCACTATTGTAGTGTCTGTAATTGAGAGTGTGCTGCACTATTAGAGTGTCAGTAATTGAGGGTGCGCTGCAATATTGGAGTGTCAGTAATTGAGGGCGTGCTGCAGTATTGTAGAGTCAGTAATTGAGGGTGAGCTGCACTATTGGAGTGTCAGTATTTGAGTGTGCGCTGCACTATTGGAGTGTCAGTAATTGAGGGTGTGCTGCAATATTGGAGTTTCAGTAATTGAGGGTGTGCTGCACTATTGGAGTGTCAATAATTGAGGGTGTGCTACAATATTGGAGTGTCAGTAATTGAGTGTGTGCTGCACTATTGGGGTGTCATTAATTGAGGGTGTGCTGCACTATTGGAGTGTCAGTAATTGAGGGTGTGCTACACTATTGGAGTGTCTGTAATTGAGTGTGTGCTGCACAATTGGAGAGTCAGTAATTGAGGCTGTGCTGCACTATTGGAGTATCAGTAATTGAGGGTGTGCTGCAATATTGGAGTGTCAGTTTTTGAGGGTGAGCTGCACTATTGTAGTGTCCGTAATTGAGTGTGCGCTGCACTATTGGAGTGTCAGTAATTGAGGGAGTGCTACACTATTGGAGTGTCAGTAATTGAGGGTGTGCTGCACTATTGGAGTGTCAGAAATTGAGGGTGTGCTGCACCATTGGAGTGTCAGTAATTGACGCTGTGCTGCACTATTGGAGTATCAGTAATTGAGGGTGTACTGCAATATTGGCGTGTCAGTAATTGAGGTTGAGCTGCACTATTGTAGTGTCCGTTATTGAGTGTGCGCTGCACAATTGGAGTGTGAGTAATTGATGGTGCGCTGCACTATTGGAGTGTCAGTAATTGAGGGTGAGCTGCACTATTGGACTGTAAGTAATTGACGGTGTGCTACACTATTGGAGTGTCAGTAATTGAGGGTGCGCTGCACTATTGGAGTATCAGAAATTGAGGGTGTGCTGCACTTTTGTAGTGTCAGTAATTGAGGTTGTGCTGCACTATTGGAGTATCAGTAATTGCGGGTGTGCTGCAATATTGGTGTGTCTGTAATTGAGGGTGAAGAGCACGATGGTAGTGTCAGTAATTGAGTCTGTGCTGCACTATTGGACTTTCAGTATTTGAGGTTGTGCTGCACTATTGGAGTATCAGTAATTGAGGGTGTGCTGCAATATTGGTGTGTCAGTAATTGAGGGTGAAGTGCACTATTGTAGTGTCTGTAATTGAGAGTGTGCTGCACTATTAGAGTGTCAGTAATTGAGGGTGCGCTGCAATATTGGAGTGTCAGTAACTGAGGGCGTGCTGCACTATTGGAGTGTCAGTAATTGAGGGTGAGCTGCACTATTGAAGTGTCAGTATTTGAGTGTGCGCTGCACTATTGGAGTGTCAGTAATTGAGGGTTTGCTGCAATATTGGAGTGTCAGTAATTGCGGGTGTGCTGCACTATTGGAGTGTCAGTAATTGAGGGTGTGCTACAATATTGGAGTGTCAGTAATTGAGTGTGTGCTGCACTATTGGAGTGTCATTAATTGAGGGTGTGCTGCACTATTGGAGTGTCAGTAATTGAGGGTGTGCTGCACTATTGGAGTGTCAGTAATTGAGGGTGCACTGCACAATTGGAGTGTCAGTAATTGAGGGTGCACTGCACTATTGGAGTGTCAGTAAATGAGGGTGCACTGCACTATTGGAGTGTCAGCAATTGAGGGTGTGCTGCACTATTGGAGTGCCAGTAATTGAAGGGTGCACTGCACAATTGGAGTGTGAGTAATTGAGGGTGCACTGCACTATTGGAGTGTCAGTAATTGAGGGTGCACTGCACTATTGGAGTGCCAGTAATTGAGGGTGCACTGCACAATTGGAGTGTCAGTAATTGAGGGTGCACTGCACTATTGGAGTGTCAGTAATTGAGGGTGTGCTGCACTATTGGAGTGTCATTAATTGAGGGTGTGCTACACTATTGGACTGTCAGTAATTGAGTGTGTGCTGCACAATTGGAGAGTCAGTAATTGAGGCTGTGCAGCACTATTGGAGTGTGAGAAATTGAGGGTGTGCTGCACCATTGGAGTGTCAGTAATTGATGCTCTGCTGCACTATTGGAGTATCAGTAATTGAGGGTGTGCTGCAGTATTGTAGTGTCAGTAATTGAGGGTGAGCTGCACTATTGGAGTGTCAGTATTTGCGTGTGCGCTGCACTATTGGAGTGTCAGTAATTGAGTGTGAGCTGCACTATTGGAGTGTCAGTAATTGAGGGTGAGCTGCACTATTGGAGTGTCAGTAATTGAGGGAGTGCTACACTATTGGAGTGTCAGTAATTGAGGGTGTGCTGCACTCTAGGAGTGTCAGAAATTGAGGGTGTGCTGCACCATGGAGTGTCAGTAATTGAGGCTCTGCTGCACTATTGGAGTGTCAGTATTTGAGGGTGAGCTGCACTATTGGAGTGTCAGTAATTGAGGGTGTGCTCCAGTATTGTAGTGTCAATAATTGAGGGTGAGCTGCACTATTGGAGTGTCAGTATTTGAGTGTGCGCTGCACTATTGGAGTTTCAGTCATTGAGGGTATGCGGCAAAATTGGAGTGTCAGTAATTGAGGGTGAGCTGCACTGTTGGAGTGTCAGTAATTGAGGGTGACTACAGTATTGGAGTGTCAGTAATTGAGGGTTTGCTGCACTATTGGAGTGTCAGTAATTGAGGGTGAGCTGCACTATTGGAGTGTCAGTAATTGAGGGCGAGCTGCACTATTGGAGTGTCAGTAATTGATGGTGATCTGCACTATTGGAGTGTCAGTAATTAATGGTGTGCTACACTATTGGAGTGTCAGTAATTGAGGGTGTGCTGCACTATTGGAGTGTCAGAAATTGAGGGTGTGCAGCACTTTTGGAGTGTCAGTAATTGAGGTTGTGCTGCACTATTGGAGTATCAGTAATTGAGGGTGTGCTGCAATATTGGTGTGTCAGTAATTGACGGTGAGCTGCACTATTGGAGTGTCAGTAATTGAGGGTTTGCTCCAGTATTGTATTGTCAATAACTGAGGGTGAGCTGCACTATTGGAGTGCCAGTATTTGAGTGTGCGCTGCACTATTGGAGTTTCAGTATTTCAGGGTGTGCTGCAATATTGGAGTGTCAGTAATTGAGGGTGAGCTGCACTATTGGTGTGTCAGTAATTGAGGGTGACTACAGTATTGGAGTGTCAGTAACTGAGGGTTTGCTGCACTTTTGGAGTGTCAGTAATTGAGTGTGTGCTGCACTATTGGAGTGTCAGTAATTGAGGTTCTGCTGCACTATTGGAGTATCAGTAAATTGAGAGTGTTCTGCACTATTGGAGTGTCAGTAATTGAGGGTGCGCTGCACTATTGGAGTATCAGTAATTTAGGGTGTGCTGCAATATTGGTGTGTCAGTTATTGAGTGTGAAGTGCACTATTGTAGTGTCTGTAATTGAGTGTGTGCTGCACTATTGGAGTGTCAGTAATTGAGCATGTGCTGCACTATTAGAGTGTCAGTAATTGGGGGTGCGCTGCAATATTGGAGTGTCAGTAATTGAGGGTGTGCTGCTGTATTGTAGTGTCAGTAATTGAGGGTGAGCTGAACTATTGGAGTGTCAGTATTTGAGTGTGCGCTGCACTATTGGAGTGTCAGTAATCGAGGGTGTGCTGCACTATTGGAGTGTCAGTAATTGAGGGTGAGGTGCACCATTGGAGTGTCGGTAATTGAGGGTGAGCTGCAATATTGGAGTGTCAGTAATTGAGGGTGTGCTTCACTATTGGAGTGTCAGTAATTGAGGGTGTGCTGCACTACTGGAGTGTCAGTAATTGAGGGTTTGCTACTCTATTGGAGTGTCAGTAATTGAGTGTGTGCTGCAATATTGGAGTGTCAGTAATTGAGGGTGTGCAACACTATTGGAGTGTCAGTAATTGAGGGTGTGCTGCAGTATTGGAGTGTCAGTAATTGAGGGTGTGCTGCAATATTGGTGTGTCAGTAATTGAGGGTGTGCTGCAGTATTAGAGAGTCAGTCATTGAGGGTGTGCTGCAATATTGGAGTGTCAGTAATTGAGGGTCTGCTGCAATATTGGAGTGTCAGTAATTGAGGGTGAGCTGCACTATTGGAGTGTCAGTAATTTTGGGTGTGCTGCATATTGCAGTGTCAGTAATTGAGGGTGTGCTGCACTATTGGAGTGTCAGTAATTGAGGGTGTGCTGCACTATTGGAGTGTCAGTAATTGAGAGTGTGCTGCAATATTGGAGTGTCAGTAATTGAGGGTGTGCTGCATTATTGGAGTGTCAGTAATTGAAGGCGAGCTGCACTATTGGAGTGTCAGTAATTGAGGGTGTGATGCACTACTGGATTGTCATTAATTGAGGGTGTGCTGCACTATTGGAGTGTCAGTAATTGAGGGTTTGCTACACTATTGGAGTGTCAGTAATTGAGTGTGTGCTGCACCATTGGAGTGTCAGTAATTGAGGCTGTGCTGCACTATTGGAGTATCAGTAATTGAGGATGTACTGCAATATTGGCGTGTCAGTAATTGAGGGTGAGCTGCACTATTGTAGTGTCCGTTATTGAGTGTGCGCTGCACTATTGGAGTATCAGTAATTGAGGGTGAGCTGCAATATTGGTGTGTCAGTAATTGAGGGTGAAGTGCTCGATTGTAGTGTCAGTAATTGAGTCTGTGCTGCACTATTGGAGTGTCAGTAATTGAGGTTGTGCTGCACTATTGGAGTATCAGTAATTTAGGGTGTGCTGCAATATTGGTGTGTCAGTTATTGAGTGTGAAGTGCACTATTGTAGTGTCTGTAATTGAGAGTGTGCTGCACTATTAGAGTGTCCGTAATTGGGGGTGCGCTGCAATATTGGAGTGTCAGTAATTTAGGGCGTGCTGCAGTATTGTAGTGTCAGTAATTGAGGGTGAGCTGCACTGTTGGAGTGTCAGTATTTGAGTTTGCGCTGCACTATTGGAGTGTCAGTAATTGAGGGTGTGGTGCACTATTGGAGTGTCAGTAATTGAGGGTGTGCTGCACTATTGGAGTGTTAGTAATTGAGGGTGTGCTACACTATTGGAGTGTCAGTAATTGAGAGTGTGCTGCACAATTGGAGAGTCAGTAATTGAGGCTGTGTTGCACTATTGGAGTATCAGTAATTGAGGGTGTGCTGCAATATTGGAGTGTCAGTTTTTGAGGGTGAGCTGCACTATTGTAGTGTCCGTAATTGAGTGTGCGTTGCACTATTGGAGTGTCAGTAATTGAGGGTGTGCTGCAGTATTGTAGTGTCAGTAATTGCGGGTGAGCTGCTCTATTGGAGTGTCAGTATTTGCGTGTGCGCTGCACTACTGGATTGTCAGTTATTTCGGTGTGCTGCACCATTGGACTGTCAGTAATTGAGGTTGTGCTGCACTATTGGAGTATCAGTAATAGAGGGTGTGCTGCAATATTGGTGTGTCAGTAATTGAGGGTGAAGTGCACTATTGTAGTGTCTGTAATTGAGAGTGTGCTGCACTATTAGAGTGTCAGTAATTGAGGGTGCGCTGCAATATTGGAGTGTCAGTAATTGAGGGCGTGCTGCAGTATTGCAGAGTCAGTAATTGAGGGTGAGCTGCACTATTGGAGTGTCAGTATTTGAGTGTGCGCTGCACTATTGGAGTGTCAGTAATTGAGGGTGTGCTGCAATATTGGAGTTTCAGTAATTGAGGGTGTGCTGCACTATTGGAGTGTCAATAATTGAGGGTGTGCTACAATATTGGAGTGTCAGTAATTGAGTGTGTGCTGCACTATTGGGGTGTCATTAATTGAGGGTGTGCTGCACTATTGGAGTGTCTGTAATTGAGTGTGTGCTGCACAATTGGAGAGTCAGTAATTGAGGCTGTGCTGCACTATTGGAGTATCAGTAATTGAGGGTGTGCTGCAATATTGGAGTGTCAGTTTTTGAGGGTGAGCTGCACTATTGTAGTGTCCGTAATTGAGTGTGCGCTGCACTATTGGAGTGTCAGTAATTGAGGGAGTGCTACACTATTGGAGTGTCAGTAATTGAGGGTGTGCTGCACTATTGGAGTGTCAGAAATTGAGGGTGTGCTGCACCATTGGAGTGTCAGTAATTGAGGCTGTGCTGCACTATTGGAGTATCAGTAATTGAGGGTGTACTGCAATATTGGCGTGTCAGTAATTGAGGTTGAGCTGCACTATTGTAGTGTCCGTTATTGAGTGTGCGCTGCACTATTGGAGTGTGAGTAATTGATGGTGCGCTGCACTATTGGAGTGTCAGTAATTGAGGGTGAGCTGCACTATTGGACTGTAAGTAATTGACGGTGTGCTACACTATTGGAGTGTCAGTAATTGAGGGTGCGCTGCACTATTGGAGTATCAGAAATTGAGGGTGTGCTGCACTTTTGTAGTGTCAGTAATTGAGGTTGTGCTGCACTATTGGTGTGTCTGTAATTGAGAGTGAAGAGCACGATGGTAGTGTCAGTAATTGAGTCTGTGCTGCACTATTGGACTGTCAGTAATTGAGGTTGTGCTGCACTATTGGAGTATCAGTAATTGAGGGTGTGCTGCAATATTGGTGTGTCAGTAATTGAGGGTGAAGTGCACTATTGTAGTGTCTGTAATTGAGAGTGTGCTGCACTATTAGAGTGTCAGTAATTGAGGGTGCGCTGCAATATTGGAGTGTCAGTAACTGAGGGCGTGCTGCACTATTGGAGTGTCAGTAATTGAGGGTGAGCTGCACTATTGAAGTGTCAGTATTTGAGTGTGCGCTGCACTATTGGAGTGTCAGTAATTGAGGGTTTGCTGCAATATTGGAGTGTCAGTAATTGCGGGTGTGCTGCACTATTGGAGTGTCAGTAATTGAGGGTGTGCTACAATATTGGAGTGTCAGTAATTGAGTGTGTGCTGCACTATTGGAGTGTCATTAATTGAGGGTGTGCTGCACTATTGGAGTGTCAGTAATTGAGGGTGTGCTGCACTATTGGAGTGTCAGTAATTGAGGGTGCACTGCACAATTGGAGTGTCAGTAATTGAGGGTGCACTGCACTATTGGAGTGTCAGTAAATGAGGGTGCACTGCACTATTGGAGTGTCAGCAATTGAGGGTGTGCTGCACTATTGGAGTGTCAGTAATTGAAGGGTGCACTGCACAATTGGAGTGTGAGTAATTGAGGGTGCACTGCACTATTGGAGTGTCAGTAATTGAGGGTGCACTGCACTATTGGAGTGCCAGTAATTGAGGGTGCACTGCACAATTGGAGTGTCAGTAATTGAGGGTGCACTGCACTATTGGAGTGTCAGTAATTGAGGGTGTGCTGCACTATTGGAGTGTCATTAATTGAGGGTGTGCTACACTATTGGACTGTCAGTAATTGAGTGTGTGCTGCACAATTGGAGAGTCAGTAATTGAGGCTGTGCAGCACTATTGGAGTGTGAGAAATTGAGGGTGTGCTGCACCATTGGAGTGTCAGTAATTGATGCTCTGCTGCACTATTGGAGTATCAGTAATTGAGGGTGTGCTGCAGTATTGTAGTGTCAGTAATTGAGGGTGAGCTGCACTATTGGAGTGTCAGTATTTGCGTGTGCGCTGCACTATTGGAGTGTCAGTAATTGAGTGTGAGCTGCACTATTGGAGTGTCAGTAATTGAGGGTGAGCTGCACTATTGGAGTGTCAGTAATTGAGGGAGTGCTACACTATTGGAGTGTCAGTAATTGAGGGTGTGCTGCACTCTAGGAGTGTCAGAAATTGAGGGTGTGCTGCACCTTGGAGTGTCAGTAATTGAGGCTCTGCTGCACTATTGGAGTATCAGTAATTGAGGGTGTACTGCAATATTGGCGTGTCAGTAATTGAGGGTGAGCTGCACTATTGTAGTATCCGTTATTGAGTGTGCGCTGCACTATTGGAGTGTGAGTAATTGATGGTGCTCTGCACTATTGGAGTGTCAGTAATTGAGGGTGAGCTGCACTATTGGACTGACAGTAATTGAGGGTGTGCTACACTATTGGAGTGTCAGTAATTGAGGGTGTGCTGCACAATTGGTGTGTCAGTAATTGAGGGTGTGCTGCACTTCTGGAGTGTCAGTAATTGAGTTTGTGCTGCACTATTGGAGTATCAGTAATTGAGGGTGTGCTGCAATATTGGTGTGTCAGTAATTGAGGGTGAAGTGCACGATTGTCGTGTCAGTAATTGAGTCTGTGCTGCACTATTGGAGTGTCAGTAATTGAGGTTGTGCTGCACTATTGGAGTATCAGTAATTGAGGGTGTGCTGCAATATTGGAGTGTCAGTAATTGAGGGTGAATTGCACTATTGTAGTGTCTGTAATTGAGAGTGTGCTGCACTATTAGAGTGTGAGAAATTGACGGTGCGCTGCAATATTGGCGTGTCAGTAATTGAGGGCGTGCTGCAGTATTGTAGTGTCAGTAATTGAGGGTGAGCTGCACTATTGGAGTGTCAGAATTTGAGTGAGCGCTGCACTATTGGAGTGTCAGTAATTGTGGGTGTGCTGCAATATTGGAGTGTCAGTAATTGAGGGTGTGCTGCACTATTGGAGTGTCATTAATTGAGGGTGTGCTACACTATTGGAGTGTCTGTAATTGAGTGTGTGCTGCACTATTGGAGTTTCAGTAATTGAGGGTGTGCTGCACTATTGGAGTGTCAGTAATTGAGGGTGTGCTACACTATTGGAGTGTCAGTAATTGAGTGTGTGCTGCACAATTGGAGAGTCAGTAATTGAGTGTGTGCTGCAGTATTGTAGTGTCAGTAATTGAGGGTGAGCTGCACTATTGGAGTGTCAGTATTTGCGTGTGCGCTGCACTACTGGATTGTCAGTTATTTCGGTGTGCTGCACCATTGGAGTCTCAGTAATTGAGGGTGAGCTGCACTATTGGAGTGTCAGTAATTGAGGTTGTGCTGCACCATTGGAGTGTCAGTAATTGAGGGTGTGCTGCAGTTTTGTAGTGTCAGTAATTGAGGGTGAGCTGCACTATTGGAGTGTCAGTATTTGCGTGTGCGCTGCACTACTGGATTCTCAGTTATTTCGGTGTGCTGCACCATTGGAGTGTCAGTAATTGAGGGTGAGCTGCACTATTGGAGTGTCAGTAATTGAGGGTGAGCTGCACTATTGGAGTGTCAGTAATTGAGGGAGTGCTACACTATTGGAGTGTCAGTAATTGAGGGTGTGCTGCACTATTGGAGTGTCAGAAATTGAGGGTGTGCTGCACCATTGGAGTGTCAGTAATTGAGTGTGTGCTGCACTATTGGAGTGTCAGAAATTGAGGGTGTGCTGCACCATTGGAGTGTCAGTAATTGAGGCTCTGCTGCACTATTGGAGTATCAATAATTGAGGGTGTACTGCAATATTGGCGTGTCAGTAATTGAGGGTGAGCTGCACTATTGTAGTATCCGTTATTGAGTGTGCGCTGCACTATTGGAGTGTGAGTAATTGATGGTGCTCTGCACTATTGGAGTGTCAGTAATTGAGGGTGAGCTGCACTATTGGACTGTCAGTAATTGAGGGTGTGCTACACTATTGGAGTGTCAGTAATTGAGGGTGTGCTGCACAATTGGAGTGTCAGAAATTGAGGGTGTGCTGCACTTTTGGAGTGTCAGTAATTGAGGTTGTGCTGCACTATTGGAGTATCAGTAATTGAGGGTGTGCTGCAATATTGGTGTGTCAGTAATTGAGGGTGAAGTGCACGATTGTCGCGTCAGTAATTGAGTCTGTGCTGCAATATTGGAGTGTCAGTAAATGAGGTTGTGCTGCACTATTGGAGTATCAGTAATTGAGGGTGTGCTGCAATATTGGCGTGTCAGTAATTGAGGGCGTGCTGCAGTATTGTAGTGTCAGTAATTGAGGGTGAGCTGCACTATTGGAGTGTCAGTAATTGAGGGCGTGCTGCACTATTGGAGTTTCAGTAATTGAGGGTGTGCTGCACTATTGGAGTGTCAGTAATTGAGGGTGTGCTACACTATTGGAGTATCAGTAATTGAGGGTGTGCTGCAATATTGGAGTGTCAGTTTTTGAGGGTGAGCTGCACTATTGTAGTGTCCGTAATTGAGTGTGCGCTGCACTATTGGAGTGTCAGTAATTGATGGTGCGCTGCACTATTGGAGTGTCAGTAATTGAGGGTGTGCTGCAGTATTGTAGTGTCAGTAATTGAGGGTGAGCTGCACTATTGGAGTGTCAGTATTTGCGTATGCGCTGCACTACTGGATTGTCAGTTATTTCGGTGTGCTGCACCATTGGAGTGTCAGTAATTGAGGGTGAGCTGCACTATTGGAGTGTCAGTAATTGAGGGTGAGCTGCACTATTGGAGTGTCAGTAATTGAGGGTGTGCTGCAATATTGGTGTGTCAGTAATAGAGGGTGAAGTGCACGATTGTAGTGTCAGTAATTGAGTGTGTGCTGCACTATTGGAGTGTCAGTGTTTGATTTTTTGCTGCACTATTGGAGTGTCAGTAATTGTGGGTGCGCTGCACTATTGGAGTGTCAGTAATTGAGGGTGAGCTGCACTATTGTAGTGTTGTAATTGAGAGTGTGCTGCACTATTAGTGTGTCAGTAATTGAGGGTGCGCTGCACTATTGGAGTGTCAGTTATTGAGGGTGTGCTGCACCATTGGAGTGTCAGTAATTGAGGGTGAGCTGCACTATTGTAGTGTCAGTAATTGAGGGTGCGCTGCACTATTGGAGTGTCAGTAATTGAGGGTGTGCTGCAGTATTGTCGTGTCAGTAATTGCGGGTGAGCTGCACTACTGGAGTGTCAGTATTTGAGTGTGCACTGCACTATTGGAGTGTCAGTAATTGAGTCTGTGCTGCACTATTGGAGTGTCAGTAATTGAGTGTGAGCTGCACTACTGGAGTGTCAGTATTTTAGTGTGCACTGCACTATTGGAGTGTCAGTAATTGAGTGTGTGCTGCACTATTGGTGTGTCAGTAATTGATGGTGCGCTGCACTATTGGAACGTCAGTAATTGAGGGTGTGCTGCAGTATTGTAGTGTCAGTAATTGAGGGTGAGCTGCACTATTGGAGTGTCAGTATTTGGGTGTGCGCTGCACTATTGGAGTGCAGTAATTTCGGTGTGCTGCACCATTAGAGTGTCAGTAATTGAGGGTGAGCTGCACTATTGGAGTGTCAGTAATTGAGGGTGATCTGCACTATTGGAGTGTCAGTAATTGAGGGTGAGCTGCACTATTGGAGTGTCAGTAATTGAGGGTGTGCTACACTATTGGAGTTTCAGTAATTGAGCGTGTGCTGCACTATTGGAGTGTCAGAAATTGAGGGTGTGCTGCACTTTTGGAGTGTCAGTAATTGAGGTTGTGCTGCACTATTGGAGTATCAGTAATTGAGGGTGTGCTGCAATATTGGTGTGTCAGTAATTGAGGGTGAAGTGCACGATTGTAGTGTCAGTAATTGAGTGTGTGCTGCACTATTGGAGTATCAGTAATTGAGGTTGTGCTGCACTATTGGAGTATCAGTAATTGAGGGTGTGCTGCAATATTGGTGTGTCTGTAATTGAGGGTGTGCTGCACTATTAGAGTGTCAGTAATTGAGGGTGCGCTGCAGTATTGGAGTGTCAGTAATTGAGGGCGTGCTATAGTATTGTAGTGTCAGTGATTGAGGGTGAGCTGCACTATTGTAGTGTCAGTATTTGAGTGTGCGCTGCACTATTGGAGTGACAGTAATTGAGGGTGTGCTGCACCATTGGAGTGTCAGTAATTGAGGGTGAGCTGCACTATTGTAGTGTCAGTAATTGATGGTGCGCTGCACTATTGGTGTATCAGTAATTGAGGGTGTGCTGCAATATTGGTTTGTCAGTCATTGAGGATCTGCTGCAATATTGCAGTGTCAGTAATTGAGGGTGTGCTGCACTATTGGAGTGTCAGTAATTGAGGGTGTGCTGCACTATTGGAGTGTCAGTAATTGAGGGTGTGCTGCAATATTGGAGTGTCAGAAATTGTAGCTGAGCTGCAATATTGGAGTGTCAGCAATTGAGGGCGAGCTGCACTATTGGAGTGTCAGTAATTTAGGGTGTGCTGCACTACTGGAGTGTCATTTATTGAGGGTGAAGTGCACTATTGTAGTGTCTGTAATTGAGAGTGTGCTGCACTATTAGAGTGTCAGTAATTGAGGGTGCGCTGCAATATTGGAGTGTCAGTAACTGAGGGCGTGCTGCAGTATTGTAGTGTCAGTAATTGAGGGTGAGCTGCACTATTGGAGTGTCAGTATTTGAGTGTGCGCTGCACGATTGGAGTGTCAGTAATTGAGGGTTTGCTGCAATATTGGAGTGTCAGTAATTGCGGGTGTGCTGCACTATTGGAGTGTCAGTAATTGAGGGTGTGCTACAATATTGGAGTGTCAGTAATTGAGTGTGTGCTGCACTATTGGAGTGTCATTAATTGAGGGTGTGCTGCACTATTGGAGTGTCAGTAATTGAGGGTGTGCTGCACTATTGGAGTGTCAGTAATTGAGGGTGCACTGCACAATTGGAGTGTCACTAATTGAGGGTACACTGCACAATTGGAGTGTCAGTAATTGAGGGTGCACTGCACAATTGGAGTTTCAGTAATTGAGGGTGCACTGCACTATTGGAGTGTCAGTAATTGAGGCTGTGCTGCACTATTGGAGTGTCAGTAATTGAGGGTGTGCTGCACTATTGGAGTGTCAGTAATTAAAGGTGTGCTGCACTATTGGAGTGTCAGTAATTGAGGGTGCACTGCACAATTGGAGTTTCAGTAATTGAGGGTGCACTGCACTATTGGAGTGTCAGTAATTGAGGGTGCACTGCACTATTGGAGTGTCAGTAATTGAGGGTGCACTGCACAATGGGAGTGTCAGTAATTGAGGGTGCACTGCACTATTGGAGTGTCAGTAATTGAGGGTGTTCTGCACTATTGGAGTGTCATTAATTGAGGGTGTGCTACACTATTGGACTGTCAGTAATTGAGTGTGTGCTGCACAATTGGAGAGTCAGTAATTGAGGCTGTGCAGCACTATTGGAGTGTGAGAAATTGAGGGTGTGCTGCACCATTGGAGTGTCAGTAATTGATGCTCTGCTGCACTATTGGAGTATCAGTAATTGAGGGTGTGCTGCAGTATTGTAGTGTCAGTAATTCAGGGTGAGCTGCACTATTGGAGTGTCAGTATTTGCGTGTGCGCTGCACTATTGGAGTGTCAGTAATTGAGGGTGAGCTGCACTATTGGAGTGTCAGTAATTGAGGGTGAGCTGCACTATTGGAGTGTCAGTAATTGAGGGAGTGCTACACTATTGGAGTGTCAGTAATTGAGGGTGTGCTGCACTCTAGGAGTGTCAGAAATTGAGGGTGTGCTGCACCATTGGAGTGTCAGTAATTGAGGCTCTGCTGCACTATTGGAGTATCAGTAATTGAGGGTGTACTGCAATATTGCCGTGTCAGTAATTGAGGCTCTGCTGCACTATTGGAGTATCAGTAATTGAGGGTGTACTGCAATATTGCCGTGTCAGTAATTGAGGGTGAGCTGCAATATTGTAGTATCCGTTATTGAGTGTGAGCTGCACTATTGGAGTGTCAGTAATTGAGGGTTTGCTGCACTATTGGACTGTCAGTAATTGAGGGTGTGCTTCACTATTGGAGTGTCAGTAATTGAGGGTGTGCTGCACAATTGGAGTGTCAGAAATTGAGGGTGTGCTGCACTTTTGGAGTGTCAGTAATTGAGGTTGTGCTGCACTATTGGAGTATCAGTAATTGAGGGTGTGCTGCAATATTGGTGTGTCAGTAATTGAGGGTGAAGTGCACGATTGTCGTGTCAGTAATTGAGTCTGTGCTGCACTATTAGAGTGTGAGTAATTGACGGTGCGCTGCAATATTGGCGTGTCAGTAATTGAGGGCGAGCTGCAGTATTGTAGTGTCAGTAATTGAGGGTGAGTTGCACTATTGGAGTGTCAGTATTTGAGTGAGCGCTGCACTATTGGAGTGTCAGTAATTGAGGGTGTGCTGCAGTTTTGTAGTGTCAGTAATTGAGGGTGAGCTGCACTATTGTAGTATCCGTTATTGAGTGTGCGGTGCACTATTGGAGTGTGAGTAATTGATGGTGCTCTGCACTATTGGAGTGTCAGTAATTGAGGGTGAGCTGCACTATTGGACTGTCAGTAATTGAGGGTGTGCTACACTATTGGAGTGTCAGTAATTGAGGGTGTGCTGCACAATTGGAGTGTCAGAAATTGAGGGTGTGCTGCACTTTTGGAGTGTCAGTAATTGAGGTTGTGATGCACTATTGGAGTATCAGTAATTGAGGGTGTGCTGCAATATTGGTGTGTCAGTAATTGAGGGTGAAGTGCACCATTGTCGTGTCAGTAATTGAGTCTGTGCTGCACTATTGGAGTGTCAGTAAATGAGGTTGTGCTGCACTATTGGAGTATCAGTAATTGAGGGTGTGCTGCAATATTGGCGTGTCAGTAATTGAGGGCGTGCTGCAGTATTGTAGTGTCAGTAATTGAGGGTGAGCTGCACTATTGGAGTGTCATTATTTGAGTGAGCGCTGCACTATTCGAGTGTCAGTAATTGAGGGTGTGCTGCAATATTGGAGTGTCAGTAATTGAGGGTGTGCTGCACCATTGGAGTGTCAGTAATTGAGGGTGTGCTGCAGTTTTGTAGTGTCAGTAATTGAGGGTGAGCTGCACTATTGGAGTGTCAGTATTTGCGTGTGCGCTGCACTACTGGATTCTCAGTTATTTCGGTGTGCTGCACCATTGGAGTGTCAGTAATTGAGGGTGAGCTGCACTATTGGAGTGTCAGTAATTGAGGGTGAGCTGCACTATTGTAGTGTCAGTAATTGAGGGAGTGCTACACTATTGGAGTGTCAGTAATTGAGGGTGTGCTGCACTATTGGAGTGTCAGAAATTGAGGGTGTGCTGCACCATTGGAGTGTCAGTAATTGAGTGTGTGCTGCACTATTGGAGTGTCAGAAATTGAGGGTGTGCTGCACCATTGGAGTGTCAGTAATTGAGGCTCTGCTGCACTATTGGAGTATCAATAATTGAGGGTGTACTGCAATATTGGCGTGTCAGTAATTGAGGGTGAGCTGCACTATTGTAGTATCCGTTATTGAGTGTGCGCTGCACTATTGGAGTGTGAGTAATTGATGGTGCTCTGCACTATTGGAGTGTCAGTAATTGAGGGTGAGCTGCACTATTGGACTGTCAGTAATTGAGGGTGTGCTACACTATTGGAGTGTCAGTAATTGAGGGTGTGCTGCACAATTGGAGTGTCAGAAATTGAGGGTGTGCTGCACTTTTGGAGTGTCAGTAATTGAGGTTGTGCTGCACTATTGGAGTATCAGTAATTGAGGGTGTGCTGCAATATTGGTGTGTCAGTAATTGAGGGTGAAGTGCACGATTGTCGTGTCAGTAATTGAGTCTGTGCTGCAATATTGGAGTGTCAGTAAATGAGGTTGTGCTGCACTATTGGAGTATCAGTAATTGAGGGTGTGCTGCAATATTGGCGTGTCAGTAATTGAGGGCGTGCTGCAGTTTTGTATTGTCAGTAATTGAGGGTGAGCTGCACTATTGGTGTGTCAGTAATTGAGGGCGTGCTGCACTATTGGAGTTTCAGTAATTGAGGGTGTGCTGCACTATTGGAGTGTCAGTAATTGAGGGTGTGCTACACTATTGGAGTGTCAGTAATTGAGTTTGTGCTGCACTATTGGAGTGTCAGTAATTGAGGCTGTGCTGCACTATTGGAGTGTCAGTAAATGAGGTTGTGCTGCACTATTGGAGTATCAGTAATTGAGGGTGTGCTGCAATATTGGCGTGTCAGTAATTGAGGGCGTGCTGCAGTATTGTAGTGTCAGTAATTGAGGGTGAGCTGCACTATTGGAGTGTCATTATTTGAGTGAGCGCTGCACTATTCGAGTGTCAGTAATTGAGGGTGTGCTGCAATATTGGAGTGTCAGTAATTGAGGGTGTGCTGCACCATTGGAGTGTCAGTAATTGAGGGTGTGCTGCAGTTTTGTAGTGTCAGTAATTGAGGGTGAGCTGCACTATTGGAGTGTCAGTATTTGCGTGTGCGCTGCACTACTGGATTCTCAGTTATTTCGGTGTGCTGCACCATTGGAGTGTCAGTAATTGAGGGTGAGCTGCACTATTGTAGTGTCAGTAATTGAGGGAGTGCTACACTATTGGAGTGTCAGTAATTGAGGGTGTGCTGCACTATTGGAGTGTCAGAAATTGAGGGTGTGCTGCACCATTGGAGTGTCAGTAATTGAGTGTGTGCTGCACTATTGGAGTGTTAGAAATTGAGGGTGTGCTGCACCATTGGAGTGTCAGTAATTGAGGCTCTGCTGCACTATTGGAGTGTCAGTAATTGAGGGTGTACTGCAATATTGGCGTGTCAGTAATTGAGGGTGAGCTGCACTATTGGAGTGTCAGTATTTGCGTATGCGCTGCACTACTGGATTGTCAGTTATTTCGGTGTGCTGCACCATTGGAGTGTCAGTAATTGAGGGTGAGCTGCACTATTGGAGTGTCAGTAATTGAGGGTGAGCTGCACTATTGGAGTGTCAGTAATTGAGGGTGTGCTGCAATATTGGTGTGTCAGTAATAGAGGGTGAAGTGCACGATTGTAGTGTCAGTAATTGAGTGTGTGCTGCACTATTGGAGTGTCAGTGTTTGATTTTGTGCTGCACTATTGGAGTGTCAGTAATTGTGGGTGCGCTGCACTATTGGAGTGTCAGTAATTGAGGGTGAGCTGCACTATTGTAGTGTTGTAATTGAGAGTGTGCTGCACTATTAGTGTGTCAGTAATTGAGGGTGCGCTGCACTATTGGAGTGTCAGTTATTGAGGGTGTGCTGCACCATTGGAGTGTCAGTAATTGAGGGTGAGCTGCACTATTGTAGTGTCAGTAATTGAGGGTGCGCTGCACTATTGGAGTGTCAGTAATTGAGGGTGTGCTGCAGTATTGTCGTGTCAGTAATTGCGGGTGAGCTGCACTACTGGAGTGTCAGTATTTGAGTGTGCACTGCACTATTGGAGTGTCAGTAATTGAGTGTGTGCTGCACTATTGGAGTGTCAGTAATTGAGTGTGAGCTGCACTACTGGAGTGTCAGTATTTTAGTGTGCACTGCACTATTGGAGTGTCAGTAATTGAGTGTGTGCTGCACTATTGGTGTGTCAGTAATTGATGGTGCGCTGCACTATTGGAACGTCAGTAATTGAGGGTGTGCTGCAGTATTGTAGTGTCAGTAATTGAGGGTGTGCTACACTATTGGAGTTTCAGTAATTGAGGGTGTGCTGCAGTTTTGTAGTGTCAGTAATTGAGGGTGAGCTGCACTATTGGAGTGTCAGTATTTGCGTGTGCGCTGCACTACTGGATTCTCAGTTATTTCGGTGTGCTGCACCATTGGAGTGTCAGTAATTGAGGGTGAGCTGCACTATTGGAGTGTCAGTAATTGAGGGTGAGCTGCACTATTGGAGTGTCAGTAATTGAGGGAGTGCTACACTATTGGAGTGTCAGTAATTGAGGGTGTGCTGCACTATTGGAGTGTCAGAAATTGAGGGTGTGCTGCACCATTGGAGTGTCAGTAATTGAGTGTGTGCTGCACTATTGGAGTGTCAGAAATTGAGGGTGTGCTGCACCATTGGAGTGTCAGTAATTGAGGCTCTGCTGCACTATTGGAGTTTCAATAATTGAGGGTGTACTGCAATATTGGCGTGTCAGTAATTGAGGGTGAGCTGCACTATTGTAGTATCCGTTATTGAGTGTGCGCTGCACTATTGGAGTGTGAGTAATTGATGGTGCTCTGCACTATTGGAGTGTCAGTAATTGAGGGTGAGCTGCACTATTGGACTGTCAGTAATTGAGGGTGTGCTACACTATTGGAGTGTCAGTAATTGAGGGTGTGCTGCACAATTGGAGTGTCAGAAATTGAGGGTGTGCTGCACTTTTGGAGTGTCAGTAATTGAGGTTGTGCTGCACTATTGGAGTATCAGTAATTGAGGGTGTGCTGCAATATTGGTGTGTCAGTAATTGAGGGTGAAGTGCACGATTGTCGTGTCAGTAATTGAGTCTGTGCTGCAATATTGGAGTGTCAGTAAATGAGGTTGTGCTGCACTATTGGAGTATCAGTAATTGAGGGTGTGCTGCAATATTGGCGTGTCAGTAATTGAGGGCGTGCTGCAGTATTGTAGTGTCAGTAATTGAGGGTGAGCTGCACTATTGGAGTGTCAGTAATTGAGGGCGTGCTGCACTATTGGAGTTTCAGTAATTGAGGGTGTGCTGCACTATTGGAGTGTCAGTAATTGAGGGTGTGCTACACTATTGGAGTGTCAGTAATTGAGTTTGTGCTGCACTATTGGAGTGTCAGTAATTGAGGCTGTGCTGCACTATTGGAGTATCAGTAATTGAGGGTGTGCTGCAATATTGGAGTGTCAGTTTTTGAGGGTGAGCTGCACTATTGTAGTGTCCGTAATTGAGTGTGCGCTGCACTATTGGAGTGTCAGTAATTGATGGTGCGCTGCACTATTGGAGTGTCAGTAATTGAGGGTGTGCTGCAGTATTGTAGTGTCAGTAATTGAGGGTGAGCTGCACTATTGGAGTGTCAGTATTTGCGTATGCGCTGCACTACTGGATTGTCAGTTATTTCGGTGTGCTGCACCATTGGAGTGTCAGTAATTGAGGGTGAGCTGCACTATTGGAGTGTCAGTAATTGAGGGTGAGCTGCACTATTGGAGTGTCAGTAATTGAGGGTGTGCTGCAATATTGGTGTGTCAGTAATAGAGGGTGAAGTGCACGATTGTAGTGTCAGTAATTGAGTGTGTGCTGCACTATTGGAGTGTCAGTGTTTGATTTTGTGCTGCACTATTGGAGTGTCAGTAATTGTGGGTGCGCTGCACTATTGGAGTGTCAGTAATTGAGGGTGAGCTGCACTATTGTAGTGTTGTAATTGAGAGTGTGCTGCACTATTAGTGTGTCAGTAATTGAGGGTGCGCTGCACTATTGGAGTGTCAGTTATTGAGGGTGTGCTGCACCATTGGAGTGTCAGTAATTGAGGGTGAGCTGCACTATTGTAGTGTCAGTAATTGAGGGTGCGCTGCACTATTGGAGTGTCAGTAATTGAGGGTGTGCTGCAGTATTGTCGTGTCAGTAATTGCGGGTGAGCTGCACTACTGGAGTGTCAGTATTTGAGTGTGCACTGCACTATTGGAGTGTCAGTAATTGAGTGTGTGCTGCACTATTGGAGTGTCAGTAATTGAGTGTGAGCTGCACTACTGGAGTGTCAGTATTTTAGTGTGCACTGCACTATTGGAGTGTCAGTAATTGAGTGTGTGCTGCACTATTGGTGTGTCAGTAATTGATGGTGCGCTGCACTATTGGAACGTCAGTAATTGAGGGTGTGCTGCAGTATTGTAGTGTCAGTAATTGAGGGTGAGCTGCACTATTGGAGTGTCAGTATTTGGGTGTGCGCTGCACTATTGGAGTGTCAGTAATTTCGGTGTGCTGCACCATTAGAGTGTCAGTAATTGAGGGTGAGCTGCACTATTGGAGTGTCAGTAATTGAGGGTGATCTACACTATTGGAGTGTCAGTAATTGAGGGTGAGCTGCACTATTGGAGTGTCAGTAATTGAGGGTGTGCTACACTATTGGAGTTTCAGTAATTGAGCGTGTGCTGCACTATTGGAGTGTCAGAAATTGAGGGTGTGCTGCACTTTTGGAGTGTCAGTAATTGAGGTTGTGCTGCACTATTGGAGTATCAGTAATTGAGGGTGTGCTGCAATATTGGTGTGTCAGTAATTGAGGGTGAAGTGCACGATTGTAGTGTCAGTAATTGAGTGTGTGCTGCACTATTGGAGTATCAGTAATTGAGGTTGTGCTGCACTATTGGAGTATCAGTAATTGAGGGTGTGCTGCAATATTGGTGTGTCTGTAATTGAGGGTGTGCTGCACTATTAGAGTGTCAGTAATTGAGGGTGCGCTGCAGTATTGGAGTGTCAGTAATTGAGGGCGTGCTATAGTATTGTAGTGTCAGTGATTGAGGGTGAGCTGCACTATTGTAGTGTCAGTATTTGAGTGTGCGCTGCACTATTGGAGTGACAGTAATTGAGGGTGTGCTGCACCATTGGAGTGTCAGTAATTGAGGGTGAGCTGCACTATTGTAGTGTCAGTAATTGATGGTGCGCTGCACTATTGGTGTGTCAGTAATTGAGGGTGTGCTGCAATATTGGTTTGTCAGTCATTGAGGATCTGCTGCAATATTGCAGTGTCAGTAATTGAGGGTGTGCTGCACTATTGGAGTGTCAGTAATTGAGGGTGTGCTGCACTATTGGAGTGTCAGTAATTGAGGGTGTGCTGCAATATTGGAGTCTCAGAAATTGTAGCTGAGCTGCAATATTGGAGTGTCAGCAATTGAGGGCGAGCTGCACTATTGGAGTGTCAGTAATTTAGGGTGTGCTGCACTACTGGAGTGTCATTTATTGAGGGTGAAGTGCACTATTGTAGTGTCTGTAATTGAGAGTGTGCTGCACTATTAGAGTGTCAGTAATTGAGGGTGCGCTGCAATATTGGAGTGTCAGTAACTGAGGGCGTGCTGCAGTATTGTAGTGTCAGTAATTGAGGGTGAGCTGCACTATTGGAGTGTCAGTATTTGAGTGTGCGCTGCACGATTGGAGTGTCAGTAATTGAGGGTTTGCTGCAATATTGGAGTGTCAGTAATTGCGGGTGTGCTGCACTATTGGAGTGTCAGTAATTGAGGGTGTGCTACAATATTGGAGTGTCAGTAATTGAGTGTGTGCTGCACTATTGGAGTGTCATTAATTGAGGGTGTGCTGCACTATTGGAGTGTCAGTAATTGAGGGTGTGCTGCACTATTGGAGTGTCAGTAATTAAAGGTGTGCTGCACTATTGGAGTGTCAGTAATTGAGGGTGCACTGCACAATTGGAGTGTCAGTAATTGAGGGTGCACTGCACTATTGGAGTGTCAGTAATTGAGGGTGCACTGCACTATTGGAGTGTCAGTAATTGAGGGTGCACTGCACAATGGGAGTGTCAGTAATTGAGGGTGCACTGCACTATTGGAGTGTCAGTAATTGAGGGTGTTCTGCACTATTGGAGTGTCATTAATTGAGGGTGTGCTACACTATTGGACTGTCAGTAATTGAGTGTGTGCTGCACAATTGGAGAGTCAGTAATTGAGGCTGTGCAGCACTATTGGAGTGTGAGAAATTGAGGGTGTGCTGCACCATTGGAGTGTCAGTAATTGATGCTCTGCTGCACTATTGGAGTATCAGTAATTGAGGGTGTGCTGCAGTATTGTAGTGTCAGTAATTCAGGGTGAGCTGCACTATTGGAGTGTCAGTATTTGCGTGTGCGCTGCACTATTGGAGTGTCAGTAATTGAGGGTGAGCTGCACTATTGGAGTGTCAGTAATTGAGGGAGAGCTGCACTATTGGAGTGTCAGTAATTGAGGGAGTGCTACACTATTGGAGTGTCAGTAATTGAGGGTGTGCTGCACTCTAGGAGTGTCAGAAATTGAGGGTGTGCTGCACCATTGGAGTGTCAGTAATTGAGGCTCTGCTGCACTATTGGAGTATCAGTAATTGAGGGTGTACTGCAATATTGCCGTGTCAGTAATTGAGGCTCTGCTGCACTATTGGAGTATCAGTAATTGAGGGTGTACTGCAATATTGCCGTGTCAGTAATTGAGGGTGAGCTGCAATATTGTAGTATCCGTTATTGAGTGTGAGCTGCACTATTGGAGTGTCAGTAATTGAGGGTTTGCTGCACTATTGGACTGTCAGTAATTGAGGGTGTGCTACACTATTGGTGTGTCAGTAATTGAGGGTGTGCTGCACAATTGGAGTGTCAGAAATTGAGGGTGTGCTGCACTTTTGGAGTGTCAGTAATTGAGGTTGTGCTGCACTATTGGAGTATCAGTAATTGAGGGTGTGCTGCAATATTGGTGTGTCAGTAATTGAGGGTGAAGTGCACGATTGTCGTGTCAGTAATTGAGTCTGTGCTGCACTATTAGAGTGTGAGTAATTGACGGTGCGCTGCAATATTGGCGTGTCAGTAATTGAGGGCGAGCTGCAGTATTGTAGTGTCAGTAATTGAGGGTGAGTTGCACTATTGGAGTGTCAGTATTTGAGTGAGCGCTGCACTATTGGAGTGTCAGTAATTGAGGGTGTGCTGCAATATTGGAGTGTCAGTAATAGAGGGTGTGCTACACTATTGGAGTGTCAGTAATTGAGGGTGTGCTGCACTATTGGAGTGTCAGAAATTGAGGGTGTGCTGCACCATTGGAGTGTCAGTATTTGAGGGTGTGCTGCAGTTTTGTATTGTCAGTAATTGAGGGTGAGCTGCACTATTGGAGTGTCAGTATTTGCGTGTGCGCTGCACTACTGGATTGTCAGTTATTTCGGTGTGCTGCACCATTGGAGTGTCAGTTATTGAGGGTGAGCTGCACTATTGGAGTGTCAGTAATTGAGGGTGAGCTGCACTATTGGAGTGTCAGTAATTGAGGGAGTGCTACACTATTGGAGTGTCAGTAATTGAGGGTGTGCTGCACTATTGGAGTGTCAGAAATTGAGGGTGTGCTGCACCATTGGAGTGTCAGTATTTGAGGGTGTGCTGCAGTTTTGTATTGTCAGTAATTGAGGGTGAGCTGCACTATTGGAGTGTCAGTATTTGCGTGTGCGCTGCACTACTGGATTGTCAGTTATTTCGGTGTGCTGCACCATTGGAGTCTCAGTAATTGAGGGTGAGCTGCACTATTGGAGTGTCAGTAATTGAGAGTGAGCTGCACTATTGGAGTGTCAGTAATTGAGGGAGTGCTACACTATTGGAGTGTCAGTAATTGAGGGTGTGCTGCACTATTGGAGTGTCAGAAATTGAGGGTGTGCTGCACCATTGGAGTGTCAGTAATTGAGGCTCTGCTGCACTATTGGAGTATCAGTAATTGAGGGTGTACTGCAATATTGCCGTGTCAGTAATTGAGGGTGAGCTGCACTATTGTAGTATCCGTTATTGAGTGTGCGGTGCACTATTGGAGTGTGAGTAATTGATGGTGCTCTGCACTATTGGAGTGTCAGTAATTGAGGGTGAGCTGCACTATTGGACTGTCAGTAATTGAGGGTGTGCTACACTATTGGAGTGTCAGTAATTGAGGGTGTGCTGCACAATTGGAGTGTCAGAAATTGAGGGTGTGCTGCACTTTAGGAGTGTCAGTAATTGAGGTTGTGATGCACTATTGGAGTATCAGTAATTGAGGGTGTGCTGCAATATTGCTGTGTCAGTAACTGAGGGTGAAGTGCACCATTGTCGTGTCAGTAATTGAGTCTGTGCTGCACTATTGGAGTGTCAGTAAATGAGGTTGTGCTGCACTATTGGAGTATCAGTAATTGAGGGTGTGCTGCAATATTGGCGTGTCAGTAATTGAGGGCGTGCTGCAGTATTGTAGTGTCAGTAATTGAGGGTGAGCTGCACTATTGGAGTGTCATTATTTGAGTGTGCGCTGCACTATTCGAGTGTCAGTAATTGAGGGTGTGCTGCAATATTGGAGTGTCAGTAATTGAGGGTGTGCTGCACTATTGGAGTGTCAGTAATTGAGGGTGTGCTACACTATTGGAGTGTCAGTAATTGAGTGTGTGCTGCACTATTGGAGTTTCAGTAATTGAGGGTGTGCTGCACTATTGGAGTGTCAGTAATTGAAGGTGTGCTACACTATTGGAGTGTCAGTAATTGAGTGTGTGCTGCACTATTGGAGTGTCAGTAATTGAGACTGTGCTGCACTATTGGAGTATCAGTAATTGAGGGTGTGCTGCAATATTGGAGTGTCAGTTTTTGAGGGTGAGCTGCACTATTGTAGTGTCCGTAATTGAGTGTGCGCTGCACTATTGGAGTGTCAGTAATTGATGGTGCGCTGCACTATTGGAGTGTCAGTAATTGAGGGTGTGCTGCAGTATTGTAGTGTCAGTAATTGAGGGTGAGCTGCACTATTGGAGTGTCAGTATTTGCGTATGCGCTGCACTACTGGATTGTCAGTTATTTCGGTGTGCTGCACCATTGGAGTGTCAGTAATTGAGGGTGAGCTGCACTATTGGAGTGTCAGTAATTGAGGGTGAGCTGCACTATTGGAGTGTCAGTAATTGAGGGTGTGCTGCAATATTGGTGTGTCAGTAATAGAGGGTGAAGTGCACGATTGTAGTGTCAGTAATTGAGTGTGTGCTGCACTATTGGAGTGTCAGTATTTGATTTTGTGCTGCACTATTGGAGTGTCAGTAATTGAGGGTGCGCTGCACTATTGGAGTGTCAGTAATTGAGGGTCAGCTGCACTATTGTAGTGTTGTAATTGAGAGTGTGCTGCACTATTGGAGTGTCAGTAATTGAGGGTGAGCTGCACTATTGGACTGTCAGTAATTGAGGGTGTGCTACACTATTGGAGTGTCAGTAATTGAGGGTGTGCTGCACAATTGGAGTGTCAGAAATTGAGGGTGTGCTGCACTTTAGGAGTGTCAGTAATTGAGGTTGTGATGCACTATTGGAGTATCAGTAATTGAGGGTGTGCTGCAATATTGCTGTGTCAGTAATTGAGGGTGAAGTGCACCATTGTCGTGTCAGTAATTGAGTCTGTGCTGCACTATTGGAGTGTCAGTAAATGAGGTTGTGCTGCACTATTGGAGTATCAGTAATTGAGGGTGTGCTGCAATATTGGCGTGTCAGTAATTGAGGGCGTGCTGCAGTATTGTAGTGTCAGTAATTGAGGGTGAGCTGCACTATTGGAGTGTCATTATTTGAGTGTGCGCTGCACTATTCGAGTGTCAGTAATTGAGGGTGTGCTGCAATATTGGAGTGTCAGTAATTGAGGGTGTGCTGCACTATTGGAGTGTCAGTAATTGAGGGTGTGCTACACTATTGGAGTGTCAGTAATTGAGTGTGTGCTGCACTATTGGAGTTTCAGTAATTGAGGGTGTGCTGCACTATTGGAGTGTCAGTAATTGAGGGTGTGCTACACTATTGGAGTGTCAGTAATTGAGTGTGTGCTGCACTATTGGAGTGTCAGTAATTGAGACTGTGCTGCACTATTGGAGTATCAGTAATTGAGGGTGTGCTGCAATATTGGAGTGTCAGTTTTTGAGGGTGAGCTGCACTATTGTAGTGTCCGTAATTGAGTGTGCGCTGCACTATTGGAGTGTCAGTAATTGATGGTGCGCTGCACTATTGGAGTGTCAGTAATTGAGGGTGTGCTGCAGTATTGTAGTGTCAGTAATTGAGGGTGAGCTGCACTATTGGAGTGTCAGTATTTGCGTATGCGCTGCACTACTGGATTGTCAGTTATTTCGGTGTGCTGCACCATTGGAGTGTCAGTAATTGAGGGTGAGCTGCACTATTGGAGTGTCAGTAATTGAGGGTGAGCTGCACTATTGGAGTGTCAGTAATTGAGGGTGTGCTGCAATATTGGTGTGTCAGTAATAGAGGGTGAAGTGCACGATTGTAGTGTCAGTAATTGAGTGTGTGCTGCACTATTGGAGTGTCAGTATTTGATTTTGTGCTGCACTATTGGAGTGTCAGTAATTGAGGGTGCGCTGCACTATTGGAGTGTCAGTAATTGAGGGTCAGCTGCACTATTGTAGTGTTGTAATTGAGAGTGTGCTGCACTATTAGTGTGTCAGTAATTGAGGGTGCGCTGCACTATTGGAGTGTCAGTTATTGAGGGTGTGCTGCACCATTGGAGTGTCAGTAATTGAGGGTGAGCTGCACTATTGTAGTGTCAGTAATTGAGGGTGCGCTGCACTATTGGAGTGTCAGTAATTGAGGGTCTGCTGCAGTATTGTCGTGTCAGTAATTGCGGGTGAGCTGCCCTACTGGAGTGTCAGTATTTGAGTGTGCACTGCACTATTGGAGTGTCAGTAATTGAGTGTGTGCTGCACTGTTGGAGTGTCAGTAATTGAGTGTGAGCTGCACTACTGGAGTGTCAGTATTTTAGTGTGCACTGCACTATTGGAGTGTCAGTAATTGATGGTGCGCTGCACTATTGGAATGTCAGTAATTGAGGGTGTGCTGCAGTATTGGTGTGTCAGTAATTGATGGTGCGCTGCACTATTGGAATGTCAGTAATTGAGGGTGTGCTGCAGTATTGTAGTGTCAGTAATTGAGGGTGAGCTGCACTATTGGAGTGTCAGTAATTGAGGGTGCGCTGCAGTATTGGAGTGTCAGTAATTGAGGGCGTGCTATAGTATTGTAGTATCAGTAATTGAAGGTGAGCTGCACTATTGTAGTGTCAGTATTTGAGTGTGCGCTGCACTATTGGAGTGACAGTAATTGAGGGTGTGCTGCACCATTGGAGTGTCAGTAATTGAGGGTGAGCTGCAATATTGTAGTGTCAGTAATTGATGGTGCGCTGCACTATTGGTGTGTCAGTAATTGAGGGTGTGCTGCAATATTGGTTTGTCAGTCATTGAGGATCTGCTGCAATATTGCAGTGTCAGTAATTGAGGGTGTGCTGCACTATTGGAGTGTCAGTAATTGAGGGTGTGCTGCACTATTGGAGTGTCAGTAATTGAGGGTGTGCTGCAATATTGGAGTGTCAGAAATTGTAGCTGAGCTGCAATATTGCAGTGTCAGCAATTGAGGGCGAGCTGCACTATTGGAGTGTCAGTAATTTAGGGTGTGCTGCACTACTGGAGTGTCATTTATTGAGGGTGTGCTGCACTATTGGAGTGTCAGTAATTGAGGGTGTGCTACACTATTGGAGTGTCAGTAATTGAGTATGAGCTGCAACATTGGAGTGTCAGTAATTGAGGCTGTGCTGCACTATTGGAGTGTCAGTAATTGAGGGTGTGCTGCAATATTGGTGTGTCAGTAATTGAGGGTGAGCTGCACTATTGTAGTGTCCGTAATTGAGTGTGCGCTGCACTATTGGAGTGTCAGTAATTGATGGTGCGCTGCACTATTGGAGTGTCAGTAATTGAGGGTGTGCTGCAGTATTTTAGTGTCAGTAATTGTGGGTGAGCTGCACTATTGGAGTGTCAGTATTTGCGTGCGCGCTGCACTATTGGAGTGTCAGTAATTGAGGGTGAGCAGCACTATTGGAGTGTCAGTAATTGAGCGTGCGCTGCACTATTGGAGTGTCAGTAATTGAGGGTTTGCTGCAATATTGGAGTGTCAGTAATTGAGGGTGTGCTGCACTATTGGAGTGTCAGTAACTGAGGGTGTGCTGCACTATTGGAGTGTCAGTAATTGAGTGTGTGCTGCACTATTGGAGTGTCATTAATTGAGGGTGTGCTGCACTCTTGGAGTGTCAGTAATTGAGGGTGTGCTACACTATTGGACTGTCAGTAATTGAGTGTGTGCTGCACAATTGGAGAGTCAGTAATTGAGGCTGTGCTGCACTATTGGAGTATCAGTAATTGAGGGTGTGCTGCAATATTGGAGTGTCAGTTTTTGAGGGTGAGCTGCACTATTGTAGTGTCCGTAATTGAGTGTGCGCTGCACTATTGGAGTGTCAGTAATTGATGGTGCGCTGCACTATTTGAGTGTCAGTAATTGAGGGTGTGCTGCAGTATTGTAGTGTCAGTAATTGAGGGTGATCTGCACTATTGGAGTGTCAGTATTTGCGTGTGCGCTGCACTACTGGATTGTCAGTTATTTCGGTGTGCTGCACCATTGGAGTGTCAGTAATTGAGGGTGAGCTGCACTATTGGAGTGTCAGTAATTGAGGGTGTGCTGCACTATTGGAGTGTCAGTAATTGAGGGAGTGCTACACTATTGGATTGTCTGTAATTGAGGGTGTGCAGCACTATTGGAGTGTCAGAAATTGAGGGTGTGCTGCACCATTGGAGTGTCAGTAATAGAGGCTCTGCTGCACTATTGGAGTATCAGTAATTGAGGGTGTACTGCAATATTGGCGTGTCAGTAATTGAGGGTGAGCTGCAGCATTGTAGTATCCGTTATTGAGTGTGCGCTGCACTATTGAAGTGTGAGTAATTGATGGTGCTCTGCAATATTGGAGTGTCAGTAATTGAGGGTGAGCTGCACTATTGGACTGTCAGTAATTGAGGGTGTGCTGTACTATTGGAGTGTCAGTAATTGAGGGTGTGCTGCACAGTTGGAGTGTCAGAAATTGAGGGTGTGCTGCACTTTTGGAGTGTCAGTAATTGAGTTTGTGCTGCACTATTGGAGTATCAGTAATTGAGGGTGTGCTGCAATATTGGTGTGTCAGTAATTGAGGGTGAAGTGCACGATTGTCGTGTCAGTAATTGAGTCTGTGCTGCACTATTGGAGTGTCAGTAATTGAGGTTGTGCTGCACTATTGGAGTATCAGTAATTGAGGGTGTGCTGCACTATTGGAGTGTCAGTAATTGAGGGTGCGCTACGCTATTGGAGTGTCAGTAATTGAGTGTGTGCTGCACAATTGGAGAGTCAGTAATTGAGGCTGTGCTGCACTATTGGTGTATCAGTAATTGAGGGTGTGCTGCAATATTGGAGTGTCAGTTTTTGAGGGTGAGCTGCACAATTGTAGTGTCCGTAATTGAGTGTGCGCTGCACTATTGGAGTGTCAGTAATTGATGGTGCGCTGCACTATTGGAGTGTCAGTAATTGAGGGCGTGCTGCAGTATTGTAGTGTCAGTAATTGAGGGTGAGCTGCACTATTGGAGTGTCAGTATTTGAGTGAGCGCTGCACTATTGGAGTGTCAGTAATTGAGGGTGTGCTGCACTATTGGAGTGTCAGTAATTGAGGGTGTGCTGCACTATTGGAGTGTCAGTATTTGAGTGAGCGCTGCACTGTTTGAGTGTCAGTAATTGAGGGTGTGCTACACTATTGGAGTGTCAGTAATTCAGTGTGTGCTGCACTATTGGTGTTTCAGTAATTGAGGGTGTGCTGCACTATTGGAGTGTCAGTAATTGAGGGTGTGCTACACTATTGGAGTGTCAGTAATTGAGTGTGTGCTGCACAATTGGAGAGTCAGTAATTGAGGCTGTGCTGCACTATTGGAGTATCAGTAATTGAGGGTGTGCTGCAATATTGGAGTGTCAGTTTTTGAGGGTGAGCTGCACAATTGTAGTGTCCGTAATTGAGTGTGCGCTGCACTATTGGAGTGTCGGTAATTGATGGTGCGCTGCACTATTGGAGTGTCAGTAATTGAGGGTGTGCTGCAGTATTGTAGTGTCAGTAATTGAGGGTGAGCTGCACTATTGGAGTGTCAGTATTTGCGTATGCGCTGCACTACTGGATTGTCAGTTATTTCGGTGTGCTGCACCATTGGAGTGTCAGTAATTGAGGGTGAGCTGCACTATTGGAGTGTCAGTAATTGAGGGAGTGCTACACTATTGGAGTGTCAGTAATTGAGGGTGTGCTGCACTATTGGAGTGTCAGTAATTGAGGTTGTGCAGCACTATTGGATTATCAGTAATTGAGGGTGTGCTGCAATATTGGTGTGTCAGTAATAGAGGGTGAAGTGCACGATTGTAGTGTCAGTAATTGAGTGTGTGCTGCACTATTGGAGTGTCAGTATTTGATTTTGTGCTACACTATTGGAGTATCAGTAATTGAGGCTGTGCTGCAATATTGGTGTGACAGTAATTTAGGGTGAAGTGCACTATTGTAGTGTTGTAATTGAGAGTGTGCTGCACTATTAGTGTGTCAGTAATTGAGGGTGCGCTGCACTATTGGAGTGTCAGTTATTGAGGGTGTGCTGCACCATTGGAGTGTCAGTAATTGAGGGTGTGCTGCACAGTTGGAGTGTCAGAAATTGAGGGTGTGCTGCACTTTTGGAGTGTCAGTAATTGAGTTTGTGCTGCACTATTGGAGTATCAGTAATTGAGGGTGTGCTGCAATATTGGTGTGTCAGTAATTGAGGGTGAAGTGCACGATTGTCGTGTCAGTAATTGAGTCTGTGCTGCACTATTGGAGTTTCAGTAATTGAGGTTGTGCTGCACTATTGGAGTATCAGTAATTGAGGGTGTGCTGCACTATTGGAGTGTCAGTAATTGAGGGTGCGCTACGCTATTGGAGTGTCAGTAATTGAGTGTGTGCTGCACAATTGGAGAGTCAGTAATTGAGGCTGTGCTGCACTATTGGTGTATCAGTAATTGAGGGTGTGCTGCAATATTGGAGTGTCAGTTTTTGAGGGTGAGCTGCACAATTGTAGTGTCCGTAATTGAGTGTGCGCTGCACTATTGGAGTGTCAGTAATTGATGGTGCGCTGCACTATTGGAGTGTCAGTAATTGAGGGCGTGCTGCAGTATTGTAGTGTCAGTAATTGAGGGTGAGCTGCACTATTGGAGTGTCAGTATTTGAGTGAGCGCTGCACTATTGGAGTGTCAGTAATTGAGGGTGTGCTGCACTATTGGAGTGTCAGTAATTGAGGGTGTGCTGCACTATTGGAGTGTCAGTATTTGAGTGAGCGCTGCACTGTTTGAGTGTCAGTAATTGAGGGTGTGCTACACTATTGGAGTGTCAGTAATTCAGTGTGTGCTGCACTATTGGTGTTTCAGTAATTGAGGGTGTGCTGCACTATTGGAGTGTCAGTAATTGAGGGTGTGCTACACTATTGGAGTGTCAGTAATTGAGTGTGTGCTGCACAATTGGAGAGTCAGTAATTGAGGCTGTGCTGCACTATTGGAGTATCAGTAATTGAGGGTGTGCTGCAATATTGGAGTGTCAGTTTTTGAGGGTGAGCTGCACAATTGTAGTGTCCGTAATTGAGTGTGCGCTGCACTATTGGAGTGTCAGTAATTGATGGTGCGCTGCACTATTGGAGTGTCAGTAATTGAGGGTGTGCTGCAGTATTGTAGTGTCAGTAATTGAGGGTGAGCTGCACTATTGGAGTGTCAGTATTTGCGTATGCGCTGCACTACTGGATTGTCAGTTATTTCGGTGTGCTGCACCATTGGAGTGCCAGTAATTGAGGGTGAGCTGCACTATTGGAGTGTCAGTAATTGAGGGAGTGCTACACTATTGGAGTGTCAGTAATTGAGGGTGTGCTGCACTATTGGAGTGTCAGTAATTGAGGTTGTGCAGCACTATTGGATTATCAGTAATTGAGGGTGTGCTGCAATATTGGTGTGTCAGTAATAGAGGGTGAAGTGCACGATTGTAGTGTCAGTAATTGAGTGTGTGCTGCACTATTGGAGTGTCAGTATTTGATTTTGTGCTACACTATTGGAGTATCAGTAATTGAGGCTGTGCTGCAATATTGGTGTGACAGTAATTTAGGGTGAAGTGCACTATTGTAGTGTTGTAATTGAGAGTGTGCTGCACTATTAGTGTGTCAGTAATTGAGGGTGCGCTGCACTATTGGAGTGTCAGTTATTGAGGGTGTGCTGCACCATTGGAGTGTCAGTAATTGAGGGTGTGCTGCACAGTTGGAGTGTCAGAAATTGAGGGTGTGCTGCACTTTTGGAGTGTCAGTAATTGAGTTTGTGCTGCACTATTGGAGTATCAGTAATTGAGGGTGTG
Organism: Isurus oxyrinchus; assembly: GCA_026770705.1. Classification (NCBI taxonomy): domain Eukaryota; kingdom Metazoa; phylum Chordata; class Chondrichthyes; order Lamniformes; family Lamnidae; genus Isurus; species Isurus oxyrinchus. Next base: position 868,401 of record JANJGN010000094.1, on the reverse strand, counting down.
CTGCAATATTGGTGTGTCAGTAATTGAGGGTGAAGTGCACGATTGTCGTGTCAGTAATTGAGTCTGTGCTGCACTATTGGAGTTTCAGTAATTGAGGTTGTGCTGCACTATTGGAGTATCAGTAATTGAGGGTGTGCTGCACTATTGGAGTGTCAGTAATTGAGGGTGCGCTACGCTATTGGAGTGTCAGTAATTGAGTGTGTGCTGCACAATTGGAGAGTCAGTAATTGAGGCTGTGCTGCACTATTGGTGTATCAGTAATTGAGGGTGTGCTGCAATATTGGAGTGTCAGTTTTTGAGGGTGAGCTGCACAATTGTAGTGTCCGTAATTGAGTGTGCGCTGCACTATTGGAGTGTCAGTAATTGATGGTGCGCTGCACTATTGGAGTGTCAGTAATTGAGGGCGTGCTGCAGTATTGTAGTGTCAGTAATTGAGGGTGAGCTGCACTATTGGAGTGTCAGTATTTGAGTGAGCGCTGCACTATTGGAGTGTCAGTAATTGAGGGTGTGCTGCACTATTGGAGTGTCAGTAATTGAGGGTGTGCTGCACTATTGGAGTGTCAGTATTTGAGTGAGCGCTGCACTGTTTGAGTGTCAGTAATTGAGGGTGTGCTACACTATTGGAGTGTCAGTAATTCAGTGTGTGCTGCACTATTGGTGTTTCAGTAATTGAGGGTGTGCTGCACTATTGGAGTGTCAGTAATTGAGGGTGTGCTACACTATTGGAGTGTCAGTAATTGAGTGTGTGCTGCACAATTGGAGAGTCAGTAATTGAGGCTGTGCTGCACTATTGGAGTATCAGTAATTGAGGGTGTGCTGCAATATTGGAGTGTCAGTTTTTGAGGGTGAGCTGCACAATTGTAGTGTCCGTAATTGAGTGTGCGCTGCACTATTGGAGTGTCAGTAATTGATGGTGCGCTGCACTATTGGAGTGTCAGTAATTGAGGGTGTGCTGCAGTATTGTAGTGTCAGTAATTGAGGGTGAGCTGCACTATTGGAGTGTCAGTATTTGCGTATGCGCTGCACTACTGGATTGTCAGTTATTTCGGTGTGCTGCACCATTGGAGTGCCAGTAATTGAGGGTGAGCTGCACTATTGGAGTGTCAGTAATTGAGGGAGTGCTACACTATTGGAGTGTCAGTAATTGAGGGTGTGCTGCACTATTGGAGTGTCAGTAATTGAGGTTGTGCAGCACTATTGGATTATCAGTAATTGAGGGTGTGCTGCAATATTGGTGTGTCAGTAATAGAGGGTGAAGTGCACGATTGTAGTGTCAGTAATTGAGTGTGTGCTGCACTATTGGAGTGTCAGTATTTGATTTTGTGCTACACTATTGGAGTATCAGTAATTGAGGCTGTGCTGCAATATTGGTGTGTCAGTAATTTAGGGTGAAGTGCACTATTGTAGTGTTGTAATTGAGAGTGTGCTGCACTATTAGTGTGTCAGTAATTGAGGGTGCGCTGCACTATTGGAGTGTCAGTTATTGAGGGTGTGCTGCACCATTGGAGTGTCAGTAATTGAGGGTGAGCTGCTCTATTGTAGTGTCAGTAATTGAGGGTGCGCTGCACTATTGGAGTGTCATTAATTGAGGGTGTGCTGCAGTATTGTCGTGTCAGTAATTGCGGGTGAGCTGCACTACTGGAGTGTCAGTATTTGAGTGTGCACTGCACTATTGGAGTGTCAGTAATTGAGTGTGTGCTGCACTATTGGAGTGTCAGTAATTGAGTGTGAGCTGCACTACTTGAGTGTCAGTATTTGAGTGTGCACTGCACTATTGGAGCGTCAGTAATTGAGTGTGTGCTGCACTATTGGTGTGTCAGTAATTGATGGTGCGCTGCACTATTGGAATGTCAGTAATTGAGGGTGTGCTCCAGTATTGTAGTGTCAGTAATTGAGGGTGAGCTGCACTATTGGAGTGTCAGTATTTGAGTGTGCGCTGCACTATTGGAGTGTCAGTAATTTCGGTGTGCTGCACCATTAGAGTGTCAGTAATTGAGGGTGAGCTGCACTATTGGAGTGTCAGTAATTGAGGGTGAGCTGCACTATTGAAGTGTCAGTAATTGAGGGTGAGCTGCACTATTGGAGTGTCAGTAATTGAGGGTGTGCTACACTATTGGAGTTTCAGAAATTGAGCGTGTGCTGCACCATTGGAGTGTCAGAAATTGAGGGTGTGCTGCACTTTTGGAGTGTCAGTAATTGAGGTTGAGCTGCTCTATTGGAGTATCAGTAATTGAGGGCGTGCTATAGTATTGTAGTGTCAGTAATTGAGGGTGAGCTGCACTACTGTAGTGTCAGTATTTTAGTGTGCGCTGCACTATTGGAGTGACAGTAATTGAGGGTGTGCTGCTCCATTGGAGTGTCAGTAATTGAGGGTGAGCTGCACTATTGTAGTGTCAGTAATTGATGGTGCGCTGCACTATTGGTGTGTCAGTAATTGAGGGTGTGCTGCAATATTGGTTTGTCAGTCATTGAGGATCTGCTGCAATATTGGAGTGTTAGTAATTGAGGGTGTGCTGCACTATTGGAGTGTCAGTAATTGTGGGTGAGCCGCACTATTGGAGTGTCAGTAATTTTGGGTGTGCTGCATATTGCAGTGTCAGTAATTGAGGGTGTGCTGCACTATTGTAGTGTCAGTAATTGAGGGTGTGCTGCACTATTGGAGTGTCAGTAATTGAGGGTGTGCTGCAATATTGGAGTGTCAGAAATTGTAGCTGAGCTGCAATATTGGAGTGTCAGCAATTGAGGGCGAGCTGCACTATTGGAGTGTCAGTAATTTAGGGTGTGCTGCACTACTGGAGTGTCATTTATTGAGGGTGTGCTGCACTATTGGAGTGTCAGTAATTGAGGGTGTGCTACACTATTGTAGTGTCAGTAATTGAGTATGTGCTGCAACATTGGAGTGTCAGTAATTGAGGCTGTGCTGCACTATTGGAGTGTCAGTAATTGAGGGTGTGCTGCAATATTGGTGTATCAGTAATTGAGGGTGAGCTGCACTATTGTAGTGTCCGTAATTGAGTGTGCGCTGTACTATTGGAGTGTCAGTAATTGATGGTGCGCTGCACTATTGGAGTGTCAGTAATTGAGGGTGTGCTGCAGTATTTTAGTGTCAGTAATTGAGGGTGAGCTGCACTATTGGAGTGTTAGTATTTGCGTGTGCGCTGCACTACTGGATTGTCAGTTATTTCGGTGTGCTGCACCATTGGAGTGTCAGTAATTGAGGGTGAGCTGCACTATTGGAGTGTCAGTAATTGAGGGTGAGCTGCACTATTGGAGTGTCAGTAATTGAGGGAGTGCTACACTATTGGAGTGTCAGTAATTGAGGGTGTGCTGCACTATTGGAGTGTCAGAAATTGAGGGTGTGCTGCACCATTGGAGTGTCAGTAATTGAGGGTGTACTGCAATATTGGCGTGTCAGTAATTGAGGGTGAGCTGCACCATTGTAGTATCCGTTATTGAGTGTTCGCTGCACTATTGGAGTGTGAGTAATTGATGGTGAGCTGCACTATTGGACTGTCAGTAATTGAGGGTGTGCTACACTATTGGAGTGTCAGTAATTGAGGGTGTGCTGCACAATTGTAGTGTCAGAAATTGAGGGTGTGCTGCACTTTTGGAGTGTCAGTAATTGAGGTTGTGCTGCACTATTGGAGTATCAGTAATTGAGGGTGTGCTGCAATATTGTTGTGTCAGTAATTGAGGGTGAAGTGCACGATTGTCGTGTCAGTAATTGAGTCTGTGCTGCACTATTGGACTGTCAGTAATTGAGGTTGTGCTGCACTATTGGAGTATCAGTAATTGAGGGTGTGCTGCAATATTGGTGTGTCAGTAATTGAGGGTGAAGTGCACTATTGTAGAATCTGTAATTGAGAGTGTGCTGCACTATTAGAGTGTCAGTAATTGAGGGTGCGCTGCAATATTGGCGTGTCAGTAATTGAGGGCGTGCTGCAGTATTGTAGTGTCAGTAATTGAGGGTGAGCTGCACTATTGGAGTGTCAGTATTTGAGTGAGCGCTGCACTATTCGAGTGTCAGTAATTGAGGGTGTGCTGCAATATTGGAGTGTCAGTAATTGAGGGTGTGCTGCACTATTGCAGTGTCAGTAATTCAGGGTGTGCTACACTATTGGAGTGTCAGTAATTGAGTGTGTGCTGCACTATTGGAGTTTCAGTAATTGAGGGTGTGCTGCACTATTGGAGTGTCAGTAATTGAGGGTGTGCTACACTATTGGAGTGTCAGTAATTGAGTGTGTGCTGCACAATTGGAGAGTCATTAATTGAGGGTGTGCTGCACTATTGGAGTGTCAGTAATTGAGGGTGTGCTGCACTATTGGAGTATCAGTAATTGAGGGTGTGCTGCACTATTGGAGTGTCAGTAATTGAGGGTGTGCTGCACTATTGGAGTATCAGTAATTGAGGGTGTGCTGCAATATTGGAGTGTCAGTTTTTGAGGATGAGCTGCACTATTGTAGTGTCCGTAATTGAGTGTGCGCTGCACAATTGGAGTGTCAGTAATTGATCGTGCGCTGCACTATTGTAGTGTCCGTAATTGAGTGTGCGCTGCACTATTGGAGTGTCAGTAATTGATGGTGCGCTGCACTATTGGAGTTTCAGTAATTGATGGTGCGCTGCACTATTGGAGTGTCAGTAATTGAGGGTGTGCCGCACTATTGGAGTGTCAGTAATTTTGGGTGTGCTGCATATTGCAGTGTCAGTAATTGAGGGTGTGCTGCACTATTGGAGTGTCAGTAATTGAGGGTGTGCTGCACTATTGGAGTGTCAGTAATTGAGGGTGTGCTGCAATATTGGAGTGTCAGAAATTGTAGCTGAACTGCAATATTGGAGTGTCAGCAATTGAGGGCGAGCTGCACTATTGGAGTGTCAGTAATTTAGGGTGTGCTGCACTACTGGAGTGTCATTTATTAAGGGTGTGCTGCACTATTGGAGTGTCAGTAATTGAGGGTGTGCTACACTATTGGAGTGTCAGTAATTGAGTGTGTGCTGCAATATTGGCGTGTCAGTAATTGAGGGTGAGCTGCACTATTGTAGTGTCCGTAATTGAGTGTGCGCTGCACTATTGGAGTGTCAGTAATTGATGGTGCGCTGCACTATTGGAGTGTCAGTAATTGAGGGTGTGCTGCAGTTTTTTAGTGTCAGTAATTGAGGGTGAACTGCACTATTGGAGTGTCAGTATTTGCGTGTGCGCTGCACTATTGGAGTGTCAGTAATTTTGGTGTGCTGCACCATTGGAGTGTCAGTAATTGAGGGTGAGCTGCACTATTGGAGTGTCTGTAATTGAGGGTGAGCTGCACTATTGATGTGTCAGTAATTGAGGGTGAGCTGCACTATTGGAGTGTCAGTAATTGAGGGAGCGCTACACTATTGGAGTTTCAGTAATTGAGGGTGTGCTGCACTATTGGAGTGTCAGAAAATGAGGGTGTGCTGCAATATTGGTGTGTCAGTTATTGAGGGTGAAGTGCACGATTGGAGTGTCAGTAATTGAGTGTGTGCTGCACTATTGGAGTCTCAGTAATTGAGGGTGTGCTGCACTATTGGAGTGTCAGTAATTGAGGGTGTGCTGCAATATTGGTGTGTCAGTAATTGAGGGTGAAGTGCACTATTGTAGTGTCTGTAATTGAGGGTGAGCTGCATATTGGAGTGTCAGTAATTGAGGGTGACAACACTATTGGAGTGTCAGTAATTGAGGGTTTGCTGCACTATTGGAGTGTCATTTATTAAGGGTGTGCTGCACTATTGGAGTGTCAGTAATTGAGGGTGTGCTACACTATTGGAGTGTCAGTAATTGAGTGTGTGCTGCAATATTGGTGTGTCAGTAATTGAGGGTGAGCTGCACTATTGTAGTGTCCGTAATTGAGTGTGCGCTGCACTATTGGAGTGTCAGTAATTGATGGTGCGCTGCACTATTGGAGTGTCAGTAATTGAGGGTGTGCTGCAGTTTTTTAGTGTCAGTAATTGAGGGTGAGCTGCACTATTGGAGTGTCAGTATTTGCGTGTGCGCTGCACTATTGGAGTGTCAGTAATTTTGGTGTGCTGCACCATTGGAGTGTCAGTAATTGAGGGTGAGCTGCACTATTGGAGTGTCTGTAATTGAGGGTGAGCTGCACTATTGAAGTGTCAGTAATTGAGGGTGAGCTGCACTATTGGAGTGTCAGTAATTGAGGGAGCGCTACACTATTGGAGTTTCAGTAATTGAGGGTGTGCTGCACTATTGGAGTGTCAGAAAATGAGGGTGTGCTGCAATATTGGTGTGTCAGTTATTGAGGGTGAAGTGCACGATTGGAGTGTCAGTAATTGAGTGTGTGCTGCACTATTGGAGTCTCAGTAATTGAGGGTGTGCTGCACTATTGAAGTGTCAGTAATTGAGGGTGTGCTGCAATATTGGTGTGTCAGTAATTGAGGGTGAAGTGCACTATTGTAGTGTCTGTAATTGAGGGTGAGCTGCATATTGGAGTGTCAGTAATTGAGGGTGACAACACTATTGGAGTGTCAGTAATTGAGGGTTTGCTGCACTATTGGAGTGTCAGTAATTGAGGGTGTGCTACACTATTGGAGTGTCAGTAATTGAGTGTGTGCTGCAACATTGGAGTGTCAGTAATTGAGGGTGTGCTGCAATATTGGTGTGTCAGTAATTGAGGGTGAGCTGCACTATTGTAGTGTCCGTAATTGAGTGTGCGCTGCACTATTGGAGTGTCAGTAATTGATGGTGCGCTGCACTATTGGAGTGTCAGTAATTGAGGGTTTGCTGAAGTATTTTACGGTCAGTAATTGAGGGTGAGCCGCACTATTGGAGCGTCAGTATTTGCGTGCGCGCTGCACTATTGGAGTGTCAGTAATTTTGGTGTGCTGCACCATTGGAGTGTCAGTAATTGAGGGTGAGCTGCACTATTGGAGTGTCAGTAATTGAGGGTGAGCGGCACTATTGAAGTGTCAGTAATTGAGGGTGAGCTGCACTATTGGAGTGTAAGTAATTGAGGGAGTGCTACACTATTGGAGTGTCAGTAATTGAGGGTGTGCTGCACTATTGGAGTGTCAGAAATTGAGGGTGTGCTGCACTTTTGGAGTGTCAGTAATTGAGGTTGGCAGCACTATTGGAGTATCAGTAGTTGAGGGTGTGCTGCAATATTGGTGTGTCAGTAATTGAGGGTGAAGTGCACGATTGTAGTGTCACTAATTGAGTGTGTGCTGCACTATTGGAGTGTCAGTAATTGAGGTTGTGCTGCATTATTGGAGCATCAGTAATTGAGGGTGTGCTGCAATATTGGTGTGTCAGTAATTGAGGGTGAAGTGCACTATTGTAGTGTCTGTAATTGAGGGTGAGCTGCACTATTGGAGTGTCAGTAATTGAGGGTGTGCTACTCTATTGGAGTGTCAGTAATTGAGGGTGTGCTGCTGTATTGTAGTGTCAGTAATTGAGGGTGTGCTGCACTATTGGAGTGTCAGTAATTGAGGGTGTGCTGCACTATTGCAGTGTCAGTAATTGAGGGTGAGCTGCAATATTGGAGTGTCAGTAATTGAGGGTGTGCTTCACTATTGGAGTGTCATTAATTGAGGGTGTGCTGCACTATTGGAGTGTCAGTAATTGAGGGTTTGCTAATCTATTGGAGTGTCAGTAATTGAGTGTGTGCTGCAATATCGGAGTGTCAGTAATTGAGTGTGTGCTGCAGTACTGGAGTGTCAGTAATTGAGGGTGTGCTGTACTACTGGTGTGTCAGTAATTGAGGGTGTGCTGCACTATTGTAGTGTAAGTAATAGAGGGTGTGCTGCACTATTGGAGTGTCAGTAATTGAGGGTGTGCTGCACTGTTGGTGTGTCTGTAATTGAGGTTGTGCTGCAATATTGGAGTGTCAGTAATTGAGGGTGTGCTTCACTATTGGAGTGTCAGTAATTGAGGGTTTGCTACTCTATTGGAGTGTCAGTAATTGAGTGTGTGCTGCAATATCGGAGTGTCAGTAATTGAGTGTGTGCTGCAGTACTGGAGTGTCAGTAATTGAGGGTGTGCTGCACTACTGGTGTGTCAGTAATTGAGGGTGTGCTGCACTATTGTAGTGTAAGTAATAGAGGGTGTGCTGCACTATTGGAGTGTCAGTAATTGAGGGTGTGCTGCACTGTTGGTGTGTCTGTAATTGAGGTTGTGCTGCAATATTGGAGTGTCAGTAATTGAGGGTGTGCTGCAATATTGGAGTGCGAGTATTGAGGGTGTGCTGCACTATTGGATTGTCAGTAATTGAGGATGTGCTGCACTATTGGAGTGTCAGTAATTTTGGGTGTGCTGCATGTTGCAGTGTCAGTAATTGAGGGTGTGCTGCTCTATTGGAGTGTCAGTAATTGAGGGTGTGCTGCACTATTGGAGTGTCAGTAATTGAGGATGTGCTGCAATAATGGAGTGTCAGTAATTGAGGGTGTGCTGCACTATTGGAGTGTCAGTAATTGAGGGCGAGCTGCACTATTGGAGTGTCAGTAATTGAGGATGTGCTGCACTACTTGATTGTCATTAATTGAGGGTGTGCTGCACTATTGGAGTGTCAGTAATTGAGGGTGTGCTACACTATTGGAGTTTCAGTAATTGAGTGTGTGCTGCACCATTGGACTGTCAGTAATTGAGGCTGTGCTGCACTATTGGAGTATCAGTAATTGAGGGTGTACTGCAATATTGGTGTGTCAGTAATTGAGGGTGTGCTGCAGTATTGTAGTGTCAGTAATTGAGGGTGAGCTGCAGTATTGGAGTGTCAGTATTTGCGTGTGCGCTGCACTATTGGAGTGTCAGTAATTTCGGTGTGCTGCACCATTGGAGTGTCAGTAATTGAGTGTGAGCTGCACTATTGGAGTGTCAGTAATTGAGGGTGAGCTGCACTATTGGAGTGTCAGTAATTGAGGGTGAGCTGCACTATTGGTGTGTCAGTAATTGAGGGTGTGCTACACTATTGGAGTGTCAGTAATTGAGGGTGTGCTGCAATATTGGAGTGTCAGAAATTGAGGGTGTGCTGCACTTTTGGAGTGTCAGTAATTGAGGTTGTGCAGCACTATTGGAGTATCAGTAATTGAGGGTGTGCTGCAATATTGGTGTGTCAGTAATTGAGGGTGAAGTGCACGATTGTAGTGTCAGTAATTGAGTGTGTGCTGCACTATTGGAGTGTCAGTATTTGAGTTTGTGCTGCACTATTGGAGTATCAGTAATTGAGGGTGTGCTGCACCATTGGAAATTCAGTAATTGAGGGTGAGCTGCACTATTGTAGTGCCAGTAATTGAGGGTGCGCTGCACTATTGTAGTGTCAGTAATTGAGGGTGCGCTGCACTATTGGAGTGTCAGTAATTGAGGGTGTGCTGCACTATTGGAGTGTCAGTAATTGAGGGTGTGCTGCCCTATTGGAGTGTCAGTAATTGAGGGTGTGCTGCACTATTGGAGTGTCAGTAATTGAGTGTGTGCTGCACTATTGGAGAGTCAGTAATTGAGTGTGTGCTGCAATATTGGAGTGTCAATAATTGAGGGTGTGCTGCACTATTGGAGTGTCAGTAATTGAGTGTGTGCTGCACTATTGGAGTGTCAATAATTGAGGGTGTGCTGCACTATTGGAGTGTCAGTAATTGAGGGTGTGCTGCAATATTGGAGTGTCAGTAATTGAGGGTGTGCTGGACTATTGGTGTGTCAGTAATTGAGGGTGTGCTGCAATATTGGAGAGTCAGTCATTGAGGGTGTGCTGCAATATTGGAGTGTCAGTTATTGAGGGTGTGCTGCAGTATTGGAGTGTCAGTAATTGAGGATGAGCTGCACTATTGGAGTGTCAGTAATTGAGGGTGTGCTGCAATATTGGATTGTCAGTAATTTTGGGTGAGCTGCACTATTGGAGTGTCAGTAATTTTGGGTGTGCTTCATATTGCAGTGTCAGTAATTGAGGGTGTGCTGCACTATTGGAGTGTCAGTAATTGAGGGTGTGCTGCACTACTGGTGTGTCAGTAATTGAGGGTGTGCTGCAATATTGGAGTGTCAGTAATTGAGGGTGTGCTGCACTATTGGAGTGTCAGTAATTGAAGGCGAGCTGCACTATTGGAGTGTCAGTAATTGAGGGTGTGCTGCACTACTGGATTGTCATTAATTGAGGGTGTGCTGCACTATTGGAGTGTCAGTAATTGAGGGTGTGCTACACTATTGGAGTGTCAGTAATTGAGTGTGTGCTGCACCATTGGAGTTTCAGTAATTGAGGCTGTGCTGCACTATTGGAGTATCAGTAATTGAGGGTGTACTGCAAGATTGTAGTGTCCGTAATTGAGGGTGTGCTGCAATATTGGTGTGTCAATAATTGAGGGTGAAGTGCACGATTGTAGTGTCAGTAATTGAGTGTGTGCTGCACTATTGGAGTGTCAGTATTTGAGTTTGTGCTGCACTATTGGAGTATCAGTAATTGAGGGTGTGCTGCACCATTGGAGTGTCAGTAATTGAGGGTGAGCTGCACTATTGTAGTGCCAGTAATTGAGGGTGCGCTGCACTATTGTAGTGTCAGTAATTGAGGGTGCGCTGCACTATTGGAGTGTCAGTAATTGAGGGTGTGCTGCACTATTGGAGTGTCAGTAATTGAGGGTTTGCTACTCTATTGGAGTGTCAGTAATTGAGTGTGTGCTGCAATATTGGAGTGTCAGTAATTGAGGGTGTGCTGCAATATTGGAGAGTCAGTCATTGAGGGTGTGCTGCAATATCGGAGTGTCAGTAATTGAGGGTGTGCTGCAGTATTGGAGTGTCAGTAATTGAGGATGGGCTGCACTATTGGAGTGTCAGTAATTGAGGGTGTGCTGCAATATTGGATTGTCAGTAATTTTGGGTGAGCTGCACTATTGGAGTGTCAGTAATTTTGGGTGTGCTGCATATTGCAGTGTCAGTAATTGAGGGTGTGCTGCACTATTGGAGTGTCAGTAATTGAGGGTGTGCTGCACTACTGGTGTGTCAGTAATTGAGGGTGTGCTGCAATATTGGAGTGTCAGTAATTGAGGGTGTGCTGCACTATTGGAGTGTCAGTAATTGAAGGCGAGCTGCACTATTGGAGTGTCAGTAATTGAGGGTGTGCTGCACTACTGGATTGTCATTAATTGAGGGTGTGCTGCACTATTGGAGTGTCAGTAATTGAGGGTGTGCTACACTATTGGAGTGTCAGTAATTGAGTGTGTGCTGCAACATTGGAGTGTCAGTAATTGAGGCTGTGCTGCACTATTGGAGTATCAGTAATTGAGGGTGTACTGCAAGATTGTAGTGTCCGTAATTGAGGGTGTGCTGCACTATTGGAGTGTCAGTAATAGATGGTGCGCAGCACTATTGGAGTGTCAGTAATTGAGGGTGTGCTGCACTATTGGAGTGTCAGTAATTGAGGGTGCGCTGCACTATTGGTGTGTCAGTAATAGATGGTGCGCAGCACTATTGGAGTGTCAGTAATTGAGGGTGTGCTGCACTATTGGAGTGTCAGTAATTGAGGGTGCGCTGCACTATTGGAGTGTCAGTAATTGAGGGTGTGTTGCAGTATTGTAGTGCCAGTAATTGCGGGTGAGCTGCACTACTGGAGTGTCAGTATTTGAGTGTGCACTGCACTATTGGAGTGTCAGTAATTGAGGGCGAGCTGCACTATTGGAGTGTCAGTAATTGAGGATGTGCTGCACTACTTGATTGTCATTAATTGAGGGTGTGCTGCACTATTGGAGTGTCAGTAATTGAGGGTGTGCTGCACTATTGGAGTTGCAGTAATTGAGGGTGTGCTACACTATTGGAGTGTCAGTAATTGAGTGTGTGCTGCACCATTAGAGTGTCAGTAATTGAGGCTGTGCTGCACTATTGTAGTATCAGTAATTGAGGGTGTGCTGCAATATTGGAGTGTCAGTTTTTGAGGGTGAGCTGCACTATTGTAGTGTCCATAATTGAGTGTGCGCTGCACTATTGGAGTGTCAGTAATTGATGGTGCGCTGCACTATTGGAGTGTCAGTAATTGAGGGTGTGCTGCAGTATTGTACTGTCACTAATTGAGGGTTGGCTGCAGTATTGGAGTGTCAGTATTTGCGTGTGCGCTGCACCATTGGAGTGTCAGTAATTTCGGTGTGCTGCACCATTGGAGTGTCAGTAATTGAGGGTGAGCTGCACTATTGGAGTGTCAGTAATTGAGGGTGTGCTGCACTATTGGAGTGTCAGTAATTGAGGGTGAGCTGCACTATTGGAGTGTCAGTAATTGAGGGTGAGCTGCACTATTGGAGTGTCAGTAATTGAGGGTGTGCTACACTATTGGAGTTTCAGTAATTGAGGGTGTGCTGCACTATTGGAGTGTCAGAAACTGAGGGTGTGCTGCACTTTTGGAGTGTCAGTAATTGAGGTTGTGCAGCACTATTGGTGTATCAGTAATTGAGGGTGTGCTGCAATATTGGTGTGTCAGTAATTGAGGGTGAAGTGCACGATTGTAGTGTCAGTAATTGAGTGTGTGCTGCACTATTGGAGTGTCAGTATTTGAGTTTGTGCTGCACTATTGGAGTATCAGTAATTGAGGGTGTGCTGCACCATTGGAGTGTCAGTAATTGAGGGTGAGCTGCACTATTGTAGTGCCAGTAATTGAGGGTGCGCTGCACTATTATAGTGTCAGTAATTGAGGGTGCGCTGCACTATTGGAGTGTCAGTAATTGAGGGTGTGCTTCACTATTGGAGTGTCAGTAATTGAGGGTGTGCTGCACTATTGGAGTGTCAGTAATTGAGGGTTTGCTACTCTATTGGAGTGTCAGTAATTGAGTGTGTGCTGCAATATTCGAGTGTCAGTAATTGAGGTTGTGCTGCAGTATTGGAGTGTCAGTAATTGAGGGTGTGCTGCAATATTGGAGTGTCAGTAATTGAGGGTGTGCTGGACTATTGGTGTGTCAGTAATTGAGGGTGTGCTGCAATATTGGAGAGTCAGTCATTGAGGGTGTGCTACAATATTGGAGTGTCAGTAATTGAGGGTGTGCTGCAGTATTGGAGTGTCAGTAATTGAGGATGAGCTGCACTATTGGAGTGTCAGTAATTGAGGGTGTGCTGCAATATTGGATTGTCAGTAATTTTGGGTGAACTGCACTATTGGAGTGTCAGTAATTTTGGGTGTGCTGCATATTGCAGTGTCAGTAATTGAGGGTGTGCTGCACTATTGGAGTGTCAGTAATTGAGTGTGTGCTGCACTACTGGTGTGTCAGTAATTGAGGGTGTGCTGCAATATTGGAGTGTCAGTAATTGAGGGTGTGCTGCACTATTGGAGTGTCAGTAATTGAAGGCGAGCTGCACTATTGGAGTGTCAGTAATTGAGGGTGTGCTGCACTACTGGATTGTCATTAATTGTGGGTGTGCTGCACTATTGGAGTGTCAGTAATTGAGGGTGTGCTACACTATTGGAGTGTCAGTAATTGAGTGTGTGCTGCACCATTGGAGTGTCAGTAATTGAGGCTGTGCTGCACTATTGGAGTATCAGTAATTGAGGGTGTACTGCAAGATTGTAGTGTCCGTAATTGAGGGTGCGCTGCACTATTGGAGTGTCAGTAATAGATGGTGCGCAGCACTATTGGAGTGTCAGTAATTGAGGGTGTGCTGCACTATTGGAGTGTCAGTAATTGAGGGTGCGCTGCACTATTGGAGTGTCAGTAATTGAGGGTGTGTTGCAGTATTGTAGTGTCAGTAATTGCGGCTGAGCTGCACTATTGGAGTGTCAGTATTTGAGTGTGCACTGCACTATTGGAATGTCAGTAATTGAGGGCGAGCTGCACTATTGGAGTGTCAGTAATTGAGGATGTGCTGCACTACTTGATTGTCATTAATTGAGGGTGTGCTGCACTATTGGAGTGTCAGTAATTGAGGTTGTGCTGCACTATTGGAGTGGCAGTAATTGAGGGTGTGCTACACTATTGGAGTGTCAGTAATTGAGTGTGTGCTGCACCATTGGAGTGTCAGTAATTGAGGCTGTGCTGCACTATTGGAGTATCAGTAATTGAGGGTGTGCTGCAATATTGGTGTGTCAGTTTTTGAGGGTGAGCTGCACTATTGTAGTGTCCATAATTGAGTGTGCGCTGCACTATTGGAGTGTCAGTAATTGATGGTGCTCTGCACTATTGGAGTGTCAGTAATTGAGGGTGAGCTGCAGTATTGGAGTGTCAGAATTTGCGTGTGCGCTGCGCTATTGGAGTGTCAGTAATTTCGGTGTGCTGCACCATTGGAGTGTCAGTAATTGAGTGTGAGCTGCACTATTGCAGTGTCAGTAATTGAGGGTGAGCTGCACTATTGGAGTGTCAGTAATTGAGGGTGAGCTGCACTATTGGTGTGTCAGTAAATGAGGGTGTGCTACACTATTGGAGTGTCAGTAATTGAGGGTGTGCTGCACTATTGGAGTGTCAGAAATTGAGGGTGTGCTGCACTTTTGGAGTGTCAGTAATTGAGGTTGTGCAGCACTATTGGAGTATCAGTAATTGAGGGTGTGCTGCAAAATTGGTGTGTCAGTAATTGAGGGTGAAGTGCACGATTGTAGTGTCAGTAATTGAGTGTGTGCTGCACTATTGGAGTGTCAGTATTTGAGTTTGTGCTGCACTATTGGAGTATCAGTAATTGAGGGTGTGCTGCACCATTGGAGTGTCAGTAATTGAGGGTGAGCTGCACTATTGTAGTGCCAGTAATTGAGGGTGCGCTGCACTATTGTAGTGTCAGTAATTGAGGGTGCGCTGCACTATTGGAGTGTCAGTAATTGAGGGTGTGCTTCACTATTGGAGTGTCAGTAATTGAGTGTGTGCTGCACTATTGGAGTGTCAATAATTGAGGGTGTGCTGCACTATTGGAGTGTCAGTAATTGAGGGTTTGCTACTCTATTGGAGTGTCAGTAATTGAGTGTCTGCTGCAATTATGGAGTGTCAGTAATTGAGGGTGTGCTGCTGTATTGGAGTGTCAGTAATTGAGGGTGTGCTGCAATATTGGAGTGTCAGTAATTGAGGGTGTGCTGGACTATTGGTGTGTCAGTAATTGAGGGTGTGCTGCAATATTGGAGAGTCAGTCATTGAGGGTGTGCTGCAATATTGGAGTGTCATTAATTGAGGGTGTGCTGCAGTATTGGAGTGTCAGTAATTGAGGATGATCTGCACTATTGGTGTGTCAGTAATTGAGGGTGTGCTGCAATATTGGATTGTCAGTAATTTTGGGTGAGCTGCACTATTGGAGTGTCAGTAATTTTGGGTGTGCTGCATATTGCAGTGTCAGTAATTGAGGGTGTGCTGCACTATTGGAGTGTCAGTAATTGAGGGTGTGCTGCACTACTGGTGTGTCAGTAATTGAGGGTGTGCTGCAATATTGGAGTGTCAGTAATTGAGGGTGTGCTGCACTATTGGAGTGTCAGTAATTGAGGGTGTGCTGCACTACTGGATTGTCATTAATTGAGGGTGTGCTGCACTATAGGAGTGTCAGTAATTGAGGGTGAGCTGCACTATTGGAGTGTCAGTAATTGAGGGTGTGCTACACTATTGGAGTGTCAGTAATTGAGTGTGTGCTGCACCATTGGAGTGTCAGTAATTGAGGCTGTGCTGCACTATTGGAGTATCAGTAATTGAGGGTGTGCTGCACTATTGGAGTATCAGTAATAGATGGTGCGCAGCACTATTGGAGTGTCAGTAATTGAGGGTGTGCTGCACTATTGGAGTGTCAGTAATTGAGGGTGCGCTGCACTATTGGAGTGTCAGTAATTGAGGGTGTGTTGCAGTATTGTAGTGTCAGTAATTGCGGGTGAGCTGCACTACTGGAGTGTCAGTATTTGAGTGTGCACTGCACTATTGGAGTGTCAGTAATTGAGGGCGAGCTGCACTATTGGAGTGTCAGTAATTGTGGATGTGCTGCACTACTTGATTGTCATTAATTGAGGGTGTGCTGCACTATTGGAGTGTCAGTAATTGAGGGTGTGCTGCACTATTGGAGTGGCAGTAATTGAGGGTGTGCTACACTATTGGAGTGTCAGTTTTTGAGTGTGTGCTGCACCATTGGAGTGTCAGTAATTGAGGCTGTGATGCACTATTGGAGTGTCAGTAATTGAGGGTGTGCTGCAATATTGGAGTGTCAGTTTTTGAGCGTGAGCTGCACTATTGTAGTGTCCATAATTGAGTGTGCGCTGCACTATTGGAGTGTCAGTAATTGATGGTGCGCTGCAATATTGGAGTGTCAGTAATTGAGGGTGTGCGGCAGTATTGTACTGTCACTAATTGAGGGTTGGCTGCAGTATTGGAGTGTCAGTATTTGCGTGTGCGCTGCACCATTGGAGTGTCAGTAATTTCGGTGTGCTGCACCATTGGAGTGTCAGTAATTGAGGGTGAGCTGCACTATTGGAGTGTCAGTAATTGAGGGTGTGCTGCACTATTGGAGTGTCAGTAATTGAGGGTGAGCTGCACTATTGGAGTGTCAGTAATTGAGGGTGTGCTACACTATTGGATTGTCAGTAATTGAGGGTGTGCTGCACTATTGGAGTGTCAGAAATTGAGGGTGTGCTGCACTTTTGGAGTGTCAGTAATTGAGGTTGTGCAGCACTATTGGTGTATCAGTAATTGAGGGTGTGCTGCAATATTGGTGTGTCAGTAATTGAGGGTGAAGTGCACGATTGTAGTGTCAGTAATTGAGTGTGTGCTGCACTATTGGAGTGTCAGTATTTGAGTTTGTGCTGCACTATTGGAGTATCAGTAATTGAGGGTGTGCTGCGATATTGGTGTGTCAGTAATTGAGGGTGAAGTGCACGATTGTAGTGTCAGTAATTGAGTGTGTGCTGCACTATTGGAGTGTCAGTATTTGAGTTTGTTCTGCACTATTGGAGTATCAGTAATTGAGGGTGTGCTGCACCATTGGAGTGTCAGTAATAGATGGTGCGCAGCACTATTGGAGTGTCAGTAATTGAGGGTGTGCTGCACTATTGGAGTGTCAGTAATTGAGGGTGCGCTGCACTATTGGAGTGTCAGTAATTGAGGGTGTGTTGCAGTATTGTAGTGTCAGTAATTGCGGGTGAGCTGCACTACTGGAGTGTCAGTATTTGAGTGTGCACTGCACTATTGGAGTGTCAGTAATTGAGGGCGAGCTGCACTATTGGAGTGTCAGTAATTGTGGATGTGCTGCACTACTTGATTGTCATTAATTGAGGGTGTGCTGCACTATTGGAGTGTCAGTAATTGAGGGTGTGCTGCACTATTGGAGTGGCAGTAATTGAGGGTGTGCTACACTATTGGAGTGTCAGTAATTGAGTGTGTGCTGCACCATAAGAGTGTCAGTAATTGAGGCTGTGCTGCACTATTGGAGTGTCAGTAATTGAGGGTGTGCTGCAATATTGGAGTGTCAGTTTTTGAGGGTGAGCTGCACTATTGTAGTGTCCATAATTGAGTGTGCGCTGCACTATTGGAGTGTCAGTAATTGATGGTGCGCTGCACTATTGGAGTGTCAGTAATTGAGGGTGTGCGGCAGTATTGTACTGTCACTAATTGAGGGTTGGCTGCAGTATTGGAGTGTCAGTATTTGCGTGTGCGCTGCACCATTGGAGTGTCAGTAATTTCGGTGTGCTGCACCATTGGAGTGTCAGTAATTGAGGGTGAGCTGCAGTTTTGGAGTGTCAGTAATTGAGGGTGTGCTGCACTATTGGAGTGTCAGTAATTGAGGGTGAGCTGCACTATTGGAGTGTCAGTAATTTAGGGTGTGCTGCACTATTGGATTGTCAGTAATTGAGGGTGTGCTGAACTATTGGAGTGTCAGAAATTGAGGGTGTGCTGCACTTTTGGAGTGTCAGTAATTGAGGTTGTGCAGCACTATTGGTGTATCATTAATTGAGGGTGTGCTGCAATATTGGTGTGTCAGTAATTGAGGGTGAAGTGCACGATTGTAGTGTCAGTAATTGAGTGTGTGCTGCACTATTGGAGTGTCAGTATTTGAGTTTGTGCTGCACTATTGGAGTATCAGTAATTGAGGGTGTGCTGCGATATTGGTGTGTCAGTAATTGAGGGTGAAGTGCACGATTGTAGTGTCAGTAATTGAGTGTGTGCTGCACTATTGGAGTGTCAGTATTTGAGTTTGTGCTGCACTATTGGAGTATCTGTAATTGAGGGTGTGCTGCACCATTGGAGTGTCAGTAATTGAGGGTGAGCTGCACTATTGTAGTGTCAGTAATTGAGGGTGCGCTGCACTATTGGAGTGTCAGTAATTGAGGGTGTGCTTCACTATTGGAGTGTCAGTAATTGAGTGTGTGCTGCACTATTGGAGTGTCAATAATTGAGGGTGTGCTGCACTATTGTAGTGTCAGTAATTGAGGGTTTGCTACTCTATTGGAGTGTCAGTAATTGAGTGTGTGCTGCAATATTTGAGTGTCAGTAATTGAGGGTGTGCTGCAGTATTGGAGTGTCAGTAATTGAGGGTGTGCTGCAATATTGGAGTGTCAGTAATTGAGGGTGTGCTGGACTATTGGTGTGTCAGTAATTGAGGGTGTGCTGCAATATTGGAGAGTCAGTCATTGAGGGTGTGCTGCAATATTGGAGTGTCAGTAATTGAGGGTGTGCTGCAGTATTGGAGTGTCAGTAATTGAGGATGAGCTGCACTATTGGAGTGTCAGTAATTGAGGGTGTGCTGCAATATTGGATTGTCAGTAATTTTGGGTGAGCTGCACTATTGGAGTGTCAGTAATTTTGGGTGTGCTGCATATTGCAGTGTCAGTAATTGAGGGTGTGCTGCACTACTGGAGTGTCAGTAATTGAGGGTGTGCTGCACTACTGGTGTGTCATTAATTGAGGGTGTGCTGCAATATTGGAGTGTCAGTAATTGAGGGCGTGCTGCACTATTGGAGTGTCAGTAATTGAAGGCGAGCTGCACTATTGGAGTGTCAGTAATTGAGGGTGTGCTGCACTACTGGATTGTCATTAATTGAGGGTGTGCTGCACTATTGGAGTGTCATTAATTGAGGGTGTGCTACACTATTGGAGTGTCAGTAATGGAGTGTGTGCTGCACCATTGGAGTGTCAGTAATTGAGGCTGTGCTGCACTATTGGAGTATCAGTAATTGATAGTGTACTGCAATATTGGCGTGTCAGTAATTGAGGGTGAGCTGCACTATTGTAGTGTCCATTATTGAGTGTGCGCTGCACTATTGGAGTGTGAGTAATTGATTGTGCGCTGCACTATTGGAGTGTCAGTAATTGAGGGTGAGCTGCACTATTGGACTGACAGTAACTGAGGGTGTGCTACACTATTGGAGTGTCAGTAATTGAGGGTGTGCTGCACTATTGGAGTGTCAGAAATTGAGGGTGTGCTGCACTTTTGGAGTGTCAGTAATTGAGGTTGTGCTGCGCTATAGGAGTATCAGTAATTGACGGTGTGCTGCAATATTGGTGTGTCAGTAATTGAGTGTGAAGTGCACGATTGTTGTGTCAGTAATTGAGTCTGTGCTGCACTATTGGAGTGTCAGTAATTGAGGTTGTGCTGCACTATTGGAGTACCAGTCATTGAGGGTGTGCTGCACTATTGGAGTGTCAGTAACTGAGGGTGAAGTGCACTATTGTAGTGTCTGTAATTGAGAGTGTGCTGCACTATTAGAGTGTCAGTAATTGAGGGTGCGCTGCAATATTGGAGTGTCAGTAATTGAGGGCGTGCTGCAGTATTGTAGTCAGTAATTGAGGGTGAGCTGCACTATTGGAGTGTCAGTATTTGAGTGTGCGCTGCACTATTGGAGTGTCAGTAATTGAGGGTTGCTGCAATATTGGAGTGTCAGTTATTGAGGGTGTGCTGCACTATTGGAGTGTCAGTAATTGAGGGTGTGCTACACTATTGCAGTGTCAGTAATTGAGTGTGTGCTGCACTATTGGAGTGTCAGTAATTGAGGATGTGCTGCACTATTGGAGTGTCAGTAATTGAGGGTGTGCTACACTATTGGAGTGTCAGTAATTGAGTTTGTACTGCACAATTGGAGAGTCAGTAATTGAGGCTGTGCTGCACTATTGGAGTATCAGTAATTGAGGGTGTGCTGCAATATTGGAGTGTCAGTTTTTGAGGGTGAGCTGCACTATTGTAGTGTCCGTAATTGAGTGTGCGCTGCACTATTGGAGCGTCAGTAATTGATGGTGCGCTGCAATATTGCACTGTCAGTAATTGAGGGTGTGCTGCAATATTGTAGTGTCAGTAATTGAGGGTGTGCTGCACTATTGGAGTGTCAGTATTTGCGTGTGCGCTGCACTGCTGGATTGTCAGTTATTTCGGTGTGCTGCACCATTGGAGTGTCAGTAATTGAGGGTGAGCTGCAGCATTGGAGTGTCAGTAATTGAGGGTGAGCTGCACTATTGGAGTGTCAGTAATTGAGGGTGAGCTGCACTATTGGAGTGTCAGTAATTGAGGGAGTGCTACACTATTGGAGTGTCAGTAATAGAGGGTGTGCTGCACTATTGGAGTGTCAGTAATAGAGGGTGTGCTGCACTATTGGAGTGTCACTAATTGAGGGTGTGCTGCACTATTGGAGTGTCAGAAATTGAGGGTGTGCTGCACTTTTGGAGTGTCAGTAATTGAGGTTGTGCAGCACTATTGGATTATCAGTAATTGAGGGTGTGCTGCAATATTGGTGTGTCAGTAATTGAGGGTGAAGTGCACGATTGTAGTGTCAGTAATTGAGTGTGTGCTGCACTATTGGAGTGTCAGTATTTGATTTTGTGCTGCACTATTGGAGTATCAGGAATTGAGGGTGTGCTGCACTATTGGAGTGTCAGTAATTGAGGGTGTGCTGCACTATTGTAGTGTCTGTAATTGAGAGTGTGCTGCACTATTAGTGTGTCAGTAATTGAGGGTGTGCTGCACTATTGTAGTGTCAGTTATTGAGGGTGTGCTGCACCATTGAAGTGTCAGTAATTGAGGGTGAGCTGCACTATGGTAGTGTCAGTAATTGAGGGTGCGGTGCACTATTGGAGTGTCAGTAATTGAGGGTGTCCAGCAGTATTGTAGTGTCAGTAATTGCGGGTGAGCTGCACTACTGGAGTGTCAGTATTTGAGTGTGCACTGCACTATTGGAGTGTCAGTAATTGAGGGCGAGCTGCACTATTGGAGTGTCAGTAATTGAGGATGTGCTGCACTACTTGATTGTCATTAACTGAGGGTGTGCTGCACTATTGGAGTGTCAGTAATTGAGGGTGTGCTACACTATTGGAGTGTCAGTAATTGAGTGTGTGCTGCACCATTGGAGTGTCAGTAATTGAGGCTGTGCTGCACTATTGGAGTATCAGTAATTGAGGATGTGCTGCGCTATTGTAGTGTCTGTAATTGAGTGTGCGCTGCACTATTGGAGTGTCAGTAATTGAGGGTGTGCTGCAGTATTGTAGTGTCATTAATTGAGGGTGAGCTGCACTATTGGAGTGTCAGTATTTGAGTGTGCGCTGCACTATTAGAGTGTCAGTAATTTCGGTGTGCTGCACCATTGGAGTGTTAGTAATTGAGGGTGAGCTGCACTATTGGAGTGTCAGTAATTGAGGGTGAGCTGCACTATTGGAGTGTCAGTAATTGAGGGTGAGCTGCACTATTGGAGTGTCAGTAATTGAGGGTGTGCTACAATATTGGAGTGTCAGTAACTGAGGGTGTGCTGCACTATTGGAGTGTCAGTAATTGAGGTTGTGCTGCTTTATTGGAGTATCAGTAATTGAGGGTGTGCTGGAACATTGGTGCGTCAGTAATTGAGGGTGAAGTGCACGATTGTAGTGTCAGTAATTGAGTCTGTGCTGCACTATTGGAGTGTCAGTAATTGATGTTGTGCTGCACTATTGGAGCATCAGTAATTGAGGGTGTGCTGCACTATTGGAGTGTCAGTAATTGAGGGTGTGCTGCAATATTGGATTGTCAGTAATTTTGGGTGAGCTGCACTCTTGGAGTGTCAGTAATTTTGGGTGTGCTGCATATTGCAGTGTCAGTAATTGAGGGTGTGCTGCACTATTGGAGTGTCAGTAATTGAGGGTGTGCTGCACTACTGGTGTGTCAGTAATTGAGGGTGTGCTGCAATATTGGTCTGTCAGTAATTGAGGGTGTGCTGCTCTATTGGAGTATCAGTAATTGAAGGCGAGCTGCACTATTGGAGTGTCAGTAATTGAGGGTGTGCTGCACTACTGGATTGTCATTAATTGAGGGTGTGCTGCACTATTGGAGTGTCAGTAATTGAGGGTGTGCTACACTATTGGAGTGTCAGTAATTGAGTGTGTGCTTCACCATTGGAGTGTCAGTAATTGAGGCTGTGCTGCACTATTGGAGTGTCAGTAATTGAGGCTGTGCTGCACTATTGGAGTATCAGTAATTGAGGGTGTACTGCAAGATTGTAGTGTCCGTAATTGAGGGTGTGCTGCACTATTGGAGTGTCAGTAATAGATGGTGCGCAGCACTATTGGAGTGCCAGTAATTGAGGTTGTGCTGCACTATTGGAGTGTCAGTAATTGAGGGTGCGCTGAACTATTGGAGTGTCAGTAATTGAGGGTGTGCTGCAGTATTGTAGTGTCAGTAATTGCGGGTGAGCTGCACTACTGGAGTGTCAGTATTTGAGTGTGCACTGCACTATTGGAGTGTCAGTAATTGAGGGCGAGCTGCAATATTGGAGTGTCAGTAATTGAGGAAGTGCTGCACTACTTGATTGTCATTAATTGAGGGTGTGCTGCACTATTGGAGTGGCAGTAATTGAGGGTGTGCTGCACTATTGGAGTGGCAGTAATTGAGGGTGTGCTACACTATTGGAGTGTCAGTAATTGAGTGTGTGCTGCACCATTGGAGTGTCAGTAATTGAGGCTGTGCTGCACTATTGGAGTATCCGTAATTGAGGGTGTGCTGCAATATTGGAGTGTCAGTTTTTGAGGGTGAGCTGCACTATTGTAGTATCCATAATTGAGTGTGCGCTGCACTATTGGAGTGTCAGTAATTTCGGTGTGCTGCACCATTGGAGTGTCAGTAATTGAGGGTGACTACATTATTGGAGTGTCAGTAATTGAGGGTTTGCTGCACTATTGGAGTGTCAGTAATTGAGGGTGTGCTACTCTATTGGAGTGTCAGTAATTGAGGGTGTGCTGCACTATTGTAGTGTCAGTAATTGAGGTTGTGCTACACTATTGGAGTGTCAGTAATTGAGGGTGTGCTGCACTATTGGAGTGTCAGTAATTGAGGGTGTGCTGCGCTATTGGGGTGTCAGTAATTGAGGGGATGCTGCTGTATTGTAGTGTCAGTAATTGAGGGTGTGCTGCACTATTGGAGTGTCAGTAATTGAGGGTGTGCTGCACTATTGGAGTGTCAGTAATTGAGGGTGTGCTGCACCATTGGAGTGTCGGTAATTGAGGGTGAGCTGCAATATTGGAGTGTCAGTAATTGAGGGTGTGCTGCACTATTGCAGTGTCAGTAATTGGGGGTGTGCTGCACTATTGGAGTGTCAGTAATTGAGTGTGTGCTGCAATATTGGAGTGTCAGTAATTGAGTGTGTGCTGCAGTACTGGAGTGTCAGTAACTGAGGGTGTGCTGCACTACTGGTGTGTCAGTAATTGAGGGTGTGCTGCACTATTGTAGTGTAAGTAATAGAGGGTGTGCTGCACTGTTGGTGTGTCTGTAATTGAGGTTGTGATGCACTATTGGATTGTCAGTAATTGAGGGTGTGCTGCAATATTGGAGTGTCAGTAATTGTGGGTGAGCTGCACTATTGGAGTGTCAGTATTTTGGGTTTGCTGCATATTGCAGTGTCAGTAATTGAGGGTGTGCTGCTCTATTGGAGTGTCAGTAATTGAGGGTGTGCTGCACTATTGGAGTGTCAGTAATTGAGGATGTGCTGCAATATTGGAGTTTCAGTAATTGAGGGTGTGCTGCACTATTGGAGTGTCAGTAATTGAGGCCGAGCTGCACTATTGGAGTGTCAGTAATTGAGGATGTGCTGCACTACTTGATTGTCATTAATTGAGGGTGTGCTGCACTATTGGAGTGTCAGTAATTGAGGGTGTGCTACACTATTGGAGTTTCAGTAATTGAGTGTGTGCTGCACCATTGGAGTGTCAGTAATTGAGGCTGTGCTGCACTATTGGAGTATCAGTAATTGAGGGTGTGCTGCAGTATTGTAGTGTCAGTAATTGAGGGTGAGCTGCAGTATTGGAGTGTCAGTATTTGCGTGTGCGCTGCACTAGTGGAGTGTCAGTAATTTCGGTGTGCTGCACCATTGGAGTGTCAGTAATTGAGTGTGAGCTGCACTATTGGAGTGTCAGTAATTGAGGGTGAGCTGCACTATTGGAGTGTCAGTAATTGAGGGTGAGCTGCACTATTGGTGTGTCAGTAATTGAGGGTGTGCTACACTATTGGAATGTCAGTAATTGAGGGTGTGCTGCACTATTGGAGTGTCAGAAATTGAGGGTGTGCTGCACTTTTGGAGTGTCAGTAATTGAGGGTGTGCAGCACTATTGGAGTATCAGTAATTGAGGGTGTGCTGCAATATTGGTGTGTCAGTAATTGAGGGTGAAGTGCACGATTGTAGTGTCAGTAATTGAGTGTGTGCTGCACTATTGGAGTGTCAGTATTTGAGTTTGTGCTGCACTATTGGAGTATCAGTAATTGAGGGTGTGCTGCACCATTGGAGTGTCAGTAATTGAGGGTGAGCTGCACTATTGTAGTGCCAGTAATTGAGGGTGCGCTGCACAATTGTAGTGTCAGTAATTGAGGGTGCGCTGTACTATTGGAGTGTCAGTAATTGAGGGTGTGCTTCACTATTGGAGTGTCAGTAATTGAGTGTGTGCTGCACTATTGGAGTGTCAATAATTGAGGGTGTGCTGCACTATTGGAGTGTCAGTAATTGAGGGTTTGCTACTCTATTGGAGTGTCAGTAATTGAGTGTGTGCTGCAATATTGGAGTGTCAGTAATTGAGGGTGTGCTGCAGTATTGGAGTGTCAGTAATTGAGGGTGTGCTGCAATATTGGAGTGTCAGTAATTGAGGGTGTGCTGGACTATTGGTGTGTCAGTAATTGAGGGTGAGCTGCAATATTGGAGAGTCAGTCATTGAGGGTGTGCTGCAATATTGGAGTGTCAGTAATTGAGGGTGTGCTGCAGTATTGGAGTGTCAGTAATTGAGGATGAGCTGCACTATTGGAGTGTCAGTAATTGAGGGTGTGCTGCAATATTGGATTGTCAGTAATTTTGGGTGAGCTGCACTATTGGAGTGTCAGTAATTTTGGGTGTGCTGCATATTGCAGTGTCAGTAATTGAGGGTGTGCTGCACTATTGGAGTGTCAGTAATTGAGGGTGTGCTGCACTATTGGAGTGTCAGTAATTGAGGGTGTGCTGCACTATTGGAGTGTCAGTAATTGAGGGTGTGCTGCACTACTGGTGTGTCAGTAATTGAGGGTGTGCTGCAATATTGGAGTGTCAGTAATTGAGGGTGTACTGCACTATTGGAGTGTCAGTAATTGAAGGCGAGCTGCACTCTTGGAGTGTCAGTAATTGAGGCTGTGCTGCACTATTGGAGTGTCAGTAATTGAGTGTGTGCTGCACTATTGGAGTGTCAGTAATTGAGGGTGTGCTACACTATTGGAGTGTCAGTAATTGAGTGTGTGCTGCACCATTGGAGTGTCAGTAATTGAGGCTGTGCTGCACTATTGGAGTATCAGTAATTGATAGTGTACGGCAATATTGGCGTGTCAGTAATTGAGGGTGAGCTGCACTATTGTAGTGTCCATTATTGAGTGTGCGCTGCACTATTGGAGTGTGAGTAATTGATGGTGCGCTGCACTATTGGAGTGTCAGTAATTGAGTGTGAGCTGCACTATTGGACTGTCAGTAACTGAGGGTGTGCTACACTATTGGATTGTCAGTAATTGAGGGTGTGCTGCACTATTGGAGTGTCAGAAATTGAGGGTGAGCTGCACTTTTGGAGTGTCAGTAATTGAGGTTGTGCTGCGCTATAGGAGTATCAGTAATTGAGGGTGTGCTGCAATATTGGTGTGTCAGCAATTGAGTGTGAAGTGCACGATTGTAGTGTCAGTAATTGAGTCTGTGCTGCACTATTGGAGTGTCAGTAATTGAGGTTGTGCTGCACTATTGGAGTACCAGTCATTGAGGGTGTGCTGCAATATTGGTGTGTCAGTAATTGAGGGTGAAGTGCACTATTGTAGTGTCTGTAATTGAGAGTGTGCTGCACTATTAGAGTGTCAGTAATTGAGGGTGCGCTGCAATATTGGAGTGTCAGTAATTGAGGGCGTGCTGCAGTATTGTAGTCAGTAATTGAGGGTGAGCTGCACTATTGGAGTGTCAGTATTTGAGTGTGCGCTGCACTACTGGAGTGTCAGTAATTGAGGGTTGCTGCAATATTGGAGTGTCAGTTATTGAGGGTGTGCTGCACTATTGGAGTGTCAGTAATTGAGGGTGTGCTACACTATTGCAGTGTCAGTAATTGAGTGTGTGCTGCACTATTGGAGTGTCAGTAATTGAGGATGTGCTGCACTATTGGAGTGTCAGTAATTGAGGGTGTGCTACACTATTGGAGTGTCAGTAATTGAGTTTGTACTGCACAATTGGAGAGTCAGTAATTGAGGCTGTGCTGCACTATTGGAGTATCAGTAATTGAGGGTGTGCTGCAATATTGGAGTGTCAGTTTTTGAGGGTGAGCTGCACTATTGTAGTGTCCGTAATTGAGTGTGCGCTGCACTATTGGAGTGTCAGTAATTGATGGTGCGCTGCAATATTGGAGTGTCAGTAATTGAGGGTGAGCTGCAGCATTGGAGTGTCAGTAATTGAGGGTGAGCTGCACTATTGGAGTGTCAGTAATTGAGGGTGAGCTGCACTATTGGAGTGTCAGTAATTGAGGGAGTGCTACACTATTGGACTGTCAGTAATAGAGGGTGTGCTGCACTATTGGAGTGTCAGTAATAGAGGGTGTGCTGCACTATTGGAGTGTCACTAATTGAGGGTGTGCTGCACTATTGGAGTGTCAGAAATTGAGGGTGTGCTGCACTTTTGGAGTGTCAGTAATTGAGGTTGTGCAGCACTATTGGATTATCAGTAATTGAGGGTGTGCTGCAACATTGGTGTGTCAGTAATTGAGGGTGAAGTGCACGATTGTAGTGTCAGTAATTGAGTGTGTGCTGCACTATTGGAGTGTCAGTATTTGATTTTGTGCTGCACTATTGGAGTATCAGGAATTGAGGGTGTGCTGCACTATTGGAGTGTCAGTAATTGAGGGTGTGCTGCACTACTGTAGTGTCTGTAATTGAGAGTGTGCTGCACTATTAGTGTGTCAGTAATTGAGGGTGTGCTGCACTATTGGAGTGTCAGTTATTGAGGGTGTGCTGCACCATTGGAGTGTCAGTAATTGAGGGTGAGCTGCACTATGGTAGTGTCAGTAATTGAGGGTGCGCTGCACTATTGGAGTGTCAGTAATTGAGGGTGTGCTGCAGTATTGTAGTGTCAGTAATTGCGGGTGAGCTGCACTACTGGAGTGTCAGTATTTGAGTGTGCACTGCACTATTGGAGTGTCAGTAATTGAGGGCGAGCTGCACTATTGGAGTGTCAGTAATTGAGGATGTGCTGCACTACTTGATTGTCATTAACTGAGGGTGTGCTGCACTATTGGAGTGTCAGTAATTGAGGGTGTGCTACACTATTGGAGTGTCAGTAATTGAGTGTGTGCTGCACCATTGGAGTGTCAGTAATTGAGGCTGTGCTGCACTATTGGAGTATCAGTAATTGAGGGTGTGCTGCGCTATTGGAGTGTCGGTAATTGAGTGTGCGCTGCACTATTGGAGTGTCTGTAATTGATGGTGCGCTGCACTATTGGAGTGTCAGTAATTGAGGGTGTGCTGCACTATTGGAGTGTCAGTATTTGAGTATGCGCTGCACTATTGGAGTGTCAGTAATTTAGGTGTGCTGCACCATTGGAGTGTTAGTAATTGAGGGTGAGCTGCACTATTGGAGTGTCAGTAATTGAGGGTGAGCTGCACTATTGGAGTGTCAGTAATTGAGGGTGAGCTGCACTATTGGAGTGTCAGTAATTGAGGGTGTGCTACAATATTGGAGTGTCAGTAACTGAGGGTGTGCTGCACTATTGGAGTGTCAGTAATTGAGGGTGTGCTGCACTGTTGGAGTGTCAGTAATTGACGTTGTGCTGCACTATTGGAGTATCAGTAATTGAGGGTGTGCTGAAACATTGGTGTGTCAGTAATTGAGGTTGAAGTGCACGATTGTAGTGTCAGTAATTGAGTCTGTGCTGCACTATTGGAGTGTCAGTAATTGATGTTGTGCTGCACTATTGGAGTGTCAGTAATTGAGGGTGTGCTGCACTACTGGTGTGTCAGTAATTGAGGGTGTGCTGCAATATTGCTGTGTCAGTAATTGAGGGTGTGCTGCTCTATTGGAGTGTCAGTAATTGAAGGCGAGCTGCACTATTGGAGTATCAGTAATTGAGGGTGTGCTGCACTACTGGATTGTCATTAATTGAGGGTGTGCTGCACTATTGGAGTGTCATTATTTGAGGGTGTGCTACACTATTGGAGTGTCAGTAATTGAGTGTGTGCTGCACCATTGGAGTGTCAGTAATTGAGGCTGTGCTGCACTATTGGAGTATCAGTAATTGAGGGTGTACTGCAAGATTGTAGTGTCCGTAATTGAGGGTGTGCTGCACTATTGGAGTGTCAGTAATAGATGGTGCGCAGCACTATTGGAGTGTCAGTAATTGAGGGTGTGCTGCAGTATTGTAGTGTCAGTAATTGCGGGTGAGCTGCACTACTGGAATGTCAGTATTTGAGTGTGCACTGCACTATTGGAGTGTCAGTAATTGAGGGCGAGCTGCACTATTGGAGTGTCAGTAATTGAGGGTGTGCTGCACTATTGGAGTGGCAGTAATTGAGGGTGTGCTACACTATTGGAGTGTCAGTAATTGAGTGTGTGCTGCACCATTGGAGTGTCAGTAATTGAGGCTGTGCTGCACTATTGGAGTATCAGTAATTGAGGGTGTGCTGCAATATTGGAGTGTCAGTTTTTGAGGGTGAGATGCACTATTGTAGTGTCCATAATTGAGTGTGAGCTGCACTATTGGAGTGTCAGTAATTGATGGTGCGCTGCACTATTGGAGTGTCAGTAATTGAGGGTGTGCTGCAGTATTGTACTGTCACTAATTGAGGGTGAGCTGCAGTATTGGAGTGTCAGTATTTGCGTGTGCGCTGCACTATTGGAGTGTCAGTAATTTCGGTGTGCTGCACCATTGGAGTGTCAGTAATTGAGGGTGACTACATTATTGGAGTGTCAGTAATTGAGGGTTTGCTGCACTATTGGAGTGTCAGTAATTGAGGGTGTGCTACTCTATTGGAGTGTCAGTAATTGAGGGTGTGCTGCACTATTGTAGTGTCAGTAATTGAGGTTGTGCTACACTATTGGAGTGTCAGTAATTGAGGGTGTGCTGCACTATTGGAGTGTTATTAATTGAGGGTGTGCTGCGCTATTGGGGTGTCAGTAATTGAGGGTGTGCTGCTGTATTGTAGTGTCAGTAATTGAGGGTGTGCTGCACTATTGCAGTGTCAGTAATTGAGGGTGTGCTGCACTATTGCAGTGTCAGTAATTGAGGGTGTGCTGCACCATTGGAGTGTCAGTAATTGAGTGTGTGCTGCACTATTGGAGTATCAGTAATTGAGGGTGTGCTTCACTATTGGAGTGTCAGTTATTGAGTGTGTGCTTCACTATTGGAGTGTCAGTAATTGAGGGTGAGCTGCACTATTGGGGTGTCATTAATTGAGGTTGTGCTGCACTATTGGAGTGTCAGTAATTGAGTGTGTGCTGCAATATTGGAGTGTCAGTAATTGAGTGTGTGCTGCAGTACTGGAGTGTCAGTAACTGAGGGTGTGCTGCACTACTGGTGTGTCAGTAATTGAGGGTGTGCTGCACTATTGTAGTGTAAGTAATAGAGGGTGTGCTGCAATGTTGGTGTGTCTGTAATTGAGGTTGTGCTGCAATATTGGAGTGTCAGTAATTGAGGGTGTGCTGCAATATTGGAGTGTGAGTATTGAGGGTGTGCTGCACTATTGGATTGTCAGTAATTGAGGGTGTGCTGCAATATTGGAGTGTCAGTAATTGTGGGTGAGCTGCACTATTGGAGTGTCAGTAATTTTGGGTGTGCTGCATATTGCAGTGTCAGTAATTGAGGGTGTGCTGCTCTATTGGAGTGTCAGTAATTGAGGGTGTGCTGCACTATTGGAGTTTCAGTAATTGAGGGTCTGCTGCAATATTGGTGTGTCAGTAATTGAGGGTGTGATGCAGTATTGGAGTGTCAGTAATTGAGGGTGAGCTGCAGTATTGGAGTGTCAGTATTTGCGTGTGCGCTGCACTATTGGAGTGTCAGTAATGTCGGTGTGCTGCACCATTGGATTGTCAGTAATTGAGTGTGAGCTGCACTATTGGAGTGTCAGTAATTGAGGGTGAGCTGCACTATTGGAGTGTCAGTAATTGAGGGTGAGCTGCACTATTGGTGTGTCAGTAATTGAGGGTGTGCTACACTATTGGAGTGTCAGTAATTGAGGGTGTGCTGCACTATTGGAGTGTCTGAAATTGAGGGTGTGCTGCACTTTTGGAGTGTCAGTAATTGAGGTTGTGCAGCACTATTGGAGTATCAGTGGTTGAGGGTGTGCTGCAATATTGGTGTGTCAGTAATTGAGGGTGAAGTGCACGATTGTAGTGTCAGTAATTGAGTGTGTGCTGCACTATTGGAGTGTCAGTATTAGAGTTTGTGCTGCACTATTGGAGTATCAGTAATTGAGGGTGTGCTGCACCATTGGAGTGTCAGTAATTGAGGGTGTGCTGCACTATTGTAGTGCCAGTAATTGAGGGTGCGCTGCACTATTGTAGTGTCAGTAATTGAGGGTGCGCTGCACTATTGGAGTGTCAGTAATTGAGGGTGTGCTTCACTATTGGAGTGTCAGTAATTGAGTGTGTGCTGCACTATTGGAGTGTCAATAATTGAGGGTGTGCTGCACTATTGGAGTGTCAGTAATTGAGGGTTTGCTACTCTATTGGAGTGTCAGTAATTGAGTGTGTGCTGCAATATTGGAGTGTCAGTAATTGAGGGTGTGCTGCAGTATTGGAGTGTCAGTAATTGAGGGTGTGCTGCAATATTGGAGTGTCAGTAATTGAGGGTGTGCTGGACTATTGGTGTGTCAGTAATTGAGGGTGTGCTGCAATATTGGAGAGTCAGTCATTGAGGGTGTGCTGCAATATTGGAGTGTCAGTAATTGAGGGTGTGCTGCAGTATTGGAGTGTCAGTAATTGAGGATGAGCTGCACTATTGGAGTATCAGTAATTGAGGGTGTGCTGCAATATTGGATTGTCAGTAATTTTGGGTGAGCTGCACTATTGGAGTGTCAGTAATTTTGGGTGTGCTGCATATTGCAGTGTCAGTAATTGAGGGTGTGCTGCACTATTGGAGTGTCAGTAATTGAGGGTGTGCTGCACTACTGGTGTGTCAGTAATTGAGGGTGTGCTGCAATATTGGAGTGTCAGTAATTGAGGGTGTGCTGCACTATTGGAGTGTCAGTAATTGAAGGCGAGCTGCACTATTGGAGTGTCAGTAATTGAGGGTGTGCTAAACTATTGGAGTGTCAGTAATTGAGTGTGGGCTGCACCATTGGAGTGTCAGTAATTGAGGCTGTGCTGCACTATTGGAGTATCAGTAATTGAGGGTGTACTGCAAGATTGTAGTGTCCGTAATTGAGGGTGTGCTGCACTATTGGAGTGTCAGTAATAGATGGTGCGCAGCACTATTGGAGTGTCAGTAATTGAGGGTGTGCTGCAGTATTGTAGTGTCAGTAATTGAGGGTGCGCTGCACTATTGGAGTGTCAGTAATTGAGGGTGTGCTGCAGTATTGTAGTGTCAGTAATTGCGGGTGAGCTGCACTACTGGAGTGTCAGTATTTGAGTGTGCACTGCACTATTGGAGTGTCAGTAATTGAGGGCGAGCTGCACTATTGGAGTGTCAGTAATTGAGGATGTGCTGCACTACTTGATTGTCATTAATTGAGGGTGTGCTGCTCTATTGGAGTGTCAGTAATTGAGGGTGTGCTGCACTATTGGAGTGGCAGTAATTGAGGGTGTGCTACACTATTGGAGTGTCAGTAATTGAGTGTGTGCTGCACCATTGGAGTGTCAGTAATTGAGGCTGTGCTGCACTATTGGAGTATCAGTAATTGAGGGTGTGCTGCAATATTGGAGTGTCAGTTTTTGAGGGTGAGCTGCACTATTGTAGTGTCCATAATTGAGTGTGCGCTGCACTATTGGAGTGTCAGTAATTGATGGTGCTCTGCACTATTGGAGTGTCAGTAATTGAGGGTGTGCTGCAGTATTGTACTGTCACTAATTGAGGGTGAGCTGCAGTATTGGAGTGTCAGTATTTGCGTGTGCGCTGCACTATTGGAGTGTCAGTAATTTCGGTGTGCTGCACCATTGGAGTGTCAGTAACTGAGGGTGAGCTGCACTATTGGAGTGTCAGTAATTGATGGTGTGCTGCACTATTGGAGTGTCAGTAATTGAGGGTGAGCTGCACTATTGGAGTGTCAGTAATTGAGGGTGAGCTGCACTATTGGAGTGTCAGTAATTGAGGGTGTGCTACACTATTGGATTGTCAGTAATTGAGGGTGTGCTGCACTATTGGAGTGTCAGAAATTGAGGGTGTGCTGCACTTTTGGAGTGTCAGTAATTGAGGTTGTGCAGCACTATTGGTGTATCATTAATTGAGGGTGTGCTGCAATATTGGTGTGTCAGTAATTGAGGGTGAAGTGCACGATTGTAGTGTCAGTAATTGAGTGTGTGCTGCACTATTGGAGTGTCAGTATTTGAGTTTGTGCTGCACTATTGGAGTATCAGTAATTGAGGGTGTGCTGCGATATTGGTGTGTCAGTAATTGAGGGTGAAGTGCACTATTGTAGTGTCTGTAATTGAGAGTGTGCTGCACTATTAGAGTGTCAGTAATAGAGGGTGTGCTGCAATGTTGGTGTGTCTGTAATTGAGGTTGTGCTGCAATATTGGAGTGTCAGTAATTGAGGGTGTGCTGCAATATTGGAGTGTGAGTATTGAGGGTGTGCTGCACTATTGGATTGTCAGTAATTGAGGGTGTGCTGCAATATTGGAGTGTCAGTAATTGTGGGTGAGCTGCACTATTGGAGTGTCAGTAATTTTGGGTGTGCTGCATATTGCAGTGTCAGTAATTGAGGGTGTGCTGCTCTATTGGAGTGTCAGTAATTGAGGGTGTGCTGCACTATTGGAGTTTCAGTAATTGAGGGTCTGCTGCAATATTGGTGTGTCAGTAATTGAGGGTGTGATGCAGTATTGGAGTGTCAGTAATTGAGGGTGAGCTGCAGTATTGGAGTGTCAGTATTTGCGTGTGCGCTGCACTATTGGAGTGTCAGTAATGTCGGTGTGCTGCACCATTGGATTGTCAGTAATTGAGTGTGAGCTGCACTATTGGAGTGTCAGTAATTGAGGGTGAGCTGCACTATTGGAGTGTCAGTAATTGAGGGTGAGCTGCACTATTGGTGTGTCAGTAATTGAGGGTGTGCTACACTATTGGAGTGTCAGTAATTGAGGGTGTGCTGCACTATTGGAGTGTCTGAAATTGAGGGTGTGCTGCACTTTTGGAGTGTCAGTAATTGAGGTTGTGCAGCACTATTGGAGTATCAGTGGTTGAGGGTGTGCTGCAATATTGGTGTGTCAGTAATTGAGGGTGAAGTGCACGATTGTAGTGTCAGTAATTGAGTGTGTGCTGCACTATTGGAGTGTCAGTATTAGAGTTTGTGCTGCACTATTGGAGTATCAGTAATTGAGGGTGTGCTGCACCATTGGAGTGTCAGTAATTGAGGGTGTGCTGCACTATTGTAGTGCCAGTAATTGAGGGTGCGCTGCACTATTGTAGTGTCAGTAATTGAGGGTGCGCTGCACTATTGGAGTGTCAGTAATTGAGGGTGTGCTTCACTATTGGAGTGTCAGTAATTGAGTGTGTGCTGCACTATTGGAGTGTCAATAATTGAGGGTGTGCTGCTCTATTGGAGTGTCAGTAATTGAGGGTTTGCTACTCTATTGGAGTGTCAGTAATTGAGTGTGTGCTGCAATATTGGAGTGTCAGTAATTGAGGGTGTGCTGCAGTATTGGAGTGTCAGTAATTGAGGGTGTGCTGCAATATTGGAGTGTCAGTAATTGAGGGTGTGCTGGACTATTGGTGTGTCAGTAATTGAGGGTGTGCTGCAATATTGGAGAGTCAGTCATTGAGGGTGTGCTGCAATATTGGAGTGTCAGTAATTGAGGGTGTGCTGCAGTATTGGAGTGTCAGTAATTGAGGATGAGCTGCACTATTGGAGTATCAGTAATTGAGGGTGTGCTGCAATATTGGATTGTCAGTAATTTTGGGTGAGCTGCACTATTGGAGTGTCAGTAATTTTGGGTGTGCTGCATATTGCAGTGTCAGTAATTGAGGGTGTGCTGCACTATTGGAGTGTCAGTAATTGAGGGTGTGCTGCACTACTGGTGTGTCAGTAATTGAGGGTGTGCTGCAATATTGGAGTGTCAGTAATTGAGGGTGTGCTGCACTATTGGAGTGTCAGTAATTGAAGGCGAGCTGCACTATTGGAGTGTCAGTAATTGAGGGTGTGCTAAACTATTGGAGTGTCAGTAATTGAGTGTGGGCTGCACCATTGGAGTGTCAGTAATTGAGGCTGTGCTGCACTATTGGAGTATCAGTAATTGAGGGTGTACTGCAAGATTGTAGTGTCCGTAATTGAGGGTGTGCTGCACTATTGGAGTGTCAGTAATAGATGGTGCGCAGCACTATTGGAGTGTCAGTAATTGAGGGTGTGCTGCAGTATTGTAGTGTCAGTAATTGAGGGTGCGCTGCACTATTGGAGTGTCAGTAATTGAGGGTGTGCTGCAGTATTGTAGTGTCAGTAATTGCGGGTGAGCTGCACTACTGGAGTGTCAGTATTTGAGTGTGCACTGCACTATTGGAGTGTCAGTAATTGAGGGCGAGCTGCACTATTGGAGTGTCAGTAATTGAGGATGTGCTGCACTACTTGATTGTCATTAATTGAGGGTGTGCTGCTCTATTGGAGTGTCAGTAATTGAGGGTGTGCTGCACTATTGGAGTGGCAGTAATTGAGGGTGTGCTACACTATTGGAGTGTCAGTAATTGAGTGTGTGCTGCACCATTGGAGTGTCAGTAATTGAGGCTGTGCTGCACTATTGGAGTATCAGTAATTGAGGGTGTGCTGCAATATTGGAGTGTCAGTTTTTGAGGGTGAGCTGCACTATTGTAGTGTCCATAATTGAGTGTGCGCTGCACTATTGGAGTGTCAGTAATTGATGGTGCTCTGCACTATTGGAGTGTCAGTAATTGAGGGTGTGCTGCAGTATTGTACTGTCACTAATTGAGGGTGAGCTGCAGTATTGGAGTGTCAGTATTTGCGTGTGCGCTGCACTATTGGAGTGTCAGTAATTTCGGTGTGCTGCACCATTGGAGTGTCAGTAACTGAGGGTGAGCTGCACTATTGGAGTGTCAGTAATTGATGGTGTGCTGCACTATTGGAGTGTCAGTAATTGAGGGTGAGCTGCACTATTGGAGTGTCAGTAATTGAGGGTGAGCTGCACTATTGGAGTGTCAGTAATTGAGGGTGTGCTACACTATTGGATTGTCAGTAATTGAGGGTGTGCTGCACTATTGGAGTGTCAGAAATTGAGGGTGTGCTGCACTTTTGGAGTGTCAGTAATTGAGGTTGTGCAGCACTATTGGTGTATCATTAATTGAGGGTGTGCTGCAATATTGGTGTGTCAGTAATTGAGGGTGAAGTGCACGATTGTAGTGTCAGTAATTGAGTGTGTGCTGCACTATTGGAGTGTCAGTATTTGAGTTTGTGCTGCACTATTGGAGTATCAGTAATTGAGGGTGTGCTGCGATATTGGTGTGTCAGTAATTGAGGGTGAAGTGCACTATTGTAGTGTCTGTAATTGAGAGTGTGCTGCACTATTAGAGTGTCAGTAATTGAGGGTGCGCTGCACTATTGGAGTGTCAGTAATTGAGGGTGTGCTGCACCATTGGAGTGTCAGTAATTGAGGGTGTGCTGCACTATTGTAGTGTCAGTAATTGAGGGTGTGCTGCACTATTGGTGTGTCAGTAATTGAGGGTGCGCTGCACTATTGGAGTGTCAGTAATTGAGGGTGTGCTGCAGTATTGGAGTGTCAGTAATTGAGGGTGTGCTGCAATATTGGAGTGTCAGTAATTGAGGGTGTGCTGCAATACTGGAGAGTCAGTCATTGAGGGTGTGCTGCAATATTGGAGTGTCAGTAATTGAGGGTGTGCTGCAATATTGGATTGTCAGTAATTTTGTGTGAGCTGCACTATTGGAGTGTCAGTAATTTTGGGTGTGCTGCATATTGCAGTGTCAGTAATAGAGGGTGTGCTGCACTATTGGTGTGTCAGTAATTGAGGGTGTGCTGCACTATTGGTGTGTCACTAATTGAGGTTGTGCTGCAATGTTGGAGTGTCAGTAATTGAGGGTGTGCTGCACTATTGGAGTGTCAGTTATTGAAGGCGAGCTGCACTATTGGAGTGTCAGTAATTGAGGGTGTGCTGCACTATTGGAGTGTCAGTAATTGAGGGTGTGCTGCACTATTGGAGTGTCAGTAATTGAGGGTGTGCTACACTATTGGAGTGTCAGTAATTGAGTGTGTGCTGCACCATTGGAGTGTCAGTAATTGAGGCTGTGCTGCACTATTGGAGTATCAGTAATTGATGGTGTACTGCAATATTGGCGTGTCAGTAATTGAGGGTGAGCTGCACTATTGTAGTGTCCATTATTGAGTGTGCGCTGCACTATTGGAGTGTGAGTAATTGATGGTGCGCTGCATTATTGGAGTGTCAGTAACTGAGGGTGAGCTGCACTATTGGAGTGTCAGTAATTGAGGGTGTGCTGCACTATTGGAGTGTCAGAAATTGAGGGTGTGCTGCACTTTTGGAGTGTCAGTAATTGAGGTTGTGCTGCGCTATTGGAGTATCAGTAATTGAGGGTGTGCTGCAATATTGGTGTGTCAGTAATTGAGTGTGAAGTGCACGATTGTAGTGTCAGTAATTGAGTCTGTGCTGCACTATTGGAGTGTCAGTAATTGAGGGTGAGCTGCACTATTGGAGTGTCAGTATTTGAGTGTGCGCTGCACTATTGGAGTGTCAGTAATTGAGGGTTGCTGCAATATTGGAGTGTCAGTTATTGAGGGTGTGCTGCACTATTGGAGTGTCAGTAATTGAGGGTGTGCTACACTATTGCAGTGTCAGTAATTGAGTGTGTGCTGCACTATTGGAGTGTCAGTAATTGAGGATGTGCTGCACTATTGGAGTGTCAGTAATTGAGGCTGTGCTACACTATTGGAGTGTCAGTAATTGAGTTTGTGCTGCAAAATTGGAGAGTCAGTAATTGAGGCTGTGCTGCACTACTGGAGTATCAGTAATTGAGGGCGTGCTGCAATATTGGAGTGTCAGTTTTTGAGGGTGAGCTGCACTATTGTAGTGTCCGTAATTGAGTGTGCGCTGCACTATTGGAGTGTCAGTAATTGATGGTGCGCTGCACTATTGGACTGTCAGTAATTGAGGGTGTGCTGCAGTATTGTAGTGTCAGTAATTGAGGGTGTGCTGCACTATTGGAGTGTCAGTATTTGCGTGTGCGCTGCACTACTGGATTGTCAGTTATGTCGGTGTTCTGCACCATTGGAGTGTCAGCAATTGAGGGTGAGCTGCACCATTGGAGTGTCAGTAATTGAGGGTGAGCTGCACTATTGGAGTGTCAGTAATTGAGGGTGAGCTGCACTATTGGAGTGTCAGTAATTGAGGGAGTGCTACACTATTGGAGTGTCAGTAATAGAGGGTGTGCTGCACTATTGGAGTGTCAGTAATAGAGGGTGTGCTGCAATATTGGAGTGTCACTAATTGAGGGTGTGCTGCACTATTGGAGTGTCAGAAATTGAGGGTGTGCTGCACTTTTGGAGTGTCAGTAATTGAGGTTGTGCAGCACTATTGGATTTACAGTAATTGAGGGTGTGCTGCAATATTGGTGTGTCAGTAATTGAGGGTGTGCTGCAATATTGGTGTGTCAGTAATTGAGGGTGAAGTGCACGATTGTAGTGTCAGTAATTGAGTGTGTGCTGCACTATTGGAGTGTCAGTATTTGATTTTGTGCTGCACTATTGGAGTATCAGGAATTGAGGGTGTGCTGCACTATTGGAGTGTCAGTAATTGAGGGTGTGCTGCACTATTGTAGTGTCTGCAATTGAGAGTGTGCTGCACTATTAGTGTGTCAGTAATTGAGGGTGTGCTGCACTATTGGACTGTCAGTTATTGAGGGTGTGCTGCACCATTGGAGTGTCAGTAATTGAGGGTGAGCTGCACTATGGTAGTGTCAGTAATTGAGGGTGCGCTGCACTATTGGAGTGTCAGTAATTGAGGGTGTGCTGCAGTATTGTAGTGTCAGTAATTGAGGGTGAGCTGCACTACTGGAGTGTCAGTATTTGAGTGTGCAATGCACTATTGGAGTGTCAGTAATTGAGGATGTGCTGCACTACTTGATTGTCATTAACTGAGGGTGTGCTGCACTATTGGAGTGTCAGTAATTGAGGGTGTGCTACACTATTGGAGTGTCAGTAATTGAGTGTGTGCTGCACCATTGGAGTGTCAGTAATTGAGGCTGTGCTGCACTATTGGAGTATCAGCAATTGAGGGTGTGCTGCGCTATTGTAGTGTCTGTAATTGAGTGTGCGCTGCACTATTGGAGTGTCTGTAATTGATGGTGCGCTGCACTATTGGAGAGTCAGTCATTGAGGGTGTGCTGCAATATTGGAGTGTCAGTAATTGAGGGCGTGCTGCAGTATTGTAGTGTCAGTAATTGAGGGTGAGCTGCACTATTGGAGTGTCAGTATTTGAGTGTGCGCTGCACTATTGGAGTGTCAGTAATTGAGGGTTGCTGCAATATTGGAGTGTCAGTTATTGAGGGTGTGCTGCACTATTGGAGTGTCAGTAATTGAGGGTGTGCTACACTATTACAGTGTCAGTAATTGAGTGTGTGCTGCACTATTGGAGTTTCAGTAATTGAGGATGTGCTGCACTATTGGAGTGTCAGTAATTGAGGGTGTGCTACACTATTGGAGTGTCAGTAATTGAGTTTGTACTGCACAATTGGAGAGTCAGTAATTGAGGCT
The DNA here is from genome assembly GCA_026770705.1 of Isurus oxyrinchus. Classification (NCBI taxonomy): domain Eukaryota; kingdom Metazoa; phylum Chordata; class Chondrichthyes; order Lamniformes; family Lamnidae; genus Isurus; species Isurus oxyrinchus. The sequence continues at coordinate 829,192 of JANJGN010000094.1, read as the reverse complement.
GTGCTGCACTATTGGAGTATCAGTAATTGAGGGTGTGCTGCAATATTGGAGTGTCAGTTTTTGAGGGTGAGCTGCACTATTGTAGTGTCCGTAATTGAGTGTGCGCTGCACTATTGGAGTGTCAGTAATTGATGGTGCGCTGCAATATTGGACTGTCAGTAATTGAGGGTGTGCTGCCGTATTGTAGTGTCAGTAATTGAGGGTGTGCTGCTCTATTGGAGTGTCAGTATTTGCGTGTGCGCTGCACTACTGGATTGTCAGTTATTTCGGTGTGCTGCATCATTGGAGTGTCAGTAATTGAGGGTGAGCTGCACCATTGGAGTGTCAGTAATTGAGGGTGAGCTGCACTATTGGAGTGTCAGTAATTGAGGGTGAGCTGCACTATTGGAGTGTCAGTAATTGAGGGAGTGCTACAATATTGGAGTGTCAGTAATAGAGGGTGTGCTGCACTATTGGAGTGTCAGTAATAGAGGGTGTGCTGCACTATTGGAGTGTCACTAATTGAGGGTGTGCTGCACTATTGGAGTGTCAGAAATTGAGGGTGTGCTGCACTTTTGGAGTGTCAGTAATTGAGGTTGTGCAGCACTATTGGAGTATCAGTAATTGAGGGTGTGCTGCAATATTGGTGTGTCAGTAATTGGGGGTGAAGTGCACGATTGTAGTGTCAGTAATTGAGTGTGTGCTGCACTATTGGGGTGTCAGTATTTGATTTTGTGCTGCACTATTGGAGTATCAGGAATTGAGGGTGTGCTGCACTATTGGAGTGTCAGTAATTGAGGGTGTGCTGCACTATTGTAGTGTCTGTAATTGAGAGTGTGCTGCACTATTAGTGCGTCAGTAATTGAGGGTGCGCTGCACTATTGGAGTGTCAGTTATTGAGGGTGTGCTGCACCATTGGAGTGTCAGTAATTGAGGGTGAGCTGCACTATGGTAGTGTCAGTATTTGAGTGTGTACTGCACTATTGGAGTGTCAGTAATTGAGGGTGTGCTGCACTATTGGAGTGTCAGTAATTGAGGGTGTGCTACACTATTGGAGTGTCAGTAATTGAGGGTGCGCTGCACTATTGGAGTGTCTGTAATTGATGGTGTGCTGCACTATTGGAGTGTCAGTAATTGAGGGTGTGCTGCAGTATTGTAGTGTCAGTAATTGAGGGTGAGCTGCACTATTCGAGTGTCAGTATTTGAGTGTGCGCTGCACTATTAGAGTGTCAGTAATTTCGGTGTGCTGCACCATTGGAGTGTTAGTAATTGAGGGTGAGCTGCACTATTGGAGTGTCAGTAATTGAGGGTGAGCTGCACTATTGGAGTGTCAGTAATTGAGGGTGAGCTGCACTATTGGAGTGTCAGTAATTGAGGGTGTGCTACAATATTGGAGTGTCAGTAACTGAGGGTGTGCTGCACTATTGGAGTGTCAGTAATTGAGGGTGTGCTGCACTTTTGGAGTGTCAGTAATTGAGGTTGTACTGCACTATTGGAGTATCAGTAATTGAGGGTGAGCTGAAACATTGGTGTGTCAGTAATTGAGGGTGAAGTGCACGATTGTAGTGTCAGTAATTGAGTGTGTGCTGCACTATTGGAGTGTCAGTAATTGAGGGTGTGCTGCACTATTGGAGTGTCAGTAATTGATGTTGTGCTGCACTATTGGAGCATCAGTATTTGAGGGTGTGCTGCAATATTGGTGTGTCAGTAATTGAGGGTGAAGTGCGCTATTGTAGGGTCTGTAATTGAGAGTGTGCTGCACTATTAGAGTGTCAGTAATTGAGGGTGCGCTGCACTATTGGAGTGTCAGTAATTGAGGGCGTGCTGCAGTATTGTAGTGTCAGTAATTGAGGGTGAGCTGCACTATTGGAGTGTCAGTATTTGAGTGTGCGCTGCACTATTGGAGTGTCAGTAATTGAGGGTGTGCTGCACAATTGGTGTGTCAGTAATTGTGGGTGAGCTGCACTATTGTAGTGTCAGTAATTGAGGGTGCGCTGCAATATTCGTGTGTCAGTAATTGAGGGTGTGCTGCAATATTGGAGTATCAGTCATTGAGGGTTGTGCTGCAATATTGGAGTGTGAGTAATTGAGGGTGTGCTGCACTATTGGATTGTCAGTAATTGAGGGTGTGCTGAAATATTGGAGTGTCAGTAATTGTGGTGAGCTGCACTATTGGAGTGTCAGTAATTTTGGGTGTGCTGCATATTGCAGTGTCAGTAATTGAGGGTGCGCTGCAATATTGGAGTGTCAGTAATTGAGGGTGTGCTGCACTATTGGAGTGTCAGTAATTGAGGGTGTGCTGCACTATTGGAGTGTCAGTAATTGAGGGTGTGCTGCAATTTTGGAGTGTCAAAAATTGTGGCTGAGCTGCAATATTGGAGTGTCAGTAATAGAGGGTGTGCTGCACTATTGGAGTGTCAGTAATTGAGGGTGTGCTGCACTATTGGAGTGGCAGTAATTGAGGGTGTGCTACACTATTGGAGTGTCAGTAATTGAGTGTGTGCTGCACCATTGGAGTGTCAGTAATTGAGGCTGTGCTGCACTATTGGAGTATCAGTAATTGAGGGTGTGCTGCAATATTGGAGTGTCAGTTTTTGAGGGTGAGCTGCACTATTGGAGTGTCAGTAATTTCGGTGTGCTGCACCATTGGAGTGTCAGTAATTGAGTATGAGCTGCACTATTGGAGTGTCAGGAATTGAGGGTGAGCTGCACTATTGGAGTGTCAGTAATTGAGGGTGTGCTACACTATTGGAGTTTCAGTTATTGAGGGTGTGCTGCACTATTGGAGTGTCAGAAATTGAGGGTGTGCTGCACTTTTGGAGTGTCAGTAATTGAGGTTGTGCAGCACTATTGGAGTATCAGTAATTGAGGGTGTGCTGCAATATTGGTGTGTCAGTAATTGAGGGTGAAGTGCACGATTGTAGTGTCAGTAATTGAGTGTGTGCTGCACTATTGGAGTGTCAGTATTTGAGGGTGTGCTGCACTATTGGAGTATCAGTAATTGAGAGTGTGCTGCACTATTGGAGTGTCTGTAATTGAGAGTGGGCTGCACTATGAGAGTGTCAGTAATTGAGGGTGCGCTGCACTATTGGAGTGTCAGTAATTGAGGGTGTGCTGCACTATTGGAGTGTCAGAAATTGAGGGTGTGCTGCACTATTGGAGTACCAGTAATTGAGGGTGTGCTGCAATATTGGTGTGTCAGTAATTGAGGGTGAAGTGCACTATTGTAGTGTCTGTAATTGAGAGTGTGCTGCACTATGAGAGTGTCAGTAATTGAGGCTGTGCTGCACTATTGGATTGTCAGTAATTGAGGGTGTGCTGCACTATTAGAGTGTCAGTAATTGAGGGTGCGCTGCAATATTGGAGTGTCAGTAATTGAGGGCGTGCTGCATTATTGTAGTGTCAGTAATTGAGTGTGAGCTGCACTATTGGAGTGTCAGTATTTGAGTGTGCGCCGCACTATTGGAGTGTCAGTGATTGAGGGTGTGCTGCAATATTGGAGTGTCAGTTATTGAGGGTGTGCTGCACTATTGGAGTGTCAGTAATTGAGGGTGTGCTACACTATTGGAGTGTCAGTAATTGAGTGTGTGCTGCACTATTGGAGTGTCAGTAATTGAGGGTGTGCTGCACTATTGGAGTGTCAGTAACTGAGGGTGTGCTGCACTATTGGAGTGTCAGTAATTGAGGGTGAGCTGCACTATTGGAGTGTCAGTAATTGAGGGTGAGCTGCACTATTGGAGTGTCAGTAATTGAGGGTGTGCTACACTATTGGAGTGTCAGTAATTGAGGGTGTGCTGCACTATTGGAGTGTCAGAAATTGAGGGTGTGCTGCACTTTTGGAGTGCCAGTAATTGAGGTTGTGCAGCACTATTGGAGTATCAGTAATTGAGGGTGTGCTGCAATATTGGTGTGTCAGTAATTGAGGGTGAAGTGCACGATTGTAGTGTCAGTAATTGAGAGTGTGCTGCACTATTGGAGTGTCAGTATTTGAGTTTGTGCTGCACTATTGGAGTGTCAGTAATTGAGGGTGTGCTGCGATATTGGTGTGTCAGTAATTGAGGCTGTGCTGCACTATTTGAGTATCAGTAATTGAGGGTGTGCTGCGCTATTGTAGTGTCTGTAATTGAGTGTGCGCTGCACTATTGGAGTGTCTGTAATTGATGGTGCGCTGCACTATTGGAGTGTCAGTAATTGAGTGTGTGCTGCAGTATTGTAGTGTCAGTAATTGAGGGTGAGCTGCACTATTCGAGTGTCAGTATTTGAGTGTGCACTGCACTATTAGAGTGTCAGTAATTTCGGTGTGCTGCACCATTGGAGTGTTAGTAATTGAGGGTGAGCTGCACTATTGGAGTGTCAGTAATTGAGGGTGAGCTGCACTATTGGAGTGTCAGTAATTGAGGGTGAGCTGCACTATTGGAGTGTCAGTAATTGAGGGTGTGCTACAATATTGGAGTGTCAGTAACTGAGGGTGTGGTGCACTATTGGAGTGTCAGTAATTGAGGGTGTGCTGCACTTTTGGAGTGTCAGTAATTGAGGTTGTGCTGCACTATTGGAGTATCAGTAATTGAGGGTGTGCTGAAACATTGGTGTGTCAGTAATTGAGGGTGAAGTGCACGATTGTAGTGTCAGTAATTGAGTGTGTGCTGCACTATTGGAGTGTCAGTAATTGAGGGTGTGCTGCACTATTGGAGTGTCAGTAATTGATGTTGTGCTGCACTATTGGAGCATCAGTAATTGAGGGTGTGCTGCAATATTGGTGAGTCAGTAATTGAGGGTGAAGTGCGCTATTGTAGGGTTTGTAATTGTGAGTGTGCTGCACTATTGTAGTGTCAGTAATTGAGGGTGAGCTGCACTATTGGAGTGTCAGTATTTGAGTGTGCGCTGCACTATTGCAGTGTCAGTAATTGAGGGTGTGCTGCACCATTGGTATGTCAGTAATTGTGGGTGAGCTGCACTATTGTAGTGTCAGTAATTGAGGGTGCGCTGCAATATTGGTGTGTCAGTAATTGAGGGTGTGCTGCAATATTGGAGTATCAGTCATTGAGGGTTGTGCTGCAATATTGGAGTGTGAGTAATTGAGGGTGTGCTGCACTATTGGATTGTCAGTAATTGAGGGTGTGCTGCAATATTGGAGTGTCAGTAATTGTGGTGAGCTGCACTATTGGAGTGTCAGTAATTTTGGGTGTGCTGCATATTGCAGTGTCAGTAATTGAGGGTGCGCTGCACTATTGGAGTGTCAGTAATTGAGGGTGTGCAGAAATTTTGGAGTGTCAAAAATTGTGGCTGAGCTGCAATATTGGAGTGTCAGTAATAGAGGGTGCGCTGCACTATTGGAGTGTCAGTAATTGAGGGTGTGCTGCACTATTGGAGTGGCAGTAATTGAGGGTGTGCTGCAATATTGGAGTGTCAGTTTTTGAGGGTGAGCTGCACTATTGGAGTGTCAGTAATTTCGGTGTGCTGCACCATTGGAGTGTCAGTAATTGAGTATGAGCTGCACTATTGGAGTGTCAGGAATTGAGGGTGAGCTGCACTATTGGAGTGTCAGTAATTGAGGGTGAGCTGCACTATTGGAGTGTCAGTAATTGAGGGTGTGCTACACTATTGGAGTTTCAGTAATTGAGGGTGTGCTGCACTATTGGAGTGTCAGAAATTGAGGGTGTGCTGCACTTTTTGAGTGTCAGTAATTGAGGTTGTGCAGCACTATTGGAGTATCAGTAATTGAGGGTGTGCTGCAATATTGGTGTGTCAGTAATTGAGGGTGAAGTGCACGATTGTAGTGTCAGTAATTGAGTGTGTGCTGCACTATTGGAGTGTCAGTATTTGAGGGTGTGCTGCATTCTTGGAGTATCAGTAATTGAGAGTGTGCTGCACTATTGGAGTGTCTGTAATTGAGAGTGGGCTGCACTATGAGAGTGTCAGTAATTGAGGGTGCGCTGCACTATTGTATTGTCAGTAATTGAGGGTGTGCTGCACCTTTAGAGTGTCAGTAATTGAGGGTGCGCTGCAATATTGGAGTGTCAGTAATTGAGGGCGTGCTGCATTATTGTAGTGTCAGTAATTGAGTGTGCGCTGCACTATTGGAGTGTCAGTATTTGAGTGTGCGCCGCACTATTGGAGTGTCAGTGATTGAGGGTGTGCTGCAATATTGGAGTGTCAGTTATTGAGGGTGTGCTGCACTATTGGAGTGTCAGTAATTGAGGGTGTGCTACACTATTGGAGTGTCAGTAATTGAGTGCGTGCTGCACTATTGGAGTGTCAGTAATTGAGGGTGTGCTGCACTATTGGAGTGTCAGTAATAGAGGGTGTGCTGCAGTATTGGAGTGTCAGTAATTGAGGGTGAGCTGCACTATTGGAGTGTCAGTAATTGAGGGTAAGCTGCACTATTGGAGTGTCAGTAATTGAGGGTGTGCTACACTATTGGAGTGTCAGTAATTGAGGGTGTGCTGCACTATTGGAGTGTCAGAAATTGAGGGTGTGCTGCACTTTTGGAGTGTCAGTAATTGAGGTTGTGCAGCACTATTGGAGTATCAGTAATTGAGGGTGTGCTGCAATATTGGTGTGTCAGTAATTGAGGGTGAAGTGCACGATTGTAGTGTCAGTAATTGAGTGTGTGCTGCACTATTGGAGTGTCAGTGTTTGAGTTTGTGCTGCACTATTGGAGTGTCAGTAATTGAGGGTGTGCTGCGATATTGTTGTGTCAGTAATTGAGGGTGTGCTGCACTATTGGAGTGTCAGAATTTGAGGGTGTGCTGCACTATTGGAGTGTCAGTATTTGAGTGTGTGCTGCACTATTGTGTTTCAGTAATTGAGGGTGTGCTGCAATATTGGTGTGTCAGTAATTGAGGGTGAAGTGCACTATTGTAGTGTCTGTAATTGAGAGTGTGCTGCACTATTAGAGTGTCAGTAATTGAGGGTGCGCTGCAATATTGGAGTGTCAGTAATTGACGGCGTGCTGCATTATTGTAGTGTCAGTAATTGAGGGTGAGCTGCACTATTGGAGTGTCAGTATTTGAGTGTGCGCTGCACTATTGGAGTGTCAGTGATTGAGGGTGTGCTGCACTATTGGAGTGTCAGTAATTGAGGGTGTGCTACACTATTGGAGCGTCAGTAATTGAGCGTGTGCTGCACTATTGGAGTGTCAGTAATGAGGGTGTGCTGCACTATTGGATTGTCAGTAATTGAGGGTCTGCTACACTATTGGAGTGTCAGTAATTTAGTGTGTGCTGCACATTTGGAGAGTCATTAATTGGGGCTGTGCTGCACTATTGGAGTATCAGTAATTGAGAGTGTGCTGCAATATTGCAGTGTTAGTTTTTGAGGGTGAGCTGCACTATTGTAGTTTCCGTAATTGAGTGTGCGCTGCACTATTGGAGTGTCAGTAATTGATGGTGCGCTGCACTATTGGACTGTCAGTAATTGAGGGTGTGCTGCAGTATTGTAGTGTCAGTAATTGAGGGTGTGCTGCACTATTGGAGTGTCAGTAATTGAGGGTGAGCTGCACTATTGGAATGTCAGTATTTGAGTGTGCGCTGCACTACTGGATTGTCAGTTATTTCGGTGTGCTGCACCTTTGGAGTGTCAGTAATTGAGGGTGTGCTGCACTATTGGAGTGTCAGTAATAGAGGGTGTGCTGCACTATTCGAGTGTCAGAAATTGGGGGTGTGCTGCACTACTGGAGTGTCAGTAATTGAGGTTGTGCAGCACTATTGGATTATCAGTAATTGAGGGTGTGCAGCATTATTGGTGTGTCAGTAATTGAGGGTGAAGTGCACGATTGTAGTGTCAGTAATTGAGTGTGTGCTGCACTATTGGAGTGTCAGTATTTGATTTTGTGCTGCACTATTGGAGTATCAGTAATTGAGGGTGTGCTGCAATATTGGTGTGTCAGTAATTTAGGGTGAAGTGCACTATTGTAGTGTCTGTAATTGAGAGTGTGCTGCACTATTGGATTGTCAGTTATTGAGGGTGTGCTGCACCATTGGAGTGTCAGTAATTGAGGGTGCGCTGCACTATTGGAGTGTCAGTTATTGAGGGTCTGCTGCACCATTGGAGTGTCAGTAATTGAGGGTGAGCTGCACTATTGTAGTGTCAGTAATTGAGGGAGCGCTGCACTATTGGAGTGTCAGTAATTGAGGGTGTGCTGCAGTATTGTAGAGTCATTAATTGCGGGTGAGCTGCACTATTGGAGTGTCAGTATTTGAGTGTGCACTGCACTATTGGAGTGTCAGTAATTGAGTGTGTGCTGCACTATTGGAGTGTCAGTAATTGAGGGTGAGCTGCACTACTGGAGTGTCAGTATTTGAGTGTGCACTGCACTATTGGAGTGTCAGTAATTGAGTGTGTGCTGCACTATTGGTGTATCAGTAATTGATGGTGCGCTGCACATTGGAATGTCAGTAATTGAGGGTGTGCTGCAGTATTGTAGTGTCAGTAATTGAGGTTGAGCTGCACGATTGGAGTGTCAGTATTTTATTGTGCGCTGCACTATTGGAGTGTCTGTAATTTCGGCGAACTGCACCATTAGAGTGTCAGTAATTGAGGGTGAGCTGCACTATTGGAGTTTCAGTAATTGAGGGTGAGCTGCACTATTGGAGTGTCAGTAATTGAGGGTGAGCTGCACTATTGGAGTGTCAGTAATTGAGGGCGAGCTGCACTATTGGAGTGTCAGTAATTGAGGGTGAGCTGCACTATTGGAGTGTCAGTAATTGAGGGTGTGCTACAATATTGGAGTGTCAGTAACTGAGGGTGTGCTGCACTATTGGAGTGTCAGTAATTGAGGGTGTGCTGCACTTTTGGAGGGTCAGTAATTGAGGTTGTGCTGCACTATTGGAGTATCAGTAATTGAGGGTGTGCTGAAACATTGGTGTGTCAGTAATTGAGGGTGAAGTGCACGATTGTAGTGTCAGTAATTGAGTCTGTGCTGCACTATTGGAGTGTCAGTAATTGATGTTGTGCTGCACTATTGGAGCATCAGTAATTGAGGGTGTGCTGAAATATTGGTGTGTCAGTAATTGAGGGTGAAGTGCACTATTGTAGTGTCTGTAATTGAGAGTGTGCTGCACTATTAGAGTGTCAGTAATTGAGGGTGCGCTGCACTATTGCAGTGTCAGTAATTGAGGGCGTGCTGCAGTATTGTAGTGTCAGTAATTGAGGGTGTGCTGCACTATTGGAGTGTCAGTATTTGAGTGTGCGCTGCACTATTGGAGTGTCAGTAATTGAGGGTGTGCTGCACCATTGGTGTGTCAGTAATTGTGGGTGAGCTGCACTATTGTAGTGTCAGTAATTGAGGGTGCGCTGCAATATTGGTGTGTCAGTAATTGAGGGTGTGCTGCAATATTGGAGTATCAGTCATTGAGGGTTGTGCTGCAATATTGGAGTGTGAGTAATTGAGGGTGTGCTGCACTATTGGATTGTCAGTAATTGAGGGTGTGCTGCAATATTGGAGTGTCAGTAATTGTGGGTGAGCTGCACTATTGGAGTGTCAGTAATTTTGGGTGTGCTGCATATTGCAGTGTCAGTAATTGAGGGTGTGCTGCACTATTGGAGTGTCAGTAATGGAGGGTGTGCTGCACTATTGGAGTGTCAGTAATTGAGGGTGTGCTGCACTATTGGAGTGTCAGTAATTGAGGGTGTGCTGCAATATTGGAGTGTCAAAAATTGTGGCTGAGCTGCAATATTGGAGTGTCAGTAATAGAGGGTGTGCTGCACTATTGGAGTGACAGTAATTGAGGGTGTGCTGCACTATTGGAGTGGCAGTAATTGAGGGTGTGCTACACTATTGGAGTGTCAGTAATTGAGTGTGTGCTGCACCATTGGAGTGTCAGTAATTGAGGCTGTGCTGCACTATTGGAGTATCAGTAATTGAGGGTGTGCTGCAATATTGGAGTGTCAGTTTTTGAGGGTGAGCTGCACTATTGGAGTGTCAGTAATTTCGGTGTGCTGCACCATTGGAGTGTCAGTAATTGAGTGTGAGCTGCACTATTGGAGTGTCAGGAATTGAGGGTGAGCTGCACTATTGGAGTGTCAGTAATTGAGGGTGAGCTGCACTATTGGAGTGTCAGTAATTGAGGGTGTGCTACACTATTGGAGTGTCAGTAATTGAGGGTGTGCTGCACTATTGGAGTGTCAGAAATTGAGGGTGTGCTGCACTTTTGGAGTGTCAGTAATTGAGGTTGTGCGGCACTATTGGAGTATCAGTAATTGAGTGTGTGCTGCAATATTGGTGTGTCAGTAATTGAGGGTGAAGTGCACGATTGTAGTGTCAGTAATTGAGTGTGTGCTGCACTATTGGAGTGTCAGTATTTGAGTTTGTGCTGCACTATTGGAGCATCAGTATTTGAGGGTGTGCTGCGATATTGGTGTGTCAGTAATTGAGGGTGAAGTGCACTATTGTAGTGTCTGTAATTGAGAGTGTGCTTCACTATGAGAGTGTCAGTAATTGAGGGTGCGCTGCACTATTGGAGTGTCAGTAATTGAGGGTGTGCTGCACTATTGGAGTGTCAGAAATTGAGGGTGTGCTGCACTTTTGGAGTGTCAGTAATTGAGGTTGTGCTGCACTATTGGAGAACCAGTAATTGAGGGTGTGCTGCAATATTGGTGTGTCAGTAATTGAGGGTGAAGTGCACTATTGTAGTGTAATTAATTGAGAGTGTGCTGCACTATTAGAGTGTCAGTAATTGAGGGTGCGCTGCAATATTGGAGTGTCAGTAATTGACGGCGTGCTGCATTATTGTAGTGTCAGTAATTGAGGGTGAGCTGCACTATTGGAGTGTCAGTATTTGAGTGTGCGCTGCACTATTGGAGTGTCAGTGATTGAGGGTGTGCTGCACTATTGGAGTGTCAGTAATTGAGGGTGTGCTACACTATTGGAGCGTCAGTAATTGAGCGTGTGCTGCACTATTGGAGTGTCAGTAATGAGGGTGTGCTGCACTATTGGATTGTCAGTAATTGAGGGTCTGCTACACTATTGGAGTGTCAGTAATTTAGTGTGTGCTGCACATTTGGAGAGTCAGTAATTGGGGCTGTGCTGCACTATTGGAGTATCAGTAATTGAGAGTGTGCTGCAATATTGCAGTGTTAGTTTTTGAGGGTGAGCTGCACTATTGTAGTTTCCGTAATTGAGTGTGCGCTGCACTATTGGAGTGTCAGTAATTGATGGTGCGCTGCACTATTGGACTGTCAGTAATTGAGGGTGTGCTGCAGTATTGTAGTGTCAGTAATTGAGGGTGTGCTGCACTATTGGAGTGTCAGTAATTGAGGGTGAGCTGCACTATTGGAATGTCAGTATTTGAGTGTGCGCTGCACTACTGGATTGTCAGTTATTTCGGTGTGCTGCACCTTTGGAGTGTCAGTAATTGAGGGTGTGCTGCACTATTGGAGTGTCAGTAATAGAGGGTGTGCTGCACTATTCGAGTGTCAGAAATTGGGGGTGTGCTGCACTACTGGAGTGTCAGTAATTGAGGTTGTGCAGCACTATTGGATTATCAGTAATTGAGGGTGTGCAGCATTATTGGTGTGTCAGTAATTGAGGGTGAAGTGCACGATTGTAGTGTCAGTAATTGAGTGTGTGCTGCACTATTGGAGTGTCAGTATTTGATTTTGTGCTGCACTATTGGAGTATCAGTAATTGAGGGTGTGCTGCAATATTGGTGTGTCAGTAATTTAGGGTGAAGTGCACTATTGTAGTGTCTGTAATTGAGAGTGTGCTGCACTATTGGATTGTCAGTTATTGAGGGTGTGCTGCACCATTGGAGTGTCAGTAATTGAGGGTGCGCTGCACTATTGGAGTGTCAGTTATTGAGGGTCTGCTGCACCATTGGAGTGTCAGTAATTGAGGGTGAGCTGCACTATTGTAGTGTCAGTAATTGAGGGAGCGCTGCACTATTGGAGTGTCAGTAATTGAGGGTGTGCTGCAGTATTGTAGAGTCATTAATTGCGGGTGAGCTGCACTATTGGAGTGTCAGTATTTGAGTGTGCACTGCACTATTGGAGTGTCAGTAATTGAGTGTGTGCTGCACTATTGGAGTGTCAGTAATTGAGGGTGAGCTGCACTACTGGAGTGTCAGTATTTGAGTGTGCACTGCACTATTGGAGTGTCAGTAATTGAGTGTGTGCTGCACTATTGGTGTATCAGTAATTGATGGTGCGCTGCACATTGGAATGTCAGTAATTGAGGGTGTGCTGCAGTATTGTAGTGTCAGTAATTGAGGTTGAGCTGCACGATTGGAGTGTCAGTATTTTATTGTGCGCTGCACTATTGGAGTGTCTGTAATTTCGGCGAACTGCACCATTAGAGTGTCAGTAATTGAGGGTGAGCTGCACTATTGGAGTTTCAGTAATTGAGGGTGAGCTGCACTATTGGAGTGTCAGTAATTGAGGGTGAGCTGCACTATTGGAGTGTCAGTAATTGAGGGCGAGCTGCACTATTGGAGTGTCAGTAATTGAGGGTGAGCTGCACTATTGGAGTGTCAGTAATTGAGGGTGTGCTACAATATTGGAGTGTCAGTAACTGAGGGTGTGCTGCACTATTGGAGTGTCAGTAATTGAGGGTGTGCTGCACTTTTGGAGGGTCAGTAATTGAGGTTGTGCTGCACTATTGGAGTATCAGTAATTGAGGGTGTGCTGAAACATTGGTGTGTCAGTAATTGAGGGTGAAGTGCACGATTGTAGTGTCAGTAATTGAGTCTGTGCTGCACTATTGGAGTGTCAGTAATTGATGTTGTGCTGCACTATTGGAGCATCAGTAATTGAGGGTGTGCTGAAATATTGGTGTGTCAGTAATTGAGGGTGAAGTGCACTATTGTAGTGTCTGTAATTGAGAGTGTGCTGCACTATTAGAGTGTCAGTAATTGAGGGTGCGCTGCACTATTGCAGTGTCAGTAATTGAGGGCGTGCTGCAGTATTGTAGTGTCAGTAATTGAGGGTGTGCTGCACTATTGGAGTGTCAGTATTTGAGTGTGCGCTGCACTATTGGAGTGTCAGTAATTGAGGGTGTGCTGCACCATTGGTGTGTCAGTAATTGTGGGTGAGCTGCACTATTGTAGTGTCAGTAATTGAGGGTGCGCTGCAATATTGGTGTGTCAGTAATTGAGGGTGTGCTGCAATATTGGAGTATCAGTCATTGAGGGTTGTGCTGCAATATTGGAGTGTGAGTAATTGAGGGTGTGCTGCACTATTGGATTGTCAGTAATTGAGGGTGTGCTGCAATATTGGAGTGTCAGTAATTGTGGGTGAGCTGCACTATTGGAGTGTCAGTAATTTTGGGTGTGCTGCATATTGCAGTGTCAGTAATTGAGGGTGTGCTGCACTATTGGAGTGTCAGTAATGGAGGGTGTGCTGCACTATTGGAGTGTCAGTAATTGAGGGTGTGCTGCACTATTGGAGTGTCAGTAATTGAGGGTGTGCTGCAATATTGGAGTGTCAAAAATTGTGGCTGAGCTGCAATATTGGAGTGTCAGTAATAGAGGGTGTGCTGCACTATTGGAGTGACAGTAATTGAGGGTGTGCTGCACTATTGGAGTGGCAGTAATTGAGGGTGTGCTACACTATTGGAGTGTCAGTAATTGAGTGTGTGCTGCACCATTGGAGTGTCAGTAATTGAGGCTGTGCTGCACTATTGGAGTATCAGTAATTGAGGGTGTGCTGCAATATTGGAGTGTCAGTTTTTGAGGGTGAGCTGCACTATTGGAGTGTCAGTAATTTCGGTGTGCTGCACCATTGGAGTGTCAGTAATTGAGTGTGAGCTGCACTATTGGAGTGTCAGGAATTGAGGGTGAGCTGCACTATTGGAGTGTCAGTAATTGAGGGTGAGCTGCACTATTGGAGTGTCAGTAATTGAGGGTGTGCTACACTATTGGAGTGTCAGTAATTGAGGGTGTGCTGCACTATTGGAGTGTGAGAAATTGAGGGTGTGCTGCACTTTTGGAGTGTCAGTAATTGAGGTTGTGCGGCACTATTGGAGTATCAGTAATTGAGGGTGTGCTGCAATATTGGTGTGTCAGTAATTGAGGGTGAAGTGCACGATTGTAGTGTCAGTAATTGAGTGTGTGCTGCACTATTGGAGTGTCAGTATTTGAGTTTGTGCTGCACTATTGGAGCATCAGTATTTGAGGGTGTGCTGCGATATTGGTGTGTCAGTAATTGAGGGTGAAGTGCACTATTGTAGTGTCTGTAATTGAGAGTGTGCTTCACTATGAGAGTGTCAGTAATTGAGGGTGCGCTGCACTATTGGAGTGTCAGTAATTGAGGGTGTGCTGCACTATTGGAGTGTCAGAAATTGAGGGTGTGCTGCACTTTTGGAGTGTCAGTAATTGAGGTTGTGCTGCACTATTGGAGAACCAGTAATTGAGGGTGTGCTGCAATATTGGTGTGTCAGTAATTGAGGGTGAAGTGCACTATTGTAGTGTAATTAATTGAGAGTGTGCTGCACTATTAGAGTGTCAGTAATTGAGGGTGCGCTGCAATATTGGAGTGTCAGTAATTGAGGGCGTGCTGCATTATTGTAGTGTCAGTAATTGAGTGTGAGCTGCACTATTGGAGTGTCAGTATTTGAGTGTGCGCTGCACTATTGGAGTGTCAGTGATTGAGGGTGTGCGGCAATATTGGAGTGTCAGTTATTGAGGGTGTGCTGCACTATTGGAGTGTCAGTAATTGAGGGTGTGCTACACTATTGGAGTGTCAGTAATTGAGTGTGTGCTGCACTATTGGAGTGTCAGTAATTGAGGGTGTGCTGCACTATTGGAGTGTCAGTAATTAAGGGTGTGCTGCACTATTGGAGTGTCAGTAATTGAGGGTGAGCTGCACTATTGGAGTGTCAGTAATTGAGGGTGAGCTTCACTATTGTTGTGTCAGTAATTGAGGGTGTGCTGCACTATTGGAGTGTCAGAAATTGAGGGTGTGCTGCACTTTTGACGTGTCAGTAATTGGGGTTGTGCAGCAATATTGGTGTGTCAGTAATTGAGGGTGATGTGCACGATTGTACTGTCAGTAATTGAGTGTGTGCTGCACTATTGGAGTGTCAGTATTTGAGTTTGTGCTGCACTATTGGAGTATCAGTAATTGAGGGTGAAGTGCACTATTGTAGTGTCAGTAATTGAGGGTGTGCTGCTATATTGGAGTTTCAGTAATTGAGGCTGAGCTGCACTATTGGAGTGTCAGTAATTTAGGGTGAAGTGCACTATTGTAGTGTCTGTAATTGAGAGTGTGCTGCACTATTGGAGTGTCAGTTATTGAGGGTGTGCTGCACCATTGGAGTGTCAGTAATTGAGGGTGCGCTGCACTATTGGAGTGTCAGTTATTGAGGGTGTGCTGCACCATTGGAGTGTCAGTAATTGAGGGTGAGCTGCACTATTGTAGTGTCAGTAATTGAGGGTGCGCTGCACTATTGGAGTGTCAGTAATTGAGGGTGTGCTGCAGTATTGTAGAGTCAGTAATTGCGGGTGAGCTGCACTATTGGAGTGTCAGTATTTGAGTGTGCACTGCACTATTTGAGTGTCAGTAATTGAGTGTGTGCTGCACTATTGGAGTGTCAGTAATTGAGGGTTAGCTGCACTACTGGAGTGTCAGTATTTGAGTGTGCACTGCACTATTGGAGTGTCAGTAATTGAGTGTGTGCTGCACTATTGGTGTGTCAGTAATTGATGGTGCGCTGCACATTGGAATGTCAGTAATTGAGGGTGTGCTGGAGTATTGTAGTGTCAGTAATTGAGGTTGAGCTGCACGATTGGAGTGTCAGTATTTGAGTGTGCGCTGCACTATTGGAGTGTCTGTAATTTCGGCGAACTGCACCATTAGAGTGTCAGTAATTGAGGGTGAGCTGCACTATTGGAGTGTCAGTAATTGAGGGTGAGCTGCACTATTGGAGTGTCAGTAATTGAGGGTGAGCTGCACTATTGGAGTGTCAGTAATTGAGGGTGAGCTGCACTATTGGAGTGTCAGTAATTGAGTGTGTGCTGCACTATTGGAGTATCAGTAATTGAGGGTGTGCTGTAATATTGGTGTGTCAGTAATTGAGGGTGAAGTGCACGATTGTAGTGTCAGTAATTGAGTGTGCGCTGCACTATTGGAGTGTCTGTAATTGATGGTGCGCTGCACTATTGGAGTGTCAGTAATTGAGTGTGTGCTGCAGTATTGTAGTGTCAGTAATTGAGGGTGAGCTGCACTATTCGAGTGTCAGTATTTGAGTGTGCACTGCACTATTAGAGTGTCAGTAATTTCGGTGTGCTGCACCATTGGAGTGTTAGTAATTGAGGGTGAGCTGCACTATTGGAGTGTCAGTAATTGAGGGTGAGCTGCACTATTGGAGTGTCAGTAATTGAGGGTGAGCTGCACTATTGGAGTGTCAGTAATTGAGGGTGTGCTACAATATTGGAGTGTCAGTAACTGAGGGTGTGGTGCACTATTGGAGTGTCAGTAATTGAGGGTGTGCTGCACTTTTGGAGTGTCAGTAATTGAGGTTGTGCTGCACTATTGGAGTATCAGTAATTGAGGGTGTGCTGAAACATTGGTGTGTCAGTAATTGAGGGTGAAGTGCACGATTGTAGTGTCAGTAATTGAGTGTGTGCTGCACTATTGGAGTGTCAGTAATTGAGGGTGTGCTGCACTATTGGAGTGTCAGTAATTGATGTTGTGCTGCACTATTGGAGCATCAGTAATTGAGGGTGTGCTGCAATATTGGTGAGTCAGTAATTGAGGGTGAAGTGCGCTATTGTAGGGTTTGTAATTGAGAGTGTGCTGCACTATTGTAGTGTCAGTAATTGAGGGTGAGCTGCACTATTGGAGTGTCAGTATTTGAGTGTGCGCTGCACTATTGCAGTGTCAGTAATTGAGGGTGTGCTGCACCATTGGTATGTCAGTAATTGTGGGTGAGCTGCACTATTGTAGTGTCAGTAATTGAGGGTGTGCTGCACTATTGGAGTGTCAGTAATTGAGGGTGTGCTGCACTATTGGAGTGTCAGTAATTGAGGGTGTGCTGCAATTTTGGAGTGTCAAAAATTGTGGCTGAGCTGCAATATTGGAGTGTCAGTAATAGAGGGTGTGCTGCACTATTGGAGTGTCAGTAATTGAGGGTGTGCTGCACTATTGGAGTGGCAGTAATTGAGGGTGTGCTACACTATTGGAGTGTCAGTAATTGAGTGTGTGCTGCACCATTGGAGTGTCAGTAATTGAGGCTGTGCTGCACTATTGGAGTATCAGTAATTGAGGGTGTGCTGCAATATTGGAGTGTCAGTTTTTGAGGGTGAGCTGCACTATTGGAGTGTCAGTAATTTCGGTGTGCTGCACCATTGGAGTGTCAGTAATTGAGTATGAGCTGCACTATTGGAGTGTCAGGAATTGAGGGTGAGCTGCACTATTGGAGTGTCAGTAATTGAGGGTGTGCTACACTATTGGAGTTTCAGTAATTGAGGGTGTGCTGCACTATTGGAGTGTCAGAAATTGAGGGTGTGCTGCACTTTTGGAGTGTCAGTAATTGAGGTTGTGCAGCACTATTGGAGTATCAGTAATTGAGGGTGTGCTGCAATATTGGTGTGTCAGTAATTGAGGGTGAAGTGCACGATTGTAGTGTCAGTAATTGAGTGTGTGCTGCACTATTGGAGTGTCAGTATTTGAGGGTGTGCTGCACTATTGGAGTATCAGTAATTGAGAGTGTGCTGCACTATTGGAGTGTCTGTAATTGAGAGTGGGCTGCACTATGAGAGTGTCAGTAATTGAGGGTGCGCTGCACTATTGGAGTGTCAGTAATTGAGGGTGTGCTGCACTATTGGAGTGTCAGAAATTGAGGGTGTGCTGCACTATTGGAGTACCAGTAATTGAGGGTGTGCTGCAATATTGGTGTGTCAGTAATTGAGGGTGAAGTGCACTATTGTAGTGTCTGTAATTGAGAGTGTGCTGCACTATGAGAGTGTCAGTAATTGAGGCTGTGCTGCACTATTGGATTGTCAGTAATTGAGGGTGTGCTGCACTATTAGAGTGTCAGTAATTGAGGGTGCGCTGCAATATTGGAGTGTCAGTAATTGAGGGCGTGCTGCATTATTGTAGTGTCAGTAATTGAGTGTGAGCTGCACTATTGGAGTGTCAGTATTTGAGTGTGCGCCGCACTATTGGAGTGTCAGTGATTGAGGGTGTGCTGCAATATTGGAGTGTCAGTTATTGAGGGTGTGCTGCACTATTGGAGTGTCAGTAATTGAGGGTGTGCTACACTATTGGAGTGTCAGTAATTGAGTGTGTGCTGCACTATTGGAGTGTCAGTAATTGAGGGTGTGCTGCACTATTGGAGTGTCAGTAACTGAGGGTGTGCTGCACTATTGGAGTGTCAGTAATTGTGGGTGAGCTGCACTATTGGAGTGTCAGTAATTGAGGGTGAGCTGCACTATTGGAGTGTCAGTAATTGAGGGTGTGCTACACTATTGGAGTGTCAGTAATTGAGGGTGTGCTGCACTATTGGAGTGTCAGAAATTGAGGGTGTGCTGCACTTTTGGAGTGCCAGTAATTGAGGTTGTGCAGCACTATTGGAGTATCTGTAATTGAGGGTGTGCTGCAATATTGGTGTGTCAGTAATTGAGGGTGAAGTGCACGATTGTAGTGTCAGTAATTGAGAGTGTGCTGCACTATTGGAGTGTCAGTATTTGAGTTTGTGCTGCACTATTGGAGTGTCAGTAATTGAGGGTGTGCTGCGATATTGGTGTGTCAGTAATTGAGGCTGTGCTGCACTATTTGAGTATCAGTAATTGAGGGTGTGCTGCGCTATTGTAGTGTCTGTAATTGAGTGTGCGCTGCACTATTGGAGTGTCTGTAATTGATGGTGCGCTGCACTATTGGAGTGTCAGTAATTGAGTGTGTGCTGCAGTATTGTAGTGTCAGTAATTGAGGGTGAGCTGCACTATTCGAGTGTCAGTATTTGAGTGTGCACTGCACTATTAGAGTGTCAGTAATTTCGGTGTGCTGCACCATTGGAGTGTTAGTAATTGAGGGTGAGCTGCACTATTGGAGTGTCAGTAATTGAGGGTGAGCTGCACTATTGGAGTGTCAGTAATTGAGGGTGAGCTGCACTATTGGAGTGTCAGTAATTGAGGGTGTGCTACAATATTGGAGTGTCAGTAACTGAGGGTGTGGTGCACTATTGGAGTGTCAGTAATTGAGGGTGTGCTGCACTTTTGGAGTGTCAGTAATTGAGGTTGTGCTGCACTATTGGAGTATCAGTAATTGAGGGTGTGCTGAAACATTGGTGTGTCAGTAATTGAGGGTGAAGTGCACGATTGTAGTGTCAGTAATTGAGTGTGTGCTGCACTATTGGAGTGTCAGTAATTGAGGGTGTGCTGCACTATTGGAGTGTCAGTAATTGATGTTGTGCTGCACTATTGGAGCATCAGTAATTGAGGGTGTGCTGCAATATTGGTGAGTCAGTAATTGAGGGTGAAGTGCGCTATTGTAGGGTTTGTAATTGAGAGTGTGCTGCACTATTGTAGTGTCAGTAATTGAGGGTGAGCTGCACTATTGGAGTGTCAGTATTTGAGTGTGCGCTGCACTATTGCAGTGTCAGTAATTGAGGGTGTGCTGCACCATTGGTATGTCAGTAATTGTGGGTGAGCTGCACTATTGTAGTGTCAGTAATTGAGGGTGCGCTGCAATATTGGTGTGTCAGTAATTGAGGGTGTGCTGCAATATTGGAGTATCAGTCATTGAGGGTTGTGCTGCAATATTGGAGTGTGAGTAATTGAGGGTGTGCTGCACTATTGGATTGTCAGTAATTGAGGGTGTGCTGCAATATTGGAGTGTCAGTAATTGTGGTGAGCTGCACTATTGGAGTGTCAGTAATTTTGGGTGTGCTGCATATTGCAGTGTCAGTAATTGAGGGTGCGCTGCACTATTGGAGTGTCAGTAATTGAGGGTGTGCAGAAATTTTGGAGTGTCAAAAATTGTGGCTGAGCTGCAATATTGGAGTGTCAGTAATAGAGGGTGCGCTGCACTATTGGAGTGTCAGTAATTGAGGGTGTGCTGCACTATTGGAGTGGCAGTAATTGAGGGTGTGCTGCAATATTGGAGTGTCAGTTTTTGAGGGTGAGCTGCACTATTGGAGTGTCAGTAATTTCGGTGTGCTGCACCATTGGAGTGTCAGTAATTGAGTATGAGCTGCACTATTGGAGTGTCAGGAATTGAGGGTGAGCTGCACTATTGGAGTGTCAGTAATTGAGGGTGAGCTGCACTATTGGAGTGTCAGTAATTGAGGGTGTGCTACACTATTGGAGTTTCAGTAATTGAGGGTGTGCTGCACTATTGGAGTGTCAGAAATTGAGGGTGTGCTGCACTTTTTGAGTGTCAGTAATTGAGGTTGTGCAGCACTATTGGAGTATCAGTAATTGAGGGTGTGCTGCAATATTGGTGTGTCAGTAATTGAGGGTGAAGTGCACGATTGTAGTGTCAGTAATTGAGTGTGTGCTGCACTATTGGAGTGTCAGTATTTGAGGGTGTGCTGCATTCTTGGAGTATCAGTAATTGAGAGTGTGCTGCACTATTGGAGTGTCTGTAATTGAGAGTGGGCTGCACTATGAGAGTGTCAGTAATTGAGGGTGCGCTGCACTATTGTATTGTCAGTAATTGAGGGTGTGCTGCACCTTTAGAGTGTCAGTAATTGAGGGTGCGCTGCAATATTGGAGTGTCAGTAATTGAGGGCGTGCTGCATTATTGTAGTGTCAGTAATTGAGTGTGCGCTGCACTATTGGAGTGTCAGTATTTGAGTGTGCGCCGCACTATTGGAGTGTCAGTGATTGAGGGTGTGCTGCAATATTGGAGTGTCAGTTATTGAGGGTGTGCTGCACTATTGGAGTGTCAGTAATTGAGGGTGTGCTACACTATTGGAGTGTCAGTAATTGAGTGCGTGCTGCACTATTGGAGTGTCAGTAATTGAGGGTGTGCTGCACTATTGGAGTGTCAGTAATAGAGGGTGTGCTGCAGTATTGGAGTGTCAGTAATTGAGGGTGAGCTGCACTATTGGAGTGTCAGTAATTGAGGGTGAGCTGCACTATTGGAGTGTCAGTAATTGAGGGTGTGCTACACTATTGGAGTGTCAGTAATTGAGGGTGTGCTGCACTATTGGAGTGTCAGAAATTGAGGGTGTGCTGCACTTTTGGAGTGTCAGTAATTGAGGTTGTGCAGCACTATTGGAGTATCAGTAATTGAGGGTGTGCTGCAATATTGGTGTGTCAGTAATTGAGGGTGAAGTGCACGATTGTAGTGTCAGTAATTGAGTGTGTGCTGCACTATTGGAGTGTCAGTGTTTGAGTTTGTGCTGCACTATTGGAGTGTCAGTAATTGAGGGTGTGCTGCGATATTGTTGTGTCAGTAATTGAGGGTGTGCTGCACTATTGGAGTGTCAGAATTTGAGGGTGTGCTGCACTTTTGGAGTGTCAGTAATTGAGGTTGTGCTGCACTATTGGAGTGTCAGTATTTGAGTGTGTGCTGCACTATTGTGTTTCAGTAATTGAGGGTGTGCTGCAATATTGGTGTGTCAGTAATTGAGGGTGAAGTGCACTATTGTAGTGTCTGTAATTGAGAGTGTGCTGCACTATTAGAGTGTCAGTAATTGAGGGTGCGCTGCAATATTGGAGTGTCAGTAATTGACGGCGTGCTGCATTATTGTAGTGTCAGTAATTGAGGGTGAGCTGCACTATTGGAGTGTCAGTATTTGAGTGTGCGCTGCACTATTGGAGTGTCAGTGATTGAGGGTGTGCTGCACTATTGGAGTGTCAGTAATTGAGGGTGTGCTACACTATTGGAGCGTCAGTAATTGAGCGTGTGCTGCACTATTGGAGTGTCAGTAATGAGGGTGTGCTGCACTATTGGATTGTCAGTAATTGAGGGTCTGCTACACTATTGGAGTGTCAGTAATTTAGTGTGTGCTGCACATTTGGAGAGTCAGTAATTGGGGCTGTGCTGCACTATTGGAGTATCAGTAATTGAGAGTGTGCTGCAATATTGCAGTGTTAGTTTTTGAGGGTGAGCTGCACTATTGTAGTTTCCGTAATTGAGTGTGCGCTGCACTATTGGAGTGTCAGTAATTGATGGTGCGCTGCACTATTGGACTGTCAGTAATTGAGGGTGTGCTGCAGTATTGTAGTGTCAGTAATTGAGGGTGTGCTGCACTATTGGAGTGTCAGTAATTGAGGGTGAGCTGCACTATTGGAATGTCAGTATTTGAGTGTGCGCTGCACTACTGGATTGTCAGTTATTTCGGTGTGCTGCACCTTTGGAGTGTCAGTAATTGAGGGTGTGCTGCACTATTGGAGTGTCAGTAATAGAGGGTGTGCTGCACTATTCGAGTGTCAGAAATTGGGGGTGTGCTGCACTACTGGAGTGTCAGTAATTGAGGTTGTGCAGCACTATTGGATTATCAGTAATTGAGGGTGTGCAGCATTATTGGTGTGTCAGTAATTGAGGGTGAAGTGCACGATTGTAGTGTCAGTAATTGAGTGTGTGCTGCACTATTGGAGTGTCAGTATTTGATTTTGTGCTGCACTATTGGAGTATCAGTAATTGAGGGTGTGCTGCAATATTGGTGTGTCAGTAATTTAGGGTGAAGTGCACTATTGTAGTGTCTGTAATTGAGAGTGTGCTGCACTATTGGATTGTCAGTTATTGAGGGTGTGCTGCACCATTGGAGTGTCAGTAATTGAGGGTGCGCTGCACTATTGGAGTGTCAGTTATTGAGGGTCTGCTGCACCATTGGAGTGTCAGTAATTGAGGGTGAGCTGCACTATTGTAGTGTCAGTAATTGAGGGAGCGCTGCACTATTGGAGTGTCAGTAATTGAGGGTGTGCTGCAGTATTGTAGAGTCATTAATTGCGGGTGAGCTGCACTATTGGAGTGTCAGTATTTGAGTGTGCACTGCACTATTGGAGTGTCAGTAATTGAGTGTGTGCTGCACTATTGGAGTGTCAGTAATTGAGGGTGAGCTGCACTACTGGAGTGTCAGTATTTGAGTGTGCACTGCACTATTGGAGTGTCAGTAATTGAGTGTGTGCTGCACTATTGGTGTATCAGTAATTGATGGTGCGCTGCACATTGGAATGTCAGTAATTGAGGGTGTGCTGCAGTATTGTAGTGTCAGTAATTGAGGTTGAGCTGCACGATTGGAGTGTCAGTATTTTATTGTGCGCTGCACTATTGGAGTGTCTGTAATTTCGGCGAACTGCACCATTAGAGTGTCAGTAATTGAGGGTGAGCTGCACTATTGGAGTTTCAGTAATTGAGGGTGAGCTGCACTATTGGAGTGTCAGTAATTGAGGGTGAGCTGCACTATTGGAGTGTCAGTAATTGAGGGCGAGCTGCACTATTGGAGTGTCAGTAATTGAGGGTGAGCTGCACTATTGGAGTGTCAGTAATTGAGGGTGTGCTACAATATTGGAGTGTCAGTAACTGAGGGTGTGCTGCACTATTGGAGTGTCAGTAATTGAGGGTGTGCTGCACTTTTGGAGGGTCAGTAATTGAGGTTGTGCTGCACTATTGGAGTATCAGTAATTGAGGGTGTGCTGAAACATTGGTGTGTCAGTAATTGAGGGTGAAGTGCACGATTGTAGTGTCAGTAATTGAGTCTGTGCTGCACTATTGGAGTGTCAGTAATTGATGTTGTGCTGCACTATTGGAGCATCAGTAATTGAGGGTGTGCTGAAATATTGTTGTGTCAGTAATTGAGGGTGAAGTGCACTATTGTAGTGTCTGTAATTGAGAGTGTGCTGCACTATTAGAGTGTCAGTAATTGAGGGTGCGCTGCACTATTGCAGTGTCAGTAATTGAGGGCGTGCTGCAGTATTGTAGTGTCAGTAATTGAGGGTGTGCTGCACTATTGGAGTGTCAGTATTTGAGTGTGCGCTGCACTATTGGAGTGTCAGTAATTGAGGGTGTGCTGCACCATTGGTGTGTCAGTAATTGTGGGTGAGCTGCACTATTGTAGTGTCAGTAATTGAGGGTGCGCTGCAATATTGGTGTGTCAGTAATTGAGGGTGTGCTGCAATATTGGAGTATCAGTCATTGAGGGTTGTGCTGCAATATTGGAGTGTGAGTAATTGAGGGTGTGCTGCACTATTGGATTGTCAGTAATTGAGGGTGTGCTGCAATATTGGAGTGTCAGTAATTGTGGGTGAGCTGCACTATTGGAGTGTCAGTAATTTTGGGTGTGCTGCATATTGCAGTGTCAGTAATTGAGGGTGTGCTGCAATATTGGAGTGTCAGTAATAGAGGGTGTGCTGCACTATTGGAGTGACAGTAATTGAGGGTGTGCTGCACTATTGGAGTGGCAGTAATTGAGGGTGTGCTACACTATTGGAGTGTCAGTAATTGAGTGTGTGCTGCACCATTGGAGTGTCAGTAATTGAGGCTGTGCTGCACTATTGGAGTATCAGTAATTGAGGGTGTGCTGCAATATTGGAGTGTCAGTTTTTGAGGGTGAGCTGCACTATTGGAGTGTCAGTAATTTCGGTGTGCTGCACCATTGGAGTGTCAGTAATTGAGTGTGAGCTGCACTATTGGAGTGTCAGGAATTGAGGGTGAGCTGCACTATTGGAGTGTCAGTAATTGAGGGTGAGCTGCACTATTGGAGTGTCAGTAATTGAGGGTGTGCTACACTATTGGAGTGTCAGTAATTGAGGGTGTGCTGCACTATTGGAGTGTCAGAAATTGAGGGTGTGCTGCACTTTTGGAGTGTCAGTAATTGAGGTTGTGCGGCACTATTGGAGTATCAGTAATTGAGGGTGTGCTGCAATATTGGTGTGTCAGTAACTGAGGGTGAAGTGCTCGATTGTAGTGTCAGTAATTGAGTGTGTGCTGCACTATTGGAGTGTCAGTATTTGAGTTTGTGCTGCACTATTGGAGCATCAGTATTTGAGGGTGTGCTGCGATATTGGTGTGTCAGTAATTGAGGGTGAAGTGCACTATTGTAGTGTCTGTAATTGAGAGTGTGCTTCACTATGAGAGTGTCAGTAATTGAGGGTGCGCTGCACTATTGGAGTGTCAGTAATTGAGGGTGTGCTGCACTATTGGAGTGTCAGAAATTGAGGGTGTGCTGCACTTTTGGAGTGTCAGTAATTGAGGTTGTGCTGCACTATTGGAGAACCAGTAATTGAGGGTGTGCTGCAATATTGGTGTGTCAGTAATTGAGGGTGAAGTGCACTATTGTAGTGTAATTAATTGAGAGTGTGCTGCACTATTAGAGTGTCAGTAATTGAGGGTGCGCTGCAATATTGGAGTGTCAGTAATTGAGGGCGTGCTGCATTATTGTAGTGTCAGTAATTGAGTGTGAGCTGCACTATTGGAGTGTCAGTATTTGAGTGTGCGCTGCACTATTGGAGTGTCAGTGATTGAGGGTGTGCGGCAATATTGGAGTGTCAGTTATTGAGGGTGTGCTGCACTATTGGAGTGTCAGTAATTGAGGGTGTGCTACACTATTGGAGTGTCAGTAATTGAGTGTGTGCTGCACTATTGGAGTGTCAGTAATTGAGGGTGTGCTGCACTATTGGAGTGTCAGTAATTAAGGGTGTGCTGCACTATTGGAGTGTCAGTAATTGAGGGTGAGCTGCACTATTGGAGTGTCAGTAATTGAGGGTGAGCTTCACTATTGTTGTGTCAGTAATTGAGGGTGTGCTGCACTATTGGAGTGTCAGAAATTGAGGGTGTGCTGCACTTTTGACGTGTCAGTAATTGGGGTTGTGCAGCAATATTGGTGTGTCAGTAATTGAGGGTGATGTGCACGATTGTACTGTCAGTAATTGAGTGTGTGCTGCACTATTGGAGTGTCAGTATTTGAGTTTGTGCTGCACTATTGGAGTATCAGTAATTGAGGGTGAAGTGCACTATTGTAGTGTCAGTAATTGAGGGTGTGCTGCTATATTGGAGTTTCAGTAATTGAGGCTGAGCTGCACTATTGGAGTGTCAGTAATTTAGGGTGAAGTGCACTATTGTAGTGTCTGTAATTGAGAGTGTGCTGCACTATTGGAGTGTCAGTTATTGAGGGTGTGCTGCACCATTGGAGTGTCAGTAATTGAGGGTGCGCTGCACTATTGGAGTGTCAGTTATTGAGGGTGTGCTGCACCATTGGAGTGTCAGTAATTGAGGGTGAGCTGCACTATTGTAGTGTCAGTAATTGAGGGTGCGCTGCACTATTGGAGTGTCAGTAATTGAGGGTGTGCTGCAGTATTGTAGAGTCAGTAATTGCGGGTGAGCTGCACTATTGGAGTGTCAGTATTTGAGTGTGCACTGCACTATTTGAGTGTCAGTAATTGAGTGTGTGCTGCACTATTGGAGTGTCAGTAATTGAGGGTTAGCTGCACTACTGGAGTGTCAGTATTTGAGTGTGCACTGCACTATTGGAGTGTCAGTAATTGAGTGTGTGCTGCACTATTGGTGTGTCAGTAATTGATGGTGCGCTGCACATTGGAATGTCAGTAATTGAGGGTGTGCTGGAGTATTGTAGTGTCAGTAATTGAGGTTGAGCTGCACGATTGGAGTGTCAGTATTTGAGTGTGCGCTGCACTATTGGAGTGTCTGTAATTTCGGCGAACTGCACCATTAGAGTGTCAGTAATTGAGGGTGAGCTGCACTATTGGAGTGTCAGTAATTGAGGGTGAGCTGCACTATTGGAGTGTCAGTAATTGAGGGTGAGCTGCACTATTGGAGTGTCAGTAATTGAGGGTGAGCTGCACTATTGGAGTGTCAGTAATTGAGTGTGTGCTGCACTATTGGAGTATCAGTAATTGAGGGTGTGCTGTAATATTGGTGTGTCAGTAATTGAGGGTGAAGTGCACGATTGTAGTGTCAGTAATTGAGTGTGCGCTGCACTATTGGAGTGTCTGTAATTGATGGTGCGCTGCACTATTGGAGTGTCAGTAATTGAGTGTGTGCTGCAGTATTGTAGTGTCAGTAATTGAGGGTGAGCTGCACTATTCGAGTGTCAGTATTTGAGTGTGCACTGCACTATTAGAGTGTCAGTAATTTCGGTGTGCTGCACCATTGGAGTGTTAGTAATTGAGGGTGAGCTGCACTATTGGAGTGTCAGTAATTGAGGGTGAGCTGCACTATTGGAGTGTCAGTAATTGAGGGTGAGCTGCACTATTGGAGTGTCAGTAACTGAGGGTGTGGTGCACTATTGGAGTGTCAGTAATTGAGGGTGTGCTGCACTTTTGGAGTGTCAGTAATTGAGGTTGTGCTGCACTATTGGAGTATCAGTAATTGAGGGTGTGCTGAAACATTGGTGTGTCAGTAATTGAGGGTGAAGTGCACGATTGTAGTGTCAGTAATTGAGTGTGTGCTGCACTATTGGAGTGTCAGTAATTGAGGGTGTGCTGCACTATTGGAGTGTCAGTAATTGATGTTGTGCTGCACTATTGGAGCATCAGTAATTGAGGGTGTGCTGCAATATTGGTGAGTCAGTAATTGAGGGTGAAGTGCGCTATTGTAGGGTTTGTAATTGAGAGTGTGCTGCACTATTGTAGTGTCAGTAATTGAGGGTGAGCTGCACTATTGGAGTGTCAGTATTTGAGTGTGCGCTGCACTATTGCAGTGTCAGTAATTGAGGGTGTGCTGCACCATTGGTATGTCAGTAATTTTGGGTGAGCTGCACTATTGTAGTGTCAGTAATTGAGGGTGCGCTGCAATATTGGTGTGTCAGTAATTGAGGGTGTGCTGCAATATTGGAGTATCAGTCATTGAGGGTTGTGCTGCAATATTGGAGTGTGAGTAATTGAGGGTGTGCTGCACTATTGGATTGTCAGTAATTGAGGGTGTGCTGCAATATTGGAGTGTCAGTAATTGTGGTGAGCTGCACTATTGGAGTGTCAGTAATTTTGGGTGTGCTGCATATTGCAGTGTCAGTAATTGAGGGTGCGCTGCACTATTGGAGTGTCAGTAATTGAGGGTGTGCAGAAATTTTGGAGTGTCAAAAATTGTGGCTGAGCTGCAATATTGGAGTGTCAGTAATAGAGGGTGCGCTGCACTATTGGAGTGTCAGTAATTGAGGGTGTGCTGCACTATTGGAGTGGCAGTAATTGAGGGTGTGCTGCAATATTGGAGTGTCAGTTTTTGAGGGTGAGCTGCACTATTGGAGTGTCAGTAATTTCGGTGTGCTGCACCATTGGAGTGTCAGTAATTGAGTATGAGCTGCACTATTGGAGTGTCAGGAATTGAGGGTGAGCTGCACTATTGGAGTGTCAGTAATTGAGGGTGAGCTGCACTATTGGAGTGTCAGTAATTGAGGGTGTGCTACACTATTGGAGTTTCAGTAATTGAGGGTGTGCTGCACTATTGGAGTGTCAGAAATTGAGGGTGTGCTGCACTTTTTGAGTGTCAGTAATTGAGGTTGTGCAGCACTATTGGAGTATCAGTAATTGAGGGTGTGCTGCAATATTGGTGTGTCAGTAATTGAGGGTGAAGTGCACGATTGTAGTGTCAGTAATTGAGTGTGTGCTGCACTATTGGAGTGTCAGTATTTGAGGGTGTGCTGCATTCTTGGAGTATCAGTAATTGAGAGTGTGCTGCACTATTGGAGTGTCTGTAATTGAGAGTGGGCTGCACTATGAGAGTGTCAGTAATTGAGGGTGCGCTGCACTATTGTATTGTCAGTAATTGAGGGTGTGCTGCACCTTTAGAGTGTCAGTAATTGAGGGTGCGCTGCAATATTGGAGTGTCAGTAATTGAGGGCGTGCTGCATTATTGTAGTGTCAGTAATTGAGTGTGCGCTGCACTATTGGAGTGTCAGTATTTGAGTGTGCGCCGCACTATTGGAGTGTCAGTGATTGAGGGTGTGCTGCAATATTGGAGTGTCAGTTATTGAGGGTGTGCTGCACTATTGGAGTGTCAGTAATTGAGGGTGTGCTACACTATTGGAGTGTCAGTAATTGAGTGCGTGCTGCACTATTGGAGTGTCAGTAATTGAGGGTGTGCTGCACTATTGGAGTGTCAGTAATAGAGTGTGTGCTGCAGTATTGGAGTGTCAGTAATTGAGGGTGAGCTGCACTATTGGAGTGTCAGTAATTGAGGGTGAGCTGCACTATTGGAGTGTCAGTAATTGAGGGTGTGCTACACTATTGGAGTGTCAGTAATTGAGGGTGTGCTGCACTATTGGAGTGTCAGAAATTGAGGGTGTGCTGCACTTTTGGAGTGTCAGTAATTGAGGTTGTGCAGCACTATTGGAGTATCAGTAATTGAGGGTGTGCTGCAATATTGGTGTGTCAGTAATTGAGGGTGAAGTGCACGATTGTAGTGTCAGTAATTGAGTGTGTGCTGCACTATTGGAGTGTCAGTGTTTGAGTTTGTGCTGCACTATTGGAGTGTCAGTAATTGAGGGTGTGCTGCGATATTGTTGTGTCAGTAATTGAGGGTGTGCTGCACTATTGGAGTGTCAGAATTTGAGGGTGTGCTGCACTTTTGGAGTGTCAGTAATTGAGGTTGTGCTGCACTATTGGAGTGTCAGTATTTGAGTGTGTGCTGCACTATTGTGTTTCAGTAATTGAGGGTGTGCTGCAATATTGGTGTGTCAGTAATTGAGGGTGAAGTGCACTATTGTAGTGTCTGTAATTGAGAGTGTGCTGCACTATTAGAGTGTCAGTAATTGAGGGTGCGCTGCAATATTGGAGTGTCAGTAATTGACGGCGTGCTGCATTATTGTAGTGTCAGTAATTGAGGGTGAGCTGCACTATTGGAGTGTCAGTATTTGAGTGTGCGCTGCACTATTGGAGTGTCAGTGATTGAGGGTGTGCTGCACTATTGGAGTGTCAGTAATTGAGGGTGTGCTACACTATTGGAGCGTCAGTAATTGAGCGTGTGCTGCACTATTGGAGTGTCAGTAATGAGGGTGTGCTGCACTATTGGATTGTCAGTAATTGAGGGTCTGCTACACTATTGGAGTGTCAGTAATTTAGTGTGTGCTGCACATTTGGAGAGTCAGTAATTGGGGCTGTGCTGCACTATTGGAGTATCAGTAATTGAGAGTGTGCTGCAATATTGCAGTGTTAGTTTTTGAGGGTGAGCTGCACTATTGTAGTTTCCGTAATTGAGTGTGCGCTGCACTATTGGAGTGTCAGTAATTGATGGTGCGCTGCACTATTGGACTGTCAGTAATTGAGGGTGTGCTGCAGTATTGTAGTGTCAGTAATTGAGGGTGTGCTGCACTATTGGAGTGTCAGTAATTGAGGGTGAGCTGCACTATTGGAATGTCAGTATTTGAGTGTGCGCTGCACTACTGGATTGTCAGTTATTTCGGTGTGCTGCACCTTTGGAGTGTCAGTAATTGAGGGTGTGCTGCACTATTGGAGTGTCAGTAATAGAGGGTGTGCTGCACTATTCGAGTGTCAGAAATTGGGGGTGTGCTGCACTACTGGAGTGTCAGTAATTGAGGTTGTGCAGCACTATTGGATTATCAGTAATTGAGGGTGTGCAGCATTATTGGTGTGTCAGTAATTGAGGGTGAAGTGCACGATTGTAGTGTCAGTAATTGAGTGTGTGCTGCACTATTGGAGTGTCAGTATTTGATTTTGTGCTGCACTATTGGAGTATCAGTAATTGAGGGTGTGCTGCAATATTGGTGTGTCAGTAATTTAGGGTGAAGTGCACTATTGTAGTGTCTGTAATTGAGAGTGTGCTGCACTATTGGATTGTCAGTTATTGAGGGTGTGCTGCACCATTGGAGTGTCAGTAATTGAGGGTGCGCTGCACTATTGGAGTGTCAGTTATTGAGGGTCTGCTGCACCATTGGAGTGTCAGTAATTGAGGGTGAGCTGCACTATTGTAGTGTCAGTAATTGAGGGAGCGCTGCACTATTGGAGTGTCAGTAATTGAGGGTGTGCTGCAGTATTGTAGAGTCATTAATTGCGGGTGAGCTGCACTATTGGAGTGTCAGTATTTGAGTGTGCACTGCACTATTGGAGTGTCAGTAATTGAGTGTGTGCTGCACTATTGGAGTGTCAGTAATTGAGGGTGAGCTGCACTACTGGAGTGTCAGTATTTGAGTGTGCACTGCACTATTGGAGTGTCAGTAATTGAGTGTGTGCTGCACTATTGGTGTATCAGTAATTGATGGTGCGCTGCACATTGGAATGTCAGTAATTGAGGGTGTGCTGCAGTATTGTAGTGTCAGTAATTGAGGTTGAGCTGCACGATTGGAGTGTCAGTATTTTATTGTGCGCTGCACTATTGGAGTGTCTGTAATTTCGGCGAACTGCACCATTAGAGTGTCAGTAATTGAGGGTGAGCTGCACTATTGGAGTTTCAGTAATTGAGGGTGAGCTGCACTATTGGAGTGTCAGTAATTGAGGGCGAGCTGCACTATTGGAGTGTCAGTAATTGAGGGTGAGCTGCACTATTGGAGTGTCAGTAATTGAGGGTGTGCTACAATATTGGAGTGTCAGTAACTGAGGGTGTGCTGCACTATTGGAGTGTCAGTAATTGAGGGTGTGCTGCACTTTTGGAGGGTCAGTAATTGAGGTTGTGCTGCACTATTGGAGTATCAGTAATTGAGGGTGTGCTGAAACATTGGTGTGTCAGTAATTGAGGGTGAAGTGCACGATTGTAGTGTCAGTAATTGAGTCTGTGCTGCACTATTGGAGTGTCAGTAATTGATGTTGTGCTGCACTATTGGAGCATCAGTAATTGAGGGTGTGCTGAAATATTGGTGTGTCAGTAATTGAGGGTGAAGTGCACTATTGTAGTGTCTGTAATTGAGAGTGTGCTGCACTATTAGAGTGTCAGTAATTGAGGGTGCGCTGCACTATTGCAGTGTCAGTAATTGAGGGCGTGCTGCAGTATTGTAGTGTCAGTAATTGAGGGTGTGCTGCACTATTGGAGTGTCAGTATTTGAGTGTGCGCTGCACTATTGGAGTGTCAGTAATTGAGGGTGTGCTGCACCATTGGTGTGTCAGTAATTGTGGGTGAGCTGCACTATTGTAGTGTCAGTAATTGAGGGTGCGCTGCAATATTGGTGTGTCAGTAATTGAGGGTGTGCTGCAATATTGGAGTATCAGTCATTGAGGGTTGTGCTGCAATATTGGAGTGTGAGTAATTGAGGGTGTGCTGCACTATTGGATTGTCAGTAATTGAGGGTGTGCTGCAATATTGGAGTGTCAGTAATTGTGGGTGAGCTGCACTATTGGAGTGTCAGTAATTTTGGGTGTGCTGCATATTGCAGTGTCAGTAATTGAGGGTGTGCTGCACTATTGGAGTGTCAGTAATGGAGGGTGTGCTGCACTATTGGAGTGTCAGTAATTGAGGGTGTGCTGCACTATTGGAGTGTCAGTAATTGAGGGTGTGCTGCAATATTGGAGTGTCAAAAATTGTGGCTGAGCTGCAATATTGGAGTGTCAGTAATAGAGGGTGTGCTGCACTATTGGAGTGACAGTAATTGAGGGTGTGCTGCACTATTGGAGTGGCAGTAATTGAGGGTGTGCTACACTATTGGAGTGTCAGTAATTGAGTGTGTGCTGCACCATTGGAGTGTCAGTAATTGAGGCTGTGCTGCACTATTGGAGTATCAGTAATTGAGGGTGTGCTGCAATATTGGAGTGTCAGTTTTTGAGGGTGAGCTGCACGATTGGAGTGTCAGTAATTTCGGTGTGCTGCACCATTGGAGTGTCAGTAATTGAGTGTGAGCTGCACTATTGGAGTGTCAGGAATTGAGGGTGAGCTGCACTATTGGAGTGTCAGTAATTGAGGGTGAGCTGCACTATTGGAGTGTCAGTAATTGAGGGTGTGCTACACTATTGGAGTGTCAGTAATTGAGGGTGTGCTGCACTATTGGAGTGTCAGAAATTGAGGGTGTGCTGCACTTTTGGAGTGTCAGTAATTGAGGTTGTGCGGCACTATTGGAGTATCAGTAATTGAGGGTGTGCTGCAATATTGGTGTGTCAGTAATTGAGGGTGAAGTGCACGATTGTAGTGTCAGTAATTGAGTGTGTGCTGCACTATTGGAGTGTCAGTATTTGAGTTTGTGCTGCACTATTGGAGCATCAGTATTTGAGGGTGTGCTGCGATATTGGTGTGTCAGTAATTGAGGGTGAAGTGCACTATTGTAGTGTCTGTAATTGAGAGTGTGCTTCACTATGAGAGTGTCAGTAATTGAGGGTGCGCTGCACTATTGGAGTGTCAGTAATTGAGGGTGTGCTGCACTATTGGAGTGTCAGAAATTGAGGGTGTGCTGCACTTTTGGAGTGTCAGTAATTGTGGTTGTGCTGCACTATTGGAGAACCAGTAATTGAGGGTGTGCTGCAATATTGGTGTGTCAGTAATTGAGGGTGAAGTGCACTATTGTAGTGTAATTAATTGAGAGTGTGCTGCACTATTAGAGTGTCAGTAATTGAGGGTGCGCTGCAATATTGGAGTGTCAGTAATTGAGGGCGTGCTGCATTATTGTAGTGTCAGTAATTGAGTGTGAGCTGCACTATTGGAGTGTCAGTATTTGAGTGTGCGCTGCACTATTGGAGTGTCAGTGATTGAGGGTGTGCGGCAATATTGGAGTGTCAGTTATTGAGGGTGTGCTGCACTATTGGAGTGTCAGTAATTGAGGGTGTGCTGCACTATTGGAGTGTCAGTAATTGAGGGTGTGCTGCACTATTGGAGTGTCAGTAATTAAGGGTGTGCTGCACTATTGGAGTGTCAGTAATTGAGGGTGAGCTGCACTATTGGAGTGTCAGTAATTGAGGGTGAGCTTCACTATTGTTGTGTCAGTAATTGAGGGTGTGCTGCACTATTGGAGTGTCAGAAATTGAGGGTGTGCTGCACTTTTGACGTGTCAGTAATTGGGGTTGTGCAGCAATATTGGTGTGTCAGTAATTGAGGGTGATGTGCACGATTGTACTGTCAGTAATTGAGTGTGTGCTGCACTATTGGAGTGTCAGTATTTGAGTTTGTGCTGCACTATTGGAGTATCAGTAATTGAGGGTGAAGTGCACTATTGTAGTGTCAGTAATTGAGGGTGTGCTGCTATATTGGAGTTTCAGTAATTGAGGCTGAGCTGCACTATTGGAGTGTCAGTAATTTAGGGTGAAGTGCACTATTGTAGTGTCTGTAATTGAGAGTGTGCTGCACTATTGGAGTGTCAGTTATTGAGGGTGTGCTGCACCATTGGAGTGTCAGTAATTGAGGGTGCGCTGCACTATTGGAGTGTCAGTTATTGAGGGTGTGCTGCACCATTGGAGTGTCAGTAATTGAGGGTGAGCTGCACTATTGTAGTGTCAGTAATTGAGGGTGCGCTGCACTATTGGAGTGTCAGTAATTGAGGGTGTGCTGCAGTATTGTAGAGTCAGTAATTGCGGGTGAGCTGCACTATTGGAGTGTCAGTATTTGAGTGTGCACTGCACTATTTGAGTGTCAGTAATTGAGTGTGTGCTGCACTATTGGAGTGTCAGTAATTGAGGGTTAGCTGCACTACTGGAGTGTCAGTATTTGAGTGTGCACTGCACTATTGGAGTGTCAGTAATTGAGTGTGTGCTGCACTATTGGTGTGTCAGTAATTGATGGTGCGCTGCACATTGGAATGTCAGTAATTGAGGGTGTGCTGGAGTATTGTAGTGTCAGTAATTGAGGTTGAGCTGCACGATTGGAGTGTCAGTATTTGAGTGTGCGCTGCACTATTGGAGTGTCTGTAATTTCGGCGAACTGCACCATTAGAGTGTCAGTAATTGAGGGTGAGCTGCACTATTGGAGTGTCAGTAATTGAGGGTGAGCTGCACTATTGGAGTGTCAGTAATTGAGGGTGAGCTGCACTATTGGAGTGTCAGTAATTGAGGGTGTGCTACACTATTGGAGTGTCAGTAATTGAGCGTGTGCTGCACTATTGGAGTGTCAGTAATTGAGGGTGAGCTGCACTATTGGAGTGTCAGTAATTGAGTGTGTGCTGCACTATTGGAGTATCAGTAATTGAGGGTGTGCTGTAATATTGGTGTGTCAGTAATTGAGGGTGAAGTGCACGATTGTAGTGTCAGTAATTGAGTGTGCGCTGCACTATTGGAGTATTAGTAATTGAGGTTGTGCTGCACTATTGGAGTATCAGTAATTGAGGGTGTGCTGCAATATTGGTGTGTCTGTAATTGAGGGTGAAGTGCACTATTGTAGTGTCTGTACTTGAGAGTGTGCTGCACTATTATAGTGTCAGTAATTGAGGGTGCGCTGCAGTATTGGAGTGTCAGTAATTGAGGGCGTGCTATAGTATTGTAGTGTCAGTAATTGAGGGTGAGCTGCACTATTGTTGTGTCAGTAATTGATGGTGCGCTGCATAATTGGTGTGTCAGTAATTGAGGGTGTGCTGCAATATTGGAGTGTCAGTCATTGAGGATCTGCTGCAATATTGGAGTGTCAGTAATTGAGGGTGTGCTGCACTATTGGATTGTCAGTAATTGAGGGTGTGCTGCAATATTGGAGTGTCAGTAATTGTGGGTGAGCTGCACTATTGGAGTGTCAGTAATTTTGGGTGTGCGGCATATTGCAGTGTCAGTAATTGAGGGTGTGCTGCACTATTGGAGTGTCAGTAATTGAGGGTGTGCTGCACTATTGGAGTGTCAGTAATTGAGGGTGTGCTGCCATAGTGGACTGTCAGAAATTGTAGCTGAGCTGCAATATTGGAGTGTCAGTAATTGAGGGCGAGCTGCGCTATTGGAGTTTCAGTATATTAGGGTGTGCTGCACTACTGGAGTGTCATTAATTGAGGGTATGCTGCACTATTGGCGTGTCAGTAATTGAGGCTGTGCTACACTATTGGAGTGTCAGTAATTGAGTGTGTGCTGCAACATTGGAGTGTCAGTAATTGAGCCTGTGCTGCACTATTGGAGTGTCAGTAATTGATGGTGTGCTGCAATATTGGTGTGTCAGTAATTGTGGGTGAGCTGCACTATTGTAGTGTCCGTAATTGAGTGTGCGCTGCACTTTTGGAGTGTCAGTAATTGAGGGTGTGCTGCAGTATTGTAGTGTCAGTAATTGAGGGTGAGCTGCTCTATTGGAGTGTCAGTATTTGCGTGCGCGCTGCACTATTGGAGTGTCAGTAATTTCGGTGTGCTGCACCATTGGAGTGTCAGTAATTGAGGGTGTGCTGCACTATTGGAGTGTCAGAAATTGAGGGTGTGCTGCACTTTTGGAGTGTCAGTAATTGAGGTTGGCAGCACTATTGGAGTATCAGTAATTGAGGGTGTGCTGCAATATTGGTGTGTCAGTAATTGAGGGTGAAGTGCACGATTGTAGTGTCAGTAATTGAGTGTGTGCTGCACTATTGGAGTGTCAGTAATTGAGGTTGTGCTGCATTTTTCGAGTATCAGTAATTGAGGGTGTGCTGCAATATTGGTGTGTCAGTATTTGAGGGTGAGGTGCACTATTGTAGTGTCTGTAATTGAGGGTGAGCTGCACTATTGGAGTGTCAGTAATTGAGGGTGACTACACTATTGGAGTGTCAGTTATTGAGGGTGTGCTGCACTATAGGCGTGTCAGTAATTGAGGGTTTGCTGCACTATTGGAGTGTCAGTAATTGAGGGTGTGCTGCAATATTGGAGTGTCAGTAATTGAGGGTGTGCTGCAATATTGGAGTATCAGTAATTGAGGGTGTGCTTCACTATTGTAGCGTCAGTAATAGAGGGTGTGCTACATTATTGGAGTGTCAGTAATTGAGTGTGTGCTGCACTATTGGAGTGTCAGTAATTGAGGTTGTGCTGCACTATTGGAGTATCAGTAATTGAGGGTGTGCTGCAATATTGGTGTGTCAGTAATTGAGGGAGTGCTGCAGTACTTGGAGTGTCAGTAATTGAGGGTGTGCTGCACTATTGGAGTGTCAGTAATTGAGGGTGAGCTGCAAATATTGGAGTGTCAGTAATTGAGGGTGTGCTGCACTATTGTAGTGTCCGTAATTGAGAGTGTGCTGCACTATTGGAGTGTCAGTAATTGAGGGTGTGCTGCAGTACTTGGAGTGTCAGTAATTGAGGGTGTGCTGCAATATTGGTGTGTCAGTAATTGAGGGTGAATTGCACTATTGTAGTGTCCGTAACTGAGAGTGTGCTGCACTATTGGAGTGTCAGTAATTGAGGGTGTGCTGCAGTACATGGAGTGTCAGTAATTGAGGTTGTGCTGCAATATTGGAGTGTCAGTAATTGAGGGTGTGCTGCACTATTGGTGTGTCTGTAATTGAGGGTGTGCTGCAATATTGGAGTATGAGTAATTGAGGGTGTGCTGCAATATTGGAGTGTCAGTAATTGAGGGTGTGCTGCAATATTGGAGTGTCAGTAATTGAGGGTGAGCTGCACTATTGGAGTGTCAGTAATTTTGGGTGTGCTGCATATTGCAGTGTCAGTAATTGAGGGTGTGCTGCACTATTGGAGTGTCAGTAATTGAGGGTGTGCTGCACTATTGGAGTGTCAGTAATTGAGGGTGTGCTGCACTATTGGAGTGTCAGTAATTGAGGGTGTGCTGCAATACTGGAGTGTGTGTAATTGAGGGTGTGCTGCACTATTGGAGTGTCAGTAATTGAGGGTGTGCTGCAATATTGGAGTGTCAGTAATTGAGGGTGTGCTGCACTATTGGAGTGTCAGTAATTGAGGGTGTGCTGCACTATTGGAGTGTCAGTAATTGAGGGTGTGCTGCAATATTGGAGTATCAAAAATTGTGGCTGAGCTGCAATATTGGAGTGACAGTAATTGAGGGTGTGCTGCACTATTGGAGTGTCAGTAATTGAGGGTGTGCTACACTATTGGAGTGTCAGTAATTGAGTGTGTGCGGCACGATTGGAGTGTCAGTAATTGAGGCTGTGCTGCACTATTGGAGTATCAGTAATTGAGTGTGCGCTGCACTATTGGAGTGTCAGTAATTGATGGTGTGCTGCAGTATTGTAGTGTCAGTAATTGAGGGTGAGCTGCAGTATTGGAGTGTCAGTATTTGCGTGTGCGCTGCACTATTGGAGTGTCAGTAATTGAGGGTGTGCTGCATTATTGGAGTATCAGTAATTGAGGGTGTGCTGCAATATTGGTGTGTCAGTATTTGTGGGTGAAGTGCACTATTGGAGTGTCAGTAATTGAGGGTGTGCTGCACTATTGGAGTGTCAGTAATTGAGGGTTTGCTGCACTATTGGAGTGTCAGTAATTGAGGGTGTGCTTCACTATTGTAGTGTCAGTAATTGAGGGTGTGCTGCACTATTGGAGTGTCAGTAATTGAGGGCGTGCTGCATTATTCTAGCGTCAGTAATTGAGGGTGAGCTGCACTATTGGAGTGTCAGTATTTGAGTGTGCGCTGCACTATTGGAGTGTCAGTGATTGAGGGTGTGCTGCAATATTGGAGTGTCAGTTATTGAGGGTGTGCTGCACTATAGGCGTGTCAGTAATTGAGGGTTTGCTGCACTATTGGAGTGTCAGTAATTGAGGGTGTGCTGCACTATTGGAGTGTCAGTAATTGAGGGTGTGCTGCAATACTGGAGTGTGTGTAATTGAGGGTGTGCTGCACTATTGGAGTGTCAGTAATTGAGGGTGTGCTGCAATATTGGAGTGTCAGTAATTGAGGGTGTGCTGCACTATTGGAGTGTCAGTAATTGAGGGTGTGCTGCACTATTGGAGTGTCAGTAATTGAGGGTGTGCTGCAATATTGGAGTATCAAAAATTGTGGCTGAGCTGCAATATTGGAGTGACAGTAATTGAGGGTGTGCTGCACTATTGGAGTGTCAGTAATTGAGGGTGTGCTACACTATTGGAGTGTCAGTAATTGAGTGTGTGCGGCACGATTGGAGTGTCAGTAATTGAGGCTGTGCTGCACTATTGGAGTATCAGTAATTGAGTGTGCGCTGCACTATTGGAGTGTCAGTAATTGATGGTGTGCTGCAGTATTGTAGTGTCAGTAATTGAGGGTGAGCTGCAGTATTGGAGTGTCAGTATTTGCGTGTGCGCTGCACTATTGGAGTGTCAGTAATTGAGGGTGTGCTGCATTATTGGAGTATCAGTAATTGAGGGTGTGCTGCAATATTGGTGTGTCAGTATTTGTGGGTGAAGTGCACTATTGGAGTGTCAGTAATTGAGGGTGTGCTGCACTATTGGAGTGTCAGTAATTGAGGGTTTGCTGCACTATTGGAGTGTCAGTAATTGAGGGTGTGCTTCACTATTGTAGTGTCAGTAATTGAGGGTGTGCTGCACTATTGGAGTGTCAGTAATTGAGGGCGTGCTGCATTATTCTAGCGTCAGTAATTGAGGGTGAGCTGCACTATTGGAGTGTCAGTATTTGAGTGTGCGCTGCACTATTGGAGTGTCAGTGATTGAGGGTGTGCTGCAATATTGGAGTGTCAGTTATTGAGGGTGTGCTGCACTATAGGCGTGTCAGTAATTGAGGGTTTGCTGCACTATTGGAGTGTCAGTAATTGAGGGTGTGCTGCAATATTGGAGTGTCAGTAATTGAGGGTGTGCTGCAATATTGGAGTATCAGTAATTGAGGGTGTGCTTCACTATTGTAGTGTCAGTAATAGAGGGTGTGCTACATTATTGGAGTGTCAGTAATTGAGTGTGTGCTGCACTATTGGAGTGTCAGTAATTGAGGTTGTGCTGCACTATTGGAGTATCAGTAATTGAGGGTGTGCTGCAATATTGGTGTGTCAGTAATTGAGGGAGTGCTGCAGTACTTGGAGTGTCAGTAATTGAGGGTGTGCTGCACTATTGGAGTGTCAGTAATTGAGGGTGAGCTGCAAATATTGGAGTGTCAGTAATTGAGTGTGTGCTGCACTATTGGAGTGTCAGTAATTGAGGGTGTGCTGCACTATTGTAGTGTCCGTAATTGAGAGTGTGCTGCACTATTGGAGTGTCAGTAATTGAGGGTGTGCTGCAGTACTTGGAGTGTCAGTAATTGAGGGTGTGCTGCAATATTGGTGTGTCAGTAATTGAGGGTGAATTGCACTATTGTAGTGTCCGTAACTGAGAGTGTGCTGCACTATTGGAGTGTCAGTAATTGAGGGTGTGCTGCAGTACATGGAGTGTCAGTAATTGAGGTTGTGCTGCAATATTGGAGTGTCAGTAATTGAGGGTGTGCTGCACTATTGGTGTGTCTGTAATTGAGGGTGTGCTGCAATATTGGAGTATGAGTAATTGAGGGTGTGCTGCAATATTGGAGTGTCAGTAATTGAGGGTGTGCTGCAATATTGGAGTGTCAGTAATTGAGGGTGAGCTGCACTATTGGAGTGTCAGTAATTTTGGGTGTGCTGCATATTGCAGTGTCAGTAATTGAGGGTGTGCTGCACTATTGGAGTGTCAGTAATTGAGGGTGTGCTGCACTATTGGAGTGTCAGTAATTGAGGGTGTGCTGCAATACTGGAGTGTGTGTAATTGAGGGTGTGCTGCACTATTGGAGTGTCAGTAATTGAGGGTGTGCTGCAATATTGGAGTGTCAGTAATTGAGGGTGTGCTGCACTATTGGAGTGTCAGTAATTGAGGGCGAGCTGCACTATTGGAGTGTCAGTAATTGAGGGTGTGCTGCAATATTGGAGTATCAAAAATTGTGGCTGAGCTGCAATATTGGAGTGACAGTAATTGAGGGTGTGCTGCACTATTGGAGTGTCAGTAATTGAGGGTGTGCTACACTATTGGAGTGTCAGTAATTGAGTGTGTGCAGCACGATTGGAGTGTCAGTAATTGAGGCTGTGCTGCACTATTGGAGTATCAGTAATTGAGTGTGCGCTGCACTATTGGAGTGTCAGTAATTGATGGTGTGCTGCAGTATTGTAGTGTCAGTAATTGAGGGTGAGCTGCAGTATTGGAGTGTCAGTATTTGCGTGTGCGCTGCACTATTGGAGTGTCAGTAATTGAGGGTGTGCTGCATTATTGGAGTATCAGTAATTGAGGGTGTGCTGCAATATTGGTGTGTCAGTATTTGTGGGTGAAGTGCACTATTGGAGTGTCAGTAATTGAGGGTGTGCTGCACTATTGGAGTGTCAGTAATTGAGGGTTTGCTGCACTATTGGAGTGTCAGTAATTGAGGGTGTGCTTCACTATTGTAGTGTCAGTAATTGAGGGTGTGCTGCACTATTGGAGTGTCAGTAATTGAGGGCGTGCTGCATTATTCTAGCGTCAGTAATTGAGGGTGAGCTGCACTATT
Source organism: Isurus oxyrinchus (assembly GCA_026770705.1). Lineage (NCBI taxonomy): Eukaryota > Metazoa > Chordata > Chondrichthyes > Lamniformes > Lamnidae > Isurus > Isurus oxyrinchus. Next base: position 788,149 of record JANJGN010000094.1, on the reverse strand, counting down.
GGAGTGTCAGTATTTGAGTGTGCGCTGCACTATTGGAGTGTCAGTGATTGAGGGTGTGCTGCAATATTGGAGTGTCAGTTATTGAGGGTGTGCTGCACTATTGGAGTGTCAGTAATTGAGGGTGTGCTACACTATTGGAGCGTCAGTAATTGAGCGTGTGCTGCACTATTGGAGTGTCAGTAATTGAGGGTGTGCTGCACTATTGGATTGTCAGTAATTGAGGGTGTGCTACACTATTGGAGTGTCAGTAATTGAGTGTGTGCTGCACAATTGGAGAGTCAGTAATTGAGGCTGTGCTGCACTATTGGAGTATCAGTAATTGAGAGTGTGCTGCAATATTGCAGTGTTAGTTTTTGAGGGTGAGCTGCACTATTGTAGTGTCCGTAATTGAGTGTGCACTGAATTGGAGTGTCAGTAATTGATGGTGCGCTGCACTATTGGACTGTCAGTAATTGAGGGTGTGCTGCAGTATTGTAGTGTCAGTAATTGAGGGTGTGCTGCACTATTGGAGTGTCAGTATTTGCGTGTGCGCTGCACTAATGGATTGTCAGTTATTTCGGTGTGCTGCACCATTGGAGTGTCAGTAATTGAGGGTGAGCTGCACTATTGGAGTGTCAGTAATTGAGGGTGAGCTGCACTATTGGAGTGTCAGTAATAGAGGGTGTGCTGCACTATTGGAGTGTCAGTAATTGTGGGTGTGCTGCACTATTGGAGTGTCAGTAATTGAGGGTGTGCTGCACTATTGGAGTGTCAGTAATAGAGGGTGTGCTGCACTATTCGAGTGTCAGAAATTGGGGGTGTGCTGCACTACTGGAGTGTCAGTAATTGAGGTTGTGCAGCACTATTGAATTATCAGTAATTGAGGGTGTGCAGCATTATTGGTGTGTCAGTAATTGAGGGTGAAGTGCACGATTGTAGTGTCAGTAATTGAGTGTGTGCTGCACTATTGGAGTGTCAGTATTTGATTTTGTGCTGCACTATTGGAGTATCAGTAATTGAGGGTGTGCTGCATTATTGGTGTGTCAGTAATTTAGGGTGAAGTGCACTATTGTAGTGTCTGTAATTGAGAGTGTGCTGCACTATTGGAGTGTCAGTTATTGAGGGTGTGCTGCACCATTGGAGTGTCAGTAATTGAGGGTGCGCTGCACTATTGGAGTGTCAGTTATTGAGGGTGTGCTGCACCATTGGAGTGTCAGTAATTGAGGGTGAGCTGCACTATTGTAGTGTCAGTAATTGAGGGTGCGCTGCACTATTGGAGTGTCAGTAATTGATGGTGTGCTGCAGTATTGTAGAGTCAGTAATTGCGGGTGAGCTGCACTATTGGAGTGTCAGTATTTGAGTGTGCACTGCACTATTGGAGTGTCAGTAATTGAGTGTGTGCTGCACTATTGGAGTGTCAGTAATTGAGGGTTAGCTGCACTACTGGAGTGTCAGTATTTGAGTGTGCACTGCACTATTGGAGTGTCAGTAATTGAGTGTGTGCTGCACTATTGGTGTGTCAGTAATTGATGGTGCGCTGCACATTGGAATGTCAGTAATTGAGGGTGTGCTGGAGTATTGTAGTGTCAGTAATTGAGGTTGAGCTGCACGATTGGGGTGTCAGTATTTGAGTGTGCGCTGCAATATTGGAGTGTCTGTAATTTCGGCGAACTGCACCTTTAGAGTGTCAGTAATTGAGGGTGAGCTGCACTATTGGAGTGTCAGTAATTGAGGGTGAGCTGCACTATTGGAGTGTCAGTAATTGAGGGTGAGCTGCACTATTGGAGTGTCATTAATTGAGGGTGTGCTACACTATTGGAGTGTCAGTAATTGAGCGTGTGCTGCACTATTGGAGTGTCAGTAATTGAGGGTGAGCTGCACTATTGGAGTGTCAGTAATTGAGGGTGTGCTACACTATTGGAGTGTCAGTAATTGAGCGTGTGCTGCACTTTTGGAGTGTCAGTAATTGAGGTTGTGCTGCACTATTGGAGTATCAGTAATTGAGGGTGTGCTGCAATATTGGTGTGTCAGTAATTGAGGGTGAAGTGCACGATTGTAGTGTCAGTAATTGAGTGTGCGCTGCACTATTGGAGTATTAGTAATTGAGGTTGTGCTGCTCTATTGGAGTATCAGTAATTGAGGGTGTGCTGCACTATTGGTGTGTCTGTAATTGAGGGTGAAGTGCACTATTGTAGTGTCTGAACTTGAGAGTGCGCTGCACTATTAGAGTGTCAGTAATTGAGGGTGCGCTGCAGTATTGGAGTGTCAGTAATTGAGGGCGTGCTATAGTATTGTAGTGTCAGTAATTGAGGGTGAGCTGCACTATTGTAGTGTCAGTAATTGATGGTGCGCTGCACTATTGGTGTGTCAGTAATTGAGGGTGTGCTGCAATATTGGAGTGTCAGTCATTGAGGATCTGCTGCAATATTGGAGTGTGAGTAATTGAGGGTGTGCTGCACTATTGGATTGTCAGTAATTGAGGGTGTGCTGCAATATTGGAGTGTCAGTAATTGTGGGTGAGCTGCACTATTGGAGTGTCAGTAATTTTGGGTGTGCGGCATATTGCAGTGTCAGTAATTGAGGGTGTGCTGCACTATTGGAGTGTCAGTAATTGAGGGTGTGCTGCACTATTGGAGTGTCAGTAATTGAGGGTGTGCTGCCATATTGGACTGTCAGAAATTGTAGCTGAGCTGCAATATTGGAGTGTCAGTAATTGAGGGCGAGCTGCGCTATTGGAGTGTCAGTATTTTAGGGTGTGCTGCACTACTGGAGTGTCATTAATTGAGGGTGTGCTGCACTATTGGAGTGTCAGTAATTGAGGGTGTGCTGCAACATTGGAGTGTCAGTAATTGAGCCTGTGCTGCACTAATGGAGTGTCAGTAATTGATGGTGTGCTGCAATATTGGTGTGTCAGTAATTGAGGGTGAGCTGCACTATTGTAGTGTCCGTAATTGAGTGTGCGCTGCACTTTTGGAGTGTCAGTAATTGAGGTTGTGCTGCAGTATTGTAGTGTCAGTAATTGAGGGTGAGCTGCTCTATTGGAGTGTCAGTATTTGCGTGCGCGCTGCACTATTGGAGTGTCAGTAATTTCGGTGTGCTGCACCATTGGAGTGTCAGTAATTGAGGGTGTGCTGCACTATTGGAGTGTCAGAAATTGAGGTTGTGCTGCACTTTTGGAGTGTCAGTAATTGAGGTTGGCAGCACTATTGGAGTATCAGTAATTGAGGGTGTGCTGCAATATTGGTGTGTCAGTAATTGAGGGTGAAGTGCACGATTGTAGTGTCAGTAATTGAGTGTGTGCTGCACTATTGGAGTGTCAGTAATTGAGGGTGTGCTGCAATATTGGTGTGTCAGTATTTGAGGGTGAGGTGCACTATTGTAGTGTCTGTAATTGAGGGTGAGCTGCACTATTGGAGTGTCAGTAATTGAGGGTGACTACACTATTGGAGTGTCAGTTATTGAGGGTGTGCTGCACTATAGGCGTGTCAGTAATTGAGGGTTTGCTGCACTATTGGAGTGTCAGTAATTGAGGGTGTGCTGCAATATTGGAGTGTCAGTAATTGAGGGTGTGCTGCAATATTGGAGTATCAGTAATTGAGGGTGTGTTTCACTATTGTAGTGTCAGTAATAGAGGGTGTGCTACACAATTGGAGTGTCAGTAATTGAGTGTGTGCTGCACTATTGGAGTGTCAGTAATTGAGGTTGTGCTGCACTATTGGAGTATCAGTAATTGAGGGTGTGCTGCAATATTGGTGTGTCAGTAATTGAGGGTGTGCTGCAGTACTTGGAGTGTCAGTATTTGAGGGTGTGCTGCAATATTGGTGTGTCAGTAATTGAGGGTGAAGTGCACTATTGTAGTTTCCGTAATTGAGAGTGTGCTGCACTATTGGAGTGTCAGTAATTGAGGGTGAAGTGCACTATTGTAGTGTCCGTAATTGAGAGTGTGCTGCACTAATGGAGTGTCAGTAATTGAGGGTGTGCTGCAGTACTTGGAGTGTCAGTAATTGAGGGTGTGCTGCAATATTGGTGTGTCAGTAATTGAGGGTGAAGTGCACTATTGTAGTGTCCGTAATTGAGAGTGTGCTGCACTATTGGAGTGTCAGTAATTGAGGGTGTGCTGCAGTACTTGGAGTGTCAGTAATTGAGGGTGTGCTGCACTATTGGAGTGTGAGTAATTGAGGGTGTGCTGCAATATTGGAGTGTCAGTAATTGAGGGTGTGCTGCAATATTGGAGTGTCAGTAATTGTGGGTGAGCTGCACTATTGGAGTGTCAGTAATTTTGGGTGTGCTGCATATTGCAGTGTCAGTAATTGAGGGTGTGCTGCACTATTGGATTGTCAGTAATTGAGGGTGTGCTGCACTATTGGAGTGTCAGTAATTGAGGGTGTGCTGCAATACTGGAGTGTGTGTAATTGAGGGTGTGCTGCACTATTGGAGTGTCAGTAATTGAGGGTGTGCTGCAATATTGGAGTGTCAGTAATTGAGGGAGTGCTGCACTATTGGAGTGTCAGTAATTGAGGGCGAGCTGCACTATTGGAGTGTCAGTAATTGAGGGTGTGCTGCAATATTGGAGTGTCAGTAATTGAGGGTGTGCTATACTATTGGAGTGTCAGTAATTGAGTGTGTGCGGCACGATTGGAGTGTCAGTAATTGAGGCTGTGCTGCACTATTGGAGTATCAGTAATTGGGTGTGCGCTGCACTATTGGAGTGTCAGTAATTGATGGTGTGCTGCAGTATTGTAGTGTCAGTAATTGAGGGTGAGCTGCAATATTGGAGTGTCAGTATTTGCGTGTGCGCTGCACTATTGGAGTGTCAGTAATTGAGGGTGTGCTTCACTATTGTAGTGTCAGTAATTGAGGGTGTGCTGCACTATTGGAGTGTCAGTAATTGAGGGTGTGCTTCACTATTGGAGTGTCAGTAATTGAGGGTGTGCTGCACTATTGGAGTGTCAGTATTTGAGGTTGTGCTGCACTATTGGAGTATCAGTAATTGAGGGTGTGCTGCACTATTGGAGTGTCAGTAATTGAGGGTGTGCTGCACTATTGTAGTGTCCGTAATTGATAGTGTGCTGCAGTATTGGAGTGTCAGTAATTGAGGGTGTGCTGCACTACTGGAGTGTCAGTAATCGAGGGTGTGCTGCACCATTGGAGTGTCGGTAATTGTGGGTGAGCTGCAATATTGGAGTGTCAGTAATTGAGGGTGTGCTTCACTATTGGAGTGTCATTAATTGAGGGTGTGCTGCACTATTGGAGTGTCAGTAATTGAGTGTGTGCTGCAATATTGGAGTGTCAGTACTTGAGGGTGTGCTGCACTATTGGAGTGTCAGTACTTGAGGGTGTGCTGCAGTATTGGAGTGTCAGTAATTGAGGGTGTGCTGCAGTATTTGGAGTGTCAGTAATTGAGGGTGTGCTGCAATATTGGAGTGTCAGTAATTGAGGGTGTGCTGCACTATTGGTGTGTCTGTAATTGAGGGTGTGCTGCAATATTGGAGTGTGAGTAATTGAGGGTGTGCTGCAATATTGGAGTGTCAGTAATTGAGGGTGTGCTGCAATATTGGAGTGTCAGTAATTGTGGGTGAGCTGCACTATTGGAGTGTCAGTAATTTTGGGTGTGCTGCATATTGCAGTGTCAGTAATTGAGGGTGTGCTGCACTATTGGAGTGTCAGTAATTGAGGGTGTGCTGCACTATTGGAGTGTCAGTAATTGAGGGTGTGCTGCAATACTGGAGTGTGTGTAATTGAGGGTGTGCTGCACTATTGGTGTGTCAGTAATTGAGGGTGTGCTGCAATATTGGTGTGTCAGTAATTGAGGGTGAGCTGCACTATTGTAGTGTCAGTAATTGAGGGTGCGCTGCACTATTGGAGTGTCAGTAATTGAGGGTGTGCTGCAGTATTGTAGTGTCAGTAATTGCGGGTGAGCTGCACTACTGGAGTGTCAGTAATTGAGGGTGTGCTACACTATTGTAGTGTCCATAATTGAGTGTGCGCTGCACTATTGGAGTGTCAGTAATTGATGGTGCGCTGCACTATTGGAGTGTCTGTAATTGAGGGTGTGCTGCAGTATTGTAGTGTCAGTAATTGAGGGTGAGCTGCAGTATTGGAGTGTCAGTATTTGCGTGTGCGCTGCACTATTGGAGTGTCAGTAATTTCGGTGTGCTGCACTATTGGAGTGTCAGTAATTGAGGGTGGGCTGCACTATTGGAGTGTCAGTAATTGAGGGTGAGCTGCACTATTGGAGTGTCAGTAATTGAGGGTGTGCTACACTATTGGAGTGTAAGTAATTGAGGGTGTGCTGCACTATTGGAGTGTCAGAAATTGAGGGTGTGCTGCACTTTTGGAGTTTCAGTAATTGAGGTTGTGCAGCACTATTGGAGTATCAGTAATTGAGCGTGTGCTGCAATATTGGTGTGTCAGTAATTGAGGGTGAAGTGCACTATTGTAGTGTCTGTAATTGAGAGTGTGCTGCTCTATTAGAGTGTCAGTATTTGAGGGTGCGCTGCACTATTGGAGTGTCAGTAATTGAGGGCGTGCTGCAGTATTGTAGTGTCAGTAATTGAGGGTGAGCTGCACTATTGAAGTGTCAGTATTTGAGTGTGCGCTGCACTATTGGAGTGTCAGTAATTGAGGGTGTGCTGCACCATTGGAGTGTCAGTAATTGAGGTTGAGCTGCACTATTGCAGTGTCAGTAATTGATGGTGCGCTGCACTATTGGTGTGTCAGTAATTGAGGGTTTGCTGCAATATTGCAGTGTCAGTCATTGAGGGGGTGCAGCAATATTGGAGTGTGAGTAATTGAGGCTTGCTGCACTATTGGATTGTCAGTAATTGAGGGTGTGCTGCAATATTGGAGTGTCAGTAATTGTGGGTGAGCTGCACTATTGGAGTGTCAGTAATTGAGGGTGTGCTGCAATATTGGAGTGTCAGAAATTGTAGCTGAGTTGCAATATTTGAGTGTCAGTAATTGAGGGCGAGCTGCACTATTGGAGTGTCAGTAATTGAGGGTGTGCTGCAGTACTGGAGTGTCTGTAATTGAGGGTGTGCTATACTATTGGAGTGTCAGTAATTGAGTGTGTGCTGCACCATTGGAGTGTCAGTAATTGAGGCTGTGCTGCACTATTGGAGTATCAGTAATTGTGTGTGCGCTGCACTATTGGAGTGTCAGTAATTTCGGTGTGCTGCACCATTGGAGTGTCAGTAATTGAGGGTGAGCTGCACTATTGGAGTGTCAGTAATTGAGGGTGAGCTGCACTATTGGAGTGTCAGTAATTGAGGGTGAGCTGCACTATTGGAGTGTCAGTAATTGAGGGTGTGCTACACTATTGTAGTGTCAGTAATTGAGGGTGTGCTGCACTATTGGAGTGTCAGTAATTGAGGTTGTGCTGCACTATTGGAGTATCAGTAATTGAGGGTGTTCTGCAATATTGGTGTGTCAGTAATTGAGGTTGAAGTGCACGATTGTAGTGTCAGTAATTGTGTGTGTGCTGCACTATTGGTGTGTCAGTAATTGAGGGTGTGCTGCACTATTGGTGTGTCAGTAATTGAGGCTGTAGTGCACTATTGTAGTGTCTGTAATTGAGAGTGTGCTGCACTATTGGAGAGTCAGTAATTGAGGGTGTGCTGCAAAATTGGAGTGTCTGTAATTGAGGGTGTGCTGCGATATTGGAGTGTCAGTTATTGAGGGTATGCTGCAATATTGGAGTGTCAGTAATTGAGGGTGTGCTGCACTATTGGTGTGTCAGTAATTGAGGGTGTGCTGCAATATTGGAGTGTAAGTAATTGAGGGTGAACTGCACTATTGGAGTGTCAGTAATTTTGGGTGTGCTGCATATTGCAGTGTCTGTAATTGAGAGTGTGCTGCACTATTGGAGTGTCAGTAATTGAGGGTGTGCTGCACTATTGGAGTGTCAGTATTTGAGGGTGCGCTGCACTATTGGAGTGTCAGTAATTGAGTGCGTGCTGCAGTATTGTAGTGTCAGTAATTGAGGGTGAGCTGCACTATTGAAGTGTCAGTATTTGAGTGTGCGCTGCACTATTGGAGTGTCAGTAATTGAGGGTGTGCTGCACCATTGGAGTGTCAGTAATTGAGGTTGAGCTTCACTATTGCAGTGTCAGTAATTGATGGTGCGCTGCACTATTGGTGTGTCAGTAATTGAGGGTTTGCTGCAATATTGCAGTTTCAGTCATTGAGGGGGTGCAGCAATATTGGAGTGTGAGTAATTGAGGCTGTGCTGCACTATTGGATTGTCAGTAATTGAGGGTGTGCTGCAATATTGGAGTGTCAGTAATTGTGGGTGAGCTGCACTATTGGAGTGTCAGTAATTGAGGGTGTGCTGCAATATTGGAGTGTCAGAAATTGTAGCTGAGCTGCAATATTTGAGTGTCAGTAATTGAGGGCGAGCTGCACTATTGGAGTGTCAGTAATTGAGGGTGTGCTGCAGTACTGGAGTGTCTGTAATTGAGGGTGTGCTATACTATTGGAGTGTCAGTAATTGAGTGTGTGCTGCACCATTGGAGTGTCAGTAATTGAGGCTGTGCTGCACTATTGGAGTATCAGTAATTGTGTGTGCGCTGCACTATTGGAGTGTCAGTAATTTCGGTGTGCTGCACCATTGGAGTGTCAGTAATGGAGGGTGAGCTGCACTATTGGAGTGTCAGTAATTGAGGGTGAGCTGCACTATTGGAGTGTCAGTAATTGAGGGTGAGCTGCACTATTGGAGTGTCAGTAATTGAGGGTGTGCTACACTATTGTAGTGTCAGTAATTGAGGGTGTTCTGCACTATTGGAGTGTCAGTAATTGAGGTTGTGCTGCACTATTGGAGTATCAGTAATTGAGGGTGTTCTGCAATATTGGTGTGTCAGTAATTGAGGTTGAAGTGCACGATTGTAGTGTCAGTAATTGTGTGTGTGCTGCACTATTGGTGTGTCAGTAATTGAGGGTGTGCTGCACTATTGGTGTGTCAGTAATTGAGGCTGTAGTGCACTATTGTAGTGTCTGTAATTGAGAGTGTGCTGCACTATTGGAGAGTCAGTAATTGAGGGTGTGCTGCAAAATTGGAGTGTCTGTAATTGAGGGTGTGCTGCAATATTGGAGTGTCAGTTATTGAGGGTGTGCTGCAATATTGGAGTGTCAGTAATTGAGGGTGTGCTGCACTATTGGTGTGTCAGTAATTGAGGGTGTGCTGCAATATTGGAGTGTAAGTAATTGAGGGTGAACTGCACTATTGGAGTGTCAGTAATTTTGGGTGTGCTGCATATTGCAGTGTCTGTAATTGAGAGTGTGCTGCACTATTGGAGTGTCAGTAATTGAGGGTGTGCTGCACTATTGGAGTGTCAGCAATTGAGGGTGTGCTGCAATATTGGTGTGTCAGTAATTGAGCGTGAGCTACACTATTGCAGTGTCCATAATTGAGGGTGTGATGCACGATTAGAGTGTCAGTAATTGAGGATGTGATGCACCATTGGAGTGTCAGTTTTTGAGGGTGTTCTGCAATATTGGAGTGTCAGTTATTGAGGGTTTGCTGCACTATTGGAGTGTCAGTAAATGAGGGTGTGCTGCACTATTGGTGTGTCAGTAATTGAGGGTGTGCTGCACTATTGGTGTGTCTGTAATTGAGTGTGTGCTGCACTATTGGAGTGTCAATAATTGAGGGTGTGCTGCACTATAGGAGTGTCAGTAATTGAGGGTGTGCTTCACTATTGGAGTGTCAGTAATTGAGGGTGTGCTGCAATTTTGGAGTGTCAGTAATTGAGGGTGTGCTGCACTATTGGAGTGTTAGTAATTGAGGGTGTGCTGCAATATTGAAGTGTCAGTAATTGAGGGTGAACTGCACTTTTGGAGTGTCAGTAATTGAGTGTGTGCTGCAATATTGGAGTGTCAGTAATTGAGGGTGTGCTGCACTATTGGAGTGTCAGTAATTGAGGGTGTGCTGCACTATTGGAGTGTCAGTAATTGAGGGTGTGCTGCACTATTGGAGTATCAGTAATTGAGGGTGTTCTGCAATATTGGTGTGTCAGTAATTGAGGTTGAAGTGCTCGATTGTAGTGTCAGTAATTGTGTGTGTGCTGCACTATTGGTGTGTCAGTAATTGAGGGTGTGCTGCACTATTGGTGTGTCAGTAATTGAGGCTGTAGTGCACTATTGTAGTGTCTGTAATTGAGAGTGTGCTGCACTATTGGAGAGTCAGTAATTGAGGGTGTGCTGCAAAATTGGAGTGTCTGTAATTGAGGGTGTGCTGCAATATTGGAGTGTCAGTTATTGAGGGTGTGCTGCAATATTGGAGTGTCAGTAATTGAGGGTGTGCTGCACTATTGGTGTGTCAGTAATTGAGGGTGTGCTGCAATATTGGAGTGTAAGTAATTGAGGGTGAACTGCACTATTGGAGTGTCAGTAATTTTGGGTGTGCTGCATATTGCAGTGTCTGTAATTGAGAGTGTGCTGCACTATTGGAGTGTCAGTAATTGAGGGTGTGCTGCACTATTGGTGTGTCAGTAATTGAGGGTGTGCTGCACTATTGGTGTGTCTGTAATTGAGTGTGTGCTGCACTATTGGAGTGTCAGTAAATGAGGGTGTGCTGCACTATTGGTGTGTCAGTAATTGAGGGTGTGCTGCACTATTGGTGTGTCTGTAATTGAGTGTGTGCTGCACTATTGGAGTGTCAATAATTGAGGGTGTGCTGCACTATAGGAGTGTCAGTAATTGAGGGTGTGTTTCACTATTGGAGTGTCAGTAATTGAGGGTGTGCTGCAATTTTGGAGTGTCAGTAATTGAGTGTGTGCTGCACTATTGGAGTGTTAGTAATTGAGGGTGTGCTGCAATATTGAAGTGTCAGTAATTGAGGGTGAACTGCACTTTTGGAGTGTCAGTAATTGAGTGTGTGCTGCAATATTGGAGTGTCAGTAATTGAGGGTGTGCTGCACTATTGGAGTGTCAGTAATTGAGGGTGTGCTGCACTATTGGAGTGTCAGTAATTGAGGGTGTGCTGCACTATAGGAGTGTCAGTAATTGAGGGTGTGCTGCAATATTGGAGTGTCAGTAATTGAGGGTGTGCTGCAATATTGGAGTGTCAGTAATTGAGGGTGTGCTGCACTATTGGTGTGTCAGTAATTGAGGGTGTGCTGCAATATTGGAGTGTCACTAATTTAGGGTGAACTGCACTATTGGAGTGTCAGTAATTTTGGGTGTGCTGCATATTGCAGTGTCTGTAATAGAGAGTGTGCTGCACTATTGGAGTCTCAGTAATTGAGGGTGTGCTGCACTATTGGAGTGTCAGCAATTGAGGGTGTGCTGCAATATTGGTGTGTCAGTAATTGAGCGTGAGCTGCACTATTGCAGTGTCCGTAATTGAGGGTGTGATGCACTATTAGACTTTCAGTGATTGAGGATGTGATGCACCATTGGAGTGTCAGTTTTTGAGGGTGTGCTGCAATATTGGAGTGTCAGTTATTGAGTGTTTGCTGCACTATTGGAGTGTCAGTAAATGAGGGTGTGCTGCACTATTGGTGTGTCAGTAATTGAGGGTGAGATGCAGTATTGGAGTGTCAGTAATTGAGTGTGTGCTGCACTATTGGAGTGTCAGTAATTGAGGGTGTGCTTCACTATTGGAGTGTCAGTAATTGAGGGTGTGCTGCAATTTTGGAGTGTCAGTAATTGAGCGTGTGCTGCACTATTGGAGTGTCAGTAATTGAGGGTGTGCTGCACTATTGCAGTGTCATTAATTGAGGCTGTGCTGCACTATTGGAGTGTCAGTTTTTGAGGGTGTGCTGCAATATTGGAGTGTCAATAATTGAGGTTGTGCTGCACTATTGGAGTGTCAGTAATTGAGGGTGTGCTGCACTATTGGAGTGTCAGTAATTGTGTGTGAACTGCACTATTGGAGTGTCAGTAATTGAGGGTGTGCTGCATATTGCAGTGTCATTAATTGAGGGTGTGCTGCACTATTGGAGTGTCAGTAATTGATGGTGTGCTACACTATTGGAGTGTCAGTAATTGAGGGTGTGCTGCACAATTGGAGTGTCAGTAATTGAGGGTGTGCTGCACTATTGGAGTGTCAGTAATTGAGGGTGTCCTGCACTATTGGAGTGTCAATAATTGAGAGTGTGCTGCACTATTGGAGTGTCAATAATTGGGGGAGTGCTACTCTATTGGAGTGTCAGTTATTGTGTGTGTGCTGCACTAATGGAGTGTCAGTAATTGAGTGTGTGCTGCACTATTGGAGTGTCAGTAATTGAGGGTGTGCTGCCATATTGGTGTCTCAGTAATTGAGGGTGTGCTGCAATATTGGAGTATCAGTAATTGAGGGTGTGCTGCAATATTGGAGTGTCAGTAATTGAGGGTGTGCTGCACTATTGGTGTGTCAGTAATTGAGTGTGTGCTGCAATATTGGAGTGTCAGTAATTGAGGGTGAACTGCACTATTGGAGTGTCAGCAATTGAGGGTGTGCTGCAATATTGGTGTGTCAGTAATTGAGCGTGAGCTGCACTATTGCAGTGTCCGTAATTGAGGGTGTGATGCACTATTAGAGTGTCAGTAATTGAGGATGTGATGCACCATTGGAGTGTCAGTTTTTGAGGGTGTGCTGCAATATTGGAGTGTCAGTTATTGAGTGTTTGCTGCACTATTGGAGTGTCAGTAAATGAGGGTGTGCTGCACTATTGGAGTGTCAGTAATTGAGGGTGTGCTGCACTATTGGTGTGTCTGTAATTGAGTGTGTGCTGCACGATTGGAGTGTCAGTAATTGAGGGTGTGCTGCACTATTGGAGTGTCAGTAATGGAGGGTGAGATGCAGTATTGGAGTGTCAGTAATTGAGTGTGTGCTGCACTATTGGAGTGTCAGTAATTGAGGGTGTGCTGCAATTTTGGAGTGTCAGTAATTGAGCGTGTGCTGCACTATTGGAGTGTCAGTAATTGAGGGTGTGCTGCACTATTGCAGTGTCATTAATTGAGGCTGTGCTGCACTATTGGAGTGTCAGTTTTTGAGGGTGTGCTGCAATATTGGAGTGTCAGTAATTGAGGTTGTGCTGCACTATTGGAGTGTCAGTAATTGAGGGTGTGCTGCACTATTGGAGTGTCAGTAATTGCGGGTGAACTGCACTATTGGAGTGTCAGTAATTGAGGGTGTGCTGCATATTGCAGTGTCACTAATTGAGGGTGTGCTGCACTATTGGAGTGTCAATAATTGAGAGTGTGCTGCACTATTGGAGTGTCAATAATTGGGGGAGTGCTACTCTATTGGAGTGTCAGTTATTGTGTGTGTGCTGCACTAATGGAGTGTCAGTAATTGAGTGTGTGCTGCACTATTGGAGTGTCAGTAATTGAGGGTGTGCTGCCATATTGGTGTCTCAGTAATTGAGGGTGTGCTGCAATATTGGAGTATCAGTAATTGAGGGTGTGCTGCAATATTGGAGTGTCAGTAATTGAGGGTGTGCTGCACTATTGGTGTGTCAGTAATTGAGTGTGTGCTGCAATATTGGAGTGTCAGTAATTGAGGGTGAACTGCACTATTGGAGTGTCAGCAATTGAAGGTGTGCTGCAATATTGGTGTGTCAGTAATTGAGCGTGAGCTGCACTATTGCAGTGTCCGTAATTGAGGGTGTGATGCACTATTAGAGTGTCAGTAATTGAGGATGTGATGCACCATTGGAGTGTCAGTTTTTGAGGGTGTGCTGCAATATTGGAGTGTCAGTTATTGAGTGTTTGCTGCACTATTGGAGTGTCAGTAAATGAGGGTGTGCTGCACTATTGGAGTGTCAGTAATTGAGGGTGTGCTGCACTATTGGTGTGTCTGTAATTGAGTGTGTGCTGCACGATTGGAGTGTCAGTAATTGAGGGTGTGCTGCACTATTGGAGTGTCAGTAATGGAGGGTGAGATGCAGTATTGGAGTGTCAGTAATTGAGTGTGTGCTGCACTATTGGAGTGTCAGTAATTGAGGGTGTGCTGCAATTTTGGAGTGTCAGTAATTGAGCGTGTGCTGCACTATTGGAGTGTCAGTAATTGAGGGTGTGCTGCACTATTGCAGTGTCATTAATTGAGGCTGTGCTGCACTATTGGAGTGTCAGTTTTTGAGGGTGTGCTGCAATATTGGAGTGTCAGTAATTGAGGTTGTGCTGCACTATTGGAGTGTCAGTAATTGAGGGTGTGCTGCACTATTGGAGTGTCAGTAATTGTGGGTGAACTGCACTATTGGAGTGTCAGTAATTGAGGGTGTGCTGCATATTGCAGTGTCACTAATTGAGGGTGTGCTGCACTATTGGAGTGTCAGTAATTGAGGGTGTGCTACACTATTGGAGTGTCAGTAATTGAGAGTGTGCTGCACAATTGGAGTGTCAGTAATTGAGGGTGTGCTGCACTATTGGAGTGTCAATAATTGAGGGTGTGCTGCACTATTGGAGTGTCAATAATTGAGGGTGTGCTGCACTATTGGAGTGTCAATAATTGGGGGAGTGCTACTCTATTGGAGTGTCAGTTATTGTGTGTGTGCTGCACTAATGGAGTGTCAGTAATTGAGTGTGTGCTGCACTATTGGTGTGTCAGTAATTGAGGGTGTGCTGCCATATTGGTGTCTCAGTAATTGAGGGTGAGCTGCACTATTGTAGTGCCCGTAATTGAGGGTGTGCTGCACTATTGAAGTGTCAGTAATTGAGGGTGCGCTGCACTATTGGAGTGTCAGTAATTGAGGGTGTGCTGCAGTATTGTAGTGTCAGTAATTGAGGGTGAGCTGCACTATTGGAGTGTCAGTATTTGAGTGTGCACTGCACAATTGGTGTGTCAGAAATTGAGGGTGTGCTGCAGTATTGGAGTGTCAGTAATTAAGTGTGAGCTGCACTATTTGTGTGTCAGTAATTGAGGTTGTGCTGCAAATATTGGAGTGTCAGTAATTGAGGGTCTGCTGCACTATTTGAGTGTCAGTAATTGAGTGTGTCCTGCACTATTGTAGTGTCAGTAATTGAGTGTGTGCTGCAATATTGGAGTGTCAGTAATCGAGGGTGTGCTACACTATTGGAGTGTCAGTAATTGAGGGTGTGCTGCACTATTGGAGTGTCATTAATTGAGGGTGTGCTGCATTTTTAGAGTCTCAGTAATTGAGGGTGTGCTGCACTATTGGTGTGTCAGCAATTGAGGTTGTGCTGCAGTATTGGAGTGTCAGTAATTGAGCGTGTGCTGCACTACTGGTGTGTCAGTAATTGAGGGTGTGCTGCAGTATTGGAGTGTCAGTAATTGAGGATGGGCTGCACTATTGGAGTGTCAGTAATTGAGGATGTGCTGCACCATTGGAGTGTCAGTAATTGAGTGTGTGCTGCACTATTGGAGTGTCAGTAATTGAGGATGGGCTGCACTATTGGAGTGTCAGTAATTGAGGATGTGCTGCACTATTGGAGTGTCAGTAATTGAGGATGGGCTGCACTATTGGAGTGTCAGTAATTGAGGATGTGCTGCACTATTGGAGTGTCAGTAATTGAGCGTGTGCTGCACTATTGGAGTGTCAGTAATTGAGGGTGTGCTGCGCTATTGGATTGTCAGTAATTGAGGCTGAGCTGCACTATTGGAGTGTCAGTAATTGAGGGTGTGCTGCACTATTGGAGTGTCAGTAATTGAGGGTGTGCTGCACTATTGGAGTGTCAGTAATTGAGTGTGTGCTGGACTCTTGGATTATCAGTAATTGAGTGTGTGCTGCATTATTGGAGTGTCAGTAATTGAGGGTGTGCTGCACTATTGGAGTGTCAGTAATTGAGGGTGTTCTGCACTATTGGAGTGTCAGTAATTGAGTGTGTGCTGCACTATTGCAGTGTGAGTAATTGCGGGTTTGCTGCATTATTGACGTGTCAGTAATTGAGGGTGTGCTGCAATATTGGAGTGTCAGTAATTGAGGGTGTTCTGCACTATTGGATTGTCAGTAATTGAGGGTGTGTTGCACTATTGGAGTGTCAGTAATTGAGTGTGTGCTACACTATTGGGATGTCAGTAATTGAGGTTGTGCTGCACTATTGGAGTGTCAGTAATTGAATGTGTGCTGCAATATTGGAGTGTCAGTAATTGAGGGTGTGCTGCAATATTGGAGTGTCAGTAATAGAGGGTGTGCTGCACTATTGGTGTGTCAGTAATTGAGTGTGTGCTGCACTATTGGAGTGTCAATAATTGAGTGTGTGCTGCACTATTGGTGTGTCATTAATTGAGGGTGTGCTGCAATATTGGAGTTTCAGGAATTGAGTGTCTGCTGCAATATTGGACTGTCAGTAATTGAGGGTGTGCTGCACAATTGGAGTGTCAGTAATTGAGGGTCTGCTGCAATATTGGTGTGTCAGTAATTGAGGGTTTACTGCACTATTGGAGTGTCAGTAATTGAGGGTGAACTGCACTATTGGAGTGTCAGTAATTGAGGGTGTGCTGCACTATTGGAGTGTCAGTAATTGAGGGTGTGCTGCAATATTGGAGTGTCAGTAATTGAGGGTGTGCTGCACTATTGGAGTGTCAGTAATTGAGGGTTTGCTGCAATATTGGATTGTCAGTAATTGAGGGTGAACTGCACTATTGGTGTGTCAGTAATTGAGTGTGTGCTGCACTATTGGAGTGTCAGTAATTGAGGGTGTGCTGCAATATTGGAGTGTCAGTAATTGAGGGTGTGCTGCACCATTGGAGTGTCAGTAATTGAGGGTGTGCTGCATTATTGGAGTGTCAGTAATTGAGGGTGTGCTGCACTATTGGAGTGTCAGTAATTGAGGGTGTTCTGCACTATTGGTGTGTCAGTAATTGAGTGTGTGCTGCACTATTGCAGTGTGAGTAATTACGGGTTTGCTGCATTATTGACGTGTCAGTAATTGAGGGTGTGCTGCAATATTGGAGTGTCAGTAATTGAGGGTGTTCTGCACTATTGGATTGTCAGTAATTGAGGGTGTGTTGCACTATTGGAGTGTCAGTAATTGAGTGTGTGCTACACTATTGGGATGTCAGTAATTGAGGTTGTGCTGCACTATTGGAGTGTCAGTAATTGAATGTGTGCTGCAATATTGGAGTGTCAGTAATTGAGGGTGTGCTGCAATATTGGAGTGTCAGTAATAGAGGGTGTGCTGCACTATTGGTGTGTCAGTAATTGAGTGTGTGCTGCACTATTGGAGTGTCAATAATTGAGTGTGTGCTGCACTATTGGTGTGTCATTAATTGAGGGTGTGCTGCAATATTGGAGTTTCAGGAATTGAGTGTCTGCTGCAATATTGGACTGTCAGTAATTGAGGGTGTGCTGCACAATTGGAGTGTCAGTAATTGAGGGTCTGCTGCAATATTGGTGTGTCAGTAATTGAGGGTTTACTGCACTATTGGAGTGTCAGTAATTGAGGGTGAACTGCACTATTGGAGTGTCAGTAATTGAGGGTGTGCTGCACTATTGGAGTGTCAGTAATTGAGGGTGTGCTGCAATATTGGAGTGTCAGTAATTGAGGGTGTGCTGCACTATTGGAGTGTCAGTAATTGAGGGTTTGCTGCAATATTGGATTGTCAGTAATTGAGGGTGAACTGCACTATTGGTGTGTCAGTAATTGAGTGTGTGCTGCACTATTGGAGTGTCAGTAATTGAGGGTGTGCTGCAATATTGGAGTGTCAGTAATTGAGGGTGTGCTGCACCATTGGAGTGTCAGTAATTGAGGGTGTGCTGCATTATTGGAGTGTCAGTAATTGAGGGTGTGCTGCAATATTGGAGTGTCAGTAATTGAGGGTGTGCTGCACTATTGGTGTGTCAGTAGTTGAGTGTGTGCTGCACTATTGGGGTGTCACTAATTGAGGGTGTGCTGCGCTATTGGAGTGTCAGTAATTGAGGGTGTGCTGCACTATTGGAGTGTCATTAATTGAGTGTGTGCTGCAATATTGGATTGTCAGTAATTGTGGGTGTGCTGCACTATTGGAGTGTCAGTAATTGAGGGTGTGCTTCAATATTGGAGTGTCAGTAATTGAGGGTGTGCTGCACTATTGGAGTGTCAGTAGTTGAGTGTGTGCTGCACTATTGGGGTGTCAGTAATTGAGGGTGTTCTGCGCTATTGGAGTGTCAGTATTTGAGGATGGGCTGCACTATTGGAGTGTCAGTAATTGAGGATGTGCTGCACTATTGGAGTGTCAGTAATTGAGGGTGTGCTGCACTATTGGTGTGTCAGAAATTGAGGGTGTGCTGCAGTATTTGAGTGTCAGTAATTGAGGATGGGCTGCACTGTTGGAGTGTCAGTAATTGAGGATGTGCTGCACTATTGGAGTGTCAGTAATTGAGGGTGTGCTGCACTATTGGAGTGTCAGTAATTGAGGGTGTGCTGCGCTATTGGATTGTCAGTAATTGAGGCTGAGCTGCACTATTGGAGTGTCAGTAATTGAGGGTGTGCTGCAATACTGGACTGTCAGTAATTGAGGGTGTGCTGCACTATTGGAGTGTCAGTAATTGAGTGTGTGCTGCACTCTTGGATTATCAGTAATTGAGGGTGTGCTGCATTATTGGAGTGTCAGTAATTGAGGGTGTGCTGCACTATTGGAGTGTCAGTAATTGAGGGTGTTCTGCACTATTGGAGTGTCAGTAATTGAGGGTGTGCTGCACTATTGCAGTGTCAGTAATTGAGGGTTTGCTGCATTATTGGCGTGTCAGTAATTGAGGGTGTGCTGCAATATTGGAGTGTCAGTAATTGAGGGTGTTCTGCACTATTGGATTGTCAGTAATTGTGTCTGTGTTGCACTATTGGAGTATCAGTAATTGAGTGTGTGCTGCACTATTGGAGTGTCAGTAATTGAGGTTGTGCTGCACTATTGAATTGTCAGTAATTGAATGTGTGCTGCAATATTGGAGTGTCAGTAATTGAGGGTGTGCTGCAATATTGGAGTGTCAGTAATAGAGGGTGTGCTGCACTATTGGTGTGTCAGTAATTGAGTGTGTGCTGCACTATTGGAGTGTCAATATTTGAGTGTGTGCTGCACTATTGGTGTGTCAGTAATTGAGGGTGTGCTGCAATATTGGAGTTTCAGGAATTGAGTGTCTGCTGCAATATTGGACTGTCAGTAATTGAGGGTGTGCTGCACAATTGGAGTGTCAGTAATTGAGGGTGTGCTGCAATATTGGTGTGTCAGTAATTGAGGGTGAACTGCACTATTGGAGTGTCAGTAATTGAGGGTGAACTGCACTATTGGAGTGTCAGTAATTGAGGGTGTGCTGCACTATTGGAGTGTCAGTAATTGAGGGTGTGCTGCAATATTGGAGTGTCAGTAATTGAGGGTGTGCTGCACTATTGGAGTGTCAGTAATTGAGGGTGTGCTGCAATATTGGATTGTCAGTAATTGAGGGTGAACTGCACTATTGGAGTGTCATTAATTGAGTGTGTGCTGCACTATTGGAGTGTCAGTAATTGAGGGTGTGCTGCAATATTGGAGTGTCAGTAATTGAGGGTGTGCTGCACTATTGGAGTGTCAGTAATTGAGGGTGTGCTGCATTATTGGAGTGTCAGTAATTGAGGGTGTGCTGCAATATTGGAGTGTCAGTAATTGAGGGTGTGCTGCACTATTGGTGTGTCAGTAGTTGAGTGTGTGCTGCACTATTGGGGTGTCACTAATTGAGGGTGTGCTGCGCTATTGGAGTGTCAGTAATTGAGGGTGTGCTGCACTATTGGAGTGTCATTAATTGAGTGTGTGCTGCAATATTGGATTGTCAGTAATTGAGGGTGTGCTTCAATATTGGAGTGTCAGTAATTGAGGGTGTGCTGCAATATTGGAGTGCCAGTAATTGAGGGTGTTCTGCACTATTGGAGTGTCCGTAATTGAGGGTGTGCTGCAATATTGGAGTGTCAGTAATTGAGGGTGTGCTGCACTATTGGAGTGTCACTAATTGAGGGTGTTCTGCACTATTGGAGTGTCAGTAATTGAGGGTGTGCTGCAATATTGGAGTGTCAGTAATTGAGGGTGAGCTGCACTATTGGAGTGTCAGTAATTGAGGGTGTTCTGCACTATTGGAGTGTCAGTAATTGAGGGTGTGCTGCACTATTGGAGTGTCAGTAATTGAGGGTGTGCTGCAATATTGGAGTGTCAGTAATTGAGGGTGTTCTGCACTATTGGAGTGTCAGTAATTGAGGGTGTGCTGCACTATTGGAGTGTCAGTAATTGAAAGTGTGCTGCACTGTTGGAGTGTCAGTAATTAAGTGTGAGCTGCACTATTGGAGACTCAGTGATTGAGGGTGTTCTGCACTATTGGAGTGTCAGTAATTGAGGGTGCGCTGCACTATTTGAGTGTCAGTAATTGAGGGTGTGCTGCACTATTGGACTGTCAGTAATTGAGGGTGTGCTGCACTGTTGGAGTGTCAGTAATTGAGGCTGAGCTGCACTATTGGAGTGTCAGTAATTGAGGGTGTGCTGCACTAATGGAGTGTCAATAATTGAGGGTGTGCTGCACTATTGGAGTGTCAGTAATTGAGGCTGAGCTGCACTATTGGAGTGTCAGTAATTGAGTGTGTGCTGCACTATTGGAGTGTCAGTAATTGAGGCTGTGCTGCAGTATTGGGGTGTCAGTAATTGAGGCTGAGCTGCTTGTCTAATTCCTCTAAGTAACTGAAGTCCTTCATCCTTGGATCGTGTTTTCTTGATCTTTTCTGCGCACTGTTCCCATTGAGGGTGAAGCAGTCTTTTATAAAGGTTCATCATAACCTCCTTGCTTTCATATTCAATGGCTTAATTTATAATGCCCAGATCCCATATGCCTTTTTGACCCCTTCCTTAAACTGCCCTGTCATCTTCAATGATTTACGCATATATATATATATATATATATATATATATCTCCACCTGGGTCAGTGCACCACCTCTGGAATTGCACCCTTTGTTTTCCATTGCCTTTCTCTTTATTTCTATCAAAATCTACCACTTCACACTTCTCTGCATTAAACTCTACCTGCCATGTGTCGGTTCTTTCCATAAATCTACCTATGTGGTCAGTCTATCTCTCTGATCCTCTTCGTTCACAATACCTCCTAATTTTCTGTCATCTCCTAATTCCAACGTTGTGCCCTGCCTAGCCATTTCTGTTCTTCTGTATCCAGAAAAGCATTGGGCCTAATACCAACCCCCTGGGCAACCCCATTATATACCTTTCACCTGTTTAAAAACAACTGTTCAGCTCTACCCTCTGTATCCTGTCACTCCGCCAGCATCATATCCATGCTAACCATGGGCTCGGACCTGCTGAGAAGCCTCTCACGTGGCACTTTATCAAACGCCTTTGGGAGGTCCATGCACACCGCCTCATCCATTATTCACCTTCATCACAGAGGCCCTCCCGGCGACCTCAGCTTTCGAGTTTGTCAGTAATGATCTGGGTGGGATGGCTCTACAAATAGGGACTTGGCAAAGTCTCGTTCGGTTTGTTTCGTCCGTTTGAAAACACGGCCTTTACGTGGACTCCTAAGCTTTTAAAAAGCCGTATTAATTTCCTAGTTGAAATGTCCACTGTTCATTTTGAATGGTCTTTTGTGAAACAGGAAAGGTGGTCTTCAGATAGCCTGAGAAACTTCAAATGTGCCCAAAGTATATTTATCTGCAACCAGTCACACAAAAGCAGTTATGAGAGTTCGGAATTGGAGATGAACATTGGAAATAAAGAGGCCCACATCTTTCCTTAACCTACAGTAGATACCCAAGGCTATGTAAATCCAGCAAATAACTTCTGAATGAAACACGATGGCACGTTTAAAATGTATGAATGTTTCACGTGTGGTCTATTATTTTGGCAAGTGTCATTCAGGGGACAGTTTCAGGACTGGTTCCGTTAATTAGACTAAACAGCGGGTAAGTTCATGGTGTCTTCCACGATATGTACAGAAAGTCAGGGGAAGGCTTTTAAGAGCAAATGGTGTAACATGTCGCGAAGTTCAAATGGCTCCAAACAGCAGAAACCTTCCTACTTAAAATGAAAATTCTTTAACTGCAAAGAAAGGTGTTAAAACGTGATTGGAGCCTGAAGTTCCAAGGAAAAGAATACTTTTGAGAAACATTGAAAAAAAGGTGAGAGACTGTTTGGAAACCACGTTTGGGTGAATTGACTTGAACTGACGATTTCTCTTTTCTCCCCATCCAGCTATTCCAACGGTCTTTCCTTCGCTCTCCTTCTCCTCAGGCAGACTCCTTGCAGAGCCCATCTCCGCGGGGGGACAACTCGAGCTCCTTGTCATCGATCACCAGCTCAGATCTTGTGCGTTTTCAGGCCTTTCTACTGAAGGGGGGGGGGGGGGGGGGGGGGCAACAAAAACTATGACCCTCGTTTTCTATCCTGCGCCTAACTGATGCAGCTCCTGTTGGTGGCAGAGAATTCGGGGGTTTGGGTGGAAATCTGATGCTTCAGGAACAGTAACGTCTACAGCATGCACCTCCTGTTCATCTGGGCGCTATGCGTAAAGCAGAACTAACGCGACTGCACAGCAGGGCGACAGCATGAGACGTTATGTTGTACGGAACACCAGATTCATGTCGTCCACCCAACTTTCACGTCAACCCGAAAGGCAAGAATGAAACGATGGAGGCCGTGCTGAGAGGGTACCTGACATTTCTGGGCCTTGTTTTCCTGAAGCTAAGTGTTAGCTTATCCCTCTTGTACACTTTTCTTATGCAAATTTCATCTTTCAACCTCATTAACTTTTTACCCATTACAGTAAAAAAACATTTGATGAGAGCATCTCAATGGAACCTCGCTCTCCTTATTAACTTACCCTCCTCCCTGACAGCTATGTTCGTGCTCCAGTTGGTTAGGTCACGAAACTGAATGTTTTATCATGAATCAATGGCTCAGATGCAGAGCGTCCATCATGTCTGGGTTGCAGCTGCAAGTGGCAGTCATATCTTTTCTGTACAAACCTGCATTTACACAGAGGATATGGGGAACATTCATTCACAGATGCGGGTACACTGGCAATGCCAGTATTTATTGCCCATCCATAACTGTCCTTGAGAAGCTGGTGGTGAGCTGCCTTGTTAAACAGCTGCCCTTCATGTGCTGAAGGTGCATATTTGGAAGGCGGAGTTCCAGATTTTTGACCGAGCCACAGTGAAGGGACAACGATATATGTTTTTCCAAGTTGGGATCGTCAGCTGTGGCTCTGCAGGCAAAGGTTCAAGTCCCCTTCCTGGGCTTGAGAACAAAATCAAGTAGGACACCCAGTGCAGTACTGAAGGAGTGTGGCACTGTTCAGGGTGCCCTCTTTCAGATGATGCCCCCCCACCTCAGGCAGACGTAAAACATTCCACGCCACTATTGCAAAGAAGAGCAGGGTAGCAATCCTTGGTGCCCTGGCCAATCTTCATCCCTCCATCAACATCACAGAAAAACAGGTTGAGGTCATTATTGCTTGCTGTGCGCACATTCACTGTAGTTATTTCCTACAACAGTGATTGCATTTCCAAGAGACTTGGTTGGCGAATAAAGTGCCTGCGGTTGTGAAAGGTGCTTTATAAGTGCAAGTTGTTTTCTTAATACCAAGTGTAAGCACTATTGCACTAATACAAGTTTCTCAAGCTTATCACAGATGTTGTCCTCATTGCCATTTCACACATGCTGAATTGTAAATTGTTTGTGCTATAGACATACGCTCACTGTTTCTTCATTGATTCCATACAGATGGTAAGAATAACTCCTTTCGGTCTGAGCTTGACTTGAATCTAAAATGCCCAAGACAATGTGTGAATTTAGTACACTCTCTCATTTTAAGCACCAGTCTCACACTCTTTGAGGCCATATTCTCTGTGCTGATCTGCCTTGACTGAGTTTGTGCTGTGCTGTTTTGAAATCTTCGGACCAGTGAGAGCAAGTGACTTGTTTATGGTAAGTGGCCGGCTTTAATGTGTGATTTCAGCACAGATTGGATTGTTAGCCATATCATCGGTTGATGCACCACCCTTGTGAATCTGGGAAATAACGCATTGCACTTTACCAGAGCAGCAGATTGACCTCGAATTTACAGTGTAGAGTGTTATCATCTCCAGGTGAGGTTGCCCCTGGACAAGGCTGAACCCAGCTTGATAGAATCCTAACTTTGAATGTGTTTGTTTAGATACGTGGAGAGGGGCGACTGAACAGTCACAGGAGTCAGCTGATGAACTTTTAAAAGAATAAAACATTTATTGAACAAGAAGAGACGAACCATCCCACAATACTCCTTCACCCACAGCTATACCTTTACAAATATATATAGACTTTTAAGGATCGCACAAGTTACAAAAGCTATTTGACACTCTAATGTCCACAGTAAGTACACAGCACATGTACCAATAGGCGCCCTGTGGTCAGACGGACGAAACTCTGAAGCCAGACGACAGATGCCGCCTCAAGCAAACGCTGTGGATCTCCTCAACTCCCCCAGACGCTTGTCATACTGAGCCAACTGGTCTTACAGCATTCTGTCCTTCACAAGAGGATTTCCAATCTCCACTCTCCAAGACCTCGCCTCGGAATCTTCTCCCAAACCAACACTTCCTCTCAGACGCCTCCC
Organism: Isurus oxyrinchus; assembly: GCA_026770705.1. Lineage (NCBI taxonomy): Eukaryota > Metazoa > Chordata > Chondrichthyes > Lamniformes > Lamnidae > Isurus > Isurus oxyrinchus. Next base: position 763,690 of record JANJGN010000094.1, on the reverse strand, counting down.
ACATGGGTTCATCTCCAGGGTTTTGAACTCTCCTTCTGACGCTCCTCTTCCCTGGGTGACTACACGCGTTCCAGCTGTCTTCCACACCCACTCTGCCTTGCTGACTCAGCCATCAACTGCTTCACATGCCCACAGCAAAGGATTACAGACCTTCAGTCAACACTTTGGACCTTCTTGCCTCTTGTAAGCTGTTCTCGCTTTAAATCTGCTTCCCGAAGCTTCTGTCTCTTTAAATCTGAAGGCTTGGAGCCTTTCCCTCTGCCCCTCTCTCTTAACGTCATTTACAAGACATTTTCCAGGTTCCCGTCCATCCTTTGACCTGAAGGTCTCCTTTGGACTTGCCCCTGTTCCCCTGGATTTCGGACTCTTTGCTTGAGCTAGGGGCTGGCGATCTGCTCCCTTTGTTCCAGTGACTCCTGGAAGAAACTATCAAAAACCAACTGAACCCCACAGCTCCCAAATCAAAAACTGCTGTTTCTACGTGCGCCGGTCTGTTGGAGAGACCAGATTCTCTGGGCCCCTGTTGCTAGGCAACAGCAGTTTTTCTACTCTTGTGTTTCTTTAACTTAAACCCTCATTAGATATGCAAGCAGCTTTTTAAAGTGAAACGAAAACTCAATTTGACCTTTCCTAACACGCAGTACAGACAAACAACTAAAACTAAAACTTCAGAGCTAAAACTCATGTGTAGTACACACAAATACCAATTTAATTTAATTAAACTATCTCTATTTTGTAACTAGAGGGAGAGGTTTCACGGACCAACTGATCTACTTACCCCATTGTGTGTGAGTGATGGAGGAGCTGGTATCTGAGTGTGGGACAGGCTGTGTGTTAGTGAGGGAGGAGCTGGTATCTGAGAGTGGGACAGGCTGTGTGTTAGTGAGGGAGGAGCTGGCATCTGAGAGTGGGACAGTCTGTGTTATTGAGGGAGGAGCTGGTATCTGAGAGTGGGACAGGCTGTGTGTTAGTGAGGGAGGAGCTGGTATCTGAGAGTAGGACAGACTTTGTGTTAGTGAGGGAGGAGCTTGTGTCAGAGAGTGGGACCGGCGGTGTGTTAGTGAGGGAGGAGCTGGTATCTGGGAGTGGGACATGCTGTGTGTTAGTGAGGGAGGAGCTGGTATCTGAGAGTGGGACAGGCTGTGTGTTAGTGAGGGAGGAGCTGGTATATGAGGGAGACAGGCTGTGTGTTAGTGAGGGAGGTGCTGGTATCTGTGAGTGGGACAGGATGTGGGTTAGTGAGGGAAGAGGTGGTATCTGAGAGTGAGACTGTCTGTGTGACATTGAGGGAGGAGATGGTATCTGAGAGTGAGAGAGTCTGTGTGACATTGAGGGAGGAGCTAGTATCTGAGAGTTACCGGCTGTGAGTTAGTGAGGGAGGAGCTGGAATCTGAGAGTGGGGCAGGCTGTGTGTTAGTGAGGGAGGAGCTAGTATCTGAGATTGCGACAGGCTGTGTTTTAGTGAGGGAGGAGCAGGTATCTGAGAGTGGGTGAGGCTGTGTGTTAGTGACGGAGAAGCTGGATTCTGAGAGTGGGACAGGCTGTGTGTTAGTGAGGGAAGAGCTGGTATCAGAGACTAAGAAAGGCTGTGCGTTAGTGAGGGAGGAGCTGGTATCGGAGAGTGGGACAGGCTGTGTGTTAGTGACAGAGGAGCTGGTGTCTGAGAGTTGGACTGACTGTGTGTTAGTGAGGGAGGACCAAGTATCTGAGAGTGGGATAGGCTGTGTGTTAGTGAGGGAGGAGCTGGTATCTGAGAGTAGGAGAGGCTGTGTTAGTGAGGGAGGAGCTGGTATCTGAGACTGGGACAAGCTGTGTGTTAGTGAGGGAGGAGCAAGTATCTGAGAGTGGGACAGGCTGTTTGTTAGTGAGGGAGGAGCTAGTATCTGAGAATGGGACAGGCTGTGTGTTAGTGAGGGAGGAGCTGTTATCTGAGAGTGGGACAGGCTGTGTGTTAGTGAGAGAGGAGCTGTTATCTGAGAGTGTGACATGATGTGTGTTAGTGAGTGAGGAGCTGGTATCTGAGAGTAGGACAGGTTGTGTGTTATTGAGAGAGGAGCTGGTATCTGAGAGTGGAAAAGGCTGTGTGTTAGTGAGGGAGGAGCTGTTATCTGAGAGTGGGACAGGCTGTGTGTTAGTGAGGGAGGAGATGGTATCTGAGAGTGGGACAGGCTGTGTGTTAGTGAGGGAGGAGATGGTATCTGAGAGTGGGAAAGGCTGTGTTTTAGTGAGGGTGGAGCTGTTATCTGAGAGTGGGACAGGCTGTGTGTTAGTGAGGGAGGAGCTGGTATCTGGGAGCAGGACAGGCTGTGTTAGTGAGTGAGGAGCTCGTATCTGAGAGAGGGAAGGGCTGTATGTGAGTGAGGGATGAGTTAGGGTATGAGTGTGGGTCAGCCAGGTGTTAGTGAGGGAGTAGTGATATCTGAGAGTAGCAAATGCTGTGTGTTAGTGAAGGAGGAGCTGGTATCTGAGAGTGTGACAGGCTGTGTGTTATTGAGGGAGGAGCTGGTATCTGAGAGTGGGACAGGCTGTGTTTTAGTGAGGGAGGAGCTGTTATCTGAGAGTGGGACAGGCTGTGTGTTAGTGAGAGAGGAGCTGTTATCTGAGAGTGTGACATGATGTGTGTCAGTGAGTGAGCAGCTGGTATCTGAGAGTAGGACAGGTTGTGTGTTATTGAGAGAGGAGCTGGTATCTGAGAGTAGGACAGGTTGTGTGTTATTGAGAGAGGAGCTGGTATCTGAAAGTGGGACAGGCTGTGTGTTAGTGAGGGAGGAGCTGGTATCTGAGAGTGGGAAAGGCTGTGTTTTAGTGAGGCAGGAGCTGTTATCTGAGAGTGGGACAGGTTGTGTGTTAGTGATGGAGGAGCTGGTATCTGAGAGTGGGACAGGCTGTGAGTTAGTGAGGGAGGAGCTGGTATCTGATAGTGGGACTGGCTGAGTGTTAGTGAGGGAGGAGTTGGTATTTGAGAGTGGGACAGGCTGTGTGTTAGTGAGGGAGGAGCTGGTATCTGAGAGTGGGAGAGGCTCTCTGTAAGTGAGGGAGGAGCTGGTATCTGAGAGTGGGACAGGCAGTGTGTTAATGAAGGAGAAGCTGGTATCTGAGAGTGACAGGTTGTGTTAGTGAGGGAGGAGCTGGTATCTGAGAGTGACACAGGCTGCGTTAGTGAGGGAGGAGCTGGTATCTGAGTGGGACAGGCTGTGTGTTAATGAGGGAGGAGCTGGTATCTGAGAGTGAGACAAGCTTTGTGTGACAGAGGGAGGATCTGGAATCTGGGTGAGGGTCAGCATGTGTGTTAGTGAGGGAGGTGCTGATATCTGAGTGCAGGAATGACTGTGCGTTAGTGAGGGAGGAGCTGGTATCTGAGGGCGAGTCAGGCTGTGTATTAGTGAGGGAAGAGCTGGTATCGGAAAGTGGAACAGCCTGTGTTAGCGAGGGAGGAGCTGGTGTCTGAGAGTGAGACAGGCTGTGTGTTAGTGAGGGAGGAGCTGGAATCTGAGAGTGGGAGAGGCTGTGTGTTAGTGAGGGAGGAGCTGGTATCAGAGACTAAGACAGGCTGTGTGTTAGTGAGGGAGGAGCTGGTATCGGAGATTGGGACAGGCTGTGTGTTAGTGAGGGAGGAGCTTGTATCTGAGAGTGAGACAGGCTATTTTAGTGAAGGAGGAGCTGGTATCTGAGAGTGAGACAGGCTGTGTGTTATTGAGGGAGGAGGTGGTATCTGAGAGTGGGACAGGCTGTGTGTTAGTGAGGGAGGAGCAGGTATCTGAGAGTGGGTGAGGCTGTGTGTTAGTGAGGGAGGAGCTGGATTCTGAGAGTGGGACAGGCTGTGTGTTAGTGAGGGTGGAGCTGGTATCTGAGATTTGGTCTGGCCGTTTGTTATTCAGGTTGGAGCTGGTATCTGAGAGTGAGACAGGCTGTGTGTTAGTGAGGGAGGAGCTGGTATCTGGGAGCAGGACAGGCTGTGTTAGTGAGTGAGGAGCTCGTATCTGAGAGAGGGAAGGGCTGTATGTGAGTGAGGGATGAGTTAGGGACTGAGTGTGGGTCAGCCAGGTGTTAGTGAGGGAGTAGTGATATCTCAGAGTAGCAAAGGCTGTGTGTTAGTGAGGGAGGAGCTGGTATCTGAGAGTGGGACAGGCTGTGTGTTAGTGAGTGAGGAGCTGGTATCTGAGAGTAGGACAGGTGGTGTTTTATTGAGAGAGGAGCTGGTATCTGAGAGTGGAAAAGGCTGTGTGTTAGTGAGGGATGAGCTGGTATCTGAGAGTGGGAAAGGCTGTGTTTTATTGAGGGAGGAGCTGTTATCTGAGAGTGGGACAGGCTGTGTGTTAGTGAGGGAGGAGCTGGTATCTGAGAAAGGGACAAGCTGTGTGTTAGTGAGGTAGGAGCTGGTATCTGAGAGTGGGAGAGGCTGTGTGTTAGTGAGGGAGGAGATGGTATCTGAAAGTGGGACAGGCTGTGTGTTAGTGAGGGAGGAGCTGGTATCTGAGAGTGGGACAGGCTGTGTGTTAGTGAGGGAGGAGCTGGTATCTGAGAGTGGGAGAGGCTGTGTGTTAGTGAGGGTGGAGCTGGTGTCTGAGAGTGGGACAGGCTGTGTGTTAGTGAGGGAGGAGCTGGTATCTGAGAGTGGGACAGGCTGTGTGTTAGTGAGGGAGGAGCTGGTATCTGAGAGTGAGAGAGTCTGTGTGAGATTGAGGGAGGAGCTGGTATCTGAGAGTGGGACAGGCTGTGTGTTAGTGAGGGAGGAGCTGGTATCTGATAGTGGGACAGGCAGTGTGTTAGTGAGGGAGGAGCTGGTATCTGACATTGGGACAGGCTGTGTGTTAGTGAGGGAGGAGCTGGTATCTGTGCGGGGGACAGGCTGTTTGTTAGTGAGGGAGGAGCTGGTATCTGACATTGGGACAGGCTGTGTGACATTGAGGGAGGAGCTGGTATCTGAGAGTGGGACAGTCTGTGTGTTCGTGAAAGGAGGAGCTGATATCTGAGAGAGGAATAGGCTGTTTGTTAAGGAGGGAGGAGCTGGTATCTGAGAGTAGGACAGACTTTGTGTTAGTGAGGGAGGAGCTTGTGTCAGAGAGTGGGACCGGCGGTGTGTTAGTGAGGGAGGAGCTGGTATCTGGGAGTGGGACATGCTGTGTGTTAGTGAGGGAGGAGCTGGTATCTGAGAGTGGGACAGGCTGTGTGTTAGTGAGGGAGGAGCTGGTATATGAGGGAGACAGGCTGTGTGTTAGTGAGGGAGGTGCTGGTATCTGTGAGTGGGACAGGATGTGGGTTAGTGAGGGAAGAGGTGGTATCTGAGAGTGAGACTGTCTGTGTGACATTGAGGGAGGAGATGGTATCTGAGAGTGAGAGAGTCTGTGTGACATTGAGGGAGGAGCTAGTATCTGAGAGTTACCGGCTGTGAGTTAGTGAGGGAGGAGCTGGAATCTGAGAGTGGGGCAGGCTGTGTGTTAGTGAGGGAGGAGCTAGTATCTGAGATTGCGACAGGCTGTGTTTTAGTGAGGGAGGAGCAGGTATCTGAGAGTGGGTGAGGCTGTGTGTTAGTGACGGAGAAGCTGGATTCTGAGAGTGGGACAGGCTGTGTGTTAGTGAGGGAAGAGCTGGTATCAGAGACTAAGAAAGGCTGTGCGTTAGTGAGGGAGGAGCTGGTATCGGAGAGTGGGACAGGCTGTGTGTTAGTGACAGAGGAGCTGGTGTCTGAGAGTTGGACTGACTGTGTGTTAGTGAGGGAGGACCAAGTATCTGAGAGAGGGATAGGCTGTGTGTTAGTGAGGGAGGAGCTGGTATCTGAGAGTAGGAGAGGCTGTGTTAGTGAGGGAGGAGCTGGTATCTGAGACTGGGACAAGCTGTGTGTTAGTGAGGGAGGAGCTGTTATCTGAGAGTGGGACAGGCTGTGTGTTAGTGAGAGAGGAGCTGTTATCTGAGAGTGTGACATGATGTGTGTTAGTGAGTGAGGAGCTGGTATCTGAGAGTAGGACAGGTTGTGTGTTATTGAGAGAGGAGCTGGTATCTGAGAGTGGAAAAGGCTGTGTGTTAGTGAGGGAGGAGCTGTTATCTGAGAGTGGGACAGGCTGTGTGTTAGTGAGGGAGGAGATGGTATCTGAGAGTGGGACAGGCTGTGTGTTAGTGAGGGAGGAGATGGTATCTGAGAGTGGGAAAGGCTGTGTTTTAGTGAGGGTGGAGCTGTTATCTGAGAGTGGGACAGGCTGTGTGTTAGTGAGGGAGGAGCTGGTATCTGGGAGCAGGACAGGCTGTGTTAGTGAGTGAGGAGCTCGTATCTGAGAGAGGGAAGGGCTGTATGTGAGTGAGGGATGAGTTAGGGTATGAGTGTGGGTCAGCCAGGTGTTAGTGAGGGAGTAGTGATATCTGAGAGTAGCAAATGCTGTGTGTTAGTGAAGGAGGAGCTGGTATCTGAGAGTGTGACAGGCTGTGTGTTATTGAGGGAGGAGCTGGTATCTGAGAGTGGGACAGGCTGTGTTTTAGTGAGGGAGGAGCTGTTATCTGAGAGTGGGACAGGCTGTGTGTTAGTGAGAGAGGAGCTGTTATCTGAGAGTGTGACATGATGTGTGTTAGTGAGTGAGCAGCTGGTATCTGAGAGTAGGACAGGTTGTGTGTTATTGAGAGAGGAGCTGGTATCTGAGAGTAGGACAGGTTGTGTGTTATTGAGAGAGGAGCTGGTATCTGAAAGTGGGACAGGCTGTGTGTTAGTGAGGGAGGAGCTGGTATCTGAGAGTGGGAAAGGCTGTGTTTTAGTGAGGCAGGAGCTGTTATCTGAGAGTGGGACAGGTTGTGTGTTAGTGATGGAGGAGCTGGTATCTGAGTGGGACAGGCTGTGTGTTAATGAGGGAGGAGCTGGTATCTGAGAGTGAGACAAGCTTTGTGTGACAGAGGGAGGATCTGGAATCTGGGTGAGGGTCAGCATGTGTGTTAGTGAGGGAGGTGCAGATATCTGAGTGCAGGAATGACTGTGCGTTAGTGAGGGAGGAGCTGGTATCTGAGGGCGAGTCAGGCTGTGTATTAGTGAGGGAAGAGCTGGTATCGGAAAGTGGAACAGCCTGTGTTAGCGAGGGAGGAGCTGGTGTCTGAGAGTGAGACAGGCTGTGTGTTAGTGAGGGAGGAGCTGGAATCTGAGAGTGGGAGAGGCTGTGTGTTAGTGAGGGAGGAGCTGGTATCAGAGACTAAGACAGGCTGTGTGTTAGTGAGGGAGGAGCTGGTATCGGAGATTGGGACAGGCTGTGTGTTAGTGAGGGAGGAGCTGGTATCTGAGAGTGGGAGAGGCTGTGTTAGTGAGGGAGGAGCAGGAATCTGAGAGTGGGAGAGGCAGTGTGTTAGTGAAGGAGGAGCTTGTATCTGAGAGTGAGACAGGCTATTTTAGTGAAGGAGGAGCTGGTATCTGAGAGTGAGACAGGCTGTGTGTTATTGAGGGAGGAGGTGGTATCTGAGAGTGGGACAGGCTGTGTGTTAGTGAGGGAGGAGCAGGTATCTGAGAGTGGGTGAGGCTGTGTGTTAGTGAGGGAGGAGCTGGATTCTGAGAGTGGGACAGGCTGTGTGTTAGTGAGGGTGGAGCTGGTACCTGAGATTTGGTCTGGCCGTTTGTTATTCAGGTTGGAGCTGGTATCTGAGAGTGAGACAGGCTGTGTGTTAGTGAGGGAGGAGCTGGTATCTGGGAGCAGGACAGGCTGTGTTAGTGAGTGAGGAGCTCGTATCTGAGAGAGGGAAGGGCTGTATGTGAGTGAGGGATGAGTTAGGGACTGAGTGTGGGTCAGCCAGGTGTTAGTGAGGGAGTAGTGATATCTCAGAGTAGCAAAGGCTGTGTGTTAGTGAGGGAGGAGCTGGTATCTGAGAGTGGGACAGGCTGTGTGTTAGTGAGTGAGGAGCTGGTATCTGAGAGTAGGACAGGTGGTGTTTTATTGAGAGAGGAGCTGGTATCTGAGAGTGGAAAAGGCTGTGTGTTAGTGAGGGATGAGCTGGTATCTGAGAGTGGGAAAGGCTGTGTTTTATTGAGGGAGGAGCTGTTATCTGAGAGTGGGACAGGCTGTGTGTTAGTGAGGGAGGAGCTGGTATCTGAGCGTGGGACAGGCTGTGTGTTAGTGAGGGAGGAGCTGTTATCTGAGAGTGGGAAGGGCTGTATGTGAGTGAGGGATGAGTTATGGTCTGAGTGTGGGTCAGCCAGTGTATTAGTGAGGGAGTAGTGATATCTCAGAGAAGCAAAGGCTGTGTGTTAGTGAGGGAGGAGCTGGTAGCTGAGAGCGGGACAGGTTGTGTGTTATTGAGAGAGGAGCCGGTATCTGAGAGTGGAAAAGGCTGTGTGTTACTGAGGGAGGAGCTGGTATCTGAGAGTGGGAAAGGCTGTGTTTTAGTGAGGGAGGATCTGGTATCTGAGAGTGGGACAGTCTGTGTGTTAGTGAGGGAGGAGCTGGTATCTAAGAGTGGGACAGGCTGAGTGTTAGTGAGGGAGGAGTTGGTATCTGAGAGTGGGACAGGCTGTGTGTTAGTGAGGGAGGAGCAGTATTCTGAGAGTGGGAGAGGCTCTGTGTAAGTGAGGGAGGAGCTGGTTTCTGAGAGTGGGACAGGCAGTGTGTAATGAAGGAGGAGCTGGTATCTGAGAGTGACAGGCTGTGTTAGTGAGGGAGGAGCTGGTATCTGAGAGTGGGACAGGCTGTGTGTTAGTGAGGGAGGAGCTGGTATCTGAGAGTGACACAGGCTGTGTTAGTGAGGGAGGAGCTGGTATCTGAGTGGGACAGGCTGTGTGTTAGTGAGGGAGGAGCTGGTATCTGAGAGTGAGACAAGCTTTGTGTGACAGAGGGAGGATCTGGAATCTGGGTGAGGGTCAGCATTTGTGTTAGTGAGGGAGGTGCTGATATCTGTGTGTAGGAATGACTGTGTGTTAGTGAGGGAGGAGCTGGTATCTGAGGGCGAGTCAGGCTGTGTATTAGTGATGGAAGAGCTGGTATCGGAAAGTGGAACAGCCTGTGTTAGCGAGGGAGGAGCTGGTGTCTGAGAGTGGGACAGGCTGTGTGTAAGTGAGGGAGGAGCTGGGATCTGAGAGTGGGACAGGCTGTGTGTTAGTGAGGGAGGAGCTGGTATCTTAGAGTGGGACAGGCTGTGTGTTAGTGAGGGAGGAGCTGGTATCGGAGCGTGGGACAGGCTGTGTGTTAGTGACAGAGGAGCTGGTGTCTGAGATTGGGACAGACTGTTTGTTAGTGAGGGAGGAGCTGGTATCTGAGAGTGTGAGTGGCTGTGTTAGTGAGGGAGGTGCTGGTGTCTGAGAGTAGGACAGGCTGTGTGTTATTCAGGGAGGAGCTGGTATCTGAGAGTGAGACAGGCTGTGTGTTAGTAGGGAGGAGCAGGAATCTGAGAGTGGGAGAGGCTGTGTGTTAGTGAAGGAGGAGCTAGTATCTGAGAGTGAGACAGGTTATTGTAGTGAAGGTGTAGCTGGTATCTGAGAGTGAGACAGGCTGTGTGTTTGTGAGGGAGTAGATGGTATCTGAGAGTGGGACAGGCTGTGTGTTAGTGAGGGAGGAGCTGGTATCTGTGAGTGGGACAGGCTGTGTTAGTGAGTGAGGAGCTCGAATCTGAGAGAGGGTAGGGCTGTATGTGAGTGAGGGATGAGTTATGGTCTGAGTGTGGGTCAGCCAGTGTATTCTTGAGGGATTTGTGATTTCTCAGAGTAGCAAAGGCTGTGTGTTAGTGAGGGAGGAGCTGGTATCTGAGAGTGGGACAGGCTGTGTGTTAGTGAGTGAGGAGCTGGTATATGAGAGTAGGACAGGTTGTGTGTTATTGAGAGAGGAGCTGGTATCTGAGAGTGGAAAAGGCTGTGTGTTAGTGAGGGTGGAGATGGTATCTGAGAGTGGGAAAGGCTGTGTTTTAGTGAGGGAGGAGCTGTTATCTGAGAGTGGGACAGGCTGTGTGTTAGTGAGGGAGGAGCAGGTGTCTGAGAGCGGGACAGGCTGTGTGTTAGTGAGGGAGGAGTAAGTATCTGAGAGTGGGAGAGGCTGTGTGATAGTGAGGGAGGAGCTGAGATCAGTGACGGGGATAAGCTGTGTGTTGGTGAGGGAGGAGACGGTATCTGAGAATGGGACAGTTTGTGTGTTAGTGTGGGAGGAGCTGGTATCTGAGAGTGGGTGAGGCTGTGTGTTAATGAGCGAGGAGCTGGTATCCGAGAGTGGGACAGGCTGTGTGTTAGTGAGGGAGGAGCTGGTATCTGAGAGTAGGACAGGCTGTGTGTTATTGAGGGAGGAGCTGGTATCTGAGAGTGAGACAGGCTGTGTGTTAGTGAGGGAGGAGCTGGTATCTGAGAGTGGGACAGGCTGTGTGTTAGTGAGGGAGGAGCTTGTATCTGAGAGAGAGACTGGCTCATTTAGCGAAGGAGGCGCTGGTATCTGAGAGTGAGACAGGCTGTGTGTAAATGAGGGAGAGCTGCTATCTGAGGGTGGGACAGGCTGTGTGTTCGTGAGGGAGGAGCTGGTATCTGATAGTGGGACTGGCTGTGTGTTAGTGAGGGAAGAGCTGGTATCTTAGAGTGGGACAGGCAGTGTGTTAATGAAGGAGGAGCTGGTAGTTGAGAGTGACAGGCTGTGTTCGTGAGGGAGGAGCTGGTATCTGAGAGTGAGACAAGCTTTGTGTGACAGAGGGAGGATCTGGAATCTGGGTGAGGGTCAGCATGTGTGTTAGTGAGGGAGGTGCTGATATCTGAGAGTAGGACAGGCTGTGTGTTATTGAGGGAGGAGCTGGTACCTGAGAGTGGGACAGGCTGTGTTTTAGTGAGGGAGGAGCAGGTATCTGAGAGTGGGACAGGCTGTGTGCTAGTGAGGGAGGAGCTGGTATCTGAGAGTGGGACAGGCTGTGTGGTAGTGAAGGAGGAGCTTGTATCTGAGAGTGAGACAGGCTCTTTTAGTGAAGGAGGAGCTGGTATCTGAGAGTGAGACAGGCTGTGTGTTAGTGAGGGAGGAGTTGGTACCTGAGAGAGGGACAGGCTTTGTGTTAGTGAGGGAGGAGCTGGTATCTGAGAGTGGGTCTGACTGTGTGTTAGTGAGGGAGGAGCTGGTATCAGAGACTAAGACAGGCTGTGTGTTAGTGACAGAGGAGCTGGTATCGGAGAGTGGGACAGGCTGTGTGTTGGTAAATGAGGAGCTTGTATCTGAGAGTGGGACAGGCTGTGTGTTCGTGAGGGAGGAGCTGGTATCTGAGAGTGGGTGAGGCTGTGTGTTAGTGAGCGAGGAGCTGGTATCTGAGAGTGCGACAGGCTGTGTGTTAGTGAGGGAGGAGCTGGTATCTGAGATTGCGACAGGCTGTGTGTTAGTTAGGGAGATGCTTGTATCTGAGAGTAGGACAGGCTGTGTGTTATTGAGGGAGGAGCTGGTACCTGAGAGTGAGACAGGCTGTGCGTTCGTGAGGGAGGAGATGGTATCTGAGAGAGGGAAAGGCTGTGTTTTAGTGAGGGTGGAGCTGTTATCTGAGAGTGGGACAGGCTGTGTGTTAGTGTGGGAGGAGCTGCTATCTGAGAGTGGGACAGGCTGTGTGTTAGTGAGGGAGGAGACGGTATCTGAGAATGGGACAGGCTGTGTGTTAGTGAGGGAGGAGCTTGTATATGAGAGTGGGTGAGGCTGTGCGTTACTGAGCGAGGAGCTGGTATCCGAGAGTGGGACAGGCTGTGTGTTAGTGAGGGAGGAGCTGGTATCTGAGAGTGGGACAGGCTGTGTGTTAGTGAGGGAGGAGCTGGTATCTGAGAGTGGGACAGGCTGTGTGTTAGTGAGGGAGGAGCTGGTATCTGAGATTGCGACAGGCTGTGTGTTAGTGAGGGAGGAGCTGGTACCTGAGAGTGGGACAGGCTGTTTGTTAGTGAGGGAGGAGATGGTATCTGAGATTGGGACAGACTGTGTGTTGGTGAGGGAGGAGCAAGTATCTGAGAGTGGGACAGGCTGTGTGTTAGTGAGGGAGGAGCTGGTATCTGAGAGTGGGAGATGCTGTGTTAGTGAGGGAGGTGCTGGTGTCTGAGAGTAGGACAGGCTGTGTGTTATTGAGGGAGGAGCTGGTACCTTAGAGAGAGACAGGCTGTGTGTTAGTGAGGGAGGAGCTTGTATCTGAGAGTGAGACAGGCTATTTTAGTGAAGGAGGTGCTGGTATCTGAGAGTGAGACAGGCTGTGTGTTAGTGAGCGAGGAGCTGGTATCTGAGAGTGGGACAGGCTGTGTGTTAGCGAGTGAGGAGCAGGTATCTGAGAGTGGGACAGGCTGTGTGTTAGTGAGGGAGGAGCTGGTATCTGAGAGTGGGACAGGCTGTGTGTTAGTGAGGGAGGAGCTGATATCTGAGAATGGGACAAGCTGTGTGTTGGTGAGGGAGGAGCAAGTATCTGAGAGTGGGACAGGCTGTGTGTTAGTGAGGGAGGAGCAGCTATCTGAGAGTGGGACAGGCTGTGTGTTAGTGAGGGAGGAGACGGTATCTGAGAATGGGACGGTCTGTGTGTTAGTGAGGGAGGTGCTTGTATCTGAGAGTGGGTGAGGCTGTGTGTTAGTGAGCGAGGAGCTGGTATCCGAGAGTGGGACAAGCTGTGTGTTAGTGAGGGAGGAGCTGGTATCTGAGATTGTGACAGGCTGTGTGTTAGTTAGGGAGGTGCTGGTATCTGAGAGTAGGACAGGCTGTGTGTTATTGAGGGAGGAGCTGGTACCTGAGAGTGAGACAGGCTGTGTGTTTGTGAGGGAGGAGATGGTATCTGAGAGTGGTAGAGGCTGTGTGTTAGTGAGGGAGGAGATGGTATCTGAGATTGGGACAGGCTGTGTGTTAGTGAGGGAGGAGCTGGTATCTGAGAGCAGGACAGGCTGTGTTAGTGAGTGAGGAGCTCGTATCTGAGAGAGGGTAGGGCTGTATGTGAGTGAGGGATGAGTTAGGGTCTGAGTGTGGGTCAGCCAGGTATTAGTGAGGGAGTAGTGATATCTCAGAGTAGCAAAGGCTGTGTGTTAGTGAAGGAGGAGCTGTTATCTGAGAGTGGGACAGGCTGTGTGTTAGTGAGGGAGGAGCTGGTATCTGAGAGTGGGACAGGTTGTGTGTTATTGAGGGAGGTGCTGGTATCTGAGAGTGGGACTGGCTGAGTGTTAGTGAGGGAGGAGCTGGTTTCTGAGAGTGGGACAGGCAGTGTGTTAGTGAGGTAGGAGCTGGTATCTGAGAGTGACAGGCTGTGTTAGTGAGGGAGGATCTGGTATCTGAGAGTGACACAGGCTGTGTTAGTGAGGGAGGAGCTGGTATCTGAGTGGGACAGGCTGTGTGTTAGTGAGGGAGGAGCTGGTATCTGAGAGTGAGACAAGCTTTGTGTGACAGAGGGAGGATCTGGAATCGGGGTGAGGGTCAGCATGTGTGTTAGTGAGGGAGGTGCTGATATCTGACTGTAGGAATGCCTGTGTGTTATTGAGGGAGGAGCTGGTATCTGAGGGTGAGTCAGGCTGTGTATTAGTGAGGGAAGAGCTGGTATCGGAAAGTGGAACAGCCTGTGTTAGCGAGGGAGGAGCTGGTGTCTGAGAGTGGGACAGGCTCTGTGTTAGTGAGGGAGGAGCTGGTATCTGAGAGTGAGTCAGGATGTGTGTTGGTGAGGGAGGAGCAGGAATCTGAGAGTGGGAGAGGCAGTGTGTTAGTGAAGGAGGAGCTTGTATCTGAGAGTGGGACAGGCTGTGTGTTTGTGAGGGAGGAGATGGTATCTGAGAGTGGGACAGGCTGTGTGTTAGTGAGGGAGAAGCTGGTATCTGAGAGTGGGACAGGCTGTGTGTTAGTGAAGGAGGAGCTTGTATCTGAGAGTGAGACAGGCTGTGTGTTTGTGAGGGAGGAGATGGTATCTGAGAGTGGGACAGGCTGTGTGTTAGTGAGGTCGGAGCTGGTATCTGAGAGTGGGACAGGCTGTGTTAGTGAGGGAGGAGCTGGTATCTGAGAGTGGGACAGGCTGTGTGTTAGTGAGGGAGAAGCTGGTATCTGAGAGTGGGACAGGCTGTGTGTTAGTGAGGGAGCAGCTGGTATCTGAGAGTGGGACAGGCTGTGTGTTAGTCTGGGAGGAGCAGTTATCTGAGAGTGGGTGAGGCTGTGTGTTAGTGACGGAGAAGCTGGATTCTGAGAGTGGGACAGGCTGTGTGTTAGGGAGGGAAGAGCTGGTATCAGAGACTAAGACAGCCTGTGTGTTAGTGAGGGAGGAGCTGGTCTCTGAGAGTGAGACAGGCTGTGTGTTAGTGACAGAGGAGCTGGTCTCTGAGAGTGGGAAAGGCTGTGTGTTTGTGAGGGAGGAGCAAGTATCTGAGAGTTGGACAGGCTGTGTGTTAGTGAGGGAGGAGCTGCTATCTGAGAGCGGGACAGTCTGTGTGTTAGTGAGGGAAGAGCTGGTATCAGAGACTAAGACAGCCTGTGTGTTAGTGAGGGAGGAGCTGGTATCAGAGAGAGGGACAGGCTGTGTGTTAGTGACAGAGGAGCTGGTCTCTGAGAGTGGGAAAGGCTGTGTGTTTGTGAGGGTGGAGCAAGTATCTGAGAGTTGGACAGGCTGTGTGTTAGTGAGGGAGGAGCTGCTATCTGAGAGTGGGACAGGCTGTGTCTTAGTGAGGGAGGAGACGGTTTCTGAGAATGGGACAGTCTGTGTGTTAGTGAGGGAGGAGCTTGTATCTGAGAGTGGGTGATGCTGTGTGTTATTGAGCGAGGAGCTGGTATCCGAGAGTGGGACAGGCTGTGTGTTAGTGAGGGAGGAGCTGGTATCTGAGATTGCAACAGGCTGTGTGTTAGTTAGGGAGGTGCTGGTATCTGAGAGTAGGACAGGCTGTGTGTTATTGAGGGAGGAGCTGGTACCTGAGAGTGAGACAGGCTGTGTGTAAATGAGGGAGAGCTGCTATCTGAGGGTGGGACAGGCTGTGTGTTCGTGAGGGAGGAGCTGGTATCTGAGATAGGGACAGGATGTGTGTTACTGAGGCTGGACCTGGTATCTGAGATTTGGTCTGGCCGTTTGTTAGTCAGGTTGCAGCTGGAATATGCGAGTGAGACAGGCTGTGTGTTAGTGAGGGAGGAGCTGGTATCTGGGAGCAGGACAGGCTGTGTTAGTGAGTGAGGAGCTGGTATCTGAGACTAGGACAGCTTGTCTGTTAGTGAGGGAGGAGCTGGTATTTGAGAGTGGCAAAGGCTGTGTTTTAGTGAGGGAGGAGCTGTTATCTGAGAGTGGGACAGGCTGTGTGTTAGTGAGGGAGGAGCAGGAATCTGATAGTGGGACAGGCTGTGTGTTAGTGAGGGAAGAGCTGGTATCTGAGAGTGGGACAGGCTGTGTGTTAGTGAGTGAGGAGCTGGTATCTGAGACTAGGACAGCTTGTGTGTTAGTGAGGGAGGAGCTGGTATTTGAGAGTGGCAAAGGCTGTGTTTTAGTGAGGGAGGAGCTGTTATCTGAGAGTGGGACAGGCTGTGTGTTAGTGAGGGATGAGTTAGGGTCTGAGTGTGGGTCAGCCAGTGTGTTAGTGAAGGAGTAGTGATATCGCAGAGGAGCAAAGGCTGTGTGTTAGTGAGGGAGGAGCTGGTATCTGAGAGTGGGACAGGCTGTGTGTTAGTGAGTGAGGAGCTGGTATCTGAGAGTGGGACAGGCTGTGTGTTAGTGAGGGAAGAGCTGGTATCTGAGAGTGGGACAGGCTGTGTGTTAGTGAGTGAGGAGCTGGTATCTGAGACTAGGACAGCTTGTGTGTTAGTGAGGGAGGAGCTGGTATTTGAGAGTGGCAAAGGCT
Organism: Isurus oxyrinchus; assembly: GCA_026770705.1. Taxonomy (NCBI): domain Eukaryota; kingdom Metazoa; phylum Chordata; class Chondrichthyes; order Lamniformes; family Lamnidae; genus Isurus; species Isurus oxyrinchus. The sequence goes on along the minus strand of JANJGN010000094.1, from coordinate 747,978 downwards.
GTGTTTTAGTGAGGGAGGAGCTGTTATCTGAGAGTGGGACAGGCTGTGTGTTAGTGAGGGAGGAGCAGGAATCTGATAGTGGGACTGGCTGAGTGTTAGTGAGGGAGCAGTTGGTATCTGAGAGTGGGACAGGCAGTGTGTTAGTGAGGGAGGAGCAGGATTCTGAGAGTGGGAGAGGCTCTGTGTAAGTGAGGGAGGAGCTGGTATCTGAGAGTGGGAAAGGCTGTGTTTTAGTGAGGGAGGAGCTGTTATCTGAGAGTGGGAGAGGCAATGTGTTAGTGAAGGAGGAGCTTGTATCTGAGAGTGAGACAGGCTATTTTAGTGAAGGAGGAACTGGTATCTGAGAGTGAGACAGGCTGTGTGTTAGTGAGGGAGGAGCTGGTATCTGAGAGTGGGACAAGCTATGTGTTAGTGAGGGAGGAGCTGGTATCTGAGAGTGAGACAGGCTGTGTGTTAGTAGGGAGGAGCAGGAATCTGACAGTGGGAGAGGCTGTGTGTTAGTGAGGGAGGAGCTGGTATCTGAGAGTGAGACAGGCTGTGTGTCCGTGAGGGTGGATCTGGTATCTGAGAGTGGGACAGGCTGTGTGTTAGTGCGGGAGGAGCAGGTATCTGAGAGTGGGTGAGGCTGTGTGTTAGTGACGGAGAAGCTGGATTCTGAGAGTGGGACAGGCTGTGTGTTAGGGAGGGAAGAGCTGGTATCAGAGAGAGGGACAGGCTGTGTGTTAGTGAGGGAGGAGCTGGTGTCAGAGAGAGGGACAGGCTGTGTGTTAGTGACAGAGGAGCTGGTGTCTGAGAGTGGGACAGACTGTGTGTTAGTGAGGGAGGAGCAAGTATCTGAGAGTGGGACAGGCTGTGTGTTAGTGAGGGAGGAGCTGGTATCTGAGAGTGGGACAGGCTGTGTGTTAGTGAGGGAGGAGACGGTATCTGAGAATGGGACAGTCTGTGTGTTATTGAGGGAGGAGCTTGTATCTGAGAGTGGGTGAGGCTGTGTGTTAGTGAGCGAGGATCTGGTATCCGAGAGTGGGACAGGCTGTGTGTTAGTTCGGGAGGTGCTGGTATCTGAGAGTAGGACAGGCTGTGTGTTATTGAGGGAGGACCTGGTACCTGAGAGTGAGACAGGCTGTGTGTTAGTAGGGAGGAGCAGGAATCTGACAGTGGGAGAGGCTGTGTGTTAGTGAGGGAGGAGCTTGTATCTGAGAGTAGGACAGGCTGTGTGTTAGTGAGGGAGGAGCTGGTATCTGGGAGCAGGACAGGCTGTGTTAGTGAGTGAGGAGCTCGTATCTGAGAGAGGGAAGGGCTGTATGTGAGTGAGGGATGAGTTAGGGACTGAGTGTGGGTCAGCCAGTGTGTTAGTGAGGGAGTAGTGATATCGCAGAGTAGCAAAGGCTGTGTCTTAGTGAGTGAGGAGCTGGTATCTGAGACTAGGACAGGTTGTGTGTTATTGAGAGAGGAGCTGGTATCTGAGAGTGACACAGGCTGTGTAAGTGAGGCAGGAGCTGGTATCTGAGAGTGAGACAGGCTGTGTGTTATTGAGGGAGGAGCTGGTATCTGTGAGTGAGACACGGCTTTGTGTGACAGAGGGAGGATCTGGAATCTGGGTGAGGGTCAGCATGTGTGTTAGTGAGGGAGGTGCTGATATCTGAGTGTAGGAATGGCTGTGCGTTAGTGAGGGAGGAGCTGGTGTCTGAGGGCGAGTCAGGCTGTGTATTAGTGAGGGAAGAACTGGTATCGGAAAGTGGAACAGCCTGTGTTAGCGAGGGAGGAGCTGGTGTCTGAGAGTGGGACAGGCTCTGTGTTAGTGAGGGAGGAGCTGGTATCTGAGAGTGAGACAGGCTGTGTGTTAGTGAGGGAGGAGCTGGTACCTGAGAGTGGGACAGGCTGTGTGTTAGGGAGGGAAGAGCTGGTATCAGAGAGAGGGACAGGCTGTGTGTTAGTGACAGAGGAGCTGGTGTCTGAGAGTGGGACAGACTGTGTGTTAGTGAGGGAGGAGCTGGTGTCAGAGAGAGGGACAGGCTGTGTGTTAGTGACAGAGGAGCTGGTGTCCCAGAGTGGGACAGGCTGTGTGTTAGTGAGGGAGGAGCAAGTATCTGAGAGTGGGACAGGCTGTGTGTTAGTGAGGGAGGAGCTGGTATCTGAGAGTGGGACAGGTTGTGTGTTAGTGAGGGAGGAGACGGTATCTGAGAATGGGACAGTCTGTGTGATAGTGAGGGAGGAGCTTGTATCTGAGAGAGGGTGAGGTTGTGTGTTAGTGAGCGAGGAGCTGGTATCCGAGAGTGGGACAGGCTGTGTGTTAGTGAGGGAGGAGCTGCTTTCTGAGATTGCGACAGGCTGTGTGTTAGTTAGGGAGGTGCTGGTATCTGAGAGTAGGACAGGCTGTGTGTTATTGAGGGAGGACCTGGTACCTGAGAGTGAGACAGGCTGTGTGTTAGTAGGGAGGAGCAGGAATCTGACAGTGGGAGAGGCTGTGTGTTAGTGAGGGAGGAGCTTGTATCTGAGTGTGAGACAGGCTGTGTGTAAATGAGGGAGAGCTGCCATCTGAGGGTGGGACAGGCTGTGTGTTCGTGAGGGACGAGCTGGTATCTGAGATAGCGACAGGATGTGTGTTACTGAGGGTGGACCTGGTATCTGAGATTTGGTCTGGCCGTTTGGTAGTCAGGTTGCAGCTGGTATATGAGAGTGAGACAGGCTGTGTGTTAGTGAGGGAGGAGCTGGTATCTGGGAGCAGGACAGGCTGTGTTAGTGAGTGAGGAGCTCGTATCTGAGAGAGGGAAGGGCTGTATGTGAGTGAGGGATGAGTTAGGGACTGAGTGTGGGTCAGCCAGTGTGTTAGTGAGGGAGTAGTGATATCGCAGAGTAGCAAAGGCTGTGTGTTAGTGAGGGAGGAGCTGGTATCTGAGAGTGGGACAGGCTGTGTGTTAGTGAGTGAGGAGCTGGTATCTGAGACTAGGACAGGTTGTGTGTTATTGAGAGAGGAGCTGGTATCTGAGAGTGACACAGGCTGTGTTAGTGAGGGAGTAGTGATATCGCAGAGTAGCAAAGGCTGTGTCTTAGTGAGTGAGGAGCTGGTATCTGAGACTAGGACAGGTTGTGTGTTATTGAGAGAGGAGCTGGTATCTGAGAGTGACACAGGCTGTGTTAGTGAGGGAGGAGCTGGTATCTGAGAGTGAGACAGGCTGTGTGTTATTGAGGGAGGAGCTGGTATCTGAGAGTGAGACACGGCTTTGTGTGACAGAGGGAGGATCTGGAATCTGGGTGAGGGTCAGCATGTGTGTTAGTGAGGGAGGTGCTGATATCTGAGTGTAGGAATGGCTGTGCGTTAGTGAGGGAGGAGCTGGTGTCTAGGGTGAGTCAGGCTGTGTATTAGTGAGGGAAGAGCTGGTATCGGAAAGTGGAACAGCCTGTGTTAGCGAGGGAGGAGCTGGTGTCTGAGAGTGGGACAGGCTCTGTGTTAGTGAGGGAGGAGCTGGTATCTGAGAGTGAGACAGGCTGTGTGTTAGTGAGGGAGGAGCTGGTACCTGAGAGTGGGACAGGCTGTGTGTTAGGGAGGGAAGAACTGGTATCAGAGAGAGGGACAGGCTGTGTGTTAGTGACAGAGGAGCTGGTGTCTGAGAGTGGGACAGACTTTGTGTTTGTGAGGGAGGAGCTGGTGTCAGAGAGAGGGACAGGCTGTGTGTTAGTGACAGAGGAGCTGGTGTCCCAGAGTGGGACAGGCTGTGTGTTAGTGAGGGAGGAGCAAGTATCTGAGAGTGGGACAGGCTGTGTGTTAGTGAGGGAGGAGCTGGTATCTGAGAGTGGGACAGTTTGTGTGTTAGTGAGGGAGGAGACGGTATCTGAGAATGGGACAGTCTGTGTGATAGTGAGGGAGGAGCTTGTATCTGAGAGAGGGTGAGGCTGTGTGTTAGTGAGCGAGGAGCTGGTATCCGAGAGTGGGACAGGCTGTGTGTTAGTGAGGGAGGAGCTGCTTTCTGAGATTGCGACAGGCTGTGTGTTAGTTAGGGAGGTGCTGGTATCTGAGAGTAGGACAGGCTGTGTGTTATTGAGGGAGGACCTGGTACCTGAGAGTGAGACAGGTTGTGTGTTAGTAGGGAGGAGCAGGAATCTGACAGTGGGAGAGGCTGTGTGTTAGTGAGGGAGGAGCTTGTATCTGAGTGTGAGACAGGCTGTGTGTAAATGAGGGAGAGCTGCCATCTGAGGGTGGGACAGGCTGTGTGTTCGTGAGGGACGAGCTGGTATCTGAGATAGGGACAGGATGTGTGTTACTGAGGGTGGACCTGGTATCTGAGATTTGGTCTGGCCGTTTGGTAGTCAGGTTGCAGCTGGTATATGTGAGTGAGACAGGCTGTGTGTTAGTGAGGGAGGAGCTGGTATCTGGGAGCAGGACAGGCTGTGTTAGTGAGTGAGGAGCTCGTATCTGAGAGAGGGAAGGGCTGTATGTGAGTGAGGGATGAGTTAGGGACTGAGTGTGGGTCAGCCAGTGTGTTAGTGAGGGAGTAGTGATATCGCAGAGTAGCAAAGGCTGTGTGTTAGTGAGGGAGGAGCTGGTATCTGAGAGTGGGACAGGCTGTGTGTTAGTGAGTGAGGAGCTGGTATCTGAGACTAGGACAGGTTGTGTGTTATTGAGAGAGGAGCTGGTATCTGAGAGTGACACAGGCTGTGTTAGTGAGGGAGGAGCTGGTATCTGAGAGTGAGACAGGCTGTGTGTTCTTGAGGGAGGAGCTGGTATCTGAGAGTGAGACACGGCTTTGTGTGACAGAGGGAGGATCTGGAATCTGGGTGAGGGTCAGCATGTGTGTTAGTGAGGGAGGTGCTGATATCTGAGTGTAGGAATGGCTGTGCGTTAGTGAGGGAGGAGCTGGTGTCTGAGGGCGAGTCAGGCTGTGTATTAGTGAGGGAAGAGCTGGTATCGGAAAGTGGAACAGCCTGTGTTAGCGAGGGAGCAGCTGGTGTCTGAGAGTGGGACAGGCTCTGTGTTAGTGAGGGAGGAGCTGGTATCTGAGAGTGAGACAGGCTGTGTGTTAGTGAGGGAGGAGCTGGTACCTGAGAGTGGGACAGGCTGTGTGTTAGGGAGGGAAGAGCTGCTATATGAGAGGGACAGGCTGTGTGTTAGTGACAGAGGAGCTGGTGTCTGAGAGTGGGACAGACTGTGTGTTAGTGAGGGAGGTGCTGGTGTCAGAGAGAGGGACAGGATGTGTGTTAGTGACAGAGGAGCTGGTGTCTGAGAGTGGGACAGACTGTGTGTTAGTGAGGGAGGAGCAAGTATCTGAGACTGGGACAAGCTGTGTGTTCGTGAGGGAGGAGCAAGTATCTGAGAGTGGGACAGGCTGTGTGTTAGTGAGGGAGGAGCTGGTATCTGAGAGTGGGACAGGCTGTGTGTTAGTGAGGGAGGAGACGGTATCTGAGAAAATTGGACAGTCTGTGTGTTAGTGAGGGAGGAGCTTGTATCTGAGAGTGGGTGAGGCTGTGTGTTAATGAGGGAGGAGCTGGTATCTGTGAGTTGGACAGGTTGTGTTAGTGAGGGAGGAGCTGGTATCTGAGAGCGGGACCAGCTGTGTGTTAGTCAGGGAGGAACAGGTATTCGGGTCTAGGACTGGCTGGGTGTTAGTGAGGGAGGAGCTGGTGTCTGAGAGTGGGACAGACTGTGTGTAGTCTGGGAGGAGCTGGTATCTGAGCGTGGGACAGGCTGTGTTTTAGTGAGGGAGGAGCTGGTATCTGAGAATGAGACAGGCTGTGTGTTAGTGAGGGAGGAGATAGTTTCTGAGAGTGGGAGAGGCTGTGTGTTAGTGAGGGAGGAGATGGTATCTGAGAGTGGGACAGGCTGTGTGTTTAGTGATGGAGGAGCTGGTATCTGAGAGTTGCACAGCCTGTTTGTTAGTGAGGAAAGAGCTGGTATCGAAAAGTGGAACAGTGATTGAGTTAGTGATGGAGGATCTGGTATCTGAGAGTGGGACAGGCTGGGTGTTAGTGAGGGAGGTGCTGGTATCTGTGAGGGGACAGGCTGTGTGTTAGTGAGGGAGGAGGTGGTATCTGCGAGTGGGACAGGCTGTGTGTTAGTGAGGGAGCAGACGGTATCTGAGAGTGGGACTGGCTGTGTGTTAGTGAGGGAGGAGCAGGTATCTGAGTGTGGGACAGGCTGTGTGTTAGTGATGGAGGAGTTGATATCTGAGATTGTGACAGGCTGTGTGTTAGGGAGGGAGGAGCTGGTATCTGAGAGTAGGACAGGCTGTGTGTTAGTGAGGGAGGAGCTGGTATTTGAGAGTAGGACAGGCTGTGTGTTATTCAGGGAGGAGATGGTATCTGGGAGCAGGACAGGCTGTGTTAGTGAGGGACGAGCTGGTATCTGAGTGTGGGTGAGCCTGTGTGTTACTGAGGGAGGGGCAGGTATCTGACAGTCGGACCGGCTGTGTGTTACTGAGGGAGGAGCTGGTATCTGAGAGTGAGACAGGCTGTGTGTTAGTGAGGGAGGAGATGGTATCTGAGAGTGGATGAGGCTCTGTGTTAGTGAGGGAGGAGCTGGTATCTGAGAGTGAGACAGGCTGTGTGTTAGTGAGGTAGGAGCTGGTATCAGAGAGTGGGACAGATTGTGTGTTAGTGAGGGAGGAGCAGGAATCTGAGAGTAGGCAGGCTGTCTGTCAGTGAGGGAGGAGGTAGTATCTGAGAGTGGGACAGGCTGTGTGTCAGTGAGGGTGGATCTGGTATCTGAGAGTGAGACAGGCTGTGTGTTAGTGAGGGAGGAGATGGTATCTGAGTGTGGGACAGGCTGTGTGTCAGTGATGGAGGAGATGGTTTCTGAGAGTGGGACAGGCTGTGGGTTAGTGAGGGAGTGATTGGTAGTTGAGAGTGAGACAGGCTGTGTGTTAGTGAGGGAGGAACTGGTATCTGAGAGTGGGACAGGCTGTGTGTTAGTGAGGGAGGAGCTGCTATCTGAGAGTGGGAGAGGCTGTGTTAGTGAGGGAAGAGTTGGTATCTGAGACTGGGACAGGCTGTGTGTTAGTGAGGGAGGAGCAAGTATCTGATAGTGGGACAGGCTGTGTGTTAGTGAGGGAGGAGCTGGTATCTCAGATTGGGACAGGCTGTGTGTTAGTGAGGGAGGAGACGGTATCTGAGAATGGGACAGTCTGTGTGTTAGTGAGGGAGGAGATGGTATCTGAGAGTTGGTGAGTCTGTGTGTTAGTGAGCGAGGAGCTGGTATCTGAGAGTGAGACAGGCTGTGTGTTTGTGAGGGAGGAGATGGTATCTGAGAGTGGGACAGGCTGTGTGTTAGTGAGGGAGGAGCTGGTATCTGAAGTGGGACAGGTTGTTTCTAAGTGAGGGAGGAGCTGGTATCTGAGAGTGGGACAGGCTGTGTGTTAGTGAGGGAGGAACTGGTATCAGAGAGTCGGACAGGCTATGTGTCAGTTAGGGAGGAGCTGGTTTCTGTGAGTGAGACAGGCTGTGTGTTAGTGAGGGAGGAGATGGTTTCTGAGAGTGGGACAGGCTGTGTGTTAGTGAGGGAGGAGCTGGTATCTGAGAGTGAGACAGGCTGTGTGTTAGTGAGGGAGGAGATGGTATCTGAGAGTGGGACAGGCTGCGTGTTTAGTGATGCAGGAACTAGTATCTGAGAGTGGGACAGGCTGTGTGTTAGTGTGGGAGTAGCTGGTATCTGAGAGGGTACAGGCTGTGTGTTAGTGAGGGAGGAGCTGGTATCTGAGAGAGGGTGAGGCTGTGTGTTAGTGAGGGAGGAGCTGGTATCTGAGAGTGAGACAGGCTGTGTGTTAGTGAGGTAGGAGTTGGTATCAGAGAGTGGGATAGGTTGTGTGTTAGTGAGGGAGCAGTGATATCTCAGAGTAGGAAAGGCTGTGTGTTAGTGCGTGAGTAGCTGGTATCTAAGAGTGGGACAGACTGTGTGTTAGTGAGGGAGGGGCAGGTATCTGACAGTCGGACCGGCTGTGTGTTACTGAGGGAGGAGCTGGTATCTGAGAGTGAGACAGGCTGTGTGTTAGAGAGGGAGGAGCTTGTATCTGAGAGTGGGATAGGCTGTGTGTTAGTGAGGGAGCAGCTGGTATCAGAGAGTGGGATAGGCTGTGTGTTAGTGAGGGAGCAGTGATATCTCAGAGTAGGAAGGGCTGTGTGTTAGTGAGTGAGTAGCTGGTATCTAAGAGTGGGACAGACTGTGTGTTAGTGAGGGAGGGGCAGGTATCTGACAGTCGGTCCGGCAGTGTGTTACTGAGGGAGGAGCTGGTATCTGAGAGTGAGACAGGCTGTGTGTTAGAGAGGGAGGAGCTTGTATCTGAGAGTGAGAGAGGCTCTGTTAGTGAAGGAGGATCTTGTATCTGAGAGTGAGACAGGCTGTGTGTTAGTGAGGGAGGAGATGGTATCTGGATGAGGCTCTGTGTTAGTGAGGGAGGAGCTGGTATCTGAGAGTGAGACAGGCTGTGTGTTAGTGAGGTAGGAGCTGGTATCAGAGAGTGGGATAGGCTGTGTGTTAGTGAGGGAGCAGCTGGTATCTGAGAGTGGGAAAGGCTGTGTGTTAGTGAGGGAGGAGCAGTTATCTGAGAGTGGGACAGATTGTGTGTTAGTGAGGGAGGAGCAGGTATCTGAGAGTAGGCAGGCTGTCTGTCAGTGAGGGAGGAGGTAGTATCTGAGAGTGCGACAGGCTGTGTGTCAGTGAGGGTGGATCTGGTATCTGAGAGTGAGACAGGCTGTGTGTTAGTGAGGGAGGAGATGGTATCTGAGTGTGGGACAGGCTGTGTGTCAGTGATGGAGCAGCTGGTTTCTGAGAGTGGGACAGGCTGTGGGTTAGTGAGGGAGTGATTGGTAGTTGAGAGTTGGACAGGCTGTGTGTTAGTGAGGGAGGAGCTGCTATCTGAGAGTGGGACAGGCTGTGTGTTAGTGAGGGAGGAGCAAGTAGCTGATAGTGGGACAGGCTGTGTTTTAGTGAGGGAGGAGCTGGTATCTCAGATTGGGACAGGCTGTGTGTTAGTGAGGGAGGAGACGGTATCTGAGAATGGGACAGTCTGTGTGTTAGTGAGGGAGGAGCTGGTATCTGAGAGTGGGATAGGCTGTGTGTTAGTGAGGGAGCAGCTGGTATCTGAGAGTGGGACAGGCTGTGTGTTAGTGAGGGAGGAGCAGGTATCTGAGAGTGGGACAGACTGTGTGTTAGTGAGGGAGGAGCAGGTATCTGAGAGTAGGACCGTCCGTGTGTTACTGAGGGAGGAGCTGGTATCTGAGAGTGAGACAGGCTGTGTGTTAGAGAGGGAGGAGCTGGTATCTGAGAGTGAGACAGGCTGTGTGTTTGTGAGGGAAGAGATGGTATCTGAGAGTGGGACAGGCTGTGTGTTAGTGAGGGAGGGACTGGTATCTGGAGTGGGACAGGCTGTGTGTTAGTGAGGGAGGAGAGGGTATCTGAGAGTGGGTCAGGCTGTGTGATAGTGAGGGAGGGACTGGTGTCTGAAGTGGGACAGGCTGTTTCTTAGTGAGGGAGGAGCTGGTATCTGAGGGTCGGACAGCCTGTGTGTCAGTTAGGGAGGAGCTGGTTTCTGTGAGTGAGACAGGCTGTGTGTTAGTGAGGGAGGAGATGGTTTCTGAGAGTGGGACAGGCTGTGTGTTAGTGAGGGTGGAGATGGTATCTGAGAGTGGGACAGGCTGTGTGTTAGTGAGCGAATAGCTGGTATCTGAGAGTCGAACAGGCTGTGTGTTAGGGTAGGAGTTTGTATCTGAGAGTGAGACAGGCTGTGTGTTAGTGAGGGAGGAGATGGTATCTGAGAGTGGATGAGGCTGTGTGTTAGTGAGGGAGGAGCTTGTATCTGTGGGTGGGACAGGCTTTGTGTAAGTGAAGGAGTTTCTGGTATCTGAGAGTGCGACAGGCTGTGTGTTTGTGAGGGAGGAGATGGTATCTGAGAGTGGGACAGCCTGTGTGTTAGTGAGGGTGGAGATGGTATCTGAGAGTTGGATAGTCTGTGTGCTACTGAGGGAGGAACTGGTATCTGAGAGTGAGACAGGCTGTGTGTAAGTGAGGGAGGATCTAGTATCTGAGACTGGGGCATGCTGTTTGGTATTGAGGGAGGAGCTCGTAAGTGAGAGAGGGACAGGCTGTCTGTGAGTGAGGGAGGAGCTGGTATCTGCGAGTGGGACATGCTGCGTGTTAGTGAGGGAGGAGCTGGTATCTGAGAGTAGGACAGACTGTGTTTTAATGAGGGAGGAGCTGGTATCCGAGAGTGGATGAGGCTGTGTGTTAGTGAGGGAGGAGATGGTATCTGAGAGTGAGACAGGCTGTGTGTTAGTGAGGGAGGGACTGGTATCTGCGAGTGGGACAGGCTGTGTGTTAGTGAGGGAGGAGAGGTTATCTGAGAGTGGGTCAGGCTGTGTGTTAGTGAGGGAGGAGCTGGTATCTGAGAGTGAGACAGGCTGTGTGTTTGTGAGGGAGGAGATGGTATCTGAGAGTGGGACAGGCTGTGTGTTAGTGAGGGAGGAGCTGGTATCTGAAGTGGGACAGGTTGTTTCTAAGTGAGGGAGGAGCTGGTATCTGAGAGTGGGACAGGCTGTGTGTTAGTGAGGGAGGAACTGGTATCAGACAGTCGGACAGGCTATGTGTCAGTTAGGGAGGAGCTGGTTTCTGTGAGTGAGACAGGCTGTGTGTTAGTGAGGGAGGAGATGGTTTCTGAGAGTGGGACAGGCTGTGTGTTAGTGAGGGAGGAGCTGGTATCTGAGACTGAGGCAGGCTGTGTGTTAGTGAGGGAGGAGATGGTATCTGAGAGTGGGACAGGCTGCTTGTTTAGTGATGGAGGAACTAGTATCTGAGAGTGTTTCAGGCTGTCTGTTAGTGTGGGAGTAGCTGGTATCTGAGAGTGGGACAGGCTGTGTGTTAGTGAGGGAGGGACTGGTATCTGAGAGTGCGACAGGCTGTGTGTTAGTGAGGGAGGAACTGGTATCTGAGAGTGGGACAGGCTGTGTGTTAGTGAGGTAGGAGCTGGTATCAGAGAGTGGGATAGGCTGTGTGTTAGTGAGGGAACAGCTGGTATCTGAGAGTGGGACAGGCTGTGTGTTAGTGAGGGAGGAGCAGGTATCTGAGATTGGGACAGACTGTGTGTTACTGAGGGAGGAGCTGGTATCTGAGAGTGAGACAGGCTGTGTGTAAGTGAGGGAGGATCTAGTATCTGAGAGTGGGGCATGCAGTTTGGTATTGAGGGAGGAGCTCGTAAGTGAGAGAGGGACAGGCTGACTGTGATAGAGGGAGGAGCTGGTACCTGAGAGTAGGACAGACTGTGTTTTAGTGAGGGAGGAGCTCTTATCTAGAGAGGGAAATGCTGTGAGTTAGGGAGGCAGGAGCTGGTATCTGAGAGAGGGATTGGCTGTGTGTTAGTGAGGGAGGGACTTGTATCTGCGAGTGGGACAGGCTGTGTGTTAGTGAGGGAGGAGAGGGTATCTGAGAGTGGGTCAGGCTGTGTGTTAGTGAGGGAGGAGCTGGTATCTGAGATTGAGACGGGCTGTGTGTTTGTGAGGGAGTAGATGGTATCTGAGATTGGAACAGCCTGTGTGTTAGTGAGGGAGGGACTGTTATCTGCGAGTGGGACAGGCTGTGTGTTAGTGAGGGAGGAGCTGGCATCTGTAGTGGGACAGGCTGTTACTTAGTGAGGGAGGATCTGGTAACTGAGATTCGGACAGTCTGTGTGTCAGTTTGGGAGGAGCTGGTTTCTGTGAGTGAGACAGGCTGTGTGTTAGTGAGGGAGGAGCTGGTATCTGAGAGTCGGACAGGCTGTGTGTTTAGTGATGGAGGAACTGGTATCTGAGAGTGGGACAGGCTGTGTGTTAGTGAGGGAGTAGCTGGTATCTGAGAGGGTACAGGCTGTGTGTTAGTGAAGGAGGAGCTGGTATCTGAGAGAGGGTCAGGCTGTGTGTGAGTGAGGGAGGAGCTGGTATCTGCGAGTGGGACATGCTGCGTGTTAGTGAGGGAGGAGCTGGTATCTGAGAGTGAGACAGACTGCGTGTTAGTGAGGGAGGAGCTGGTATCTGAGAGTGAGACAGACTGTGTGTTAGTGAGGGTGGAGCTGGTGTCTGAGAGTGGGACAGGCTGTGTGTTAGTGAGGGAGGAGCTGGTATCTGAGAGTGGGACAGACTGTGTGTTCGTGAGGGAGGAACAGGTATTCGGGACTAGGACTGGCTGGGTGTTAGTGAGGGAGGAGCTGGTGTCTGAGAGTGGGAAAGACTGTGTGTGGTCTGGGAGGACCTGGTATCTGAGCTTGGGACAGGCTGTGTGTTAGTGTGGGAGGAGCTAGTATCTGAGAGTTGCACAGCCTGCTTCTTAGTGAGGAAAGAGCTGGTATCGGAAAGTGGAACAGAGATTGAGTTAGTGATGGAGGATCTGGTATCTGAGAGTGGGACAGGCTGTGTGTTAGTGAGGGAGGAGATGATATCTGAGAGGGGACAGGCTGTGTGTTAGTGAGGGAGGAGCTGGTATCTGCGAGTGGGACTGGCTGTGTGTTAGTGAGGGTGGAGCAGGTATCTGAGTGTGGGTCAGGCTGTGTGTTAGTGAGGGAGGAGCTTGTATCTGAGAGTGAGACAGGCTGTGTGTGAGTGATGGAGTGGCTGGTATCTGAAAGTGGCACCGTCGGTGTATTAGTGAGGGAGGAGTTGGTATCTGAGATTGCGACAGGCTTTGTGTTAGTGAGGGAGGAGATGGTATCTGAGCGTGGATGAGGCTGTGTGTTAGTGAGGGAGGAGCTTGTTTCTGTGAGTGGGACAGGCTTTGTGTAAGTGAAGGAGTTTCTTTTATCTGAGAGTGCGACAGGCTGTGTGTTTGTGAGGGAGGAGATGGTATCTGAGATTGGGACAGCCTGTGTGTTAGTGAGGGAGGAGATGGTATCTGAGAGTGGGATAGGCTGTGTGTTAGTGAGGGAGCAGCTGGTATCTGCGAGTGGGACAGGCTGTGTGTTAGTGAGGGAGGATCTAGTATCTGAGACTGGGGCATGCTGTTTGGTAATGAGGGAGGAGCTCGTAAGTGAGAGAGGGACTGGCTGTCTGTGAGAAAGGGAGGAGCTGGTACCTGAGAGTAGGACAGACTGTGTTTTAGTGAGGGAGGAGCTGGTATCTGAGAGTGGATGAGGCTGTGTGTTAATGAGGGAAGAGATGGTATCTGAGAGTGAGACAGGCTGTGTGTTAGTGAGGGAGGAGCTTGTATCTGTGAGTGGGACAGGCTTTGTGTAAGTGAGGGAGTTTCTGGTATCTGAGAGTGGGACAGGCTGTGTGTTTGTGAGGGAGGAGATGGTATCTGAGAGTGGGACTGCCTGTGTGTTAGTGAGGGCGGAGCTGGTATCTGAGATTGAGACAGGCTGTGTGTTTGTGAGGGAAGAGATGGTATCTGAGAGAGGGGCAGGCTGTGTGTTAGTGAGGGAGGGACTGGTATCTGCGAGTGGGACAGGCTGTGTGTTTGTGAGGGAGGAGGTGGTATCTGAGAGTGGGACAGGCTTTGTGTTAGTGAAGGAGGAGCTGGTATCTGAAGTGGGACAGGCTGTTTCTTAGTGAGGGAGGAGCTGGTATTTGAGAGTCGGACAGGCTGTGTGTTAGAGAGGGAGGAGCTGGTATCAGAGAGTCGGACAGGCTGTGTGTCAGTTAGGGAGGAGCTGGTTTCTGTGAGTGAGACAGGCTGTTTGTTAGTGAGGGAGGAGATGGTTTCTGAGAGTGGGACAGGCTGTGTGTTAGTGAGGGAGGAGATGGTTTCTGAGAGTGGGACAGGCTGTGTGTTTAGTGATGGAGGAACTAGTATCTGAGAGTGGGACAGGCTGTGTGTTAGTGAGGGAGTAGCTGTTATCTGAGAGGGTACAGGCTGTGTGTTAGTGAGGGAGGAGCTGGTATCTGAGAGTGGGTGAGGCTGTGTTTTAGTGAGGGAGGAGCTGGTAACTGAGAGTGCGACAGGCGGTGTGTTACTGAGGGAGGAGCTGGTATCTGAGATTGCGACAGACTGTGTGTTATGGAGGGAGGAGCTCGTATCAGAGAATGGGACAGGCTGTGTGTTAGTGAGGGAGGGACTGGTATCTGAGAGTGGGACAGGCTGTGTGTTAGTGAGGGCGGAGCTGGTATCTGAGATTGAGACAGGCTGTGTGTTTGTGAGGGAAGAGATGGTATCTGAGAGTGGGGCAGGCTGTGTGTTAGTGAGGGAGGGACGGGTATCTGCGAGTGGGACAGGCTGTGTGTTAGTGAGGGAGGAGAGGGTATCTGAGAGTGGGTCAGGCTGTGTGTTAGTGAGGGAGGAGCTATATCTGAGAGTGAGACAGGCTGTGTGTTTGTGAGGGAGGAGGTGGTATCTGAGAGTGGGACAGGCTTTGTGTTAGTGAAGGAGGAGCTGGTATCTGAAGTGGGACAGGCTGTTTCTTAGTGAGGGAGGAGCTGGTATCTGAGAGTCGGACAGGCTGTGTGTTAGAGAGGGAGGAGCTGGTATCAGAGAGTCGGACAGGCTGTGTGTCAGTTAGGGAGGAGCTGGTTTCTGTGAGTGAGACAGGCTGTTTGTTAGTGAGGGAGGAGATGGTTTCTGAGAGTGGGACAGGCTGTGTGTTAGTGAGGGAGGAGATGGTTTCTGAGAGTGGGACAGGCTGTGTGTTTAGTGATGGAGGAACTAGTATCTGAGAGTGGGACAGGCTGTGTGTTAGTGAGGGAGGAGCTGGTAACTGAGAGTGCGACAGGCGGTGTGTTACTGAGGGAGGAGCTGGTATCTGAGATTGCGACAGACTGTGTGTTATGGAGGGAGGAGCTCGTATCAGAGAATGGGACAGGCTGTGTGTTAGTGAGGGAGGGACTGGTATCTGAGAGTGGGACAGGCTGTATGTTACTGAGGGAGGAGCTGGTATCTGAGAGTAGGACAGGCTGTGTTAGTGAGGGAACAGCTGGTATCTGAGAGTGGGACAGGCTGTGTGTTAGTGAGGGAGGAGCAGGTATCTGAGAGTGGGACAGACTGTGTGTTAGTGAGGGAGCAGCAGGTATCTGAGAGTAGGACCGGCTGTGTGTTACTGAGGGAGGATCTAGTATCTGAGAGTGGGGCATGCTGTTTGGTAATGAGGGAGGAGCTCGTAAGTGAGAGAGGGACAGGCTGTCTGTGAGAGAGGGAGGAGCTGGTACCTGAGTGTAGGACAGATTGTGTTTTAATGAGGGAGGAGCTGTTATCTAGAGAGGGAAATGCTGTGTGTTAGTGAGGCAGGAGCTGGTATCTGAGAGAGGGATTGGCTGTGTGTGAGTGAGGGAGTAGCTGGTATCTGAGATTGGGCCAGGCTGTGTTTTAGTGAGGCAGGAGCTGGTATCTGAGTGTGGGACAGGCTGTGTGTTAGTGAGGGAGGAGCTGGTATTTGAGAGTAAGACAGGCTGTGTGTTACTGAGGGAGGAGCTGGTATCTGAGTGGGACAGGCTATGTGTTAGTGAGGTAGGAGCTGGTATCTGAGAGTGAGACAGGCTGTGTTAGTGAGGAAGGAGCTGGAATCTGGGATTGGGACAGGCTATGTGTTAGTGAAGGAGGAGCTGGTATATGAGAGTGGGAAAGGATGTGTGTTATTCAGGGAGGAGATGGTATCTGAGAGTGGGACAGGCTGTGAGTTAGTGAGGGAGGGACTGGTATCTGAGAGTGCGACAGGCTGTGTGTTAGTGAGGGAGGAACTGGTATCAGAGAGTGGGATAGGCTGTGTGTTAGTGAGGGAACAGCTGGTATCTGAGAGTGGGACAGGCTGTGTGTTAGTGAGGGAGGAGCAGGTATCTGAGATTGGGACAGACTGTGTGTTAGTGAGGGAGCAGCAGGTATCTGAGAGTAGGACCGGCTGTGTGTTACTGAGGGAGGAGCTGGTATCTGAGAGTGAGACAGGCTGTGTGTAAGTGAGGGAGGATCTAGTATCTGAGAGTGGGGCATGCTGTTTGGTATTGAGGGAGGAGCTCGTAAGTGAGAGAGGGACAGGCTGACTGTGATAGAGGGAGGAGCTGGTACCTGAGAGTAGGACAGACTGTGTTTTAGTGAGGGAGGAGCTGTTATCTAGAGAGGGAAATGCTGTGTGTTAGGGAGGCAGGAGCTGGTATCTGAGAGAGGGATTGGCTGTGTGTGAGTGAGGGAGTAGCTGGTATCTGAGATTGGGCCAGGCTGTGTTTTAGTGAGGCAGGAGCTGGTATCTGAGTGTGCGACAGGCTGTGTGTTAGTTAGGTAGGAGCTGGTATATGAGAGTGGGAAAGGATGTGTGTTATTCCTGGAGGAGATGGTATCTGAGAGTGGGACAGGCTGTGTGTTAGTGAGGGAGGGACTTGTATCTGCGAGTGGGACAGGCTGTGTGTTAGTGAGGGAGGAGCTGGTATCTGAGAGTCGGACAGGCTGTGTGTTTAGTGATGGAGGAACTGGTATCTGAGAGTGGGACAGGCTGTGTGTTAGTGAGGGAGTAGCTGGTATCTGAGAGGGTACAGGCTGTGTGTTAGTGAAGGAGGAGCTGGTATCTGAGAGAGGGTCAGGCTGTGTGTGAGTGAGGGAGGAACTGGTATCTGAGAGTGGGACTGGCTGTGTGTTAGTGAAGGAGCAGTTAGAATCTGAGAGTGGGACAGGCTGTGTGTTAGTGAGGGAGGGGCTGGTATCTGAGAGTGGGACAGGCTTTGTGTTAGTGAGGGAGGAGCTGGTATCTGAGAGTGGGACAGACTGTGTGTTCGTGAGGGAGGAACACGTATTCGGGACTCGGACTGGCTGGGTGTTAGTGAGGGAGGAGCTGGTATCTGAGCGTGGGACAGGCTGTGTTTTAGTGAGGGAGGAGCTGGTATCTGAGAATGAGACAGGCTGTGTGTTAGTGAGGGACGAGATAGTTTCTGAGAGTGGGACAGGCTGTGTGTTTAGTGATGGAGGAGATAGTTTCTGAGAGTTGGACAGCCTGTTTGTTAGTGAGGAAAGAGCTGGTATCGGAAAGTGGAACAGAGATTGAGTTAGTGATGGAGGATCTCGTATCTGAGAGTGGGACAGGCTGTGTGTTAGTGAGGGAGGAGATGATATCTGAGAGGGGACAGGCTGTGTGTTACTGAGGGAGGAGCTTGTATCTGAGAGTGAGACAGGCTGTGTGTGAGTGATGGAGTGGCTGGTATCTGAAAGTGCCACCGGCGGTGTATTAGTGAGGGAGGAGTTGGTATCTGAGATTGCGACAGACTGTGTGTTAGGGAGGGAGGAGCTGGTATCAGAGAGTGGGACAGGCTGTGTGTTAGTGAGGGTAGGAGCTTGTATCTGAGATTGGGACAGGCTGTGTGTTAGTGAGGGAGGATATATCATCTGAGAGTGGGACATGCTTTGTGTTAGTGAAGGAGGAGCTGGTAAGTGAGAGGGACAGGCTGTCTGTGAGAGAGGGAGGAGATGGTTTCTGAGAGTAGGACAGACTGTGTTTTAGTGAGGGAGGAGCTGGTATCTAGAGAGGGACAGGCTGTGTGTTAGTGAGCGAGGAGCTGGTATCTGAGAGAGGGTCAGGCTGTGTGTTAGTGAGGGAGAAGATGGTATCTGAGTGTGGGACAGGCTGTGTGTTAGTGAGGGAGGAACTGGTATCTGCGAGTGGGACAGGCTGTTTGTTAGTGAGGGAGAAGACGATATCTGAGAGTGTGACAGGCTGTGTGTTAGTGAGCGAGAAGACGGTATCTGAGAGTGGGACTGGCTGTGTGTTAGTGAGGGAGGAGCAGGTATCTGAGTGTGGGACAGGCTGTGTTTTAGTGAGGGAGGAGCTTGCATCAGAGAGTCGGAAGGGCTGTATTTTAGTGAGGGAGCAGCTGGTATCTGAGAGTAGGACAGGCTGTGTGTTACTGAGGGAGGAGCTGGTATCTGAGAGTGGGACAGGCTGTGTGTTACTGAGGGAGGAACTTGTATCTGAGAGTGAGACAGGCTGTGTGTTAGTGAGGGAGGAGATGGTATCTGAGAGTGGATGAGGCTGTTGTGTTAGCGAGGGAGGTTCTGGTATCTGAGAGTGGGACAGGCTGTGTGTTAGTGAGGGAGGATCTACTATCTGAGAGTGGGACATGCTGTTTGTTAGTGAGGGAGGAGCTCGTAAGTGAGAGAGGGACAGGCTGTCTGTGAGAGAGGTAGCAGCTGGTATCTGAGAGTAGGACAGGCTGTGTGTTAGTGAGGGAGGAGCTGGTATTTGATAGTAGGACAGGCTGTGTGTTACTGAGGGAGGAACTGCTATCTGAGAGTGGGACAGGCTATGTGTTAGTGAGGTAGGAGCTGGTATCTGAGAGTGAGACAGGCTGTGTTAGTGAGGAAGGAGCTTGTATCTGGGATTGGATCAGCTGTGTGTTTGTGAAGGAGGAGCTGGTATATGAGAGTGGGAAAGGATGTGTGTTATTCAGGGAGGAGATCGTATCTGGGAGCAGGACAGGCTGTGTTAGTGAGGTAGGAGCTTGTATCTGAGTGTGGGTGAGCCTGTGTGTTAGTGAGGGAGCAGTGATATCTCAGAGTAGGAAAGGCTGTGTGTTAGTGAGTGAGTAGCTGGTATCTGAGAGTGGGACAGACTGTGTGTTAGTGAGGGAGGGGCAGGTATCTGACAGTCGGACCGGCTGTGTGTTACTGAGGGAGAAGCTGGTATCTGAGAGTGAGACAGGCTGTGTGTTAGTGAGGGAGGAGCTGGTATCTGAGAGTGAGACAGGCTGTGTGTTAGAGAGGGAGGAGCTTGTATCTGAGAGTGAGAGAGGCTCTGTTAGTGAAGGAGGAGCTGGTATCTGAGAGTGAGACAGGCTGTGTGTTTGTGTGGGAGGAGATGGTATCTGAGAGTGCGACAGGCTGTGTGTTAGTGATGGAGGAGATAGTATCTGAGCGTGGGACAGGCTGTGTGTCAGTGAGGGAGGAGCTGGTATCTGAGAGTGGGACAGGCTGTGTTAGTGAGGGAGGGACTGGTATCTGAGTGGGACAGGATGTGTGTTAGTGAGGGAGGAACTGGTATCTGAGAGTGGGACAGGCTGTGTGTTAGTGAGGTAGGAGCTGGTATCAGAGAGTGGGATAGGCTGTGTGTTAGTGAGGGAGCAGTTGGTATCTGAGAGTGGGACAGGCTGTGTGTTAGTGAGGGAGGAGCAGGTATCTGAGAGTGGGACAGACTGTGTGTTACTGAGGGAGGAGCAGGTATCTGAGAGTAGGACCGGCTGTGTCTTATTGAGGGAGGAGCTGGTATCTGAGAGTGAGACAGGCTGTGTGTTTGTGAGGGAGGAGATGGTATATGAGAGTGCGACAGGCTGTCTGTTAGTGAGGGAGGAGATAGTATCTGAGAGTGGGACAGGCTGTGTGTCTGTGAGGGTGGATCTGCTATCTGAGAGTGAGAAAGGCTGTGTGTTAGTGAGAGAGGAGATGGTATCTGAGAGTGGGACAGGCTGTGTGTCAGTGAGGGAGGAGCTGTTATCTGAGAGTGGGACAGGCTGTGTTAGTGAGGGAGGGACTGGTATCTGAGTGGGACAGGATGTGTGTTAGTGAGGGAGGAACTGGTATCTGAGAGTGGGACAGGCTGTGTGTTAGTGAGGTAGGAGCTGGTATCAGAGAGTGGGATAGGCTGTGTGTTAGTGAGGGAGCAGTTGGTATCTGAGAGTGGGACAGGCTGTGTGTTAGTGAGGGAGGAGCAGGTATCTGAGAGTGGGACAGACTGTGTGTTACTGAGGGAGGAGCAGGTATCTGAGAGTAGGACCGGCTGTGTCTTATTGAGGGAGGAGCTGGTATCTGAGAGTGAGACAGGCTGTGTGTTTGTGAGGGAGGAGATGGTATATGAGAGTGCGACAGGCTGTCTGTTAGTGAGGGAGGAGATAGTATCTGAGAGTGGGACAGGCTGTGTGTCTGTGAGGGTGGATCTGCTATCTGAGAGTGAGAAAGGCTGTGTGTTAGTGAGAGAGGAGATGGTATCTGAGAGTGGGACAGGCTGTGTGTCAGTGAGGGAGGAGCTGTTATCTGAGAGTGGGACAGGCTGTGTGTTTGTGAGGGAGGAGATGGTATCTGAGAGTGGGACAGGCTGTGTGTTTGTTAGGGAGGAGAGGGTATCTGAGAGTGGGACAGGCTGTGTATTAGTGAGGGAGGAGCTGGTATCTGAGAGTGATACAGGCTGTGTGTTTGTGAGGGAGGAGATGGTATCTGAGAGTGGGGCAGCCTGTGTGTTATTGAGGGAGGAGCTGGTATCTGAGAGTGGGACAGGCTGTGTGTTTGTGACGGAGCAGATGGTAACTGAGAGTGCAACAGGCTTTGTGTTAGTGAGGGAGGAGATGGTATCTGAGAGTGGGACAGGCTGTGTGTCAGTGAGGGTGGAGCTGGTATCTGAGAGTGGGACGGACTGTGTGTTCGTGAGGGAGGAGATGGTATCTGAGTGGGACAGGCTGTGTGTTAGTGAGGGTGGAGCTGGTATCTTAGAGTGGGACAGGCTGTGTGTTAGTGAAGGAACATTTAGAATCTGAGTGTGGGACATGCTGTGTGTTAGTGAGGGAGGAGATGGAATCTGAGAGTGGGACAGGCTATGTGTTAGTGAGGGAGGAGCTGGTTTCTGAGAGTGGGACAGACTGTGTGTTCGTGAAGGAGGAGATAGTATCTGAGATCGGGACTTGATGAGTATTAGTGAGGTAGGAGCTGGTATCTGAGAGTGGGACAGGCTGTGTGTTTGTGAGGGAGGAGCTGGTATCTGAGAGCGGGACAGGCTGTGTGTTAGTGAGGGAGGATCAGCTATTCGGGACTAGGACTGGCTGGGTGTTAGTGCGGGAGGAACAGGTATCCGGGACTAGGACTGGCTGGGTGTTAGTGCGGGAGGAACAGGTATCCGGGACTAGGACTGGCTGGGTGTTAGTGCGGGAGGAACAGGTATCCGGGACTAGGACTGGCTGGGTGTTAGTGCGGGAGGAACAGGTATCCGGGACTAGGACTAGCTGGGTGTTAGTGAGGGAGGAGCTGCTGTCTGAGACTGGGACAGACTGTGTGTGGTCTGGGAGCAGCTGGTATCTGAGCGTGGGACAGGCTGTGTTTTAGTGAGGGCATAGCTGGTATCTGAGAATGAGACAGGCTGTGTGTTTGTGAGGGAGGATATGGTTTCTGAGATTGGGAGAGGCTGTGTGTTAGTGAGGGAGGAGATGGTATCTGAGAGTGGGACAGGCTTTGTGTTTAGTGATGGAGGAGCTAGTATCTGAGAGTTGCACAGCCTGTTTGTTAGTGAGCGAAAGTGCTGGTATCGGATAGTGGAACAGAGATTGTGTTAGTGATGGAGGATCTGGTATCTGAGAGTGGGACAGGCTGTGTGTTAGAGAGGGAGGAGCTTGTATCTGAGAGTGAGAGAGGCTCTGTTAGTGAAGGAGGAGCTGGTATCTGAGAGTGAGACAGGCTGTGTGTTTGTGTGGGAGGAGATGGTATCTGAGAGTGCGACAGGCTGTGTGTGAGTGATGGAGGAGATAGTATCTGAGAGTGGGACAGGCTGTGTGTCAGTGAGGGAGGAGCTGGTATCTGAGAGTGGGACAGGCTGTGTGTTAGTGAGGGAGGGACTCGTATCTGAGTGGGACAGGCTGTGTGTTAGTGAGGGAGGAACTGGTATCTGAGAGTGGGACAGGCTGTGTGTTAGTGAGGTAGGAGCTGGTATCAGAGAGTGGGATAGGCTGTGTGTTAGTGAGGGAGCAGCTGGTATCTGAGAGTGGGACAGGCTGTGTGTTAGTGAGGGAGGAGCAGGTATCTGAGAGTGGGACAGACTGTGTGTTACTGAGGGAGGAGCAGGTATCTGAGAGTAGGACCGGCTGTGTCTTATTGAGGGAGGAGCTGGTATCTGAGAGTGAGACAGGCTGTGTGTTAGAGAGGGAGGAGCTTGTATCAGAGTGAGACAGGCTCTGTTAGTGAAGGAAGAGCTGGTATCTGAGAGTGAGACAGGCTGTGTGTTTGTGAGGGAGGAGATGGTATATGAGAGTGCGACAGGCTGTCTGTTAGTGAGGGAGGAGATAGTATCTGAGAATGGGACAGGCTGTGTGTCAGTGAGGGTGGATCTGGTATCTGAGAGTGAGACAGGCTGTGTGTTAGTGAGAGAGGAGATGGTATCTGAGAGTGGGACAGGCTGTGTGTCAGTGAGGGAGGAGCTGTTATCTGATAGTTGGACAGGCTGTGGGTTAGTGAGCGAGTGACTGGTATCTGAGAGTGGGACAGGCTGTGTGTTAGTGAGGGAGGAGACGGTATCTGAGAGTGGGACAGACTGTGTGTTAGTGAGGGAGGAGACGGTATCTGAGAATGGGACAGGCTGTGTGTTAGTGAGGGAGGAGCTGGTATCTGAGAGTGGGACAGGCTGTGTGTTTGTGAGGGAGGAGATGGTATCTGAGAGTGGGACAGGCTGTGTGTTTGTGATGGAGGAGAGGGTATCTGAGAGTGGGACAGGCTGTGTGTTAGTGAGGGAGGAGCTGGTATCTGAGAGTGACACAGGCTGTGTGTTTGTGAGGGAGGAGATGGTATCTGAGAGTGGGGCAGCCTGTGTGTTAGTGAGGGAGGAGCTGGTAGCTGAGAGTGGGACAGGCTGTGTGTTAGTGAGGGAGGAGCTGGTATCTGAAGTGGGACAGGCTGTGTGTTAGTGAGCGAGGAGCTGCTATCTGAGAGTGGGACAGGCTGTGTGTTCGTGAGGGAGGAGCTGGTATCTGAGAGTGGGACAGGCTGTTTCTTAGTGAGGGAGGAGCTGGTATCTGAGAGTCGGACAGGCTGTGTGTCAGTGAGGGAGGAGCTGATTTCTGTGAGTGAGACAGGCTGTGTGTTAGTGAGGGATGAGGTGGTATCTGAGAGTGGGACAGGCTGTGTGTTTTGTGATGGAGGAACTAGTATCTGAGTGTGGGACAGGCTGTGTGTTAGTGAGGGAGTAGCTGGTATCTGAGAGTGGGTGAGGCTGTGTGTTAGTGAGGGAGGAGCTGGTAACTGAGAGTGCGACAGGCTGTGTGTTAATGAGGACGGATCTGGTATCTGAGAGTGGGACAGGCTGTGTGTTATTGAGGGAGGATTTGGTATCTGAGAGTGGGACAGGCTGTGTGTGAGTGATGGAGGATCTGGTACCTGAAAGTGGGACAGGCTGTGTTCATGAGGGAGGTGTTGGTATCGGAGATTGCGACAGACTGTGTTAGGGAGGGAGGAGATGATATCAGAGGGTCGGAAGGGCTGTGTGTTACTGAGGGAGCAGCTGGTATCTGAGAGTGTGACAGGCTGTGTGTTAGTGAGGGAGGAGCTTGTATCTGAGAGTGAGACAGGCTGTGTGCAAGTGAGGGAGGTTCTGTTATCTGAGAGTGGGACAGGCTGTGTGTTCGTGAGGGAGGATCTAGCATCTGAGAGTGGGACATGCTGTGTGTTAGTGAAGGAGGAGCTCGTAAGTGAGAGAGGGACAGGCTGTCTATGAGAGAGGGAGGAGCTGGTATCTGAGAGTAGGACAGACTGTGTTTTAGTGAGGGAGGATCTGGTATCTAGAGAGGGACAGGCTGTGTGTTAGTGAGGGAGGAGCTGGTATCTGACAGAGGGTCAGGCTGTGTGTTAGTGATGGAGGAGCTGGTATCTGAGAGAGGGTCAGGCTGTGTGTGAGTGAGGGAGCAGCTCGTATCTGAGAGTGGGCCAGGCTGTGTTTTAGTGAGGCAGGAGCTGCTATCTAAGTGTGGGACAGGCAGTGTGTTAGTGAGGGAGGAGCTGGTATTTGAGAGTAGGACAGGCTGTGTGTTACTGAGGGAGGAACTGGTATCTGATAGTGGGACATGCTATGTGTTAGTGAGGTAGGAGCTGGTATCTGAGAGTGAGACAGGCTGTGTTAGTGAGGAAGGAGCTGGTATCTGGGATTGGGACAGGCTGTGTGTTACTGAAGGAGGACCTGGTATATGACAGTGGGAAAGGATTTCTGTTATTCAGGGAGGAGATAGTATCTGGGAGCAGGACAGGCTGTGTTAGTGAGGGAGGAGCTGGTATCTGAGTGTGGGGGAGCCTGTGTGTTAGTGAGGGAGCAGTGATATCTCAGAGGAGGAAAGGCTGTGTGTTAGTGAGAGAGTAGCTGGTGTCTGAGAGTGGGACAGACTGTGTGTTCTTGAAGGAGGAGATAGTATCTGAGGTTGGGACTTGATGTGTGTTAGTGAGGGAGGAGCTGGTATCTGAGAGTGGGACAGGCTGTGTTAGTGAGGGAGGAGCTGGTATCTGAGAGTTGGACAGACTGTGTGTTCGTGAAGGAGGAGATAGTATCTGAGGTTGGGACTTGATGTGTGTTAGTGAGGGAGGAGCTGGTATCTGAGAGTGGGACAGGCTGTGTTAGTGAGGGAGGAGCTGGTATCTGAGAGCGGGACAGGCTGTGTGTTAGTGAGGGAGGAACAGGTATTCGGGACTAGGACTAGCTGCGTGTTAGTGAGGGAGGTGCTGGTATCTGAGACTGGGACAGACTGTGTGTGGTCTGGGAGGAGCTGGTATCTGAGCGTGGGACAGGCTGTGTTTTAGTGAGGGCGTAGCTGGTATCTGAGAATGAGACAGGCTGTGTGTTAGTGAGGGAGGAGATGGTATCTGAGAGTGGGACAGGCTGTGTGTTTCGTGATTGAGGAGCTAGTATCTGAGTGTTGCACAGCCTGTATGTTAGTGAGCTGAAGAGCTGGTATCGGATAGTGGAACAGAGATTGTGTTAGTGATGGAGGATCTGGTATCTGAGCGTGGGACAGGCTGTGTGTTAGTGAGGGAGGTGCTGGTACCTGAGAGGGGACAGGCTGTGTTAGTGTGGGAGGAGCTGGTATCTGCGAGTGGGACAGGCTGTGTGTTAGTTGTGGAGAAGATGGTATCTGAGAGTGGGACAGGCTGTGTGTTAGTGATGGAGGATTTGATATCTGAGAGTTGGACAGGCTGATTGTTAATGAGGGACGAGATGGTAACTGAGAGTGCGACAGGCTGTGTGTTAGTGAGGACGGAGCTGGTATCTGAGAGTGGGACAGGCTTTGTGTGAGTGATGGAGGAGCTGGTATCTGAAAGTGGGACAGGCGGTGTTTTAGTGAGGGAGGAGTTGGTATCTGAGAGTCGGAAGGGCTGTGTGTTGGTGAGGGAGCAGCTGGTATCTGAGAGTGGGACAGGCTGTGTGTTAGTGAGGGAGGAGCTTGTATCTGAGAGTTAGAAAGGCTGTGTGTTAGTGAGGGAGGAGATGGTATCTGAGAGTGGATGAGGCTGTGTGTTAGTGAGGGAGGAGCTTGTATCTGCGAGTGGGATAGGCTCTGTTTAAGTGAGGGAGGAGCTGGTATCTAGAGAGGGACAGGCTGTGTGTTAGTGAAGGAGGAGCTGGTATCTGAGAGAGGGTCAGGCTGTGTGTTCGTGAGGAAGTAGCTGGTATCTGAGAGTGGGCCAGGCTGTGTTTTAGTGAGGCAGGAGCTGCTATCTAAGGGTGGGACAGGCTGTGTGTTAGTGAGGGAGGAGCTGGTATTTGAGAGTAGGACAGGCTGTGTGTTACTGAGGGAGGAACTGGTATCTGATAGTGGGACAGGCTATGTGTTAGTGAGGTAGGAGCTGGTATCTGAGAGTGAGACAGGCTGTGTTAGTGAGGAAGGAGCTGGTATCTGGGATTGGGACAGGCTGTGGGTTAGTGAAGGAGGACCTGGTATATGAGAGTGGGAAAGGATTTCTGTTATTCAGGGAGGAGATGGTATCTGGGAGCAGGACAGGCTGTGTTAGTGAGGGAGGAGCTGGTATCTGAGTGTGGGTGAGCCTGTGAGTTAGTGAGGGAGCAGTGATATCTCAGAGGAGGAAAGGCTGTGTGTTAGTGAGAGAGTAGCTGGTATCTGAGAGTGGGACAGACTTTGTGTTAGTGAGGGAGGAGCAGGTATCTGAGAGTGAGACAGGCTCTGTTAGTGAAGGAGGAGCTGGTATCTGAGAGTGAGACAGGCTGCGTGTTTGTGACGGCGCAGATGGTATCTGAGAGTGCAACAGGCTTTGTGTTAGTGAGGAGGAGACGGTATCTAAGAGTGGGACAGGCTGTGTGTCAGTGAGGGTGGAGCTGGTATCTGAGAGTGAGACAGGCTGTGTGTTAATGAGGGAGGAGATGGTATCTGAGAGTGGGACGGACTGTGTGTTCGTGAGGGAGGAGATGGTATCTGAGTGGGACAGGCTGTGTGTTAGGGAGGGTGGAGCTGGTATCGGAGAGTGGGACAGGCTGTGTGTTAGTGAAGGAACATTTAGAATCTGAGTGTGGGACAGGCTGTGTGTTCGTGAAGGAGGAGATAGTATCTGAGGTTGGGACTTGATGAGTATTAGTGAGGTAGGAGCTGGTATCTGAGAGTGGGACAGGCTGTGTTTTTGTGAGGGAGGAGCTGGTATCTGAGAGCGGGACAGGCTGTGTGTTAGTGAGGGAGGATCAGCTATTCGGGACTAGGACTGGCTGGGTGTTAGTGAGGGAGGAGCTGCTGTCTGAGACTGGGACAGACTGTGTGTGGTCTGGGAGGAGCTGGTATCTGAGCGTGGGACAGGCTGTGTTTTAGTGAGGGCGTAGCTGGTATCTGAGAATGAGACAGGCTGTGTGTTAGTGAGGGAGGATATGGTTTCTGAGAGTGGGACAGGCTTTGTGTTTAGTGATGGAGGAGCTAGTATCTGAGAGTTGCACAGCCTGTTTGTTAGTGAGCGAAAGAGCTGGTATCGGATAGTGGAACAGAGATTGTGTTAGTGATGGAGGATCTGGTATCTGAGAGTGGGACATACTGTGTGTTAGTGAGGGAGGTGCTGGTACCTGAGAGGGGACAGGCTGTGTTTTGGTGAGGGAGGAGCTGGTATCTGAGCGTGGGACAGGCTTTGTGTTTAGTGATGGAGGAGATGGTATCTGAGAGTGTGACAGGCTCTGTGTTTAGTGATGGAGGAGCTAGTATCTGAGAGTTGCACAGCCTGTTTGTTAGTGAGGAAAGAGCTGGTATCGGAAAGTGGAACAGAGATTGAGTTAGTGATGGAGGATCTGGTATTTGAGACTGGGACAGGCTGTGTGTTAGTGAGGGAGGTGCTGGTATCTGAGAGGGGACAGGCTGTGTGTTCGTGAGGGAGGAGCTGGTATCTGCGAGTGGGACAGGCTGTGTGTTTTGAGGGAGGAGCTTGTATCTGAGAGAGGGACAGGCTGTCTGTGAGAGAGGGAGGAGCTGGTAATTGAGAGTAGGACAGGCTGTGTGTTACTGAGGGAGGAACTGCTATCTGATAGTGGGACAGGCTATGTGTTAGTGAGGTAGGAGCTGGTATCTGAGAGTGAGACAGGCTGTGTTAGTGAGGAAGGAGCAGGTATCTGGGATTGGGACAGGCTGTGTGTTAGTGAAGGAGGACCTGGTATATGAGAGTGGGAAAGGATTTCTGTTATTCAGGGAGGAGATGGTATCTGGGAGCAGGACAGGCTGTGTTAGTGAGGGAGGAGCTGTTATCTGAGTGTGGGTGAGCCTGTGTGTTAGTGAGGGAGCAGTGATATCTCAGAGTAGGAACGGCTGTGTGTTAGTGAGAGAGTAGCTTGTATCTGAGAGTGGGACAGACTTTGTGTTAGTGAGGGAGGAGCAGGTATCTGAGAGTAGGACCGGCTGTGTGTTATTGAGGGATGAGCTGGTATCTGAGAGTGAGACAGGCTGTGTGTTAGAGAGGGAGGAGCTTGTATCTGAGAGTGAGACAGGCTGCGTGTTTGTGACGGAGCAGATGGTATCTGAGAGTGCAACAGGCTTTATGTTGGAGAGGGAGGAGATGGTATCTGAGAGTGGGACAGGCTGTGTGTCTGTGAGGGTGGAGCTGGTATCTGAAAGTGAGAGAGGCTGTGTGTTAATGAGGGAGGAGATGGTATCTGAGAGTGGGACAGACTGTGTGTTCGTGAGGGAGGAGATGGTATCTGAGCGGGACAGTCTGTGTGTTAGTGTGGGTGGAGCTGGTATCTGAGAGTGAGACAGGTTGTGTGTTAGTGAGGGATGGACTGGTATCTGGGAGTGGGACAGGCTGTGTGTCAGTGAGAGAGGAGCTGGTATCTGAGAGTGGGACAGGCTGTGTGTTAGTGAGGGTAGAGCTGGTATCTGAGAGTGGGACATGCTGTGTGTTAGTGAGGGAGGAGCTGGTATCTTAGAGTGGGACAGGCTGTGTGTTAGTGAAGGAACATTTAGAATCTGAGTGTGGGACATGCTGTGTGTTAGTGAGGGAGGAGATGGTATCTGAGAGTGGGACAGGCTATGTGTTAATGAGGGAGGAGCTGGTATCTGAGAGTGGGACAGACTGTGTGTTCGTGAAGGAGGAGATAGTATCTGAGGTTGGGACTTGATGTGTGTTAGTGAGGTAGGAGCTGGTATCTGAGAGTGGGACAGGCTGTGTGTTTGTGAGGGAGGAGCTGGTATCTGAGAGCGGGACAGGCTGTGTGTTAGTGAGGGAGGAACAGCTATTCGGGACTAGGACTGGCTGAGTGTTAGTGAGGGAGGAGCTGCTGTCTGAAACTGGGACAGACTGTGTGTGGTCTGGGAGGAGCTTTTATCTGAGCGTGGGACAGGCTGTGTTTTAGTGAGGGCGTAGCTGGTATCTGAGAATGATACAGGCTGTGAGTTAGTGAGGGAGGATATGGTTTCTGAGAGTGGGAGAGGTTGTGTGTTAGTGAGGGAGGAGATGGTATCGGATAGTGGAACAGAGATTGTGTTAGTGATGGAGGATCTGGTACCTGAGAGGGGACAGGCTGTGTGTTAGTGAGGGAGGAGCTGGTATCTGCGAGTGGGACAGGCTGTGTGTTAGTGAGGGAGAAGACGGTATCTGAGAGTGGGACAGGCTTTGTGTTTAGTGATGGAGGAGCTAGTATCTGAGAGTTGCAAAGCCTGTTTGTTAGTGAGCTAAAGAGCTGGTATCGGATAGTGGAACAGAGATTGTGTTAGTGATGGAGGATCTGGTATCTGAGAGTGAGACAGGCTCTGTAAGTGAAGGAGGAGCTGGTATCTGATATTGGGACAGTCTGTGTGTTAGTGAGGGAGGAGCTGGTATCTGAGAGTGGGACAGGCTGTGTGTTAGTGAGGGCGGAGATGGTATCTGACAGAGGGTCAGGCTGTGTGTTAGTGAGGGAGGAGCTGGTATCTGAGAGCGGGTCAGGCTGTGTGTGAGTGAGGGAGTAGCTGGTATCTGGAGTGGACCAGGCTGTGTTTTAGTGAGGCAGGAGCTGCTATCTAAGGGTGGGACAGGCTGTGTGTTAGTGAGGGAGGAGCTGGTATTTGAGAGTAGGACAGGCTGTGTGTTACTGAGGGAGGAACTGGTATCTGATAGTGGGACAGGCTGTGTGTTAGTGAGGGAGAAGACGGTATCTGAGAGTGGGACAGGCTTTGTGTTTAGTGATGGAGGAGCTAGCATCTGAGAGTTGCAAAGCCTGTTTGTTAGTGAGCTAAAGAGCTGGTATCGGATAGTGGAACAGAGATTGTGTTCGTGATCGAGGATCTGGTATCTGAGAGTGAGACAGGCTCTGTAAGTGAAGGAGGAGCTGGTATCTGAGAGTGGGACAGTCTGTGTGTTAGTGAGGGAGGAGCTGGTATCTGAGAGTGGGACAGGCTGTGTGTTAGTGAGGGCGGAGATGGTATCTGAGAGGGGACAGGTTGTGTGTTAGTCAGGGAGGAGCTGGTTTCTGAGAGTGGGACAGGCTGTGTTTTAGTGAGGGAGGAGTTGGTATCTCAGAGTCGGAAGGGCTGTGTGTTAGTGAGGGAGCAGCTGGTATCTGAGAGTGGGACAGGCTGTGTGTTAGTGAGGGAGGAGCTTGTATCTGAGAGTGAGAAAGGCTGTCTGTTAGTGACGAGGAGATGGTATCTGAGAGTGGAAGAGGCTGTGTTAGTGAGGGCGGAGCTTGTATCTGCGAGTGGGACACGCTGTGTTTAAGTGAGGGAAGAGCTGGTATCTACAGAGGGACAGGCTGTGTGTTAGTGAGGGTGGAGCTGGTATCTGACAGAGGGTCAGGCTGTGTGTTAGTGAGGGAGGAGCTGGTATCTGAGAGCGGGTCAGGCTGTGTGTGAGTGAGGGAGTAGCTGGTATCTGAGAGTGGACCAGGCTGTGTTTTAGTGAGGCAGGAGCTGCTATCTTAGGGTGGGACCGGCTGTGTGTTATTGAGGGAGGAGCTGGTATCTGAGAGTGAGACAGGCTGTGTGTTAGAGAGGGAGGAGCTTGTATCTGAGAGTGAGACAGGCTCTGTAAGTGAAGGAGGAGCTGGTATCTGAGAGTGAGACAGGCTGCGTGTTTGTGACGGAGCAGATGGTATCTGAGAGTGCAACAGGCTTTGTGTTAGTGAGGGAGGAGATGGTATCTGAGAGTGGGACAGGCTGTGTGTCAGTGAGGGTGGAGCTGGTATCTGAGAGTGAGACAGGCTGTGTGTTAATGAGGGAGGAGATGGTATCTGAGAGTGGGACGGACTGTGTGTTCGTGAGTGAGGAGATGGTATCTGAGTGGGACAGGCTGTGTGTTAGTGTGGGTGGAGCTGGTATCTGAGAGTGAGACAGGCTGTGTGTTAGTGATGGAGGGACTGGTATCGGAGAGTGGGACAGGCTGTGTGTTAGTGAGGGAGGAACTGGTATCTGGAGTGGGACAGGCTGTGTGTTAGTGAGAGAGGAGCTGGGATCTGAGAGTGGGACAGGCTGTGTGTTAGTGAGGGTGGAGCTGGTATCTGAGAGTGGGACATGCTTTGTGTTAGTGAGGGAGGAGCTGGTATCTTAGAGTGGGACAGGCTGTGTGTTTGTGAGGGAGGAGCTGGTATCTGAGAGCGGGACAGGCTGTGTGTTAGTGAGGGAGGAACAGGTATTCGGGACTAGGACTGGCTGGGTGTTAGTGAGGGAGGAGCTGCTGTCTGAGACTGGGACAGACTGTGTGTGGTCTGGGAGGAGCTGGTATCTGAGAGTGGGACAGGCTGTGTGTTAGTGAGGGAGGTGCTGGTACCTGAGAGGGGACAGGCTGTGTGTTAGTGAGGGAGGAGCTGGTATCTGCGAGTGGGATAGGCTGTGTGTTAGTGAGGGAGAAGACGGTATCTGAGAGTGGGACAGGCTTTGTGTTTAGTGATGGAGGAGCTAGTATCTGAGAGTTGCAAAGCCTGTTTGTTAGTGAGCTAAAGAGCTGGTATCGGATAGTGGAACAGAGATAGTGTTAGTGAAGGAGGAGCTGGTATCTGAGAGTGGGACAGTATGTGTGTTAGTGAGGGAGGAGCTGGTATCTGAGAGTGGGACAGGCTGTGTGTTAGTGAGGGCGGAGATGGTATCTGAGAGTGGGACATGCTGTGTGTTAGTGAGGGAGGAGCTGGTATCTGAGTGTGAGACAGGCTGTGTGTTAGTGAGGGAGGAGCTGGTATCTGAGAGTGGGACAGGTTGTGTGTTAGTCAGGGAGCAGCTGGTTTCTGAGAGTGGGACAGGCTGTGTTTTAGTGAGGGAGGAGTTGGTATCTCAGAGTCGGAATGGCTGTGTGTTAGTGAGGGAGCAGCTGGTATCTGAGATTGGGACAAGCTGTGTGTTAGTGAGGGAGGAGCTTGTATCTGAGAGTGAGAAAGGCTGTCTGTTAGTGAGGGAGGAGATGGTATCTGAGAGTGGAAGAGGCTGTGTGTTAGTGAGGGCGGAGCTTGTATCTGCGAGTGGGACAGGCTGTGTTTAAGTGAGGGAGGAGCTGGTATCTACAGAGGGACAGGCTGTGTGTTAGTGAGGGTGGAGCTGGTATCTGACAGAGGGTCAGGCTGTGTGTTAGTGAGGGAGGAGCTGGTATCTGAGAGCGGGTCAGGCTGTGTGTGAGTGAGGGAGTAGCTGGTATCTGAGAGTGGACCAGGCTGTGTTTTACTGAGGCAGGAGCTGCTATCTTAGGGTGGGACAGGCTGTGTGTTAGTGAGGGAGGAGCTGGTATCTGAGAGCGGGTCAGGCTGTGTGTGAGTGAGGGAGTAGCTGGTATCTGGAGTGGACCAGGCTGTGTTTTAGTGAGGCAGGAGCTGCTATCTAAGGGTGGGACAGGCTGTGTGTTAGTGAGGGAGGAGCTGGTATTTGAGAGTAGGACAGGCTGTGTGTTACTGAGGGAGGAACTGGTATCTGATAGTGGGACAGGCTGTGTGTTAGTGAGGGAGAAGACGGTATCTGAGAGTGGGACAGGCTTTGTGTTTAGTGATGGAGGAGCTAGTATCTGAGAGTTGCAAAGCCTGTTTGTTAGTGAGCTAAAGAGCTGGTATCGGATAGTGGAACAGAGATTGTGTTCGTGATCGAGGATCTGGTATCTGAGAGTGAGACAGGCTCTGTAAGTGAAGGAGGAGCTGGTATCTGAGAGTGGGACAGTCTGTGTGTTAGTGAGGGAGGAGCTGGTATCTGAGAGTGGGACAGGCTGTGTGTTAGTGAGGGCGGAGATGGTATCTGAGAGGGGACAGGTTGTGTGTTAGTCAGGGAGGAGCTGGTTTCTGAGAGTGGGACAGGCTGTGTTTTAGTGAGGGAGGAGTTGGTATCTCAGAGTCGGAAGGGCTGTGTGTTAGTGAGGGAGCAGCTGGTATCTGAGAGTGGGACAGGCTGTGTGTTAGTGAGGGAGGAGCTTGTATCTGAGAGTGAGAAAGGCTGTCTGTTAGTGAGGAGGAGATGGTATCTGAGAGTGGAAGAGGCTGTGTTAGTGAGGGCGGAGCTTGTATCTGCGAGTGGGACACGCTGTGTTTAAGTGAGGGAGGAGCTGGTATCTACAGAGGGACAGGCTGTGTGTTAGTGAGGGTGGAGCTGGTATCTGACAGAGGGTCAGGCTGTGTGTTAGTGAGGGAGGAGCTGGTATCTGAGAGCGGGTCAGGCTGTGTGTGAGTGAGGGAGTAGCTGGTATCTGAGAGTGGACCAGGCTGTGTTTTAGTGAGGCAGGAGCTGCTATCTTAGGGTGGGACCGGCTGTGTGTTATTGAGGGAGGAGCTGGTATCTGAGAGTGAGACAGGCTGTGTGTTAGAGAGGGAGGAGCTTGTATCTGAGAGTGAGACAGGCTCTGTAAGTGAAGGAGGAGCTGGTATCTGAGAGTGAGACAGGCTGCGTGTTTGTGACGGAGCAGATGGTATCTGAGAGTGCAACAGGCTTTGTGTTAGTGAGGGAGGAGATGGTATCTGAGAGTGGGACAGGCTGTGTGTCAGTGAGGGTGGAGCTGGTATCTGAGAGTGAGACAGGCTGTGTGTTAATGAGGGAGGAGATGGTATCTGAGAGTGGGACGGACTGTGTGTTCGTGAGTGAGGAGATGGTATCTGAGTGGGACAGGCTGTGTGTTAGTGTGGGTGGAGCTGGTATCTGAGAGTGAGACAGGCTGTGTGTTAGTGATGGAGGGACTGGTATCGGAGAGTGGGACAGGCTGTGTGTTAGTGAGGGAGGAACTGGTATCTGGAGTGGGACAGGCTGTGTGTTAGTGAGAGAGGAGCTGGGATCTGAGAGTGGGACAGGCTGTGTGTTAGTGAGGGTGGAGCTGGTATCTGAGAGTGGGACATGCTTTGTGTTAGTGAGGGAGGAGCTGGTATCTTAGAGTGGGACAGGCTGTGTGTTTGTGAGGGAGGAGCTGGTATCTGAGAGCGGGACAGGCTGTGTGTTAGTGAGGGAGGAACAGGTATTCGGGACTAGGACTGGCTGGGTGTTAGTGAGGGAGGAGCTGCTGTCTGAGACTGGGACAGACTGTGTGTGGTCTGGGAGGAGCTGGTATCTGAGAGTGGGACAGGCTGTGTGTTAGTGAGGGAGGTGCTGGTACCTGAGAGGGGACAGGCTGTGTGTTAGTGAGGGAGGAGCTGGTATCTGCGAGTGGGATAGGCTGTGTGTTAGTGAGGGAGAAGACGGTATCTGAGAGTGGGACAGGCTTTGTGTTTAGTGATGGAGGAGCTAGTATCTGAGAGTTGCAAAGCCTGTTTGTTAGTGAGCTAAAGAGCTGGTATCGGATAGTGGAACAGAGATAGTGTTAGTGAAGGAGGAGCTGGTATCTGAGAGTGGGACAGTATGTGTGTTAGTGAGGGAGGAGCTGGTATCTGAGAGTGGGACAGGCTGTGTGTTAGTGAGGGCGGAGATGGTATCTGAGAGTGGGACATGCTGTGTGTTAGTGAGGGAGGAGCTGGTATCTGAGTGTGAGACAGGCTGTGTGTTAGTGAGGGAGGAGCTGGTATCTGAGAGTGGGACAGGTTGTGTGTTAGTCAGGGAGCAGCTGGTTTCTGAGAGTGGGACAGGCTGTGTTTTAGTGAGGGAGGAGTTGGTATCTCAGAGTCGGAATGGCTGTGTGTTAGTGAGGGAGCAGCTGGTATCTGAGATTGGGACAGGCTGTGTGTTAGTGAGGGAGGAGCTTGTATCTGAGAGTGAGAAAGGCTGTCTGTTAGTGAGGGAGGAGATGGTATCTGAGAGTGGAAGAGGCTGTGTGTTAGTGAGGGCGGAGCTTGTATCTGCGAGTGGGACAGACTGTGTTTAAGTGAGGGAGGAGCTGGTATCTACAGAGGGACAGGCTGTGTGTTAGTGAGGGTGGAGCTGGTATCTGACAGAGGGTCAGGCTGTGTGTTAGTGAGGGAGGAGCTGGTATCTGAGAGCGGGTCAGGCTGTGTGTGAGTGAGGGAGTAGCTGGTATCTGAGAGTGGACCAGGCTGTGTTTTACTGAGGCAGGAGCTGCTATCTTAGGGTGGGACAGGCTGTGTGTTAGTGAGGGAGGAGCTGGTATTTGAGAGTAGGACAGGCTGTGTGTTACTGAGGGAGGAACTGGTATCTGATAGTGGGACAGGCTATGTGTTAGTGAGGTAGCAGCTGTTATCTGAGAGTGAGACAGGCTGTGTTAATGAGGAAGGAGCTGGTATCTGGGATTGGGACAGGCTGTGTGTTATTGAAGGAGGACCTGGTATATGAGAGTGGGAAAGGATTTCTGTTATTCAGGGAGGAGATGGTATCTGGGAGCAGGACAGGCTGTGTTCGTGAGGGAGGAGCTGGTATCTGAGTGTGGGTGAGCCTGTGTGTTAGTGAGGGAGCAGTGATATCTCAGAGTAGGAAAGGCTGTGTGTTAGTGAGAGAGTAGCTTGTATCTGAGAGTGGGACAGACTTTGTGTTGGTGAGGGAGGAGCAGGTATCTGAGAGTAGGACCGGCTGTGTGTTATTGAGGGAGGAGCTGGTATCTGAGAGTGAGACAGGCTGTGTGTTAGAGAGGGGGGAGCTTGTATCTGAGAGTGAGACAGGCCCTGTAAGTGAAGGAGGAGCTGGTATCTGAGAGTGAGACAGGCTGCGTGTTTGTGACGGAGCAGATGGTTTTTGAGAGTGCAACAGGCTTTGTGTTAGTGAGGGAGGAGATGGTATCTGAGAGTGGGACAGGCTGTGTGTCAGTGAGGGTGGAGCTGGTATATGAGAGTGGGACGGACTGTGTGTTCGTGAGGGAGGAGATGGTATCTGAGTGGGACAGGCTGTGTGTTAGTGTGGGTGGAGCTGGTATCTGAGAGTGAGACAGGCTGTGTGTTAGTGATGGAGGGACTGGTATCGGAGACTGGGACAGGCTGTGTGTTAGTGCGGGAGGAACTGGTATCTGAGAGTGGGACAGGCTGTGTGTTAGTGAGGGTGGAGCTGGTATCTGAGAGTGGGACATGCTGTGTGTTAGTGAGGGAGGAGCTGGTATCTTAGATTGGGACAGGCTGTGTGTTAGTGAAGGAACATTTAGAATCTGAGTGTGGGACATGCTGTGTGTTAGTGAGGGAGGAGATGGTATCTGAGAGTGGGACAGGGTATGTGTTAGTGAGGGAGGAGCTGGTATCTGAGAGTGGGACAGACTGTGTGTTCGTGAAGGAGGAGATAGTATCTGAGGTTGGGACTTGATGTGTGTTAGTGAGGTAGGAGCTGGTATCTGAGAGTGGGACAGGCTGTGTGTTTGTGAGGGAGGAGCTGGTATCTGAGAGCGGGACAGGCTGTGTGTTAGTGAGGGAGGAACAGCTATTCGGGACTAGGACTGGCTGGGTGTTAGTGAGGGAGGAGCTGCTGTCTGAGACTGGGACAGTCTGTGTGTGGTCTGGGAGGAGCTGGTATCTGAGCGTGGGACAGGCTGTGTTTTAGTGAGGGCGTAGCTGGTATCTGAGAATGTGACAGGCTGTGTGTTAGTGAGGGAGGATATGGTTTCTGAGAGTGGGAGAGGCTGTGTGTTAGTGAGGGAGGAGATGGTATCTGAGAGTGGGACAGGCTTTGTGTTTAGTGATGGAGGAGCTAGTATCTGAGAGTTGCCCAGCCTGTTTGTTAGTGAGCTAAAGAGCTTGTATCGGATAGTGGAACAGAGATTGTGTTAGTGATGGAGGTGCTGGTACCTGAGAGGGGACAGGCTGTGTGTTAGTGAGGGAGGAGCTGGTATCTGCGAGTGGGACAGGCTGTGTGTTAGTGAGGGAGGAGCTGGTATCTGACAGAGGGTCAGGCTGTGTGTTAGTGAGGGAGGAGCTGGTATCTGAGAGCGGGTCAGGCTGTGTGTGAGTGAGGGAGTAGCTGGTATCTGAGAGTGGACCAGGCTGTGTTTTACTGAGGCAGGAGCTGCTATCTAAGCGTGGGACAGGCTGTGTGTTAGTGAGGGAGGAGCTGGTATTTGAGAGTAGGACAGGCTGTGTGTTACTGAGGGAGGAACTGGTATCTGATAGTGGGACAGGCTGTGTGTTAGTGAGGGAGAAGACGGTATCTGAGAGAGGGACAGGCTTTGTGTTTAGTGATGGAGGAGCTAGTATCTGAGAGTTGCAAAGCCTGTTTGTTAGTGAGCTAAAGAGCTGGTATCGGATAGTGGAACAGAGATTGTGTTAGTGATGGAGGATCTGGTATCTGAGAGTGAGACAGGCTCTGTAAGTGAAGGAGGAGCTGGTATCTGAGAGTGGGACAGTCTGTGTGTTAGTGAGGGAGGAGCTGGTATCTGAGAGTGGGACAGGCTGTGTGTTAGTGAGGGCGGAGATGGTATCTGAGAGGGGACAGGTTGTGTGTTAGTCAGGGAGGAGCTGGTTTCTGAGAGTGGGACAGGCTGTGTTTTAGTGAGGGAGGAGTTGGTATCTCAGAGTCGGAAGGGCTGTCTGTTAGTGAGGGAGGAGATGGTATCTGAGAGTGGAAGAGGCTGTGTGTTAGTGAGGGCGGAGCTTGTATCTGCGAGTGGGACAGGCTGTGTTTAAGTGAGGGAGGAGCTGGTATCTACAGAGGGACAGGCTGTGTGTTAGTGAGGGAGGAGCTGGTATCTGAGAGCGGGTCAGGCTGTGTGTGAGTGAGGGAGTAGCTGGTATCTGGAGTGGACCAGGCTGTGTTTTAGTGAGGCAGGAGCTGCTATCTAAGGGTGGGACAGGCTGTGTGTTAGTGAGGGAGGAGCTGGTATTTGAGAGTAGGACAGGCTGTGTGTTACTGAGGGAGGAACTGGTATCTGATAGTGGGACAGGCTGTGTGTTAGTGAGGGAGAAGACGGTATCTGAGAGTGGGACAGGCTTTGTGTTTAGTGATGGAGGAGCTAGTATCTGAGAGTTGCAAAGCCTGTTTGTTAGTGAGCTAAAGAGCTGGTATCGGATAGTGGAACAGAGATTGTGTTCGTGATCGAGGATCTGGTATCTGAGAGTGAGACAGGCTCTGTAAGTGAAGGAGGAGCTGGTATCTGAGAGTGGGACAGTCTGTGTGTTAGTGAGGGAGGAGCTGGTATCTGAGAGTGGGACAGGCTGTGTGTTAGTGAGGGCGGAGATGGTATCTGAGAGGGGACAGGTTGTGTGTTAGTCAGGGAGGAGCTGGTTTCTGAGAGTGGGACAGGCTGTGTTTTAGTGAGGGAGGAGTTGGTATCTCAGAGTCGGAAGGGCTGTGTGTTAGTGAGGGAGCAGCTGGTATCTGAGAGTGGGACAGGCTGTGTGTTAGTGAGGGAGGAGCTTGTATCTGAGAGTGAGAAAGGCTGTCTGTTAGTGAGGGAGGAGATGGTATCTGAGAGTGGAAGAGGCTGTGTTAGTGAGGGCGGAGCTTGTATCTGCGAGTGGGACACGCTGTGTTTAAGTGAGGGAGGAGCTGGTATCTACAGAGGGACAGGCTGTGTGTTAGTGAGGGTGGAGCTGGTATCTGACAGAGGGTCAGGCTGTGTGTTAGTGAGGGAGGAGCTGGTATCTGAGAGCGGGTCAGGCTGTGTGTGAGTGAGGGAGTAGCTGGTATCTGAGAGTGGACCAGGCTGTGTTTTAGTGAGGCAGGAGCTGCTATCTTAGGGTGGGACCGGCTGTGTGTTATTGAGGGAGGAGCTGGTATCTGAGAGTGAGACAGGCTGTGTGTTAGAGAGGGAGGAGCTTGTATCTGAGAGTGAGACAGGCTCTGTGAGTGAAGGAGGAGCTGGTATCTGAGAGTGAGACAGGCTGCGTGTTTGTGACGGAGCAGATGGTATCTGAGAGTGCAACAGGCTTTGTGTTAGTGAGGGAGGAGATGGTATCTGAGAGTGGGACAGGCTGTGTGTCAGTGAGGGTGGAGCTGGTATCTGAGAGTGAGACAGGCTGTGTGTTAATGAGGGAGGAGATGGTATCTGAGAGTGGGACGGACTGTGTGTTCGTGAGTGAGGAGATGGTATCTGAGTGGGACAGGCTGTGTGTTAGTGTGGGTGGAGCTGGTATCTGAGAGTGAGACAGGCTGTGTGTTAGTGATGGAGGGACTGGTATCGGAGAGTGGGACAGGCTGTGTGTTAGTGAGGGAGGAACTGGTATCTGGAGTGGGACAGGCTGTGTGTTAGTGAGAGAGGAGCTGGGATCTGAGAGTGGGACAGGCTGTGTGTTAGTGAGGGTGGAGCTGGTATCTGAGAGTGGGACATGCTTTGTGTTAGTGAGGGAGGAGCTGGTATCTTAGAGTGGGACAGGCTGTGTGTTTGTGAGGGAGGAGCTGGTATCTGAGAGCGGGACAGGCTGTGTGTTAGTGAGGGAGGAACAGGTATTCGGGACTAGGACTGGCTGGGTGTTAGTGAGGGAGGAGCTGCTGTCTGAGACTGGGACAGACTGTGTGTGGTCTGGGAGGAGCTGGTATCTGAGAGTGGGACAGGCTGTGTGTTAGTGAGGGAGGTGCTGGTACCTGAGAGGGGACAGGCTGTGTGTTAGTGAGGGAGGAGCTGGTATCTGCGAGTGGGATAGGCTGTGTGTTAGTGAGGGAGAAGACGGTATCTGAGAGTGGGACAGGCTTTGTGTTTAGTGATGGAGGAGCTAGTATCTGAGAGTTGCAAAGCCTGTTTGTTAGTGAGCTAAAGAGCTGGTATCGGATAGTGGAACAGAGATAGTGTTAGCGAAGGCGAGCTGGTATCTGAGAGTGGGACAGTATGTGTGTTAGTGAGGGAGGAGCTGGTATCTGAGAGTGGGACAGGCTGTGTGTTAGTGAGGGCGGAGATGGTATCTGAGAGTGGGACATGCTGTGTGTTAGTGAGGGAGGAGCTGGTATCTGAGTGTGAGACAGGCTGTGTGTTAGTGAGGGAGGAGCTGGTATCTGAGAGTGGGACAGGTTGTGTGTTAGTCAGGGAGCAGCTGGTTTCTGAGAGTGGGACAGGCTGTGTTTTAGTGAGGGAGGAGTTGGTATCTCAGAGTCGGAATGGCTGTGTGTTAGTGAGGGAGCAGCTGGTATCTGAGATTGGGACAGGCTGTGTTTTAGTGAGGGAGGAGCTTGTATCTGAGAGTGAGAAAGGCTGTCTGTTAGTGAGGGAGGAGATGGTATCTGAGAGTGGAAGAGGCTGTGTGTTAGTGAGGGCGGAGCTTGTATCTGCGAGTGGGACAGGCTGTGTTTAAGTGAGGGAGGAGCTGGTATCTACAGAGGGACAGGCTGTGTGTTAGTGAGGGTGGAGCTGGTATCTGACAGAGGGTCAGGCTGTGTGTTAGTGAGGGAGGAGCTGGTATCTGATAGCGGGTCAGGCTGTGTGTGAGTGAGGGAGTAGCTGGTATCTGAGAGTGGACCAGGCTGTGTTTTAGTGAGGCAGGAGCTGCTATCTTAGGGTGGGACAGGCTGTGTGTTAGTGAGGGAGGAGCTGGTATTTGAGAGTAGGACAGGCTGTGTGTTACTGAGGGAGGAACTGGTATCTGATAGTGGGACAGGCTATGTGTTAGTGAGGTAGCAGCTGGTATCTGAGAGTGAGACAGGCTGTGTTAATGAGGAAGGAGCTGGTATCTGGGATTGGGACAGGCTGTGTGTTATTGAAGGAGGACCTGGTATATGAGAGTGGGAAAGGATTTCTGTTATTCAGGGAGGAGATGGTATCTGGGAGCAGGACAGGCTGTGTTCGTGAGGGAGGAGCTGGTATCTGAGTGTGGGTGAGCCTGTGTGTTAGTGAGGGAGCAGTGATATCTCAGAGTAGGAAAGGCTGTGTGTTAGTGAGAGAGTAGCTTGTATCTGAGAGTGGGACAGACTTTGTGTTGGTGAGGGAGGAGCAGGTATCTGAGAGTAGGACCGGCTGTGTGTTATTGAGGGAGGAGCTGGTATCTGAGAGTGAGACAGGCTGTGTGTTAGAGAGGGGGGAGCTTGTATCTGAGAGTGAGACAGGCCCTGTAAGTGAAGGAGGAGCTGTTATCTGAGAGTGAGACAGGCTGCGTGTTTGTGACGGAGCAGATGGTTTTTGAGAGTGCAACAGGCTTTGTGTTAGTGAGGGAGGAGATGGTATCTGAGAGTGGGACAGGCTGTGTGTCAGTGAGGGTGGAGCTGGTATATGAGAGTGAGACAGGCTGTGTGTTAATGAGGGAGGAGATGGTATCTGAGAGTGGGACGGACTGTGTGTTCGTGAGGGAGGAGATGGTATCTGAGAGTGGGACAGACTGTGTGTTCGTGAAGGAGGAGATAGTATCTGAGGTTGGGACTTGATGTGTGTTAGTGAGGTAGGAGCTGGTATCTGAGAGTGGGACAGGCTGTGTGTTTGTGAGGGAGGAGCTGGTATCTGAGAGCGGGACAGGCTGTGTGTTAGTGAGGGAGGAACAGCTATTCGGGACTAGGACTGGCTGGGTGTTAGTGAGGGAGGAGCTGCTGTCTGAGACTGGGACAGTCTGTGTGTGGTCTGGGAGGAGCTGGTATCTGAGCGTGGGACAGGCTGTGTTTTAGTGAGGGCGTAGCTGGTATCTGAGAATGTGACAGGCTGTGTGTTAG
Organism: Isurus oxyrinchus; assembly: GCA_026770705.1. Classification (NCBI taxonomy): domain Eukaryota; kingdom Metazoa; phylum Chordata; class Chondrichthyes; order Lamniformes; family Lamnidae; genus Isurus; species Isurus oxyrinchus. The sequence continues at coordinate 707,070 of JANJGN010000094.1, read as the reverse complement.
TGAGGGAGGATATGGTTTCTGAGAGTGGGAGAGGCTGTGTGTTAGTGAGGGAGGAGATGGTATCTGAGAGTGGGACAGGCTTTGTGTTTAGTGATGGAGGAGCTAGTATCTGAGAGTTGCCCAGCCTGTTTGTTAGTGAGCTAAAGAGCTTGTATCGGATAGTGGAACAGAGATTGTGTTAGTGATGGAGGTGCTGGTACCTGAGAGGGGACAGGCTGTGTGTTAGTGAGGGAGGAGCTGGTATCTGCGAGTGGGACAGGCTGTGTGTTAGTGAGGGAGGAGCTGGTATCTGACAGAGGGTCAGGCTGTGTGTTAGTGAGGGAGGAGCTGGTATCTGAGAGCGGGTCAGGCTGTGTGTGAGTGAGGGAGTAGCTGGTATCTGAGAGTGGACCAGGCTGTGTTTTACTGAGGCAGGAGCTGCTATCTAAGCGTGGGACAGGCTGTGTGTTAGTGAGGGAGGAGCTGGTATTTGAGAGTAGGACAGGCTGTGTGTTACTGAGGGAGGAACTGGTATCTGATAGTGGGACAGGCTGTGTGTTAGTGAGGGAGAAGACGGTATCTGAGAGAGGGACAGGCTTTGTGTTTAGTGATGGAGGAGCTAGTATCTGAGAGTTGCAAAGCCTGTTTGTTAGTGAGCTAAAGAGCTGGTATCGGATAGTGGAACAGAGATTGTGTTAGTGATGGAGGATCTGGTATCTGAGAGTGAGACAGGCTCTGTAAGTGAAGGAGGAGCTGGTATCTGAGAGTGGGACAGTCTGTGTGTTAGTGAGGGAGGAGCTGGTATCTGAGAGTGGGACAGGCTGTGTGTTAGTGAGGGCGGAGATGGTATCTGAGAGGGGACAGGTTGTGTGTTAGTCAGGGAGGAGCTGGTTTCTGAGAGTGGGACAGGCTGTGTTTTAGTGAGGGAGGAGTTGGTATCTCAGAGTCGGAAGGGCTGTCTGTTAGTGAGGGAGGAGATGGTATCTGAGAGTGGAAGAGGCTGTGTGTTAGTGAGGGCGGAGCTTGTATCTGCGAGTGGGACAGGCTGTGTTTAAGTGAGGGAGGAGCTGGTATCTACAGAGGGACAGGCTGTGTGTTAGTGAGGGTGGAGCTGGTATCTGAAAGAGGGTCAGGCTGTGTGTTAGTGAGGGAGGAGCTGGTATCTGAGAGCGGGTCAGGATGTGTGTGAGTGAGGGAGTAGCTGGTATCTGAGAGTGGACCAGGCTGTGTTTTAGTGAGGCAGGAGCTGCTATCTTAGGGTGGGACAGGCTGTGTGTTAGTGAGGGAGGAGCTGGTATTTGAGAGTAGGACAGGCTGTGTGTTTCTGCGGGAGGAACTGCTATCTGATAATGGGACAGGCTATGTGTTAGTGAGGTAGCAGCTGGTATCTGAGAGTGAGACAGGCTGTGTTAGTGAGGAAGGAGCTGGTATCGGGGATTGGGACAGGCTGTGTTTTAGTGAGGCAGGAGCTGCTATCTTAGGGTGGGACAGGCTGTGTGTTAGTGAGGGAGGAGCTGGTATCTGAGAGCGGGTCAGGCTGTGTGTGAGTGAGGGAGTAGCTGGTATCTGGAGTGGACCAGGCTGTGTTTTAGTGAGGCAGGAGCTGCTATCTAAGGGTGGGACAGGCTGTGTGTTAGTGAGGGAGGAGCTGGTATTTGAGAGTAGGACAGGCTGTGTGTTACTGAGGGAGGAACTGGTATCTGATAGTGGGACAGGCTGTGTGTTAGTGAGGGAGAAGACGGTATCTGAGAGTGGGACAGGCTTTGTGTTTAGTGATGGAGGAGCTAGTATCTGAGAGTTGCAAAGCCTGTTTGTTAGTGAGCTAAAGAGCTGGTATCGGATAGTGGAACAGAGATTGTGTTCGTGATCGAGGATCTGGTATCTGAGAGTGAGACAGGCTCTGTAAGTGAAGGAGGAGCTGGTATCTGAGAGTGGGACAGTCTGTGTGTTAGTGAGGGAGGAGCTGGTATCTGAGAGTGGGACAGGCTGTGTGTTAGTGAGGGCGGAGATGGTATCTGAGAGGGGACAGGTTGTGTGTTAGTCAGGGAGGAGCTGGTTTCTGAGAGTGGGACAGGCTGTGTTTTAGTGAGGGAGGAGTTGGTATCTCAGAGTCGGAAGGGCTGTGTGTTAGTGAGGGAGCAGCTGGTATCTGAGAGTGGGACAGGCTGTGTGTTAGTGAGGGAGGAGCTTGTATCTGAGAGTGAGAAAGGCTGTCTGTTAGTGAGGAGGAGATGGTATCTGAGAGTGGAAGAGGCTGTGTTAGTGAGGGCGGAGCTTGTATCTGCGAGTGGGACACGCTGTGTTTAAGTGAGGGAGGAGCTGGTATCTACAGAGGGACAGGCTGTGTGTTAGTGAGGGTGGAGCTGGTATCTGACAGAGGGTCAGGCTGTGTGTTAGTGAGGGAGGAGCTGGTATCTGAGAGCGGGTCAGGCTGTGTGTGAGTGAGGGAGTAGCTGGTATCTGAGAGTGGACCAGGCTGTGTTTTAGTGAGGCAGGAGCTGCTATCTTAGGGTGGGACCGGCTGTGTGTTATTGAGGGAGGAGCTGGTATCTGAGAGTGAGACAGGCTGTGTGTTAGAGAGGGAGGAGCTTGTATCTGAGAGTGAGACAGGCTCTGTAAGTGAAGGAGGAGCTGGTATCTGAGAGTGAGACAGGCTGCGTGTTTGTGACGGAGCAGATGGTATCTGAGAGTGCAACAGGCTTTGTGTTAGTGAGGGAGGAGATGGTATCTGAGAGTGGGACAGGCTGTGTGTCAGTGAGGGTGGAGCTGGTATCTGAGAGTGAGACAGGCTGTGTGTTAATGAGGGAGGAGATGGTATCTGAGAGTGGGACGGACTGTGTGTTCGTGAGTGAGGAGATGGTATCTGAGTGGGACAGGCTGTGTGTTAGTGTGGGTGGAGCTGGTATCTGAGAGTGAGACAGGCTGTGTGTTAGTGATGGAGGGACTGGTATCGGAGAGTGGGACAGGCTGTGTGTTAGTGAGGGAGGAACTGGTATCTGGAGTGGGACAGGCTGTGTGTTAGTGAGAGAGGAGCTGGGATCTGAGAGTGGGACAGGCTGTGTGTTAGTGAGGGTGGAGCTGGTATCTGAGAGTGGGACATGCTTTGTGTTAGTGAGGGAGGAGCTGGTATCTTAGAGTGGGACAGGCTGTGTGTTTGTGAGGGAGGAGCTGGTATCTGAGAGCGGGACAGGCTGTGTGTTAGTGAGGGAGGAACAGGTATTCGGGACTAGGACTGGCTGGGTGTTAGTGAGGGAGGAGCTGCTGTCTGAGACTGGGACAGACTGTGTGTGGTCTGGGAGGAGCTGGTATCTGAGAGTGGGACAGGCTGTGTGTTAGTGAGGGAGGTGCTGGTACCTGAGAGGGGACAGGCTGTGTGTTAGTGAGGGAGGAGCTGGTATCTGCGAGTGGGATAGGCTGTGTGTTAGTGAGGGAGAAGACGGTATCTGAGAGTGGGACAGGCTTTGTGTTTAGTGATGGAGGAGCTAGTATCTGAGAGTTGCAAAGCCTGTTTGTTAGTGAGCTAAAGAGCTGGTATCGGATAGTGGAACAGAGATAGTGTTAGTGAAGGAGGAGCTGGTATCTGAGAGTGGGACAGTATGTGTGTTAGTGAGGGAGGAGCTGGTATCTGAGAGTGGGACAGGCTGTGTGTTAGTGAGGGCGGAGATGGTATCTGAGAGTGGGACATGCTGTGTGTTAGTGAGGGAGGAGCTGGTATCTGAGTGTGAGACAGGCTGTGTGTTAGTGAGGGAGGAGCTGGTATCTGAGAGTGGGACAGGTTGTGTGTTAGTCAGGGAGCAGCTGGTTTCTGAGAGTGGGACAGGCTGTGTTTTAGTGAGGGAGGAGTTGGTATCTCAGAGTCGGAATGGCTGTGTGTTAGTGAGGGAGCAGCTGGTATCTGAGATTGCAACAGGCTGTGTGTTAGTGAGGGAGGAGCTTGTATCTGAGAGTGAGAAAGGCTGTCTGTTAGTGAGGGAGGAGATGGTATCTGAGAGTGGAAGAGGCTGTGTGTTAGTGAGGGCGGAGCTTGTATCTGCGAGTGGGACAGACTGTGTTTAAGTGAGGGAGGAGCTGGTATCTACAGAGGGACAGGCTGTGTGTTAGTGAGGGTGGAGCTGGTATCTGACAGAGGGTCAGGCTGTGTGTTAGTGAGGGAGGAGCTGGTATCTGAGAGCGGGTCAGGCTGTGTGTGAGTGAGGGAGTAGCTGGTATCTGAGAGTGGACCAGGCTGTGTTTTACTGAGGCAGGAGCTGCTATCTTAGGGTGGGACAGGCTGTGTGTTAGTGAGGGAGGAGCTGGTATTTGAGAGTAGGACAGGCTGTGTGTTACTGAGGGAGGAACTGGTATCTGATAGTGGGACAGGCTATGTGTTAGTGAGGTAGCAGCTGTTATCTGAGAGTGAGACAGGCTGTGTTAATGAGGAAGGAGCTGGTATCTGGGATTGGGACAGGCTGTGTGTTATTGAAGGAGGACCTGGTATATGAGAGTGGGAAAGGATTTCTGTTATTCAGGGAGGAGATGGTATCTGGGAGCAGGACAGGCTGTGTTCGTGAGGGAGGAGCTGGTATCTGAGTGTGGGTGAGCCTGTGTGTTAGTGAGGGAGCAGTGATATCTCAGAGTAGGAAAGGCTGTGTGTTAGTGAGAGAGTAGCTTGTATCTGAGAGTGGGACAGACTTTGTGTTGGTGAGGGAGGAGCAGGTATCTGAGAGTAGGACCGGCTGTGTGTTATTGAGGGAGGAGCTGGTATCTGAGAGTGAGACAGGCTGTGTGTTAGAGAGGGGGGAGCTTGTATCTGAGAGTGAGACAGGCCCTGTAAGTGAAGGAGGAGCTGGTATCTGAGAGTGAGACAGGCTGCGTGTTTGTGACGGAGCAGATGGTTTTTGAGAGTGCAACAGGCTTTGTGTTAGTGAGGGAGGAGATGGTATCTGAGAGTGGGACAGGCTGTGTGTCAGTGAGGGTGGAGCTGGTATATGAGAGTGGGACGGACTGTGTGTTCGTGAGGGAGGAGATGGTATCTGAGTGGGACAGGCTGTGTGTTAGTGTGGGTGGAGCTGGTATCTGAGAGTGAGACAGGCTGTGTGTTAGTGATGGAGGGACTGGTATCGGAGACTGGGACAGGCTGTGTGTTAGTGCGGGAGGAACTGGTATCTGAGAGTGGGACAGGCTGTGTGTTAGTGAGGGTGGAGCTGGTATCTGAGAGTGGGACATGCTGTGTGTTAGTGAGGGAGGAGCTGGTATCTTAGATTGGGACAGGCTGTGTGTTAGTGAAGGAACATTTAGAATCTGAGTGTGGGACATGCTGTGTGTTAGTGAGGGAGGAGATGGTATCTGAGAGTGGGACAGGGTATGTGTTAGTGAGGGAGGAGCTGGTATCTGAGAGTGGGACAGACTGTGTGTTCGTGAAGGAGGAGATAGTATCTGAGGTTGGGACTTGATGTGTGTTAGTGAGGTAGGAGCTGGTATCTGAGAGTGGGACAGGCTGTGTGTTTGTGAGGGAGGAGCTGGTATCTGAGAGCGGGACAGGCTGTGTGTTAGTGAGGGAGGAACAGCTATTCGGGACTAGGACTGGCTGGGTGTTAGTGAGGGAGGAGCTGCTGTCTGAGACTGGGACAGTCTGTGTGTGGTCTGGGAGGAGCTGGTATCTGAGCGTGGGACAGGCTGTGTTTTAGTGAGGGCGTAGCTGGTATCTGAGAATGTGACAGGCTGTGTGTTAGTGAGGGAGGATATGGTTTCTGAGAGTGGGAGAGGCTGTGTGTTAGTGAGGGAGGAGATGGTATCTGAGAGTGGGACAGGCTTTGTGTTTAGTGATGGAGGAGCTAGTATCTGAGAGTTGCACAGCCTGTTTGTTAGTGAGCTAAAGAGCTTGTATCGGATAGTGGAACAGAGATTGTGTTAGTGATGGAGGTGCTGGTACCTGAGAGGGGACAGGCTGTGTGTTAGTGAGGGAGGAGCTGGTATCTGCGAGTGGGACAGGCTGTGTGTTAGTGAGGGAGGAGCTGGTATCTGACAGAGGGTCAGGCTGTGTGTTAGTGAGGGAGGAGCTGGTATCTGAGAGCGGGTCAGGCTGTGTGTGAGTGAGGGAGTAGCTGGTATCTGAGAGTGGACCAGGCTGTGTTTTACTGAGGCAGGAGCTGCTATCTAAGCGTGGGACAGGCTGTGTGTTAGTGAGGGAGGAGCTGGTATTTGAGAGTAGGACAGGCTGTGTGTTACTGAGGGAGGAACTGGTATCTGATAGTGGGACAGGCTGTGTGTTAGTGAGGGAGAAGACGGTATCTGAGAGATGGACAGGCTTTGTGTTTAGTGATGGAGGAGCTAGTATCTGAGAGTTGCAAAGCCTGTTTGTTAGTGAGCTAAAGAGCTGGTATCGGATAGTGGAACAGAGATTGTGTTAGTGATGGAGGATCTGGTATCTGAGAGTGAGACAGGCTCTGTAAGTGAAGGAGGAGCTGGTATCTGAGAGTGGGACAGTCTGTGTGTTAGTGAGGGAGGAGCTGGTATCTGAGAGTGGGACAGGCTGTGTGTTAGTGAGGGCGGAGATGGTATCTGAGAGGGGACAGGTTGTGTGTTAGTCAGGGAGGAGCTGGTTTCTGAGAGTGGGACAGGCTGTGTTTTAGTGAGGGAGGAGTTGGTATCTCAGAGTCGGAAGGGCTGTCTGTTAGTGAGGGAGGAGATGGTATCTGAGAGTGGAAGAGGCTGTGTGTTAGTGAGGGCGGAGCTTGTATCTGCGAGTGGGACAGGCTGTGTTTAAGTGAGGGAGGAGCTGGTATCTACAGAGGGACAGGCTGTGTGTTAGTGAGGGAGGAGCTGGTATCTGAGAGCGGGTCAGGCTGTGTGTGAGTGAGGGAGTAGCTGGTATCTGGAGTGGACCAGGCTGTGTTTTAGTGAGGCAGGAGCTGCTATCTAAGGGTGGGACAGGCTGTGTGTTAGTGAGGGAGGAGCTGGTATTTGAGAGTAGGACAGGCTGTGTGTTACTGAGGGAGGAACTGGTATCTGATAGTGGGACAGGCTGTGTGTTAGTGAGGGAGAAGACGGTATCTGAGAGTGGGACAGGCTTTGTGTTTAGTGATGGAGGAGCTAGTATCTGAGAGTTGCAAAGCCTGTTTGTTAGTGAGCTAAAGAGCTGGTATCGGATAGTGGAACAGAGATTGTGTTCGTGATCGAGGATCTGGTATCTGAGAGTGAGACAGGCTCTGTAAGTGAAGGAGGAGCTGGTATCTGAGAGTGGGACAGTCTGTGTGTTAGTGAGGGAGGAGCTGGTATCTGAGAGTGGGACAGGCTGTGTGTTAGTGAGGGCGGAGATGGTATCTGAGAGGGGACAGGTTGTGTGTTAGTCAGGGAGGAGCTGGTTTCTGAGAGTGGGACAGGCTGTGTTTTAGTGAGGGAGGAGTTGGTATCTCAGAGTCGGAAGGGCTGTGTGTTAGTGAGGGAGCAGCTGGTATCTGAGAGTGGGACAGGCTGTGTGTTAGTGAGGGAGGAGCTTGTATCTGAGAGTGAGAAAGGCTGTCTGTTAGTGAGGGAGGAGATGGTATCTGAGAGTGGAAGAGGCTGTGTTAGTGAGGGCGGAGCTTGTATCTGCGAGTGGGACACGCTGTGTTTAAGTGAGGGAGGAGCTGGTATCTACAGAGGGACAGGCTGTGTGTTAGTGAGGGTGGAGCTGGTATCTGACAGAGGGTCAGGCTGTGTGTTAGTGAGGGAGGAGCTGGTATCTGAGAGCGGGTCAGGCTGTGTGTGAGTGAGGGAGTAGCTGGTATCTGAGAGTGGACCAGGCTGTGTTTTAGTGAGGCAGGAGCTGCTATCTTAGGGTGGGACCGGCTGTGTGTTATTGAGGGAGGAGCTGGTATCTGAGAGTGAGACAGGCTGTGTGTTAGAGAGGGAGGAGCTTGTATCTGAGAGTGAGACAGGCTCTGTGAGTGAAGGAGGAGCTGGTATCTGAGAGTGAGACAGGCTGCGTGTTTGTGACGGAGCAGATGGTATCTGAGAGTGCAACAGGCTTTGTGTTAGTGAGGGAGGAGATGGTATCTGAGAGTGGGACAGGCTGTGTGTCAGTGAGGGTGGAGCTGGTATCTGAGAGTGAGACAGGCTGTGTGTTAATGAGGGAGGAGATGGTATCTGAGAGTGGGACGGACTGTGTGTTCGTGAGTGAGGAGATGGTATCTGAGTGGGACAGGCTGTGTGTTAGTGTGGGTGGAGCTGGTATCTGAGAGTGAGACAGGCTGTGTGTTAGTGATGGAGGGACTGGTATCGGAGAGTGGGACAGGCTGTGTGTTAGTGAGGGAGGAACTGGTATCTGGAGTGGGACAGGCTGTGTGTTAGTGAGAGAGGAGCTGGGATCTGAGAGTGGGACAGGCTGTGTGTTAGTGAGGGCGGAGATGGTATCTGAGAGTGGGACATGCTGTGTGTTAGTGAGGGAGGAGCTGGTATCTGAGTGTGAGACAGGCTGTGTGTTAGTGAGGGAGGAGCTGGTATCTGAGAGTGGGACAGGTTGTGTGTTAGTCAGGGAGCAGCTGGTTTCTGAGAGTGGGACAGGCTGTGTTTTAGTGAGGGAGGAGTTGGTATCTCAGAGTCGGAATGGCTGTGTGTTAGTGAGGGAGCAGCTGGTATCTGAGATTGGGACAGGCTGTGTTTTAGTGAGGGAGGAGCTTGTATCTGAGAGTGAGAAAGGCTGTCTGTTAGTGAGGGAGGAGATGGTATCTGAGAGTGGAAGAGGCTGTGTGTTAGTGAGGGCGGAGCTTGTATCTGCGAGTGGGACAGGCTGTGTTTAAGTGAGGGAGGAGCTGGTATCTACAGAGGGACAGGCTGTGTGTTAGTGAGGGTGGAGCTGGTATCTGACAGAGGGTCAGGCTGTGTGTTAGTGAGGGAGGAGCTGGTATCTGATAGCGGGTCAGGCTGTGTGTGAGTGAGGGAGTAGCTGGTATCTGAGAGTGGACCAGGCTGTGTTTTAGTGAGGCAGGAGCTGCTATCTTAGGGTGGGACAGGCTGTGTGTTAGTGAGGGAGGAGCTGGTATTTGAGAGTAGGACAGGCTGTGTGTTACTGAGGGAGGAACTGGTATCTGATAGTGGGACAGGCTATGTGTTAGTGAGGTAGCAGCTGGTATCTGAGAGTGAGACAGGCTGTGTTAATGAGGAAGGAGCTGGTATCTGGGATTGGGACAGGCTGTGTGTTATTGAAGGAGGACCTGGTATATGAGAGTGGGAAAGGATTTCTGTTATTCAGGGAGGAGATGGTATCTGGGAGCAGGACAGGCTGTGTTCGTGAGGGAGGAGCTGGTATCTGAGTGTGGGTGAGCCTGTGTGTTAGTGAGGGAGCAGTGATATCTCAGAGTAGGAAAGGCTGTGTGTTAGTGAGAGAGTAGCTTGTATCTGAGAGTGGGACAGACTTTGTGTTGGTGAGGGAGGAGCAGGTATCTGAGAGTAGGACCGGCTGTGTGTTATTGAGGGAGGAGCTGGTATCTGAGAGTGAGACAGGCTGTGTGTTAGAGAGGGGGGAGCTTGTATCTGAGAGTGAGACAGGCCCTGTAAGTGAAGGAGGAGCTGTTATCTGAGAGTGAGACAGGCTGCGTGTTTGTGACGGAGCAGATGGTTTTTGAGAGTGCAACAGGCTTTGTGTTAGTGAGGGAGGAGATGGTATCTGAGAGTGGGACAGGCTGTGTGTCAGTGAGGGTGGAGCTGGTATATGAGAGTGAGACAGGCTGTGTGTTAATGAGGGAGGAGATGGTATCTGAGAGTGGGACGGACTGTGTGTTCGTGAGGGAGGAGATGGTATCTGAGAGTGGGACAGACTGTGTGTTCGTGAAGGAGGAGATAGTATCTGAGGTTGGGACTTGATGTGTGTTAGTGAGGTAGGAGCTGGTATCTGAGAGTGGGACAGGCTGTGTGTTTGTGAGGGAGGAGCTGGTATCTGAGAGCGGGACAGGCTGTGTGTTAGTGAGGGAGGAACAGCTATTCGGGACTAGGACTGGCTGGGTGTTAGTGAGGGAGGAGCTGCTGTCTGAGACTGGGACAGTCTGTGTGTGGTCTGGGAGGAGCTGGTATCTGAGCGTGGGACAGGCTGTGTTTTAGTGAGGGCGTAGCTGGTATCTGAGAATGTGACAGGCTGTGTGTTAGTGAGGGAGGATATGGTTTCTGAGAGTGGGAGAGGCTGTGTGTTAGTGAGGGAGGAGATGGTATCTGAGAGTGGGACAGGCTTTGTGTTTAGTGATGGAGGAGCTAGTATCTGAGAGTTGCCCAGCCTGTTTGTTAGTGAGCTAAAGAGCTTGTATCGGATAGTGGAACAGAGATTGTGTTAGTGATGGAGGTGCTGGTACCTGAGAGGGGACAGGCTGTGTGTTAGTGAGGGAGGAGCTGGTATCTGCGAGTGGGACAGGCTGTGTGTTAGTGAGGGAGGAGCTGGTATCTGACAGAGGGTCAGGCTGTGTGTTAGTGAGGGAGGAGCTGGTATCTGAGAGCGGGTCAGGCTGTGTGTGAGTGAGGGAGTAGCTGGTATCTGAGAGTGGACCAGGCTGTGTTTTACTGAGGCAGGAGCTGCTATCTAAGCGTGGGACAGGCTGTGTGTTAGTGAGGGAGGAGCTGGTATTTGAGAGTAGGACAGGCTGTGTGTTACTGAGGGAGGAACTGGTATCTGATAGTGGGACAGGCTGTGTGTTAGTGAGGGAGAAGACGGTATCTGAGAGAGGGACAGGCTTTGTGTTTAGTGATGGAGGAGCTAGTATCTGAGAGTTGCAAAGCCTGTTTGTTAGTGAGCTAAAGAGCTGGTATCGGATAGTGGAACAGAGATTGTGTTAGTGATGGAGGATCTGGTATCTGAGAGTGAGACAGGCTCTGTAAGTGAAGGAGGAGCTGGTATCTGAGAGTGGGACAGTCTGTGTGTTAGTGAGGGAGGAGCTGGTATCTGAGAGTGGGACAGGCTGTGTGTTAGTGAGGGCGGAGATGGTATCTGAGAGGGGACAGGTTGTGTGTTAGTCAGGGAGGAGCTGGTTTCTGAGAGTGGGACAGGCTGTGTTTTAGTGAGGGAGGAGTTGGTATCTCAGAGTCGGAAGGGCTGTCTGTTAGTGAGGGAGGAGATGGTATCTGAGAGTGGAAGAGGCTGTGTGTTAGTGAGGGCGGAGCTTGTATCTGCGAGTGGGACAGGCTGTGTTTAAGTGAGGGAGGAGCTGGTATCTACAGAGGGACAGGCTGTGTGTTAGTGAGGGTGGAGCTGGTATCTGAAAGAGGGTCAGGCTGTGTGTTAGTGAGGGAGGAGCTGGTATCTGAGAGCGGGTCAGGATGTGTGTGAGTGAGGGAGTAGCTGGTATCTGAGAGTGGACCAGGCTGTGTTTTAGTGAGGCAGGAGCTGCTATCTTAGGGTGGGACAGGCTGTGTGTTAGTGAGGGAGGAGCTGGTATTTGAGAGTAGGACAGGCTGTGTGTTTCTGCGGGAGGAACTGCTATCTGATAGTGGGACAGGCTATGTGTTAGTGAGGTAGCAGCTGGTATCTGAGAGTGAGACAGGCTGTGTTAGTGAGGAAGGAGCTGGTATCGGGGATTGGGACAGGCTGTGTGTTAGTGAAGGAGGACCTGGTATATGAGAGTGGGAAAGGATTTCTGTTATTCAGGGAGGAGATGGTATCTGGGAGCAGGACAGGCTGTGTTCGTGAGGGAGGAGCTGGTATCTGAGTGTGGGTGAGCCTGTGTGTTAGTGAGGGAGCAGTGATATCTCAGAGTAGGAAAGGCTGTGTGTTCGTGAGAGAGTAGCTTGTATCTGAGAGTGAGACAGACTTTGTGTTGGTGAGGGAGGAGCAGGTATCTAAGAGTAGGACCGGCTGTGTGTTATTGAGGGAGGAGCTGGTATCTGAGAGTGAGACAGGCTGTGTGTTAGAGAGGGAGGAGCTTGTATCTGAGAGTGAGACAGGCTCTGTAAGTGAAGGAGGATCTGGTATCTGAGAGTGAGACAGGCTGCGTGTTTGTGACGGAGCAGATGGTATCTGAGTGTGCAACAGGCTTTGTGTTAGTGAGGGAGGAGATGGTATCTGAGAGTGGGACAGGCTGTGTGTTCGTGAGGGAGGAGATGGTATCTGAGTGGGACAGGCTGTGTGTTAGTGTGGGTGGAGCTGGTATCTGAGAGTGAGACAGGCTGTGTGTTAGTGATGGAGGGACTGGTATCGGAGAGTGGGACAGGCTGTGTGTTAGTGAAGGAACATTTAGAATCTGAGTGTGGGACATGCTGTGTGTTAGTGAGGGAGGAGATGGTATCTGACAGTGGGACAGGCTATGTGTTAGTGAGGGAGGAGCTGGTATCTGAGAGTGGGACAGACTGTGTGTTCGTGAAGGAGGAGATAGTATCTGAGGTTGGGACTTGATGTGTGTTAGTGAGGTAGGAGCTGGTATCTGAGAGTGGGACAGGCTGTGTGTTTGTGAGGGAGGAGCTGGTATCTGAGAGCGGGACAGGCTGTGTGTTAGTGAGGGAGGAACAGCTATTCGGGACTAGGACTGGCTGGGTGTTAGTGAGGGAGGAGCTGCTGTCTGAGACTGGGGCAGTCTGTATGTTGTCTGGGAGGAGCTGGTATCTGAGCGTGGGACAGGCTGTGTTTTTGTGAGGGCGTAGCTGGTATCTGAGAATGAGACAGGCTGTGTGTTAGTGAGGGAGGATATGGTTCTGAGAGTGGGAGAGGCTGTGTGTTAGTGAGGGAGGAGATGGTATCTGAGAGTGGGACAGGCTTTGTCTTTAGTGATGGAGGAGCTGGTATCTGAGAGTGGGACAGGCTTTGTGTTTAGTGATGGAGGAGCTAGTATCTGAGAGTTGCACAGCCTGTTTGTTAGTGAGCTAAAGAGCTTGTATCGGACAGTGGAACAGAGATTGTGTTTGTGATGGAGGTGCTGGTACCTGAGAGGGGACAGGCTGTGTGTTAGTGAGGGAGGAGCTGGTATCTGCGAGTGGGACAGGCTGTGTGTTAGTGAGGGTGGAGCTGGTATCTGACAGAGGGTCAGGCTGTGTGTTAGTGAGGGAGGAGCTGGTATCTGAGAACGGGTCAGGCTGTGTGTGAGTGAGGGAGTAGCTGGTATCTGAGAGTGGACCAGGCTGTGTTTCAGTGAGGCAGGAGCTGCTATCCAAGGGTGGGACAGGCTGTGTGTTAGTGAGGGAGGAGCTGGTATTTGAGAGTAGGACAGGCTGTGTGTTACTGAGGGAGGAACTGGTATCTGATAGTGGGACAGGCTGTGTGTTATTGAGGGAGGAGCTGGTATCTGCGAGTGGGACAGGCTGTGTGTTAGTGAGGGAGAAGACGATATCTGAGAGTGGGACAGGCTTTGTGTTTAGTGATGGAGGAGCTAGTATCTGAGAGTTGCAAAGCCTGTTTGTTAGTGAGCTAAAGAGCTGGTATCGGATAGTGGAACAGATATTGTGTTAGTGATTGAGGATCTGGTATCTGAGAGTGGGACAGGCTGTGTGTTAGTGAGGGAGGAGCTGGTATCTGAGAGTGGGACAGACTGTGTGTTAGTGTGGGAGGAGCTGGTATCTGAGCGTGGGACAGGCTGTGTTTCAGTGAGGGAGGAGCTGTTATCTGAGCGTGGGACAGGCTGTGTGTTAGTGAGGGAGGAGCAAGTATCTGAGAGTGGGACAGGCTGTGTGTTAGTGAGGATGGAGCTGGTATCTGAGAGTGGGATAGGCTGTGTGTTAGTGAGGGCGTAGCTGGTAGCTGAGAGTGGGACAGGCTGTGTGTTAGTGAGGGAGGAGCAGGTATCTGAGAGTGGGACAGGCTGTGTGTTAGTGAGGGAGGAGCTGGATTCTGAGAGTGTGACAGGCTGTGTGTTAGTGAAGGAAGAGCTGGTATCAGAGACTAAGAGAGGCTGTGTGTTATTGAGGGAGTAGCTGGTATCGGAGAGTGGGACAGGCTGTGTGTTAGTGACATAGGTGCTGGTGTCTGAGAGTGGGACAGACTGTGTGTTAGTGAGGGAGGAGCAAGTATCTGAGAGTGGGACAGGCTGTGTGTTCGTGAGGGAGGAGCTGGTATCTGAGAGTGGGAGAGGCTGTGTTATTGAGGGAGCAGCTGGTATCTGAGACTGGGACAGGCTGTGTGTTAGTGAGGGAGGAGCAAGTATCTGATAGTGGGACAGGTTGTGTGTTAGTGAGGGAGGAGACGGTATCTGAGAATGGGACAGTCTATGTGTTAGTGAGGGAGGAGCTGGTATCTGAGAGTGGGTGAGTCTGTGTGTTAGTGAGCGAGGAGCTGGTATCCGAGAGTGGGACAGGCTGTGTGTTAGTGAGGGAGGAGCTGGTATCCGAGAGTGGGACAGGCTGTGTTAGTGAGGGAGGAGCAGATATCTGAGAGTAGGACCGGCTGTGTATTATTGAGGGAGGAGCTGGTATCTGAGTGTGAGACAGGCTGTTTGTTAGTGAAGGAGGATTTTGTATCTGAGAGTGAGACAGGCTGTGTGTTACTGAGGGAGGAGCTGGTATCTGAGAATGGGAAAGGCTATGTGTTAGTGAGTTAGGAGCTGGTATCTGAGAGTGAGACAGGATGTGTTAATGAGGAAGGAGCTGGTATCTGGGATTGGGACAGGCTGTGTTAGTGAAGGAGGAGCTGGTATTTGAGAGTGGGGAAGGATGTGTGTTATTCAGGAGGGAGATGGAATCTGGGAGCATGACAGGCTGTGTTAGTGAAAGCGGAGCTGGTATCTGAGTGTGGGTAAGCCTATGTGTTAGTGAGGGAGCAGTGATATCTCAGAGTAGGAACGGCTGTGTGTTAGTGAGTGAATAGCTGGTATCTGACAGTGGGACAGACTGTGTGTTAGTGAGGGAGGAGCAGGTATCTGAGAGTAGGACCGGCTGTGTGTAATTGAGGGAGGAGCTGGTATCTGAGAGTGAGACAGGCTGTGTGTTAGAGAGGGAGGAGCTTGTATCTGAGAGTGAGACAGGCTCTGTTAGTGAAGGAGGAGCTGGTATCTGAGAGTGAGACAGGCTGCATGTTTGTGAGGGAGGAGATGGTATCTGAGTGTGCGACAGGCTGTGTGTTAGTGAGGGAGGAGCTGGTATCCGAGAGAGGGACAGGCTGTGTGTTAATGAGGGAGGAGCTGGTATCCGAGAGTGGGACAGGCTGTGTGTTAGTGAGCGAGGAGCTGGTATCCGAGAGAGGGAGAGGCTGTGTGTTAGTGAGGGAGGAGCTGGTATCCGAGAGTGTGACAAGCTGTGTGTTTGTGAGGGAGGAGATGGTATCTGAGAGTGGGACAGGCTGTGTGTTAGTGACGGAGGAGAGGGTATCTGAGAGTGGGACAGGCTGTGTGTTAGTGAGGGAGGAGCTGGTATCTGAGAGTGAGACAGGCTGTATGTTTGTGAGGGAGGAGATGGTATCTGAGAGTGAGACAGTCTTTGTGTTAGTGAAGGAAGAGCTCGTATCTGAAGTGGCACAGGCTGTTTCTTAGTGAGGGAGGAGATGGTATCTGAGAGTGGGACAGGCTGTGTGTCAGTGAGGGAGGAGCTGGCATCTGACTGTGGGACAGGCTGTGTGTTAGTGAGGGAGGAGCTGGTATCTGAGAGTGAGACAGGCTCTGTAATTGAAGGAGGTTCTGGTATCTGAGAGTGGGACAGTCTGTGTGTAAGTGAGGTAGGAGCTGGTATCTGAGAGTGGGACAGGCTGTGTGTTAGTGAGGGCGGAGATGGTATCTAAGAGTTGGACAGGCTGTGTGTTAGTGAGGGAGGAGCAGGTATCTGAGAGTGGGACAGGCTGTGTGTTAGTGAGGGAGGAGCTGGTATCTGAGAGTTGGACAGGCTGTGTGTTAGTGAGGGAGAAGCTCGTATCTGAGAGTGGGATAGGCTGTGTGTTAGTGAGGGAGTAGCAGATATCTGAGAGTAGGACCGGCTGTGTATTATTGAGGGAGGAGCTGGTATCTGAGTGTGCGACAGGCTGTGTTAGTGAAGGAGGAGCTTGTATCTGAGAGTGAGACAGCCTGTATGTTACTGAGGGAGGAGCTGGTATCTGAGAGTGGGACAGGCTATGTGTTAGTGAGTTAGGACCTGGTATCTGAGAGTGAGACAGGATGTGTTAGTGAGGAAGGAGCTGGTATCTGGGATTGGGACATGCTGTGTTAGTGAAGGAGGATCTGGTATATGAGAGTGGGGAAGGATGTGTGTTATTCAGTAGGGAGATGGTATCTGGGAGCACGACAGGCTGTGTTAGTGAAGGCGGAGCTGGTATCTGAGTGTGGGTAAGCCTATGTGTTAGTGAGGGAGCAGTGATATCTCAGAGTAGGAACGGCTGTGTTTTAGTGAGTGAATAGCTGGTATCTGAGAGTGGGACAGACTGTGTGTTAGTGAGGGAGGGGCAGGTATCTGACAGTCGGACCGGCTGTGTGTTATGGAGTGAGGAGCTGGTATCTGAGAGTGGGACAGATTGTGTGTTATTGAGGGAGGAGCTGGTATCTGAGAGTGAGACAAGCTATTTTAGTGAAGGAGGAGCTGGTATCTGAGAGTGAGACAGGCTGTGCGTTTGTGAGGGAGGAGATGGTATCAGAGTGGGACAGGCTGTGTGTAAGTGAGGGAGGACCTGGTATCTGTGAGTGAGACAGGCTGTGTGTTAGTGAGGGAGGAGATGGTTTCTGAGAGTGGGACAGGCTGTGTGTTAGTGAGGTAGGAGATGGTATCTGAGAGTGGGACAGGCTGTGTGTTTAGTGAGCGAGGAGCTTGTATCTGAGAGTGGGACAGATTGTGTGTTAGTGAGGGTGGAGCTGGTATCTGAGAGTGGGACAGGCTGTGTGTTAGTCGTGGAGAAGACGGTATCTGAGAGTGGGACAGACTGTGTGTTAGTGAGGGAGGAGCAGGTATCTGAGAGTAGGACCGGCTGTGTGTTATTAAGGGAGGACCTGGTATCTGTGAGTGAGACAGGCTGTGTCTTAGTGAGGGAGTAGCTGGTTTCTGAGAGGGGACAGCTGTGTGTTAGTGTGGGAGGAGCTGGTATCTGAGAGTGGGACAGGCTGTGTGTTAGTGAGGGAGTAGCTGGTATCTGAGAGGGGACAGGCTGTGTGTTAGTGAGGGAGGAGCAGGTATCTGAGAGTAGGACCGGCTGTGTGTTATTAAGGGAGGAGCTGGTATCTGAGAGTAAGACAGGCTGTGTGTTAGAGAGGGAGGAGCTTGTATCTGAGAGTGCGACAGGCTGTGTGTTACTGAGGGAGGAGATGGTATCTGAGAGTGGGACAGGCTGTGTGTCAGTGAGGGTGGAGCTGGTATCTGAGAGTGAGACAGGCTGTGTGTTAGTGAGGGAGGGACTGGTATCTGAGAGTGGGACAGGCAGTGTTCGAGAGTGAGGTGCTGGCAACTGAGAGTGGGACAGGCTGTGTGTTTTTGAGGGAGGAGCTGGTATCTGAGAGTGGGACAGGCTGTGTGTTAGAGAGGGAGGAGCTTGTATCTGAGAGTGGGACAGGCTGCGTGTATGTGAGGGAGGAGATGGTATCTGAGAGTGGGACAGGCTGTGTGTTAGTGAGGGAGGAGCAGGAATCAGAGAGTGGGAGAGGCTCTGTGTTAGTGAAGGAGGAGCTTGTGTCTGAGAGTGAGACAGGCTGTGCGTTTGTGAGGGAGGAGAAGGTATCAGAGTGGGACAGGCTGTTTGTAAGTGAGGGAGGACCTGGTATCTGTGAGTGAGACAGGCTGTGTGTTAGTGAGGGAGGAGATGGTTTCTGAGAGTGCGACAGGCTGTGTGTTTCTGAGGTAGGAGATGGTATCTGAGAGTGGGACAGGCTGTGTGTTTAGTGAGGGAGGAGCTTGTATCTGAGAGTGGGACAGATTGTGTGTTAGTGAGGGAAGATTTGGTACCTGAGAGTGGGAGAGGCTGTGTGTTAGTGAAGGAGGAGCTGGTATCTGAGACGGGACAGTATGTCTGTTAGTGAGGGTGGAGCTGGTATCTGAGAGTGGGACAGGCTGTGTCTTAGTGAGGGAGTAGCTGGTTTCTGAGAGTGGGACAGGCTGTGTGTTAGTGAGGGAGGAGCTGGTATCTGAGTGTAGGACCGGCTGTGTGTTATTGAGGGAGGAGCTGGTATCTGAGAGTGAGACAGGCTGTGTGTTAGTGAGGGTGGAGATGGTATCTGAGAGTGGGACAGGCTGTGTGTCATTGAGGGAGGAGCTGTGATCTGAGAGTGGGACTGGCTGTGAGTTAGTGAGGGAGGGACTGGTATCTGAGAGTGGGAGAGGCTGTGTGTTAGTGAGGGAGGAGTTGGTATCTGAGACGGGACAGGCTGTGTGTTAGTGAGGGTGGAGCTGGTATCTGAGAGTGGGACAGGCTGTGTCTTAGTGAGGGAGTAGCTGGTTTCTGAGAGGGGACAGCTGTGTGTTTGTGTGGGAGGAGCTGGTATCTGAGAGTGGGACAGGCTGTGTGTTAGTGAGGGAGTAGCTGGTATCTGAGAGGGGACAGGCTGTGTGTTAGTGAGGGAGGAGCTGGTATCTGAGACGGGACAGTATGTGTGTTAGTGAGGGTGGAGCTGGTATCTGAGAGTGGGACAGGCTGTGTCTTAGTGAGGGAGTAGCTGGTTTCTGAGAGGGGACAGCTGTGTGTTTGTGTGGGAGGAGCTGGTATCTGAGAGTGGGAAAGGCTGTGTGTTAGTGAGGGAGTAGCTGGTATCTGAGAGGGGACAGGCTGTGTGTTAGTGAGGGAGGAGCTGGTATCTGAGAGCGGGACAGGCTGTGTGTTAGTCGTGGAGAAGACGGTATCTGAGAGGGGACAGGCTGTGTGTTAGTGAGGGAGGAGCTGGTATCTGAGACGGGACAGTATGTGTGTTATTAAGGGAGGAGCTGGTATCTGAGTGTGAGACAGGCTGTGTGTTTGTGAGGGAGGAGCTGGTATCTGAGAGTGGGACAGGCTGTGTGTTAGTGAGGGAGGGACTGGTATCTGAGAGTGGGACAGGCTGTGTGTTAGTGAGGGAGGAAGTGGGATCTGAGTGGGACAGGCTGTGTGTTAGTGAGAGAGGAGCTGGTATCTGAGGTTGGAACATGCTGTGTGTTAGTGAGGGAGGAGCTGGTATCTGAGAGTCGGACCGGCTGTGTGTTAGTGAAGGAGCAGTTAGAATCTGAGAGTGGGACATGCTGTGTGTTAGTGAAGGAGGAGCTTTTGTCTGAGAGTTAGACAGGCTATTTTAGTGAAGGAGGAGCTGGTATCTGTGAGTGAGACAGGCTCTGTTAGTGAGGGAGGAGATGGTATCAGAGTGGGAAAGGCTGTGTGTTAGTGAGGGAGGGACTGGTATCTGAGAGTGAGACAGGCTGTGTGTTAGTGAGGGAGGAGCTGGTATCTGAGAGTGGGACAGTCTGTGTCTTAGTGAGAGAGGAGCTGGTATCTGAGAGTGGGACAGGCTGTGTGTTAGTGAGGGAGGAGCTGGTATCTGAGAGTGGGACAGTCTGTGTCTTAGTGAAGGAGCAGCTAGAATCTGAGAGTGGGACATGCTGTGTGTTAGTGAGGGAGGAGCTGGTATCTGAGAGTGGGACAGGCTATGTGTTAGAGAGGGAGGAACTACTATCTGAGAGTGGGACATGCGAAGTGTTCGTGACGAGGAGCTCGTATTTGAGAGAGGGACAGGCTCTGTGTTAGTGAGGAAGGAGCTGGTATCTGAGAGTGGGACAGGCTGTGTGTTAGTGAGGTAGGAGCTAGTATCTGAGAGTTGGACATGCTGTGTGTTACTGAGGGAGGAGCTGGTATCTGAGAGTGGGACAGGCTGTGTTTTAGTGAGGGAGGAGCAGGTATCCGAGACTAGGACTGGCTGAGTGTTAGTCAGGGAGGAGCTGGTGTCTTTGAGTGGGACAGACTGTGTGTAGTCTGGGAGGAGCTGGTGTCTGAGCGTGCGACCGGCTGTGTGTTAGTGAGGGAGAATCTGGTATCTGAGAGAGGGACAGGCTGTGTGTTAGTGAGGTAGGAGCTGGTATCTGAGAGTAGGACAGGCTGTGTGTTAGTGAGGGAGGAGCTTGTAAGTGAGAGAGGGACAGGCTGTGTGTGAGTGAGGGAGGAGCTGCTATCTGAGAGTAGGACAGGCTGTGTGTTAGTGAGGGAGGAGGTGGTATTTGAAAGTGGGACAGACTCTGTGTTAGTGAGGGAAGAGCTGGTATCTGAGAGTGAGACAGGCTGTGTGTGAGTGAGGGAGGAGCTAATATCTGAGTGTGGGACAGGCTGTGTGTTAGTGAGGGAGGAGCTCGTATTTGAGAGAGGGACAGGCTGTCTGTGAGTGAGGGAGGAGCTGGTATCTGACAGTAGGACAGACTGAGCTTTAGTGATGGAGGTTACTGGTATATGAGAGAGGGACAGGCTGTGTGTTAGTGAGGTAGGAGCTGGTAACTGAAAGTGAGACAGGCTGTGATGGTGAGGAAGGAGCTGGTATCAGGGATTGGGCCAGGCTGTGGGTTAGTGAAGGAGGAAATGTTATCTGTGAATGGGACAGGCTGTGTGTTAGTGATGGAGGAGCTGGTATCTGTGAATGGGCCAGGCTGTGTGTTAGTGAAGGAGGTGCTGGTATATGAGATTGGGAAAGAACGTGTGTTATTCAGGGAGGAGATGTTATCTGAGAGTGGGACAGGCTGTGTGTTAGTGAGGGAGGAGCTGGTATTTGACAATGGGACAGGCTGTGTGTTAGTGAGGGAGGAACTGGTATCTGAGAGTGGGACAGGCTGTGTGTTAGTGATGGAGGAGCTGGTATCTGAGAGTGGGACAGATTGTGTGTTAGTGAGGGAAGATTTGGTACCTGAGAGTGGGAGAGGCTGTGTGTTAGTGAAGGAGGAGCTGGTATCTGAGACGGGACAGTATGTCTGTTAGTGAGGGTGGAGCTGGTATCTGAGAGTGGGACAGGCTGTGTCTTAGTGAGGGAGTAGCTGGTTTCTGAGAGTGGGACAGGCTGTGTGTTAGTGAGGGAGGAGCTGGTATCTGAGTGTAGGACCGGCTGTGTGTTATTGAGGGAGGAGCTGGTATCTGAGAGTGAGACAGGCTGTGTGTTAGTGAGGGTGGAGATGGTATCTGAGAGTGGGACAGGCTGTGTGTCATTGAGGGAGGAGCTGTGATCTGAGAGTGGGACTGGCTGTGAGTTAGTGAGGGAGGGACTGGTATCTGAGAGTGGGAGAGGCTGTGTGTTAGTGAGGGAGGAGTTGGTATCTGAGACGGGACAGGCTGTGTGTTAGTGAGGGTGGAGCTGGTATCTGAGAGTGGGACAGGCTGTGTCTTAGTGAGGGAGTAGCTGGTTTCTGAGAGGGGACAGCTGTGTGTTTGTGTGGGAGGAGCTGGTATCTGAGAGTGGGACAGGCTGTGTGTTAGTGAGGGAGTAGCTGGTATCTGAGAGGGGACAGGCTGTGTGTTAGTGAGGGAGGAGCTGGTATCTGAGACGGGACAGTATGTGTGTTAGTGAGGGTGGAGCTGGTATCTGAGAGTGGGACAGGCTGTGTCTTAGTGAGGGAGTAGCTGGTTTCTGAGAGGGGACAGCTGTGTGTTTGTGTGGGAGGAGCTGGTATCTGAGAGTGGGACAGGCTGTGTGTTAGTGAGGGAGTAGCTGGTATCTGAGAGGGGACAGGCTGTGTGTTAGTGAGGGAGGAGCTGGTATCTGAGAGCGGGACAGGCTGTGTGTTAGTCGTGGAGAAGACGGTATCTGAGAGGGGACAGGCTGTGTGTTAGTGAGGGAGGAGCTGGTATCTGAGACGGGACAGTATGTGTGTTATTAAGGGAGGAGCTGGTATCTGAGAGTGAGACAGGCTGTGTGTTTGTGAGGGAGGAGCTGGTATCTGAGAGTGGGACAGGCTGTGTGTTAGTGAGGGAGGGACTGGTATCTGAGAGTGGGACAGGCTGTGTGTTAGTGAGGGAGGAAGTGGGATCTGAGTGGGACAGGCTGTGTGTTAGTGAGAGAGGAGCTGGTATCTGAGGTTGGAACATGCTGTGTGTTAGTGAGGGAGGAGCTGGTATCTGAGAGTCGGACCGGCTGTGTGTTAGTGAAGGAGCAGTTAGAATCTGAGAGTGGGACATGCTGTGTGTTAGTGAAGGAGGAGCTTTTGTCTGAGAGTTAGACAGGCTATTTTAGTGAAGGAGGAGCTGCTATCTGAGAGTGAGACAGGCTCTGTTAGTGAGGGAGGAGATGGTATCAGAGTGGGAAAGGCTGTGTGTTAGTGAGGGAGGGACTGGTATCTGAGAGTGAGACAGGCTGTGTGTTAGTGAGGGAGGAGCTGGTATCTGAGAGTGGGACAGTCTGTGTCTTAGTGAGAGAGGAGCTGGTATCTGAGAGCGGGACAGGCTGCGTGTTAGTGAAGGAGCAGCTAGAATCTGAGAGTGGGACATGCTGTGTGTTAGTGAGGGAGGAGCTGGTATCTGAGAGTGGGACAGGCTATGTGTTAGAGAGGGAGGAACTACTATCTGAGAGTGGGACATGCGAAGTGTTAGTGACGAGGAGCTCGTATTTGAGAGAGGGACAGGCTCTGTGTTAGTGAGGAAGGAGCTGGTATCTGAGAGTGGGACAGGCTGTGTGTTAGTGAGGTAGGAGCTAGTATCTGAGAGTTGGACATGCTGTGTGTTACTGAGGGAGGAGCTGGTATCTGAGAGTGGGACAGGCTGTGTTTTAGTGAGGGAGGAGCAGGTATCCGGGACTAGGACTGGCTGAGTGTTAGTCAGGGAGGAGCTGGTGTCTTTGAGTGGGACAGACTGTGTGTAGTCTGGGAGGAGCTGGTGTCTGAGCGTGCGACCGGCTGTGTGTTAGTGAGGGAGAATCTGGTATCTGAGAGAGGGACAGGCTGTGTGTTAGTGAGGTAGGAGCTGGTATCTGAGAGTAGGACAGGCTGTGTGTTAGTGAGGGAGGAGCTTGTAAGTGAGAGAGGGACAGGCTGTGTGTGAGTGAGGGAGGAGCTGCTATCTGAGAGTAGGACAGGCTGTGTGTTAGTGAGGGAGGAGGTGGTATTTGAAAGTGGGACAGACTCTGTGTTAGTGAGGGAAGAGCTGGTATCTGAGAGTGAGACAGGCTGTGTGTGAGTGAGGGAGGAGCTAATATCTGAGTGTGGGACAGGCTGTGTGTTAGTGAGGGAGGAGCTCGTATTTGAGAGAGGGACAGGCTGTCTGTGAGTGAGGGAGGAGCTGGTATCTGACAGTAGGACAGACTGAGCTTTAGTGATGGAGGTTACTGGTATATGAGGGAGGGACAGGCTGTGTGTTAGTGAGGTAGGAGCTGGTATCTGAAAGTGAGACAGGCTGTGATGGTGAGGAAGGAGCTGGTATCAGGGATTGGGCCAGGCTGTGGGTTAGTGAAGGAGGAAATGTTATCTGTGAATGGGACAGGCTGTGTGTTAGTGATGGAGGAGCTGGTATCTGTGAATGGGCCAGGCTGTGTGTTAGTGAAGGAGGAGCTGGTATATGAGATTGGGAAAGAATGTGTGTTATTCAGGGAGGAGATGTTATCTGAGAGTGGGACAGGCTG
Source organism: Isurus oxyrinchus (assembly GCA_026770705.1). Lineage (NCBI taxonomy): Eukaryota > Metazoa > Chordata > Chondrichthyes > Lamniformes > Lamnidae > Isurus > Isurus oxyrinchus. The sequence goes on along the minus strand of JANJGN010000094.1, from coordinate 683,719 downwards.
TGTGTTAGTGAGGGAGGAGCTGGTATTTGACAATGGGACAGGCTGTGTGTTAGTGAGGGAGGAACTGGTATCTGAGAGTGGGACAGGCTGTGTGTTAGTGATGGAGGAGCTGGTATCTGAGAGTGGGACAGGCTGTGTGTTAGTGAGGTAGGAGCTAGTATCTGAGAGTGGGACATGCTGTGTGTTACTGAGGGAGGGGCTGGTATCTGAGAGTGGGACAGGCTGTGTGTTAGTGAAGGAGCAGCTTGAATCTGATAGTGGGACATGCTGTGTGTTAGTGAGGGAGGAGCTGGTATCTGAGAGTGGGACAGACTGTGTGTTCGTGGAGGAGTAAATAGTATCTGAGAGTGGGACATGATGTGTGTTAGTGAGGGAGGAGGTGGGATCTGAGAGTGGGACAGGCTGTGTGTTAGTGAGGGAGGAGCTGGTATCTGAGAGTGGGACAGGCTGTGTTTTAGTGAGGGAGGAGCAGGTATCCGGGACTAGGACTGGCTGGGTGTTAGTCAGGGAGGAGCTGGTGTCTGAGAGTGGGACAGACTGTGTGTAGTCTGGGAGGAGCTGGTATCTGAGCGTTGGACAGGCTGTGTGTTAGTGAGGGAGGAGCTGGAATCTGTGAGTAGGAAAGGCTCTGTGTTAGTGAGGGAGGCGCTTGTAATTGAGAGAGGGACAGGCTGTGTGTGAGTGAGAGAGGAGCTGGGATCTGAGAGTAGGACAGTCTGTGTTTGAGTGAGGGAGGAGCTGGTATCTGAGAGTGGGACATGCTGAGTGTTAGAGAGGGAGGAACTGCTATCTGAGAGTGGGACATGCGAAGTGTTAGAGAGGGAGGAGTTCATATTTGAGAGAGGGACAGGCTGTCTGTGAGTGAGGGAGGAGCTGGTATCTGAGAGTAGGACAGACTGTGTTTTAGTGATGGAGGTGCTGGTATCTGAGAGAGGGACATGCTGTGTGTTACTGAGGGAGGAGCTGTTATCTGAGAGTGGGACAGACTGTGTGTTCGTGAAGGAGGAGATAGTATCTGAGTGTGGGACAGGCTGTGTGTTAGTGAGGGAGGAGCTGGTATCTGAGAGCGGGACAGGCTGTGTTTTAGTGAGGGAGGAGCAGGTATCCGGGACTAGGACTGGCTGGGTGTTAGTGAGGGAGGAGCTGGTGTCTGAGAGTGGGACCGGCTGTGTGTTGGTGAGGGAGAATCTGGTATCTGAGCGAGGGACAGGCTGTGTGTTAGTGAGGGAGGAGCTTGTAAGTGAGAGAGGGACAGGCTGTGTGTGAGTGAGGGAGGAGCTGCTATCTGAGAGTAGGACAGGCTGTGTGTTAGTGAGGGAGGAGGTGGTATTTGAGAGTGGGACAGACTCAGTGTTTGTGAGGGAGGAGCTGGTATCTGCGAGTGGGACTGGCTGGGTGTTTGTGAGGAAGTAGCTGGTATCTGAGATGGGTACAGACTGTGTGTTAGTGAGGGAGGAGGTGGGATCTGAGAGTGGGACAGGCTGTGTGTTAGTGAGGGAGGAGCTGGTATCTGAGAGCGGGACAGGCTGTGTTTTTGTGAGGGAGGAGCAGGTAACCGGGACTAGGACAGGCTGGGTGTTAGTCAGGGAGGAGCTGGTGTCTGAGAGTGGGACAGACTGTGTGTAGTCTGGGAGGAGGTGGTATCTGAGCTTGGGACAGGCTGTGTTAGTGAGGGAGAAGCTGGTATCTGAGAGTGTGACTGGCTGTGTGTGAGTGAGGGAGGAGCTGGTATCTGAGAGTAGGAAAGGCTCTGTGTTAGTGAGGGAGGCGCTTGTAAGTAAGAGAGGGGCAGGCTGTGTGTGAGTGAGGGAGGAGCTATTATCTGCGAGTGGGACTGGCTGGGTGTTTGTAAGGAAGTAGCTGTTATCTGAGATTGGTACAGACTGTGTCTTAGTGATGGAGGAGCTGGTATCTGAGATTGGTACAGACTGTGTGTTAGTGAGGGAGGAGCTCATATCTGAGAGTGAGACAGGCTGTGTGTTAGTGAGGGAGGAGCTGGTATCTGAGAGTGGGACAGGCTGCGTGTTAGTGAGGGAGAAGCTGGAATCTGAGTGTGGGACAGGCTCTGTGTTAGTGAGGGAGGAGCTGGTATCTGAGAGAGGGACAGGCTGTGCTATAGTGAAGGAGGAGCAGGTATCTGAGAGTGACAAAGGCGGTGTAAGAGTCAAGGAAGAGCTGTAATCTGAGAGTGAGACAGGCTGCATGTTAGTGAGGGAGGAGCAGGTATCTGAGGGTGCATCAGGCTATGTGTTAGAGAGGGAGGAAAGCTGGTATCTGAGAGTGGGACAGGCTGTGTGTTAGTCAGGGAGGAGCTGGTAACTGAGAGTGGGACAGGCTGTGTTTTTGTGATGGTGGAGCTGGAATCTGAGAGTGGGATCGGCTGTGTGTTAGTGTGGGAGATGCTGTTATCTGAGAGCCGTACAGGCTGTGTGTTATTGAGGGAGGAGCTGGTATCTGAGAGTGAGACAGGCTGTGTGTTAGTGAGGGAGGAGCTGCTATCTGAGAGTGAGACAGGCTGTGTGTCAGTGGGGGAGGGGCTTGTATCTGACTTTGGGAAAGGTTTTGTGTTAATGAGGGAGGAGCTGGTATCTGAGAATGGGACAGGCTGTGTTATAGTGAAGGAGGAGCTGGTATCTGAGAGTGGGACATGCTGTGTGTTAGTGAGGGAGGAGCTGGTATTTGAGATTTGGACAGGCTGTGTGTTACTGAGGGAGGAGCTGGTATCTGAGAGTTGGACAGGCTGTGTGTTAGTGAGGGAGGTGCTGGTATCTGAGAGTGCGACAGGTTGTGATAGTGAGGAAGGAGGTGGTATCTGGGATTGGGACATGCTGTGTGTTACTGAGGGAGGAGCTGGTATCTGAGATTGGGACAGACTGTGTGTTAGTGTGGGAGGAGCTGGTATCTGAGAGTGGGACATGCTGTGTGTTAGTGAGGGAGAAGCTGGTATCTGAGAGTGGGACAGGCTGTGTGTTAGTGATGTAGGAGCTAGTATCTGAGAGTGGGACATGCTTAGTGTTAGTGAGGGAGGAGCTGGAATCTGAGAGCGGGACAGGCTATGTGTTAGTGAAGGAGCAGCTAGAATCTGAGAGTGGGACATGCTGTGTGTGAGTGAGGGTGGAGCTGGTATCTGAGAGTGGGACATGCTGTGTGTTAGGGAGTATCTGAGAGTGGGACAGGCTGTGTGTTAGTGAGGTAGGAGCTAGTATCTGAGAGTGGGACATGCTGTGTGTTACTGAGGGAGGAGCTGGTATCTGAGATTGGGACAGACTGTGTGTTAGTGTGGGAGGAGCTGGTATCTGAGAGTGGGACATGCTGTGTGTTAGTGAGGGAGAAGCTGGTATCTGAGAGTGGGACAGGCTGTGTGTTAGTGAGGTAGGAGCTGGTATCTGAGTGTGGGACAGGCTGAGTGTCAGTGAGGGAGGAGCTGGAATCTGAGTGTGTGACTGGCTGTGTGTGAGTAAGTGAGGAACTGGTATCTGAGAGTAGGAAAGGCTCTGTGTTAGTGAGGGAGGAGCTTGTAAGTGAGAGAGGGACAGGCTGTGTGTGAGTGAGGGATATGCTGGTATCTGAGAGTAGGACAGGCTGTGTGTGAGTGAGGGAGGAGCTGGTATCTGAGTGTGGGACAGGCTGTGTGTTAGTGAGGGAGGAGGTGGTATTTGAGAGTGGGACAGACTCTGTGTTAGTGAGGGAAGAGCTGGTATCTGAGAGTGGGACTGGCTGGGTTTTTGTGAGGAAGTAGCTGGTATCTGAGATTGGTACAGACTGTGTGTTAGTGAGGGAGGAGCTGGTATCTGAGATTGGTACAGACTGTGTGTTAGTGAGGGAGGAGCTCATATCTGAGAGTGAGACAGGCTGTGCTATAGTGAAGGAGGAGCGGGTATAAGAGAGTGACAAAGGCTGTTTTATAGTATAGGAGGAGCTGTAATCTGAGACTGAGACAGGCTGCGTGTTAGTGAGGGAGGAGCAGGTATCTGAGAGTGCATCAGGCTGTGTGTTAGTGAGGGAGGAAAGCAGGTATCTGAGAGTGGGACAGGCTGTGTGTTAGTGACGGAGGAGCTGGTATCTGAGAGTGGGACAGGCTGTGTTTTTGTGATGGTGGAGCTGGAATCTGAGAGTGGGAGCAGCTGTGTGTTAGTGTGGGAGATGCTGTTATCTGAGAACCGTACAGGCTGTGTGTTAGTGAGGCAGGAGCTGGTGTCTGAGATTGGGACAGGCTGTGTGTTAGTGAGTGAGGAGCTGGTATCTGAGAGTGGGACATGCTGTGTGTTAGTGAGGGAGGAGCTGGTATCTGACAGTGGGCCAGGCTGCGTGTTAACGGGGGAGGAGCTGGTATCTGAGACTGGGTCAGGCTGTGTGTTAGTGGGGGAGGGGCTTGTATCTGACTTTGGGAAAGGCATTGTGTTAATGAGGGAGGAGCTGGTATCTGAGAATGGGACAAGCTGTGTTATCGTGAAGGAGGAGCTGGTATCTGAGATTGAAAAAGCCAGTGTATTAGTGAGAGAGGAGCTGGTATCTGAGAGTGGGACATGCTGTGTGTTAGTGAGGGAGGAGCTGATATCTGAGTGTGAGACAGGCTGTGTGTTAGAGAGGGAGGAGCCGGTGTCTGGGAGTGCGACAGGCTCTGTGTTAGTGAGGGTGGAGCTTGTATTTGAAAGAGAGCCAGACTGAGTGTTAGTGAGGGAGGTGCAGGTATCAGAGAGGGACATTGTGTGCTTTCGTGAAGGAGGAGCTGGTATCTGAGAGTGAGACAGGCTGTGTGTTAGTGAGGGAGCAGCAGGTATCTGAGTGGAACAGGCTGTGTGTTAGTGAGGGAGGAGAGCTGGTATCTGAGAGTGGGACAGGCTGTGTGTTAGTGAGTGAGGAGCTGGTATCTGAAAGAGGAACAGGCTGTGTCTTAGTCAGGGAGGAGCTGGTATCTGAGAGTGGGACAGGCTCAGTGTTAGTGAGGGAGGAGCTGGTATCTGAGAGTGGGACAGGCTGTGAGTTAGTGAGGGAGGAGCTGGTATCTGAGAGTGGGACAGGCTGTGTGTTACTGAGGGAGAAGCTGATATCTGAGTGTGGGACAGGCTGTGTGTTAGTGAGGGAGGAGCTGGTATCTGAAAGAGGAACAGGCTGTGCGTTAGTGAGGAGATGGTATCTGAGAGTGGGACAGACTGTGTTAGTGAAGGAGGAGCTGGTATCTGAGAGTGACAAAGGCTGTGTTATAGTAAAGGCGGAGCTGCAATCTGTGAGTGAGACAGGCTGTGTGTTAGTGAGGGAGGAGCAGGTATCTGAGAGTGCATCAGGCTGTGTGTTAGTGAGGGAGGAGCTGGTATCTGAGAATGGGACAGGCTGTGTTATAGTGAAGGAGGAGCTGGTATCTGAGCGTGGGACAGGCTGTGTGTTAGTGAGCGAGAAGCTGGTATCTGTGAGTGGGACAGGCTGTGTGTTAGTGAGGGAGGAGCTGGTATCTGAGAGTGGGACAGGCTGAGTGTTAGTGATGTAGGAGCTAGTATCTGAGAGTGGGACATGCTGAGTGTTAGTGAGGGAGGAGCTGGTACCGGAGAGCGGGACAGGCTATGTGTTAGTGAAGGAGCAGCTAGAATCTGAGAGTGGGACATGCTGTGTGTTAGTGAGGGAGGAGCTGGTATCTGAGAGTGGGACATGCTGTGTGTTAGTGAGGGAGGAGCTCGTATTTGAGAGAGGGACAGGCTGTCTGTGTGTGAGGGAGGAGCTGGTATCTGACAGTAGGACAGACTGTGTTTTAGTGATGGAGGTGCTGGTATCTGAGAGAGGGATAGGCTGTGTGTTAGTGAGGGAGGAGCTGGTATCTGAGAGTGGGACAGGCTGTGTGTTACTGAGGGAGGAGCTGGTATCTGAGAGTGGGACAGGCTGTGTGTTAGTGAGGTAGGAGCTGGTATCTGAGAGTGAGACAGGCTGTGATGGTGAGGAAGGAGCTGGTATCAGGGATTGGGCCAGGCTGTGTGCTAGTGAAGGAGGAGATGTTATCTGTGAATGGGACAGGCTGTGTGTTAGCGAGGGACGAGATGGTATCTGAGAGTGGGACAGGCTGGGTGTTAGTGAGGGAGGAGCTGGTATCTGAGAGTGGGACAGGCTGTGTGTTAGTGAGGGAGGAGCTGGTATCTGAGAGTGGGACAGGCTGTGTGTTAGTGAGGTAGGAGCTAGTATCTGAGAGTGGGACATGCTGTGTGTTACTGAGGGAGGAGCTGGTATCTGAGAGTGGGACATGCTGTGTGTTAGTGAGGGAGGAGCTCGTATTTGAGAGAGGGACAGGCTGTCTGTGTGTGAGGGAGGAGCTGGTATCTGACAGTAGGACAGACTGTGTTTTAGTGATGGAGGTGCTGGTATCTGAGAGAGGGACAGGCTGTGTGTTAGTGAGGGAGGAGCTGGTATCTGAGAGTGAGACAGGCTGTGATGGTGAGGAAGGAGCTGGTATCAGGGATTGGGCCAGGCTGTGTGTTAGTGAAGGAGGAGATGTTATCTGTGAATGGGACAGGCTGTGTGTTAGCGAGGGACGAGATGGTATCTGAGAGTGGGACAGGCTGGGTGTTAGTGAGGGAGGAGCTGGTATCTGAGAGTGGGACAGGCTGTGTGTTAGTGAGGGAGGAGCTGGTATCTGAGAGTGGGACAGGCTGTGTGTTAGTGAGGTAGGAGCTAGTATCTGAGAGTGGGACATGCTGTGTGTTAGTGAGGGAGGAGCTGGTATCTGAGAGTGGGACAGGCTGTGTGTTCGTGAAGGAGGAGATAGTATCTGAGAGTGGGACATGATGTGTGTTAGTGAGGGAGGAGGTTGGATCTGAGACTGGGACAGGCTGTGTGTTAGTGAGGGAGGAGCTGGTATCTGAGAGCGGGACAGGCTGTGTTTTAGTGAGGGAGGAGCAGGTATCCGGGACTAGGACTGGCTGGGTGTTAGTCAGGGAGGAGCTGGTGTCTGAAAGTGGGACAGACTGTGTGTTGTCTGGGAGGAGCTGGTATCTGAGAGTGGGACAGCCTTTGTGTGAGTGAGGGAGGACTGGTATCTGAGTGTGGGACAGGCTGTGTGGTAGTGAGGGAGGAGGTAGTATTTGAGAGTGGGATAGACTCTGTGTTAGTGAGGGAGGAGCTGGTATCTGAGTGAGACAGGCTATGTGTTAGTGAGGGAGGAGCTCGTACATGAGTGAGGGACAGGCTGTGTGTGAGCGAGGGAGGAGCTGGTATCTGAGTGTGGGACAGGCTGTGTGTTAGTGAGGGAGGATTTGGTATTTGAGAGTGGGACAGACTCAGTGTTAGTGAGGGAGGAGCTGGTTTCTGAGATTGAGACTGGCTGAATGTTACTGAGGGAGGAGCAGGTATCTGCGAGTGGGACTGGCTGGGTGTTTGTGAGGAAGTAGCTGGTATCTGAGATTGGTACAGACTGTGTGTTAGTGAGGGAGGAGCTCTTATCTGAGAGTGAGACAGGCTGTGTGTTAGTCAGGGAGGAGCTGGTATCTGAGAGTGGGACAGGCTGTGTGATAGTGAGGGAGGAGCTGGTATCTGAGAGTGGGACAGGCTGTGTGTTAGTGAGGGAGGAGCTGGTATCTGAGAGAGGGACAGGCTGTGCTATAGTGAAGGAGGAGCTGGTATCTGAGAGTGACAAAGGCGGTTTTATAGTAAAGGAAGAGCTGCAATCTGAGAGTGGGACAGGCTGTGTGTTAGTGAGGGAGGAGCAGGTATCTGAGAGGGCATCAGGCTGTGTGTTAGAGAGGGAGGAGCTGGTATCTGAGAGTGAGACAGGCTGTGTGTTAGTGAGTGAGGAGCTGGTATCTGAGAGTGTGCCAGGCTGTGTGTTAATGGAGGAGGAGCTGGTATCTGAGAGCGGGACAGGCTGTGTGTTGGTGAGGGAAGAGCTGGTATCTGAGAGTGGGACAGGCTGTGTGTTAGTGAGGGAGGAGCTGGTATCTGAGAGTTGGAGAAGCTGTGCATTAGTGAGGGAAGAGCTGGTATCTGAGAGTGGGACAGGCTGTGTGTTAGTGAGGGAGGATTTGGTATTTGAGAGTGGGACAGACTCAGTGTTAGTGAGGGAGGAGCTGGTTTCTGAGATTGAGACTGGCTGAATGTTACTGAGGGAGGAGCTGGTATCTGCGAGTGGGACTGGCTGGGTGTTTGTCAGGAAGTAGCTGGTATCTGAGATTGGCACAGACTGTGTGTTAGTGATGGAGGAGCTGGTATCTGAGATTGGTACAGACTGTGTGTTAGTGAGGGAGGAGCTGGTATCTGAGAGTGGGACAGGCTGCGTGTTAGTGAGGGAAGAGCTGGTATCTGAGAGTGGGAGAGGATGTGCATTATTGAGGGATGAGCTGGTATCTGAGAGTGGGACATGCTGTGTGTTAGTGAGGGAGGAGCTGGTATTTGAGAGTAGGACAGGCTGTGTGCTAGTGAGAGAGGAGCTGGTATCTGAGAGTGGGACATGCTGAGTGTTAGTGAGGGAGGAGCTGGTACCTGAGAGCGGGACAGGCTATGTGTTAGTGAAGGAGCAGCTAGAATCTGAGAGTGGGACATGCTGTGTGTTAGTGAGGGAGGAGCTGGTATCTGAGAGTGGGACATGCTGTGTGTTAGTGAGGGAGGAGCTCGTATTTGAGAGAGGGACAGGTTGTCTGTGTGTGAGGGAGGAGCTGGTATCTGATAGTAGGACAGACTGTGTTTTAGTGATGGAGGTGCTGGTATCTGAGAGAGGGACAGGCTGTGTGTTAGTGAGGGAGGAGCTGGTATCTGAGAGTGGGACAGGCTGTGTGTTACTGAGGGAGGAGCTGGTATCTGAGAGTGGGACAGGCTGTGTGTTAGTGAGGTAGGAGCTGGTATCTGAGAGTGAGACAGTCTGTGATGGTGAGGAAGGAGCTGGTATCAGGGATTGGGCCAGGCTGTGTGTTAGTGAAGGAGGAGATGTTATCTGTGAATGGGACAGGCTGTGTGTTAGCGAGGGACGAGATGGTATCTGAGAGTGGGACAGGCTGGGTGTTAGTGAGGGAGGAGCTGGTATCTGAGAGTTGGACAGGCTGTGTGTTAGTGAGGGAGGAGCTGGTATCTGAGAGTGGGACAGGCTGTGTGTTAGTGAGGGAGGAACTGGTATCTGAGAGTTGGACAGGCTGTGTGTTAGTGAGGGAGGAGCTAGTATCTGAGAGTGGGGCATGCTGTGTGTTACTGAGGGAGGAGCTGGTATCTGAGAGTGGGACAGGCTGTGTGTTCGTGAAGGAGGAGATAGTATCTGAGAGTGAGACAGGCTGTGTGTTAGTGAGTGAGGAGCTGGTATCTGAGAGTGGGCCAGGCTGTGTGTTAATGGGGGAGGAGCTGGTATCTGAGAGCGGGACAGGCTGTTTTGTTATTGAGGGAGCAGCTGGTATCTGAGAGTGGGACAGGCTGTGTGTTAGTGAGGGAGGAGCTGGTATCTGAGAGTGGGACAGGCTGTGTGTTAGTGAGGGAGGAGCTGGTATTTGAGAGTAGGCCAGGCTGTGTGTTAGTGAGGGAGGAGCTGGTATCTGAGAGTGGGACATGCTGAGTGTTAGTGAGGGAGGAGCTGGTACCTGAGAGCGGGACAGGCTGTGTGTTAGTGAGGGAGGAGCTGGTATCTGAGAGTGGGACAGGCTGTGTGTTAGTGAAGGAGCAGCTAGAATCTGAGAGTGGGACATGCTGTGTGTTAGTGAGGGAGGAGCTGGTATCTGAGAGTGGGACAGGCTGTGTGTTAGTGAGGGAGGAGCTGGTATCTGAGAGTGGGACAGGCTGTGTGTTCGTGAAGGAGGAGATAGTATCTGAGAGTGGGACAGGCTGTGTGTTAGTGAGGGAGGAGCTGGTATCTGAGAGTGGGACAGGCTGTGTGTTCGTGAAGGAGGAGATAGTATCTGAGAGTGGGACAGGCTGTGTGTTAGTGAGGGAGGAGCTGGTATCTGAGAGCGGGACAGGCTGTGTTTTAGTGAGGGAGGAGCAGGTATCTGAGAGTGGGACAGGCTGTGTGTTAGTGAGGTAGGAGCTGGTATCTGAGAGTGGGACAGGCTGTGTGGTAGTGAGGGAGGAGGTAGTATTTGAGAGAGGGATAGACTCTGTTAGTGAGGGAGGAGCTGGTATCTGAGAGTGAGACAGGCTATGTGTTAGTGAGGGAGGAGCTCGTATATGAGTGAGGGACAGGCTGTGTGTGAGCGAGGGAGGAGCTGGTATCTGAGTGTGGGACAGGCTGTGTGTTAGTGAGGGAGGATTTGGTATTTGAGAGTGGGACAGACTCAGTGTTAGTGAGGGAGGAGCTGGTTTCTGAGATTGAGACTGGCTGAATGTTACTGAGGGAGGAGCTGGTATCTGCGAGTGGGACTGGCTGGGTGTTTGTGAGGAAGTAGCTGGTATCTGAGATTGGTACAGACTGTGCTATAGTGAAGGAGGAGCTGGTATCTGAGAGTGACAAAGGCGGTTTTATAGTAAAGGAAGAGCTGCAATCTGAGAGTGAGACAGGCTGTGTGTTAGTGAGGGAGGAGCTGGTATCTGAGAGTGAGACAGGCTGTATGTTAGTGAGTGAGGAGCTGGTATCTGAGAGTGGGCCAGGCTGTGTGTTAATGGGGGAGGAGCTGGTATCTGAGTGTGGGACAGGCTGTGTGTTAGTGAGGGAGGATTTGGTATCTGAGAGTGGGACAGGCTGTGTGTTAGTGAGGGAGGAGCTGGTATCTGAGAGTGGGACAGTCTGTGCTATCGTGAAGGAGGAGCTGGTATCTGAGAGTGACAAAGGCGGTTTTATAGTAAAGGAAGAGCTGCAATCTGAGAGTGAGACAGGCTGTATGTTAGTGAGGGAGGAGCAGGTATCTGAGAGTGGGACAGACTGTGTGTTAGTGAGGGAGGAGCTGGTATCTGAGAGTGAGACAGGCTGTATGTTAGTGAGTGAGGAGCTGGTATCTGAGAGTGGGCCAGGCTGTGTGTTAATGGGGGAGGAGCTGGTATCTGAGAGTGGGACAGGCTGTGTGATAGTGAGGGAGGAGCTGGTATCTGAGAGTGAGACAGGCTGTGTGTTAGTGAGTGAGGAGCTGGTATCTGAGAGTGGGCCAGGCTGTGTGTTAATGGGGGAGGAGCTGGTATCTGAGAGCGGGACAGGCTGTGTGTTAGTGAGGGAGGAGCTGGTATCTGAGAGTGAGACAGACTGTGTGTTAGTGAGGGAGGAGCTGGTATCTGAGAGTGGGACAGGCTGTGTGTTAGTGAGGGAGGAGCTGGTATCTGAGAGTGGGACAGGCTGTGTCTTAGTGAGGGAGGAGCTGGTATCTGAGAGTGAGACAGGCTGTGTGTTAGTGAGTGAGGAGCTGGTATCTGAGAGTGGGACAGGCTGTGTGTTACTGAGGGAGGAGCTGGTATCTGAGATTGAGACTGGCTGAATGTTACTGAGGGAGGAGCTGGTATCTGCGAGTGGGACTGGCTGGGTGTTTGTCAGGAAGTAGCTGGTATCTGAGATTGGCACAGACTGTGTGTTAGTGATGGAGGAGCTGGTATCTGAGATTGGTACAGACTGTGTGTTAGTGAGGGAGGAGCTGGTATCTGAGAGTGGGACAGGCTGCGTGTTAGTGAGGGAAGAGCTGGTATCTGAGAGTGGGAGAGGATGTGCATTATTGAGGGATGAACTGGTATCTGAGAGTGGGACATGCTGTGTGTTAGTGAGGGAGGAGCTGGTATTTGAGAGTAGGACAGGCTGTGTGCTAGTGAGAGAGGAGCTGGTATCTGAGAGTGGGACATGCTGAGTGTTAGTGAGGGAGGAGCTGGTACCTGAGAGCGGGACAGGCTATGTGTTAGTGAAGGAGCAGCTAGAATCTGAGAGTGGGACATGCTGTGTGTTAGTGAGGGAGGAGCTGGTATCTGAGAGTGGGACATGCTGTGTGTTAGTGAGGGAGGAGCTCGTATTTGAGAGAGGGACAGGTTGTCTGTGTGTGAGGGAGGAGCTGGTATCTGATAGTAGGACAGACTGTGTTTTAGTGATGGAGGTGCTGGTATCTGAGAGAGGGACAGGCTGTGTGTTAGTGAGGGAGGAGCTGGTATCTGAGAGTGGGACAGGCTGTGTGTTACTGAGGGAGGAGCTGGTATCTGAGAGTGGGACAGGCTGTGTGTTAGTGAGGTAGGAGCTGGTATCTGAGAGTGAGACAGTCTGTGATGGTGAGGAAGGAGCTGGTATCAGGGATTGGGCCAGGCTGTGTGTTAGTGAAGGAGGAGATGTTATCTGTGAATGGGACAGGCTGTGTGTTAGCGAGGGACGAGATGGTATCTGAGAGTGGGACAGGCTGGGTGTTAGTGAGGGAGGAGCTGGTATCTGAGAGTTGGACAGGCTGTGTGTTAGTGAGGGAGGAGCTGGTATCTGAGAGTGGGACAGGCTGTGTGTTAGTGAGGGAGGAACTGGTATCTGAGAGTTGGACAGGCTGTGTGTTAGTGAGGGAGGAGCTAGTATCTGAGAGTGGGACATGCTGTGTGTTACTGAGGGAGGAGCTGGTATCTGAGAGTGGGACAGGCTGTGTGTTCGTGAAGGAGGAGATAGTATCTGAGAGTGAGACAGGCTGTGTGTTAGTGAGTGAGGAGCTGGTATCTGAGAGTGGGCCAGGCTGTGTGTTAATGGGGGAGGAGCTGGTATCTGAGAGCGGGACAGGCTGTTTTGTTATTGAGGGAGCAGCTGGTATCTGAGAGTGGGACAGGCTGTGTGTTAGTGAGGGAGGAGCTGGTATCTGAGAGTAGGACAGGCTGTGTGTTAGTGAGGGAGGAGCTGGTATCTGAGAGTGGGACATGCTGAGTGTAAGTGAGGGAGGAGCTGGTACCTGAGAGCGGGACAGGCTGTGTGTTAGTGAGGGAGGAGCTGGTATCTGAGAGTGGGACAGGCTGTGTGTTAGTGAAGGAGCAGCTAGAATCTGAGAGTGGGACATGCTGTGTGTTAGTGAGGGAGGAGCTGGTATCTGAGAGTGGGACAGGCTGTGTGTTAGTGAGGGAGGAGCTGGTATCTGAGAGTGGGACAGGCTGTGTGTTCGTGAAGGAGGAGATAGTATCTGAGAGTGGGACAGGCTGTGTGTTAGTGAGGGAGGAGCTGGTATCTGAGAGTGGGACAAGCTGTGTGTTCGTGAAGGAGGAGATAGTATCTGAGAGTGGGACAGGCTGTGTGTTAGTGAGGGAGGAGCTGGTATCTGAGAGCGGGACAGGCTGTGTTTTAGTGAGGGAGGAGCAGGTATCTGAGAGTGGGACAGGCTGTGTGTTAGTGAGGTAGGAGCTGGTATCTGAGAGTGGGACAGGCTGTGTGGTAGTGAGGGAGGAGGTAGTATTTGAGAGAGGGATAGACTCTGTTAATGAGGGAGGAGCTGGTATCTGAGAGTGAGACAGGCTATGTGTTAGTGAGGGAGGAGCTCGTATATGAGTGAGGGACAGGCTGTGTGTGAGCAAGGGAGGAGCTGGTATCTGAGTGTGGGACAGGCTGTGTGTTAGTGAGGGAGGATTTGGTATTTGAGAGTGGGACAGACTCAGTTTTAGTGAGGGAGGAGCTGGTTTCTGAGATTGAGACTGGCTGAATGTTACTGAGGGAGGAGCTGGTATCTGAGAGTGGGACAGGCTGTGTGTTAGTGAGGGAGGAGCTGGTATCTGAGATTGGTACAGACTGTGTGTTAGTGATGGAGGAGCTGGTATCTGAGATTGGTACAGACTGTGTGTTAGTGAGGGAGGAGCTGGTATCTGAGAGTGGGACAGGCTGTGTGACAGTGAGGGAGGAGCTGGTATCTGAGAGTGGGACAGGCTGTGTGTTAGTGAGGGAGGAGCTGGTATCTGAGAGTGGGACAGTCTGTGCTATAGTGAAGGAGGAGCTGGTATCTGAGAGTGACAAAGGCGGTTTTATAGTAAAGGAAGAGCTGCAATCTGAGAGTGAGACAGGCTGTATGTTAGTGAGGGAGGAGCAGGTATCTGAGAGTGCATCAGGCTGTGTGTTAGAGAGGGAGGAGCTGGTATCTGAGAGTGAGACAGGCTGTGTGTTAGTGAGTGAGGAGCTGGTATCTGAGAGTGGGCCAGGCTGTGTGTTAATGGGGGAGGAGCTGGTATCTGAGAGCGGGACAGGCTGTGTGTTAGTGAGGGAGGAGCTGGTATCTGAGAGTGGGACAGGCTGTGTCTTAGTGAGGGAGGAGCTGGTATCTGAGAGCGGGACAGGCTGTGTTTTAGTGAGGGAGGAGCAGGTATCTGAGAGTGGGACAGGCTGTGTGTTAGTGAGGTAGGAGCTGGTATCTGAGAGTGGGACAGGCTGTGTGGTAGTGAGGGAGGAGGTAGTATTTGAGAGAGGGATAGACTCTGTTAGTGAGGGAGGAGCTGGTATCTGAGAGTGAGACAGGCTATGTGTTAGTGAGGGAGGAGCTCGTATATGAGTGAGGGACAGGCTGTGTGTGAGCGAGGGAGGAGCTGGTATCTGAGTGTGGGACAGGCTGTGTGTTAGTGAGGGAGGATTTGGTATTTGAGAGTGGGACAGACTCAGTGTTAGTGAGGGAGGAGCTGGTTTCTGAGATTGAGACTGGCTGAATGTTACTGAGGGAGGAGCTGGTATCTGCGAGTGGGACTGGCTGGGTGTTTGTGAGGAAGTAGCTGGTATCTGAGATTGGTACAGACTGTGTGTTAGTGATGGAGGAGCTGGTATCTGAGATTGGTACAGACTGTGTGTTAGTGAGGGAGGAGCTGGTATCTGAGAGTGGGACAGGCTGTGTGACAGTGAGGGAGGAGCTGGTATCTGAGAGTGGGACAGGCTGTGTGTTAGTGAGGGAGGAGCTGGTATCTGAGAGTGGGACAGTCTGTGCTATAGTGAAGGAGGAGCTGGTATCTGAGAGTGACAAAGGCGGTTTTATAGTAAAGGAAGAGCTGCAATCTGAGAGTGAGACAGGCTGTATGTTAGTGAGGGAGGAGCAGGTATCTGAGAGTGCATCAGGCTGTGTGTTAGAGAGGGAGGAGCTGGTATCTGAGAGTGAGACAGGCTGTGTGTTAGTGAGTGAGGAGCTGGTATCTGAGAGTGGGCCAGGCTGTGTGTTAATGGGGGAGGAGCTGGTATCTGAGAGCGGGACAGGCTGTGTGTTAGTGAGGGAGGAGCTGGTATCTGAGAGTGGGACAGGCTGTGTCTTAGTGAGGGAGGAGCTGGTATCTGAGAGTGAGACAGACTGTGTGTTAGTGAGGGAGGAGCTGGTATCTGAGAGTGGGACAGGCTGTGTGTTAGTGAGGGAGGAGCTGGTATCTGAGAGTGGGACAGGCTGTGTCTTAGTGAGGGAGGAGCTGGTATCTGAGAGTGAGACAGGCTGTGTGTTAGTGAGTGAGGAGCTGGTATCTGAGAGTGGGACAGGCTGTGTGTTACTGAGGGAGGAGCTGGTATCTGAGAGTGGGACAGGCTGTGTGTTAGTGAGGTAGGAGCTGGTATCTGAGAGTGAGACAGGCTGTGATGGTGAGGAAGGAGCTGGTATCAGGGATTGGGCCAGGCTGTGTGTAAGTGAAGGAGGAGATGTTATCTGTGAATGGGACAGGCTGTGTGTTAGCGAGGGACGAGATGGTATCTGAGAGTGGGACAGGCTGTTTGTTAGTGAGGGAGGAGCTGGTATCTGAGAGTGGGACAGGCTGTGTGTTAGTGAGGGAGGAGCTGGTATCTGAGAGTGGGACAGGCTGTGTGTTAGTGAGGTAGGAGCTAGTATCTGAGAGTGGGACATGCTGTGTGTTACTGAGGGAGGAGCTGGTATCTGAGAGTGGGACAGGCTGTGTGTTAGTGAAGGAGGAGATAGTATCTGAGAGTGGGACATGATGTGTGTTAGTGAGGGAGGAGGTGGGATCTGAGAGTGGGACAGGCTGTGTGTTAGTGAGGGAGGAGCTGGTATCTGAGAGCGGGACAGGCTGTGTTTTAGTGAGGGAGGAGCAGGTATCCGGGACTAGGACTGGCTGGGTGTTAGTCAGGGAGGAGCTGGTGTCTGAGAGAGGGACAGACTGTGTGTTGTCTGGGAGGAGCTGGTATCTGAGAGTGGGAGAGACGGTGTGTTAGTGTTGGAGAACTGGTATCTGAGAGTGGGACAGGCTGTGTGTTAGTGAGGTAGGAGCTTGTATCTGAGTGTGGAACAGGCTGAGTGTGAGTGAGGGAGGAGCTGGAATCTGAGAGTGTGACTGGCTGTGTGTGTGAGGGAGGAGCTGATATCTGAGAGTAGGAAAGGCTCTGTGTTAGTGAGGGAGGCGCTTGTAAGTGAGAGAGGGACAGGCTGTGTGTGAGTGAGGGAGGAGCTGGTATCTGAGAGTAGGACAGCCTTTGTGTGAGTGAGGGAGGACTGGTATCTGAGTGTGGGACAGGCTGTGTGGTAGTGAGGGAGGAGGTAGTATTTGAGAGAGGGATAGACTCTGTTAATGAGGGAGGAGCTGGTATCTGAGAGTGAGACAGGCTATGTGTTAGTGAGGGAGGAGCTCGTATATGAGTGAGGGACAGGCTGTGTGTGAGCGAGGGAGGAGCTGGTATCTGAGTGTGGGACAGGCTGTGTGTTAGTCAGGGAGGATTTGGTATTTGAGAGTGGGACAGACTCAGTGTTAGTGAGGGAGGAGCTGGTTTCTGAGATTGAGACTGGCTGAATGTTAATGAAGGAGGAGCTGGTATCTGCGAGTGGGACTGGCTGGGTGTTTGTGAGGAAGTAGCTGGTATCTGAGATTGGTACAGACTGTGTGTTAGTGATGGAGGAGCTGGTATCTGAGATTGGTACAGACTGTGTGTTAGTGAGGGAGGAGCTGGTATCTGAGAGTGGGACAGGCTGTGTGATAGTGAGGGAGGAGCTGGTATCTGAGAGTGGGACAGGCTGTGTGTTAGTGAGGGAGGAGCTGGTATCTGAGAGTGGGACAGGCTGTGCTATAGTGAAGGAGGAGCTGGTATCTGAGAGTGACAAAGGCGGTTTTATAGTAAAGGAAGAGCTGCAATCTGAGAGTGAGACAGGCTGTGTGTTAGTGAGGGAGGAGCAGGTATCTGAGAGTGCATCAGGCTGTGTGTTAGAGAGGGAGGAGCTGGTATCTGAGAGTGAGACAGGCTGTGTGTTAGTGAGTGAGGAGCTGGTATCTGAGAGTGGGCCAGGCTGTGTGTTAATGGGGGAGGAGCTGGTATCTGAGAGCGGGACAGGCTGTTTTGTTATTGAGGGAGCAGCTGGTATCTGAGAGTGGGACAGGCTGTGTGTTGGTGAGGGAGGAGCTGGTATCTGAGAGTGGGACAGGCTGTGTGTTAGTGAGGGAAGAGCTGGTATCTGAGAGTGGGACAGGCTGTGTGTTGGTGAGGGAAGAGCTGGTATCTGAGAGTGGGACAGGCTGTGTGTTAGTGAGGGAGGAGCTGGTATCTGAGAGTGGGACAGGCTGTGTGTTAGTGAGGTAGGAGCTGGTATCTGAGAGTGAGACAGGCTGTGATGGTGAGGAAGGAGCTGGTATCAGGGATTGGGCCAGGCTGTGTGTTAGTGAAGGAGGAGATGTTATCTGTGAATGGGACAGGCTGTGTGTTAGCGAGGGACGAGATGGTATCTGAGAGTGGGACAGGCTGGGTGTTAGTGAGGGAGGAGCTGGTATCTGAGAGTGGGACAGGCTGTGTGTTAGTGAGGGAGGAGCTGGTATCTGAGAGTGGGACAGGCTGTGTGTTAGTGAGGTAGGAGCTAGTATCTGAGAGTGGGACATGCTGTGTGTTACTGAGGGAGGAGGTGGGATCTGAGAGTGGGACAGGCTGTGTGTTAGTGAGGGAGGAGCTGGTATCTGAGAGCGGGACAGGCTGTGTTTTAGTGAGGGAGGAGCAGGTATCCGGGACTAGGACTGGCTGGGTGTTAGTCAGGGAGGAGCTGGTGTCTGAGAGTGGGACAGACGGTTTGTTAGTGTTGGAGAACTGGTATCTGAGAGTGGGACAGGCTGTGTGTTAGTGAGGTAGGAGCTGGTATCTGAGTGTGGAACAGGCTGAGTGTGAGTGAGGGAGGAGCTGGAATCTGGGAGTGTGACTGGCTGTGTGTGTGAGAGAGGAGCTGGTATCTGAGAGTAGGAAAGGCTCTGTGTTAGTGAGGGAGGCGCTTGTAAGTGAGAGAGGGACAGGCTGTGTGTGAGTGAGGGAGGAGCTGGTATCTGAGAGTAGGACAGCCTTTGTGTGAGTGAGGGAGGACTGGTATCTGAGTGTGGGACAGGCTGTGTGGTAGTGAGGGAGGAGGTAGTATTTGAGAGAGGGATAGACTCTGTTAGTGAGGGAGGAGCTGGTATCTGAGAGTGAGACAGGCTATGTGTTAGTGAGGGAGGAGCTCGTATATGAGTGAGGGACAGGCTGTGTGTGAGCGAGGGAGGAGCTGGTATCTGAGTGTGGGACAGGCTGTGTGTTAGTCAGGGAGGATTTGGTATTTGAGAGTGGGACAGACTCAGTGTTAGTGAGGGAGGAGCTGGTTTCTGAGATTGAGACTGGCTGAATGTTACTGAGGGAGGAGCTGGTATCTGCGAGTGGGACTGGCTAGGTGTTTGTGAGGAAGTAGCTGGTATCTGAGATTGGTACAGACTGTGTGTTAGTGATGGAGGAGCTGGTATCTGAGAGTGGGACAGGCTGTGTGTTAGTGAGGGAGGAGCTGGTATCTGAGAGTGGGACAGGCTGTGTGTTAGTGAGGGAGGAGCTGGTATCTGAGAGTGGGACAGGCTGTGCTATAGTGAAGGAGGAGCTGGTATCTGAGAGTGACAAAGGCGGTTTTATAGTAAAGGAAGAGCTGCAATCTGAGAGTGAGACAGGCTGTGTGTTAGTGAGGGAGGAGCAGGTATCTGAGAGTGAGACAGGCTGTGCGTTAGTGAGTGAGGAGCTGGTATCTGAGAGTGGGCCAGGCTGTGTGTTAATGGGGGAGGAGCTGGTATCTGAGAGCGGGACAGGCTGTTTTGTTATTGAGGGAGCAGCTGGTATCTGAGAGTGGGACAGGCTGTGTGTTAGTGAGGGAAGAGCTGGTATCTGAGAGTTGGAGAGGCTGTGCATTAGTGAGGGATGAGCTGGTATCTGAGAGTGGGACAGGCTGTGTGTTAGTGAGGGAAGAGCTGGTATCTGAGAGTGGGAGAGGCTGTCCAATATTGAGGGATGAGCTGGTATCTGAGAGTGGGACATGCTGTGTGTTAGTGAGGGAGGAGCTGGTATTTGAGAGTAGGACAGGCTGTGTGCTACTAAGAGAGGAGCTGGTATCTGAGAGTGGGACATGCTGTGTCTTAGTCAGGGAGGAGCTGCAATCTGAGAGTCAGACAGGCTGCGTGTTAGTGAGGGAGGAGCAGGTATCTGAGAGGGCATCAGGCTGTGTGTTAGAGAGGGAGGAGCTGGTATCTGAGAGTGAGACAGGCTGTGTGTTAGTGAGTGAGGAGCTGGTATCTGAGAGTGGGCCAGGCTGTGTGTTAATGGGGAAGGAGCTGGTATCTGAGAGCGGGACAGGCTGTTTTGTTATTGAGGGAGCAGCTGGTATCTGAGAGTGGGACAGGCTGTGTGTTAGTGAGGGAAGAGCTGGTATCTGAGAGTTGGAGAGGCTGTGCATTAGTGAGGGATGAGCTGGTATCTGAGAGTGGGAGAGGCTGTGCATTATTGAGGGATGAGCTGGTATCTGAGAGTGGGACATGCTGTGTGTTAGTGAGGGAGGAGCTGGTATTTGAGAGTAGGACAGGCTGTGTGCTAGTGAGAGAGGAGCTGGTATCTGAGAGCGGGACAGGCTGTGTTTTAGTGAGGGAGGAACTGGTATCTGAGAGTAGGAAAGGCTCTGTGTTAGTGAGGGAGGAGCTTGTTAGTGAGAGAGGGACAGGCTGTGTGTGATTGAGGGAGGAGCTGGTATCTGAGAGTAGGACAGGTTGTGTGTTAGTGAGGGAGGAGCTGGTATCTTCGAGTGGGACTGGCTGGGTTTTTGTGAGGAAGCAGCTGGTATCTGAGATTGGTACAGACTGTGTGTTAGTGAGGGAGGAGCTGGTATCTGAGATTGGTACAGACTGTGTGTTAGTGAGGGAGGAGCTCATATCTGAGAGTGAGACAGGCTGTGTGTTAGTGAGGGAGGAGATGGTATCTGAGAATGGGACAGGCTGTGTGTTAGTTAGGGAGGAGCTGGTATCTGAGAGTGGGACAGGCTGTGTGTTAGTGAGTGAGGAGCTGGTATCTGAGAGTGGGCCAGGCTGTGTGTTAATGGGGGAGGAGCTGGTATCTGAGAGCGGGACAGGCTGTTTTGTTATTGAGGGAGCAGCTGGTATCTGAGAGTGGGACAGGCTGTGCATTAGTGAGGGATGAGCTGGTATCTGAGAGTGGGAGAGGCTGTGCATTATTGAGGGATGAGCTGGTATCTGAGAGTGGGACATGCTGTGTGTTAGTGAGGGAGGAGCTGGTATTTGAGAGTAGGACAACTGTGTGCTAGTGAGAGAGGAGCTGGTATCTGAGAGTGGGACATGCTGTGTCTTAGTCAGGGAGGAGCTGGTATCTGAGAGTGGGACAGGCTGTGTGTGAGTAAGGGAGGAACTGGTATCTGAGAGTAGGAAAGGCTCTGTGTTAGTGAGGAAGGAGCTTGTTAGTGAGAGAGGGACAGGCTGTGTGTGATTGAGGGAGGAGCTGGTATCTGAGAGTAGGACAGGTTGTGTGTTAGTGAGGGAGGAGCTGGTATCTTCGAGTGGGACTGGCTGGGTTTTTGTGAGGAAGCAGCTGGTATCTGAGATTGGTACAGACTGTGTGTTAGTGAGGGAGGAGCTGGTATCTGAGATTGGTACAGACTGTGTGTTAGTGAGGGAGGAGCTCATATCTGAGAGTGAGACAGGCTGTGTGTTAGTGAGGGAGGAGATGGTATCTGAGAATGGGACAGGCTGTGTGTTAGTTAGGGAGGAGCTGGTATTTGAGAGTGGGACAGGCTGTGTGTTAGTGAGGGAGGAGCTGTTATCTGAGAGTGGGACAGGCTGTGTGTTAGTGAGGGAGGAGCTGGTATCTGAGAGTGGGACAGGCTGTGTGTTAGTTAGGGAGGAGCTGGTATCTGAGAGTGGGACAGGCTGTGTATAAGTGAGGGAGGAGCTGGTATCTGAGAGTGCGACAGGCTGTGTGTTAGTGAGGGAGGAGATGTTATCTGAGAGTGGGACAGGCTGTGTGTTAGTTAGGGAGGAGCTGGTATCTGAGAGTGGGACAGGCTGTGTGTTAGAGAGGGAGGAGCTGGTATCTGAGAGTGGGACAGGCTGTGTGTAAGTGAGGGAGGAGCTGGTATCTGAGAGTGGGACAGGCTGTGTGTGAGTAAGGGAGGAACTGGTATCTGAGAGTAGGAAAGGCTCTGTGTTAGTGAGGGAGGAGCTTGTTAGTGAGAGAGGGACAGGCTGTGTGTGATTGAGGGAGGAGCTGGTATCTGAGAGTAGGACAGGTTGTGTGTTAGTGAGGGAGGAGGTGGTATTTGAGAGTGGGACAGACTCTGTGTTAGTGAGGGAGGAGCTGGTATCTTCGAGTGGGACTGGCTGGGTTTTTGTGAGGAAGCAGCTGGTATCTGAGATTGGTACAGACTGTGTGTTAGTGAGGGAGGAGCTGGTATCTGAGATTGGTACAGACTATGTGTTAGTGAGGGAGGAGCTCATATCTGAGAGTGAGACAGGCTGTGTGTTAGTGAGGGAGGAGCTGGTATCTGAGAGTGGGACAGGCTGTGAGTTAGTGAGGGAGGAGCTGCTATCTGAGAGTGGGACAGGCTGTGTGTTACTGAGGGAGGAGCTCATATCTGAGTGTGGGACAGGCTGTGTGTTAGTGAAGGAGGAGCTGGTAAATGTGAGTGAAACAGGCTGTGTGTTTGTGAGGGAGGAGCTGGTATCTGAGAGTGGGAGAGGCTGTGTTAGGGAGGGAGGTGCTGGGATCTAAGAGTGGGACAGGCTGTGTGTTAGTGAGGGAGGAGCTGGTATCTGAGAGTGGTACAGGCTGTGTTTTAGTGAGGGTGGAGCTGGTATCTGAGAGTGGGACAAGTTTTGTGTAAGTGAGGGAGGAGATGGTATCTGAGATTGGAACATGCTGTGTGTTATTGGGGGAGGAGCTGGTATCTGAGAGTGGTTTAGGCTGTGCTATAGTGAAGGAGGAGCTGGTATCTGAAAGAGGAACAGACTGTGTCTTAGTCTGGGAGGAGCTGGTATCTGAGAGTGGGACAGGCTGTGTGTTAGTGAGGGAGGAGCTGGTATCTGAGTGTGGGACAGGCTGTGTGTTAGTGATGGAGGAGCTGGTAAATGTGAGTGAGACAGGCTGTGTGTTTGTGAGGGAGGAGCTGGTATCCGACAGTGGGACAGGCTGTGTGTTCGTGAGGGAAACGCTGGTATCTGAGAGTGGGACAGGCTGTGTGTTAGTGAGGGAGGTGCTGGGATCTAAGAGTGTGACAGGCTCTGTGTTAGTGAGGGAGGAGCTGTTATCTGAGAGTGGGACAGGCTGTGTTTTAGTGAGGGAGGAGCTGGTATCAGAGACTGGGACAGGCTTGTTGTTAGTGAGGGAGGAGCTGCTGTCTGAGATTGGGACAGGCTGGGTGTTACTGAGGGAGGAGCTGGTATCTGAGAGTGGGACAGGCTGTGTGTTAGTGAGGGAGGAGCTGGTATCTGTGAGTGGGACAGGCTGTGTGTTAGTGAGGGAGGAGCTGTTATCTGAGAGTGGGACAGGCTGTGTGTTAGTGAGGGAGGAGCTGGTATCTGAGAGTGGGACAGGCTGTGTGTAAGTGAGGGAGGAGCTGGTATCTGAGAGTGCGACAGGCTGTGTGTTAGTGAGGGAGGAGATGTTATCTGAGTTTGGGACAGGCTGTGTGTTAGTTAGGGAGGAGCTGGTATCTGAGAGTGGGACAGGCTGTGTGTTAGTGAGGGAGGAGCTGGTATCTGAGAGTGGGACAGGCTGTGTGTAAGTGAGGGAGGAGCTGGTATCTGAGAGTGGGAGAGGCTGTTTGTTAGTGAGGGAGGAGCTGGTATCTGAGAGTGGGACAGGCCGTGTGTTAGGGAGGGAGGAGCTGGTATCTGAGTGTGCGACAGGTTGTGTGTTAGTGAGGGAGGAACTGATATCTGAGAGTTGGCCAGGCTGTGTGTTAATGAGGGAGGAGCTTGTATCTGAGAGAGGGACAGGCTGTGTGTTAGTGAGGGAGGAGCTGGTATCTGAGAGTGGGACAGGCTGTGTGTTAATGAGGGAGGAGCTTGTATCTGAGAGAGGGACAGGCTGTGTGTTAGTGAGGGAGGAGCTGATACCTGCGTTTGGGACAGGCGGAGTGTTAGTGAGGGAGGAGCTAGTGTCTGAAAGTGCGACAGGCTCTGTGTTAGTGAGGGAGGAGCTTGTATTTGAAAGAGAGGCAGACTGAGTTTTAGTGAGGGAGGTGCAGGTATCAGAGAGGGACAGTGTGTGCTTTAGTGAAGGAGGAGCTGGTATCTGAGAGTGAGACAGGCTGTGTGTTAGTGAGGGAGGAGCTGGTATCTGAGAGTGGGACAGGCTGTGTGTTAGTGAGGGAGGAGATGGTATCTGAGAGTGAGACAGGCTGTATGTTAGAGAGGAAGGAGCTGGTATCTGAGTGGGACAGGCTGTGTGTTAGTGAGGGAGGAGAGCTGGTATCTGAGAGTGGGACAGGCTGTGAGTTAGTGAGGGAGGAGCTGGTGTCTGAGAGTGGGACAGGCTGTGTTACTGAGGGAGGAGCTGATATCTGAGTGTGGGACAGGCTGTGTGTTAGTGAAGGAGGAGCTGGTAAATGTGAGTGAGACAGGCTGTGTGTTGGTGAGTGAAACACTGGTATCTGAGAGTGGGACAGGCTCTGTGTTAGTGAGGGAGGAGCTGTTATCTGAGAGTGGGACAGGCTGTGTTTTAGTGAGGGAGGAGCTGGTATCAGAGACTGGGACAGGCTTGTTGTTAGTGAGGGAGGCGCTGCTGTCTGAGATTGGGACAGGCTTTGTGTTACTGAGGGAGGAGCTGGTATCAGAGAGTGGATCAAGTTTTGTGTAAGTGAGGGAGGAGATGGTATCTGAGATTGGGACATGCTGTGTGTTATTGAGGGAAGAGCTGGTATCTGAGAGTGGGACAGGCTGTGTGTTAGTGAGGGAGGAGCTGGTATCTGAGAGTGGGAAAGGGTGTGTGTTATTGAGGGAGGAGCTGGTATCAGAGAGTGTGTCAGGTTTTGTGTTAGTGAGGGAGGAGCTGGTATCAGAGAGTGGGATAGGCTGTTTTTGTGATGGTGGACCTGGTATCTGAGAGTCGCAGAGGCTGTGTGTTCGTGAGGTAGGAGCTGGTATCTGAGTGTGGGACAGGCTGTGTGTTAATGAGGGAGGAGCTGGTATCTGAGTGTGGGACAGGCTGTGTGTTATTTAGGGAGGAGCTGGTATCTGAGAGTGGGACAGGCTGTGTGTTAGTGAGTGAACAGCTGGTATCTGAGAGTGGGAGAGGCTGTGCATTAGTGAGGGAGGAGCTGGTATCTGTGGGTGGGACAGGCTGTGTGTTAGTGAGGGAGGAGCTCGGATCTGAGAGTGGGACAGGCTGTGTTTTAGTGAGGGAGGAGCTCGGATCTGAGAGTGGGACAGGCTGTGTGTTAGTGAGGGAGGAGGTGGTATCTGAAAGAGGGAAAGGGTGAGCATTAGAGAGGGAGTAACTGGTCTGTGAGTGGGACAGGCTGTGTGTTACTGCGGGAGGAGGTGGTATTGGAGAGTGGCACAGGCTGTGTGTTAGTGAGGAAGGAGCTGGTATCTGAGAGTGGGACAGGCTGTGTGTTAGTGAGGGAGGAGCTGGTATCAGAGATTGGGACAGGCTGTGTGTTAGTGAGGGAGGAGCTTGTATCAGAGAGTGGGACAGGCTGTGTGTTTGTGAGGGAGGAGCTGGAATCTGAGAGTTGGACAGGTTTTGTGTGAGTGAGGGAGGACCTGTTATCTGAGAGTGAGACAGGCTGTGTGTTAGTGAGGGAGGAGCTGGTATCTGAGAGTGGGACAGGCTGTGTGTTAGTGAGGGAGGAGCTGGTATCTGAGAGTGGGACAAGCTATGCTATAGTAAAGGGAGGAGCTGCAATCTGAGAGTGAGACAGGCTGTGTGTAACAAAGGGAGGAGCTGGTATCTGAGTGGGAGAGGCTGTGTGTTAGTGAGGGAGGAGCTGATATCTGAGAGTTGGACAGGCTGTGTGTTAGTGAGGGAGGAGCTGGTATTAGAGAGTGGGACAGGCTGTGTTAGTGAGGGAGCAGCTTGTATCAGAGAGTGAGACAGGCTGTGTGTTAGTGAGGGAGGAGCTGGTACCTGAGAGTGGGACAGGCTGTGAGTTAGTGAGGGAGGAGCTGGTATCTGAGAGTGGGACAGGCTCTGTGCTAGTGAAGGAGGAGCTGGTACCTGAGAGTGGGACTGGCTGTGTGTTCGTGAGGGAGGAGCTGGTATCTGAGAGTGACAAAGGCTGTGTTATAGTAAAGGAGGAGCTGCAATCTGACAGTGAGACAGGCTGTGTGCAACAAAGGGAGGAGCTGTGTGTTAGTGAGGGAGGAGCTGGTATCAGAGAGTGGGACAGGCTGTGTTTTAGTGAGGGAGGAGCTGGTATCAGAGAGTGGGACAGGCTGTGTGTTAGTGAGGGAGGAGCTGGTATCTGAGAGTTGGACAGGCTGTGTGTTAGTGAGGGAGGAGCTGGTCCCTGAGAGTGGGACAGGCTGTGTTAGTGAGGGAGGAGCAGGTATCTGAGATTGGAACAGGCTGTGTGTTAGTGAGGGAGGAGCTGGTATCAGAGAGTGGGACAGGCTGTGTGTTACTGAGGGAGGAGCTGGTATCAGAGAGTGGGACAGGCTGTGTGTTAGTGAGGGAGGAGCTTGTATCAGAGAGAGGGACAGGCTGTGTGTTTGTGAGGGAGGAGCTGGAATCTGAGAGTTGGACAGGTTTTGTGTGAGTGAGGGAGGAGCTGGTATCTGAGAGTGGGACCGGCTCTGTGCTAGTGAAGGAGGAGCTGGTACCTGAGAGTGGGACTGGCTGTGTGTTAGTGAGGGAGGAGCTGGTATCTGAGAGTGACAAAGGCTGTGTTATAGTAAAGGAGGAGCTGCAATCTGACAGTGAGACAGGCTGTGTGTAACAAAGGGAGGAGCTGATATCTGAGTGTGGGACAGGCTGTGTGTTAGTGAAGGAGGAGCTGGTAAATGTGAGTGAGACAGGCTGTGTGTTGGTGAGTGAAACACTGGTATCTGAGAGTGGGACAGGCTCTGTGTTAGTGAGGGAGGAGCTGTTATCTGAGAGTGGGACAGGCTGTGTTTTAGTGAGGGAGGAGCTGGTATCAGAGACTGGGACAGGCTTGTTGTTAGTGAGGGAGGCGCTGCTGTCTGAGATTGGGACAGGCTTTGTGTTACTGAGGGAGGAGCTGGTATCAGAGAGTGGATCAAGTTTTGTGTAAGTGAGGGAGGAGATGGTATCTGAGATTGGGACATGCTGTGTGTTATTGAGGGAAGAGCTGGTATCTGAGAGTGGGACAGGCTGTGTGTTAGTGAGGGAGGAGCTGGTATCTGAGAGTGGGAAAGGGTGTGTGTTATTGAGGGAGGAGCTGGTATCAGAGAGTGTGTCAGGTTTTGTGTTAGTGAGGGAGGAGCTGGTATCAGAGAGTGGGATAGGCTGTTTTTGTGATGGTGGACCTGGTATCTGAGAGTCGCAGAGGCTGTGTGTTCGTGAGGTAGGAGCTGGTATCTGAGTGTGGGACAGGCTGTGTGTTAATGAGGGAGGAGCTGGTATCTGAGTGTGGGACAGGCTGTGTGTTATTTAGGGAGGAGCTGGTATCTGAGAGTGGGACAGGCTGTGTGTTAGTGAGTGAACAGCTGGTATCTGAGAGTGGGAGAGGCTGTGCATTAGTGAGGGAGGAGCTGGTATCTGTGGGTGGGACAGGCTGTGTGTTAGTGAGGGAGGAGCTCGGATCTGAGAGTGGGACAGGCTGTGTTTTAGTGAGGGAGGAGCTCGGATCTGAGAGTGGGACAGGCTGTGTGTTAGTGAGGGAGGAGGTGGTATCTGAAAGAGGGAAAGGGTGAGCATTAGAGAGGGAGTAACTGGTCTGTGAGTGGGACAGGCTGTGTGTTACTGCGGGAGGAGGTGGTATTGGAGAGTGGCACAGGCTGTGTGTTAGTGAGGAAGGAGCTGGTATCTGAGAGTGGGACAGGCTGTGTGTTAGTGAGGGAGGAGCTGGTATCAGAGATTGGGACAGGCTGTGTGTTAGTGAGGGAGGAGCTTGTATCAGAGAGTGGGACAGGCTGTGTGTTTGTGAGGGAGGAGCTGGAATCTGAGAGTTGGACAGGTTTTGTGTGAGTGAGGGAGGACCTGTTATCTGAGAGTGAGACAGGCTGTGTGTTAGTGAGGGAGGAGCTGGTATCTGAGAGTGGGACAGGCTGTGTGTTAGTGAGGGAGGAGCTGGTATCTGAGAGTGGGACAAGCTATGCTATAGTAAAGGGAGGAGCTGCAATCTGAGAGTGAGACAGGCTGTGTGTAACAAAGGGAGGAGCTGGTATCTGAGTGGGAGAGGCTGTGTGTTAGTGAGGGAGGAGCTGATATCTGAGAGTTGGACAGGCTGTGTGTTAGTGAGGGAGGAGCTGGTATTAGAGAGTGGGACAGGCTGTGTTAGTGAGGGAGCAGCTTGTATCAGAGAGTGAGACAGGCTGTGTGTTAGTGAGGGAGGAGCTGGTACCTGAGAGTGGGACAGGCTGTGAGTTAGTGAGGGAGGAGCTGGTATCTGAGAGTGGGACAGGCTCTGTGCTAGTGAAGGAGGAGCTGGTACCTGAGAGTGGGACTGGCTGTGTGTTCGTGAGGGAGGAGCTGGTATCTGAGAGTGACAAAGGCTGTGTTATAGTAAAGGAGGAGCTGCAATCTGACAGTGAGACAGGCTGTGTGCAACAAAGGGAGGAGCTGTGTGTTAGTGAGGGAGGAGCTGGTATCAGAGAGTGGGACAGGCTGTGTTTTAGTGAGGGAGGAGCTGGTATCAGAGAGTGGGACAGGCTGTGTGTTAGTGAGGGAGGAGCTGGTATCTGAGAGTTGGACAGGCTGTGTGTTAGTGAGGGAGGAGCTGGTCCCTGAGAGTGGGACAGGCTGTGTTAGTGAGGGAGGAGCAGGTATCTGAGATTGGAACAGGCTGTGTGTTAGTGAGGGAGGAGCTGGTATCAGAGAGTGGGACAGGCTGTGTGTTACTGAGGGAGGAGCTGGTATCAGAGAGTGGGACAGGCTGTGTGTTAGTGAGGGAGGAGCTTGTATCAGAGAGAGGGACAGGCTGTGTGTTTGTGAGGGAGGAGCTGGAATCTGAGAGTTGGACAGGTTTTGTGTGAGTGAGGGAGGAGCTGGTATCTGAGAGTGGGACCGGCTCTGTGCTAGTGAAGGAGGAGCTGGTACCTGAGAGTGGGACTGGCTGTGTGTTAGTGAGGGAGGAGCTGGTATCTGAGAGTGACAAAGGCTGTGTTATAGTAAAGGAGGAGCTGCAATCTGACAGTGAGACAGGCTGTGTGTAACAAAGGGAGGAGCTGGTATCTGAGAGTGGGACAGGCTGTGTGTTAGTGAGGGAGGAGCTGATATCTGAGAGTTGGACAGGCTGTGTGTTAGTGAGGGAGGAGCTGGTATCTGAGAGTGGGACAGGCTGTGTGTTAGTGAGGGAGGAGCTGGTATCTGAGAGTGGGACAGGCTGTGCGTTAGTGAGGGAGGAGCTCGTACCTGAGAGTGGGACAGGCTGTGAGTTAGTGAGGGAGGAGCTGGTATCTGAGAGTGGGACCGGCTCTGTGCTAGTGAAGGAGGAGCTGGTACCTGAGAGTGGGACTGGCTGTGTGTTCGTGAGGGAGGAGCTGGTATCTGAGAGTGACAAAGGCTGTGTTATAGTAAAGGAGGAGCTGCAATCTGACAGTGAGACAGGCTGTGTGCAACAAAGGGAGGAGCTGTGTGTTAGTGAGGGAGGAGCTGGTATCAGAGAGTGGGACAGGCTGTGTTTTAGTGAGGGAGGAGCTGATACCTGCGTTTGGGACAGGCGGAGTGTTAGTGAGGGAGGAGCTGGTCCCTGAGAGTGGGACAGGCTGTGTTAGTGAGGGAGGAGCAGGTATCTGAGATTGCAACAGGCTGTGTGTTAGTGAGAGTGGAGAAGGTATCTGTGAGTGGGACAGGCTGTGTGTTATTGTGGGAGGAGCTGGTATCAGAGAAAGCGTCAGGCTTTAAGTTAGTGAGGGAGGAGCACGTATCTGAGAGTGGCACAGGCTGTGTGTTACTGAGGGAGGAGCTGTTATCTGAGAATGCGACAGGCTGTGTGTTAGTGAGGGAGGAGATGGTATCAGAGAGTGGGACAGGCTGTGTTATTGAGGGAGGAGCTGGTATCAGAGAGTGGGACAGGCTGTGTGTTAGTGAGGGAGGAGCTGGTAAATGAGAGTGAGACAGGCTGTGTGTTATTGAGGAAGGAGCTGGTATCTGAGAGTGAGACAGGCTGTGTTAGTGAGTGAGGAGCTGGTATCTGAGAGTGGGACTGGCTTTGTGTTAGTGAGGGAGGAGCTGGTATCTGAGAGTGGAACAGGCTTTGTGTTAGTGAGGGAGGAGCTGGTAACTGAGAGTGAGACAGTCTGTGTGTTAGTGAGGGAGGAGCTGGTATCTGAGAGTGAGACAGGCTGTCTTTTAGTGAGGGAGTCGCTGGTAAATGAGTGAGACAGGCTGTGTGTAAGTGAGGGAGGAGCTGGGAGCTGAGAGTGGAACAGGCTATGTGTTAGTAAGGGAGCAGCTGGTATCTGAGAATGGGACAGGCTTTGTGTTAGTGAGGGAGGAGCTGGTATCTGAGAGCGGCACAGGCTGTGTGTTAGTGAGGGAGGAGCTGGTATCAGAGAGTGGGACAGGCTGTGTTTTAGTGAGGGAGGAGCTGGTATCAGAGAGTGTGACAGGTTGTGTGTTAGTGAGGAAGGAGCTGGTATCTGAGAGTGAGACAGGCTGTGTTACTGAGGGAGGAGCTGTTATCTGAGAGTGGAACAGGCCGTGCGTTAGTGAGTGAGGAGCGGCTATCTGACAGTGAGACACGCTGTGTATTAGTGAGGGAGGAGCTGGTATCTGAGAGTGGGAGAGGCTGTGTGTTAGTGAGGGAGGAGCTTGTATCTGAGTTTGTGAAAGGGTTTGTGTTAATGAGGGAGGAGCTAGTATCTCAGAATGGGAGAGGCTGTGCATTAGTGATGGAGGAGCTGGTATCTGAGAGTGGGTCAGGCTGTGTGTTAGTCAGGGAGGAGCTGGTATCTGAGAGTGTGACAGGCTGTGTGTTAGTGAGGGAGGAGCTGCTATCTGAGAGTGTGACAGGTGTGTGTTAGTGAGGGAGGAGATGGTATCTGAGAGTGAGCCAGGCTGTGTGTTAGTGAGGGAGGAGGTGGTATCTGAGAGTGGGCCAGGCTGTGTGTTAGTGAGGGAGGAGCTGGTATCTGAGAGTTGGGACAGGTTTTGTGTGAGTGTGCGAGGAGCTGGTATCTGAGAGTCCGACAGGCTGTGTGTTAGTGTGGGAGGACCTGGTATCTGAGAGTTGGACAGCTTTTGTGTTAGTGCGGGAGGAGCTAGTATCTGAGAGTGAGACAGGCTGTGTGTTAGTGAGGGAGGAGCTTGTACCTGAGAGTGAGACAGGCTGTGTGTAACTGAGGGAGGAGCTGGTATCTGAGAGTTTGACAGACTCTGTGTTAGTGAGGGAGGAGCTGGTCCCTTAGATTGGAACAGGCTGTGTGTTAGTGAGAGTGGAGCAGGTATCTGTGAGTGGGAGAGGCTGTGTGTTATTGTGGGAGGAGCTGGTATCAGAGAGTGCGTCATGCTTTAAGTTAGTGAGGGAGGAGCTGGTATCTGTGAGTGGGACAGGCTGTGCATTAGTGAGGGAGGAGCTGGTATCTGAGAGTGGGACAGGCTGTGTGTTAGTGAGGGAGGAGCTGGTATCTGAGTTTGGGACAGGCTGTGTGTTAGTTAGGGAGGAGCTGGTATCTGAGAGTGGGACAGGCTGTGTTAGTGAGGGAGGAGCTGGTATCTGAGAGTGGGACAGGCTTTGTGTTAATGAGGGAGGAGCTGGTAACTGAATGTTAGACAGGCTGTGTGTTAGTGAGGGAGGAGCTGGTATCTGAGAGTGAGACAGGCTGTATTTTAGTGAGGGAGTCGCTGGTAAATGAGTGAGACAGGCTGTGTGTTAGTGAGGGAGGAGCAGTTATCTGAGATTGAAACAGGCTGTGTGTTAGTGAGGGAGGAGATGGTATCTGAGAGTGGGACAGGCTGTGGGTTAGTGAGGGAGTATCTGGTATCTGAGAGCGGCACACGCTGTGTTTTTGTGATGGTGGAGCTTGTATCTGAGAGTCATGGAGGCTGTCTGTTCTTGAGAGGAGCTGGTATCTGAGAGTGGAACAGGCTGTGCGTTAGTGAGTGAGGAGCTGCTATCTGAG
This sequence comes from Isurus oxyrinchus, assembly GCA_026770705.1. NCBI lineage: Eukaryota > Metazoa > Chordata > Chondrichthyes > Lamniformes > Lamnidae > Isurus > Isurus oxyrinchus. Next base: position 652,438 of record JANJGN010000094.1, on the reverse strand, counting down.
AGTGAGACACGCTGTGTGTTAGTGAGGGAGGAGCTGGTATCTGAGAATGGGAGAGGCTGTGCATTAGTGATGGAGGAGCTGGTATCTGAGAGTGGGTCAGGCTGTGTGTTAGTGAGAGAGGAGCTGGTTTCTGAAAGCGGAACAGGCTGTGTGTTAGTCAGGGAGGAGCTCGTATCTGAGAGTGTGACAGGCTGTGTGTTTTTGAGGGAGGAGCTGGTATCTGAGATTGTGACAGGTTTGTGTTAGTGAGGGAGGAGATGGTATCTGAGAGTGAGCCAGGCTGTGTGTTAGTGAGGGAGGAGATGGTATCTGAGAGTGGGCCAGGCTGTGTGTTAGTGAGGTTGGAGCTGGTATCTGAGAGTGGGACGTGCTGTGTGTTAGTGAGGGTGGAGCTGGTATCTGAGAGTGGGACAGGCTGTGTTATACTGAAGGAGGAGCTGGTATCTGAGAGTGAGACAGGCTGTGTGTTATTCAGGGAGGAGCTGGCATCTGAGAGTGGGACAGGTTGTGTTTGTGAGGGAGGAGCTTGTATCTGAGTGTGGGACAGGCTGTGTGTTATTGAGGGAGGAGATGGTATCTGAAGGAGGTACAATGTGAGCGTTAGTGAGGGAGGAACTGGTCTGTGAGTGGAACAGGCTGTGTTACTGCGGGAGGAGCTGGTATTTGAGAGTGGGACAGGCTGTGTGTTAGTGAGGGAGGAGCTGGTATCTGAGATTGGGACAGGCTTTGTGTTAGTGAGGGAGGAGCTGGTATCTGAGAGTGGGACAGGCTGTGTGAGAGTGAGGGAGGAGCTGGTATCTTAGAATGGAACAGGCTGTGTGTAAGTGAGGGAGGAGCTGGTATCTGAGAGTGGGACAGGCTGTGTATTTGTGATGGTGGAGCTGGAATCTGAGAGTGGGACAGGCTGTGTGTCAGTGAGGGAGGAACTGGTACCTGAGAGTGAAACAGGCTGTGTGTTAGTGAAGGAGGTGCGGGTAACTGAGAGTGGAACAGGCTGTGCTATAGTGAAGGAGGAGCAGGTATCTGAGAGTGACAAAGGCTGTGTTATAGTAAAGGAGGAGCTGGTATCTGAGAGTGAGACAGGCTGTGTGTTAGTGCGGGAGGAGCTGGTATCTGAGAGAGGGACAGGCTGTGTATTTGTGATGGTGGAGCTGGAATCTGAGAGTCGGAGAGGCTGTGTGTTAGTGAGGGAGGAGCTGGTATCTGAGTTTGGGACACGCTGTGTGTTATTGAGGGAGGAGCTGGTATCTGAGAGTGAGACAGGCTGTGTGTTAGTGCGGGAGGAGATGGTATCTGAGAGTGGGACAGTCTGTGTGTTAGTGAGGGAGGAGCTGGTATCAGAGAATTGGACAGGCTGTGTGTTAGTGAGGGAGGAGCTCGTACCTGAGAGTGAGACAGGCTGTGTGTAACTGAGGGAGGAGCTGGTATCTGAGAGTGGGACAGGCTGTGTGTTATTGAGGGAGGAGCTGGTATCTGAGACTGGCACAGGCTGTGCATTAGTGAGGGAGGAGCTGGTATCTGAGAGTGGGAAAGGCTTTGTGTTACTGAGTGAGGAGCTGGTATCTGAGAGTGGGACTGGCTTTGTGTTAGTGAGGGAGGAGCTGGTATCTGAGAGTGGGAAAGGCTTTGTGTTAGTGAGGGAGGAGCTGGTAACTGAGAGTGAGACAGTCTGTGTGTTAGTGAGGGAGGAGCTGGTATCTGAGAGTGAGACAGGTTGTCTTTTAGTGAGGGAGTTGCTGGTAAATGAGTGAGACAGGCTGTGTGTTAGTGAGGGAGGAGCTGGGAGCTGAGAGTGGAACAGGCTATGTGTTAGTGAGGGAGCAGCTGGTATCTGAGAGTGGGACAGGCTTTGTGTTAGTGAGGGAGGAGCTGGTATCTGAGAGTGAGACAGGCTGTCTTTTAGTGAGGGAGTTGCTGGTAAATGAGTGAGACAGGCTGTGTGTTAGTGAGGGAGGAGCTGGGAGCTGAGAGTGGAACAGGCTGTGTCTTAGTGAGGGAGGAGCTGGTATCTGAGAGCGGCACAGGCTGTGTTTTTGTGACGGTGGAGCTTGTATCTGAGAGTCATAGAGGCTGTATGTTAGTGAGAGAGGAGCTGGTATCAGAGAGTGGGACAGGCTGTGTGTTACTGAGGGAGGAGCTGGTATCAGAGAGTGGGACAGGCTGCGTGTTATTGAGGGAGGAGCTGGTATCTGAGAGTGGCACAGGCTGTGTGTTAGTCAGGGAGGAGCTGGTATCTGAGTGTGGGACAGGCTGTGCATTAGTGAGGGAGGAGCTGGTATCTGAGAGTGGGACAGGCTGTATGTTACTGAGGGAGGAGCTGTTATCTGAGAGTGAGACAGCCTGTGTGTAACTGAGGGAGGAGCTGGTATCTGAGAGTGAGACAGGCTGTGTTTTAGTGAGGGAGGAGCTGGTAAATGAGTGAGACAGGCTGTGTGTTACTGAGGGAGGAGCTGGTAGCTGAGAGTGGAACAGGCTGTGTGTTAGTGAGGGAGGAGCTGGTATTTGAGAGTGGGACAGGCTGTGTGTTAGTGAAGGAGGAGCAGGTATCTGAGAGCGGCACAGGCTGTGATTTTGTGATGGTGGAGCTTGTATCTGAGAGTCATAGAGGCTGTATGTTAGTGAGAGAGGAGCTGGTATCTGTGATTGGGACAGGCTGTGTGTTATTGAGGGAGGAGCTGGTATCTGAGAGAGAGACAGGCTGTTTGTTAGTGAGGAGGGATCTGGGAAATGAGAGTGAGACAGGATGTGTGTTAGTGAGGGAGGAGATGGTATCTGAGAGTGTGACAGGTGTGTGTGAGTGAGGGAGGAGATGGTATCTGAGATTGGGGCAGGCTGTGTGTTATTGAGGGAGGAGCTGGTTTCTGAAAGAGGAACAGGCTGTGTGTTAGGGAGGAGCTGGTATCTCAGAGTGTGACAGGCTGTGTGTTAGTGAGGGAGGAGATGGTATCTGAGAGTGTGACAGGTGTGTGTTATTCAGGGAGGAGCTGGTATCTGAGAATGGAACAGGCTGTGTGTTAGTCAGGGAGGAGCTGGTATCTGAGAGTGTGACAGGCTGTGTGTTAGTGAGGGAGGAGCTGGTATCTGAGAGTGTGACAGGTGTGTGTTAGTGAGGGAGGGGATGGTATCTGAGAGTGGGACAGGCTGTGTGTTAGTGAGGGTGGAGCTGGTGTCTGAGAGTGGGACAGGCTGTGTGTTACTGAAGGAGGAGCTGGTATCTGAGACTGAGAAGGCTGTGTGTTATTCAGGGAGGAGCTGGTATCTGAGAATGGGACAGGCTGTGTGTTATTCAGGGAGGAGATGGTATCTGAGAGTGGGACAGGCTGTGTGTTTGTGAGGGAGGAGCTTGTATCTGAGTGTGGGACAGGCTGTGTGTTTGTGAGGGAGGAGCTTGTATCTGAGTGTGGGACAGGCTGTGTGTTAGTGAGGGAGGAGCTGGTATCTGAAGGAGGTTCAGGGTGAGCATTAGTGAGGGCGGAACTGGTCTGTGAGTGGGACAGGCTGTGTGTTACTGCGGGAGGAGCTGGTATCTGAGAGTGGCACAGGCTGTGTGTTAGTGAGGGAGTAGATGGTATCTGAGAGTGGGACAGGCTGTGTGTTAGGGAGGAGCTGGTATCTGAGAGTGGGACAGGCTGTGTGTTAGTGAGGGAGGAGCTGGGATCTGAGAGTGAGACAGGCTGTGTGTTAGTGAGGGAGGAGATGGTATCTGAGAGTGGGACAGGCTGTGTGTTAGTGAAGGAGGTGGTGGTAACTGAGAGTGGGACAGGCTGTGCTATAGTGAAGGATGAGCTGGTATCTGAGAGTGACAAAGGCTGTGTTATAGTAAAGTAGGAGCTGGTATCTGAGAGTGAGACAGGCTGTATGTTAGTGAGGGAGGAGCAGTTATCTTAGATTGGAACAGGCTGTGTGTATTTGAGGGAGGAGTAGGTATCTGAGGGTGGGTTACGCTGTGGGTTAGTGAGGGAGGAGCTGTTATCTGAGAGTGGGAGAGGCTGTGTGTTAGTGAGGGAGGAGCTGGTATCTGAAGGAGGTACAGGGTGAGCGTTAGTGAGGGATGAACTGGTCTGTGAGTGGGACAGGCTTTGTGCTAGTGAGGGAGGAGCTGGTATCTGAGAGAGGGACAGGCTGTGTGTTAGTGAGGGAGGAGCTGGTATCTGAGAGTGAGACAGGCTGAGTGTTAGTGAGGGAGGAGCTGGTATCTGAGAGTGAGACAGGCTGTGTGTTAGTGAGGGAGGAGCTGGTATCTGAGAGTGGGACAGGCTTTGTGTTAGTGAAGGAGGTGCTGGTAACTGAGATTGGAACAGGCTATGCTATAGTGAAGTAGGAGCTGGTAACTGAGAGTGACAAAGGCTATGTTATAGTAAAGGAGGAGCTGCAATCTGAGAGTGAGACAGGCTGTATGTTAGTGAGGGAGGAACAGTTATCTTAGATTGGAACAGGCTGTGTGTATTTGAGGGAGGAGTAGGTATCTGAGGGTGGGTTACGCTGTGGGTTAATGAGGGAGGAGCTGTTATCTGAGAGTGGGACAGGCTGTGGGTTAGTGAGGGAGGAGCTGGTATCTGAGAGTTGGACAGGCTTTGTGTTAGTGAGGGAGGAGCTGGTATCTGAGAGAGGGACAGGCTGTGTGTTAGTGAGGGGGGAGCTGGTATCTGAGAGTGAGACAGGCTGTGTGTTAGTGAGGGGGGAGCTGGTATCTGAGAGTGAGACAGGCTGTGTGTTAGTGAAGGAGGTGCTGGTAACTGAGAGTGACAAAGCCTATGTTATAGTAAAGGAGGAGCTGCAATCTGAGAGTGAGACAGGCTGTATGTTAGTGAGGGAGGAGCAGTTACCTTAGATTGGAACAGGCTGTGTGTAAGTGAGGGAGGAGTAGGTAATTGAGGGTGGGTTACGCTGTGGGTTAGTGAGGGAAGAGCTGTTATCTGAGAGTGGGACAGGCTGTGTGTTAGTGAGGGAGGACCTGGGATCTGAGAGTGAGACAGGCTGTGTGTTAGTGAGGGAGGAGATGGTATCTGAGAGTGGGACAGGCTGTGTGTTAGTGAGGGAGGAGATGGTATCTGAGAGTGGGACAGGCTGTGTGTTAGTGAAGGAGGTGCTGGTAACTGAGAGTGGGACAGGCTGTGCTATAGTGAAGGATGAGCTTGTATCTGAGAGTGACAAGGCTGTGTTATAGTAAAGGAGGAGCTGGTATCTGAGAGTGAGACAGGCTGTATGTTAGTGAGGGAGGAACAGTTATCTTAGATTGGAACAGGCTGTGTGTATTTGAGGGAGGAGTTAGTATCTGAGGGTGCGTTACGTTGTGGGTTAGTGAGGGAGGAGCTGTTATTTGAGAGTGGGACAGGCTGTGTGTTAGTGAGGGTGGAGCTGGTATCTGAGAATGGAACAGGCTGTGTTAGTCAGGGAGGAGCTGGTATCTGAGAGTTTGACAGGCTGTGTGTTAGTGAGGGAGGAGTGGGTATCTGAGAGTGTGACAGGTGTGTGTTAGTGAGGGAGGAGATGGTATCTGAGAGTGGGCCAGGCTGTGTTTGTGAGGGAGGAGCTTGTATCTGAGTGTGGGACAGGCTGTGTGTAAGTGAGGGAGGAGCTGGTATCTGAAGGAGGTAAAGGGTGAGCGTGAGTGAGGGCGGAACTGGTCTGTGAGTGGGACAGGCTGTGTGTTAGTGAGGGAGGAGCTGGTATCTGAGAGTGGGACAGGCTGTGTATTTGTGATGGTGGAGCTGGTATCTGAGAGTGGGACAGGCTGTGTGTTAGTGAGGGAGGAGCTGGTATCTGAGAGTGGGACAGGCTGTGGGTTAGTGAGGGAGGAGCTGGTATCTGAGAGTGGGACAGGCTGTGTGTTAGTGAGTGAGGAGCTGGTATCTGAGAGTGAGACAGGCTGTGTGTTAGTGCAGGAGGTGCTGGTAACTGAGATTGGAACAGGCTGTGCTATAGTGAAGTAGGAGCTGGTATCTGAGAGTGACAAAGGCTATGTTATAGTAAAGGAGGAGCTTCAATCTGAGAGTGAGACAGGGTGTATGTTAGTGAGGGAGGAGCAGTTTTCTTAGATTGGGACAGGCTGTGTGTAAGTGAGTGAGGAGTAGGTAATTGAGGGTGGGTTACGTTGTGGGTTAGTGAGGGAGGAGCTGTTATCTGAAAGTGGGACAGGCTGTGTCTTTGTGATGGTGGAGCTGGAATCTGTGAGTGGGACAGGCTGTGTGTTAGTGAGGGAGGAGCTGGTATCTGAGAGTGGGACAGGCTGTGTGTTAGTGAGGGAGGAGCTGGTATCTGAGAGTGGGACAGGCTGTGTGTTAGTGAAGGAGGTGCTGGTAACTGAGAGTGGGACAGGCTGTGCTATAGTGAAGGAGGAGCTGGTATCTGAGAGTGACAAAGGCTGTGTTATAGTAAAGGAGGAGCTGGTATCTGAGAGTGAGACAGGCTGTATGTTAGTGAGGGAGGAGCAGTTATCTTAGATTGGAACAGGCTGTGTGTATTTGAGGGAGTAGTAGTTATCTGAGGGAGGGTTACGCTGTGGGTTAGTGAGGGAGGAGCTGTTATTTGAGAGTGGGACAGGCTGTGTGTTAGTGAGGGAGGAGCTGATATCTGAGAGTGGGACAGGCTGTGTATTTGTGATGGTGGAGCTGGAATCTGAGATTCGGACAGGCTGTGTGTTAGTGAGGGAGGAGCTGGTATCTGAGATTGGGACAGGGTGTGTATTAGTGAGGGAGGAGCTGGTATCTGAGAGTAGGACAGGTTTTGTGTTAGTGCGGGAGGTGCTGGTATCTGAGAGTGAGACAGGCTGTGTGTTAGTGAGGGAGGATCTGGTATCTGAGAGTGGGACAGGCTGTGTGTTAGTGAGGGAGGGGCTGGTACCTGAGAGTGGGACAGGCTGTGTGTTAGTGAAGGAGGAGCTGGTACCTGAGAGTGGGACAGGCTGTGTGTTAGTGAGGGAGGAGCTGGTATCTGAGAGAGAGACAGGCTGTGTGTTAGTGAGGGAGGAGCTGTTAAATGAGAGTGAGACAGGCTGTGTGTTAGTGAGGGAGGAGCTGGTATCTGAGAGTGGGACAGGCTGTGTGTTAGTGAAGGAGGTGCTGGTAACTGAGAGTGGGACAGGCTGTGCTATAGTGAAGGAGGAGCTGGTATCTGAGAGTGACAAAGGCTGTGTTATAGTAAAGGAGGAGCTGGTATCTGAGAGTGAGACAGGCTGTGTGTTAGTGAGGGAGGAGCAGTTATCTTAGATTGGAACAGGCTGTGTGTATTTGAGGGAGTAGTAGTTATCTGAGGGAGGGTTACGCTGTGGGTTAGTGAGGGAGGAGCTGTTATTTGAGAGTGGGACAGGCTGTGTGTTAGTGAGGGAGGAGCTGATATCTGAGAGTGGGACAGGCTGTGTATTTGTGATGGTGGAGCTGGAATCTGAGATTCGGACAGGCTGTGTGTTAGTGAGGGAGGAGCTGGTATCTGAGATTGGGACAGGGTGTGTGTTAGTGAGGGAGGAGCTGGTATCTGAGAGTAGGACAGATTTTGTGTTAGTGTGGGAGGTGCTGGTATCTGAGAGTGAGACAGGCTGTGTGTTAGTGAGGGAGGATCTGGTATCTGAGAGTGGGACAGGCTGTGTGTTAGTGAGGGAGGGGCTGGTACCTGAGAGTGGGACAGGCTGTGTGTTAGTGAAGGAGGAGCTGGTACCTGAGAGTGGGACAGGCTGTGTGTTAGTGAGGGAGGAGCTGGTATCTGAGAGAGAGACAGGCTGTGTGTTAGTGAGGGAGGAGCTGTTAAATGAGAGTGAGACAGGCTGTGTGTTAGTGAGGGAGGAGCTGGTATCTGAGAGTGGGAGAGGCTGTGCATTAGTAATGGAGGAGCTGGTATCTGAGAGTGTGTCAGGCTGTGTGTTAGTGAGGGTGGAGCTGGTTTCTGAGAGTGGGACAGGCTGTGTGTTATTGAGGCAGGAGCTGGTATCTGAGAGTGGGACAGGCTGTGTGTTAGTGAGGGAGGAGCTAGTATCTGAGAGTGGGACAGGCTGTGTGTTCGTGAGGGAGGATATGGTATCTGAGAGTGGGACAGGCTGTGTGTTAGTGAGGGAGGAGCTGGTATCTGAAAGTGGGACAGGCTGTGTGTTAGTGAGGGAGGAGCTGGTATTTGAAAGTGGACCAGGCTGTGTGTTAATGAGGGAGGAGCTGGAATCTGAGTGTGAGACAGGCTGCTTTATAGTGAAGGAGGAGCTGGTTTCTGAGATAGTGACAGAGTGTGTGTTAGTGAGGGAGGAACTGGTATCTGAGAGTGGGACAGGCTGTGATTTAGTGAAGGAGGAGCTGGTACCTGAGCGTGGAACAGGCTGTGTGTTAGTCAGGGAGGAGCTGCTATCTGAGAGTATGACAGGCTGTGGGTTTGTGAGGGAGGAGATGGTATCTGAGAGTGGAAAGGGCTGTGTTTTTGTGTTGGTGGAGCTGGTATCTGAGAGTGGGAGAGGCTGTGCATTACTGAGGGAGGAGTTGGTATCTGAGAGAAGGACAGGCTCTGTGTTAGGTAGCGAGGAGCTTCTATCTGATAGTGCAACAGGCTGTGTTATACTGAAGGAGCAGCTGGTATCTGAGACTGAGAAGCCTGTGTGTTATTCAGGGAGGAGCTGGTGTCTGAGAGTGGGACAGGCTGTTTCTTAGTGAGGGAGGAGCTGGTATCTGAGAGTGGGACAGGCTGTGTGTTAGTGAGGGAGGAGATGGTATCTGAGAGTGAGCCAGGCTGTGTGTTAGTGAGGGAGGAGATGGTATCTGAGAGTGGGCCAGGCTCTGTGTTAGTGAGGGAGGAGCTGGTATCTGAGAGTGGGACAGGCTGTGTGTTAGTGAGGGAGGAACTGGTATCTGAGAGTGGGACAGGCTGTGATTTAGTGAGGGAGGAGTTGGTATCTGAGAGTGGGCCAGGCTGTGTGTTAGTGAGGGAGGAGCTGGTATCTGAGAGTGGGACAGGCTGTGTGTTAGTGAGGGAGGAGCTGGTATCTGAGAGTGGGACAGGCTGTGTGTTAGTGAGGGAGGAACTGGTATCTGAGAGTGGGACAGGCTGTGATTTAGTGAGGGAGGAGATGGTATCTGAGAGTGGGCCAGGCTGTGTGTTAGTGAGGGAGGAGCTGGTATCTGAGAGTGGGACAGGCTGTGTGTTAGTGAGGGAGGAGCTGGTATCTGAGAGTGGGACAGGCTGTGTGTTAGTGAGGGAGGAGCAGGTATCTGACAGTGGGAGAGGCTGTGTGTTAGTGAGGGAGAAGCTGGTATCTGACAGTGGGAGAGGCTGTGTGTTAGTGAGGGAGAAGCTGGTATCTGAAAGAGGAACAAGCTGTGTGTTAGTCAGGGAGGAGCTGCTATCTGAGAGTATGACAGGCTGTGGGTTTGTGAGGGAGGAGATGGTATCTGAGAGTGGAAAGGGCTGTGTTTTTGAGATGGTGGAGCTGGTATCTGAGAGTGGGAGAGGCTGTGCATTACTGAGGGAGGAGTTGGTATCTGAGAGAGGGACAGGCTGTGTGTTAGGGAGCGAGGAGCTTGTATCTGATAGTGCGACAGGCTGTGTTATACTGAAGGAGCAGCTGGTATCTGAGACTGAGAAGCTTGTGTGTTATTCAGGGAGGAGCTGGTGTCTGAGAGTGGGACAGGCTGTTAGTTTGTGAGGGAGGAGCTGGTATCTGAGAGTGGGACAGGCTGTGTGTTAGTGAGGGAGGAGATGGTATCTGAGAGTGAGCCAGGCTGTGTGTTAGTGAGGGAGGAGATGGTATCTGAGAGTGGGCCAGGCTCTGTGTTAGTGAGGGTGGAGCTGGTATCTGAGATTGGGACAGGCTGTGTGTTATTCAGGGAGGAGCTGGTATCTGAGAATGGAACAGGCTGTGTGTTAGTCAGGGAGGAGCTGTTATCTGAGAGTGTGACAGGCTGTGTGTTAATGAGGGAGGAGCTGGTATCTGAGAGTTTGACATGTGTGTGTTATTCAGGCAGGAGCTGGTATCTGAGAGTGGGACAGGCTGTGCTATAGTGAAGTAGGAGCTGGTATCTGAGAGTGACAAAGGCTATGTTATAGTAAAGGAGGAGCTGCAATCTGAGAGTGAGACAGGCTGTATGTTAGTGAGGGAGGAGCAGTTATCTTAGGTTGGAACAGGCTGTGTGTAAGTGAGGGAGGAGTACGTATCTGAGGGTGGGATACGCTGTGGGTTAGTGAGGGAGGAGCTGTTATCTGGGAGTGGAACAGGCTGTGTGTTAGTGAGGGAGGAGCTGGTATCTGAGAGTGGGACAGGCTGTGTATTTGTGATGGTCGAGCTGGAATCTGAGAGTGGGACAGGCTGTGTGTTAGTGAGGGAGGAGCTGGTTTCTGAGAGTGGGACAGGCTGTGTGTTAGTGAGGGAGGAGCTGGTATCTGAGAGTGAGACAGGCTGTGTGTTAGTGAGGGAGGAGCTGGTATCTTAGTGTGGGACAGGCTGTGTGTTAGTGAAGGAGGTGCTGGTAACTGAGATTGGAACAGGCTGTGCTATCGTGAAGGAGGAGCTGGTATCTGAGAGTGACAAAGGCTGTGTTATAGTAAAGGAGGAGCTGCAATCTGAGAGTGAGACAGGCTGTGTGTTATTGAGGGAGGAGCTGGTATCTGAGAGTGGGTCAGACTGTGTGTTAGTGAGGTAGGAGCAAGTATCTGAGAGTGAGACAGGCTCTGTGTTAGTGAGGGAGGAGCTGGTATCTGAGTGTGGGACAGGCTGTGTGTTAGTGAGGGAGGAGCTGGTATCTGAGTGTGGGACAGTCTGTGTGTTAGTGAGGGAGGAGCTGGTAACTGAGACTGGGACAGGCTGTGTGTTAGTGAAGGAGGAGCTGGTACCTGAGCGTGGGAAAGGCTGTGTGTGAGAGATGGAGGTGTAAGTATCTGAGAGTGGCACAGGTTGTGCGTTAGTGAGGGAGGAGCTGGTATCTGAGAGTGGGACAAGCTGTGTGTTAGAGAGGGAGGAGCTGGTATTTGAAAGAGGACCAGGCTGTGTGTTAGTGAGGGAGGAGCTGGTATCTGAGATAGTGACAGACTGTGTGTTAGTGGGGGAGGAGCTGGTATCTGAGAGTGGGACAGGCTGTGATTTAGTGAAGAAGGAGCTGGTACCTGAGCGTGGGACAGGCTGTGTGTTAGTGAGGGAGGTTCTGGTATCTGAGAGTGAGACAGGTGTGTGTTAGTGAGGGAGGAGATGGTATCTGAGAGTGAGCCAGGCAGTGTGTGAGTGAGGGAGGAGATGGTATCTGAGAGTGGGCCAGGCTGTGTGTTAGTGAGGGAGGAGCTGGTATCTGAGAGTGGGACAGGTTGTGTGTAAGGGAGGGAGGAGCTGCTATCTGAGAATGAGACAGGCTGTGCGTGAGTAATGGAGTAGCTGGTATCTGAGAGTGAGACAGGCTATGTGTGTGTGATGGAGGAGCTGATATGAGAGTGGGACAGGCTGTGTTACTGATGGAGGAGCTGGTATCTGTGCGTGTGAAAGGTTGAGTGTTAGTGAGCGAGTTGCTGGTATCTGAGAGTGGAACACGCTGTTTGTTCATGAGGAAGGAGCTGGTATCTGAGAGTGGGACAGGCTGTGTGTTAGTGAGGGAGGAGCTGGTATCTGAGAATGAGACAGGCTGTGTGTTAGTTAGGAAGGAGCTGATATCGGAGAGTGCGACAGGCTGTGTGTTAGTGAGGGAGGAGCTGGTATCTGAGAGTGGGACAGGCTTTGTTAGTGAGGGAGAAGCTGGTATCAGAGTGGGACAGGCTATGTGTTACTGTGGGAGGAGCTGGTATCTGAGAGTGGGCCAGGCTGTGTGTTAGTGAGGGAGGAGCAGGTATCTGAGAGTGGGACAGGCTGTGTGTTAGTGAGGGAGGAACTGGTATCAGAGAGTGGGATAGGCTGTGTGTGAGTGAGGGAGGAGCTGGTGTCTCAGAGTGGGACAGGCTGTGTGTTAGTGAGGGAGGAGCTGGTATCTGAGACTGGGACAGACTGTGTGTTAGTGAGGGAGGAGCTGGTATCTGAGAGTGAGACAGGCTGTGTGTTAGTGAGGGAGGAGCAGGTATCTGAGAGTGGGAGAGGCTGTGTGTTAGTAAGGGAGAAGCTGGTATCTGAAAGAGGAACAGGCTGTGTGTTAGTCAGGGAGGAGCTGCTATCTGAGAGTATGACAGGCTGTGGGTTTGTGAGGGAGGAGATGGTATCTGAGAGTGGAAAGGGCTGTGTTTTTTTGATGGTGGAGCTGGTATCTGAGAGTGGGAGAGGCTGTGCTGTACTGAGGGAGGAGCTGGTATCTGAGAGTGGGACAAGCTGTTCGTGAGGGAGGAGCTGGTATCTGAGAGTGAGACTGTCTGTGTGTTAGTAGGGGAGGAGATGGTATCTGAGAGTTGGCCTGGCTGTGTGTCAGTGAGGGAGGAGCTGGTATCTGAGAGTGGGACAGTCTGTGTGTTAGTGAGGGAGGAGCTGGTATCTGAGAGTGGGACAGGCTGTGTGTTCGTCAGGTAGGAGTTGGTATCTGAGAGAGGGACAGGCTGTGTGTTACTGAGGGAGGAGTTGGTATCTGAGAGAGGGACAGGCTGTGTGTTAGGGAGTGAGGAGCTTGTATCTGATAGTGCGACAGGCTGTGTTATACTGAAGGAGCAGCTGGTATCTGAGACTGAGAAGCCTGTGCGTTATTCAGGGAGGAGATGGTATCTGAGAGTGGGACAGGCTGTTTGTCAGTGAGGTAGGAGCTGGTATCTGAGAGTGAGACACGCTGTGTGTTTGTGAGGGAGGAGCTGTTATCTGAGAGTTGGACAGGCTGTGTGTTAGTAGGGGAGGAGCTCGTATTTGAGCTTGGGACAGGCTGTGTGTAAGTGTTGGAGGAGCTGGTATCGGAGAGTGGGACAGGCTGTGTGTTAGTGAGGGAGGAACTGGTATCTGAGAGTGGGACAGGCTGTGTGTTCGTGAGGGAGGAGCTGTTATCTGAGAGTGGGACAGGCTGAGTTTGTGAGTGTGGAGCTGGTATCTGAGAGTGAGACAGGATGTGTGTTATGGTGGAGCTGTTATCTGAGAGTGGGGCACTATGTTTATTAGTGAGGGAGGAGCTGGTATCTGAGAATCAGACAGGCTGTGTGTTAGTGAGGGAGGAGCTGGTATTTGTGAGTGGGTCAGGCTGTGTGTTAGTGAGGGAGGAGCTGGTATCTGAGAGTGAGACATGCTGTGTGTGAGTGAGGGTGGAGCTGGTATCTGAGAGTGGGACAGCTGTGTGTTACTGATGGAGGAGCTGGTACCTGAGCGTGTGAATGTTTGAGTGTTAGTGAGGGAGGAGCTGGTATCGGGGAGTAGGGCAGGTTGTCTTTTAGTGAGGGAGCAGATGTTATCTGAGAGTGGGACAGGACGACTGTTAGTGAGGGAGGAGCTGCTATCTGAGAGTGGACAGACTATTTGTGAGGGAGCAGCTGGTATCTGAGAGTGGGAGAGGCTGTGTGTTAATGAGGGAGGAGCTGTTATCTGATAGTGGGACAGGCTGTGTGTTAGGGAGGAGCTGGTATCTGTGTGGGACACGCTGTTTGTTAGTGAGGGAGGAGCTGGTATCTGAGAGTGGGACAGGCTGTGTGTTAGTGAGGGAGGAGCTGGTATCTGAGAGTGGGACAGGCTGTGTGTAAGGGAGGGAGGAGCTGGTATCTGAGAATGAGACAGGCTGTGTGTTAGTGGGGGAGGAGCTGGTATCTGAGAGTGGGACAGGTTGTGTGTAAGGGAGGGAGGAGCTGGTATCAGAGAGTGAGACAGGCTGTGTTAGTGAGGGAGGTGCTGGTATCTGATAGTGGGACAGGCTGTGTGTTAGTGAGGGAGCAGCTGGTATCTGAGATTGGGACTGGCTGTGTGTTAGTGAGGGAGGAGCTGGTATCTGAGAGTGGGACTGGCTGTGTGTTAGTGAGGGAGGAGCTGGTATCTGAGAGTGGGACAGGCTGTGTGTAAGGGAGGGAGGAGCTGGTATATGAGAATGAGACAGGCTGTGTTAGTGGGGGAGGACCTGGTATCTGAGAGTGGGACAGGTTGTGTGTAAGGGAGGGAGGAGCTGCTATCTGAGAATGAGACAGGCTGTGCGTGAGTGATGGAGTAGCTGGTATCTGAGAGTGAGACAGGCTATGTGTGTGTGATGGAGGAGCTGATATGAGAGTGGGACAGGCTGTGTTACTGATGGAGGAGGTGGTATCTGTGCGTGTGAAAGGTTGAGTGTTAGTGAGCGAGTTGCTGGTATCTGAGAGTGGAACACGCTGTTTGTTCATGAGGGAGGAGCTGGTATCTGAGAGTGGGACAGGCTGTGTGTTAGTGAGGGAGGAGCTGGTATCTGAGAGTGGGACAAGCTGTGTGTTCGTGAGGGAGGAACTGGTATCTGAGATTGGGACAGGCTGTGTGTTAGAGAGGGAGGAGCTGGTATTTGAAAGAGGACCAGGCTGTGTGTTAGTGAGGGAGGAGCTGGTATCTGAGATAGTGACAGACTGTGTGTTAGTGGGGGAGGAGCTGGTATCTGAGAGTGGGACAGGCTGTGATTTAGTGAAGAAGGAGCTGGTACCTGAGCGTGGGACAGGCTGTGTGTTAGTGAGGGAGGTTCTGGTATCTGAGAGTGAGACAGGTGTGTGTTAGTGAGGGAGGAGATGGTATCTGAGAGTGAGCCAGGCAGCGTGTGAGTGAGGGAGGAGATGGTATCTGAGAGTGGGCCAGGCTGTGTGTTAGTGAGGGAGGAGCTGGTATCTGAGAGTGGGACGTGTTGTGTGTTAGTGAGGGTGGAGCTGGTATCTGAGAGTGGGACAAGCTGTGTGTTAGTGCGGGAGGAGCTGGTATCTGAGAGTGGGACAGGCTATGTGTTACTGTGGGAGGAGCTGGTATCTGAGAGTGGGCCAGGCTGTGTGTTAGTGAGGGAGGAGCAGGTATCTGAGAGTGGGTGAGGCTGTGTGTTAGTCAGGGAGGAGCTGCTATCTGAGAGTATGACAGGCTGTGGGTTTGAGGGAGGAGATGGTATCTGAGAGTGGAAAGGGCTGTGTTTTTTTGATGGTGGAGCTGGTATCTGAGAGTGGGAGAACTGTGCATTACTGAGGGAGGAGCTGGTATCTGAGAGTGGGACAGGCTGTTCGTGAGGGAGGAGCTGGTATCTGAGAGTGAGACTGTCTGTGTGTTAGTAGGGGAGGAGATGGTATCTGAGAGTGGGCCTGGCTGTGTGTCAGTGAGGGAGGAGCTGGTATCTGAGAGTGGAACAGGCTGTGTGTTCGTCAGGTAGGAGTTGGTATCTGAGAGAGGGACAGGCTGTGTGTTAGGGAGCGAGGAGCTTGTATCTGATAGTGCGACAGGCTGTGTTATACTGAAGGAGCAGCTGGTATCTGAGACTGAGAAGCCTGTGTGTCATTCAGGGAGGAGCTGGTGTCTGAGAGTGGGACAGGCTGTGTGTTAGTGAGGGAGGAGCTGTTATCTGAGAGTGGGACAGTCTGTGTGTTAGTAGGGGAGGAGCTCGTATCTGAGCTTGAAACAGGCTGTGTGTTAGTGTTGGAGGAGCTGGTATCGGAGAGTGGGACAGGCTGTGTGTTAGTGAGGGAGGAACTGGTATCTGAGAGTGGGACAGGCTGTGTGTTAGTGAGGGAGGAACTGGTATCTGAGAGTGGGACAGGCTGTGTGTTAGTGAGGGAGGAGCTGGTATCTGAGTGTGGGACAGGCTGTGTGTTAGTGAATGAGGAGCTGGAATCAGAGAGTGGGACACGCTGATTGTTAGTGAGGGAGGAGCTGTTATCTGAGAGTGGGGCAGTATGTTTATTAGTGAGGGAGGAGCTGGTATCTGAGAGTGGGACAGGCTGTGTGTTAGTGAGGGAGGAGCTGGTATCTGAGAGTGGGACAGCTGTGTGTTACTGATGGAGGAGCTGGTATCTGAGAGTGGACAGACTATTTGTGAGGGAGCAGCTGGTATCTGAGAGTGGGAGAGGCTGTGTGTTAATGAGGGAGGAGCTGTTATCTGAGAGTGGGACAGGCTGTGTGTTAGGGAGGAGCTGGTATCTGTGTGGGACACGCTGTTTGTAAGTGAGGGAGGAGCTGGTATCTGAGAGTGGGACAGGCTGTGTGTAAGGGAGGGAGGAGCTGGTATCTGAGAATGAGACAGGCTGTGTGTTAGTGGGGGAGGGGCTGGTATCTGAGAGTGGGACAAGTTGTGTGTAAGGGAGGGAGGAGCTGGTATCTGAGAGTGAGACAGGCTGTGTTAGTGAGGGAGGTGCTGGTATCTGAGAGTGGGACAGGCTGTGTGTTAGTGAGGGAGCAGCTGGTATCTGAGATTGGGACTGGCTGTGTGTTAGTGAGGGAGGAGCTGGTATCTGAGAGTGGGACTGGCTGTGTGTTAGTGAGGGAGGAGCTGGTATCTGAGAGTGGGACAGGCTGTGTGTAATGGAGGGAGGAGCTGGTATATGAGAATGAGACAGGCTGTGTTAGTGGGGGAGGAGCTGGTATCTGAGAGTGGGACAGGTTGTGTGTAAGGGAGGGAGGAGCTGCTATCTGAGAATGAGACAGGCTGTGCGTGAGTGATGGAGTAGCTGGTACCTGAGAGTGAGACAGGCTATGTGTGTGGGATGGAGGAGCTGATATGAGAGTGGGACAGGCTGTGTTACTGATGGAGGAGCTGGTATCTGTGCGTGTGAAAGGTTGAGTGTTAGTGAGCGAGTTGCTGGTATCTGAGAGTGGAACACGCTGTTTGTTCATGAGGGAGGAGCTGGTATCTGAGAGTGGGACAGGCTGTGTGTTAGTGAGGGAGGAGCTGGTATCTGAGAATGAGACAGGCTGTGTGTTAGTTAGGAAGGAGCTGGTATCGGAGAGTGCGACAGGCTGTGTGTTAGTTGAGGGAGAAGCTGGTATCAGAGTGGGACAGGCTATGTGTTACTGTGGGAGGAGCTGGTATCTGAGAGTGGGCCAGGCTGTGTGTTAGTGAGGGAGGAGCAGGTATCTGAGAGTGGGACAGGCTGTGTGTTAGTGAGGGAGGAACTGGTATCAGAGAGTGGGATAGGCTGTGTGTGAGTGAGGGAGGAGCTGGTGTCTCAGAGTGGGACAGGCTGTGTGTTAGTGAGGGAGGAGCTGGTATCTGAGACTGGGACAGACTGTGTGTTAGTGAGGGAGGAGCTGGTATCTGAGAGTGAGACAGGCTGTGTGTTAGTGAGGGAGGAGCAGGTATCTGAGAGTGGGAGAGGCTGTGTGTTAGTAAGGGAGAAGCTGGTATCTGAAATAGGAACAGGCTGTGTGTTAGTCAGGGAGGAGCTGCTATCTGAGAGTATGACAGGCTGTGGGTTTGTGAGGGAGGAGATGGTATCTGAGAGTGGAAAGGGCTGTGTTTTTTTGATGGTGGAGCTGGTATCTGAGAGTGGGAGAGGCTGTGCATTACTGAGGGAGGAGCTGGTATCTAAGAGTGGGACAAGCTGTTCGTGAGGGAGGAGCTGGTATCTGAGAGTGAGACTGTCTGTGTGTTAGTAGGGGAGGAGATGGTATCTGAGAGTTGGCCTGGCTGTGTGTCAGTGAGGGAGGAGCTGGTATCTGAGAGTGGGACAGTCTGTGTGTTAGTGAGGGAGGAGCTGGTATCTGAGAGTGGGACAGGCTGTGTGTTCGTCAGGTAGGAGTTGGTATCTGAGAGAGGGACAGGCTGTGTGTTACTGAGGGAGGAGTTGGTATCTGAGAGAGGGACAGGCTGTGTGTTAGGGAGTGAGGAGCTTGTATCTGATAGTGCGACAGGCTGTGTTATACTGAAGGAGCAGCTGGTATCTGAGACTGAGAAGCCTGTGCGTTATTCAGGGAGGAGCTGGTATCTGAGAGTGGGACAGGCTGTTTGTTAGTGAGGGAGGAGCTGGTATCTGAGAGTGAGACACGCTGTGTGTTTGTGAGGGAGGAGCTGGTATCTGAGAGTGGGACAGGCTGTGTGTTAGTGAGGGAGGAGCTGTTATCTGAGAGTTGGACAGGCTGTGTGTTAGTAGGGGAGGAGCTCGTATTTGAGCTTGGGACAGGCTGTGTGTTAGTGAGGGAGGAGCTGTTATCTGAGAGTGGGACAGGCTGAGTTTGTGAGTGTGGAGCTGGTATCTGAGAGTGAGACAGGATGTGTGTTATGGTGGAGCTGTTATCTCAGAGTGGGGCAGTATGTTTATTAGTGAGGGAGGAGCTGGTATCTGAGAATCAGACAGGCTGTGTGTTAGTGAGGGAGGAGCTGGTATTTGTGAGTGGGTCAGGCTGTGTGTTAGTGAGGGAGGAAATGGTATCTGAGAGTGAGACATGCTGTGTGTGAGTGAGGGTGGAGCTGGTATCTGAGAGTGGGACAGCTGTGTGTTACTGATGGAGGAGCTGGTACCTGAGCGTGTGAATGTTTGAGTGTTAGTGAGGGAGGAGCTGGTATCGGGGAGTAGGGCAGGTTGTCTTTTAGTGAGGGAGCAGATGTTATCTGAGAGTGGGACAGGATGACTGTTAGTGAGGGAGGAGCTGCTATCTGAGAGTGGACAGACTATTTGTGAGGGAGCAGCTGGTATCTGAGAGTGGGAGAGGCTGTGTGTTAATGAGGGAGGAGCTGTTATCTGATAGTGGGACAGGCTGTGTGTTAGGGAGGAGCTGGTATCTGTGTGGGACACGCTGTTTGTTAGTGAGGGAGGAGCTGGTATCTGAGAGTGGGACAGGCTGTGTGTTAGTGAGGGAGGAGCTGGTATCTGAGAGTGGGACAGGCTGTGTGTAAGGGAGGGAGGAGCTGGTATCTGAGAATGAGACAGGCTGTGTGTTAGTGGGGGAGGAGCTGGTATCTGAGAGTGGGACAGGTTGTGTGTAAGGGAGGGAGGAGCTGGTATCAGAGAGTGAGACAGGCTGTGTTAGTGAGGGAGGTGCTGGTATCTGAGAGTGGGACAGGCTGTGTGTTAGTGAGGGAGCAGCTGGTATCTGAGATTGGGACTGGCTGTGTGTGAGTGAGGGAGGAGCTGGTATCTGAGAGTGGGACTGGCTGTGTGTTAGTGAGGGAGGAGCTGGTATCTGAGAGTGGGACAGGCTGTTCGTGAGGGAGGAGCTGGTATCTGAGAGTGAGACTGTCTGTGTGTTAGTAGGGGAGGAGATGGTATCTGAGAGTGGGCCTGGCTGTGTGTCAGTGAGGGAGGAGCTGGTATCTGAGAGTGGAACAGGCTGTGTGTTCGTCAGGTAGGAGTTGGTATCTGAGAGAGGGACAGGCTGTGTGTTAGGGAGCGTGGAGCTTGTATCTGATAGTGCGACAGGCTGTGTTATACTGAAGGAGCAGCTGGTATCTGAGACTGAGAAGCCTGTGTGTCATTCAGGGAGGAGCTGGTGTCTGAGAGTGGGACAGGCTGTGTGTTAGTGAGGGAGGAGCTGTTATCTGAGAGTGGGACAGTCTGTGTGTTAGTAGGGGAGGAGCTCGTATCTGAGCTTGAAACAGGCTGTGTGTTAGTGTTGGAGGAGCTGGTATCGGAGAGTGGGACAGGCTGTGTGTTAGTGAGGGAGGAACTGGTATCTGAGAGTGGGACAGGCTGTGTGTTAGTGAGGGAGGAACTGGTATCTGAGAGTGGGACAGGCTGTGTGTTAGTGAGGGAGGAGCTGGTATCTGAGTGTGGGACAGGCTGTGTGTTAGTGAATGAGGAGCTGGAATCAGAGAGTGGGACACGCTGATTGTTAGTGAGGGAGGAGCTGTTATCTGAGAGTGGGGCAGTATGTTTATTAGTGAGGGAGGAGCTGGTATCTGAGAGTGGGACAGGCTGTGTGTTAGTGAGGGAGGAGCTGGTATCTGAGAGTGGGACAGCTGTGTGTTACTGATGGAGGAGCTGGTATCTGAGAGTGGACAGACTATTTGTGAGGGAGCAGCTGGTATCTGAGAGTGGGAGAGGCTGTGTGTTAATGAGGGAGGAGCTGTTATCTGAGAGTGGGACAGGCTGTGTGTTAGGGAGGAGCTGGTATCTGTGTGGGACACGCTGTTTGTAAGTGAGGGAGGAGCTGGTATCTGAGAGTGGGACAGGCTGTGTGTAAGGGAGGGAGGAGCTGGTATCTGAGAGTGAGACAGGCTGTGTTAGTGAGGGAGGTGCTGGTATCTGAGAGTGGGACAGGCTGTGTGTTAGTGAGGGAGCAGCTGGTATCTGAGATTGGGACTGGCTGTGTGTTAGTGAGGGAGGAGCTGGTATCTGAGAGTGGGACTGGCTGTGTGTTAGTGAGGGAGGAGCTGGTATCTGAGAGTGGGACAGGCTGTGTGTAAGGGAGGAAGGAGCTGGTATATGAGAATGAGACAGGCTGTGTTAGTGGGGGAGGAGCTGGTATCTGAGAGTGGGACAGGTTGTGTGTAAGGGAGGGAGGAGCTGCTATCTGAGAATGAGACAGGCTGTGCGTGAGTGATGGAGTAGCTGGTATCTGAGAGTGAGACAGGCTATGTGTGTGTGATGGAGGAGCTGATATGAGAGTGGGACAGGCTGTGTTACTGATGGAGGAGCTGGTATCTGTGCGTGTGAAAGGTTGAGTGTTAGTGAGCGAGTTGCTGGTATCTGAGAGTGGAACACGCTGTTTGTTCATGAGGGAGGAGCTGGTATCTGAGAGTGGGACAGGCTGTGTGTTAGTGAGGGAGGAGCTGGTATCTGAGAATGAGACAGGCTGTGTGTTAGTTAGGAAGGAGCTGGTATCGGAGAGTGCGACAGGCTGTGTGTTAGTGAGGGAGTAGCTGGTATCTGAGAGTGGGACAGGCTTTGTTAGTGAGGGAGAAGCTGGTATCAGAGTGGGACAGGCTATGTGTTACTGTGGGAGGAGCTGGTATCTGAGAGTGGGCCTGGCTGTGTGATAGTGAGGGAGGAGCAGGTATCTGAGAGTGGGACAGGCTGTGTGTTAGTGAGGGAGGAACTGGTATCAGAGAGTGGGATAGGCTGTGTGTGAGTGAGGGAGGAGCTGGTGTCTCAGAGTGGGACAGGCTGTGTGTTAGTGAGGGAGGAGCTGGTATCTGAGACTGGGACAGACTGTGTGTTAGTGAGGGAGGAGCTGGTATCTGAGAGTGAGACAGGCTGTGTGTTAGTGAGGGAGGAGCAGGTATCTGAGAGTGGGAGAGGCTGTGTGTTAGTAAGGGAGAAGCTGGTATCTGAAAGAGGAACAGGCTGTGTGTTAGTCAGGGAGGAGCTGCTATCTGAGAGTATGACAGGCTGTGGGTTTGTGAGGGAGGAGATGGTATCTGAGAGTGGAAAGGGCTGTGTTTTTTTGATGGTGGAGCTGGTATCTGAGAGTGGGAGAGGCTGTGCATTACTGAGGGAGGAGCTGGTATCTGAGAGTGGGACAAGCTGTTCGTGAGGGAGGAGCTGGTATCTGAGAGTGAGACTGTCTGTGTGTTAGTAGGGGAGGAGATGGTATCTGAGAGTTGGCCTGGCTGTGTGTCAGTGAGGGAGGAGCTGGTATCTGAGAGTGGGACAGTCTGTGTGTTAGTGAGGGAGGAGCTGGTATCTGAGAGTGGGACAGGCTGTGTGTTCATCAGGTAGGAGTTGGTATCTGAGAGAGGGACAGGCTGTGTGTTACTGAGGGAGGAGTTGGTATCTGAGAGAGGGACAGGCTGTGTGTTAGGGAGTGAGGAGCTTGTATCTGATAGTGCGACAGGCTGTGTTATACTGAAGGAGCAGCTGGTATCTGAGACTGAGAAGCCTGTGCGTTATTCAGGGAGGAGCTGGTATCTGAGAGTGGGACAGGCTGTTTGTTAGTGAGGGAGGAGCTGGTATCTGAGAGTGAGACACGCTGTGTGTTTGTGAGGGAGGAGCTGGTATCTGAGAGTGGGACAGGCTGTGTGTTAGTGAGGGAGGAGCTGTTATCTGAGAGTTGGACAGGCTGTGTGTTAGTAGGGGAGGAGCTCGTATTTGAGCTTGGGACAGGCTGTGTGTTAGTGAGGGAGGAGCTGTTATCTGAGAGTGGGACAGGCTGAGTTTGTGAGTGTGGAGCTGGTATCTGAGAGTGAGACAGGATGTGTGTTATGGTGGAGCTGTTATCTCAGAGTGGGGCAGTATGTTTATTAGTGAGGGAGGAGCTGGTATCTGAGAATCAGACAGGCTGTGTGTTAGTGAGGGAGGAGCTGGTATTTGTGAGTGGGTCAGGCTGTGTGTTAGTGAGGGAGGAAATGGTATCTGAGAGTGAGACATGCTGTGTGTGAGTGAGGGTGGAGCTGGTATCTGAGAGTGGGACAGCTGTGTGTTACTGATGGAGGAGCTGGTACCTGAGCGTGTGAATGTTTGAGTGTTAGTGAGGGAGGAGCTGGTATCGGGGAGTAGGGCAGGTTGTCTTTTAGTGAGGGAGCAGATGTTATCTGAGAGTGGGACAGGATGACTGTTAGTGAGGGAGGAGCTGCTATCTGAGAGTGGACAGACTATTTGTGAGGGAGCAGCTGGTATCTGAGAGTGGGAGAGGCTGTGTGTTAATGAGGGAGGAGCTGTTATCTGATAGTGGGACAGGCTGTGTGTTAGGGAGGAGCTGGTATCTGTGTGGGACACGCTGTTTGTTAGTGAGGGAGGAGCTGGTATCTGAGAGTGGGACAGGCTGTGTGTAAGGGAGGGAGGAGCTGGTATCTGAGAATGAGACAGGCTGTGTGTTAGTGGGGGAGGAGCTGGTATCTGAGTGTGGGACAGGTTGTGTGTAAGGGAGGGAGGAGCTGGTATCAGAGAGTGAGACAGGCTGTGTTAGTGAGGGAGGTGCTGGTATCTGAGAGTGGGACAGGCTGTGTGTTAGTGAGGGAGCAGCTGGTATCTGAGATTGGGACTGGCTGTGTGTGAGTGAGGGAGGAGCTGGTATCTGAGAGTGGGACTGGCTGTGTGTTAGTGAGGGAGGAGCTGGTATCTGAGAGTGGGACAGGCTGTTCGTGAGGGAGGAGCTGGTATCTGAGAGTGAGACTGTCTGTGTGTTAGTAGGGGAGGAGATGGTATCTGAGAGTGGGCCTGGCTGTGTGTCAGTGAGGGAGGAGCTGGTATCTGAGAGTGGAACAGGCTGTGTGTTCGTCAGGTAGGAGTTGGTATCTGAGAGAGGGACAGGCTGTGTGTTAGGGAGCGAGGAGCTTGTATCTGATAGTGCGACAGGCTGTGTTATACTGAAGGAGCAGCTGGTATCTGAGACTGAGAAGCCTGTGTGTCATTCAGGGAGGAGCTGGTGTCTGAGAGTGGGACAGGCTGTGTGTTAGTGAGGGAGGAGCTGTTATCTGAGAGTGGGACAGTCTGTGTGTTAGTAGGGGAGGAGCTCGTATCTGAGCTTGAAACAGGCTGTGTGTTAGTGTTGGAGGAGCTGGTATCGGAGAGTGGGACAGGCTGTGTGTTAGTGAGGGAGGAACTGGTATCTGAGAGTGGGACAGGCTGTGTGTTAGTGAGGGAGGAACTGGTATCTGAGAGTGGGACAGGCTGTGTGTTAGTGAGGGAGGAGCTGGTATCTGAAAGAGGAACAGGCTGTGTGTTAGTCAGGGAGGAGCTGCTATCTGAGAGTATGACAGGCTGTGGGTTTGTGAGGGAGGAGATGGTATCTGAGAGTGGAAAGGGCTGTGTTTTTTTGATGGTGGAGCTGGTATCTGAGAGTGGGAGAGGCTGTGCATTACTGAGGGAGGAGCTGGTATCTGAGAGTGGGACAAGCTGTTCGTGAGGGAGGAGCTGGTATCTGAGAGTGAGACTGTCTGTGTGTTAGTAGGGGAGGAGATGGTATCTGAGAGTTGGCCTGGCTGTGTGTCAGTGAGGGAGGAGCTGGTATCTGAGAGTGGGACAGTCTGTGTGTTAGTGAGGGAGGAGCTGGTATCTGAGAGTGGGACAGGCTGTGTGTTCATCAGGTAGGAGTTGGTATCTGAGAGAGGGACAGGCTGTGTGTTACTGAGGGAGGAGTTGGTATCTGAGAGACGGACAGGCTGTGTGTTAGGGAGTGAGGAGCTTGTATCTGATAGTGCGACAGGCTGTGTTATACTGAAGGAGCAGCTGGTATCTGAGACTGAGAAGCCTGTGCGTTATTCAGGGAGGAGCTGGTATCTGAGAGTGGGACAGGCTGTTTGTTAGTGAGGGAGGAGCTGGTATCTGAGAGTGAGACACGCTGTGTGTTTGTGAGGGAGGAGCTGTTATCTGAGAGTGGGACAGGCTGTGTGTTAGTGAGGGAGGAGCTGTTATCTGAGAGTTGGACAGGCTGTGTGTTAGTAGGGGAGGAGCTCGTATTTGAGCTTGGGACAGGCTGTGTGTTAGTGAGGGAGGAGCTGTTATCTGAGAGTGGGACAGGCTGAGTTTGTGAGTGTGGAGCTGGTATCTGAGAGTGAGACAGGATGTGTGTTATGGTGGAGCTGTTATCTCAGAGTGGGGCAGTATGTTTATTAGTGAGGGAGGAGCTGGTATCTGAGAATCAGACAGGCTGTGTGTTAGTGAGGGAGGAGCTGGTATTTGTGAGTGGGTCAGGCTGTGTGTTAGTGAGGGAGGAAATGGTATCTGAGAGTGAGACATGCTGTGTGTGAGTGAGGGTGGAGCTGGTATCTGAGAGTGGGACAGCTGTGTGTTACTGATGGAGGAGCTGGTACCTGAGCGTGTGAATGTTTGAGTGTTAGTGAGGGAGGAGCTGGTATCGGGGAGTAGGGCAGGTTGTCTTTTAGTGAGGGAGCAGATGTTATCTGAGAGTGGGACAGGATGACTGTTAGTGAGGGAGGAGCTGCTATCTGAGAGTGGACAGACTATTTGTGAGGGAGCAGCTGGTATCTGAGAGTGGGAGAGGCTGTGTGTTAATGAGGGAGGAGCTGTTATCTGATAGTGGGACAGGCTGTGTGTTAGGGAGGAGCTGGTATCTGTGTGGGACACGCTGTTTGTTAGTGAGGGAGGAGCTGGTATCTGAGAGTGGGACAGGCTGTGTGTTAGTGAGGGAGGAGCTGGTATCTGAGAGTGGGACAGGCTGTGTGTAAGGGAGGGAGGAGCTGGTATCTGAGAATGAGACAGGCTGTGTGTTAGTGGGGGAGGAGCTGGTATCTGAGTGTGGGACAGGTTGTGTGTAAGGGAGGGAGGAGCTGGTATCAGAGAGTGAGACAGGCTGTGTTAGTGAGGGAGGTGCTGGTATCTGAGAGTGGGACAGGCTGTGTGTTAGTGAGGGAGCAGCTGGTATCTGAGATTGGGACTGGCTGTGTGTGAGTGAGGGAGGAGCTGGTATCTGAGAGTGGGACTGGCTGTGTGAGAGTGAGGGAGGAGCTGGTATCTGAGAGTGGGACAGGCTGTTCGTGAGGGAGGAGCTGGTATCTGAGAGTGAGACTGTCTGTGTGTTAATAGGGGAGGAGATGGTATCTGAGAGTGGGACAGGATGACTGTTAGTGAGGGAGGAGCTGCTATCTGAGAGTGGACAGACTATTTGTGAGGGAGCAGCTGGTATCTGAGAGTGGGAGAGGCTGTGTGTTAATGAGGGAGGAGCTGTTATCTGATAGTGGGACAGGCTGTGTGTTAGGGAGGAGCTGGTATCTGTGTGGGACACGCTGTTTGTTAGTGAGGGAGGAGCTGGTATCTGAGAGTGGGACAGGCTGTGTGTTAGTGAGGGAGGAGCTGGTATCTGAGAGTGGGACAGGCTGTGTGTAAGGGAGGGAGGAGCTGGTATCTGAGAATGAGACAGGCTGTGTGTTAGTGGGGGAGGAGCTGGTATCTGAGAGTGGGACAGGTTGTGTGTAAGGGAGGGAGGAGCTGGTATCAGAGAGTGAGACAGGCTGTGTTAGTGAGGGAGGTGCTGGTATCTGAGAGTGGGACAGGCTGTGTGTTAGTGAGGGAGCAGCTGGTATCTGAGATTGGGACTGGCTGTGTGTGAGTGAGGGAGGAGCTGGTATCTGAGAGTGGGACTGGCTGTGTGTTAGTGAGGGAGGAGCTGGTATCTGAGAGTGGGACAGGCTGTTCGTGAGGGAGGAGCTGGTATCTGAGAGTGAGACTGTCTGTGTGTTAGTAGGGGAGGAGATGGTATCTGAGAGTGGGCCTGGCTGTGTGTCAGTGAGGGAGGAGCTGGTATCTGAGAGTGGAACAGGCTGTGTGTTCGTCAGGTAGGAGTTGGTATCTGAGAGAGGGACAGGCTGTGTGTTAGGGAGCGTGGAGCTTGTATCTGATAGTGCGACAGGCTGTGTTATACTGAAGGAGCAGCTGGTATCTGAGACTGAGAAGCCTGTGTGTCATTCAGGGAGGAGCTGGTGTCTGAGAGTGGGACAGGCTGTGTGTTAGTGAGGGAGGAGCTGTTATCTGAGAGTGGGACAGTCTGTGTGTTAGTAGGGGAGGAGCTCGTATCTGAGCTTGAAACAGGCTGTGTGTTAGTGTTGGAGGAGCTGGTATCGGAGAGTGGGACAGGCTGTGTGTTAGTGAGGGAGGAACTGGTATCTGAGAGTGGGACAGGCTGTGTGTTAGTGAGGGAGGAACTGGTATCTGAGAGTGGGACAGGCTGTGTGTTAGTGAGGGAGGAGCTGGTATCTGAGTGTGGGACAGGCTGTGTGTTAGTGAATGAGGAGCTGGAATCAGAGAGTGGGACACGCTGATTGTTAGTGAGGGAGGAGCTGTTATCTGAGAGTGGGGCAGTATGTTTATTAGTGAGGGAGGAGCTGGTATCTGAGAGTGGGACAGGCTGTGTGTTAGTGAGGGAGGAGCTGGTATCTGAGAGTGGGACAGCTGTGTGTTACTGATGGAGGAGCTGGTATCTGAGAGTGGACAGACTATTTGTGAGGGAGCAGCTGGTATCTGAGAGTGGGAGAGGCTGTGTGTTAATGAGGGAGGAGCTGTTATCTGAGAGTGGGACAGGCTGTGTGTTAGGGAGGAGCTGGTATCTGTGTGGGACACGCTGTTTGTAAGTGAGGGAGGAGCTGGTATCTGAGAGTGGGACAGGCTGTGTGTAAGGGAGGGAGGAGCTGGTATCTGAGAATGAGACAGGCTGTGTGTTAGTGGGGGAGGGGCTGGTATCTGAGAGTGGGACAAGTTGTGTGTAAGGGAGGGAGGAGCTGGTATCTGAGAGTGAGACAGGCTGTGTTAGTGAGGGAGGTGCTGGTATCTGAGAGTGGGACAGGCTGTGTGTTAGTGAGGGAGCAGCTGGTATCTGAGATTGGGACTGGCTGTGTGTTAGTGAGGGAGGAGCTGGTATCTGAGAGTGGGACTGGCTGTGTGTTAGTGAGGGAGGAGCTGGTATCTGAGAGTGGGACAGGCTGTGTGTAAGGGAGGAAGGAGCTGGTATATGAGAATGAGACAGGCTGTGTTAGTGGGGGAGGAGCTGGTATCTGAGAGTGGGACAGGTTGTGTGTAAGGGAGGGAGGAGCTGCTATCTGAGAATGAGACAGGCTGTGCGTGAGTGATGGAGTAGCTGGTATCTGAGAGTGAGACAGGCTATGTGTGTGTGATGGAGGAGCTGATATGAGAGTGGGACAGGCTGTGTTACTGATGGAGGAGCTGGTATCTGTGCGTGTGAAAGGTTGAGTGTTAGTGAGCGAGTTGCTGGTATCTGAGAGTGGAACACGCTGTTTGTTCATGAGGGAGGAGCTGGTATCTGAGAGTGGGACAGGCTGTGTGTTAGTGAGGGAGGAGCTGGTATCTGAGAATGAGACAGGCTGTGTGTTAGTTAGGAAGGAGCTGGTATCGGAGAGTGCGACAGGCTGTGTGTTAGTGAGGGAGTAGCTGGTATCTGAGAGTGGGACAGGCTTTGTTAGTGAGGGAGAAGCTGGTATCAGAGTGGGACAGGCTATGTGTTACTGTGGGAGGAGCTGGTATCTGAGAGTGGGCCTGGCTGTGTGATAGTGAGGGAGGAGCAGGTATCTGAGAGTGGGACAGGCTGTGTGTTAGTGAGGGAGGAACTGGTATCAGAGAGTGGGATAGGCTGTGTGTGAGTGAGGGAGGAGCTGGTGTCTCAGAGTGGGACAGGCTGTGTGTTAGTGAGGGAGGAGCTGGTATCTGAGACTGGGACAGACTGTGTGTTAGTGAGGGAGGAGCTGGTATCTGAGAGTGAGACAGGCTGTGTGTTAGTGAGGGAGGAGCAGGTATCTGAGAGTGGGAGAGGCTGTGTGTTAGTAAGGGAGAAGCTGGTATCTGAAAGAGGAACAGGCTGTGTGTTAGTCAGGGAGGAGCTGCTATCTGAGAGTATGACAGGCTGTGGGTTTGTGAGGGAGGAGATGGTATCTGAGAGTGGAAAGGGCTGTGTTTTTTTGATGGTGGAGCTGGTATCTGAGAGTGGGAGAGGCTGTGCATTACTGAGGGAGGAGCTGGTATCTGAGAGTGGGACAAGCTGTTCGTGAGGGAGGAGCTGGTATCTGAGAGTGAGACTGTCTGTGTGTTAGTAGGGGAGGAGATGGTATCTGAGAGTTGGCCTGGCTGTGTGTCAGTGAGGGAGGAGCTGGTATCTGAGAGTGGGACAGTCTGTGTGTTAGTGAGGGAGGAGCTGGTATCTGAGAGTGGGACAGGCTGTGTGTTCATCAGGTAGGAGTTGGTATCTGAGAGAGGGACAGGCTGTGTGTTACTGAGGGAGGAGTTGGTATCTGAGAGAGGGACAGGCTGTGTGTTAGGGAGTGAGGAGCTTGTATCTGATAGTGCGACAGGCTGTGTTATACTGAAGGAGCAGCTGGTATCTGAGACTGAGAAGCCTGTGCGTTATTCAGGGAGGAGCTGGTATCTGAGAGTGGGACAGGCTGTTTGTTAGTGAGGGAGGAGCTGGTATCTGAGAGTGAGACACGCTGTGTGTTTGTGAGGGAGGAGCTGGTATCTGAGAGTGGGACAGGCTGTGTGTTAGTGAGGGAGGAGCTGTTATCTGAGAGTTGGACAGGCTGTGTGTTAGTAGGGGAGGAGCTCGTATTTGAGCTTGGGACAGGCTGTGTGTTAGTGAGGGAGGAGCTGTTATCTGAGAGTGGGACAGGCTGAGTTTGTGAGTGTGGAGCTGGTATCTGAGAGTGAGACAGGATGTGTGTTATGGTGGAGCTGTTATCTCAGAGTGGGGCAGTATGTTTATTAGTGAGGGAGGAGCTGGTATCTGAGAATCAGACAGGCTGTGTGTTAGTGAGGGAGGAGCTGGTATTTGTGAGTGGGTCAGGCTGTGTGTTAGTGAGGGAGGAAATGGTATCTGAGAGTGAGACATGCTGTGTGTGAGTGAGGGTGGAGCTGGTATCTGAGAGTGGGACAGCTGTGTGTTACTGATGGAGGAGCTGGTACCTGAGCGTGTGAATGTTTGAGTGTTAGTGAGGGAGGAGCTGGTATCGGGGAGTAGGGCAGGTTGTCTTTTAGTGAGGGAGCAGATGTTATCTGAGAGTGGGACAGGATGACTGTTAGTGAGGGAGGAGCTGCTATCTGAGAGTGGACAGACTATTTGTGAGGGAGCAGCTGGTATCTGAGAGTGGGAGAGGCTGTGTGTTAATGAGGGAGGAGCTGTTATCTGATAGTGGGACAGGCTGTGTGTTAGGGAGGAGCTGGTATCTGTGTGGGACACGCTGTTTGTTAGTGAGGGAGGAGCTGGTATCTGAGAGTGGGACAGGCTGTGTGTTAGTGAGGGAGGAGCTGGTATCTGAGAGTGGGACAGGCTGTGTGTAAGGGAGGGAGGAGCTGGTATCTGAGAATGAGACAGGCTGTGTGTTAGTGGGGGAGGAGCTGGTATCTGAGTGTGGGACAGGTTGTGTGTAAGGGAGGGAGGAGCTGGTATCAGAGAGTGAGACAGGCTGTGTTAGTGAGGGAGGTGCTGGTATCTGAGAGTGGGACAGGCTGTGTGTTAGTGAGGGAGCAGCTGGTATCTGAGATTGGGACTGGCTGTGTGTGAGTGAGGGAGGAGCTGGTATCTGAGAGTGGGACTGGCTGTGTGTTAGTGAGGGAGGAGCTGGTATCTGAGAGTGGGACAGGCTGTTCGTGAGGGAGGAGCTGGTATCTGAGAGTGGAACAGGCTGTGTGTTCGTCAGGTAGGAGTTGGTATCTGAGAGAGGGACAGGCTGTGTGTTAGGGAGCGAGGAGCTTGTATCTGATAGTGCGACAGGCTGTGTTATACTGAAGGAGCAGCTGGTATCTGAGACTGAGAAGCCTGTGTGTCATTCAGGGAGGAGCTGGTGTCTGAGAGTGGGACAGGCTGTGTGTTAGTGAGGGAGGAGCTGTTATCTGAGAGTGGGACAGTCTGTGTGTTAGTAGGGGAGGAGCTCGTATCTGAGCTTGAAACAGGCTGTGTGTTAGTGTTGGAGGAGCTGGTATCGGAGAGTGGGACAGGCTGTGTGTTAGTGAGGGAGGAACTGGTATCTGAGAGTGGGACAGGCTGTGTGTTAGTGAGGGAGGAACTGGTATCTGAGAGTGGGACAGGCTGTGTGTTAGTGAGGGAGGAGCTGGTATCTGAGTGTGGGACAGGCTGTGTGTTAGTGAATGAGGAGCTGGAATCAGAGAGTGGTACACGCTGATTGTTAGTGAGGGAGGAGCTGTTATCTGAGAGTGGGGCAGTATGTTTATTAGTGAGGGAGGAGCTGGTATCTGAGAGTGGGACAGGCTGTGTGTTAGTGAGGGAGGAGCTGGTATCTGAGAGTGGGACAGCTGTGTGTTACTGATGGAGGAGCTGGTATCTGAGAGTGGACAGACTATTTGTGAGGGAGCAGCTGGTATCTGAGAGTGGGAGAGGCTGTGTGTTAATGAGGGAGGAGCTGTTATCTGAGAGTGGGACAGGCTGTGTGTTAGGGAGGAGCTGGTATCTGTGTGGGACACGCTGTTTGTAAGTGAGGGAGGAGCTGGTATCTGAGAGTGGGACAGTCTGTGTGCAAGGGAGGGAGGAGCTGGTATCTGAGAATGAGACAGGCTGTGTGTTAGTGGGGGAGGGGCTGGTATCTGAGAGTGGGACAAGTTGTGTGTAAGGGAGGGAGGAGCTGGTATCTGAGAGTGAGACAGGCTGTGTTAGTGAGGGAGGTGCTGGTATCTGAGAGTGGGACAGGCTGTGTGTTAGTGAGGGAGCAGCTGGTATCTGAGATTGGGACTGGCTGTGTGTTAGTGAGGGAGGAGCTGGTATCTGAGAGTGGGACTGGCTGTGTGTTAGTGAGGGAGGAGCTGGTATCTGAGAGTGGGACAGGCTGTGTGTAAGGGAGGGAGGAGCTGGTATATGAGAATGAGACAGGCTGTGTTAGTGGGGGAGGAGCTGGTATCTGAGAGTGGGACAG
Organism: Isurus oxyrinchus; assembly: GCA_026770705.1. Lineage (NCBI taxonomy): Eukaryota > Metazoa > Chordata > Chondrichthyes > Lamniformes > Lamnidae > Isurus > Isurus oxyrinchus. The sequence continues at coordinate 621,419 of JANJGN010000094.1, read as the reverse complement.
GTTGTGTGTAAGGGAGGGAGGAGCTGCTATCTGAGAATGAGACAGGCTGTGCGTGAGTGATGGAGTAGCTGGTATCTGAGAGTGAGACAGGCTATGTGTGTGTGATGGAGGAGCTGATATGAGAGTGGGACAGGCTGTGTTACTGATGGAGGAGCTGGTATCTGTGCGTGTGAAAGGTTGAGTGTTAGTGAGCGAGTTGCTGGTATCTGAGAGTGGAACACGCTGTTTGTTCATGAGGGAGGAGCTGGTATCTGAGAGTGGGACAGGCTGTGTGTTAGTGAGGGAGGAGCTGGTATCTGAGAATGAGACAGGCTGTGTGTTAGTTAGGAAGGAGCTGGTATCGGAGAGTGCGACAGGCTGTGTGTTAGTGAGGGAGTAGCTGGTATCTGAGAGTGGGACAGGCTTTGTTAGTGAGGGAGAAGCTGGTATCAGAGTGGGACAGGCTATGTGTTACTGTGGGAGGAGCTGGTATCTGAGAGTGGGCCTGGCTGTGTGATAGTGAGGGAGGAGCAGGTATCTGAGAGTGGGACAGGCTGTGTGTTAGTGAGGGAGGAACTGGTATCAGAGAGTGGGATAGGCTGTGTGTGAGTGAGGGAGGAGCTGGTGTCTCAGAGTGGGACAGGCTGTGTGTTAGTGAGGGAGGAGCTGGTATCTGAGAGTGAGACAGGCTGTGTGTTAGTGAGGGAGGAGCAGGTATCTGAGAGTGGGAGAGGCTGTGTGTTAGTAAGGGAGAAGCTGGTATCTGAAAGAGGAACAGGCTGTGTGTTAGTCAGGGAGGAGCTGCTATCTCAGAGTATGACAGGCTGTGGGTTTGTGAGGGAGGAGATGGTATCTGAGAGTGGAAAGGGCTGTGTTTTTTTGATGGTGGAGCTGGTATCTGAGAGTGGGAGAGGCTGTGCATTACTGAGGGAGGAGCTGGTATCTGAGAGTGGGACAAGCTGTTCGTGAGGGAGGAGCTGGTATCTGAGAGTGAGACTGTCTGTGTGTTAGTAGGGGAGGAGATGGTATCTGAGAGTTGGCCTGGCTGTGTGTCAGTGAGGGAGGAGCTGGTATCTGAGAGTGGGACAGTCTGTGTGTTAGTGAGGGAGGAGCTGGTATCTGAGAGTGGGACAGGCTGTGTGTTCGTCAGGTAGGAGTTGGTATCTGAGAGAGGGACAGGCTGTGTGTTACTGAGGGAGGAGTTGGTATCTGAGAGAGGGACAGGCTGTGTGTTAGGGAGTGAGGAGCTTGTATCTGATAGTGCGACAGGCTGTGTTATACTGAAGGAGCAGCTGGTATCTGAGACTGAGAAGCCTGTGCGTTATTCAGGGAGGAGCTGGTATCTGAGAGTGGGACAGGCTGTTTGTTAGTGAGGGAGGAGCTGGTATCTGAGAGTGAGACACGCTGTGTGTTTGTGAGGGAGGAGCTGGTATCTGAGAGTGGGACAGGCTGTGTGTTAGTGAGGGAGGAGCTGTTATCTGAGAGTTGGACAGGCTGTGTGTTAGTAGAGGAGGAGCTCGTATTTGAGCTTGGGACAGGCTGTGTGTTAGTGTTGGAGGAGCTGGTATCGGAGAGTGGGACAGGCTGTGTGTTAGTGAGGGAGGAACTGGTATCTGAGAGTGGGACAGGCTGTGTGTTCGTGAGGGAGGAGCTGTTATCTGAGAGTGGGACAGGCTGAGTTTGTGAGTGTGGAGCTGGTATCTGAGAGTGAGACAGGATGTGTGTTATGGTGGAGCTGTTATCTGAGAGTGGGGCAGTATGTTTATTAGTGAGGGAGGAGCTGGTATCTGAGAATCAGACAGGCTGTGTGTTAGTGAGGGAGGAGCTGGTATTTGTGAGTGGGTCAGGCTGTGTGTTAGTGAGGGAGGAGCTGGTTTCTGAGAGTGAGACATGCTGTGTGTGAGTGAGGGTGGAGCTGGTATCTGAGAGTGGGACAGCTGTGTGTTACTGATGGAGGAGCTGGTACCTGAGCGTGTGAATGTTTGAGTGTTAGTGAGGGAGGAGCTGGTATCGGGGATTAGGGCAGGTTGTCTTTTAGTGAGGGAGCAGATGTTATCTGAGAGTGGGACAGGATGACTGTTAGTGAGGGAGGAGCTGCTATCTGAGAGTGGACAGACTATTTGTGAGGGAGCAGCTGGTATCTGAGAGTGGGAGAGGCTGTGTGTTAATGAGGGAGGAGCTGTTATCTGATAGTGGGACAGGCTGTGTGTTAGGGAGGAGCTGGTATCTGTGTGGGACACGCTGTTTGTTAGTGAGGGAGGAGCTGGTATCTGAGAGTGGGACAGGCTGTGTGTAAGGGAGGGAGGAGCTGGTATCTGAGAATGAGACAGGCTGTGTGTTAGTGGGGGAGGAGCTGGTATCTGAGAGTGGGACAGGTTGTGTGTAAGGGAGGGAGGAGCTGGTATCAGAGAGTGAGACAGGCTTTGTTAGTGAGGGAGGTGCTGGTATCTGAGAGTGGGACAGGCTGTGTGTTAGTGAGGGAGCAGCTGGTATCTGAGATTGGGACTGGCTGTGTGTGAGTGAGGGAGGAGCTGGTATCTGAGAGTGGGACTGGCTGTGTGTTAGTGAGGGAGGAGCTGGTATCTGAGAGTGGGACAGGCTGTGTGTAAGGGAGGGAGGAGCTGGTATATGAGAATGAGACAGGCTGTGTTAGTGGGGGAGGACCTGGTATCTGAGAGTGGGACAGGTTGTGTGTAAGGGAGGGAGGAGCTGCTATCTGAGAATGAGACAGGCTGTGTGTTAGTGGGAGAGGAGCTGGTATCTGAGAGTGGGACAGGTTGTGTGTAAGGGAGGGAGGAGCTGCTATCTGAGAATGAGACAGGCTGTGCGTGAGTGATGGAGTAGCTGGTATCTGAGAGTGAGAAAGGCTATGTGTGTGTGATGGAGGAGCTGATATGAGAGTGGGACAGGCTGTGTTACTGATGGAGGAGCTGGTATCTGTGCGTGTGAAAGGTTGAGTGTTCGTGAGCGAGTTGCTGGTATCTGAGAGTGGAACACGCTGTTTGTTCATGAGGGAGGAGCTGGTATCTGAGAGTGGGACAGGCTGTGTGTTAGTGAGGGAGGAGCTGGTATCTGAGAATGAGACAGGCTGTGTGTTAGTTAGGAAGGAGCTGGTATCGGGGAGTGCGACAGGCTGTGTGTTAGTGAGGGAGGAGCTGGTATCTGAGAGTGGGACAGGCTTTGTTAGTGAGGTAGAAGCTGGTATCAGAGTGGGACAGGCTATGTGTTACTGTGGGAGGAGCTGGTATCTGAGAGTGGGCCAGGCTGTGTGTTAGTGAGGGAGGAGCAGGTATCTGAGAGTGGGACAGGCTGTGTGTTAGTGAGGGAGGAACTGGTATCAGAGAGTGGGATAGGCTGTGTGTGTGAGGGAGGAGCTGGTGTCTCAGAGTGGGACAGGCTGTGTGTTAGTGAGGGAGGAGCTGGTATCTGAGACTGGGACAGACTGTGTGTTAGTGAGGGAGGAGCTGATATCTGAGAGTGAGACAGGCTGTGTGTTAGTGAGGGAGGAGCAGGTATCTGAGAGTGGGAGAGGCTGTGTGTTAGTGAGGGAGAAGCTGGTATCTGAAAGAGGAACAGGCTGTGTTAGTCAGGGAGGAGCTGCTATCTGAGAGTATGACAGGCTGTGGGTTTGTGAGGGAGGAGATGGTATCTGAGAGTGGAAAGGGCTGTGTTTTTTTGATGGTGGAGCTGGTATCTGAGAGTGGGAGAGGCTGTGCTGTACTGAGGGAGGAGCTGGTATCTGAGAGTGGGACAAGCTGTTCGTGAGGGAGGAGCTGGTATCTGAGAGTGAGACTGTCTGTGTGTTAGTAGGGGAGGAGATGGTATCTGAGAGTGGGCCTGGCTGTGTGTCAGTGAGGGAGGAGCTGGTATCTGAGATTGGAACAGGCTGTGTGTTAGTGAGGGAGGAGCTGGTATCTGAGAGTGGGACAGTCTGTGTGTTAGTGAGGGAGGAGCTGGTATCTGAGAGTTGGACAGGCTGTGTGTTAGTAGGGGAGGAGCTCGTATCTGAGCTTGGGACAGGCTGTGTGTTAGTGTTGGAGGAGCTGGTATCGGAGAGTGGGACAGGCTGTGTGTTAGTGAGGGAGGAACTGGTATCTGAGAGTGGGACAGGCTGTGTGTTCGTGAGGGAGGAGCTGTTATCTGAGAGTGGGACAGGCTGTGAGTTTGTGAGTGTGGAGCTGGTATCTGAGAGTGAGACAGGATGTGTGTTATGGTGGAGCTGTTATCTGAGAGTGGGGCAGTATGTTTATTAGTGAGGGAGGAGCTGGTATCTGAGAGTGAGACAGGCTGTGTGTTAGTGAGGGAGGAGCTGGTATCTTAGTGTGGGACAGGCTGTATGTTAGTGAAGGAGGTGCTGGTAACTGAGATTGGAACAGGCTGTGCTATAGTGAAGGAGGAGCTGGTATCTGAGAGTGGGACAAGCTGTGTGTTCGTGAGGGAGGAGATGGTATCTGAGAGTGAGACAGGCTGTGTGTTATTGAGGGAGGAGCTGGTATCTGAGAGTGGGTCAGACTGTGTGTTAGTGAGGGAGGAGCAAGTATCTGAGAGTGAGACAGGCTCTGTGTTAGTGAGGGAGGAGCTGGTATCTGAGTGTGGGACAGGCTGTGCGTTAGTGAGGGAGGAGCTGGTATCTGAGTGTGGGACAGGCTGTGTGTTAGTGAGGGAGGAGCTGGTAACTGAGACTGGGACAGGCTGTGTGTTAGTGAAGGAGGAGCTGGTACCTGAGCGTGGGAAAGGCTGTGTGTGAGAGATGGAGGTGTAAGTATCTGAGAGTGGCACAGGTTGTGCGTTAGTGAGGGAGGAGCTGGTATCTGAGAGTGGGACAAGCTGTGTGTTCGTGAGGGAGGAACTGGTATCTGAGAGTGGGACAGGCTGTGTGTTAGAGAGGGAGGAGCTGGTATTTGAAAGAGGACCAGGCTGTGTGTTAGTGAGGGAGGAGCTGTTATCTGAGATAGTGACAGACTGTGTGTTAGTGGGGGAGGAGCTGGTATCTGAGAGTGGGACAGGCTGTGTGTTAGTGAGGGAGGAGCTGGTACCTGAGCGTGGGACAGGCTGTGTGTTAGTGAGGGAGGTTCTGGTATCTGAGAGTGAGACAGTTGTGTGTTAGTGAGGGAGGAGATGGTATCTGAGAGTGAGCCAGGCAGTGTGTGAGTGAGGGAGGAGATGGTATCTGAGAGTGGGACGTGTTGTGTGTTAGTGAGGGTGGAGCTGGTATCTGAGAGTGGGACAAGCTGTGTGTTAGTGAGGGAGGAGCTGGTATCTGAGAGTGGGACAGGCTATGTGTTACTGTGGGAGGAGCTGGTATCTGAGAGTGGGCCAGGCTGTGTGTTAGTGAGTGAGGAGCAGGTATCTGAGAGTGGGACAGGCTGTGTGTTAGTGAGGGAGGAGCTGGTATCAGAGTGGGATAGGCTGTGTGTGAGTGAGGGAGGAGCTGGTGTCTAAGAGTGGGACAGGCTGTGTGTTATTGAGGGAGGAGCAGGTATCTGAGAGTGGGAGAGGCTGTGTGTTAGTCAGGGAGGAGCTGCTATCTGAGAGTATGACAGGCTGTGGGTTTGAGGGAGGAGATGGTATCTGAGAGTGGAAAGGGCTGTGTTTTTTTGATGGTGGAGCTGGTATCTGAGAGTGGGAGAGGCTGTGCATTACTGAGGGAGGAGCTGGTATCTGAGAGTGGGACAGGCTGTTCGTGAGGGAGGAGCTGGTATCTGAGAGTGAGACTGTCTGTGTGTTAGTAGGGGAGGAGATGGTATCTGAGAGTGGGCCTGGCTGTGTGTCAGTGAGGGAGGAGCTGGTATCTGAGAGTGGAACAGGCTGTGTGTTCGTCAGGTAGGAGTTGGTATCTGAGAGAGGGACAGGCTGTGTGTTAGGGAGCGAGGAGCTTGTATCTGATAGTGCGACAGGCTGTGTTATACTGAAGGAGCAGCTGGTATCTGAGACTGAGAAGCCTGTGTGTTATTCAGGGAGGAGCTGGTGTCTGAGAGTGGGACAGGCTGTGTGTTAGTGAGGGAGGAGCTGGTATCTGAGAGTGGGACAGGCTGTGTGTTCGTGAGAGAGGAGCTGTTATCTGAGAGTGGGACAGTCTGTGTGTTAGTAGGGGAGGAGCTCGTATCTGAGCTTGAAACAGTCTGTGTGTTAGTGTTGGAGGAGCTGGTATCGGAGAGTGGGACAGGCTGTGTGTTAGTGAGGGAGGAACTGGTATCTGAGAGTGGGACAGGCTGTGTGTTAGTGAGGGAGGAACTGGTATCTGAGAGTGGGACAGGCTGTGTGTCAGTGAGGGAGGAGCTGGTATCTGAGAGTGGGACAGGCTGTGTGTTAGTGAGGGAGGAGCTGGTATCTGAGTGTGGGACAGGCTGTGTGTTAGTGAAGGAGGAACTGGTATCAGAGAGTGGGACACGCTGATTGTTAGTGAGGGAGGAGCTGTTATCTGAGAGTGGGGCAGTATGTTTATTAGTGAGGGAGGAGCTGGTATCTGAGAGTGGGACAGGCTGTGTGTTAGTGAGGGAGGAGCTGGTATCTGAGAGTGGGACAGCTGTGTGTTACTGATGGAGGAGCTGGTATCTGAGAGTGGGAGAGGCTGTGTGTTAATGAGGGAGGAGTTGTTATCTGAGAGTGGGACAGGCTGTGTGTTAGGGAGGAGCTGGTATCTGTGTGGGACACGCTGTTTGTAAGTGAGGGAGGAGCTGGTATCTGAGAGTGGGACAGGCTGTGTGTAAGGGAGGGAGGAGCTGGTATCTGAGAATGAGACAGGCTGTGTGTTAGTGGGGGAGGAGCTGGTATCTGAGAGTGGGACAGGTTGTGTGTAAGGGAGGGAGGAGCTGGTATCTGAGAGTGAGACAGGCTGTGTTAGTGAGGGAGGTGCTGGTATCTGAGAGTGGGACAGGCTGTGTGTTAGTGAGGGAGCAGCTGGTATCTGAGATTGGGACTGGCTGTGTGTTTGTGAGGGAGGAGCTGGTATCTGAGAGTGGGACTGGCTGTGTGTTAGTGAGGGAGGAGCTGGTATCTGAGAGTGGGACAGGCTGTGTGTGTAAGGGAGGGAGGAGCTGGTATATGAGAATGAGACAGGCTGTGTTAGCGGGGGAGGACCTGGTATCTGAGAGTGGGACAGGTTGTGTGTAAGGGAGGGAGGAGCTGCTATCTGAGAATGAGACAGGCTGTGCGTGAGTAATGTTTTAGCTGGTATCTGAGATTGAGACAGGCTATGTGTGTGTGATGGAGGAGCTGATATGAGAGTGGGACAGGCTGTGTTACTGATGGAGGAGGTGGTATCTGTGCGTGTGAAAGGTTGAGTGTTAGTGAGCGAGTTGCTGGTATCTGAGAGTGGAACACGCAGTTTGTTCATGAGGGAGGAGCTGGTATCTGAGAGTGGGACAGGCTGTGTGTTAGTGAGGGAGGAGCTGGTATCTGAGAATGAGACAGGCTGTGTGTTAGTTAGGAAGGAGCTGGTTTTCGGAGAGTGCGACAGGCTGTGTGTTAGTGAGGGAGGAGCTGGTATCTGAGAGTGGGACAGGCTTTGTTAGTGAGGGAGAAGCTGGTATCAGAGTGGGACAGGCTATGTCTTACTGTGGGAGGAGCTGGTATCTGAGAGTGGGCCAGGCTGTGTGTTAGTGAGGGAGGAGCAGGTATCTGAGAGTGGGATAGGCTGTGTGTGAGTGAGGGAGGAGCTGGTGTCTCAGAGTGGGACAGGCTGTGTGTTAGTGAGGGAGGAGCTGGTATCTGAGACTGGGACAGACTGTGTGTTAGTGAGGGAGGAGCTGGTATCTGTGAGTTTGACAGGCTGTGTGTTAGTGAGGGAGGAGCAGGTATCTGAGAGTGGGAGAGGCTGTGTGTTAGTGAGGGAGAAGCTGGTATCTGAAAGAGGAACAGGCTGTGTGTTAGTCAGGGAGGAGCTGCTATCTGAGAGTATGACAGGCTGTGGGTTTGTGAGGGAGGAGATGGTATCTGAGAGTGGAAAGGGCTGTGTTTTTTTGATGGTGGAGCTGGTATCTGAGAGTGGGAGAGGCTGTGCATTACTGAGGGAGGAGCTGGTATCTGAGAGTGGGACAAGCTGTTCGTGAGGGAGGAGCTGGTATCTGAGAGTGAGACTGTCTGTGTGTTAGTAGGGGAGCAGATGGTATCTGAGAGTGGGCCTGGCTGTGTGTCAGTGAGGGAGGAGCTGGTATCTGAGAGTGGAACAGGCTGTGTGTTAGTGAGGGAGGAGCTGGTAGCTGAGAGTGGGACAGTCTGTGTGTTAGTGAGGGAGGAGCTGGTATCTGAGAGTTGGACAGGCTGTGTGTTAGTAGGGGAGGAGCTCGTATCTGAGCTTGGGACAGGCTGTGTGTTAGTGTTGGAGGAGCTGGTATCGGAGAGTGGGACAGGCTGTGTGTTAGTGAGGGAGGAACTGGTATCTGAGAGTGGGACAGGCTGTGTGTTCGTGAGGGAGGAGCTGTTATCTGAGAGTGGGACAGGCTGTGAGTTTGTGAGTGTGGAGCTGGTATCTGAGAGTGAGACAGGATGTGTGTTATGGTGGAGCTGTTATCTGAGAGTGGGGCAGTATGTTTATTAGTGAGGGAGGAGCTGGTATCTGAGAATCAGACAGGCTGTGTGTTAGTGAGGGAGGAGCTGGTATTTGTGAGTGGGTCAGGCTGTGTGTTAGTGAGGGAGGAGCTGGTATCTGAGAGTGGGACAGCTGTGTGTTACTGATGGAGGAGCTGGTACCTGAGCGTGTGAATGTTTGAGTGTTAGTGAGGGAGGAGCTGGTATCGGGGAGTAGGACAGGTTGTCTTTTAGTGAGGGAGCAGATGTTATCTGAGAGTGGGACAGGATGACTGTTAGTGAGGGAGGAGCTGCTATCTGAGAGTGGACAGACTATTTGTGAGGGAGCAGCTGGTATCTGAGAGTAGGAGAGGCTGTGTGTTAATGAGGGAGGAGCTGTTATCTGATAGTGGGACAGGCTGTGTGTTAGGGAGGAGCTGGTATCTGTGTGGGACACGCTGTTTGTTAGTGAGGGAGGAGCTGGTATCTGAGAGTGGGACAGGCTGTGTGTTAGTGAGGGAGGAGCTGGTATCTGAGAGTGGGACAGGCTGTGTGTAAGGGAGGGAGGAGCTGGTATCTGAGAATGAGACAGGCTGTGTGTTAGTGGGGGAGGAGCTGGTATCTGAGAGTGGGACAGGTTGTGTGTAAGGGAGGGAGGAGCTGGTATCTGAGAGTGAGACAGGCTGTGTTAGTGAGGGAGGTGCTGGTATCAGAGTGGGACAGGCTGTGTGTTAGTGAGGGAGCAGCTGGTATCTGAGATTGGGACTGGCTGTGTGTTAGTGAGGGAGGAGCTGGTATCTGAGAGTGGGACTGGCTGTGTGTTAGTTTTGGAGGAGCTGGTTTCTGAGAGTGGGACAGGCTGTGTGTAAGGGAGGGAGGAGCTGGTATATGAGAATGAGACAGGCTGTGTTAGTGGGGGAGGAGCTGGTATCTGAGAGTGGGACAGGTTGTGTGTAAGGGAGGGAGGAGCTGCTATCTGAGAATGAGACAGGCTGTGCGTGAGTGATGGAGTAGCTGGTATCTGAGAGTGAGAAAGGCTATGTGTGTGTGATGGAGGAGCTGATATGAGAGTGGGACAGGCTGTGTTACTGATGGAGGAGCTGGTATCTGTGCGTGTGAAAGGTTGAGTGTTAGTGAGCGAGTTGCTGGTATCTGAGAGTGGAACACGCTGTTTGTTCATGAGGGAGGAGCTGGTATCTGAGAGTGGGACAGGCTGTGTGTTCATGAGGGAGGAGCTGGTATCTGAGAGTGGGACAGGCTTTGTGTTAGTGAGGGAGGAGCTGGTATCTGAGAATGAGACAGGCTGTGTGTTAGTTAGGAAGGAGCTGGTATCGGAGAGTGCGACAGGCTGTGTGTTAGTGAGGAAGCAGCTGGTATCTGAGAGTGAGACAGGCTGTGTGTTAGTGAGGGAGGAGCTGGTATCTGAGAGTGGGACATGCTTTGTTAGTGAGGGAGAAGCTGGTCTCAGAGTGGGACAGGCTATGTGTTACTGTGGGAGGAGCTGGTATCCGAGAGTGGGCCAGGCTGTGTGTTAGTGAGGGAGGAGCAGGTATCTGAGAGTGGGACAGGCTGTGTGTTAGTGAGGGAGGAACTGGTATCAGAGAGTGGGATAGGCTGTGTGTGAGTGAGGGAGGAGCTGGTGTCTCAGAGTGGGACAGGCTGTGTGTTAGTGAGGGAGGAGCTGGTATCAGAGAGTGGGACACGCTGATTGTTCGTGAGGGAGGAGCTGGTATCTGAGAGTGGGACAGGCTGTGTGTTCGTGTGGGAGGAGCTGTTATCTGAGAGTGGGACAGGCTGTGAGTTTGAGAGTGTGGAGCTGGTATCTGAGAGTGAGACAGGATGTGTGTTAGTGAGGGAGGAGCTGGTATCTGAGAGTGCGACTGGCTGTGTGTTAGTGAGGGGAGGAGCTGGTATCTGAGAGTGGGACAGGCTGTGTGTAAGGGAGGGAGGAGCTGGTATCTGAGAATGAGACAGGCTGTGTGTTAGTGGGGGAGGAGCTGGTATCTGAGAGTGGGACAGGTTGTGTGTAAGGGAGGGAGGAGCTGCTATCTGAGAATGAGACAGGCTGTGCGTGAGTGATGGAGTAGCTGGTATCTGAGAGTGAGACAGGCTATGTGTGAGTGATGGAGGAGCTGATATAAGAGTGGGACAGGCTGTGTTACTGATGGAGGAGCTGGTATCTGTGCGTGTGAAAGGTTGAGTGTTAGTGAGCGAGTTGCTGGTATCTGAGAGTGGGACAGGCTGTGTGTTAGTGAGGAAGGAGCTGGTATCTGAGAGTGAGACAGGCTGTGTGTTAGTGAGGGAGGAGCTGGTACCTGAGAGTGGGACAGGCTGTGTGTTAGTGAGGGAGGAGCTGGTACCTGAGAATGAGACAGGCTTTGTGTGAGTGATGGAGGAGCTGGTATCTGAGAGTGGGACATGCTGTGTGTTACTGATGGAGGAGCTGGTATATGAGCGTGTGTAAGGTTGAGTGTTAGTGAGGGTGGAGCTAGTATCTTCGAGTGGGTCAGGATGTGTGTTACGGTGGAGCTGGCATCTGGGAGTGGGACATGCTGTTTGTTAGTGAGGAAGGAGCTTGTATCTGACAGTGAGACAAGCTGTGTGTTGGTGAGGGAGGAGCTGGTATCTGAGAGTGGGACAGGCTCTGTATCAGTGACGGAGGAGCTGGTATCTGAGACAGGGACAGGCTGTGTCTTAGTGAGGGAGGAGCTGGTATCAGAGTGGGACAGGCTGTGTGTTAGTGAGGGAGGAGCTGGTATCTGAGACTGGGACAGGCTGTGTGTTAGTGAGGGAGGAGGTGGTATTTGAGAGTGGGACAGGCTGTGTGCTAGTGAGGGAGGAGCTGGTATCTGAGACTGGGACAGGTTGTGTGTAAGGGAGGGAGGAGCTGGTATCTGAGAGTTGGACTGGCTGTGTGTTAGTGAGGGAGGAGCTGGTATCTGAGAGTGGGACAGGCTGAGTGTTAGTGAGGGAGGAGCTGTTATCTGAGAGTGGAACAGTCTGTGTGTTAGTAGGGGAGGAGCTCGTATCTGAGCTTGGGACAGGCTGTGTGTTAGTGTTGGAGGAGCTGGTATCGGAGAGTGGGACAGGCTGTGTGTTAGTGAGGGAGGAACTGGTATCTGAGAGTGGGACAGGCTGTGTGTTAGTGAGGGAGGAGCTGGTATCTGAGTGTGGGACAGGCTGTGTGTTAGTGAAGGAGGAGCTGGTATCAGAGAGTGGGACACGCTGATTGTTAGTGAGGGAGGAGCTGGTATCTGAGAGTGGGACAGGCTGTGTGTTCGTGTGGGAGGAGCTGTTATCTGAGAGTGGGACAGGCTGTGTGTTTGTGAGTGTGGAGCTGGTATCTGAGAGTGAGACAAGATGTGTGTTATGGTGGAGCTGTTATCTGAGAGTCGGGCAGTATGTTTATTAGTGAGGGAGGAGCTGGTATCTGAGAATGAGACAGGCTGTGTGTTAGTGAGGGAGGAGCTGGTATTTGTGAGTGGGTCAGGCTGTGTGTTAGTGAGGGAGGAGCTGGTATCTGAGACTGGGACAGGTTGTGTGTAAGGGAGGGAGGAGCTGGTATCTGAGAGTGGGACTGGCTGTGTGTTAGTGAGGGAGGAGCTGGTATCTGAGAGTGGGACAGGTTGTGTGTAAGGGAGGGAGGAGCTGCTATCTGAGAATGAGACAGGCTGTGCGTGTGTGATGGAGTAGCTGGTATCTGAGAGTGAGACAGGCTATGTGTGAGTGATGGAGGAGCTGATATGAGAGTGGGACAGGCTGTGTTACTGATGGAGGAGCTGGTATCTGTGCCTGTGAAAGGTTGAGTGTTAGTGAGCGAGTTGCTGTTATCTGAGAGTGGGACAGGCTGTGTGTTAGTGAGGGAGGAGCTGGTATCTGAGAATGAGACAGGCTGTGTGTTAGTTAGGAAGGAGCTGGTATCTGAGAGTGCGACAGGCTGTTTGTTAGTGAGGGAGGAGCTGGTCCCTGAGAATGAGACAGGCTTTGTGTGAGTGATGGAGGAGCTGGTATCTGAGAGTGGGACATGCTGTGTGTTACTGATGGAGGAGCTGGTATATGAGCGTGTGTAAGGTTGAGTGTTAGTGAGGGTGGAGCTAGTATCTTCGAGTGGGTCAGGATGTGTGTTACGGTGGAGCTGGCATCTGAGAGTGGGACATGCTGTTTGTTAGTGAGGGAGGAGCTGATATCTGAGAGTGGGACACGCTGTTTGTTAGTGAGGAAGGAGCTTGTATCTGACAGTGAGACAGGCTGTGTGTTGGTGAGGGAGGAGCTGGTATCTGAGAGTGGGACAGGCTCTGTATCAGTGACGGAGGAGCTGGTATCTGAGACAGGGACAGGCTGTGTGTTAGTGAGGGAGGAGCTGGTATCAGAGTGGGACAGGCTGTGTGTTAGTGAGGGAGGAGCTGGTATCTGAGAGTGGGACAGGCTGTGTGTTAGTGAGGGAGGAGGTGGTATCTGAGACAGGGACAGGCTGTGTGTTAGTGAGGGATGAGCTGGTGTCTAAGAGTGGGACAGGCTGTGTGTTAGTCAGGGAGGAGCTGGTATCCGAGTGGGATAGGCTGTGTGTGAGTGAGGGAGGAGCTGGTGTCTAAGAGTGGGACAGGCTGTGTGTTATTGAGGGAGGAGCAGGTATCTGAGAGTGGGAGAGGCTGTGTGTTAGTCAGGGAGGAGCTGCTATCTGAGAGTATGACAGGCTGTGGGTTTGAGGGAGGAGATGGTATCTGAGAGTGGAAAGGGCTGTGTTTTTTTGATGGTGGAGCTGGTATCTGAGAGTGGGAGAGGCTGTGCATTACTGAGGGAGGAGCTGGTATCTGAGAGTGGGACAAGCTGTTCGTGAGGGAGGAGCTGGTATCTGAGAGTGAGACTGTCTGTGTGTTAGTAGGGGAGGAGATGGTATCTGAGAGTGGGCCTGGCTGTGTGTCAGTGAGGGAGGAGCTGGTATCTGAGAGTGGAACAGGCTGTGTGTTAGTGAGGGAGGAGCTGGTAGCTGAGAGTGGGACATGCTGTGTGTTAGTGAGGGAGGAGCTGGTAGCTGAGAGTAGGACAGGCTGTGTGTTAGTGAGGGAGGAGCTGGTATCTGAGAGTTGGACAGGCTGTGTGTTAGTAGGGGAGGAGCTCGTATCTGAGCTTGGGACAGGCTGTGTGTTAGTGTTGGAGGAGCTGGTATCGGAGAGTGGGACAGGCTGTGTGTTAGTGAGGGAGGAACTGGTATCTGAGAGTGGGACAGGCTGTGTGTTCGTGAGGGAGGAGCTGTTATCTGAGAGTGGGACAGGCTGTGAGTTTGTGAGTGTGGAGCTGGTATCTGAGAGTGAGACAGGATGTGTGTTATGGTGGAGCTGTTATCTGAGAGTGGGGCAGTATGTTTATTAGTGAGGGAGGAGCTGGTATCTGAGAATCAGACAGGCTGTGTGTTAGTGAGGGAGGAGCTGGTATTTGTGAGTGGGTCAGGCTGTGTGTTAGTGAGGGAGGAGCTGGTTTCTGAGAGTGGGACAGCTGTGTGTTACTGATGGAGGAGCTGGTACCTGAGCGTGTGAATGTTTGAGTGTTAGTGAGGGAGGAGCTGGTATCGGGGAGTAGGACAGGTTGTCTTTTAGTGAGGGAGCAGATGTTATCTGAGAGTGGGACAGGATGACTGTTAGTGAGGGAGGAGCTGCTATCTGAGAGTGGACAGACTATTTGTGAGGGAGCAGCTGGTATCTGAGAGTGGGAGAGGCTGTGTGTTAATGAGGGAGGAGCTGTTATCTGATAGTGGGACAGGCTGTGTGTTAGGGAGGAGCTGGTATCTGTGTGGGACACGCTGTTTGTTAGTGAGGGAGGAGCTGGTATCTGAGAGTGGGACAGGCTGTGTGTTAGTGAGGGAGGAGCTGGTATCTGAGAGTGGGACAGGCTGTGTGTAAGGGAGGGAGGAGCTGGTATCTGAGAATGAGACAGGCTGTGTGTTAGTGGGGGAGGAGCTGGTATCTGAGAGTGGGACAGGTTGTGTGTAAGGGAGGGAGGAGCTGGTATCTGAGAGTGAGACAGGCTGTGTTAGTGAGGGAGGTGCTGGTATCAGAGTGGGACAGGCTGTGTGTTAGTGAGGGAGCAGCTGGTATCTGAGATTGGGACTGGCTGTGTGTTAGTGAGGGAGGAGCTGGTATCTGAGAGTGGGACTGGCTGTGTGTTAGTTTTGGAGGAGCTGGTATCTGAGAGTGGGACAGGCTGTGTGTAAGGGAGGGAGGAGCTGGTATATGAGAATGAGACAGGCTGTGTTAGTGGGGGAGGAGCTGGTATCTGAGAGTGGGACAGGTTGTGTGTAAGGGAGGGAGGAGCTGCTATCTGAGAATGAGACAGGCTGTGCGTGAGTGATGGAGTAGCTGGTATCTGAGAGTGAGAAAGGCTATGTGTGTGTGATGGAGGAGCTGATATGAGAGTGGGACAGGCTGTGTTACTGATGGAGGAGCTGGTATCTGTGCGTGTGAAAGGTTGAGTGTTAGTGAGCGAGTTGCTGGTATCTGAGAGTGGAACACGCTGTTTGTTCATGAGGGAGGAGCTGGTATCTGAGAGTGGGACAGGCTGTGTGTTCATGAGGGAGGAGCTGGTATCTGAGAGTGGGACAGGCTTTGTGTTAGTGAGGGAGGAGCTGGTATCTGAGAATGAGACAGGCTGTGTGTTAGTTAGGAAGGAGCTGGTATCGGAGAGTGCGACAGGCTGTGTGTTAGTGAGGAAGCAGCTGGTATCTGAGAGTGAGACAGGCTGTGTGTTAGTGAGGGAGGAGCTGGTATCTGAGTGGGACATGCTTTGTTAGTGAGGGAGAAGCTGGTCTCAGAGTGGGACAGGCTATGTGTTACTGTGGGAGGAGCTGGTATCCGAGAGTGGGCCAGGCTGTGTGTTAGTGAGGGAGGAGCAGGTATCTGAGAGTGGGACAGGCTGTGTGTTAGTGAGGGAGGAACTGGTATCAGAGAGTGGGATAGGCTGTGTGTGAGTGAGGGAGGAGCTGGTGTCTCAGAGTGGGACAGGCTGTGTGTTAGTGAGGGAGGAGCTGGTATCAGAGAGTGGGACACGCTGATTGTTCGTGAGGGAGGAGCTGGTATCTGAGAGTGGGACAGGCTGTGAGTTTGTGAGTGTGGAGCTGGTATCTGAGAGTGAGACAGGATGTGTGTTAGTGAGGGAGGAGCTGGTATCTGAGAGTGCGACTGGCTGTGTGTTAGTGAGGGGAGGAGCTGGTATCTGAGAGTGGGACAGGCTGTGTGTTAGTGGGGGAGGAGCTGGTATCTGAGAGTGGGACAGGTTGTGTGTAAGGGAGGGAGGAGCTGCTATCTGAGAATGAGACAGGCTGTGCGTGAGTGATGGAGTAGCTGGTATCTGAGAGTGAGACAGGCTATGTGTGAGTGATGGAGGAGCTGATATAAGAGTGGGACAGGCTGTGTTACTGATGGAGGAGCTGGTATCTGTGCGTGTGAAAGGTTGAGTGTTAGTGAGCGAGTTGCTGGTATCTGAGAGTGGGACAGGCTGTGTGTTAGTGAGGAAGGAGCTGGTATCTGAGAGTGAGACAGGCTGTGTGTTAGTGAGGGAGGAGCTGGTACCTGAGAGTGGGACAGGCTGTGTGTTAGTGAGGGAGGAGCTGGTACCTGAGAATGAGACAGGCTTTGTGTGAGTGATGGAGGAGCTGGTATCTGAGAGTGGGACATGCTGTGTGTTACTGATGGAGGAGCTGGTATATGAGCGTGTGTAAGGTTGAGTGTTAGTGAGGGTGGAGCTAGTATCTTCGAGTGGGTCAGGATGTGTGTTACGGTGGAGCTGGCATCTGGGAGTGGGACATGCTGTTTGTTAGTGAGGAAGGAGCTTGTATCTGACAGTGAGACAAGCTGTGTGTTGGTGAGGGAGGAGCTGGTATCTGAGAGTGGGACAGGCTCTGTATCAGTGACGGAGGAGCTGGTATCTGAGACAGGGACAGGCTGTGTCTTAGTGAGGGAGGAGCTGGTATCAGAGTGGGACAGGCTGTGTGTTAGTGAGGGAGGAGCTGGTATCTGAGACTGGGACAGGCTGTGTGTTAGTGAGGGAGGAGGTGGTATTTGAGAGTGGGACAGGCTGTGTGCTAGTGAGGGAGGAGCTGGTATCTGAGACTGGGACAGGTTGTGTGTAAGGGAGGGAGGAGCTGGTATCTGAGAGTTGGACTGGCTGTGTGTTAGTGAGGGAGGAGCTGGTATCTGAGAGTGGGACAGGCTGTGTGTTAGTGAGGGAGGAGCTGTTATCTGAGAGTGGAACAGTCTGTGTGTTAGTAGGGGAGGAGCTCGTATCTGAGCTTGGGACAGGCTGTGTGTTAGTGTTGGAGGAGCTGGTATCGGAGAGTGGGACAGGCTGTGTGTTAGTGAGGGAGGAACTGGTATCTGAGAGTGGGACAGGCTGTGTGTTAGTGAGGGAGGAGCTGGTATCTGAGTGTGGGACAGGCTGTGTGTTAGTGAAGGAGGAGCTGGTATCAGAGAGTGGGACACGCTGATTGTTAGTGAGGGAGGAGCTGGTATCTGAGAGTGGGACAGGCTGTGTGTTCGTGTGGGAGGAGCTGTTATCTGAGAGTGGGACAGGCTGTGTGTTTGTGAGTGTGGAGCTGGTATCTGAGAGTGAGACAGGATGTGTGTTATGGTGGAGCTGTTATCTGAGAGTCGGGCAGTATGTTTATTAGTGAGGGAGGAGCTGGTATCTGAGAATGAGACAGGCTGTGTGTTAGTGAGGGAGGAGCTGGTATTTGTGAGTGGGTCAGGCTGTGTGTTAGTGAGGGAGGAGCTGGTATCTGAGACTGGGACAGGTTGTGTGTAAGGGAGGGAGGAGCTGGTATCTGAGAGTGGGACTGGCTGTGTGTTAGTGAGGGAGGAGCTGGTATCTGAGATTGGGACAGGTTGTGTGTAAGGGAGGGAGGAGCTGCTATCTGAGAATGAGACAGGCTGTGCGTGTGTGATGGAGTAGCTGGTATCTGAGAGTGAGACAGGCTATGTGTGAGTGATGGAGGAGCTGATATGAGAGTGGGACAGGCTGTGTTACTGATGGAGGAGCTGGTATCTGTGCCTGTGAAAGGTTGAGTGTTAGTGAGCGAGTTGCTGTTATCTGAGAGTGGGACAGGCTGTGTGTTAGTGAGGGAGGAGCTGGTATCTGAGAATGAGACAGGCTGTGTGTTAGTTAGGAAGGAGCTGGTATCTGAGAGTGCGACAGGCTGTTTGTTAGTGAGGGAGGAGCTGGTCCCTGAGAATGAGACAGGCTTTGTGTGAGTGATGGAGGAGCTGGTATCTGAGAGTGGGACATGCTGTGTGTTACTGATGGAGGAGCTGGTATATGAGCGTGTGTAAGGTTGAGTGTTAGTGAGGGTGGAGCTAGTATCTTCGAGTGGGTCAGGATGTGTGTTACGGTGGAGCTGGCATCTGAGAGTGGGACATGCTGTTTGTTAGTGAGGGAGGAGCTGATATCTGAGAGTGGGACACGCTGTTTGTTAGTGAGGAAGGAGCTTGTATCTGACAGTGAGAAAGGCTGTGTGTTGGTGAGGGAGGAGCTGGTATCTGAGAGTGGGACAGGCTCTGTATCAGTGACGGAGGAGCTGGTATCTGAGACAGGGACAGGCTGTGTGTTAGTGAGGGAGGAGCTGGTATCAGAGTGGGACAGGCTGTGTGTTAGTGAGGGAGGAGCTGGTATCTGAGAGTGGGACAGGCTGTGTGTTAGTGAGGGAGGAGGTGGTATCTGAGACAGGGACAGGCTGTGTGTTAGTGAGGGATGAGCTGGTGTCTAAGAGTGGGACAGGCTGTGTGTTAGTCAGGGAGGAGGTGGTATCTGAGAGTGGGACAGTATGTGTGTTAGTGAGGGAGGAGCTGGTATCTGAGATTGGGACAGACTGTCTGTTAGTGAGGGAGGAGCTGGTATCTGAGAGTGGGACAGGCTGTGTGTTATTGAGGGAGGAGCTGGTATCTGAGAGTGGGACAGGCTGTGTGTTAGTGAGGGAGGAGCTGGTATCTGAGAGTGGGACAGGCTGTGTGTTAGTGAGGGAGGAGCTGGTATCTGAGAGTGGGACAGGCTGTGTGTTAGTGAGGGAGGAGCTGGTATCTGAGAGTGGGACAGGCTGTGTGTTAGTGAGGGAGGAGCTGGTATCTGAGAGTGGGACAGGCTGTGTGTTAGTGAGGGAGGAGCTGGTATCTGATTTTGGGCCTTCCCCATCCTCTGGCTCTATCACTCCCCATACCCTGTGTCAATCCCCAAACTAATGCCACTGTCCCTCTCTCTCCCCTTTATTCCTGATCTAACTCTTCACTTCTCTCGTCTGGGCCTGTTGTGCCCTTTTACAATTCCCATTCCTGTTGGGTGGTGTTAACTCCCTGACCCCTGGTGGGAAGAGTATTGGAGGGGAGGGAAGAGTATTGGAGGGGAGGGAAGAGTATTGGAGGGGAGGGAAGGGTATTGGAGGGGAGGGAAGGGTATTGGAGGGGAGGGAAGAGTATTGGAGGGGAGGGAAGAGTATTGGAGGGGAGGGAAGAGTATTGGAGGGGAGGGAAGAGTATTGGAGGGGAGGGAAGGGTATTGGAGGGGAGGGAAGGGTATTGGAGGGGAGGGAAGGGTATTGGAGGGGAGGGAAGAGTATTGGAGGGGAGGGAAGAGTATTGGAGGGGAGGGGAGGGTATTGGAGGGGAGGGTATTGGAGGGGAGGGTATTGCAGTATTCAGGAGTGGAGAGGGCAGGGAGGGGATTGTAGGATATTGGAGGTGTGGGGAGGGTATTGGAGGGGATGGTATTGGAGGGGAGCGTACTGGAGGATATTGGAGTGGAGGGTACTGGAGGATATTGGAGGGGAGTGTATTGGAGGGTATTGCAGTATAGGGGAGGGGAGAGGGTGGGGAGGGGATTGTAGGGTATTGGAGGGGAGGGTATTGGAGGGGAGGGTATTGGAGGGGAGGGTATTGGAGGATATTGGAGGAGAGTGTATTGGAGGGTATTGCAGATTAGGGGTGGGGAGGGGATTGTAGGATATTGGAGGTGTGGGGAGGGTATTGGAGGGGAGGGTATTGGACGGGAGTGTACTGGAGGATATTGGAGTGGAGGGTACTGGAGGGGAATGTATTGGAGGGTATTGCAGTATAGGGGAGGCGAGAGGGTGGGGAGGGGATTGTAGCATATTGGAGGTGTGGGGAGGGTATTGGAGGGGATGGTATTGGAGGATATTAGAGTTGAGTGGAGGGGAGGGGAGAGGGTGGGGGAAGACAAAATACAAGTTACGATCTCACCCTCGCCGCCGCCGCCTCCCGCCTCCATGTAGCGGGAATTCAGGTTGCGGCGGGCGGGCTTTCCGCCTCTTCTCCCTCTCTCTCCCTCGCCTCTTCTCTCTCTCTCTCCCCCGCCTCTTCTCCCTCTCTCTCCCCCGCCTCTTCTCTCTCTCTCTCCCCCGCCTCTTCTCTCTCTCTCTCCCCCGCCTCTTCTCCCTCTCTCTCCCCCGCCTCTTCTCCCTCTCTCTCCCCCGCCTCTTCACTCTCTCTCCCCCGACTCTTCTCTCTCCCCCGCCTCTTCGCTCTCTCTCTCTCTCCCCCGCCTCTTCGCTCTCTCTTTCTCTCCCCCGCCTCTTCTCTCTCTCTCTCTCCCTCCATCCCGCCTCTCTCACTCTCGAGGTTCCTTCCCCTCGCTGCAGCCCCGGTGGCTCCTCCGACCACCACAAGGGGGCGCCCATGACTGACCAGCGGCGCCCCGCACACCCGCCGCCGCCTCCTCTTCCCTCTCCCTTCACCGCCGTACCAGCACCGACCCACAGGGCGCAATGACGGCGCAATGGGCGGGGCCCAGACCAGCCCCGCCCCTCCACCCCCTCCCATTGTGAGGTCACAAGCCGCTCAAGCCAATCAGGAGAGGGCTGTGGGGAGGATTGGTTCATGGGGTTGAGGCTGGGACCCGTTGGCTAGTGGGCGGTGTGGTGGGCGGGGCCAGCCGCCGAGGACACGCCCCCGCCCCTTATGACATCACTAGGAGGGTGGTGGTGCTGGGGGAGAGGAGGGATTGGCAGCTTTTATTTGGTCCTTGGTAGTGGGATCCCCTCAGGATTGGGTGTTTGTGGCTCTCCTCCGCTATAGACTTCATGGAACTGCCATAGTTGCCTGGACCCTGTTTGAATCTCGCTTTGCAATGTTTCATGAGGTGTCCACTCCCGGGGTAAACACAACACCCCCCCCTTTTTAAATGGCCCATGGCTCGGGGCGTTGCTGGTGTCCATGTGGGTGAGAAACCGACTCCCGGTTTGCCGCTGAGTTTTGCGGTGAGCGGGAGCCGTATCCCGGCTCCGGAGCTGAGCCCTGGATTTCCCTCCCGCTTTCGGCTGACCCTTCCCACCCGATTCGGGAGGGGAACAGCACCATTTCGCGCCCCTCGAATCACTTGTGAACATCGCCAGCGCCCTTCCAAACAACCTCCTTCAAATCGAGACCCGCTCCAGCCAGCAATCCTGGCTGGATAGCTTCCTCCTGCACAGGCCCCAGACCAAACCAGCCCTGAGCGCCTCGTTCAGGGTCTCACCCAAATCACAATATTCCCTTATTCACTTTAATTTCGCCACTGAGGCAGCAATGCCCCACTCCAGGGCTCGATTCTGTGCATTGACCCTGAACCTCTGCGTTGTGACCGAGGGCTGGGGTTGGAAATGTCTCTGAACGAAGTCAACTCATTTACTGCAGGTCTTCAAATCTGGGACACTGGGAGAGGGAGGTGTCTACTTCAAATTAAACTGTAGGTTTTGCTCCCACAAATATTTAGGAGAATCGCTCTCCTCTTTTCGTCCCCCGTCATTTCGTCGGCTTGAAACTAGAACGCAAGATGTTCCACATATTGAGACCAGTCGCCTGCGGCTGGTTCAAAGGCTTCGATTCCACCAAACTGCGGCATGTCGGATGAGTATACCTTCCTCCCTTTTCACTTATCCTAGATGCTCACAACCTCTGGATGAGGGACAGCACCGGGTCTGATTTATCCTCCTCGCCAGTTCGCTATGGAGTTGACTTCCCAGCCAACTTCTCTTGGTGGACACAATGAACTTTATTTACTGGGCAGTAACAGCAGTTACAGATATGCATCAAGCTCCGTGAGCAGGATATTAAAGAGAAATGAAATATAAACGTATGAATTTCATTGGTAACATGTTCCGCTGATGTGGGGACCTGTTTGTAACACTTCTTGAGTTTGTAATCTATAATTTGAAAGACCTTCAGCTGCGTGAGGCAGATCTGTGCCCCAGAGAGAGAGCTTGGACTGCGCTCAGCAACCCCAGAGAATGTGTGAACCTCAGATACTGGCTCTCCTCATGCCCCCGCCTAGACCAGTAGCGCTGAACGCTGCAGCCCGCGTATCACATTGGCTGCCCGTTAACCGGCCACTCGCGGAGGGAACCCGCTCACCGACAGTGAAGGGTGTCCCAGCCACTCCCGGAACTCCCCGCGGAGCCTACACACCCACACTCACCGAGCAGCAGAACATCCTGGCCCAGAACGAAATGAAGACCCTTCCCAAGAGGTTCCCCGGGCTGCGAACCCCCTGGTTAAAACAGGGCGTGGGAGCCAACAACACGGGCTTCCTCTAAAGCTACAGTCCTCCGAGTATCAGAATTATAATTATTACAACCTCAACGTGATCTCACTCTCTGTCCCTTTAACCTCCCCGTGATCTCACTCTCTGTCCCTTTAAACTCCCCGTGATCTCACTCTCTGTCCCTTTAACCTCCCCATGATCTCAATCTCTGTCCCTTTAACCTCCCCGTGATCTCACTCTGTCCCTTTAACCTCCCCGTGATCTCACTCTCTGTCCCTTTAACCTCCCCGTGATCTCACTCTCTGTCCCTTTAACCTCCCCGTGATCTCACTCTCTGTCCCTTTAACCGCCCCGTGATCTCACTCTCTGTCCATTTAACCTCCCCGTGATCTCACACTCTGTCCCTTTAACCTCCCCGTGATCTCACTCTCTGTCCCTTTCACCTCCCCGTGATCTCACTCACTGTCCCTTTAACCTCCCCGTGATCTCACTCTCTGTCCCTTTAACCTCCCCATGATCTCACGCTCTGTCCCATAAACCTCCCCGTGATCTCACTCACTGTCCCTTTAACCTCCCCGTGATCTCACTCTCTGTCCCGTTAGCCTCCCCGTGATCTCACTCTGTCCCTTTAACATCCCCGTGATCTCACTCTGTCCCTTGAACCTCCAACAGTGCAGCCCAACCTACATTACTGACACTCCAATAGTGCAGCACACCCTCAATTACAGACACTCCAATAGTGCTGCACACCCTCAATTACTGAAACTCCAATAGTGCAGCACATCCTCAATTACTGACACTCCAATAGTGCAACACACCCGCAATTACTGACAGTCCAATAGTGCAGCACACACTCAATTACTGATACTCTAATAGTGCAGCACACCCTCAATTACTGAAACTCCAATAGTGCAGCACACAATTAATGAAACTCCAATAGTGCACATCACCCTCAATTACTGCCACTCCAACAATGCAGCACACCCTCAATTACTGACACACAAATAGTGCAGCACACCGTCAATTACTGACACTCCAATAATGCAGCACACCCTCAATTACTGACACTCCAATAGTGCATCACACCGTCAATTACTGACACTCCATTAGTGCAGCACACCCTCAATTACTGACAGTCCAACAGTGCAGCACACCCTCAACTACTGACACTCCAATAGTGCATCACACCGTCAATTACTGACACTCCAAAAGTGCAGCACACCCTCAATTACTGACACTCCAATAGTGCAGCACACGATCAATTAATGACACTCCAATAGTGCAGCACACCCTCAATTACTGACACTCCAATAGTGCAGCACTCCCTCAATTACTGACACTCCAATAGCGCAGCTCAACATCAATTACTAACACAACAATAGTGCAGCACACACTCAATAACTGACAGACCAATAGTGGAGCGCACACTCAATTACTGACAGTCCAATAGTGCAGCACATGCTCAATTACTGAAACTCCAATAGTGCAGCAGGCACTCAATTACTGAAACTCCAATAGTGCAGCACAACCTCAATTAATGACACAACAATAGTGCAGCACACTCTCAATTACTGACACTGCAATAGTGCAGCACACCCTCAATTACTGACACTCCAATAGTGCCGCACTCCCTCAATTACTGACACTAACATAGTGCAGCAATCCCTCAATCACTCACACTCCAAATGTGCTGCACACTCAAATTACTGACACTCCAATAGTGCAGCACACCCTCAATTACTGACACTCCAATAGTGCAGCACACCCTCAATTACTGACACACAAATAGTGCAGCGCACCATCAATTACTGACACTCCAATAGTGCAGAACACCCTCCATTACTGACATTCCAATAGTGCAGCACACCCTCAATTACTGACACTCCAATTGTGCAGCACACAATCAATTACTGACACTCCAATAGTGCAGCAAACCCTCAATTACTGACACTCCAATAGTATCGCACAACCTCAATTACTGACACACCAAAAGTGCAACACACACTCAATTACTGATAGTCCAATAGTGCAGCACACGCCCAATTACTGACACTCCAATAATGCAGCACACAATCAATTACTGAAACTCCAATAGTGCACCTCACCCTCAAATACTGACACTCCAAAAGTGCAGCACACCCTCAATTACTGACACTCCAATAGTGCAGCACACAATTAATGACACTCCAATAGTGCAGCTCACCCTCAATTACTTCCGCTCCAACAGTGCAGCAAACCCTCAATTACTGACCCACCAATAGTGCAGCACACAATCAATTACTGACACTCCAACAGCGCAGTACTCCCTCAATTACTGACACTCCAACAGCGCAGCACTCCCTCAATTACTGACACTCCAATAGTGCAGCACAGCCTCAATTACTGACACTCCAATAGTGCAGCACAGCCTCAATTACTGTCACTCCAATAGTGCAGCACACTCTCAATTACTGACACTCCAATAGTGCAGCACAGACTCAATTACTGACACTCCAATAGAGCTGCACAAACTCAATTACTGACACTCCAATAGTGCAGCACAGCCTCAATTACTGACACACCAATAGCGCAGCACAGCCTCAATTCCTGGCACTCCAATAGTGCAGCACACCCTCAATTACTGACTCCAATAGTGCAGCACATCCTCAATTACTGACATTCCAATAGTGCAGCACACCCTCAATTAATGACACAACAATAGTGCAGCACACCCTCAATTACTGACAATGCAATAGTGCAGCACACCCTCAATTACTGAGACTCCAAAAGTGCAGCACAGCGCCTATTTCTGACACTCCAATAGTGCAGCACACCTTCAATTACTGACACTCCAGTAGTACAGCACACCCTCAATTACTGACACTACAATAGCGCAGCACACCCTCAATTAGTTACACTCCAATAATGCAGCACACCCTCAATTACTGACACTCCAATAGTGCTGCACACCCTGAATTACTGACACTCCAAAAGTGCAGCACGCCCTCAATTACTGACACTCCAATAGTGCAGCACACCATCAATTACTGACACTCCATTAGTGCAGCACACCCTCAATTACTGACACTCCAATAGTGCAGAACAGCCTCAATTACTGACACTCCAATAGTGCAACACAGCCTCAATTACTGACACTCCAATAGTGCAGCACAGCCTCAATTACTGACACTCCAATGGTGCAGCACAACCTCAATTACTGACACTCCAATAGTGCAGCACACCATCAATTACTGACACTCCAATAGTGCAGCACAGCCTCAATTACTGACACTCCAATAGTGCAGCTCTCCTTCAATTACTGACACTCCAATAGCACAGCACAGCCTCAATTACGAAACTCCAATAGTGCAGCACACCCTGAATTACTGACACTCCAAAAGTGCAGCACGCCCTCAATTACTGACACACCAATAGTGCAGCACACGTCAATTACTGACACTCCAATAGTGCAGCACGCCCTCAATTACTGACACACCAATAGTGCAGCACACGTCAATTACTGACACTCCGAAGGTGCTGCACACCCTCAAAAACTGACACTCCAATAGTGCAGCACACCCTGAATTACTGACACTCCAATAGTGCAGCACATCCTCAATTACTAACACTCTAATAGTGCAGCAAACCCTCAATTACTGACACTCCAATAGTGCAGCGCACGCTCAATTACTGACACTCCAATTGTGCAGCACAGCCTCAATAACTGACACTCCAATATTGCAGCACACCCTCAATTACTGACACTCCAATAGTGCAGCACACCCTCAATTACTCACACTCCAATAGTGCTGCACAGCCTCAATTACTGACACCCCAAAAGTGCAGCACAACCTCAATTACTGACAATCCAATAGTGCAGCACACACACAATTATTGACACTCCAATAGTGCAGCACACCCTCAATTACTGACACTCCAATAGTGCAGCACACCTTCAATTACTGTCACACCAAAAGTGCAGCACACCCTCAATTACTGACACTCTAAAAGTGCAGCACACGCTCAAATTACTGACACTCCAATAGTGCAGCACACCCTCAATTACTGACACTCCAATAGTGCAGCACACTCTCAATTACTGACACTCCAATAGTGCAGCACACCCTTAATTACTGACACTCCAATAGTGCAGCACAGTCTCAATTACTGACACTCCAATAGTGCAGCAAACCCTCAATTAATGACACTCCAATTGTGCAGCACACCGTCAATTACTGACAATCCATTAGTGCAGCACACCCTCAATTACTGACACTCCAATAGCGCAGCACACGATCAATTATTGACACTCCAATAGTGCAGCACACCCTCAATTACTGACGCACCAATAGTGCAGCACACCCTCAATTACTGACACTCCAATAGCGCAGCTCAACATCAATTACTGACACAACAATAGTGCAGCACACAGTCAATTACTGACAGAACAATAGTGCAGCACATGCTCAATTATTGAAACTCCAATAGTGCAGCAGGCACTCAATTACTGAGACTCCAATAGTGCTGCACACTCAAACTACTGACACTCCAATAGTGCAGCACACCCTCAATTACTGACACTCCAATAGTGCAGCACACCCTCAATTACTGACACACAAATAGTGCAGCGCACCATCAATTACTGACACTCCAATTGTGCAGCACACACTCAATTACTGACACTCCAATAGTGCAGCAAACCCTCAATTACTGACACTCCAATAGTATCGCACAACCTCAATTACTGACACTCCAAAATTGCAACACACCCTCAATTACTGATGGTACAATAGTGCAGCACACCCTCAATTACTGACACTCCAATAATGCAGCACACAATCAATTACTGAAACTCCAATAGTGCACCTCAACCTCAAATACTGAGACTGCAATAGTGCAGCACACCCTCAATTACTAACACTCCAATAGTGCAGCACACAATTACTGACACTCCAATAGTGCAGCTCACCCCCAATTACTTCCGCTCCAACAGTGCAGCAAACGCTCAATTACTGACACACCAATAGTGCAGCACACACTCAATTCCTGACACTCCAACAGCGCAGCACTCCCTCAATTACTGACACTCCAATAGTGCAGCACAGCCTCAATTACTGACACTCCAATAGAGCAGCACACACTCAATTACTGACACTCCAACAGCGCAGCACTCCCTCAAATACTGACACTCCAATTGTGCAGCACAGCCTCAATTACTGACACTCCAATAGTGCAGCACAGCCTCAAATAGTGTCACTCCAATAGTGCAGCACACTCTCAATTACGGACAGTCCAATAGAGCTGCACAAACTCAATTACTGACACTCCAATAGTGCAGAACAGCCTCAATTACTGACACTCCAATAGCGCGGCACAGCCTCAATTCCTGACACTCCAATAGTGCAGCACATCCTCAATTACTGACTCCAATAGTGCAGCACATCCTCAATAACTGACATTCCAATAGTGCAGCACACCCTCAATTAATGACACAACAATAGTGCAGCACACCCTCAATTACTGACAATGCAATAGTGCAGCACACGCTCAATTACTGACACTCCAATAGTGCAGCACAGCGTCTATTTCTGACACTCCAATAATGCAGCACACCGTCAATTACTGACTCTCCAGTAGTACAGCACACCCTCAATTACTGACACTGCAATAGTGCAGCACACCCTCAATTACTGACACTCCAATAGTGCAGCACACCCTCAATTACTGACACTCCAATATTGCAGAACACCCTCAATTACTGACACTCCAATTGTGCAGCACACCCTCAATTACTGACACTCCAATAGTGGAGCACACCCTCAATTACTGACACTACAATAGCGCAGCACACGATCAATTATTGACACTCCAAGAGTGCAGAACACCCTCAATTTTTGACACTCCAAAGGTGCAGCACACCCTCAATTACTGACACTCCAATAGCGCAGCCCAACCTCAATTACTGACACAACAATAGTGCAGCACACACTCAATTACTGACACACCAATAGTGCAGCACACCCTCAATTACTGACACAACAATAGAGCAGCACACACTCAATTACTGCAAATCCAACAATGCAGCACACCCTCAATTACTGTCACTCCAATACAACAGCGCACACTCAATTACTGACACTCCAACAGTGCAGCACAACCTCAATTACTGACACTCCAATAGTGCAGCACTGCCTCAATTACTGACACTCCAATAGTGCAGCACAGCCTCAATTACTGTCACTCCAATAGTGCAGCACACTCTCAATTACTGACACTCCAACATTGCAGCACACACTCAATTACTGACACTCCGATAGAGCAGCACAAAGTCAATTCCTGACACTCCAATAGTGCAGCACTGCCTCAAATCCTGACACTCCAATAGTGCAGCACACCCTCAATTACTGAAACTCCAATAGTGCAGCACATCCTCAATTACTGACATTCCAATAGTGCAGCACACCCTCAATTAATGACACACCAATAGTGCAGCACACCCGCAATTACTGACACTGCAATAGTGCAGCACACCCTCAATTACTGACACTCCAATAGTGCAGCACAACTTCAATTACTGACACTCCTGTAGAACTGCACACCCTGAATTACTGACACTCCAAAAGTGCAGCACACCCTCAAATACTGACACTCCAATAGTGCAGCACACCATCAATTACTGACACTCCATTAGTACAGCACACCCTCAATTACTGACTCTCC
This sequence comes from Isurus oxyrinchus, assembly GCA_026770705.1. Classification (NCBI taxonomy): domain Eukaryota; kingdom Metazoa; phylum Chordata; class Chondrichthyes; order Lamniformes; family Lamnidae; genus Isurus; species Isurus oxyrinchus. Next base: position 592,721 of record JANJGN010000094.1, on the reverse strand, counting down.
ATTAGTGCAGAACAGCCTCAATTACTGACACTCCAATAGTGCAGCACAGCCTCAATTACTGACACGCCAATAGTGCAGCACAGCCTCAATTACTGACACTCCAATGGTGCAGCACAACCTCAATTACTGACACTCAAATAATGCAGCACACCCTCAATTACTGACACTCCAATCGTACAGCACACCCTCAATTACTGACACTCCATTAGTGCAGCACACCCTGAAATACTGACACTCCAAAAGTGCAGCACACCCTCAATTGCTGACACACCAGTAGTGCAGCACGCCCTCAATTGCTGACACTCCAAAAGTGCAGCACACTGTCAATTACTGACACTCCAACATTGCAGCATAGCCTCAATTTCTGACACTCCAATAGTGCAGCACACGTCAATTAGTGACACTCCGAAGGTGCTGCACACCCTCAAAATCTGACACTCCAATAGTGCAGCACACCCTCAATCACTGACACTCCAATAGCGCAGCACACGATCAATTATTGACACTCCAAGAGTGCAGCACACCCTCAATTACTGACACTCCAATAGTGCAGCACACCCTCAATTACTGACACTCCAATAGCGCAGCCCAACCTCAATTACTGACACAACAATAGTGCAGCACACACTCAATTACTGACACACCAATAGTGCAGCATACCCTCAATTACTGACACTCCAATAGTGCAGCACACCCTCAATTACTGACACTCCAATAGTGCAGCACACCCTCAATTACTGACACTCCAATAGCGCAGCCCAACCTCAATTACTGACACAACAATAGTGAAGCACACACTCAATTACTGACACACCAATAGTGCAGCACACCCTCAATTACTGACACTCCAATAGTGCAGCACATCCTCAATTACTAACACTCCAATAGTGCAGCAAACCCTCAATTAGTGACACTCCAATAGTGCAGCGCACGCTCAATTACTGACACTCCAATTGTGCAGCACAGCCTCAATAACTGACACTCCAATATTGCAGCACACCCTCAAATACTGGCACTCCAATAGTGCAGCACACCCTCAATTACTCACACTCCAATAGTGCTGCACAGCCTCAATTACTGACAATCCAATAGTGCAGCACAACCTCAATTACTGAAACTCCAATAGTGCAGCACACAAACAATTTTTGACACTCCAATAGTGCAGCACACCCTCAATTACCGACACTCCAATAGTGCAGCACACCCTCAATTACTGACACTCCAATAGCGCAGCACACGATCAATTATTGACACTCCAAGAGTGCAGCACACCCTCAATTACTGACACTCCAATGGTGCAGCACACCCTCAATTACTGACACTCCAATAGCGCAGCCCAACCTCAATTACTGACACAACAATAGTGCAGCACACACTCAATTACTGACACACCAATAGTGCAGCACACCCTCAATTACTGACACTCCAATAGTGCAGCACTCCCTCAATTACTGACACTATCATAGTGCAGCAATCCCTCAATCACTCACACACCAAATGTTCTGCACACTCGCAATTACTGACACTCCAATAGTGCAGCACACCCTCAATTACTGACACTCCAATAGTGCAGCACATCCTCAATTACTGACACACAAATAGTGCAGCGCACCATCAATTACTGACACTCCAATAGTGCAGCACACCCTCCATTACTGACACTCCAATAGTGCAGCACACCCTCAATTACTGACACTCCAATAGTGCAGCACACAATTACTGACACTCCAATAGTGCAGCACAACCTCAGTAACTTCCGCTCCAAAGTGCAGCACACCCACAATTACTGACACACCAATAGAGCAGCACACACTCAATAACTGCCAATCCAACAATGCAGCACACCCTCAATTACTGTCACTCCAAGAGAACAGCGCACACTCAATTACTGACACTCCAACAGTGCAGCACTCCCTCAATAACTGACACTCCAATAGTGCAGCACAGCCTCAATTACTGACACTCCAATAGTGCAGCACAGCCTCAATTACTGTCACTCCAATAGTGCAGCACACTCTCAATTACTGACACTCCAACAGTGCAGCACACACTCAATTACTGACACTCCAGTAGAGCAGCACAAACTCAATTACTGACACTCCAATAGTGCAGCACACCCTCAATTACTGACACTCCAATAGTGCAGCACAGCCTCAAATCCTGACACTCCAATAGTGCAGCACACCCTCAATTACTGAAACTCCAATAGTGCAGCAAATCCTCAATTACTGACACACCAATAGTGCAGCACACCCTCAATTACTGACACTGCAATAGTGCAGCACACCCTCAATTACTGACACTCCAATAGTGCAGCACACCCTCAATTACTGACACTCCAATAGTGCAGCACAGCCTCAAATCCTGACACTCCAATAGTGCAGCACACCCTCAATTACTGAAACTCCAATAGTGCAGCAAATCCTCAATTACTGACACACCAATAGTGCAGGTCAGCCTCAATTACTGACACTCCAATAGTGCAGCACAACTTCAATTACTGACACTCCAGTAGTACTGCACACCCTGAAGTACCGACACTCCAAAAGTGCAGCACATCCTCAATTACTGACACGCCAATAGTGCAGCACACCATCAATTACTGACACTCCATTAGTACAGCACACCCTCAATTACTGACTATCCATTAGTGCAGAACAGCCTCAATTACTGACACTCCAATAGTGCAGCACAGCCTCAATTAATGACACTCCAATAGTGCAGCACAGCCTCAATTACTGACACTCCAATGGTGCAGCACAACCTCAATTACTGACACTCAAATAATGCAGTACACCCTCAATTACTGACACTCCAATCGTACAGCACACCCTCAATTACTGACAATCCATTAGTGCAGCACACCCTGAATTACTGACACTCCAAAAGTGCAGCACACCCTCAATTACTGACACACCAGTAGTGCAGCACGCCCTCAATTGCTGACACTCCAAAAGTGCAGCACACCGTCAATTACTGACACTCCAACATTGCAGCATAGCCTCAATTTCTGACACTCCAATAGTGCAGCACACGTCAATTACTGACACTCCGAAGGTGCTGCACACCCTCAAAATCTGACACTCCAATAGTGCAGCACACCCTCAATTACTGACACTATCATAGTGCAGCAATCCCTCAATCACTCACACTCCAAATGTGCTGCACACTCGCAATTACTGACACTCCAATAGTGCAGCACACCCTCAATTACTGACACTCCAATAGTGCAGCACACCCTCAATTACTGACACACAAATAGTGCAGCGCACCATCAATTACTGACACTCCAATAGTGCAGCACACCCTCCATTACTGACACTATCATAGTGCAGCAATCCCTCAATCACTCACACTCCAAATGTGCTGCACACTCGCAATTACTGACACTCCAATAGTGCAGCACACCCTCAATTGCTGACACTCCAACAGTGCAGCACACCCTCAATTACTGACACACAAATAGTGCAGCGCACCATCAATTACTGACACTCCAATAGTGCAGCACACCCTCCATTACTGACACTCCAATAGTGCAGCACACCCTCAATTACTGACACTCCAATTGTGCAGCACACCCTCAATTACTGACAGTCCAATAGTGCAGCACACCCTCAATTACTGACACTCCAATAATGCAGCACACAATCAATTACTGACACTACAATAGTGCACCTCACCCACAAATACTGACACTCCAATAGTGCAGCACACCCTCAATTTCTGACACTCCAATAGTGCAGCACACCCTCAATTACTGACACTCCAATAGTGCAGCACACCCTCAATTACTGACACACAAATAGTGCAGCGCACCATCAATTACTGACACTCCAATAGTGCAGCACACCCTCCATTACTGACACTCCAATAGTGCAGCACACCCTCAATTACTGACACTCCAAATGTGCAGCACACCCTCAATTACTGACAGTCCAATAGTGCAGCACACCCTCAATTACTGACACTCCAATAATGCAGCACACAATCAATTACTGACACTACAATAGTGCACCTCACCCACAAATACTGACACTCCAATAGTGCAGCACACCCTCAATTTCTGACACTCCAATAGTGCAGCACACAATTCCTGACACTCCAATAGTGCAGCTCAACCTCAGTAACTTCCGCTCCAACAGTGCAGCACACCCTCAATTACTGACACACCAATAGTGCAACACACACTCAATTACTGCCAATCCAACAATGCAGCACACCCTCAATTACTGTCACTCCAAGAGAACAGCGCACACTCAATTACTGACACTCCAACAGTGCAGCACTCCCTCAATTACTGACACTCCAATAGTGCAGCACAGCCTCAATTACTGACACTCCAATAGCGCAGCACAGCCTCAATTACTGTCACTCCAATAGTGCAGCACACTCTCAATTACTGACACTCCAACAGTGCAGCACACACTCAATTACTGACACTCCAATAGAGCAGCACAAACTCAATTCCTGACACTCCAATAGTGCAGCACAACCTCAATTACTGACACTCCAATAGTGCAGCACACCCTCAATTACTGACACTCCAATAGCGCAGCCCAACCTCAATTACTGACACAACAATAGTGCAGCACACACTCAATTACTGACACACCAATAGTGCAGCACACCCTCAATTACTGACACTCCAATAGTGCAGCACATCCTCAATTACTAACACTCCAATAGTGCAGCAAACCCTCAATTAGTGACACTCCAATAGTGCAGCGCACGCTCAATTACTGACACTCCAATTGTGCAGCACAGCCTCAATAACTGACACTCCAATATTGCCGCACACCCTCAAATACTGGCACTCCAATAGTGCAGCACACCCTCAATTACTCACACTCCAATAGTGCTGCACAGCCTCAATTACTGACAATCCAATAGTGCAGCACAACCTCAATTACTGAAACTCCAATAGTGCAGCACACACACAATTTTTGACACTCCAATAGTGCAGCACACCCTCAATTACCGACACTCCAATAGTGCAGCACACCTTCAATTACTGAAACTCCAATACTGCAGCACACACACAATTATTGACACTCCAATAGTGCAGCACACCCTCAATTACTGACACTCCAATAGCGCAGCACACGATCAATTATTGACACTCCAAGAGTGCAGCACACCCTCAATTACTGACACTCCAAAGGTGCAGCACACCCTCAATTACTGACACTCCAATAGTGCAGCCCAACCTCAATTACTGACACAACAATAGTGCAGCACACACTCAATTACTGACACACCAATAGTGCAGCACACCCTCAATTACTGACACTCCAATAGTGCAGCACTCCCTCAATTACTGACACTATCATAGTGCAGCAATCCCTCAATCACTCACACTCCCAATGTGCTGCACACTCGCAATTACTGACACTCCAATAGTGCAGCACACCCTCAATTACTGACACTCCAATAGTGCAGCACACCCTCAATTACTGACACACAAATAGTGCAGCGCACCATCAATTACTGACACTCCAATAGTGCAGCACACCCTCTATTACTGACACTCCAATAGTGCAGCACACACACAATTACTGACAGTCCAATAGTGCAGCACACACTCAATTACTGACGCGCCAATAGTGCAGCACACCCTCAATTACTGACACTCCAATAGTGCAGCACACCCTCAATTACTGACACTCCAATAGTGCAGCACACCCTCAATTACTGACACTCCAATAATGCAGCACACAATCAATTACTGACACTACAATAGTGCACCTCACCCTCAAATACTGACACTCCAATAGTGCAGCACACCCTCAATTACTGACACTCCAATAGTGCAGCACACAATTACTGACACTCCAATAGTGCAGCACAACCTCAGTAACTTCCGCTCCAAAGTGCAGCACACCCACAATTACTGACACACCAATAGAGCAGCACACACCCAATAACTGCCAATCCAACAATGCAGCACACCCTCAATTACTGTCACTCCAATAGAACAGCGCACACTCAATTACTGACACTCCAACAGTGCAGCACTCCCTCAATAACTGACACTCCAATAGTGCAGCACAGCCTCAATTACTGACACTCCAATAGTGCAGCACAGCCTCAATTACTGTCACTCCAATAGTGCAGCACACTCTCAATTACTGACACTCCAACAGTGCAGCACACACTCAATTACTGACACTCCAATAGTGCAGCACAAACTCAATTCCTGACACTCCACTAGTGCAGCACACCCTCAATTACTGACACTCCAATAGTGCAGCACAGCCTCAAATCCTGACACTCCAATAGTGCAGCACACCCTCAATTACTGTAACTCCAATAGTGCAGCACATCCTCAATTACTGACATTCCAATAGTGCAGCACACCCTCAATTAATGACACACCAATAGTGCAGCACACCCTCAATTACTGACACTGCAATAGTGCAGCACACCCTCAATTACTGACACTCCAATAGTGCAGGTCAGCCTCAATTACTGACACTCCAATAGTGCAGCACAACTTCAATTACTGACACTCCAGTAGTACTGCACACCCTGAAGTACTGACACTCCAAAAGTGCAGCACACCCTCAATTACTGACACTCCAATAGTGCAGCACACCATCAATTACTGACACTCCATTAGTACAGCACACCCTCAATTACTGACTATCCATTAGTGCAGAACAGCCTCAATTACTGTCACTCCAATAGTGCAGCACAGCCTCAATTAATGACACTCCAATAGTGCAGCACAGCCTCAATTACTGACACTCCAATGGTGCAGCACAACCTCAATTACTGACACTCAAATAATGCAGTACACCCTCAATTACTGACACTCCAATCGTACAGCACACCCTCAATTACTGACACTCCATTAGTGCAGCACACCCTGAATTACTGACACTCCAAAAGTGCAGCACACCCTCAATTACTGACACACCAGTAGTGCAGCACGCCCTCAATTGCTGACACTCCAAAAGTGCAGCACACCGTCAATTACTGACACTCCAACATTGCAGCATAGCCTCAATTTCTGACACTCCAATAGTGCACCACACGTCAATTACTGACACTCCGAAGGTGCTGCACACCCTCAAAATCTGACACTCCAATAGTGCAGCACACCCTCAATCACTGACACTCCAATAGCGCAGCGCACGACCAATTATTGACACTCCAATAGCGCAGCCCAACCTCAATTACTGACACAACAATAGTGCAGCACACACTCAATTACTGACACACCAATAGTGCAGCACACCCTCAATTACTGACACTCCAATAGTGCAGCACTCCCTCAATTACTGACACTATCATAGTGCAGCAATCCCTCAATCACTCACACTCCAAATGTGCTGCACACTCGCAATTACTGACACTCCAATAGTGCAGCACACCCTCAATTACTGACACTCCAATAGTGCAGCACACCCTCAATTACTGACACACAAATAGTGCAGCGCACCATCAATTACTGACACTCCAATAGTGCAGCACACCCTCCATTACTGACACTCCAATAGTGCAGCACACCCTCAATTACTGACACTCCAATTGTGCAGCACACCCTCAATTACTGACAGTCCAATAGTGCAGCACACCCTCAATTACTGACACTCCAATAATGCAGCACACAATCAATTACTGACACTACAATAGTGCACCTCACCCTCAAATACTGACACTCCAATAGTGCAGCACACCATCAATTTCTGACACTCCAATAGTGCAGCACACAATTCCTGACACTCCAATAGTGCAGCTCAAACTCAGTAACTTCCGCTCCAACAGTGCAGCACACCCTCAATTACTGACACACCAATAGAGCAGCACACACTCAATTACTGCCAATCCAACAATGCAGCACACCCTCAATTACTGTCACTCCAAGAGAACAGCGCACACTCAATTACTGACACTCCAACAGTGCAGCACTCCCTCAATTACTGACACACCAATAGTGCAGCACAGCCTCAATTACTGACACTCCAATAGTGCAGCACAGCCTCAATTACTGTCACTCCAATAGTGCAGCACACTCTCAATTACTGACACTCCAACAGTGCAGCACACACTCAATTACTGACACTCCAATAGAGCAGCACAAACTCAATTCCTGACACTCCAATAGTGCAGCACGCCCTCAATTACTGACACTCCAATAGTGCAGCACAGCCTCAAAACCTGACACTCCAATAGTGCAGCACACCCTCAATTACTGACACTCCAATAGAGCAGCACAAACTCAATTCCTGACACTCCAATAGTGCAGCACACCCTCAATTACTGAAACTCCAATAGTGCAGCACTTCCTCAATTACTGACATTCCAATAGTGCAGCACACCCTCAATTAATGACACACCAATAGTGCAGCACACCCTCATTTAGTGACACTGCAATAGTGCAGCACACCCTCAATTACTGACACTCCAATAGTGCAGCACACCCTCAATTACTGACTCTCCAATAGTGCAGCACACCTTCAATTACTGACACTCCAGTAGTACTGCACACCCTGAATTTCTGACACTCCAAAATTGCAGCACACCCTCAATTACTGACACTCCAATAGTGCAGCACACCATAAATTACTGACACTCCATTAGTACAGCACACCCTCAATTACTGACTCTCCATTAGTGCAGAACAGCCTCAATTACTGACACTCCAATAGTGCAGCACAGCCTCAATTACTGACACTCCAATAGTGCAGCACATCCTCAATTACTGACACTCCAATGGTGCAGCACAAACTCAATTACTGACACTCCAATAATGCAGCACACCCTCAATTACTGACACTGCAATCGTACAGCACACCCTCAATTACTGACACTCCATTAGTGCAGCACACCCTGAATTACTGACACTCCAAAAGTGCAGCACACCCTCAATTACTGTCACTCCAATAGAACAGCGCACACTCAATTACTGACACTCCAACAGTGCAGCACTCCCTCAATAACTGACACTCCAATTGTGCAGCACAGCCTCAATTACTGACACTCCAATAGTGCAGCACAGCCTCAATTACTGTCACTCCAATAGTGCAGAACACTCTCAATTACTGACTCTCCAACAGTGCAGCACACACTCAATTACTGACACTCCAATAGAGCTGCACAAACTCAATTCCTGACACTCCACTGGTGCAGCACACCCTCAATTACTGGCACTCCAATAGTGCAGGACAGCCTCAAATCCTGACACTCCAATAGTGCAGCACACCCTCAATTACTGAAACTCCAATAGTGCAGCACACCCTCAATTTATGACACACCAATAGTGCAGCACACCCTCAATTACTGACACTGCAATAGTGCAGCACACCCTCAATTACTGACACTCCAATAGTGCAGGTCAGCCTCAATTACTGACACTCCAATAGTGCAGCACAACTTCAATTACTGACACTCCAGTAGTACTGCACACCCTGAATTACTGACACTCCAAAAGTGCAGCACACCCTCAATTACTGACACTCCAATAGTGCAGCACACCCTCAATTACTGACACTCCAATAGTGCAGCACACCATCAATTACTGACACTCCATTAGTACAGCACACCCTCAATTACTGACACTCCAATAGTACAGCACACCCTCAATTACTGACACTCCAATAGTGCAGCACACCCTCAATTACTGACTCTCCATTAGTGCAGAACAGCCTCAATTACTGACACTCCAATAGTGCAGCACAGCCTCAATTACTGACACTCCAATAGTGCAGCACAGCCTCAATTACTGACACTCCAATGGTGCAGCACAACCTCAATTACTGACACTCAAATAATGCAGCACACCCTCAATTACTGACACTCCAATCGTACAGCACACCCTCAATTACTGAGACTCCATTAGTGCAGCACACCCTGAATTACTTACACTCCAAAAGTGCAGCACACCCTCAATTACTGACACACCAGTAGTGCAGCACGCCCTCAATTGCTGACACTCCAAAAGTGCAGCACACCGTCAAGTACTCACACTCCAACATTGCAGCATAGCCTCAATTTCTGACACTCCAATAGTGCAGCACACGTCAATTACTGACACTCCGAAGGTGCTGCACACCCTCAAAATCTGACACTCCAATAGTGCAGCACACCCTCAATCACTGACACTCCAATAGCGCAGCAAACGACCAATTATTGACTCTCCAATAGCGCAGCCCAACCTCAATTACTGACACAACAATAGTGCAGGACACACAATATTACTGACACACCAATAGTGCAGCACACCCTCAATTACTGACACTCCAATAGTGCAGCACTCCCTCAATTACTGACACTATCATAGTGCAGCAATCCCTCAATCACTCACACTCCAAATGTGCTGCACACTCGCAATTACTGACACTCCAATAGTGCAGCACACCCTCAATTACTGACACTCCAATAGTGCAGCACACCCTCAATTACTGACACACAAATAGTGCAGCGCACAATCAATTACTTCCACACCAATAGTGCAGCACACCCTCCATTACTGACACTCCAATAGTGCAGCACACCCTCAATTACTGACACTCCAATTGTGCAGCACACCCTCAATTACTGACAGTCCAATAGTGCAGCACACCCTCAATTACTGACACTCCAATAATGCAGCACACAATCAATTACTGACACTACAATAGTGCACCTCACCCTCAAATACTGACACTCCAATAGTGCAGCACACCCTCAATTTCTGACACTCCAATAGTGCAGCACACAATTCCTGACAATCCAATAGTGCAGCTCAACCTCAGTAACTTCCGCTCCAACAGTGCAGCACACCCTCAATTACTGACACACCAATAGAGCAGCACACACTCAACTACTGCCAATCCAACAATGCTGCACACCCTCAATTACTGTCACTCCAAGAGAACAGCGCACACTCAATTACTGACACTCCAACAGTGCAGCACTCCCTCAATTACTGACACACCAATAGTGCAGCACAGCCTCAATTACTGACACTCCAATAGTGCAGCACAGCCTCAATTACTGTCACTCCAATAGTGCAGCACACTCTCAATTACTGACACTCCAACAGTGCAGCACACACTCAATTACTGACACTCCAATAGAGCAGCACAAACTCAAATCCTGACACTCCAATAGTGCAGCACACCCTCAATTACTGACACTCCAATAGTGCAGCACAGCCTCAAAACCTGACACTCCAATAGTGCAGCACACCCTCAATTACTGAAACTCCAATAGTGCAGCACATCCTCAATTACTGACTTTCCAATAGTGCAGCACACCCTCAATTAATGACACACCAATAGTGCAGCACACCCTCATTTAGTGACACTGCAATAGTGCAGCACACCCTCAATTACTGACACTCCAATAGTGCAGCACACCCTCAATTACTGACACTCCAATAGTGCAGCACACCTTCAATTACTGACACTCCAGTAGTACTGCACAACCTGAACTTCTGACACTCCAAAATTGCAGCACACCCTCAATTACTGACACTCCAATAGTGCAGCACACCATAAATTACTGACACTCCATTAGTGCAGCACACCCTCAATTACTGACACTCCAAAAGTGCAGCACACCCTCAATTACTGTCACTCCAATAGAACAGCGCACACTCAATTACTGACACTCCAACAGTGCAGCACTCCCTCAATAACTGACACTCCAATTGTGCAGCACAGCCTCAATTACTGACACTCCAATATTGCAGCACAGCCTCAATTACTGTCACTCCAATAGTGCAGAACACTCTCAATTACTGACTCTCCAACAGTGCAGCACACACTCAATTACTGACACTCCAATAGAGCAGCACAAACTCAATTCCTGACACTCCACTGGTGCAGCACACCCTCAATTACTGACACTCCAATAGTGCAGGACAGCCTCAAATCCTGACACTCCAATAGTGCAGCACACCCTCAATTACTGAAACTCCAATAGTGCAGCACACCCTCAATTTATGACACACCAATAGTGCAGCACACCCTCAATTACTGACACTGCAATAGTGCAGCACACCCTCAATTACTGAGACTCCAATAGTGCAGGTCAGCCTCAATTACTGACACTCCAATAGTGCAGCACAACTTCAATTACTGACACTCCAGTAGTACTGCACACCCTGAATTACTGACACTCCAAAAGTGCAGCACACCCTCAATTACTGACACTCCAATAGTGCAGCACACCCTCAATTACTGACACTCCAATAGTGCAGCACACCATCAATTAATGACACTCCATTAGTACAGCACACCCTCAATTACTGACTCTCCATTAGTGCAGAACAGCCTCAATTACTGACACTCCAATAGTGCAGCACAGCCTCAATTACTGACACTCCAATGGTGCAGCACAACCTCAATTACTGACTCTCAAATAATGCAGCACACCCTCAATTACTGACACTCCAATCGTACAGCACACCCTCAATTACTGAGACTCCATTAGTGCAGCACACCCTGAATTACTGACACTCCAAAAGTGCAGCACACCCTCAATTACTGACACACCAGTAGTGCAGCACGCCCTCAATTGCTGACACACCAAAAGTGCAGCACACCGTCAATTACTGACACTCCAACATTGCAGCATAGCCTCAATTTCTGTCACTCCAATAGTGCAGCACACGTCAATTACTGACACTCCGAAGGTGCTGCACATCCTCAAAATCTGGCACTCCAATAGTGCAGCACTCCCTCAATCACTGACACTCCAATAGCGCAGCACACGATCAATTATTGACACTCCAAGAGTGCAGCACACCCTCAATTACTGACACTACAATAGTGCAGCACACCCTCAATTACTGACACTCCAATAGCGCAGCCCAACCTCAATTACTGACACAACAATAGTGCAGCACACACTCAATTACTGACACACCAATAGTGCAGCACACCCTCAATTACTGACACTCCAATAGTGCAGCACTCCCTCAATTACTGACACTATCATAGTGCAGCAATCCCTCAATCACTCACACTCCAAATGTGCTGCACACTCGCAATTACTGACACTCCAATAGTGCAGCACACCCTCAATTACTGACACTCCAATAGTGCAGCACACCCTCAATTACTGACACACAAATAGTGCAGCGCACAATCAATTACTGACACTCCAATAGTGCAGCACACCCTCCATTACTGACACACCAATAGTGCAGCACACCTTCAATTACTGACACTCCAATTGTGCAGCACACCCTCAATTACTGACAGTCCAATAGTGCAGCAAACCCTCAATTACTGACACTCCAATAATGCAGCACACAATCAATTACTGACACTACAATAGTGCACCTCACCCTCAAATACTGACACTCCAATAGTGCAGCACACCCTCAATTTCTGACACTCCAATAGTGCAGCACACAATTCCTGACACTCCAATAGTGCAGCTCAACCTCAGTAACTTCCGCTCCAACAGTGCAGCACACCCTCAATTACTGACACACCAAAGGAGCAGCACACACTCAATTACTGCCAATCCAACAATGCAGCACACCCTCAATTACTGTCACTCCAAGAGAACAGCGCACACTCAATTACTGACACTCCAACAGTGCAGCACTCCCTCAATTACTGACACTCCAATAGTGCAGCACAGCCTCAATTACTGACACTCCAATAGTGCAGCACAGCCTCAATTACTGTCACTCCAATAGTGCAGCACAATCTCAATTACTGACACTCCAACAGTGCAGCACACACTCAATTACTGACACTCCAATAGAGCAGCACAAACTCAATTCCTGACACTCCAATAGTGCAGCACACCCTCAATTACTGACACTCCAATAGTGCAGCACAGCCTCAAAACCTGACACTCCAATAGTGCAGCACACCCTCAATTACTGAAACTCCAATAGTGCAGCACACCCTCAATTACTGACACTCCAATAGTGCAGCACACCCTCAATTAATGACACACCAATAGTGCAGCACACCCTCATTTAGTGACACTGCAATAGTGCAGCACACCTTCAATTACTGACACTCCAGTAGTACTACACACCCTGAATTTCTGACACTCCAAAAGTGCAGCACACCCTCAATTACTGACACTCCAATAGTGCAGCACACCATAAATTACTGACACTCCATTAGTACAGCACACCCTCTGACTCTCCATTAGTGCAGCACAGCCTCAATTACTGACACTCCAATAGTGCAGCACAGCCTCAATTACTGACACTCCAATGGTGCAGCACACCCTCAATTACTGACTCTCCATTAGTGCAGCACAGCCTCAATTACTGACACTCCAATAGTGCAGCACAGCCTCAATTACTGACACTCCATTAGTGCAGCACACCCTGAATTACTGACACTCCAAAAGTGCAGCACACCCTCAATTACTGACACACCAGTAGTGCAGCACGCCCTCAATTGCTGACACTCCAAAAGTGTGGCACACCGTCAATTACTGACACTGCAACATTGCAGCATAGCCTCAATTTCTGACACTCCAATAGTGCAGCACACGTCAATTACTGACACTCCGAAGTTGCTGCGCACCCTCAAAATCTGACACTCCAATAGTGCAGCACACCCTCAATCACTGACACTCCAATAGCGCAGCACACGATCAATTATTGACACTCCAAGAGTGCAGCACACCCTCAATTACTGACACTCCAATAGTGCAGCACACCCTCAATTACTGACACTCCAATAGCGCAGCCCAACCTCAATAACTGACACAACAATAGTGCAGCACACACTCAATTACTGACACACTAATAGTGCAGCACACCCTCAATTACTGACACTCCAATAGTGCAGCACTCCCTCAATTACTGACACTATCATAGTGCAGCAATCCCTCAATCACTCACACTCCAAATGTGCTGCACACTCGCAATTACTGACACTGCAATAGTGCAGCTCACCCTCAATTACTGACACTCCAATAGTGCAGCACACCCTCAATTACTGACACACAAATAGTGCAGCGCACCATCAATTACTGACACTCCAATAGTGCAGCACTCCCTCCATTACTGACACTCCAATAGTGCAGCACACCCTCCATTACTGACACTCCAATAGTGCAGCACACCCTCAATTACTGACAGTCCAATAGTGCAGCACACCCTCAAATACTGACACTCCAATAGTGCAGCACACCCTCAATTACTGACATTCCAATAATGCAGCACACAATCAATTACTGACACAACAATAGTGCACCTCACCCTCAAATACTGACACTCCAATAGTGCAGCACACCCTCAATTTCTGACACTCCAATAGTGCAGCACACAATTCCTGACCCTCCAATAGTGCAGCACACTCTGAATTACTGACACTCCAATAGTGCAGCACATCCTCAATTACTAACACTCCAGTAGTGCAGCACAGCCTCAATTACTGAGACTCCAATAGTGCAGCACAGACTCAATTACTGAAACTTCAATAGTGCAGCACAGCCGCAATTACTGACACTCCAATAGTGCAGCGCACACTCAATTACTGACACACCAATTGTGCAGCACAGCCTCAATTACTGTCACTCCAATAGTGCAGCACACCCTCAATTACTGACACTCCAATAGTGCAGCACACCCTCAATTACTCACACTCCAATAGTGCTGCACAGCCTCAATTACTGACACTCCCATAGTGCGGCACACACACAATTATTGACACTCCAATAGTGCAGCACACCCTCAATTACTGACACTCCAATAGTGCAGCACACCCTCAATTACTCACACTCCAATAGTGCTGCACAGCCTCAATTACTGACACTCCAATAGTGCTGCACACCTTCAATTACTGAAACACCAATAGTGCAGCACACACACAATTATTGACACTCCAATAGTGCAACTCACCCTCAATTACAGACACTCCAATAGGGCAGCACACCCTCAATTACTGACACTCCAATAGCGCATCACACACTCAATTACTCACAGTCCAATAGTGCTGCACAGCCTCAATTACTGACACTCCAATAGTGCTGCACACCTTCAATTACTGACTCTCCAATACTGCAGCACACCCTCAATTACTGACACTCCAACAGTGCAGCACACACTCAATTACTGACACTCCAATAGAGCAGCACAAACTCAAATCCTGACACTCCAATAGTGCAGCACACCCTCAATTACTGACACTCCAATAGTGCAGCACAGCCTCAAAACCTGACACTCCAATAGTGCAGCACACCCTCAATTACTGAAACTCCAATAGTGCAGCACATCCTCAATTACTGACTTTCCAATAGTGCAGCACACCCTCAATTAATGACACACCAATAGTGCAGCACACCCTCATTTAGTGACACTGCAATAGTGCAGCACACCCTCAATTACTGACACTCCAATAGTGCAGCACACCCTCAATTACTGACACTCCAATAGTGCAGCACACCTTCAATTACTGACACTCCAGTAGTACTGCACAACCTGAACTTCTGACACTCCAAAATTGCAGCACACCCTCAATTACTGACACTCCAATAGTGCAGCACACCATAAATTACTGACACTCCATTAGTGCAGCACACCCTCAATTACTGACACTCCAAAAGTGCAGCACACCCTCAATTACTGTCACTCCAATAGAACAGCGCACACTCAATTACTGACACTCCAACAGTGCAGCACTCCCTCAATAACTGACACTCCAATTGTGCAGCACAGCCTCAATTACTGACACTCCAATATTGCAGCACAGCCTCAATTACTGTCACTCCAATAGTGCAGAACACTCTCAATTACTGACTCTCCAACAGTGCAGCACACACTCAATTACTGACACTCCAATAGAGCAGCACAAACTCAATTCCTGACACTCCACTGGTGCAGCACACCCTCAATTACTGACACTCCAATAGTGCAGGACAGCCTCAAATCCTGACACTCCAATAGTGCAGCACACCCTCAATTACTGAAACTCCAATAGTGCAGCACACCCTCAATTTATGACACACCAATAGTGCAGCACACCCTCAATTACTGACACTGCAATAGTGCAGCACACCCTCAATTACTGAGACTCCAATAGTGCAGGTCAGCCTCAATTACTGACACTCCAATAGTGCAGCACAACTTCAATTACTGACACTCCAGTAGTACTGCACACCCTGAATTACTGACACTCCAAAAGTGCAGCACACCCTCAATTACTGACACTCCAATAGTGCAGCACACCCTCAATTACTGACACTCCAATAGTGCAGCACACCATCAATTAATGACACTCCATTAGTACAGCACACCCTCAATTACTGACTCTCCATTAGTGCAGAACAGCCTCAATTACTGACACTCCAATAGTGCAGCACAGCCTCAATTACTGACACTCCAATGGTGCAGCACAACCTCAATTACTGACTCTCAAATAATGCAGCACACCCTCAATTACTGACACTCCAATCGTACAGCACACCCTCAATTACTGAGACTCCATTAGTGCAGCACACCCTGAATTACTGACACTCCAAAAGTGCAGCACACCCTCAATTACTGACACACCAGTAGTGCAGCACGCCCTCAATTGCTGACACACCAAAAGTGCAGCACACCGTCAATTACTGACACTCCAACATTGCAGCATAGCCTCAATTTCTGTCACTCCAATAGTGCAGCACACGTCAATTACTGACACTCCGAAGGTGCTGCACATCCTCAAAATCTGGCACTCCAATAGTGCAGCACTCCCTCAATCACTGACACTCCAATAGCGCAGCACACGATCAATTATTGACACTCCAAGAGTGCAGCACACCCTCAATTACTGACACTACAATAGTGCAGCACACCCTCAATTACTGACACTCCAATAGCGCAGCCCAACCTCAATTACTGACACAACAATAGTGCAGCACACACTCAATTACTGACACACCAATAGTGCAGCACACCCTCAATTACTGACACTCCAATAGTGCAGCACTCCCTCAATTACTGACACTATCATAGTGCAGCAATCCCTCAATCACTCACACTCCAAATGTGCTGCACACTCGCAATTACTGACACTCCAATAGTGCAGCACACCCTCAATTACTGACACTCCAATAGTGCAGCACACCCTCAATTACTGACACACAAATAGTGCAGCGCACAATCAATTACTGACACTCCAATAGTGCAGCACACCCTCCATTACTGACACACCAATAGTGCAGCACACCTTCAATTACTGACACTCCAATTGTGCAGCACACCCTCAATTACTGACAGTCCAATAGTGCAGCAAACCCTCAATTACTGACACTCCAATAATGCAGCACACAATCAATTACTGACACTACAATAGTGCACCTCACCCTCAAATACTGACACTCCAATAGTGCAGCACACCCTCAATTTCTGACACTCCAATAGTGCAGCACACAATTCCTGACACTCCAATAGTGCAGCTCAACCTCAGTAACTTCCGCTCCAACAGTGCAGCACACCCTCAATTACTGACACACCAAAGGAGCAGCACACACTCAATTACTGCCAATCCAACAATGCAGCACACCCTCAATTACTGTCACTCCAAGAGAACAGCGCACACTCAATTACTGACACTCCAACAGTGCAGCACTCCCTCAATTACTGACACTCCAATAGTGCAGCACAGCCTCAATTACTGACACTCCAATAGTGCAGCACAGCCTCAATTACTGTCACTCCAATAGTGCAGCACAATCTCAATTACTGACACTCCAACAGTGCAGCACACACTCAATTACTGACACTCCAATAGAGCAGCACAAACTCAATTCCTGACACTCCAATAGTGCAGCACACCCTCAATTACTGACACTCCAATAGTGCAGCACAGCCTCAAAACCTGACACTCCAATAGTGCAGCACACCCTCAATTACTGAAACTCCAATAGTGCAGCACACCCTCAATTACTGACACTCCAATAGTGCAGCACACCCTCAATTAATGACACACCAATAGTGCAGCACACCCTCATTTAGTGACACTGCAATAGTGCAGCACACCTTCAATTACTGACACTCCAGTAGTACTACACACCCTGAATTTCTGACACTCCAAAAGTGCAGCACACCCTCAATTACTGACACTCCAATAGTGCAGCACACCATAAATTACTGACACTCCATTAGTACAGCACACCCTCTGACTCTCCATTAGTGCAGCACAGCCTCAATTACTGACACTCCAATAGTGCAGCACAGCCTCAATTACTGACACTCCAATGGTGCAGCACACCCTCAATTACTGACTCTCCATTAGTGCAGCACAGCCTCAATTACTGACACTCCAATAGTGCAGCACAGCCTCAATTACTGACACTCCATTAGTGCAGCACACCCTGAATTACTGACACTCCAAAAGTGCAGCACACCCTCAATTACTGACACACCAGTAGTGCAGCACGCCCTCAATTGCTGACACTCCAAAAGTGTGGCACACCGTCAATTACTGACACTGCAACATTGCAGCATAGCCTCAATTTCTGACACTCCAATAGTGCAGCACACGTCAATTACTGACACTCCGAAGTTGCTGCGCACCCTCAAAATCTGACACTCCAATAGTGCAGCACACCCTCAATCACTGACACTCCAATAGCGCAGCACACGATCAATTATTGACACTCCAAGAGTGCAGCACACCCTCAATTACTGACACTCCAATAGTGCAGCACACCCTCAATTACTGACACTCCAATAGCGCAGCCCAACCTCAATAACTGACACAACAATAGTGCAGCACACACTCAATTACTGACACACTAATAGTGCAGCACACCCTCAATTACTGACACTCCAATAGTGCAGCACTCCCTCAATTACTGACACTATCATAGTGCAGCAATCCCTCAATCACTCACACTCCAAATGTGCTGCACACTCGCAATTACTGACACTGCAATAGTGCAGCTCACCCTCAATTACTGACACTCCAATAGTGCAGCACACCCTCAATTACTGACACACAAATAGTGCAGCGCACCATCAATTACTGACACTCCAATAGTGCAGCACTCCCTCCATTACTGACACTCCAATAGTGCAGCACACCCTCCATTACTGACACTCCAATAGTGCAGCACACCCTCAATTACTGACAGTCCAATAGTGCAGCACACCCTCAAATACTGACACTCCAATAGTGCAGCACACCCTCAATTACTGACATTCCAATAATGCAGCACACAATCAATTACTGACACAACAATAGTGCACCTCACCCTCAAATACTGACACTCCAATAGTGCAGCACACCCTCAATTTCTGACACTCCAATAGTGCAGCACACAATTCCTGACCCTCCAATAGTGCAGCACACTCTGAATTACTGACACTCCAATAGTGCAGCACATCCTCAATTACTAACACTCCAGTAGTGCAGCACAGCCTCAATTACTGAGACTCCAATAGTGCAGCACAGACTCAATTACTGAAACTTCAATAGTGCAGCACAGCCGCAATTACTGACACTCCAATAGTGCAGCGCACACTCAATTACTGACACACCAATTGTGCAGCACAGCCTCAATTACTGTCACTCCAATAGTGCAGCACACCCTCAATTACTGACACTCCAATAGTGCAGCACACCCTCAATTACTCACACTCCAATAGTGCTGCACAGCCTCAATTACTGACACTCCCATAGTGCGGCACACACACAATTATTGACACTCCAATAGTGCAGCACACCCTCAATTACTGACACTCCAATAGTGCAGCACACCCTCAATTACTCACACTCCAATAGTGCTGCACAGCCTCAATTACTGACACTCCAATAGTGCTGCACACCTTCAATTACTGAAACACCAATAGTGCAGCACACACACAATTATTGACACTCCAATAGTGCAACTCACCCTCAATTACAGACACTCCAATAGGGCAGCACACCCTCAATTACTGACACTCCAATAGCGCATCACACACTCAATTACTCACAGTCCAATAGTGCTGCACAGCCTCAATTACTGACACTCCAATAGTGCTGCACACCTTCAATTACTGACTCTCCAATACTGCAGCACACCCTCAATTACTGACAGTACAATGGTGCAGCACTCCCTCAATTACTGACACTCCTATAGTGCAGCAACCCCTCAATTACTGACACTACAATAGTGCAGCAAACCCGCAATTACTAACACTCCAGTAGTGCAGCACACCCTCAATTACAGACAATCAAAAAGTGCAACACATCTTCAATTACTGTCACACCAAAAGTGCAGCACACCCTCAATTACTGACACTCCAATAGTGCAGCACACAATTCCTGACACTCCAATAGTGCAGCACACCCTCAATTACTGACACTCCAATAGTGCAGCACATCCTCAATTACTAACACTCCAATAGTGCAGCACAAACTCAATTACTGACACTCCAATAGTGCAGCACACTCTGAATTACTGACACTCCAATAGTGCAGCACATCCTCAATTACTAACACTCCAGTAGTGCAGCACAGCCTCAATTACTGACACTCCAATAGTGCAGCACAGACTCAATTACTGAAACTTCAATAGTGCAGCACACCCTCAATTACTGACACTCCAATAGTGCAGCACATCCTCAATTACTAACACTCCAGTAGTGCAGCACAGCCGCAATTACTGACACTCCAATAGTGCAGCACATCCTCAATTACTAACACTCCAGTAGTGCAGCACAGCCGCAATTACTGACACTCCAATAGTGCAGCGCACACTCAATTACTGACACACCAATTGTGCAGCACAGCCTCAATTACTGTCACTCCAATAGTGCAGCACACCCTCAATTACTGACACTCCAATAGTGCAGCACACCCTCAATTACTCACACTCCAATAGTGCTGCACAGCCTCAATTACTGACACTCCCATAGTGCAGCACACACACAATTATTGACACTCCAATAGTGCAGCACACCCTCAATTACTGACACTCCAATAGTGCAGCACACCCTCAATTACTCACACTCCAATAGTGCTGCACAGCCTCAATTACTGACACTCCAATAGTGCTGCACACCTTCAATTACTGAAACACCAATACTGCAGCACACACACAATTATTGACACTCCAATAGTGCAGCTCACCCTCAATTACAGACACTCCAATAGTTCAGCACACCCTCAATTACTGACACTCCAATAGCGCATCACACACTCAATTACTCACACTCCAATAGTGCTGCACAGCCTCAATTACTGACACTCCAATAGTGCTGCACACCTTCAATTACTGACTCTCCAATACTGCAGCACACCCTCAATTACTGACAGTACAATGGTGCAGCACTCTCTCAATTACTGACACTCCTATAGTGCAGCAACCCCTCAATTACTGACACTACAATAGTGCAGCAAACCCGCAATTACTAACACTCCAGTAGTGCAGCACACCCTCAATTACAGACAATCAAAAAGTGCAACACATCTTCAATTACTGTCACACCAAAAGTGCAGCACACCCTCAATTACTGACACTCTAAAAGTGCAGCCCAAGCTCAAATTACTGACACTCCAATAGTGCAGCACACCCTCAATTACTGACACTCCTATAGTGCAGCACAACCTCAATTTCGGACACTCCAAAAGTTCAGCACACCCTGAATAACGGACACAACAATAGGGCAGCACATCCTCAATTACTGACACTCCAATTGTGCAGCTCACCCACAATTACTGACTCTCCAATATTGCAACTCACCCTTAAATACTGACACTCCAAGTGTGCAGCACATCCTCAATTACTGACAATGTAGTAGTGCAGCACCCCCCCAATTACTGAAACTCCAGCAGTGCAGCACACCCTCAATTAGTGACACTCCAATATTGCAGCACACCCTCAATTATTGACACTCCAATATTGCAGCACACCCTCAATTACTGACACTCCAATACTGCAGCACACCCTCAATTACTGACACTCCAATAGTGCAGCACTCCCTCAATTACTGACACTATCATAGTGCAGCAATCCCTCAATCACTCACACTCCAAATGTACTGCACACTCGCAATTACTGACACTCCAATAGTGCAGCACACCCTCAATTGCTGACACTCCAATAGTGCAGCACACCCTCAATTACTGACACACAAATAGTGCAGCGCACCATCAATTACTGACACTCCAATAGTGCAGCACACCCTCCATTACTGACACTCCAATAGTGCAGCACACCCTCAATTACTGACACTCCAATTGTGCAGCACAGCCTCAATTGCTGACAGTCCAATAGTGCAGCAAACCCTCAATTACTGACACTCCAATAATGCAGCACACAATCAATTACTGACACTACAATAGTGCACCTCACCCTCAAATACTGACACTCCAATAGTGCAGCACACCCGCAATTTCTGACACTCCAATAGTGCAGCACACAATTCCTGACACTCCAATAGTGCAGCTCAACCTCAGTAACTTCCGCTCCAACAGTGCAGCACACCCTCAATTACTGACACACCAATAGAGCAGCACACACTCAATTACTGCCAATCCAACAATGCAGCACACCCTCAATTACTGTCACTCCAAGAGAACAGCGCACACTCAATTACTGACACTCCAACAGTGCAGCACTCCCTCAATTACTGACACTCCAATAGTGCAGCACAGCCTCAATTACTGACACTCCAATAGTGCAGCACAGCCTCAATTACTGTCACTCCAATAGTGCAGCACACTCTCAATTACTGACACTCCAACAGTGCAGCACACACTCAATTACTGACACTCCAATAGAGCAGCACAAACTCAATTCCTGACACTCCAATAGTGCAGCACACCCTCAATTACTGACACTCCAATAGTGCAGAACAGCCTCAAAACCTGACAATCCAATAGTGCAGCACACCCTCAATTACTGAAACTCCAATAGTGCAGCACACCCTCAATTACTGACACTCCAATAGTGCAGCACACCCTCAATTAATGACACACCAATAGTGCAGCACACCCTCATTTATTGACACTGCAATAGTGCAGCACACCCTCAATTACTGACACTCCAATAGTGCAGGTCAGCCTCAATTACTGTCACTCCAATAGTGCAGCACACCTTCAATTACTGACACTCCAGTAGTACTGCACACCCTGAATTTCTGCCACTCCAAAAGTGCAGCACACCCTCAATTACTGACACTCCAATAGTGCAGCACACCATAAATTACTGACACTCCATTAGTACAGCACACCCTCAATTACTGACTCTCCATTAGTGCAGCACAGCCTCAATTACTGACACTCCAATAGTGCAGCACAGCCTCAATTACTGACACTCCAATGGTGCAGCACAACCTCAATTACTGACACTCCAATAATGCAGCACACCCTCAATTACAGACACTGCAATCGTACAGCACACCCTCAATTACTGACACTCCATTAGTGCAGCACACCCTGAATTACTGACACTCCAAAAGTGCAGCACACCCTCAATTACTGACACACCAGTAGTGCAGCACGCCCTCAATTGCTGACACTCCAAAAGTGTGGCACACCGTCAATTACTGACACTGCAACATTGCAGCATAGCCTCAATTTCTGACACTCCAATAGTGCAGCACACGTCAATTACTGACACTCCGAACTTGCTGCGCACCCTCAAAATCTGACACTCCAATAGTGCAGCACACCCTCAAACACTGGCACTCCAATAGCGCAGCACACGATCAATTATTGACACTCCAAGAGTGCAGCACACCCTCAATTACTGACACTCCAATAGTGCAGCACACCCTCAATTACTGAAACTCCAATAGCGCAGCCCAACCTCAATTACTGACACAACAATAGTGCAGCACACACTCAATTACTGACACACTAATAGTGCAGCACACCCTCAATTACTGACACTCCAATAGTGCAGCACTCCCTCAATTACTGACACTATCATAGTGCAGCAATCCCTCAATCACTCAGACTCCAATAGTGCAGCACACCCTCCATTACTGACACTCCAATAGTGCAGCACACCCTCAATTACTGACAGTTCAATAGTGCAGCACACCCTCAATTACTGACACTCCAATAATGCAGCACACAATCAATTACTGACACAACAATAGTGCACCTCACCCTCAAATACTGACACTCCAATAGTGCAGCACACCCTCAATTTCTGACACTCCAATAGTGCAGCACACAATTCCTGACACTCCAATAGTGCAGCACACCCTCAATTACTGACACTCCAATAGTGCAGCACATCCTCAATTACTAACACTCCAATAGTGCAGCACAAACTCAATTACTGACACTCCAATAGTGCAGCACACCCTGAATTACTGACACTCCAATAGTGCAGCACATCCTCAATTACTAACACTCCAGTAGTGCAGCACAGCCTCAATTACTGACACTCCAATTGTGCAGCACAGACTCAATTACTGAAACTTCAATAGTGCAGCACAGCCGCAATTACTGACACTCCAATAGTGCAGCGCACACTCAATTACTGACACACCAATTGTGCAGCACAGCCTCAATTACTGTCACTCCAATAGTGCAGCACACCCTCAATTACTGACACTCCAATAGTGCAGCACACCCTCAATTACTCACACTCCAATAGTGCTGCACAGCCTCAATTACTGACACTCCCATAGTGCAGCACACACACAATTATTGACACTCCAATAGTGCAGCACACCCTCAATTACTGACACTCCAATAGTGCAGCACACCCTCAATTACTCACACTCCAATAGTGCTGCACAGCCTCAATTATTGACACTCCAATAGTGCTGCACACCTTCAATTACTGAAACACCAATACTGCAGCACACACACAATTATTGACACTCCAATAGTGCAGCTCACCCTCAATTACAGACACTCCAATAGTGCAGCACACCCTCAATTACTGACACTCCAATAGCGCATCACACACTCAATTACTCACACTCCAATAGTGCTGCACAGCCTCAATTACTGACACTCCAATAGTGCTGCACACCGTCAATTACTGACTCTCCAATACTGCAGCACACCCTCAATTACTGACAGTACAATGGTGCAGCACTCCCTCAATTACTGACACTCCTATAGTGCAGCAACCCCTCAATTACTGACACTACAATAGTGCAGCAAACCCGCAATTACTAACACTCCAGTAGTGCAGCACACCCTCAATTACAGACAATCAAAAAGTGCAACACATCTTCAGTTACTGTCACACCAAAAGTGCAGCACACCCTCAATTACTGACACTCTAAAAGTGCAGCCCACACTCAAATTACTGACACTCCAATAGTGCAGCACACACTCAATTACTGACACTCCTATAGTGCAGCACAACCTCAATTTTGGACACTCCAATAGTGTAGCCCACCCTCAATTACTGACACTCCAATAGTGCAGCACACGCTCAATTACTGACACTCCAATAGTGCAGCACACCCTCAATTACAGACACTGCAATATTGCAGCACACCTTCAATTACTGACACTCCACTAGTGCAGCACACCCTCAATTACTGACACTCCAATAGTGCAGCACACACTCAATTACCGACACTCCAATAGTGTAGCACACCCTCAAATACTGACACTCCAATAGTGCAGCACACCCTCAATTACTGACACTCCAATAGTGCAGCACACCCTCAATTACTGACACTCCAATAGTGCCGCTCACCCTCAATTACTGACACTACAGTACTGCAGCACACCCTCAATTACTGACACTCCAATAATACAGCGCACACTCAATTACTGACACTCAAACATTGCAGCATAGCCTCAATTACTGACACTCTAATAGTGCACACACGTCAATTACAGACACTCCAAAGGTGCTGCACACCCTCAAAAACTGACACTCCAATATCGCAGCACACCCTCAATTACAGTTACTCCAAAATTGCAGCACAACCTCAAGTACTGACAAACCAATAGTGCAGCACACCCTCAATAACTAACACTCCAATACTGCAGCTTGCCTCAATTACTGACACTCCAAAAGTGCAGCACAGCCTCAATTACTGACACTCCAATATTGCAGCACACCCTCAATTACTGAAACTTCAATAGTGCAGCGCACCCTCAATTACTGACACTCCAATTGTGCAGCACAGCCTCAATTACTGACACTCCAATAGTGCAGCAGACTCTCAATTACTGAGACTCCAATAGTGCAGCGCACACTCAATTACTGATACTCCAATTGTGCAGCACAGCCTCAATTACTGACACTCCAATAGTGCAGCACACACTCAATTACTGACACACCAATAGTGCAGCACACCCTCAATTACTGACACTCCAATATTGCAGCACACCATCAATTACTGACACTCCAAAAGTGCAGCACACAATCAATTACTGATACTCCAATAGTGCAGCACACTCTCAATTACTGAAACTCCAATAGTGCAGCATACAATTACTGACACTCCAATAGTGCAGCTCACCCTCAATTACTGCCACTCCAACAATGCAGCACACCGTCAATTACTGACACACCAATAGTGCAGTACACCGTCAATTACTGGCACTCCAATAGTGCATCACACCGTCAATTACTGGCACTCCGTTAGTGCAGCACACCCTCAATTACTGACACTCCAACAGTGCAGCACAGCCTCAATTACTGACACTCCAATATTGCATCACTCCGTCAATTACTGACACTCCATTAGTGCTGCACACACTAAATTACTGACACTCCAATAGTGCAGCACACGATCAATTATTGACACTCCAATAGTGCAGCACACCCTCAAATACTGACACACCAATAGTGCAGCACACCCTCAATTACTGACACTCCAATAGTGCAGCACACCCTCAATTACTGACACTCCAATAGTGCAGCACACCCTCATTTACTGACACTCCAATAGTGCAGCACACCCTCAATTACTGACACTCCAATAGTGCAGCACACCCTCAATTACTGACACTCCAATAGCGCAGCTCAAACTCAATTACTGACACTGCAATAGTGCAGCACTCAATCAATTACTGATACTCCAATAGTGCAGCACACTCTCAATTACTGAAACTCCAATAGTGCAGCACACAATAACTGACACTCCAAAGTGCAGCACACCCTCAATTACTGCCACTCCAACAATGCAGCACACCGTCAATTACTGACACACCAATAGTGCAGCACACCGTCAATTACTGACACTGTAATAGTGCATCACACCGTCAATTACTGGCACTCCATTAGTGCAGCACACCATCAATTACTGACACTCCAACAGTGCAGCACACCCTCAATTACTGACACTCCAATAGTGCATCACACCGTCAATTACTGACACTCCATTAGTGCTGCACACACTAAATTACTGACACTCCAATAGTGCAGCACACGATCAATTATTGACACTCCAATAGTGCAGCACACCCTCAAATACTGACACTCCAATAGTGCAGCGCACCCTCAATTACTGACACTCCAATAGCGCAGCTCAAACTCAATTACTGACACTGCAATAGTGCAGCACACACTCAATTACTGACACACCAATAGTGGAGCACACACTCAATTACTGACAGTCCAATAGTGCAGCACATGCTCAATTACTGAAACTCCAATAGTGCAGCAGGCACTCAATTACTGAGACTCCAATAGTGCAGCACAACCTCAATTACTGACACAACAAGAGTGCAGCAAACCCTCAATTACTGACACTCCAATATTGCAGCACAAACTCAAGTACTGACACGCCAATCGTGTAGCACACCCTCAATTACTGACACTCCAATAGTGCAGCACACCCTCAATTACTGACACTCCAATAGTGCAGCTCACCCTCAATTACTGACAATCCAATAGTGCAGCACTCCCTCAATTACTGACACCTCAATAGTGCAGCGCACACTCAAATACTGACACTCCAATAGAGCTGCACACACTCAATTACTGACACTGCAATAGTGCAGCACACCCTCAATTACTGACACTCCAATAGTGCAGAACACCCTCAAGAACTGACACTCCAGTAGTGCAGCGCACCGTCAATTACTGACAGACCAATAGTGCAGCACACCCTCAATTACTGACACTCAAATAGTGCAGCACACCCTCAATTAGTGACACTAAAATGTGCAGCACACCCTCAATTAATGACACTCCAATAGAGCAGCACACCCTCAATTACTGACACTCCAAAGGTGCTGCACACCCTCAAAAGCTGACACTGCAATAGTGCAGCACACCCTCAATTACAGTTACTCCAAAATTGCAGCACAACCTCAAGTACTGACAAACCAATAGTGCAGCACACCCTCAAATACTAACACTCCAATGGTGCAGCTTGCCACAATTACTGACACTCAATTGTGCAGCACAGCCTCAATTACTGACACTCCAATAGTGCAGCACACCCTCAATTACTGACACTCCAATAGTGCAGCCCACCCTCAATTACTGACACTCCAATAGTGCATCACACCCTCAATTACTGACACTCCAATAGAGCAGTTCACCCTCAATTACTGACACTCCAATAGTGCAGCACACCCTCAATTACTGAAACTTCAATAGTGCAGCACACCCTCAATTACTGAAACTCCAATAGTGAAGCACACACACAATTATTGACACTCCAATAGTGCAGCACACCCTCAATTACTCACACTGCAATAGTGCTGCGCAGCCTCAATTACTGACACTCCAATAGTGCAGCACACCTTCAATTACTGACACTTCAATAGTGCAGCGCACACTCAAATACTGACACTCCAATAGTGCAGCTCACCCTCAATTATTGACACTACAATACTGCAGCACACCCTCAATTACTGACACTCCAAAATTGCAGCATAGCCTCAATTACTGACACTCCAATAGTGCAGCACACCCTCAATTACTGACACTCCAACATTGCAGCATAGCCTCAATTACTGACACTCCAATAGTGCAGCACACCCTCAATTACTGACACTCCAATAGTGCAGCACACGTCAATTACTGAAACTCCAATAGTGCAGCACACACTCAATTCCTGACACTCCAATAGTGCAGCACACCCTCAATTACTGACACTCCAATAGTGCAGCAGACCCTCAAAAACAGACACACCAGTAGTCCAGCGCACCCTCAATTACTGACACACCAATAGTGCAGCACATCCTTAATTACTGACACTCCAATAGTACAGCACACCCACAATTACTGACACTCCAATAGTGCAGCACACCCTCAATTACTGGCACTCCAATAGTGCAGTACACCCTCAATTACTGACTCTCCAATAGTGCAGCACACCCTCAATTACTGACACTCCAATAGTGCAGCACACCCTCAATTTGTGACACTAAAATGTGCAGCACAGCCTCAATTAATGACACACCAATAGACCAGCACAGACTCAATTACTGACACTCCAAAAGTGCAGCACACCCTCAATTACAGGCACTCCAATAGTGCAGCAAACCCTCAAAAACTGACACTCCAGTAGTGCAGCGCACCCTCAATTACTGACAGACCAATAGTGCAGCACAACCTCAATTACTGACACTCCAAAGGTGCTGCACACCCTCAAAAGCTGACACTCCAATAGTGCAGCACACCCTCAATTACAGTTACTCCAAAATTGCAGCACAACCTCAAGTACTGACAAAGCAATAGTGCAGCACACCCTCAAATACTAATACTCCAATAGTGCAGCTTGCCACAATTACTGATACTCAATTGTGCAGCACAGCCTCAATTACTGACACTCCAATAGTGCAGCGCACGCTCAAATACTGAAACTCCAATAGTGCTGCTGACCCTCAATTACTGACACTCCAATATTGCAGCACACCCTCAATTACTGAAACTTCAATAGTGCAGCACACCCTCAATTACTGACAATCCAATAGTGCAGCAGACCATCAATTACTGACACTCCAATAGTGCAGCGCACACTCAATTACTGACACTCCAATTATGCAGCACAGCCTCAATTACTGACACTCCAATAGTGCAGCACACCCTAAATTACTCACACTGCATTAGTGCTGCACAGCCTCAATTAGTGACACTCCAAAAGTGCAGCACACCCTCAATTACTGAAACTCCAATAGTGAAGCACACACACAATTATTGACACTCCAATAGTGCAGCACACCTTCAATTACGGACACTTCAATAGTGCAGCGCACACTCAAATACTGACACTCCAATAGTGCAGCTCACCCTCAATTATTGACATTACATTACTGCAGCACACCCTCAATTACTGACACTGCAACATTGCAGCATAGCCTCAATTAATGACACTCCAATAGTGCAGCACACCCTCAATTACTGACACGCCAATAGTGCAGCATACCCTCAATTACGGACACTCCAATAGTGCAGCACACGTCAATTACTGAAACTCCAATAGTGCAGCACACCCTCAATTACTGACACTCCAATAGTGCAGCACACGTCAATTCCTGACACTCCAGTAGGGCAGCACACCATCAATTACTGACACTCAAATAGTGCACCACACCCTCAATTACTGACACTCCAATAGTGCAGCACACCCTCAATTAGTGACACTAAAATGTGCAGCACACACTCAATTAATGACACTCCAATAGAGCTGCACACAATCCATTACTGACACTCCAAAGGTGCTGCACACCCTCAAAAGCTGACACTCCAATAGTGCAGCACACCCTCAATTACAGTTACTCCAAAATTGCAGCACAACCTCAAGTACTGACAAAGCAATAGTGCAGCACACCCTCAAAAACTAATACTCCAATAGTGCAGCTTGCCACAATTACTGACACTCAATTGTGCAGCACACCCTCAATTACTGACACTCCAATAGTGCAGCACACCCTCAATTACTGACACTACAATATTGCAGCACACCCTCAATTGCTGAAACTTCCATAGTGCAGCACACACTCAATTACTGACACTCCAATAGTGCAGCAGACACTAAATTTCTGACACTCCAATAGTGCAGCGCTCACTCAATTACTGACACTCCAATTATGCAGCACAGCCTCAATTACTGACACTCCAATAGTGCAGCACACCCTCAATTACTCACACTGCAATAGTGCAGCACACCCTCAATTACTGACACTCCAATAGTGCAGCACACCCTCAATTACTGTAACTCCAATAGTGAAGCACACACACAATTATTGACACTCCAATAGTGCAGCACACCTTCAATTACTGACACTTCAATTGTACAGCACACACTCAATTACTGACACTCCAATAGTGCCGCACACACTCAATTACTGACACACCAATAGTGCAGCACACCCAAAATTACTGACACTCCAATAGTGCAGCACAACCTCAATTAATGACACTAAAATAGGGCAGCACACCCTCAATTCTGACATTCCAATAGTACAGCACACCCTCAATTACTGACACTCCAATAGCGCAGCACGCACACAATTACTGACACTGAAATAGTGCACCACACCCTCAATTACTTACAGTCCAATAGAGCAGCACACCCTCAATTACTGACACTCCAATATTTCAGCACACCCTCAATTACTCACACTCCAATAGTGCTGCACACTCTCAATTACTGACACTCCAATAGCGCATCACACACTCAGTTAGTGACACATCAATACTGCAGCACACCCTCAATTACTGACACTCCAATAGTGCAGCACACCCTCAATTACTGACACTCCAATAGTGCAGCACATCCTCAATTAATGACACTCCAATAGTGCAGCACACCCTCAATTACTGACACTCCAATAGGGCAGCACACCCTCAATTACTGACACTCCAATAGCGCAGCACACACACAATTACAGACACTGAAATATTGCACCACACCCTCAATTACTGACATTCCAATAGTGCAGCACACCCTCAATTATTGACACTAAAATGTGCAGCACACCCTCAATTAATGACACTCCAATAGAGCAGCAAACAGTCAATTACTGACACTCCAATAGTGCAGCACTCCCTCAATTACTGACACTCCAATAGTGCAGCACACCCTCAAAAACTGACACTCCAGTAGTGCAGCGCACCCTCAATTACTGACACACCAATAGTGCAGCACACCCTTAATTACTGATTCTCCAATAGTACAGCACACCCTCAATTACTGACTCTCCAAAAGTGCAGCACACCCTGAATTACTGACACTGCAATAGTGCAGCACACCCTCAATTAGTGACACTAAAATGTGCAGCACACCCTCAATTATTGAAACTCCAATTGTGCAGAACAGCTTCAATTGCTGTCACTCCAATAGTGCAGCACACGCTCAATTACTAACACTCCAATATTGCAGCACAGCCTCAATTACTGACACTCCAATAGTGCAGCACACCCTCAATTACTGACATACCAATAGTGCAGCACAGCCGCAATTACTGACACTCCAATATTGCAGCACACCCTCAATTACTGAAACTTCAATAGTGCAGCACAGCCTCAATTACTTACAGTACAATAGTGCAGCACACACTCAATTACTGACACTCCAATATTTCAGCACACCGTCAATTACTCACATTCCAATAGTGCTGCACAGCCTCAATTTTGACACTCCAATAGTGCAGCACACCCTCAATTACTGACACTCCAATAGTGCAAAACATCTTCAATTACTGACACTCCAAAGGTGATGCACACCCTCAAAAACTGACATTCCAATAGTGCAGCACACCCTGTATCACTGACATTCCAATAGTGCAGCACACCCTCAATTACACTTACTCCAGTATTGCAGTACAACGTCAATTACTGCCAAACCAATAGTGGAGCACACCCTCAATTACTAACACTCCAATAGTGCAGCACAGCCTCAATTACTTACACTCCAATAGTGCAGCACACGCTCAATTGCTAACACTCCAATAGTGCAGCACAGCCTCAATTACTGACACCCCAATTGTGCAGAACCCCCTCAATTACTGTCACTACAATAGTGCAGCACAGCCTCAATTACTGACACTCCAATTGTGCAGAACAGCCTCAATTACTGTCACTCCAATAGTGCAGCACACGCTCAATCACTAACACTCCAATAGTGCAGCACAGCCTCAATTACTGACACTCCAATAGTGCAGCACACCCTCAATTACTGACACTCCAATAGTGCAGCACAGCCGCAATTACTGACACTCCAATATTGCAGCACACCCTCAATTACTGAAACTTCAATAGTGCAGCACAGCCTCAATTACTTACAGTCCAATAGTGCAGCACACCCTCAATTACTGACACTCCAATATTTCAGCACACCCTCAATTACTCACACTCCAATAGTGCTGCACAGCCTCAATTTTGACACTCCAATGGTGCAGCACACCCTCTATTACTGAAACTCCAATAGTGCAGCAAACCCTCAATTACCGGCACTCCAATAGTACAGCACACTCTGAATTACTGATACTCCAATACCGCATCACACACTCAATTACTGACACACCAATACTGCAGCACACCCTCAATTACTGACACTCCAATAGTGCAGCACACCCTCAATTACTGACACTCCAATAGTGCAGCACATCCTCAATTAATGACACTCCAATAGTGCAGCACTCCCTCAATTACTGACACTCCAATAGGGCAGCACACCCTCAATTACTGACACTCCAATAGCGCAGCACACACACAATTACAGACACTGAAATAGTGCACAACACCCTCAATTACTGACACACCATTAGTGCAGCACACCTTCAATTATTGACACTAAAATGTGCAGCACACCCTCAATTAAATACACTCCAATAGAGCAGCAAACAGTCAATTACTGACACTCCAATAGTGCAGCACTCCCTCAATTACTGACACACCAATAGTGCAGCACACCCTTAATTACTGATTCTCCAATAGTACAGCACACCCTCAATTACTGACTCTCCAAAAGTGCGGCAAACCCTCAATTACTGACACTGCAATAGTGCAGCACACCCTCAATTAGTGACACTAAAATGTGCAGCACACCCTCAATTAATGAAACTCAAATTGTGCAGAACAGCCTCAATTACTAACACTCCAATCGTGCAGCACACCCTCAATTACTGACACTCCAATAGTGCAGCACATCCTCAATTACTGACACTCCAATTGTGCAGCGCACACTCAATTACTGAGATTCCAATAGTGCAACACACCCTCAATTACTGACACTCCAATAGTGCAGAACACACTCAATTACTGACACTCCAATATTGCAGCACACCCTCAATTACTGACACTCCAATAGTGCAGCACACCCTCAATTACTCACACTCCAATAGTGCTGCACAGCCTCAGTTACTGACACTCCAATAGTGCTGCACAGCCTCAATTACTGACACTCCAATAGTGCAGCACACCCTCAATTACTCACACTCCAATAGTGCTGCACAGCCTCAATTACCGAAACTCCAATAGTGAAGCACACAGACAATTATTGACAATCCAATAGTGCAGCACACCTTCAATTACTGACACTGCAATTGTACAGCACACACTCAATTACTGACACACCAATAGTGCCTCACACACTCAATTACTGACACACCAATAGTGCAGCACACCCAAAATTACTGACACTCCAATAGTGCAGCACAACCTCAATTACTGACACTCCAATAGTGCAGCACAACCTCAATTAATGACACTAAAATAGGGCAGCACACCCTCAATTCTGACATTCCAATAGTACAGCACACCCTCAATTACTGACACTCCAATAGCGCAGCACGCACACAATTACTGACACTGAAATAGTGCACCACAACTTCAATTACTGACACTCCAATAGTGCACCACACCCTCAATTCTGACACTCCAATAGTGCAGCACACCATCAATTACACTTACTCCAGTATTGCAGCACAACCTCAATTACTGCCAAACCAATAGTGCAGCACACTCTCAATTACTGACACTCCAATAGTGCAACACATCCTCAATTACTGACACTCCAATAATGCAGCACACCCTCAATTACTGACACTCCAATATTGCAGCACACCCTCAATTACTAACACTCCATTAGTGCAGCACAGCCTCAATTACTGACACTCCAATAGTGCAGCACAGCCTCAATTACTGACACTCCAATTGTGCAGAACAGCCTCAATTACTGTCACTCCAATAGTGCAGCACACGCTCAATCACTAACACTCCAATAGTGCAGCACAGCCTCAATTACTGACACTCCAATAGTGCAGCACACCCTCAATTACTGACACTCCAATAGTGCAGCACAGCCGCAATTACTGACACTCCAATATTGCAGCACACCCTCAATTACTGAAACTTCAATAGTGCAGCACAGCCTCAATTACTTACAGTCCAATAGTGCAGCAGACCCTCAATTACTGACACTCCGATATTTCAGCACACCCTCAATTACTCACACTCCAATAGTGCTGCACAGCCTCAATTTTGACACTCCAATGGTGCAGCACACCCTCTATTACTGAAACTCCAATAGTGCAGCAAACCCTCAATTACCGGCACTCCAATAGTACAGCACACTCTCAATTACTGACACTCCAATACCGCATCACACACTCAATTACTGACACACCAATACTGCAGCACACCCTCAATTACTGACACTCCAATAGTGCAGCACACCCTCAATTACTGACACTCCAATAGTGCAGCACATCCTCAATTAATGACACTCCAATAGTGCAGCACTCCCTCAATTACTGACACTCCAATAGGGCAGCACACCCTCAATTACTGACACTCCAATAGCGCAGCACACACACAATTACAGACACTGAAATAGTGCACAACACCCTCAATTACTGACACTCCATTAGTGCAGCACACCTTCAATTATTGACACTAAAATGTGCAGCACACCCTCAATTAAATACACTCCTATAGAGCAGCAAACAGTCAATTACTGACACTCCAATAGTGCAGCACTCCCTCAATTACTGACACTCCAATAGTGCAGCACACCCTCAAAAACTGACATTCCAGTAGTGCAGCGCACCCTCAATTACTGACACACCAATAGTGCAGCACACCCTTAATTACTGATTCTCCAATAGTACAGCACACCCTCAATTACTGACTCTCCAAAAGTGCAGCAAACCCTCAATTACTGACACTGCAATAGTGCAGCACACCCTCAATTAGTGACACTAAAATGTGCAGCACACCCTCAATTAATGAAACTCAAATTGTGCAGAACAGCCTCAATTACTGTCACTCCAATAGTGCAGCACAGCCTCAATTACTGACACTCCAATAGTGCAGCACACCCTCAATTACTGACACTCCAATAGTGCAGCACACCCTCAATTACTAACACTCCAATATTGCAGCACAGCCTCAATTACTGACACTCCAATAGTGCAGCACACCCTCAATTACTGACACACCAATAGTGCAGCACAGCCGCAATTACTGACACTCCAATATTGCAGCACACCCTCAATTACTGAAACTTCAATAGTGCAGCACAGCCTCAATTACTTACAGTCCAATAGTGCAGCGCACCCTCAATTACTGACACTCCAATATTTCAGCACACCCTCAATTAGTCACATTCCAATAGTGCTGCACAGCCTCAATTTTGACACTCCAATAGTGCAGCACACCCTCAATTACTGAAACTCCAATAGTGCAGCAAACCCTCAATTACTGGCACTCCAATAGTACAGCACACCCTCAATTACTGACACTCCAATAGCGCATCACACACTCAATTACTGACACACCAATACTGCAGCACACCCTCAATTACTGACTCTCCAATAGTGCAGCACACCCGCAATTACTGACACTCCAATAATGCAGCGCACCCTCAATTACTGACACTCCAGTAGTGCAGCACACCCTCAATTACTGACACCCCTACATTGCAGCATAGCCTCAATTACTGACACTCCAATAGTGCAAAACATCGTCAATTACTGACACTCCAAAGGTGATGCACACAATGAAAAACTGACATTCCAATAGTGCAGCACACCCTGTATCACTGACATTCCAATAATGCAGCACACCCTGAATTACACTTACTCCAGTATTGCTGTACAACTTCAATTACTGCCAAACCAATAGTGCAGCACACCCTCAATTACTGACACTCCAATAGTGCAACACACCCTCAATTACTAACACTCCAATAGTGCAGCACAGCCTCAATTACTTACACACCAATAGTGCTGCACACCCTCAATTACTGACTCTCCAATAGTGCACCACACACTCAATTAGTGACACTCCAATAGTGCAGCACACCATCAATTACAGTTACTCCAGTATTGCAGCACAACGTCAATTACTGACAAACCAATAGTGCAGCACACTCTCAATTACTGACACTCCAATAGTGCAACACATCCTCAATTACGGACACTCCAATAATGCAGCACACACTCAATTACTAACACTCCAATAGTGCAGCACACCCTCAATTACTGACACTCCAATAGTGCAGCACAGCCTCAATTACTGACACTCCAATAGTGCAGCACACGCTCAATTGCTAACACTCCAATACTGCAGCACAGCCTCAAAAACTGACACTCCAATTGTGCAGAACAGCCTCAATTACTGTCACTCCAATAGTGCAGCACACGCTCAATTACTAACACTCCAATAGTGCAGCGCACCCTCAATTACTGACACTCCAATAGTGCAGCACACCCTCAATTACTGACACTCAAATAGTGCAGCACAGCCGCAATTACTGAAACTCCAATATTGCAGCACACCCTCAATTACTGAAACTTCAATAGTGCAGCACAGCCTCAATTACTTACAGTCCAATAGTGCAGCACACCCTCAATTACTGACACTCCAATATTTCAGCACACCGTCAATTACTCACACTCCAATAGTGCTGCACAGCCTCAATTTTGACACTCCAATAGTGCAGCACACCCTCAATTACTGAAACTCCAATAGAGCAGCAAACCCTCAATTACTGACACACCAATACTGCAGCACACCCTCAATTACTGACTCTCCAATAGTGCAGCACACCATCAAAAACTGACACTCCAGTAGTGCAGCGCACCCTCAATTACTGACAGACCAATAGTGCAGCACACCCTCAATTACTGACACTCCAATAGTGCAGCACACCCTCAATTAGTGACAATAAAATGTGCAGCACTCACTCAATTAATGACACTGCAATAGAGCAGCACACACTCAATTACTGACACTCCAATAGTGCAGCACACCCTCAATTAATGACACTCCAGTAGTGCAGCGCACCCTCAATTACTGACAGACCAATAGTGCAGCACACCCTCAATTACTGACACTCCAATGGTGCAGCACACCCGCAATCAATGACACTCCAATAGAGCAGCACACACTCAATTACTGACACTCCAAAGGTGCTGCACACCCTCAAAAACTGACACTCCAATAGTGCAGCACACCCTCAATTACAGTTACTCCGAAATTACAGCACAACCTCAAGTACTGACAAACCAATATTGCAGCACACCCTCAATTACTAACACTCCAATCGTGCAGCACACCCTCAATTACTGACACTCCAATAGTGCAGCACATCCTCAATTACTGACACTCCAATTGTGCAGCGCACACTCAATTACTGAGATTCCAATAGTGCAACACACCCTCAATTACTGACACTCCAATAGTGCAGAACACACTCAATTACTGACAATCCAATATTGCAGCACACCCTCAATTACTGACACTCCAATAGTGCAGCACACCCTCAATTACTCACACTCCAATAGTGCAGCACACCCTCAATTACTGACACTCCAATAGTGCAGCACACCCTCAATTACTCACACTCCAATAGTGCTGCACAGCCTCAATTACTGACACTCCAATAGTGCAGCACACCCTCAATTACCGAAACTCCAATAGTGAAGCACACAGACAATTATTGACACTCCAATAGTGCAGCACAGCTTCAATTACTGACACTGCAATTGTACAGCACACACTCAATTACTGACACTCCAATAGTGCCGCACACACTCAATTACTGACACACCAATAGTGCAGCACACCCAAAATTACTGACACTCCAATAGTGCAGCACAACCTCAATTACTGACACTCCAATAGTGCAGCACAACCTCAATTAATGACACTACAATAGGGCAGCACACCCTCAATTCTGACACTCCAATAGTACAACACACCCTCAATTACTGACACTCCAATAGCGCAGCACACACACAATTACTGACACTGAAATAGTGCACCACAGCCTCAATTACTGACACTCCAATAGTGCACCACACACTCAATTACTGACTCTCCAATAGTGCAGCACAACCTCAATTACTGCCAAACCAATAGTGCAGCACACTCTCAATTACTGACACTCCAATAGTGCAACACATCCTCAATTACTGACACTCCAATAATGCAGCACACCCTCAATTACTGATACTCCAATATTGCAGCACACCCTCAATTACTAACACTCCATTAGTGCAGCACAGTCTCAATTACTGACACTCCAATAGTGCAGCATACGCTCACTTGCTAACACTGCAATAGTGCAGCACAGCCTCAATTACTGACACTCCAATTGTGCAGAACAGCCTCAATTACTGTCACTCCAATAGTGCAGCACACGCTCAATTACTAACACTCCAATAGTGCAGCACAGCCTCAATTACTGACACTCCAATAGTGCAGCACACCCTCAATTACTGACACTCCAATAGTGCAGCACAGCCGCAATTACTGACACTCCAATATTGCAGCACACCCTCAATTACTGAAACTTCAATAGTGCTGCACAGCCTCAATTTTGACACTCCAATGGTGCAGCACACCCTCTATTACTGAAACTCCAATAGTGCAGCAAACCCTCAATTACCGGCACTCCAATAGTACAGCACACTCTGAATTACTGATACTCCAATACCGCATCACACACTCAATTACTGACACACCAATACTGCAGCACACCCTCAATTACTGACACTCCAATAGTGCAGCACACCCTCAATTACTGACACTCCAATAGTGCAGCACATCCTCAATTAATGACACTCCAATAGTGCAGCACTCCCTCAATTACTGACACTCCAATAGGGCAGCACACCCTCAATTACTGACACTCCAATAGCGCAGCACACACACAATTACAGACACTGAAATAGTGCACAACACCCTCAATTACTGACACACCATTAGTGCAGCACACCTTCAATTATTGACACTAAAATGTGCAGCACACCCTCAATTAAATACACTCCAATAGAGCAGCAAACAGTCAATTACTGACACTCCAATAGTGCAGCACTCCCTCAATTACTGACACACCAATAGTGCAGCACACCCTTAATTACTGATTCTCCAATAGTACAGCACACCCTCAATTACTGACTCTCCAAAAGTGCGGCAAACCCTCAATTACTGACACTGCAATAGTGCAGCACACCCTCAATTAGTGACACTAAAATGTGCAGCACACCCTCAATTAATGAAACTCAAATTGTGCAGAACAGCCTCAATTACTAACACTCCAATCGTGCAGCACACCCTCAATTACTGACACTCCAATAGTGCAGCACATCCTCAATTACTGACACTCCAATTGTGCAGCGCACACTCAATTACTGAGATTCCAATAGTGCAACACACCCTCAATTACTGACACTCCAATAGTGCAGAACACACTCAATTACTGACACTCCAATATTGCAGCACACCCTCAATTACTGACACTCCAATAGTGCAGCACACCCTCAATTACTCACACTCCAATAGTGCTGCACAGCCTCAGTTACTGACACTCCAATAGTGCTGCACAGCCTCAATTACTGACACTCCAATAGTGCAGCACACCCTCAATTACTCACACTCCAATAGTGCTGCACAGCCTCAATTACCGAAACTCCAATAGTGAAGCACACAGACAATTATTGACAATCCAATAGTGCAGCACACCTTCAATTACTGACACTGCAATTGTACAGCACACACTCAATTACTGACACACCAATAGTGCCTCACACACTCAATTACTGACACACCAATAGTGCAGCACACCCAAAATTACTGACACTCCAATAGTGCAGCACAACCTCAATTACTGACACTCCAATAGTGCAGCACAACCTCAATTAATGACACTAAAATAGGGCAGCACACCCTCAATTCTGACATTCCAATAGTACAGCACACCCTCAATTACTGACACTCCAATAGCGCAGCACGCACACAATTACTGACACTGAAATAGTGCACCACAACTTCAATTACTGACACTCCAATAGTGCACCACACCCTCAATTCTGACACTCCAATAGTGCAGCACACCATCAATTACACTTACTCCAGTATTGCAGCACAACCTCAATTACTGCCAAACCAATAGTGCAGCACACTCTCAATTACTGACACTCCAATAGTGCAACACATCCTCAATTACTGACACTCCAATAATGCAGCACACCCTCAATTACTGATACTCCAATATTGCAGCACACCCTCAATTACTAACACTCCATTAGTGCAGCACAGTCTCAATTACTGACACTCCAATAGTGCAGCATACGCTCACTTGCTAACACTGCAATAGTGCAGCACAGCCTCAATTACTGACACTCCAATTGTGCAGAACAGCCTCAATTACTGTCACTCCAATAGTGCAGCACACGCTCAATTACTAACACTCCAATAGTGCAGCACAGCCTCAATTACTGACACTCCAATAGTGCAGCACACCCTCAATTACTGACACTCCAATAGTGCAGCACAGCCGCAATTACTGACACTCCAATATTGCAGCACACCCTCAATTACTGAAACTTCAATAGTGCTGCACAGCCTCAATTTTGACACTCCAATGGTGCAGCACACCCTCTATTACTGAAACTCCAATAGTGCAGCAAACCCTCAATTACCGGCACTCCAATAGTACAGCACACTCTGAATTACTGATACTCCAATACCGCATCACACACTCAATTACTGACACACCAATACTGCAGCACACCCTCAATTACTGACACTCCAATAGTGCAGCACACCCTCAATTACTGACACTCCAATAGTGCAGCACATCCTCAATTAATGACACTCCAATAGTGCAGCACTCCCTCAATTACTGACACTCCAATAGGGCAGCACACCCTCAATTACTGACACTCCAATAGCGCAGCACACACACAATTACAGACACTGAAATAGTGCACAACACCCTCAATTACTGACACACCATTAGTGCAGCACACCTTCAATTATTGACACTAAAATGTGCAGCACACCCTCAATTAAATACACTCCAATAGAGCAGCAAACAGTCAATTACTGACACTCCAATAGTGCAGCACTCCCTCAATTACTGACACACCAATAGTGCAGCACACCCTTAATTACTGATTCTCCAATAGTACAGCACACCCTCAATTACTGACTCTCCAAAAGTGCGGCAAACCCTCAATTACTGACACTGCAATAGTGCAGCACACCCTCAATTAGTGACACTAAAATGTGCAGCACACCCTCAATTAATGAAACTCAAATTGTGCAGAACAGCCTCAATTACTAACACTCCAATCGTGCAGCACACCCTCAATTACTGACACTCCAATAGTGCAGCACATCCTCAATTACTGACACTCCAATTGTGCAGCGCACACTCAATTACTGAGATTCCAATAGTGCAACACACCCTCAATTACTGACACTCCAATAGTGCAGAACACACTCAATTACTGACACTCCAATATTGCAGCACACCCTCAATTACTGACACTCCAATAGTGCAGCACACCCTCAATTACTCACACTCCAATAGTGCTGCACAGCCTCAGTTACTGACACTCCAATAGTGCTGCACAGCCTCAATTACTGACACTCCAATAGTGCAGCACACCCTCAATTACTCACACTCCAATAGTGCTGCACAGCCTCAATTACCGAAACTCCAATAGTGAAGCACACAGACAATTATTGACAATCCAATAGTGCAGCACACCTTCAATTACTGACACTGCAATTGTACAGCACACACTCAATTACTGACACACCAATAGTGCCTCACACACTCAATTACTGACACACCAATAGTGCAGCACACCCAAAATTACTGACACTCCAATAGTGCAGCACAACCTCAATTACTGACACTCCAATAGTGCAGCACAACCTCAATTAATGACACTAAAATAGGGCAGCACACCCTCAATTCTGACATTCCAATAGTACAGCACACCCTCAATTACTGACACTCCAATAGCGCAGCACGCACACAATTACTGACACTGAAATAGTGCACCACAACTTCAATTACTGACACTCCAATAGTGCACCACACCCTCAATTCTGACACTCCAATAGTGCAGC
The DNA here is from genome assembly GCA_026770705.1 of Isurus oxyrinchus. NCBI lineage: Eukaryota > Metazoa > Chordata > Chondrichthyes > Lamniformes > Lamnidae > Isurus > Isurus oxyrinchus. Next base: position 548,561 of record JANJGN010000094.1, on the reverse strand, counting down.
ACACCATCAATTACACTTACTCCAGTATTGCAGCACAACCTCAATTACTGCCAAACCAATAGTGCAGCACACTCTCAATTACTGACACTCCAATAGTGCAACACATCCTCAATTACTGACACTCCAATAATGCAGCACACCCTCAATTACTGACACTCCAATATTGCAGCACACCCTCAATTACTAACACTCCATTAGTGCAGCACAGCCTCAATTACTGACACTCCAATAGTGCAGCACAGCCTCAATTACTGACACTCCAATTGTGCAGAACAGCCTCAATTACTGTCACTCCAATAGTGCAGCACACGCTCAATCACTAACACTCCAATAGTGCAGCACAGCCTCAATTACTGACACTCCAATAGTGCAGCACACCCTCAATTACTGACACTCCAATAGTGCAGCACAGCCGCAATTACTGACACTCCAATATTGCAGCACACCCTCAATTACTGAAACTTCAATAGTGCAGCACAGCCTCAATTACTTACAGTCCAATAGTGCAGCAGACCCTCAATTACTGACACTCCAATATTTCAGCACACCCTCAATTACTCACACTCCAATAGTGCTGCACAGCCTCAATTTTGACACTCCAATGGTGCAGCACACCCTCTATTACTGAAACTCCAATAGTGCAGCAAACCCTCAATTACCGGCACTCCAATAGTACAGCACACTCTCAATTACTGACACTCCAATACCGCATCACACACTCAATTACTGACACACCAATACTGCAGCACACCCTCAATTACTGACACTCCAATAGTGCAGCACACCCTCAATTACTGACACTCCAATAGTGCAGCACATCCTCAATTAATGACACTCCAATAGTGCAGCACTCCCTCAATTACTGACACTCCAATAGGGCAGCACACCCTCAATTACTGACACTCCAATAGCGCAGCACACACACAATTACAGACACTGAAATAGTGCACAACACCCTCAATTACTGACACTCCATTAGTGCAGCACACCTTCAATTATTGACACTAAAATGTGCAGCACACCCTCAATTAAATACACTCCTATAGAGCAGCAAACAGTCAATTACTGACACTCCAATAGTGCAGCACTCCCTCAATTACTGACACTCCAATAGTGCAGCACACCCTCAAAAACTGACATTCCAGTAGTGCAGCGCACCCTCAATTACTGACACACCAATAGTGCAGCACACCCTTAATTACTGATTCTCCAATAGTACAGCACACCCTCAATTACTGACTCTCCAAAAGTGCAGCAAACCCTCAATTACTGACACTGCAATAGTGCAGCACACCCTCAATTAGTGACACTAAAATGAGCAGCACACCCTCAATTAATGAAACTCAAATTGTGCAGAACAGCCTCAATTACTGTCACTCCAATAGTGCAGCACAGCCTCAATTACTGACACTCCAATAGTGCAGCACACCCTCAATTACTGACACTCCAATAGTGCAGCACACCCTCAATTACTAACACTCCAATATTGCAGCACAGCCTCAATTACTGACACTCCAATAGTGCAGCACACCCTCAATTACTGACACACCAATAGTGCAGCACAGCCGCAATTACTGACACTCCAATATTGCAGCACACCCTCAATTACTGAAACTTCAATAGTGCAGCACAGCCTCAATTACTTACAGTCCAATAGTGCAGCGCACCCTCAATTACTGACACTCCAATATTTCAGCACACCCTCAATTAGTCACATTCCAATAGTGCTGCACAGCCTCAATTTTGACACTCCAATAGTGCAGCACACCCTCAATTACTGAAACTCCAATAGTGCAGCAAACCCTCAATTACTGGCACTCCAATAGTACAGCACACCCTCAATTACTGACACTCCAATAGCGCATCACACACTCAATTACTGACACACCAATACTGCAGCACACCCTCAATTACTGACTCTCCAATAGTGCAGCACACCCGCAATTACTGACACTCCAATAATGCAGCGCACCCTCAATTACTGACACTCCAGTAGTGCAGCACACCCTCAATTACTGACACCCCTACATTGCAGCATAGCCTCAATTACTGACACTCCAATAGTGCAAAACATCGTCAATTACTGACACTCCAAAGGTGATGCACACAATGAAAAACTGACATTCCAATAGTGCAGCACACCCTGTATCACTGACATTCCAATAATGCAGCACACCCTGAATTACACTTACTCCAGTATTGCTGTACAACTTCAATTACTGCCAAACCAATAGTGCAGCACACCCTCAATTACTGACACTCCAATAGTGCAACACACCCTCAATTACTAACACTCCAATAGTGCAGCACAGCCTCAATTACTTACACACCAATAGTGCTGCACACCCTCAATTACTGACTCTCCAATAGTGCACCACACACTCAATTAGTGACACTCCAATAGTGCAGCACACCATCAATTACAGTTACTCCAGTATTGCAGCACAACGTCAATTACTGACAAACCAATAGTGCAGCACACTCTCAATTACTGACACTCCAATAGTGCAACACATCCTCAATTACGGACACTCCAATAATGCAGCACACACTCAATTACTAACACTCCAATAGTGCAGCACACCCTCAATTACTGACACTCCAATAGTGCAGCACAGCCTCAATTACTGACACTCCAATAGTGCAGCACACGCTCAATTGCTAACACTCCAATACTGCAGCACAGCCTCAAAAACTGACACTCCAATTGTGCAGAACAGCCTCAATTACTGTCACTCCAATAGTGCAGCACACGCTCAATTACTAACACTCCAATAGTGCAGCGCACCCTCAATTACTGACACTCCAATAGTGCAGCACACCCTCAATTACTGACACTCAAATAGTGCAGCACAGCCGCAATTACTGAAACTCCAATATTGCAGCACACCCTCAATTACTGAAACTTCAATAGTGCAGCACAGCCTCAATTACTTACAGTCCAATAGTGCAGCACACCCTCAATTACTGACACTCCAATATTTCAGCACACCGTCAATTACTCACACTCCAATAGTGCTGCACAGCCTCAATTTTGACACTCCAATAGTGCAGCACACCCTCAATTACTGAAACTCCAATAGAGCAGCAAACCCTCAATTACTGACACACCAATACTGCAGCACACCCTCAATTACTGACTCTCCAATAGTGCAGCACACCATCAAAAACTGACACTCCAGTAGTGCAGCGCACCCTCAATTACTGACAGACCAATAGTGCAGCACACCCTCAATTACTGACACTCCAATAGTGCAGCACACCCTCAATTAGTGACAATAAAATGTGCAGCACTCACTCAATTAATGACACTGCAATAGAGCAGCACACACTCAATTACTGACACTCCAATAGTGCAGCACACCCTCAATTAATGACACTCCAGTAGTGCAGCGCACCCTCAATTACTGACAGACCAATAGTGCAGCACACCCTCAATTACTGACACTCCAATGGTGCAGCACACCCGCAATCAATGACACTCCAATAGAGCAGCACACACTCAATTACTGACACTCCAAAGGTGCTGCACACCCTCAAAAACTGACACTCCAATAGTGCAGCACACCCTCAATTACAGTTACTCCGAAATTACAGCACAACCTCAAGTACTGACAAACCAATATTGCAGCACACCCTCAATTACTAACACTCCAATCGTGCAGCACACCCTCAATTACTGACACTCCAATAGTGCAGCACATCCTCAATTACTGACACTCCAATTGTGCAGCGCACACTCAATTACTGAGATTCCAATAGTGCAACACACCCTCAATTACTGACACTCCAATAGTGCAGAACACACTCAATTACTGACAATCCAATATTGCAGCACACCCTCAATTACTGACACTCCAATAGTGCAGCACACCCTCAATTACTCACACTCCAATAGTGCAGCACACCCTCAATTACTGACACTCCAATAGTGCAGCACACCCTCAATTACTCACACTCCAATAGTGCTGCACAGCCTCAATTACTGACACTCCAATAGTGCAGCACACCCTCAATTACCGAAACTCCAATAGTGAAGCACACAGACAATTATTGACACTCCAATAGTGCAGCACAGCTTCAATTACTGACACTGCAATTGTACAGCACACACTCAATTACTGACACTCCAATAGTGCCGCACACACTCAATTACTGACACACCAATAGTGCAGCACACCCAAAATTACTGACACTCCAATAGTGCAGCACAACCTCAATTACTGACACTCCAATAGTGCAGCACAACCTCAATTAATGACACTACAATAGGGCAGCACACCCTCAATTCTGACACTCCAATAGTACAACACACCCTCAATTACTGACACTCCAATAGCGCAGCACACACACAATTACTGACACTGAAATAGTGCACCACAGCCTCAATTACTGACACTCCAATAGTGCACCACACACTCAATTACTGACTCTCCAATAGTGCAGCACAACCTCAATTACTGCCAAACCAATAGTGCAGCACACTCTCAATTACTGACACTCCAATAGTGCAACACATCCTCAATTACTGACACTCCAATAATGCAGCACACCCTCAATTACTGATACTCCAATATTGCAGCACACCCTCAATTACTAACACTCCATTAGTGCAGCACAGTCTCAATTACTGACACTCCAATAGTGCAGCATACGCTCACTTGCTAACACTGCAATAGTGCAGCACAGCCTCAATTACTGACACTCCAATTGTGCAGAACAGCCTCAATTACTGTCACTCCAATAGTGCAGCACACGCTCAATTACTAACACTCCAATAGTGCAGCACAGCCTCAATTACTGACACTCCAATAGTGCAGCACACCCTCAATTACTGACACTCCAATAGTGCAGCACAGCCGCAATTACTGACACTCCAATATTGCAGCACACCCTCAATTACTGAAACTTCAATAGTGCAGCACAGCCTCAATTACTTACAGTCCAATAGTGCAGCACACCCTCAATTACTGACACTCCAATATTTCAGCGCACCCTCAATTACTCACACTCCAAAAGTGCTGCACAGCCTCAATTTTGACACTCCAATGGTGCAGCACACCCTCTATTACTGAAACTCCAATAGTGCAGCAAACCCTCATTTACCGGCACTCCAATAGTACAGCACATCTCAATTACTGACACTCCAATAGCGCATCACACACTCAATTACTGACACACCAATACTGCAGCACACCCTCAATTACTGACACTCCAATAGGGCAGCACACCCTCAATTACTGACACTCCAATAGCGCAGCACACACACAATTACAGACACTGAAATAGTGCACAACACCCTCAATTACTGACACTCCAATAGTGCAGCACACCCTCAATTATTGACACTAAAATGTGCAGCACACCCTCAATTAATGACACTCCTATAGAGCAGCAAACAGTCAATTACTGACACTCCAATAGTGCAGCACTCCCTCAATTACTGACACACCAATAGTGCAGCACACCCTCAAAAACTGACATTCCAGTAGTGCAGCGCACCCTCAATTACTGACACACCAATAGTGCAGCACACCCTTAATTACTGATTCTCCAATAGTACAGCACACCCTCAATTACTGACTCTCCAAAAGTGCAGCACACCCTCAATTACTGACACTGCAATAGTGCAGCACACCCTCAATTAGTGACACTAAAATGTGCAGCACACCCTCAATTAATGAAACTCAAATTGTGCAGAACAGCCTCAATTACTGTCAATCCAATAGTGCAGCACACCCTCAATTACTAACACTCCAATATTGCAGCACAGCCTCAATTACTTACAGTCCAATAGTGCAGCACACCCTCAATTACTGACACTCCAATATTTCAGCACACCCTCAATTAGTCACATTCCAATAGTGCTGCACAGCCTCAATTTTGACACTCCAATAGTGCAGCACACCCTCAATTACTGAAACTCCAATAGTGCAGCAAACCCTCAATTACTGGCACTCCAATAGTACAGCACACCCTCAATTACTGACACTCCAATAGCGCATCACACACTCAATTACTGACACACCAATACTGCAGCACACCCTCAATTACTGACTCTCCAATAGTGCAGCACACCCGCAATTACTGACACTCCAATAATGCAGCGCACCCTCAATTACTGACACTCCAGTAGTGCAGCACACCCTCAATTACTGACACCCCTACATTGCAGCATAGCCTCAATTACTGACACTCCAATAGTGCAAAACATCGTCAATTACTGACACTCCAAAGGTGATGCACACAATGAAAAACTGACATTCCAATAGTGCAGCACACCCTGTATCACTGACATTAAAATAGTGCAGCACACCCTCAATTACACTTACTCCAGTATTGCTGTACAACTTCAATTACTGCCAAACCAATAGTGCAGCACACCCTCAATTACTGACACTCCAATAGTGCAACACACCCTCGATTACTAACACTCCAATAGTGCAGCACAGCCTCAATTACTTACACACCAATAGTGCTGCACACCCTCAATTACTGACACTCCAATAGTGCACCACACACTCAATTAGTGACACTCCAATAGTGCAGCACACCATCAATTACAGTTACTCCAGTATTGCAGCACAACGTCAATTACTGACAAACCAATAGTGCAGCACACTCTCAATTACTGACACTCCAATAGTGCAAAACATCCTCAATTACGGACACTCCAATAATGCAGCACACCCTCAATTACTGATACTCCAATATTGCAGCACACCCTCAATTACTAACACTCCATTAGTGCAGCACAGTCTCAATTACTGACACTCCAATAGTGCAGCATACGCTCACTTGCTAACACTGCAATAGTGCAGCACAGCCTCAATTACTGACACTCCAATTGTGCAGAACAGCCTCAATTACTGTCACTCCAATAGTGCAGCACACGCTCAATTACTAACACTCCAATAGTGCAGCACAGCCTCAATTACTGACACTCCAATAGTGCAGCACACCCTCAATTACTGACACTCCAATAGTGCAGCACAGCCGCAATTACTGACACTCCAATATTGCAGCACACCCTCAATTACTGAAACTTCAATAGTGCAGCACAGCCTCAATTACTTACAGTCCAATAGTGCAGCACACCCTCAATTACTGACACTCCAATATTTCAGCGCACCCTCAATTACTCACACTCCAAAAGTGCTGCACAGCCTCAATTTTGACACTCCAATGGTGCAGCACACCCTCTATTACTGAAACTCCAATAGTGCAGCAAACCCTCATTTACCGGCACTCCAATAGTACAGCACATCTCAATTACTGACACTCCAATAGCGCATCACACACTCAATTACTGACACACCAATACTGCAGCACACCCTCAATTACTGACACTCCAATAGGGCAGCACACCCTCAATTACTGACACTCCAATAGCGCAGCACACACACAATTACAGACACTGAAATAGTGCACAACACCCTCAATTACTGACACTCCAATAGTGCAGCACACCCTCAATTATTGACACTAAAATGTGCAGCACACCCTCAATTAATGACACTCCTATAGAGCAGCAAACAGTCAATTACTGACACTCCAATAGTGCAGCACTCCCTCAATTACTGACACACCAATAGTGCAGCACACCCTCAAAAACTGACATTCCAGTAGTGCAGCGCACCCTCAATTACTGACACACCAATAGTGCAGCACACCCTTAATTACTGATTCTCCAATAGTACAGCACACCCTCAATTACTGACTCTCCAAAAGTGCAGCACACCCTCAATTACTGACACTGCAATAGTGCAGCACACCCTCAATTAGTGACACTAAAATGTGCAGCACACCCTCAATTAATGAAACTCAAATTGTGCAGAACAGCCTCAATTACTGTCAATCCAATAGTGCAGCACACCCTCAATTACTAACACTCCAATATTGCAGCACAGCCTCAATTACTTACAGTCCAATAGTGCAGCACACCCTCAATTACTGACACTCCAATATTTCAGCACACCCTCAATTAGTCACATTCCAATAGTGCTGCACAGCCTCAATTTTGACACTCCAATAGTGCAGCACACCCTCAATTACTGAAACTCCAATAGTGCAGCAAACCCTCAATTACTGGCACTCCAATAGTACAGCACACCCTCAATTACTGACACTCCAATAGCGCATCACACACTCAATTACTGACACACCAATACTGCAGCACACCCTCAATTACTGACTCTCCAATAGTGCAGCACACCCGCAATTACTGACACTCCAATAATGCAGCGCACCCTCAATTACTGACACTCCAGTAGTGCAGCACACCCTCAATTACTGACACCCCTACATTGCAGCATAGCCTCAATTACTGACACTCCAATAGTGCAAAACATCGTCAATTACTGACACTCCAAAGGTGATGCACACAATGAAAAACTGACATTCCAATAGTGCAGCACACCCTGTATCACTGACATTAAAATAGTGCAGCACACCCTCAATTACACTTACTCCAGTATTGCTGTACAACTTCAATTACTGCCAAACCAATAGTGCAGCACACCCTCAATTACTGACACTCCAATAGTGCAACACACCCTTGATTACTAACACTCCAATAGTGCAGCACAGCCTCAATTACTTACACACCAATAGTGCTGCACACCCTCAATTACTGACACTCCAATAGTGCACCACACACTCAATTAGTGACACTCCAATAGTGCAGCACACCATCAATTACAGTTACTCCAGTATTGCAGCACAACGTCAATTACTGACAAACCAATAGTGCAGCACACTCTCAATTACTGACACTCCAATAGTGCAAAACATCCTCAATTACGGACACTCCAATAATGCAGCACACACTCAATTACTAACACTCCAATAGTGCAGCACACCCTCAATTACTGACACTCCAATAGTGCAGCACAGCCTCAATTACTGACACTCCAATAGTGCAGCACACGCTCAATTGCTAACACTCCAATACTGCAGCACAGCCTCAAAAACTGACACTCCAATTGTGCAGAACAGCCTCAATTACTGTCACTCCAATAGTGCAGCACACGCTCAATTACTAACACTCCAATAGTGCAGCACAGCCTCAATTACTGACACTCCAATAGTGCAGCACACCCTCAATTACTGACACTCCAATAGTGCAGCACAGCCGCAATTACTGAAACTCCAATATTGCAGCACACCCTCAATTACTGAAACTTCAATAGTGCAGCACAGCCTCAATTACTTACAGTCCAATATTGCAGCACACCCTCAATTACTGACACTCCAATATTTCAGCACACCCTCAATTACTCACACTCCAATAGTGCTGCACAGCCTCAATTTTGAAACTCCAATGGTGCAGTACACCCTCAATTAATGAAACTCCAATCGTGCAGCAAACCCTCAATTACTGGCACTCCAATAGTACATCACACTCTCAATTACTGACACTCCAATAGCGCATCACACACTCAATTACTGACACACCAATACTGCAGCACACCCTCAATTACTGACACTCCAATAGTGCAGCACACCCTCAATTACTGACACTCCAATAGTGCAGCACATCCTCAATTAATGACACTCCAATAGTGCAGCACTCCCTCAATTACAAACACTCCAATAGGGCAGCACACCCTCAATTACTGACACTCCAATAGCGCAGCACACACACAATTACAGACACTGAAATAGTGCACCACACCCTCAATTACTGACACTCCAATAGTGCAGCACACCCTCAATTATTGACACTAAAATGTGCAGCACACCCTCAATTAATGACACTCCAATAGTGCAGCACACCCTCAAAAACTGACACTCCAGTAGTGCTGCGCACCCTCAATTACTGACACACCAATAGTGCAGAAAACCCTTAATTACTTATTCTCCAATAGTACAGCACACCCTCAATTACTGACTCTCCAAAAGTGCAGCACACCCTCAATTACTGACACTGCAATAGTGCAGCACACCCTCAATTAGTGACACTAAAATGTGCAGCACACCCTCAATTAATGAAACTCCAATTGTGCAGCACACCCTCAATTACTGTCACTCCAATAGTGCAGCACACGCTCAATTACTAACACTCCAATATTGCAGCACAGCCTCAATTGCTGACACTCCAATAGTGCAGCACACCCTCAATTACTGACACACCAATAGTGCAGCACAGACGCAATTACTGACACTCCAATATTTCAGCACACCCTCAATTACTGAAACGTCAATAGTGCAGCACAGCCACAATTACTTACAGTCCAATAGTGCAGCACACCCTCAATTACTGACACTCCAATATTTCAGCACACCCTCAATTACTCACATTCCAAAAGTGCTGCACAGCCTCAATTTTGACACTCCAATAGTGCAGCACACGCTCAATTACTAACACTCCAATATTGCAGCACACCCTCAATTACTGACACTCCAATAGTGCAGCACACCCTCAATTAGTGACAATAAAATGTGCAGCACTCCCTCAATTAATGACACTGCAATAGAGCAGCACACACTCAATTACTGACACTCCAATAGTGCAGCACACCCTCAATAACTGACACTTCAGTAGTGCAGCGCACCCTCAATTACTGACAGACCAATAGTGCAGCACACCCTCAATTACTGACAGTCCAATGGTGCAGCACACCCTCAATTAGTGACACTAAAATGTGCAGCACACCCGCAATTAATGACACTCCAATAGAGCAGCACACACTCAATTACTGACACTCCAATAGTGCAGCACACCCTCAATTACAGTTACTCCGAAATTGCAGCACAACCTCAAGTACTGACAAACCAATAGTGCAGCACACCCTCAATTACTGACACTCCACTAGTGCAGCACACCCTCAATTACTGACACTCCAATAGTGCAGCACATCCTCAATTACTGACACTCCAATTGTGCAGCGCACACTCAATTACTGAGACTCCAATAGTGCAACACACCCTCAATTACTGACACTCCAATAGTGCAGCACACCCTCAATTACTGACAATCCAATATTGCAGCACACCCTCAATTACTGACACTCCAATAGTGCAGCACACCCTCAATTACTCACACTCCAATAGTGCTGCACAGCCTCAATTACTGACACTCCAAAAGTGCAGCACACCCTCAATTACTGAAACTCCAATTGTGCAGCAAACACACAATTACTGGCACTCCAAAACTACAGCACACCCTGAATTAATGACTCTCCATTAGCGCATCACAGACTCAATTACTGACACTCCAATAGTGCAGCACAACCTCAATTAATGACACTCCAATAGGGCAGCACACCCTCAATTACTGACACTCCAATAGTGCTGCACACCCTCAATTACTGACACTCCAATAGTGCAGCACACGCTCAATTACTGAAACTCCAATTGAGCAGCAAACACACAATTACTGGCACTTCAAAACTACAGCACACCCTGAATTACTGACTCTCCAATAGCGCATCACAGACTCAATTACTGACACTCCAATAGTGCAGCACAACCTCAATTAATGACACTCCAATAGTGCAGCACAACCTCAATTAATGACACTCCAATAGGGCAGCAAACCCTCAATTACTGACACTCCAATAGTGCAGCTCACCCTCAATTACTGACACAACAGGACTGCAGCACACCCTCATTTACTGACACTCCAATAGTGCAGCACACGTCAATTACTGACACTCCAATAGTGCAGCACACCCTCAAAAACTGACATTCCAATAGTGCAGCACACCCTCAATTACAGTTACTCCAAAATTGCAGCACAACCTTAAGTACTGACAAACCAATAGTGCAGCACACCCTCAATTAATAACAGTCCAGTAGTGCAGCTCGCCACAATTACTGACGCTCAATTGTGCAGCCAGCCTCAATTACTCAAATTCCAATAGTGCAGCGGACCCTCAAATACTGACACTCCAATAGTGCAGCACACCCAAAATTACTGACTCTCCAATATTGCAGCACACCCTCAATTACTGAAACTTCAATAGTGCAGCACAGCCTCAATTACTGACACTCCAATAGTGCAGCAAACCCTCAATTACTGACACTCCAATAGTGCAGCTCAACCTCAATTACTGACACTCCAATAGTGCAGCACACACTCAATTACTGACACTCCAACATTGCAGCATAGCCTCAATTACTGACACTCGAATAGTGCAGCACACGTCAATTACAGACACTCCAAAGGTGCTGCACACCCTCAAAAACTGACACTCCAATAGTGCAGCACACCCTGAATTACGGACACTCCAATAGTGCAGCACACCCTCAATTAGAGTTACTCCAATATTGCAGCACAACCTCAATTACTGACAAACCAATAGCGCAGCACACCCTCAATTACTGAAACTTAAATAGTGCAGCAGAGCCTCAATTACTGACACTCCAATAGTGCAGCACACCCTCAATTACTGACACTCCAATAGGGCAGCACACCCTCAAAAACTGACACTCCAGTAGAGCAGCACACCCTCAATTACTGACACACCAATAGTGCAGCACACCCTCAATTACTGACACTGCAATAGTGCAGTACACCCTCAATTACTGACTCTCCAATAGTGCAGCACACCCGCAACTACTGACACTCCAATAGTGCAGCGCACCCTCAATTATTGACACTCCAATAGAGCAGCACACACTCAATTACTGACACTCCAATAATGCAGCACACCCTCAATTACTGACACTCCAATAGTGCAGCACACCCTCAAAAACTGACACTCCAGTAGTGCAGCACAAGCTCAATTACTGAGACACCAATAGTGCAGCACACCCTTAATTACTGACACTCCAATTGTACAGCACACACTCTATTACTGACACTCCAATAGTGTAGCGCACCCTCAATTACTGACAGACCAATAGTGCAGCACACCCTCAATTACTGACACTCCAAATGTGCTGCACACCCTCAAAAAATGACACTCCCATAGTGCAGCACACACTCAATTACAGTTACTCCAAAATTGCAGCACAACCTCAAGTTATGACAAACCAATAGTGTAGCACACCCTCAATTACTCACACTCCAATAGTGCTGCACAGCCTCAATTACTGACACTCCAAAAGTGCAGCACACCCTCAATTACTGAAACTCCAATTGTGCAGCAAACACACAATTACTGGCACTCCAAAACTACAGCACACCCTGAATTAATGACTCTCCATTAGCGCATCACAGACTCAATTACTGACACTCCAATAGTGCAGCACAACCTCAATTAATGACACTCCAATAGGGCAGCACACCCTCAATTACTGACACTCCAATAGTGCTGCACACCCTCAATTACTGACACTCCAATAGTGCAGCACACGCTCAATTACTGAAACTCCAATTGAGCAGCAAACACACAATTACTGGCACTTCAAAACTACAGCACACCCTGAATTACTGACTCTCCAATAGCGCATCACAGACTCAATTACTGACACTCCAATAGTGCAGCACAACCTCAATTAATGACACTCCAATAGTGCAGCACAACCTCAATTAATGACACTCCAATAGGGCAGCAAACCCTCAATTACTGACACTCCAATAGTGCAGCTCACCCTCAATTACTGACACAACAGGACTGCAGCACACCCTCATTTACTGACACTCCAATAGTGCAGCACACGTCAATTACTGACACTCCAATAGTGCAGCACACCCTCAAAAACTGACATTCCAATAGTGCAGCACACCCTCAATTACAGTTACTCCAAAATTGCAGCACAACCTCAAGTACTGACAAACCAATAGTGCAGCACACCCTCAATTAATAACAGTCCAGTAGTGCAGCTCGCCACAATTACTGACGCTCAATTGTGCAGCCAGCCTCAATTACTCAAATTCCAATAGTGCAGCGGACCCTCAAATACTGACACTCCAATAGTGCAGCACACCCAAAATTACTGACTCTCCAATATTGCAGCACACCCTCAATTACTGAAACTTCAATAGTGCAGCACAGCCTCAATTACTGACACTCCAATAGTGCAGCAAACCCTCAATTACTGACACTCCAATAGTGCAGCTCAACCTCAATTACTGACACTCCAATAGTGCAGCACACACTCAATTACTGACACTCCAACATTGCAGCATAGCCTCAATTACTGACACTCGAATAGTGCAGCACACGTCAATTACAGACACTCCAAAGGTGCTGCACACCCTCAAAAACTGACACTCCAATAGTGCAGCACACCCTGAATTACGGACACTCCAATAGTGCAGCACACCCTCAATTAGAGTTACTCCAATATTGCAGCACAACCTCAATTACTGACAAACCAATAGCGCAGCACACCCTCAATTACTGAAACTTAAATAGTGCAGCAGAGCCTCAATTACTGACACTCCAATAGTGCAGCACACCCTCAATTACTGACACTCCAATAGGGCAGCACACCCTCAAAAACTGACACTCCAGTAGAGCAGCACACCCTCAATTACTGACACACCAATAGTGCAGCACACCCTCAATTACTGACACTGCAATAGTGCAGTACACCCTCAATTACTGACTCTCCAATAGTGCAGCACACCCGCAACTACTGACACTCCAATAGTGCAGCGCACCCTCAATTATTGACACTCCAATAGAGCAGCACACACTCAATTACTGACACTCCAATAATGCAGCACACCCTCAATTACTGACACTCCAATAGTGCAGCACACCCTCAAAAACTGACACTCCAGTAGTGCAGCACAAGCTCAATTACTGAGACACCAATAGTGCAGCACACCCTTAATTACTGACACTCCAATTGTACAGCACACACTCTATTACTGACACTCCAATAGTGTAGCGCACCCTCAATTACTGACAGACCAATAGTGCAGCACACCCTCAATTACTGACACTCCAAATGTGCTGCACACCCTCAAAAAATGACACTCCCATAGTGCAGCACACACTCAATTACAGTTACTCCAAAATTGCAGCACAACCTCAAGTTATGACAAACCAATAGTGTAGCACACCCTCAATTACTCACACTCCAATAGTGCTGCACAGCCTCAATTACTGACACTCCAAAAGTGCAGCACACCCTCAATTACTGAAACTCCAATTGTGCAGCAAACACACAATTACTGGCACTCCAAAACTACAGCACACCCTGAATTAATGACTCTCCATTAGCGCATCACAGACTCAATTACTGACACTCCAATAGTGCAGCACAACCTCAATTAATGACACTCCAATAGGGCAGCACACCCTCAATTACTGACACTCCAATAGTGCTGCACACCCTCAATTACTGACACTCCAATAGTGCAGCACACGCTCAATTACTGAAACTCCAATTGAGCAGCAAACACACAATTACTGGCACTTCAAAACTACAGCACACCCTGAATTACTGACTCTCCAATAGCGCATCACAGACTCAATTACTGACACTCCAATAGTGCAGCACAACCTCAATTAATGACACTCCAATAGTGCAGCACAACCTCAATTAATGACACTCCAATAGGGCAGCAAACCCTCAATTACTGACACTCCAATAGTGCAGCTCACCCTCAATTACTGACACAACAGGACTGCAGCACACCCTCATTTACTGACACTCCAATAGTGCAGCACACGTCAATTACTGACACTCCAATAGTGCAGCACACCCTCAAAAACTGACATTCCAATAGTGCAGCACACCCTCAATTACAGTTACTCCAAAATTGCAGCACAACCTCAAGTACTGACAAACCAATAGTGCAGCACACCCTCAATTAATAACAGTCCAGTAGTGCAGCTCGCCACAATTACTGACGCTCAATTGTGCAGCCAGCCTCAATTACTCAAATTCCAATAGTGCAGCGGACCCTCAAATACTGACACTCCAATAGTGCAGCACACCCAAAATTACTGACTCTCCAATATTGCAGCACACCCTCAATTACTGAAACTTCAATAGTGCAGCACAGCCTCAATTACTGACACTCCAATAGTGCAGCAAACCCTCAATTACTGACACTCCAATAGTGCAGCTCAACCTCAATTACTGACACTCCAATAGTGCAGCACACACTCAATTACTGACACTCCAACATTGCAGCATAGCCTCAATTACTGACACTCGAATAGTGCAGCACACGTCAATTACAGACACTCCAAAGGTGCTGCACACCCTCAAAAACTGACACTCCAATAGTGCAGCACACCCTGAATTACGGACACTCCAATAGTGCAGCACACCCTCAATTAGAGTTACTCCAATATTGCAGCACAACCTCAATTACTGACAAACCAATAGCGCAGCACACCCTCAATTACTGAAACTTAAATAGTGCAGCAGAGCCTCAATTACTGACACTCCAATAGTGCAGCACACCCTCAATTACTGACACTCCAATAGGGCAGCACACCCTCAAAAACTGACACTCCAGTAGAGCAGCACACCCTCAATTACTGACACACCAATAGTGCAGCACACCCTCAATTACTGACACTGCAATAGTGCAGTACACCCTCAATTACTGACTCTCCAATAGTGCAGCACACCCGCAACTACTGACACTCCAATAGTGCAGCGCACCCTCAATTATTGACACTCCAATAGAGCAGCACACACTCAATTACTGACACTCCAATAATGCAGCACACCCTCAATTACTGACACTCCAATAGTGCAGCACACCCTCAAAAACTGACACTCCAGTAGTGCAGCACAAGCTCAATTACTGAGACACCAATAGTGCAGCACACCCTTAATTACTGACACTCCAATTGTACAGCACACACTCTATTACTGACACTCCAATAGTGTAGCGCACCCTCAATTACTGACAGACCAATAGTGCAGCACACCCTCAATTACTGACACTCCAAATGTGCTGCACACCCTCAAAAAATGACACTCCCATAGTGCAGCACACACTCAATTACAGTTACTCCAAAATTGCAGCACAACCTCAAGTTATGACAAACCAATAGTGTAGCACACCCTCAATTACTAACACTCCAATAGTGCAGCACAGCCTCAAATACTGACACTCCAATTGTGCAGCGCACACTCAATTACTGACACTCCAATAGTGCAGCACACCCTCAATTACTGACACTCCAATAGTGCAGCACACCCTCAATTACTGACACTGCAATAGTGCAGCACACCCTCAATTACTGACACTCCAATATTGCAGCACACCCTCAATTACTGACACTCCAATAGTGCAGCACACCCTCTATTACTCACACTCCAATAGTGCTGCACACCCTCAATTACTGACACTCCAATAGTGCAGCACACCCTCAGTTACTGAAACTCCAATAGTACAGCAAACACACAATTATTGACACTCCAATAGGGCGGCACACCCTCAATTACTGGCACTCCAGTACTACAGCACACTCTGAATTACTGACTCTCCAATAACGCATCACACATTCAATTACTGACACTCCAATATTGCAGCACACACTCAATTACTGACACACCAATAGTGCAGCACAACCTCAATTACTGACACTCCAATAGTGCAGCACACCCTCAATTAGTGACACTCCAATAGTGCAGCACAACCTCAATTAATGACACTCCAATAGTGCAGCACAACATCAATTAATGACACTCCAATAGGGCAGCACACCCTCAATTACTGACACTCCAATAGTGCAGCACACCCTCAATTACTGACACTCCAATAGTGCAGCTCACCCTCAATTACTGACACAACAATACTGCAGCAAACCCTCAATTACTGACACTCAAATAGTACAGCGCACCCTCAATTACTGACACTCCAATAGTGCAGCACACGTCAATTACTGACACTCCAAAGATGCTGCACACCCTCAAAAACTGACACTCCAATAGTGCAGCACACCTTCAATTACAGTTACTCCAAAATTTCAGCACAACCTCAAGTACTGACAAACCAAAAGTGCAGCACACCCTCAATTACTGACACTCCAATAGTGCAACACACCCTCCATTACTGACACTCCAATAATGCAGCACACACTCAATTACTAACACTCCAATAGTGCAGCACAGCCTCAATTACTGACACTCAAATAGTGCAGCACACGCTCAATTGCTAACACTCCAGTAGTGCAGCACAGCCTCAATTACTGTCACTCCAATAGTGCAGCACACGCTCAATTACTAACACTCCAATAGTGCAGCACAGCCTCAATTACTGACACTCCAATAGTGCAGCTCACCCTCAATTACTGACACTCCAATAGTGCAGCACAGCCGCAATTACTGACACTCCAATATTGCAGCGCACCCTCAATTACTGAAACTTCAATAGTGCAGCACAGCCTCAATTACTTACAGTCCAATAGTGCAGCACACCCTCAATTACTGACCCTCCAATATCTCAGCACACCCTCAATTACTCACATTCCAATACTGCTGCACACCCTCAATTTTGACACTCCAATAGTGCAGCAAACCCTCAATTACTGAAACTCCAATAGTGCAGCAAACCCTCAATTACTGGCACTCCAATAGTACAGCACACCCTCAATTATTGACTTTCCAATAGCGCATCACACACTCAATTACTGACTCAACAATACTGCAGCACACCCTCAATTACTGACACTCCAATAGTGCAGCACAACCTCAATTAATGACACTCCAATAGTGCAGCACACCCTCAATTAATGACACTCCAATAGGGCAGCACACCCTCAATTACTGACACTCCAATAGCGCAGCACACACACAATTACAGACACTGAAATAGTGCACCACACCCTCAATTACTGAAACTCCAATAGTGCAGCACACCCTCAATTATTGACACTAAAATGTGCAGCACACCCTCAATTAATGAAACTCCAATAGAGCAGCAAACAGTCAATTACTGACACTCCAATAGTGCAGCACACCCTCAATTACTGATTCTCCAATAGTGCAGCACACCCTCAAAAACTGACACTCCAGTAGTGCAGCGCACCCTCAATTACTGACACACCAATAGTGCAGCACACCCTTAATTACTGATTCTCCAATAGTACAGCACACCCTCAATTACTGAGTCTCCAAATGTGCAGCACACCCTCAATTACTGACACTGCAATAGTGCAGCACACCCTCAATTACTGACACTCCAATAGTGCAGCACACACTCAATTAGTGACACTAAAATGTGCAGCACACCCTCAATTAATGAAACTCCAATTGTGCAGAACAGGCTCAATTAGTGTCACTCCAATAGTGCAGCACACCCTCAATTACTAACACTCCAATAGTGCAGCACACCCTCAATTACTGACACACCAATAGTGCAGCACAGCCGCAATTACTGACACTCCAATATTGCAGCACACCCTCAATTACTGAAACTTCAATAGTGCAGCACAGCCTCAATTACTTACAGTACAATAGTGCAGCACACCCTAAATTAGTGACACTCCAATATTTCAGCACACCCTCAATTACTCACACTCCAATAGTACTGCACAGCCTCAATTTTGACACTCCAATAGTGCAGCACACCCTCAATTACTGAAACTCCAATAGCGCAGCAAACCCTCAATTACTGACACTCCAATAGTACAGCACACCCTCAATTACTGACACTCCAATAGTGCTGCACACCCTCAATTACTGACACTCCAAAAGTGCTGCACACCCTCAAAAACTGACACTCCAATAGTGCAGCACACCCTCAATTACAGTTACTCCGAAATTGCAGCACAACCTCAAGTACTGACAAACCAATAGTGCAGCACACCCTCAATTACTAACACTCCAATAGTGCAGCACACCCTCAATTACTGACACTCCAATGGTGCAGCACATCCTCAATTACTGACACTCCAATTGTGCAGCACACCCTCAATTACTGAGACTCCAATAGTGCTACACACCCTCAATTACTGACACTCCAATAGTGCAGCACACCCTCAATTACTGACACTCCAATAGTGCAGCACAACCTCAATTAATGACACTCCAATAGTGCAGCACACCCTCAATTAATGACACTCCAATAGGGCAGCACACACTCAATTACTGATACTCCAATAGCGCAGCACACACACAATTACAGACACTGAAATAGTGCACCACACCCTCAATTACTGAAACTCCAATAGTGCAGCACACCCTCAATTATTGACACTAAAATGAGCAGCACACCCTCAATTAATGAAACTCCAATAGAGCAGCACACCCTCAATTACTGACACTCCATTAGTGCAGCACACCCTCAATTACTGACTCTCCAATAGTGCAGCACACCCTCAAAAACTGACACTCCAGTAGTGCAGCGCACCCTCAATTACTGACACACCAATAGTGCAGCACACCCTTAATTACTGATTCTCCAATAGTACAGCACACCCTCAATTACTGAGTCTCGAAAAGTGCAGCACACCCTCAATTACTCACACTGCAATAGTGCAGCACACACTCAATTAGTGACACTAAAATGTGCAGCACACCCTCAATTAATGAAACTCCAATTGTGCAGAACAGGCTCAATTTCTGTCACTCCAGTAGTGCAGCACACCCTCAATTACTAACACTCCAATAGTGCAGCACACCCTCAATTACTGACACACCAATAGTGCAGCACAGCCGCAATTACTGACACTCCAATATTGCAGCACACCCTCAATTACTGAAACATCAATAGTGCAGCACAGCCTCAATTACTTAAGTCCAATAGTGCAGCACACCCTAAATTAGTGACACTCCAATATTTCAGCACACCCTCAATTACTCCACTCCAATAGTACTGCACAGCTTCAATTTTGACACTCCAATAGTGCAGCACACCCTCAATTACTGAAACTCCAATAGCGCAGCAAACCCTCAATTACTGGCACTCCAATAGTACAGCACACCCTCAATTACTGACACTCCAATAGCGGATCACACACTCAATTACTGACACTCCAATAATGCAGCGCACCCTCAATTACTGACACTCCAATAGTGCAGCACACCCTCAATTACTGACACCCCAACATTGCAGAATAGACTCAATTACTGACACTCCAATAGTGCAAAACATCGTCAATTACTGACACTCCAAAGGTGATGCACACCCTCAAAAACTGACACTCCAATAGTGCAGCACACCCTCAATTACTCTTACTCCAGTATTGCAGCACAACGTCAATTACTGACAAACCAATAGTGCAGCACACCCTCAATTAATGACACTCCAATAGTGCAACACACCCTCAATTACTGACACTCCAATAGTGCAGCACACACTCAATTACTAACACTCCAATAGTGCAGCACAGCCTCAATTACTTACACTCCAATAGTGCAGCACACGCTCAATTGCTAACACTCCAATAGTGCAGCACAGCCTCAATTACTGGCACTCCAATAGTGCAGCACACGCTCAATTACTAACACACCAATAGTGCAGCACACCGTCAATTACTGACACTCCAATAGTGCAGCACACCATCAAAAACTGACACTCCAGTAGTGCAGCGCACCCTCAATTACTGACAGATTAATAGTGCAGCACACCCTCAATTATTGACACTCCAATAGTGCAGCACACCCTCAATTAGTGACAATAAAATGTGCAGCATACCCTCAATTAATGACACTGCAATAGAGCAGCACACACTCAATTACTGACACTCCAATAGTTCAGCACACCCTCAATGACTGACACTCCAGTAGTGCAGCGCACCCTCAATTACTGAGAGGCCAATAGTGCAGCACACCCTCAATTACTGACACTCCAATAGGGCAGCACACGTCAATTACTGACACTCCAATAGTGCAGCACACCCTCAAAAACTGACATTCCAATAGTGCAGCACACTCTCAATTACAGTTACTCCAAAATTGCAGCACAACCTCAAGTACTGACAAACCAATAGTGCAGCACACCCTCAATTACAAACACTCCAATAATGCAGCTTGCCACAATTACTGACACTCAATTGTGCAGCCAGCCTCAATTACTCACACTCCAATAGTGCAGCGCACCCTCAAATACTGACACTCCAATAGTGCAGCACACCCACAATTACTGACACTCAAATATTGCAGCACACCCTCAATTACTGACACTCCAATAGTTCAGCACACCCTCAATAACTGACACTCCAGTAGTGCAGCGCACCCTCAATTACTGACAGGCCAATAGTGCAGCACACCCTCAATTACTGACACTCCAATGGTGCAGCACACCCTCAATTAGTGACACTAAAATGTGCAGCACACCCGCAATTAATGAAACTCCAATAGAGCAGCACACAATCAATTAGTGACACTCCAAAAGTGCTGCACACCCTCAAAAACTGACACTCCAATAGTGCAGCACACCCTCAATTACAGTTACTCCGAAATTGCAGCACAACCTCAAGTACTGACAAACCAATTGTGCAGCACACCCTCAATTACTAACACTCCAATAGTGCAGCACACCCTCAATTACTGACACTCCAATGGTGCAGCACATCCTCAATTACTGACACTCCAATTGTGCAGCGCACACTCAATTACTGAGACTCCAATAGTGCTACACACCCTCAATTACTGACACTCCAATAGTGCTGCACACCCTCAATTACTGACACTCCAATATTGCAGCACACCCTCAATTACTGACACTCCAATAGTGCAGCACACCCTCAATTACTCACACTCCAATAGTGCTGCACAGCCTCAATTACTGACACTCCAAAAGTGCAGCACACCCTCAATTACCGAAACTCCAATAGTGCAGGACACACACAATTATTGACGCTCCAATAGTGCAGCACACCCTCAATTACTGACACTCAAATAGCGCAGCACACCCTCAATTACTGGCACTCCAATAGTGCAGCACACACTCAATTACTCACACTCCAATAGTGCTGCACACCCTCAATTACTGACTCTCCAATAGTGCAGCACACGCTCAATTACTGAAACTCCAATTGTGCAGCAAACACACAATTACTGGCACTCCAAAACTACAGCACACCCTGAATTACTGACTCTCCAATAGCGCATCACACACTCAATTACTGACACTCCAATAGTGCAGCACAACCTCAATTAATGACACTCCAATAGTGCAGCACAACCTCAATTAATGACACTCCAATAGGGCAGCACACCCTCAATTACTGACATTCCAATCATGCAGCTCACCCTCAATTACTGACACAACAGGACTGCAGCACACCCTCATTTAAAGACACTCCAATAGTACAGCGCACCCTCAATTACTGACACTCCAATAGGGCAGCACACGTCAATTACTGACACTCCAATAGTGCAGCACACCCTCAAAAACTGACATTCCAATAGTGCAGCACACTCTCAATTACAGTTACTCCAAAATTGCAGCACAACCTCAAGTACTGACAAACCAATAGTGCAGCACACCCTCAATTACAAACACTCCAATAGTGCAGCTTGCCACAATTACTGACACTCAATTGTGCAGCCAGCCTCAATTACTCACACTCCAATAGTGCAGCGCACCCTCAAATACTGACACTCCAATAGTGCAGCACACCCACAATTACTGACACTCAAATATTGCAGCACACCCTCAATTACTGACACACCAATAGTGCAGCGCACCCTCAATTACGGACACTCCAATAGTGCAGCACACCCTCAATTACTGACACTCCAACATTGCAGCATAGCCTCAATTACTGACACTCGAATAGTGCAGCACACGTCAATTACAGAAACTCCAAAGGTGCTGCACACCCTCAAAAACTGACACTCCAATAGTGCAGCACACCCTGAATTACGGACACTCCAATATTGCAGCACAACCTCAATTACTGACAAACCAATAGTGCAGCACACCCTCATTTACTGAAACTTAAATAGTGCAGCAGAGCCTCAATTACTGACACTCCAATAGTGCACACACCCTCAATTACTGACACTCCAATATTGCAGCACACCCTCAATTACTGACACTCCTTTAGCGCAGCACACTCGCAATTACTCACACTCCAATAGTGCTGCACAGCCTCAATTACTGACACTCCAATAGTGCAGCCCAATCTCAAAAACTGACACTCCAGTAGAACAGCACACCCTCAATTACTGACACAACAATAGTGCAGCACACGCTCAATTACTGACACTCCAATAGTGCAGCACACCCTCAATTACTGACACTCCAATAGTGCAGCACACCCTCAATTACTGACACTCCAATATTGCAGCACACCCGCAATTACTGACACGCCAGTAGTGCAGCGCACCCTCAATTACTGACACTCCAATAGAGCAGTGCACCCTCAATTACTGACACACCAATAGTGCAGCACACCCTTAATTACTCACACTCCAATAGTACAGCACACACTCAATTACTGACACTCCAATAGTGCAGCACACCCTCAATTACGGAGACTCCAATAGTGCAACACAGCCTCAGTTAGTGACAATAAAATGTGCAGCACACCCTCAATTAATGACACTCCAATAGAGCAGCACACATTCAATTAGTGACACACCAATAGTGCAGCACACGCACAAAAACTGACACTCCAGTAGTGCAGCGCACCCTCAATTACTGAGAGACCAATAGTGCAGCACATCCTCAAATACTGACACTCCAATTGTGCCGCACACCCTCAATTACTGACACTCCAATAGAGCAGAGCACACTCAATTACTGACACTCCAAATGTGCTGCACACCCTCAAAAAATGACACTCCAATAGTGCAGCACACCCTCAATTACAGTTACTCCAAAATTGCAGCACAACCTCAAGTACTGACAAACCAATAGTGCAGCACACCCTCAATTACTAACACTCCAATAGTGCAGCACAGCCTCAAATACTGACACTACAATTGTGCAGCGCACACTCAAATACTGACACTCCAATAGTGCAGCACACCCTCTATTACTGACACTCCAATAGTGCAGCACACCCTCTATTACTCACACTCCAATAGTGCTGCACACCCTCAATTACTGACACTCAAGTAGTGCAGCACACCCTCAGTTACTGAAACTCCAATAGTGCAGCAAACACACAATTATTGACACTCCAACAGTGCAGCACACCCTCAATTACTGGCACTCCAATACTGCAGCACACACTCAATTACTGACACACCAATAGTGCAGCACACCCTCAATTACTGACAATCCAATAGTGCAGCACAACACGAATTAATGACACTCCAATAGTGCAGCACAACCTCAATTACTGACACTCCAATAGTGCAGAACACGCTCAATTACTGACACTCCAATAGGGCAGCACACCCTCAATTACTGACACTCCAATAGTGCAGCTCACCCTCAATTACTGACACTCCAATAGTATAGCGCACCGTCAATTACTGACACTCCAATAGTGCAGCACACGTCAATTACTGACACTCCTAAGGTGCTGCACACCCTCAAAAACTGACACTCCAATAGTGCAGCACACCCTCAATTACAGTTACTCCAAAATTTCAGCTCAACCTCAAGTACTGACAAACCAATAGTGCAGCACACCCTCAATTACTAACACTCCAATAGTGCAGCTTGCCACAATTACTGACACTCAATTGTGCAGCCAGCCTCAATTACTGACACTCCAATCTTGCAGCGCACCCTCAAATACTGACACTCCAATAGTGCAGCACACACTCAATTACTGACACTCCAATATTGCAGCACACCCTAAATTACTGAAACTTGAATAGTGCAGCAAAACCTCAATTACTGACACTCCAATAGTGCAGCAGACCCTCAATTACTGACACTCCAATAGTGCAGCGCACTCTCCATTACTGACACTCCAATTGTGCAGCACACCCTCAATTACTCACACTCCAGTAGTGCTGCACTGCCTCAACTACTCACACTGCAATAGTGCAGCACACCCTCAATTACTGAAACTCCAATAGTGCAGCAAACACACCATTATTGATACTCCAATAGTGCAGCACACCCTCAATTACTAGCTCTCCAATAGTGCAGCACACCCTGAATTCCTGACACTCCAATAGCGCATCACAGACTCAATTACTGACACTCCAATAGTGCAGCACACACTCAATTACTGACACACCAATAGTGCAGCACACCCTCAATTACTGACACTCCAATAATGCAGCACACCCTCAATTACTGACACTCCAATAGTGCAGCACACCCTCAATTACTGACTCTCCAATAGTGCAGCACACCCGCAATTACTGAAACTCCAATAATGCAGCGCACCCTCAATTACTGACACTCCAATAGTGCAGCACACCCTCAATTACTGACACTCCAAAATTGCAGCATAGCATCAATTACTGACAGTCCAATAGTGCAGCACACGTCAATTACTGACACTCCAAAGGTGCTGCACACCCTCAATAATTGACATTCCAATAGTGCAGCCCACCCTGAATTACTGACACTCCAATTGTGCATCACAGCCTCAATTACTGTCACTCCTATAGTGCAGCACACGCTCAATTACTAACACTCTAATAGTGCAGCACAGCCTCAATTACTGACACTCCAGTAGTGCAGCACAGCCTCAATTACTGACACTCCAATATTGCAGCACACCCTCAATTACTGAAACTTCAATAGTGCAGCACAGCCTCAATTACTTACAGTCCAATAGTGCAGCACACCCTCAATTACTCACACACCAATAGTGCAGCACACCCTCAATTACTCACACTCCAATAGTGCTGCACAGCCTCAATTACTGACACTCCAATAGTGCAGCACTACCTCAATTAATGACACTCCAGTAGGGCAGCACACCCTCAATTACTGAAACTGAAGTAATGCAGCACACCCTCAATTACTGTCACTCCAATAGTGCAGCACACCCTCAATTAGTGACACTAAAATGTGCAGCACACCCTCAATTAATGACACTCCAATAGAGCAGTACACACTCAATTACTGACACTCCAATAGTGCAGCACAGCCTCAATTACTGACACTTCAATAGTGCAGCACACCCTCAAAAACTGTCACTCCAGTAGTGCAGCGCACCCTCAATTACTGACACACCAATAATGCAGCACACCCTCAATTACTGACACTCCAATAGTACAGCACACCCTCATTTACTGACTCTCCAATAGTGCAGCACACCCTCAATTACTGACACTCCAATAGTGCAGCACACACTCAATTACTGACACTCAAATAGTGCAGCGCATCCTCAATTACTGACACACCAATAGTGCAGCAGACCCTCAAAAACTGATACTCCAGTAGTGCAGCACACCCTCAATTACTGACAGACCAATAGTGCAGCACACCCTCAATTACTGACACTCCAATAGTACAGCACACCCTCAATTACTGTCTCTCCAATAGTGCAGCACACCCGCAATTACTGACACTCCAATATTGCAGCACACCCTCAATTACTGAAACTTCCATAGTGCAGCACAGCCTCAATTACTTACATTCCAATAGTGCAGCACACCCTCAATTACTGACACTCCAATAGTGCAGCACACACTCAATTACTGACGCACCAATAGTGCAGCTCACCCTCAATTACTGACACTCCAATAGTGCAGCACACCCTCAATTACTGACACTCCAATATTGCAGCACACCCTCAATTACTGACACTCCAATAGTGCAGCACAACCTCAATTAATGACACTCCAATAGTGCAGCACAACCTCAATTAATGACACTCCAATAGTGCAGCACAACTTCAATTACTGACACTCCAATAGTGCAGCACAACCTCAATTAATGACACTCCAATAGTGCAGCACAACTTCAATTACTGACACTCCAATAGTACAGCACACCCTCAATTACTGACACTCCAATAGCGCAGCATACACACAATTACTGACACGGAAATAGTGCACCACACCCTCAATTACTGACACTCCAATAGTGCAGCACACCCTCAATTACTGACACTCCAATAGTGCAGCACACCATCAAAAACTGACACTCCAGTAGTGCAGCGCACCCTCAATTACTGACAGACCAATAGTGCAGCACACCCTCAATTACTGACACTCCAATAGTGCAGCACACCCTCAATCTGTGACAATAAAATGTGCAGCACACCCTCAATTAATGACACTGCAATAGAGCAGCACACACTCAATTACTGACACTGCAATAGTGCAGCACACCCTCAAAAACTGACACTCCAGTAATGCAGCGCACCCTCAATTACTGACAGACCAATAGTGCAGCACACCCTCAATTAGTGACACTAAAATGTGCAGCACACCCGCAATTAATGACACTCCAATAGAGCAGCACACACTCAATTACTGACACTCCAATGTTGCTGCACACCCTCAAAAACTGACACTCCAATAGTGCAGCACACCCTCAATTACAGTTACTCCGAAATTGCAGCACAACCTCAAGTACTGACAAACCAATAGTGCAGCACACCCTCAATTACTAAAACTCCAATAGTGCAGCACAGCCTCAATTACTGAAACTCCAATTGTGCAGCGCACACTCAATTACTGAGACTCCAATATTGCAACACACCCTCAATTACTGACACTCCAATAGTGCAGCACACCCTCTTTTACTGACACTCCAATATTGCAGCACACCCTCAATTACTGACACTCCAATAGTGCAGCACACCCTCAATTAATCACACTCCAATAGTGCTGCACAGCCTCAATTACTGACACTCCAAAAGTGCAGCACACCCTCAATTACCGAAACTCCAATAGTGCAGGACACACACAATTATTGACGCTCTATTAGTGCAGCACACCCTCAATTACTGACAATCAAATAGCGCAGAACAGCCTCAATTACGGAAACTCCAATATTGCAGCACACCCTCAATTACTCACACTCCAAGAGTGCTGCACACCCTCAATTACTGACACTCCAATAGTGCAGCACACCCTCAATTACTGAAACTGCAATTGTGCAGCAAACACACAATTACTGGCACTTCAATAGTGCAGCACAACCTCAATTAATGACACTCCAATAGTGCAGCACAACCTCAATTAATGACACTCCAATAGTGCAGCGCATCCTCAATTACTGACACTCCAATAGGGCAGCACACCCTCAATTACTGACACTCCAATAGTGCAGCTCACCCTCAATTACTGACACAACAGTACTGCAGCACACCCTCATTTACTGACACTCCAATAGTACAGGGCACCCTCAATTACTGACACTCCAAAAGTGCAGCACATGTCAATTACTGACACTCCAATAGTGCAGCACAGCCTCAATAACTGACAGTCCAATAGTGCAGCACACCCTCAATTAAAGTTACTCCAAAATTGCAGCACAACCTCAAGTACTGACAAACCAATAGTGCAGCACACCCTCAATTACTAACACTCCAATAGTGCAGCTTGCCACAATCACTGACACTCAATTGTGCAGCCAGCCTCAATTACTCACACTCGAATAGTGCAGAGCACACTCAAATACTGATACTCCAATTGTGCAGCGCACCCACAATTACTGACACTCCAATAGTGTAGCAAACCCTCAATTACTGACACTCCAATAGTGCAGCGCACCCTCAATTACTGACACTCCAATATTGCAGCACACCCTCAATTACTGAAACTTCAATAGTGAAGCACAGCCTCAATTACTGACACACCAATAGTGCAGCAGACCCTCAATTACTGACACTCCAATAGTGCAGCACACCCTCAATTACTGACACTCCAATAGTGCAGCACACCCTCAATTACTGACACTCCAACATTGCAGCACAGCCTCAATTACTGACACTCGAATAGTGCAGCACACGTCAATTACAGACACTCCAAAGGTGCTGCACACCCTCAAAAACTGACACTCCAATAGTGCAGCACACCCTGAATTACGTACACTCCAATAGTGCAGCACACCCTCAATTAATGACACTCCAATAGTGCAGCACACCCTCAATTACTGACACTCCAATAGCGCAGCACACACACAATTACAGACACTGAAATAGTGCACCACACCCTCAATTACTGACAATCCAATAGTGCTGCACACCCGCAATTATTTCCACTAAAATGTGCAGCACACCCTCAATTAATGACACTCCAATAGAGCAGCAAACAGTCAATTACTGACACTCCAATAGTGCAGCACACCCTCAATTACTGACACTCCAATAGTGCAGCACACCCTCAATTAGTGACACTAAAATGTGCAGCACACCCTCAATTAATGAAACTCCAATAGAGCAGCACACACTCAATTACTGACACTCCAATGGTGCAGCACACCCTCAAATATTGACACTCCAGTATTGCAGCGCACCCTTAATTACTTACACTCCAATAGTGCAGCATACCCTCAATTATTGACACTCCAATATTGCAGCAGACCCTCAATTAATGACACTCCAACAGAGCAGCACAGCCTCAATTACTGACACTCCAATATTGCAGCACACCCTCAATTACTGAATCTTCAATAGTACAGCAGAGCCTCAATTACTTACAGTCCAATACTGCATTACACCCTCAATTACTGACACTCCAATATTTCAGCACACCCTCAATTACTCACACTCCAATAGTGCTGCACAGCCTTAATTTTGACACTCCAATAGTGCAGCACACCCTCAATTACTGACACTCCAATAGTGCAGCAAACCATCAATTACTGGCACTCCAACAGTACAGCACACCCTCAATTACTGACACTCCAAAAGCGCATCACACCCTCAATTACTGACACTCCAATAGTGCAGCACACCCTCAATTACTGACACTCCAATAGTGCAGCACAACCTCAATTAATGACACTCCAATAGTGCAGCACAACCTCAATTAATGACACTCCTATAGTGCAGCACAACCTCAATTACTGACATTCCAATAGTGCAGCACAACCACAATTAATGACACTCCAATAGAGCAGCACACACTCAATTACTGACGCTCCAATAATGCAGCACACCGTCAATTACTGACCCTCCAATAGTGCAGCACACCATCAAAAACTGACACTCCAGTAGTGCAGCGCACCCTCAATTACTGACCGACCAATAGTACAGCAAGCCCTAAATTACTGACACTCCAATAGTGCAGCACACACTCAATTACTGACACTCCAATAGTGCAGCACACCCTCAATTGCTCACACTCCAATAGTGCTGCACAGCCTCAATTACTGACACTCCAAAAGTGCAGCACACCCTCAATTACCGAAACTCCAATAGTGCAGGACACACACAATTATTGACGCTCCAATAGTGCAGCAAACGCTCAATTACTGACTCTCCAATAGCGCATCACACACTCAATTACTGACACTCCAATAGTGCAGCACACCCTCAATTACTGACACTCCAATAGTGCAGCACAACCTCAATTAATGACACTCCAATAGTGCAGCACAACCTCAATTAATGACACTCCAATAGGGCAGCACACCCTCAATTACTGACACTCCAACAGTGCAGCACAGCCTCAATTAATGACACTCCAATATTGCAGCACAACCTCAATTAATGACACTCCAATAGGGCAGCACACCCTCAATTACTGACACTCCAATAGTGCAGCTCACTCTCAATTACTGACACAACAGGACTGCAGCACACCCTCATTTACTGACACCCCAATTGTACAGCGCACCCTCAATTACTGACAATCCAATAGTGCAGCACACGTCAATTACTGACACTCCAATAGTGCAGCACACCCTCAAAAACTGACATTCCAATAGTGCAGCACACCCTCAATTACAGTAACTCCAAAATTGCTGCACAACCTCAAGTACTGACAAACCAATAGTGCAGCACACCATCAATTACTAACACTCCAATAGTGCAGCTTGCCACAATTACTGACACTCAATTGTGCAGCCAGCCTCAATTACTCACACTCCAATAGTGCAGCGCACCCTCAAATACTGACACTCCAATAGTGCAGCACACCCACAATTACTGACACTCCAATATTGCAGCACACCCTCAATTACTGAAACTTCAATAGTGCAGCACACACTCAATTACTGACACTCCAATAGTGCAGCAGACCCTCAATTACTGACACTCCAATAGTGCAGCGCACCCTCAATTACGGACACTCCAATAGTGCAGCACACCCTCAATTACTGACACTCCAACATTGCAGCATAGCCTCAATTACTGACACTCGAATAGTGCAGCACACGTCAATTATAGACACTCCAAAGGTGCTGCACACCCTCAGTTAGAGTTACTCCAATAGTGCAGCACACCCTCAATTACTGAAACTTAAATAGTGCAGCAGAGCCTCAATTACTGACACTCCAATAATGCCGCACACCCTCAATTACTGACACTCCAATAGAGCAGCACACACTCAATTACTGACACTCCAAATGTGCTGCACACCCTCAATTACTGACACTCCAATAGTGCAGCACACCCTCAATTACAGTTACTCCAAAATTGCAGCACAACCTCAAGTACTGACAAACCAATAGTGCAGCACACCCTCAGTTACTAACACTCCAATAGTGCAGCACAGCCTCAAATACTGACACTTCAATTGTGCAGCGCACACTCAATTACTGAGACTCCAATAGTGCAGCACACCCTCAATTACTGACACTCCAATATTGCAGCACACCCTCAATTACTGACACTCCAATAGTGCAGCACCCCATCAATTACTGACACTCCAATAGTGCAGCACACCCTCAATTACTGACACTCCAATAATGTAGCACACCCTCAGTTACTGAAACTCCAATAGTGCAGCAAACACACAATTATTGACACTCCAATAGTGCAGCACACCCTCAATTACTGGCACTCCAATACTACTGCACACTCTGAATTACTGACTTTCCAATAGCGCATCACACACTCAATTACTGACACTCCAATAGTCCAGCACACACTCAATTACTGACACACCAATAGTGCAGCACAACCTCAATTACTGACACTGCAATAGTGCAGCACACCCTCAATTACTGACACTCCAATAGTGCAGCACAACCTCAATTAATGACACTCCAATAGTGCAGCACACACTCAATTACTGACACACCAATAGTGCAGCACACACTCAATTACTGACACTCCAATAGTTCAGCACACCCTCAATTACTGACACTCCAAAAGTGCAGCACACCCTCAATTAATGACTCGCCAATAGTGCAGCACCCCCGCAATTACTGACACTCCAATAATGCAGCGCACCCTCAATCACTGACACTCCAATAGTGCAGCACACCCTCAAATACTGACACTCCAACATTGCAGCATAGCCTCAATTACTGACACTCCAATAGTGCTGCACACGTCAATTACTGACACTTCAACATTGCAGCACAGCCTCAATTACTGACACTCCAATATTGCAGCACACCCTCAATTAGTGAAACTTCAATAGTGCAGCACAGCCTCAATTACTTACAGTCCAATAGTGCAGCACACCCTCAATTGCTGACACTCCAATAGTGCAGCACACCCTCAATTACGCCCACTCCAATAGTGCTGCACAGCCTCAATTACTGACACTCCAATAGTGCAGCACACCGTCAATTACTGGCACTCCAATAGTACAGCAAACACTCAATTACTGACACACCAATACTGCAGCACACCCTCAATTACTGACACTCCAATAGTGCAGCACAACCTCAATTAATGACACTCCAATAGTGCAGCACAACCTCAATTACTGACACTCCAGTAGTGCAGCAGACCCTCAATTACTGACACTCCAATAGTGCAGCACAGCCTTAATTACTGACACTCCAATAGTGCAGCACACCCACAATTAGTGACACTCCAGTAGAGCAGCACACACTCAATTACTGACACTCCAATAGAGCAGCACACCCTCAATTATTGATACTCCAATAGTACAACGCACCATCAATTACTGACTCTCCAATACTGCAGCACACGTCAATTTCTGACACTCCAAACGTGCTGCACACCCTCAAAAACTGGCACTCCAATAGTGCAGCACACCCTCATTTACAGTTACTCCAAAATTTCAGCACAACCTCAAGTACTGTCAAACCAATAGTGCAGCACACCCTTAATTACTAACACTCCAATAGTGCAGCACAGCCTCAATTACTGACACTCCAATAGTGCAGCAGAACCCTCAATTACTGACACTCCAATAGTGCAGCGCACTCTCCATTACTGACACACCAATAGTGCAGCACACCCTTAATTACTGACACTCCAATTGTACAGCACACACTCAATTACTGACACTCCTATAGTGCAGCACACCCTCAATTACTGAGACTCCAATAGTGCAGCACACCCTCAGTTAGTGACAATAAAATGTGCAGCACACCCTCAATTAATGACACTCCAATAGAGCAGCACACACTCAATTACTGAAACTCCAATAGTGCAGCACACCCTCAAAAACTGACACTCCAGTAGTGCAGCGCACGCTCAATTACTGACAGACCAATAGTGCAGCACACCCTCAATTACTGACACTCCAATAATGCCGCACACCCTCAATTACTGACACTCCAATAGAGCAGCACACACTCAATTACTGACACTCCAAATGTGCTGCACACCCTGAAAAAATGACACTCCAATAGTGCAGCACACCCTCAATTACAGTTACTCCAAAATTGCAGCACAACCTCAATTACTGACACTCCAATAGTGCAGCACCCCATCAATTACTGACACTCCAATAGTGCAGCACACCCGCAATTACTGACACTCCAATAATGCAGCGCACCCTCAATTACTGACACTCCAATAGTGCAGCACACCCTCAATTACTGACACTCCAATAGTGCAGCACACTCTCAATTAAACTTATTCCAGTATTGCAGCACAACCTCAATTACTGACAAACCAAAAGTGCAGCACACCCTCAATTACAGACACTCCAATAGTGCAACACAGCCTCAATTTCTGACACTCCAATAGTGCAGCACACCCTCAATTAATGTCTCTCCAATAGTGCAGCAAAGGCTCAATTACTAACACTCCAATAGTGCAGCAGAGCCTCAATTACTGACACTCCAATTGTGCAGCACAGCCTCAATTACTGTCACTCCAATAGTGCAGCACACGCTCAATTACTAACACTCCAATGGTGCAGCACAGCCTCAATTTCTGACACTCCAATAGTGCAGCACACGTCAATTACTGACACTCCAAAGGTGCTGCACACCCTCAAAAACTGAAACTCCAATAGTGCAGCACACCCTCAATTACTGACAAACCAATAGTGCAGCACACCCTCTATTACTAACACTCCAATAGTGCAGCACAGTCTTAATTACTGACACTCCAATTGTGCAGCACACCCTCAATTACTGACACTCCAAAAGTGCAGCACACCCTCATTTACTGACACTCCAATAGTGCAGAACACCCTCAATTAATGACACTCCAATAGTGCAGCACACCCTCAAATACTGACACTCCAATAGTGCAGCACAGCCTCAATTACTGACACTCCAATATTGCAGCACACCCTCAATTAGTGAAACTTCAATAGTGCAGCACAGCCTCAATTACTTACAGTCCAATAGTGCAGGACACCCTCAATTACTGACACTCCAATAGCGCATCACACACTCAATTACTGAGAATCCAATTGTGCAGCACACACTCAATTACTGACACACCAATAGTGCAGCACACCCTCAATTAACGTCACTCCAATAGTGCAGCACACCCTCAATGACTGACACTCCAATAGCGCATCACACACTCAATTACTGAGAATCCAATTGTGCAGCACACACTCAATTACTGACACACCAATAGTGCAGCACACCCTCAATTAACGTCACTCCAATAGTGCAGCACACCCTCAATTACTGACACACCAATAGTGCAGCACAACCTCAATTATTGACACTCCAATAATGCCGCACACCCTCAATTACTGACACTCCAATAGAGCAGCACACACTCAATTACTGACACTCCAAATGTGCTGCACACCCTCAAAAAATGACACTCCAATAGTGCAGCACACCCTCAATTACAGTTACTCCAAAATTGCAGCACAACCTCAAGTACTGACAAACCAATAGTGCAGCACACCCTCAGTTACTAACACTCCAATAGTGCAGCACAGCCTCAAATACTGACACTTCAATTGTGCAGCGCACACTCAATTACTGAGACTCCAATTGTGCAACACAGCCTCAATTACTGACGCTCCAATAGTGCAGCACACCCTCAATTACTGACACTCCAATAGTGCAGCACACCCTCAATTACTGACACTCCAATATTGCAGCACAACCTCAATTACTGACACTCCAATAGTGCAGCAAACACACAATTATTGACACTCCAATAGTGCAGCACACCCTCAATTACTGGCACTCCAATACTACTGCACACTCTGAATTACTGACTTTCCAATAGCGCATCACACACTCAATTACTCACACTCCAATAGTGCAGCACACACTCAATTACTGACACACCAATAGTGCAGCACAACCTCAATTACTGACACTGCAATAGTGCAGCACACCCTCAATTACTGACACTCCAATAGTGCAGCACAACCTCAATTACTGACACTCCAATAGTGCAGCAGACCCTCAATTACTGACACTCCAATAGTGCAGCGCACTCTCCATTACTGACACTCCAATTGTGCAGCACACCCTCAATTACTCACACTCCAATAGTGCTGCACTGCCTCAACTACTGACACTCCAATAGTGCAGCACAGCCTCAATTACTGAAACTCCAATAGTGCAGCAAACACACCATTATTGACACTCCAATAGTGCAGCACACCCTCAATTACTGGCACTCCAATAGTACAGCGCACCCTGAATTCCTGACATTCCAATAGCGCATCACACACTCAATTAATGACACTCCAATAGTGCAGCACACACTCAATTACTGACACTCCAATAGTGCAGCACACCCTCAGTTAGTGACAATAAAATGTGCAGCACACCCTCAATTACTGACACTCCAATAGTGCAGCACACCCTCAATTAATGACACTCCAATAGAGCAGCACACATTCAATTACTGACACTCCAATAGTGCAGCACACCCTCAATTACTGACACTCCAATAGTGCACCACAACCTCAAAAACTGAAACTCCAGTAGTGCAGCGCACCCTCAATTACTGACACACCAATAGTGCAGCACACCCTCAATTACTGACACTCCAATAGTGCAGCACACCCACAATTAGTGACACTCCAATATAGCAGCACACACTCAATTACTGACACTCCAATAGTGCAGCACATCCTCAATTACTGATTCTCCAATAGTGCAGCACACCCTCAAAAACTGATACTCCAGTAGTGCAGCGCACCCTCAATTACTGACAGACCAATAGTGCAGCACACCCTCAAATACTGACACTCCAATAGTACAGCACACCCTCAATTACTGACTCTCCAATAGTGCAGCACACCCTCAATTACTGACACTCCAATAGCGCAGCACACACTCAATTACTGACACCCCAACATTGCAGCATAGCCTCAATTTCTGACACTCCAATAGTGCAGCACACGTCAATTACTGACACTCCAAAGGTGCTGCACACCCTCAAAAACTGGAACTCCAATAGTGCAGCACACCCTCAATTACTGACAAACCAATAGTGCAGCACACCCTCTATTACTAACACTCCAATAGTGCAGCACAGTCTTAATTACTGACACTCCAATTGTGCAGCACACCCTCAATTACCGACACTCCAATAGTGCAGCACACCCTCATTTACTGACACTCCAATAGTGCAGAACATCCTCAATTACTGACACTCCAATATTGCGGCACACCCTCAATTACTCACACTCCAATAGTGCAGCACACCGTCAATTACTGACACTCCAATAGGGCAGCTCACCCTCAATCACTGACAATCCAATAGTGCAGCAGATCCTCAATTACTGACACTTCAATAGTGCAGAGCACACTCATTTATTGACACTCCAATAGTGCAGCTCACCCTCAATTACTGACACTACAATACTGCAGCACACCCTCAATTACTGACACTCCAATAGTGCAGCACACCCTCAATTACTGACACTCCAATAGTACAGCGCACCATCAATTACTGACACTCCAACATTGCAGCATAGCCTCAATTACTGACACCCCAATAGTGCAGCACACATCATTTACTGACACTCCAAAGGTGCTGCACACCCTCAAAAACTGACACTGCAATAGTGCAGCACACGCTCAATTACAGTTACTCCAAAATTGCAGCACAACCTCAAGTACTGACACACCAATATTGCAGCGCACCCTCAATTACTGACACACCAATAGTGCAGCACACCCTCAATTACTGACACTCCAATAGTACAGCACACCCGCAGTTACTGACTCTCCAATAGTGCAGCACACCCTCAATTACTGACACTCCAATAGTGCAGCACACCCTCAATTACTGACTCTCCAATAGTGCAGCACACGCTCAAATACTGACACTCCAATAGTGCAGCACACCCTCAATTACTGACTCTCCAATAGTGCAGCACACGCTCAATTACTGACAAACCAATAGTGCAGCGCACACTCAATTACTGACACTAAAATTGTGCAGCACAGCCTCAATTACTGACACTCCGGTATTGCAGCACACACTCAATTACTGGCACACCAACAGTGAATCACAAACTCAATTAATGACACTCCAACAGTGCAGCACAACCTCAATTAATGACACACCAATAGGGCAGCACACCCTCAATTACTGACTCT
Organism: Isurus oxyrinchus; assembly: GCA_026770705.1. Taxonomy (NCBI): domain Eukaryota; kingdom Metazoa; phylum Chordata; class Chondrichthyes; order Lamniformes; family Lamnidae; genus Isurus; species Isurus oxyrinchus. The sequence goes on along the minus strand of JANJGN010000094.1, from coordinate 510,004 downwards.
CCAATAGTGCAGCACACGCTCAATTACTGACACACCAATAGTGCAGCACACCCTCAATTAATGACACTCCAATAGAGCAGCACACACTCAATTACTGACACTCCAATAGTGCAGCACACTCTCAAATACTTACACTCCAATAGTGCAGCACACCCTCAATTACTGACACTCCAAAAGTGCAGCGCACACTCAATTACTGACAATAAAATTGTGCAGCACAGCCTCAATTACTGACACTCCGATAGTGCAGCACACACTCAATTACTGGCACACCAATAGTGCAGCACACCCTCAATTACTGACACTCCAATAGTGCAGCACAACCTCAATTAATGACACTCCAACAGTGCAGCACAACCTCAATTAATGACACACCAATAGGGCAGCACACCCTCAATTACTGACTCTCCAATAGTGCAGCACACGCTCAATTACTGACACACCAATAGTGCAGCACACACTCAATTACTGACACTCCAATAGTGCAACACACCCTCAATTACTGACACTCCAATAGTGCAGCACAACCTCAAATACTGACACTCCAGCATTGCAGCATAACCTCAATTACTGACACTCCAATAGTGCAGCACACCCTCAATTACTGAAACTCCAAAGGTGCTGCACACACTCAAATACTGACATTCCAATAGTGCAGCACACCCTGAATTACTGACACTCCAATAGTGCAGCACACCCGCAATTACTGACACTCCAATAGTGCAACACACCCTCAATTACTGACACGCCAATAGTGCAGCACACCCTCAATTAATGTCACTCCAATAGTGCAGCACACGCTCAATTACTAACACTCCAATAGTGCAGCACAGCCTCAATTACTGACACTCCAATAGTGCAGCACAGCCTCAATTACTGACACTCCAATAGTACAGCTCACCCTCAATTACTGAGTCTCCAATAGTGCAGCACACCCACAATTACTGACACTCCAATAGTGCAGCTCACCCTCAATTACTGACACTCCAATAGTGCAGCACACCCTCAAATACTGACACTCCAACATTGCAGCATAGCCTCAATTACTGACACTCCAAAGGTGCTGCATACCCTCAAAAAACTGACACTCCAATAGTGCAGCACACCCTCAATTAGAGTTACTCCAATATCGCAGCACACCCTCAATTACTTCAAAAACTTCAATAGGGCAGCAAAGCCTCAATTACTTACACTCCAATAGTGCAGCACACCATCAATTACTGACACTCCAATAGTGCAGCGCACACTCAATTACTGACACTCCAATTGTGCAGCACAGCCTCAATTACTGACACTCCAATGGTGCAGCACACCCTCAGTTACTGACACTCCAATAGTGCAGCGCACCCTCAATTACTGACACTCCAATAGTGCAGCACACCCTCAAGAACTGACACTCCAGTAGTGCAGCACACCCTCAATTACTGACACACCAATAGTGCAGCACACCCTCAATTACTGACACTCCAATAGTACAGCACACCCTCAATTACTGACTCTCCAATAGTGCAGCACACCCTCAATTACTGACTCTCCAATAGTGCAGCACACCCTCGGTTAGTGACACTAAAATGTGCAGCACACCCTCAATTAATGACACTCCAATAGAGCAGCACACACTCAATTACTGACACTCCAATAGTTCAGCAGACCCTCAAAAAATGATACTCCAGTAGTGCAGCGCACCCTCAATTACTGACAGCCCAATAGTGCAGCACACCCAAAATTACTGACACTCCAATAGGACAGCACACCTTCAATTACTGACTCTCCAATAGTGCAGCACACCCGCAATTACTGACACTCCAATAGTGCAGCGCAGACTCAATTACTGACAATCCAATAGTGCAGCACACCCTCAATTACTGACACACCAATAGTGCAGCATACCCTCAATTACTGACACTCCATCATTGCAGCATAGCCTCAATTACTGACACTCCAATAGTGCAGCACACGTCAATTACTGACACTCCAAAGGTGCTGCACACCCTCGAAAACTGACACTCCAATAGTGCAGCACACCCTGAATTACTGACACTCCAATCGTGCAGCACACCCTCAATTACAGTTACTCCAATATTGCAGCACAACCTCAATTACGGACAAACCAATAATGCAGCACACCCTCAATTACTGACACTATAATAGTGCAGCACAGCCTCAATTACTGACATTCCAATTGTGCAGCGCACACTCAATTACTGACACTCCAATAGTGCAGCACACCCTCAATTAATGACACTCCAATATTGCAGCACAGCCTCAATTACTGACACTCCAATAGTGCAGCACACACTCAATTACTGACACTCCAATAGTGCAGCACACCCTCAATTACTGACACTCCAATATTGCAGCACACCCTCAATTACTCACACTCCAATAGTGCAGCACACACTCAATTACTGGCACACCAATAGTGCAGCACACCCTCAATTACTGACACTCCAATAGTGCAGCACAACCTCAATTAATGACACTCCAATAGTGCAGCACACCCTCAATTACTGACACTCCAATAGTGCAGCACAACCTCAATTAATGACACACCAATAGGGCAGCAGACCCTCATTACTGACACTCCAATAGCGCAGCACGCACAGAATTACTGACACTGAAATAGTGCACCACACCCTCAATTACTGACACACCAATAGTGCAGCACACCCACAATTACTGACACTCCAATAGTGCAACACACCCTCAATTACTGACACTCCAATAGTGCAGCACAACCTCAAATACTGACACTCCAGCATTGCAGCATAACCTCAATTACTGACACTCCAATAGTGCAGCACACCCTCAATTACTGACACTCCAGCATTGCAGCATAGCCTCAATTACTGAAACTCCAAAGGTGCTGCACACACTCAAATACTGACATTCCAATAGTGCAGCACACCCTGAATTACTGACACTCCAATAGTGCAGCACACCCGCAATTACACTTACTCCAGTATTGCAGCACAGCCTCAATTACTGACACTCCAATAGTACAGCTCACCCTCAATTACTGACTCCCCAATAGTGCAGCACACCCACAATTACTGACACTCCAATAGTGAAGCTCACCCTCAATTACTGACACTCCAATAGTGCAGCACACCCTCAATTACTGACACTCCAACATTGCAGCATAGCCTCAATTACTGACACTCCAAAGGTGCTGCATACCCTCAAAAAACTGACACTCCAATAGTACAGCACACCCTGAATTACTGACACTCCAATAGTGCAGCACACCCTCAATTAGAGTTACTCCAATATCGCAGCACACCCTCAATTACTTCAAAAAATTCAATAGGGCAGCAAAGCCTCAATTACTTACACTCCAATAGTGCAGCACACCATCAATTACTGACACTCCAATAGTGCAGCGCACACTCAATTACTGACACTCCAATTGTGCAGCACAGCCTCAATTACTGACACTCCAATAGTGCAGCACACCCTCAGTTACTGACACTCCAATAGTGCAGCGCACCCTCAATTACTGACACTCCAATAGTGCAGCACACCCTCAAGAACTGACACTCCAGTAGTGCAGCACACCCTCAATTACTGACACACCAATAGTGCAGCACACCCTCAATTACTGACACTCCAATAGTACAGCACACCCTCAATTACTGACTCTCCAATAGTGCAGCACACCCTCAATTACTGACTCTCCAATAGTGCAGCACACCCTCGGTTAGTGACACTAAAATGTGCAGCACACCCTCAATTAATGACACTCCATTAGAGCAGCACACACTCAATTACTGACACTCCAATAGTTCAGCAGACCCTCAAAAAATGATACTCCAGTAGTGCAGCACACCCTCAATTACTGACAGCCCAATAGTGCAGCACACCCAAAATTACTGAAACTCCAATAGGACAGCACACCTTCAATTACTGACTCTCCAATAGTGCAGCACACCCGCAATTACTGACACTCCAATAGTGCAGCGCACACTCAATTACTGACACTCCAATAGTGCAGCACACCCTCAATTACTGACACACCAATAGTGCAGCATACCCTCAATTACTGACACTCCAACATTGCAGCATAGCCTCAATTACTGACACTCCAATAGTGCAGCACACGTCAATTACTGACACTCCAAAGGTGCTGCACACCCTCAAAAACTGACACTCCAATAGTGCAGCACACCCTGAATTACTGACACTCCAATCGTGCAGCACACCCTCAATTACAGTTACTCCAATATTGCAGCACAACCTCAATTACGGACAAACCAATAATGCAGCACACCCTCAATTACTGACACTATAATAGTGCAGCACAGCCTCATTTACTGACATTCCAATTGTGCAGCGCACACTCAATTACTGACACTCCAATAGTGCAGCACACCCTCAATTACTGACACTCCAATATTGCAGCACAGCCTCAATTACTGACACTCCAATAGTGCAGCACACCCTCAATTACTGACTCTCCAATAGTGCAGCACACACTCAATTACTGACACTCCAATAGTGCAGCACACCCTCAATTTCTGACACTCCAATATTGCAGCACACCCTCAATTACTCACACTCCAATAGTGCAGCACACACTCAATTACTGGCACACCAATAGTGCAGCACACCCTCAATTACTGACACTCCAATAGTGCAGCACAACCTCAATTAATGACACTCCAATAGTGCAGCACAACCTCAATTAATGACACACCAATAGGGCAGCAGACCCTCATTACTGACACTCCAATAGCGCAGCACGCACACAATTACTGACACTGAAATAGTGCACCACACCCTCAATTACTGACACTCAAATAGGGCAGCTCACCCTCAATCACTGACAATCCAATAGTGCAGCAGATCCTCAATTACTGACACTTCAATAGTGCAGAGCACACTCATTTATTGACACTCCAATAGTGCAGCTCACCCTCAATTACTGACACTACAATACTGCAGCACACCCTCAATTACTCACACTCCAATAGTGCAGCACACCCTCAATTACTGACACTCCAATAGTACAGCACACCCTCAATTACTGACTCTCCAATAGTGCAGCACACCCTCAATTACTGACACTCCAATAGTGCAGCACACGCTCAATTACTGACACACCAATAGTGCAGCGCACACTCAATTACTGACACTAAAATTGTGCGGCACAGCCTCAATTACTGACACTCCGGTAGTGCAGCACACACTCAATTACTGGCACACCAATAGTGCAGCACAAACTCAATTAATGACACTCCAACAGTGCAGCACAACCTCAATTAATGACACTCCAATAGAGCAGCACACACTCAATTACTGACACTCCAATAGTGCAGCACACTCTCAAATACTTACACTCCAATAGTGCAGCACACCCTCAATTACTGACACTCCAAAAGTGCAGCGCACACTCAATTACTGACAATAAAATTGTGCAGCACAGCCTCAATTACTGACACTCCGATAGTGCAGCACACACTCAATTACTGGCACACCAATAGTGCAGCACACCCTCAATTACTGACACTCCAATAGTGCAGCACAACCTCAATTAATGACACTCCAACAGTGCAGCACAACCTCAATTAATGACACACCAATAGGGCAGCACACCCTCAATTACTGACTCTCCAATAGTGCAGCACACGCTCAATTACTGACACACCAATAGTCCAGCACACCCACAATTAATGACACTCCAATAGAGCAGCACACACTCAATTACTGACACTCCAATAGTGCAGCACACTCTCAAATACTTACACTCCAGTAGTGCAGCACACCCTCAATTACTGACACTCCAAAAGTGCAGCGCACACTCAATTACTGACACTAAAATTGTGCAGCACAGCCTCAATTACTGACACTCCGATAGTGCAGCACTCACTCAATTACTGGCACACCAATAGTGCAGCACACCCTCAATTACTGACACTCCAATAGTGCAGCACAACCTCAATTAATGACACTCCAACAGTGCAGCACAACCTCAAATAATGACACACCAATAGGGCAGCAGACCCTCAATTACTGACACTCCAATAGCGCAGCACACACACAATTACTGACACTGAAATAGTGCACCACACCCTCAATTACTGACACTCAAATTGGGCAGCTCACCCTCAATCACTGACAATCCAATAGTGCAGCACACACTCAATTACAAACACTTCAATAGTGCAGAGCACACTCATTTATTGACACTCCAATAGTGCAGCTCACCCTCAATTACTGACACTACAATACTGCAGCACACCCTCAATTACTGACACTCCAATAGTACAGCGCACCCTCAATTACTGACACTCTAACATTGCAGCATAGCCTCAATTACTGACACCCCAATAGTGCATCACACGTCATTTACTGACACTCCAAAGGTGCTGCACACCCTCAAAAACTGACACTGCAATAGTGCAGCACACGCTCAATTACAGTTACTCCAAAATTGCAGCACAACCTCAAGTACTGACAAACCAATTGTGCAGCACACCCTCAATTACTAACACTCCAATAGTGCACCTTGCCACATTTACTGACACTCAGTTGTGCAGCACAGCCTCAATTACTGACACTCCAATATTGCAGCGCACCCTCAATTACTGACACACCAAAAGTGCAGCACACCCTCAATTACGGACACTCCAATAATACAGCACACCCTCAATTACTGACTCTCCAATAGTGCAGCACACCCTCAATTACTGACTCTCCAATAGTGCAGCACACCCTCAATTACTGACTCTCCAATAGTGCAGCACACGCTCAATTACTGACACTACAATAGTGCAGCACACCCTCAATTACTGACTCTCCAATAGTGCAGCACACGCTCAATTACTGACACACCAATAGTGCAGCGCACACTCAATTACTGACACTAAAATTGTGCAGCACAGCCTCAATTACTGACACTCCGATAGTGCAGCACACACTCAATTACTGGCACACCAATTGTGCAGCACACCCTCAATTACTGACACTCCAAAAGTGCAGCACAACCTCAATTAATGACACTCCAACAGTGCAGCACAACCTCAATTAATGACACACCAGTAGGGCAGCACACCCTCAATTAATGACACTCCAATAGAGCAGCACACACTCAATTACTGACACTCCAATAGTGCAGCACACTCTCAAATACTTACACTCAAATAGTGCAGCACACCCTCAATTTCTGACTCTCCAAAAGTGCAGCGCACACTCAATTACTGACACTAAAATTGTGCAGCACAGCCTCAATTACTGACACTCCGATAGTGCAGCACACACTCAATTACTGGCACACCAATAGTGCAGCACACCCTCAATTACTGACACTCCAACAGTGCAGCACAACCTCAATTAATGACACACCAATAGGGCAGCAGACCCTCAATTACTGACACTCCAATAGCGCAGCACACACACAATTACTGACACTGAAATAGTGCACCACACCCTTAATTACTGACACTCAAATAGGGCAGCTCACCCTCAATCACTGACAATCCAATAGTGCAGCACACCCTCAATTACTGACACTTCAATAGTGCAGAGCACACACATTTATTGACACTCCAATAGTGCAGCTCACCCTCAATTACTGACACTACAATACTGCAGCACACCCTCAATTCATGACACTCCAATAGTACAGCGCACCCTCAATTACTGACACTCCAACATTGCAGCATAGCCTCAATTACTGACACTCCAATAGTGCAGCACACGTCATTTACTGACACTCCAAAGGTGCTGCACACCCTCAAAAACTGACACTGCAATAGTGCAGCACACGCTCAATTACAGTTACTCCAAAATTGCAGAACAACCTCAAGTACTGACAAACCAATTGTGCAGCACACCCTCAATTACTAACACTCCAATAGTGCACCTTGCCACAATTACTGACGCTCAATTGTGCAGCGCACCCTCAAATACTGACACTCCAGTAGTGCAGCTGACCCTCAATTACTGACACTCCAATAGTGCAGCACACCCTCAATTACTGACACTCCAATATTGCAGCGCACCCTCAATTACTGACACACCAATAGTGCAGCACACCCTCAATTACTGACACTCCAATAGTACAGCACACCCTCAATTAATGACACTCCAATAGAGCAGCACACCCTCAATTACTGACACTCCAACATTGCAGCATAGCCTCAATTACTGAAACTCCAAAGGTGCTGCATACCCTCAAAAAACTGACACTCCAATAGTACAGCACACCCTGAATTACTGACACTCCAATAGTGCAGCACACCCTCAATTAGAGTTACTCCAATATCGCAGCACAACCTCAATTACTGACAAAACAATAATGCAGCACACCCTCAATTACTTCAAAAACTTCAATAGGGCAGCAAAGCCTCAATTACTTACACTCCAATAGTGCAGCACACCATCAATTACTGACACTCCAATAGTGCAGAGCACACTCAATTACTGACACTCCAACTGTGCAGCACAGCCTCAATTACTGACACTCCAATAGTGCAGCACACCCTCAATTACTGACACTCCAATAGTGCAGCGCACCCTGAATTACTGACACTCCAATAGTGCAGCACAACCTCAAAAACTGACACTCCAGTAGTGCAGCACACCCTCAATTACTGACACTTCAATATTGCAGCACACCCTCAATTACTGACACTCCAATAGTACAGCACACCCTCAATTACTAACTCTCCAATAGTGCAGCACACCCTGAATTACTGACACTCCAATAGTGCAGCACACCCTCGGTTGGTGACACTAAAATGTGCAGCACACCCTCAATTAATGACACTCCAATAGAGCAGCACACACTCAATTATTGACACTCCAATAGTTCAGCAGACCCTCAAAAAATGATACTCCAGTAGTGCAGCGCACCCTCAATTACTGACAGCCCAATAGTGCAGCACACCCAAAATTACTGACACTCCAATAGGACAGCACACCTTCAATTACTGACTCTCCAATAGTGCAGCACACCCGCAATTACTGACACTCCAATAGTGCAGCGCACCCTCAATTACTGACACACCAATAGTGCAGCACACCCTCAATTACAGACACTCCAACATTGCAGCATAGCCTCAATTACTGACACTCCAATAGTGCAGCACACGTCAATTACTGACACTCCAAAGGTGCTGCACAACCTCAAAAACTGACACTCCAATAGTGCAGCACACCCTGAATTACTGACACTCCAATTATGCAGCACAGCCTCAATTACTGACATTCCAATTGTGCAGCGCACACTCAATTACTGAGACTCCAATAGTGCAGCACACCCTCAATTACTGACACTCAATATTGCAGCACAGCCTCAATTACTGACACTCCAATAGTGCAGCACACCCTCAATTACTGACACTCCAATATTGCAGCACACCCTCAATTACTCACACTCCAATAGTGCAGCACACACTCAATTACTGGCACACCAATAGTGCAGCACACCCTCAATTACTGGCACTCCAATAATGCAGCACAACCTCAATTAATGACACTCCAATAGTGCAGCACAACCTCAATTAATGACACACCAATAGGGCAGCAGACCCTCATTACTGACACTCCAATAGCGCAGCACACACACAATTACTGACACTGAAATAGTGCACCACACCCTCAATTACTGACACTCAAATAGGGCAGCTCACCCTCAATCACTGACAATCCAATAGTGCAGCACACCCTCAATTACTGACACTTCAATACTGCAGAGCACACTCATTTATTGACACTCCAATAGTGCAGCTCACCCTCAATTACTGACACTACAATACTGCAGCACACCATCAATTACTGACACTCCAATAGTACAGCGCACCCTCAATTACTGACACTCCAACATTGCAGCATAGCCTCAATTACTGACACCCCAATAGTGCAGCACACGTCATTTACTGACACTCCAAAGGTGCTGCACACCTTCAAAAACTGACACTGCAATAGTGCAGCACACGCTCAATTACAATTACTCCAAAATTGCAGCACAAGCTCAAGTACTGACAAACCAATTGTGCAGCACACCCTCAATTACTAACACTCCAATAGTGCACCTTGCCACAATTACTGACACTCAGTTGTGCAGCACAGCCTCAATTACTGACACTCCAATATTGCAGCGCACCCTCAATTACTGACACACCAATAGTGCAGCACACCCTCAATTACTGACACTCCAATAGTACAGCACACCCTCAATTACTGACTCTCCAATAGTGCAGCACACCCTCAATTACTGACTCTCCAATAGTGCAGCACACGCTCAATTACTGACACACCAATAGTGCAGCACACCCTCAATTAATGACACTCCAATAGAGCAGCACACACTCAATTACTGACACTCCGGTAGTGCAGCACACCCTCAAATACTTACACTCCAATAGTGCAGCACACCCTGAATTACTGACACTCCAAAAGTGCAGCGCACACTCAATTACTGACACTAAAATTGTGCAGCACAGCCTCAATTACAGACATTCCGATAGTGCAGCACACACTCAATTACTGGCACACCAATAGTGCAGCACACCCTCAATTACTTACACTCCAATAGTGCAGCACAACCTCAATTAATGACACTCCAACAGTGCAGCACAACCTCAATTAATGAAACACCAATAGGGCAGCAGACCCTCAATTACTGACACTCCAATAGCGCAGCACACACACAATTACTGACACTGAAATAGTGCACCACACCCTCAATTACTGACACTCAAATAGGGCAGCTCACCCTCAATCACTGACAATCCAATATTGCAGCACACCCTCAATTACTGACACTTCAATAGTGCAGAGCACACTCATTTATTGACACTCCAATAGTGCAGCTCACCCTCAATTACTGACACTACAATAGTGCAGCACACCCTCAATTACTGACACTCCAATAGTACAGCGCATCCTCAATTACTGACACTCCAACATTGCAGCATAGCCTCAATTACTGACACTCCAATAGTGCAGCACACGTCATTTACTGACACTCCAAAGGTGCTGCACACCCTCAAAAACTGACACTGCAATAGTGCAGCACACTCTCAATTACAGTTACTCCAAAATTGCAGCACGACCTCAAGTACTGACAAACCAATTGTGCAGCACACCCTCAATTACTAACACTCCAATAGTGCACCTGGCCACAATTACTGACACTCAATTGTGCAGCGCACCCTCATATACTGACAGTCCAGTAGTGCAGCGCACACTCAATTACTGACACTCCAATAGTGCAGCACACCCTCAATTACTGACACTCCAATATTGCAGCGCACCCTCAATTACTGACACACCAATGGTGCAGCACACCCTCAATTACTGACACTCCAATAGTACAGCACACCCTCAATTACTGACTCACCAATAGTGCAGCACACCCTCAATTAATGACACTCCAATAGTGCAGCACATCCTCAATTACTGACTCTCCAATAGTGCAGCACACGCTCAATTACTGACACACCAATAGTGCAGCACACCCTCAATTAATGACACTCCAATAGAGCAGCACACACTCAATTACTGACACTCCAATAGTGCAGCACACCCTCAAATACTTACAATCCAATAGTGCAGCACACCCTCAATTAATGACACTCCAATAGCGCAGCACGCACAGAATTACTGACACTGAAATAGTGCACCACACACTCAATTACTGACACACCAATAGTGCAGCACACCCACAATTACTGACACTCCAATAGTGCAACACACCCTCAATTACTGACACTCCAATAGTGCAGCACAACCTCAAATACTGAAACTCCAGCATTGCAGCATAACCTCAATTACTGACACTCCAATAGTGCAGCACACCCTCAATTACTGACACTCCAGCATTGCAGCATAGCCTCAATTACTGAAACTCCAAAGGTGCTGCACACACTCAAATACTGACATTCCAATAGTGCAGCACACCCTGAATTACTGACACTCCAATAGTGCAGCACACCCGCAATTACACTTACTCCAGTATTGCAGCACAGCCTCAATTACTGACACTCCAATAGTACAGCTCACCCTCAATTACTGACTCCCCAATAGTGCAGCACACCCACAATTACTGACACTCCAATAGTGCAGCTCACCCTCAATTACTGACACTCCAATAGTGCAGCACACCCTCAATTACTGACACTCCAACATTGCAGCATAGCCTCAATTACTGACACTCCAAAGGTGCTGCATACCCTCAAAAAACTGACACTCCAATAGTACAGCACACCCTGAATTACTGACACTCCAATAGTGCAGCACACCCTCAATTAGAGTTACTCCAATATCGCAGCACACCCTCAATTACTTCAAAAACTTCAATAGGGCAGCAAAGCCTCAATTACTTACACTCCAATAGTGCAGCACACCATCAATTACTGACACTCCAATAGTGCAGCGCACACTCAATTACTGACACTCCAATTGTGCAGCACAGCCTCAATTACTGACACTCCAATAGTGCAGCACACCCTCAGTTACTGACACTCCAATAGTGCAGCGCACCCTCAATTACTGACACTCCAATAGTGCAGCACACCCTCAAGAACTGACACTCCAGTAGTGCAGCACACCCTCAATTACTGACACACCAATAGTGCAGCACACCCTCAATTACTGACACTCCAATAGTACAGCACACCCTCAATTACTGACTCTCCAATAGTGCAGCACACCCTCAATTACTGACTCTCCAATAGTGCAGCACACCCTCGGTTAGTGACACTAAAATGTGCAGCACACCCTCAATTAATGACACTCCAATAGAGCAGCACACACTCAATTACTGACACTCCAACATTGCAGCATAGCCTCAATTACTGACACTCCAATAGTGCAGCACACGTCAATTACTGACACTCCAAAGGTGCTGCACACCCTCAAAAACTGACACTCCAATAGTGCAGCACACCCTGAATTACTGACACTCCAATCGTGCAGCACACCCTCAATTACAGTTACTCCAATATTGCAGCACAACCTCAATTACGGACAAACCAATAATGCAGCACACCCTCAATTACTGACACTATAATAGTGCAGCACAGCCTCATTTACTGACATTCCAATTGTGCAGCGCACACTCAATTACTGACACTCCAATAGTGCAGCACACCCTCAATTACTGACACTCCAATATTGCAGCACAGCCTCAATTACTGACACTCCAATAGTGCAGCACACCCTCAATTACTGACACTCCAATAGTGCAGCACACACTCAATTACTGACACTCCAATAGTGCAGCACACCCTCAATTACTGACACTCCAATATTGCAGCACACCCTCAATTACTCACACTCCAATAGTGCAGCACACACTCAATTACTGGCACACCAATAGTGCAGCACACCCTCAATTACTGACACTCCAATAGTGCAGCACAACCTCAATTAATGACACTCCAATAGTGCAGCACAACCTCAATTAATGACACACCAATAGGGCAGCAGACCCTCATTACTGACACTCCAATAGCGCAGCACGCACACAATTACTGACACTGAAATAGTGCACCACACCCTCAATTACTGACACTCAAATAGGGCAGCTCACCCTCAATCACTGACAATCCAATAGTGCAGCAGATCCTCAATTACTGACACTTCAATAGTGCAGAGCACACTCATTTATTGACACTCCAATAGTGCAGCTCACCCTCAATTACTGACACTACAATACTGCAGCACACCCTCAATTACTCACACTCCAATAGTGCAGCACACTCTCAATTACTGACACTCCAATAGTACAGCGCACCCTCAATTACTGACACTCCAACATTGCAGCATAGCCTCAATTACTGACACCCCAATAGTGCAGCACACATCATTTACTGACACTCCAAAGGTGCTGCACACCCTCAAAAACTGACACTGCAATAGTGCAGCACACGGTCAATTACAGTTACTCCAAAATTGCAGCACAACCTCAAGTACTGACACTACAATATTGCAGCGCACCCTCAATTACTGACACACCAATACTGCAGCACACCCTCAATTACTGACACTCCAATAGTACAGCTCACCCTCAATTACTGACTCTCCAATAGTGCAGCACACCCTCAATTACTGACACTCCAATAGTGCAGCACACCCTCAATTACTGACTCTCCAATAGTGCAGCACACGCTCAAATACTGACACTCCAATAGTGCAGCACACCCTCAATTACTGACTCTCCAATAGTGCAGCACACGCTCAATTACTGACACACCAATAGTGCAGCGCACACTCAATTACTGACACTAAAATTGTGCGGCACAGCCTCAATTACTGACACTCCGGTAGTGCAGCACACACTCAATTACTGGCACACCAATAGTGCAGCACAAACTCAATTAATGACACTCCAACAGTGCAGCACAACCTCAATTAATGACACTCCAATAGAGCAGCACACACTCAATTACTGACACTCCAATAGTGCAGCACACTCTCAAATACTTACACTCCAATAGTGCAGCACACCCTCAATTACTGACACTCCAAAAGTGCAGCGCACACTCAATTACTGACAATAAAATTGTGCAGCACAGCCTCAATTACTGACACTCCGATAGTGCAGCACACACTCAATTACTGGCACACCAATAGTGCAGCACACCCTCAATTACTGACACTCCAATAGTGCAGCACAACCTCAATTAATGACACTCCAACAGTGCAGCACAACCTCAATTAATGACACACCAATAGGGCAGCACACCCTCAATTACTGACTCTCCAATAGTGCAGCACACGCTCAATTACTGACACACCAATAGTCCAGCACACCCACAATTAATGACACTCCAATAGAGCAGCACACACTCAATTACTGACACTCCAATAGTGCAGCACACTCTCAAATACTTACACTCCAGTAGTGCAGCACACCCTCAATTACTGACACTCCAAAAGTGCAGCGCACACTCAATTACTGACACTAAAATTGTGCAGCACAGCCTCAATTACTGACACTCCGATAGTGCAGCACTCACTCAATTACTGGCACACCAATAGTGCAGCACACCCTCAATTACTGACACTCCAATAGTGCAGCACAACCTCAATTAATGACACTCCAACAGTGCAGCACAACCTCAAATAATGACACACCAATAGGGCAGCAGACCCTCAATTACTGACACTCCAATAGCGCAGCACACACACAATTACTGACACTGAAATAGTGCACCACACCCTCAATTACTGACACTCAAATTGGGCAGCTCACCCTCAATCACTGACAATCCAAAAGTGCAGCACACACTCAATTACAAACACTTCAATAGTGCAGAGCACACTCATTTATTGACACTCCAATAGTGCAGCTCACCCTCAATTACTGACACTACAATACTGCAGCACACCCTCAATTACTGACACTCCAATAGTACAGCGCACCCTCAATTACTGACACTCTAACATTGCAGCATAGCCTCAATTACTGACACCCCAATAGTGCAGCACACGTCATTTACTGACACTCCAAAGGTGCTGCACACCCTCAAAAACTGACACTGCAATAGTGCAGCACACGCTCAATTACAGTTACTCCAAAATTGCAGCACAACCTCAAGTACTGACAAACCAATTGTGCAGCACACCCTCAATTACTAACACTCCAATAGTGCACCTTGCCACATTTACTGACACTCAGTTGTGCAGCACAGCCTCAATTACTGACACTCCAATATTGCAGCGCACCCTCAATTACTGACACACCAAAAGTGCAGCACACCCTCAATTACTGACACTCCAATAATACAGCGCACCCTCAATTACTGACTCTCCAATAGAGCAGCACACCCTCAATTACTGACACTCCAATAGTGCAGCACACCCTCAATTACTGACTCTCCAATAGTGCAGCACACGCTCAATTACTGACACTCCAATAGTGCAGCACACCCTCAATTACTGACTCTCCAATAGTGCAGCACACGCTCAATTACTGACACACCAATAGTGCAGCGCACACTCAATTACTGACACTAAAATTGTGCAGCACAGCCTCAATTACTGACACTCCGATAGTGCAGCACACACTCAATTACTGGCACACCAATTGTGCAGCACACCCTCAATTACTGACACTCCAAAAGTGCAGCACAACCTCAATTAATGACACTCCAACAGTGCAGCACAACCTCAATTAATGACACACCAGTAGGGCAGCACACCCTCAATTACTGACTCTCCAATAGTGCAGCACACGCTCAATTACTGACACACCAATAGTGCAGCACACCCTCAATTAATGACACTCCAATAGAGCAGCACACACTCAATTACTGACACTCCAATAGTGCAGCACACTCTCAAATACTTACACTCAAATAGTGCAGCACACCCTCAATTTCTGACTCTCCAAAAGTGCAGCGCACACTCAATTACTGACACTAAAATTGTGCAGCACAGCCTCAATTACTGACACTCCGATAGTGCAGCACACACTCAATTACTGGCACACCAATAGTGCAGCACACCCTCAATTACTGACACTCCAACAGTGCAGCACAACCTCAATTAATGACACACCAATAGGGCAGCAGACCCTCAATTACTGACACTCCAATAGCGCAGCACACACACAATTACTTACACTGAAATAGTGCACCACACCCTTAATTACTGACACTCAAATAGGGCAGCTCACCCTCAATCACTGACAATCCAATAGTGCAGCACACCCTCAATTACTGACACTTCAATAGTGCAGAGCACACACATTTATTGACACTCCAATAGTGCAGCTCACCCTCAATTACTGACACTACAATACTGCAGCACACCCTCAATTACTGACACTCCAATAGTACAGCGCACCCTCAATTACTGACACTCTAACATTGCAGCATAGCCTCAATTACTGACACCCCAATAGTGCAGCACACGTCATTTACTGACACTCCAAAGGTGCTGCACACCCTCAAAAACTGACACTGCAATAGTGCAGCACACGCTCAATTACAGTTACTCCAAAATTGCAGCACAACCTCAAGTACTGACAAACCAATTGTGCAGCACACCCTCAATTACTAACACTCCAATAGTGCACCTTGCCACATTTACTGACACTCAGTTGTGCAGCACAGCCTCAATTACTGACACTCCAATATTGCAGCGCACCCTCAATTACTGACACACCAAAAGTGCAGCACACCCTCAATTACTGACACTCCAATAATACAGCGCACCCTCAATTACTGACTCTCCAATAGAGCAGCACACCCTCAATTACTGACACTCCAATAGTGCAGCACACCCTCAATTACTGACTCTCCAATAGTGCAGCACACGCTCAATTACTGACACTCCAATAGTGCAGCACACCCTCAATTACTGACTCTCCAATAGTGCAGCACACGCTCAATTACTGACACACCAATAGTGCAGCGCACACTCAATTACTGACACTAAAATTGTGCAGCACAGCCTCAATTACTGACACTCCGATAGTGCAGCACACACTCAATTACTGGCACACCAATTGTGCAGCACACCCTCAATTACTGACACTCCAAAAGTGCAGCACAACCTCAATTAATGACACTCCAACAGTGCAGCACAACCTCAATTAATGACACACCAGTAGGGCAGCACACCCTCAATTACTGACTCTCCAATAGTGCAGCACACGCTCAATTACTGACACACCAATAGTGCAGCACACCCTCAATTAATGACACTCCAATAGAGCAGCACACACTCAATTACTGACACTCCAATAGTGCAGCACACTCTCAAATACTTACACTCAAATAGTGCAGCACACCCTCAATTTCTGACTCTCCAAAAGTGCAGCGCACACTCAATTACTGACACTAAAATTGTGCAGCACAGCCTCAATTACTGACACTCCGATAGTGCAGCACACACTCAATTACTGGCACACCAATAGTGCAGCACACCCTCAATTACTGACACTCCAACAGTGCAGCACAACCTCAATTAATGACACACCAATAGGGCAGCAGACCCTCAATTACTGACACTCCAATAGCGCAGCACACACACAATTACTTACACTGAAATAGTGCACCACACCCTTAATTACTGACACTCAAATAGGGCAGCTCACCCTCAATCACTGACAATCCAATAGTGCAGCACACCCTCAATTACTGACACTTCAATAGTGCAGAGCACACACATTTATTGACACTCCAATAGTGCAGCTCACCCTCAATTACTGACACTACAATACTGCAGCACACCCTCAATTACTGACACTCCAATAGTACAGCGCACCCTCAATTACTGACACTCCAACATTGCAGCATAGCCTCAATTACTGACACTCCAATAGTGCAGCACACGTCATTTACTGACACTCCAAAGGTGCTGCACACCCTCAAAAACTGACACTGCAATAGTGCAGCACACGCTCAATTACAGTTACTCCAAAATTGCAGAACAACCTCAAGTACTGACAAACCAATTGTGCAGCACACCCTCAATTACTAACACTCCAATAGTGCACCTTGCCACAATTACTGACGCTCAATTGTGCAGCGCACCCTCAAATACTGACACTCCAGTAGTGCAGCTGACCCTCAATTACTGACACTCCAATAGTGCAGCACACCCTCAATTACTGACACTCCAATATTGCAGCGCACCCTCAATTACTGACACACCAATAGTGCAGCACACCCTCAATTACTGACACTCCAATAGTACAGCACACCCTCAATTAATGACACTCCAATAGAGCAGCACACCCTCAATTACTGACACTCCAACATTGCAGCATAGCCTCAATTACTGAAACTCCAAAGGTGCTGCATACCCTCAAAAAACTGACACTCCAATAGTACAGCACACCCTGAATTACTGACACTCCAATAGTGCAGCACACCCTCAATTAGAGTTACTCCAATATCGCAGCACAACCTCAATTACTGACAAAACAATAATGCAGCACACCCTCAATTACTTCAAAAACTTCAATAGGGCAGCAAAGCCTCAATTACTTACACTCCAATAGTGTAGCACACCATCAATTACTGACACTCCAATAGTGCAGAGCACACTCAA
The DNA here is from genome assembly GCA_026770705.1 of Isurus oxyrinchus. NCBI lineage: Eukaryota > Metazoa > Chordata > Chondrichthyes > Lamniformes > Lamnidae > Isurus > Isurus oxyrinchus. The sequence continues at coordinate 490,990 of JANJGN010000094.1, read as the reverse complement.
TTACTGACACTCCAACTGTGCAGCACAGCCTCAATTACTGACACTCCAATAGTGCAGCACACCCTCAATTACTGACACTCCAATAGTGCAGCGCACCCTGAATTACTGACACTCCAATAGTGCAGCACACCCTCAAAAACTGACACTCCAGTAGTGCAGCACATCCTCAATTACTGACACTTCAATATTGCAGCACACCCTCAATTACTGACACTCCAATAGTACAGCACACCCTCAATTACTAACTCTCCAATAGTGCAGCACACCATGAATTACTGACACTCCAATAGTGCAGCACACCCTCGGTTGGTGACACTAAAATGTGCAGCACACCCTCAATTAATGACACTCCAATAGAGCAGCACACACTCAATTACTGACACTCCAATAGTTCAGCAGACCCTCAAAAAATGATACTCCAGTAGTGCAGCGCACCCTCAATTACTGACAGCCCAATAGTGCAGCACACCCTCAATTACTGACACTCCAATAGGACAGCACACCTTCAATTACTGACTCTCCAATAGTGCAGCACACCCGCAATTACTGACACTCCAATAGTGCAGCGCACCCTCAATTACTGACACACCAATAGTGCAGCACACCCTCAATTACAGACACTCCAACATTGCAGCATAGCCTCAATTACTGACACTCCAATAGTGCAGCACACGTCAATTACTGACACTCCAAAGGTGCTGCACAACCTCAAAAACTGACACTCCAATAGTGCAGCACACCCTGAATTACTGAGACTCCAATAGTGCAGCACACCCTCAATTACTGACACTCAATATTGCAGCACAGCCTCAATTACTGACACTCCAATAGTGCAGCACACCCTCAATTACTGACACTCCAATATTGCAGCACACCCTCAATTACTCGCACTCCAATAGTGCAGCACACACTCAATTACTGGCACACCAATAGTGCAGCACACCCTCAATTACTGGCACTCCAATAATGCAGCACAACCTCAATTAATGACACTCCAATAGTGCAGCACAACCTCAATTAATGACACACCAATAGGGCAGCAGACCCTCATTACTGACAATCCAATAGCGCAGCACACACACAATTACTGACACTGAAATAGTGCACCACACCCTCAATTACTGACACTCAAATAGGGCAGCTCACCCTCAATCACTGACAATCCAATAGTGCAGCACACCCTCAATTACTGACACTTCAATACTGCAGAGCACACTGATTTATTGACACTCCAATAGTGCAGCTCACCCTCAATTACTGACACTCCAATAGTGCAGCACACCCTCAATTACTGACACTACAATACTGCAGCACACCATCAATTACTGACACTCCAATAGTACAGCGCACCCTCAATTACTGACACTCCAATAGTGCAGCACACCCTCAATTACTGACACTCCAATAGTGCAGCACACCCTCAATTACTGACACTACAATACTGCAGCACACCATCAATTACTGACACTCCAATAGTACAGCGCACCCTCAATTACTGACACTCCAACATTGCAGCATAGCCTCAATTACTGACACCCCAATAGTGCAGCACACGTCATTTACTGACACTCCAAAGGTGCTGCACACCTTCAAAAACTGACACTGCAATAGTGCAGCACACGCTCAATTACAATTACTCCAAAATTGCAGCACAACCTCAAGTACTGACAAACCAATTGTGCAGCACACCCTCAATTACTAACACTCCAATAGTGCACCTTGCCACAATTACTGACACTCAGTTGTGCAGCACAGCCTCAATTACTGACACTCCAATATTGCAGCGCACCCTCAATTACTGACACACCAATAGTGCAGCACACCCTCAATTACTGACACTCCAATAGTACAGCACACCCTCAATTACTGACTCTCCAATAGTGCAGCACACCCTCAATTACTGACTCTCCAATAGTGCAGCACACGCTCAATTACTGACACACCAATAGTGCAGCACACCCTCAATTAATGACACTCCAATAGAGCAGCACACACTCAATTACTGACACTCCAATAGTGCAGCACACCCTCAAATACTTACACTCCAATAGTGCAGCACACCCTGAATTACTGACACTCCAAAAGTGCAGCGCACACTCAATTACTGACACTAAAATTGTGCAGCACAGCCTCAATTACAGACATTCCGATAGTGCAGCACACACTCAATTACTGGCACACCAATAGTGCAGCACACCCTCAATTACTTACACTCCAATAGTGCAGCACAACCTCAATTAATGACACTCCAACAGTGCAGCACAACCTCAATTAATGAAACACCAATAGGGCAGCAGAGCCTCAATTACTGACACTCCAATAGCGCAGCACACACACAATTACTGACACTGAAATAGTGCACCACACCCTCAATTACTGACACTCAAATAGGGCAGCTCACCCTCAATCACTGACAATCCAATATTGCAGCACACCCTCAATTACTGACACTTCAATAGTGCAGAGCACACTCATTTATTGACACTCCAATAGTGCAGCTCACCCTCAATTACTGACACTACAATAGTGCAGCACACCCTCAATTACTGACACTCCAATAGTACAGCGCATCCTCAATTACTGACACTCCAACATTGCAGCATAGCCTCAATTACTGACACTCCAATAGTGCAGCACACGTCATTTACTGACACTCCAAAGGTGCTGCACACCCTCAAAAACTGACACTGCAATAGTGCAGCACACTCTCAATTACAGTTACTCCAAAATTGCAGCACGACCTCAAGTACTGACAAACCAATTGTGCAGCACACCCTCAATTACTAACACTCCAATAGTGCACCTGGCCACAATTACTGACACTCAATTGTGCAGCGCACCCTCATATACTGACAGTCCAGTAGTGCAGCGCACACTCAATTACTGACACTCCAAAAGTGCAGCACACCCTCAATTACTGACACTCCAATATTGCAGCGCACCCTCAATTACTGACACACCAATGGTGCAGCACACCCTCAATTACTGACACTCCAATAGTACAGCACACCCTCAATTAATGACACTCCAATAGTGCAGCACACCCTCAATTACTGACACTCCAATAGTGCAGCACACCCTCAATTACTGACTCACCAATAGTGCAGCACACCCTCAATTAATGACACTCCAATAGTGCAGCACATCCTCAATTACTGACTCTCCAATAGTGCAGCACACGCTCAATTACTGACACACCAATAGTGCAGCACACCCTCAATTAATGACACTCCAATAGAGCAGCACACACTCAATTACTGACACTCCAATAGTGCAGCACACCCTCAAATACTTACAATCCAATAGTGCAGCACACCCTCAATTACTGACACTCCAATAGCGCAGCACGCACAGAATTACTGACACTGAAATAGTGCACCACACCCTCAATTACTGACACACCAATAGTGCAGCACACCCACAATTACTGACACTCCAATAGTGCAACACACCCTCAATTACTGACACTCCAATAGTGCAGCACAACCTCAAATACTGACACTCCAGCATTGCAGCATAACCTCAATTACTGACACTCCAATAGTGCAGCACACCCTCAATTACTGACACTCCAGCATTGCAACATAGCCTCAATTACTGAAACTCCAAAGGTGCTGCACACACTCAAATACTGACATTCCAATAGTGCAGCACACCCTGAATTACTGACACTCCAATAGTGCAGCACACCCGCAATTACACTTACTCCAGTATTGCAGCACAGCCTCAATTACTGACACTCCAATAGTACAGCTCACCCTCAATTACTGACTCCCCAATAGTGCAGCACACCCACAATTACTGACACTCCAATAGTGCAGCTCACCCTCAATTACTGACACTCCAATAGTGCAGCACACCCTCAATTACTGACACTCCAACATTGCAGCATAGCCTCAATTACTGACACTCCAAAGGTGCTGCATACCCTCAAAAAACTGACACTCCAATAGTACAGCACACCCTGAATTACTGACACTCCAATAGTGCAGCACACCCTCAATTAGAGTTACTCCAATATCGCAGCACACCCTCAATTACTTCAAAAACTTCAATAGGGCAGCAAAGCCTCAATTACTTACACTCCAATAGTGCAGCACACCATCAATTACTGACACTCCAATAGTGCAGCGCACACTCAATTACTGACACTCCAATTGTGCAGCACAGCCTCAATTACTGACACTCCAATAGTGCAGCACACCCTCAGTTACTGACACTCCAATAGTGCAGCGCACCCTCAATTACTGACACTCCAATAGTGCAGCACACCCTCAAGAACTGACACTCCAGTAGTGCAGCACACCCTCAATTACTGACACACCAATAGTGCAGCACACCCTCAATTACTGACACTCCAATAGTACAGCACACCCTCAATTACTGACTCTCCAATAGTGCAGCACACCCTCAATTACTGACTCTCCAATAGTGCAGCACACCCTCGGTTAGTGACACTAAAATGTGCAGCACACCCTCAATTAATGACACTAAAATAGAGCAGCACACACTCAATTACTGACACTCCAATAGTTCAGCAGACCCTCAAAAAATGATACTCCAGTAGTGCAGCGCACCCTCAATTACTGACAGCCCAATAGTGCAGCACACCCAAAATTACTGAAACTCCAATAGGACAGCACACCTTCAATTACTGACTCTCCAATAGTGCAGCACACCCGCAATTACTGACACTCCAATAGTGCAGCGCACACTCAATTACTGACACTCCAATAGTGCAGCACACCCTCAATTACTGACACACCAATAGTGCAGCACACCCTCAATTACTGACACTCCAACATTGCAGCATAGCCTCAATTACTGACACTCCAATAGTGCAGCACACGTCAATTACTGACACTCCAAAGGTGCTGCACACCCTCAAAAACTGACACTCCAATAGTGCAGCACACCCTGAATTACTGACACTCCAATCGTGCAGCACACCGTCAATTACAGTTACTCCAATATTGCAGCACAACCTCAATTACGGACAAACCAATAATGCAGCACACCCTCAATTACTGACACTATAATAATGCAGCACAGCCTCATTTACTGACATTCCAATTGTGCAGCGCACACTCAATTACTGACACTCCAATAGTGCAGCACACCCTCAATTACTGACACTCCAATATTGCAGCACAGCCTCAATTACTGACACTCCAATAGTGCAGCACACCCTCAATTACTGACACTCCAATAGTGCAGCACACACTCAATTACTGACACTCCAATAGTGCAGCACACCCTCAATTACTGACACTCCAATATTGCAGCACACCCTCAATTACTCACACTCCAATAGTGCAGCACACACTCAATTACTGGCACACCAATAGGGCAGCACACCCTCAATTACTGACACTCCAATAGTGCAGCACAACCTCAATTAATGACACTCCAATAGTGCAGCACAACCTCAATTAATGACACACCAATAGGGCAGCAGACCCTCATTACTGACACTCCAATAGCGCAGCACGCACACAATTACTGACACTGAAATAGTGCACCACACCCTCAATTACTGACACTCAAATAGGGCAGCTCACCCTCAATCACTGACAATCCAGTAGTGCAGCAGATCCTCAATTACTCACACTCCAATAGTGCAGCACACCCTCAATTACTGACACTCCAATAGTACAGCGCACCCTCAATTACTGACACTCCAACATTGCAGCATAGCCTCAATTACTGACACCCCAATAGTGCAGCACACATCATTTACTGACACTCCAAAGGTGCTGCACACCCTCAAAAACTGACACTGCAATAGTGCAGCACACGGTCAATTACAGTTACTCCAAAATTGCAGCACAACCTCAAGTACTGACACTACAATATTGCAGCGCACCCTCAATTACTGACACACCAATAGTGCAGCACACCCTCAATTACTGACTCTCCAATAGTGCAGCACACCCTCAATTACTGACACTCCAATAGTGCAGCACACCCTCAATTACTGACTCTCCAATAGTGCAGCACACGCTCAAATACTGACACTCCAATAGTGCAGCACACCCTCAATTACTGACTCTCCAATAGTGCAGCACACGCTCAATTACTGTCACACCAATAGTGCAGCGCACACTCAATTACTGACACTAAAATTGTGCGGCACAGCCTCAATTACTGACACTCCGGTAGTGCAGCACACACTCAATTACTGGCACACCAATAGTGCAGCACAAACTCAATTAATGACACTCCAACAGTGCAGCACAACCTCAATTAATGACACTCCAATAGAGCAGCACACACTCAATTACTGACACTCCAATAGTGCAGCACACTCTCAAATACTTACACTCCAATAGTGCAGCACACCCTCAATTACTGACACTCCAAAAGTGCAGCGCACACTCAATTACTGACAATAAAATTGTGCAGCACAGCCTCAATTACTGACACTCCGATAGTGCAGCACACACTCAATTACTGGCACACCAATAGTGCAGCACACCCTCAATTACTGACACTCCAATAGTGCAGCACAACCTCAATTAATGACACTCCAACAGTGCAGCACAACCTCAATTAATGACACACCAATAGGGCAGCACACCCTCAATTACTGACTCTCCAATAGTGCAGCACACGCTCAATTACTGACACACCAATAGTCCAGCACACCCACAATTAATGACACTCCAATAGAGCAGCACACACTCAATTACTGACACTCCAATAGTGCAGCACACTCTCAAATACTTACACTCCAGTAGTGCAGCACACCCTCAATTACTGACACTCCAAAAGTGCAGCGCACACTCAATTACTGACACTAAAATTGTGCAGCACAGCCTCAATTACTGACACTCCGATAGTGCAGCACTCACTCAATTACTGGCACACCAATAGTGCAGCACACCCTCAATTACTGACACTCCAATAGTGCAGCACAACCTCAATTAATGACACTCCAACAGTGCAGCACAACCTCAAATAATGACACACCAATAGGGCAGCAGACCCTCAATTACTGACACTCCAATAGCGCAGCACACACACAATTACTGACACTGAAATAGTGCACCACACCCTCAATTACTGACACTCAAATTGGGCAGCTCACCCTCAATCACTGACAATCCAATAGTGCAGCACACACTCAATTACAAACACTTCAATAGTGCAGAGCACACTCATTTATTGACACTCCAATAGTGCAGCTCACCCTCAATTACTGACACTACAATACTGCAGCACACCCTCAATTACTGACACTCCAATAGTACAGCGCACCCTCAATTACTGACACTCTAACATTGCAGCATAGCCTCAATTACTGACACCCCAATAGTGCAGCACACGTCATTTACTGACACTCCAAAGGTGCTGCACACCCTCAAAAACTGACACTGCAATAGTGCAGCACACGCTCAATTACAGTTACTCCAAAATTGCAGCACAACCTCAAGTACTGACAAACCAATTGTGCAGCACACCCTCAATTACTAACACTCCAATAGTGCACCTTGCCACATTTACTGACACTCAGTTGTGCAGCACAGCCTCAATTACTGACACTCCAATATTGCAGCGCACCCTCAATTACTGACACACCAAAAGTGCAGCACACCCTCAATTACTGACACTCCAATAATACAGCACACCCTCAATTACTGACTCTCCAATAGTGCAGCACACCCTCAATTACTGACACTCCAATAGTGCAGCACACCCTCAATTACTGACTCTCCAATAGTGCAGCACACGCTCAATTACTGACACTCCAATAGTGCAGCACACCCTCAATTACTGACTCTCCAATAGTGCAGCACACGCTCAATTACTGACACACCAATAGTGCAGCGCACACTCAATTACTGACACTAAAATTGTGCAGCACAGCCTCAATTACTGACACTCCGATAGTGCAGCACACACTCAATTACTGGCACACCAATTGTGCAGCACACCCTCAATTACTGACACTCCAAAAGTGCAGCACAACCTCAATTAATGACACTCCAACAGTGCAGCACAACCTCAATTAATGACACACCAGTAGGGCAGCACACCCTCAATTACTGACTCTCCAATAGTGCAGCACACGCTCAATTACTGACACACCAATAGTGCAGCACACCCTCAATTAATGACACTCCAATAGAGCAGCACACACTCAATTACTGACACTCCAATAGTGCAGCACACTCTCAAATACTTACACTCAAATAGTGCAGCACACCCTCAATTTCTGACTCTCCAAAAGTGCAGCGCACACTCAATTACTGACACTAAAATTGTGCAGCACAGCCTCAATTACTGACACTCCAATAGTGCAGCACACACTCAATTACTGGCACACCAATAGTGCAGCACACCCTCAATTACTGACACTCCAACAGTGCAGCACAACCTCAATTAATGACACACCAATAGGGCAGCAGACCCTCAATTACTGACACTCCAATAGCGCAGCACACACACAATTACTGACACTGAAATAGTGCACCACACCCTTAATTACTGACACTACAATACTGCAGCACACCCTCAATTACTGACACTCCAATAGTACAGCACACCCTCAATTAATGACACTCCAATAGAGCAGCACACCCTCAATTACTGACACTCCAACATTGCAGCATAGCCTCAATTACTGAAACTCCAAAGGTGCTGCATACCCTCAAAAAACTGACACTCCAATAGTACAGCACACCCTGAATTACTGACACTCCAATAGTGCAGCACACCCTCAATTAGAGTTACTCCAATATCGCAGCACAACCTCAATTACTGACAAAAAAATAATGCAGAACACCCTCAATTACTTCAAAAACTTCAATAGGGCAGCAAAGCCCCAATTACTTACACTCCAATAGTGCAGCACACCATCAATTACTGACACTCCAATAGTGCAGAGCACACTCAATTACTGACACTCCAACTGTGCAGCACAGCCTCAATTACTGACACTCCAATAGTGCAGCACACCCTCAATTACTGACACTCCAATAGTGCAGCGCACCCTGAATTACTGACACTCCAATAGTGCAGCACACCCTCAAAAACTGACACTCCAGTAGTGCAGCACACCCTCAATTACTGACACTTCAATATTGCAGCACACCCTCAATTACTGACACTCCAATAGTACAGCACACCCTCAATTACTAACTCTCCAATAGTGCAGCACACCCTGAATTACTGACACTCCAATAGTGCAGCACACCCTCGGTTGGTGACACTAAAATGTGCAGCACACCCTCAATTAATGACACTCCAATAGAGCAGCACACACTCAATTATTGACACTCCAATAGTTCAGCAGACCCTCAAAAAATGATACTCCAGTAGTGCAGCGCACCCTCAATTACTGACAGCCCAATAGTGCAGCACACCCAAAATTACTGACACTCCAATAGGACAGCACACCTTCAATTACTGACTCTCCAATAGTGCAGCACACCCGCAATTACTGACACTCCAATAGTGCAGCGCACCCTCAATTACTGACACACCAATAGTGCAGCACACCCTCAATTACAGACACTCCAACATTGCAGCATAGCCTCAATTACTGACACTCCAATAGTGCAGCACACGTCAATTACTGACACTCCAAAGGTGCTGCACAACCTCAAAAACTGACACTCCAATAGTGCAGCACACCCTGAATTACTGACACTCCAATTATGCAGCACAGCCTCAATTACTGACATTCCAATTGTGCAGCGCACACTCAATTACTGAGACTCCAATAGTGCAGCACACCCTCAATTACTGACACTCAATATTGCAGCACAGCCTCAATTACTGACACTCCAATATTGCAGCACACCCTCAATTACTCACACTCCAATAGTGCAGCACACACTCAATTACTGGCACACCAATAGTGCAGCACACCCTCAATTACTGGCACTCCAATAATGCAGCACAACCTCAATTAATGACACTCCAATAGTGCAGCACAACCTCAATTAATGACACACCAATAGGGCAGCAGACCCTCATTACTGACACTCCAATAGCGTAGCACACACACAATTACTGACACTGAAATAGTGCACCACACCCTCAATTACTGACACTCAAATAGGGCAGCTCACCCTCAATCACTGACAATCCAATAGTGCAGCACACCCTCAATTACTGACACCTCAATACTGCAGAGCACACTCATTTATTGACACTCCAATAGTGCAGCTCACCCTCAATTACTGACACTACAATACTGCAGCACACCATCAATTACTGACACTCCAATAGTACAGCGCACCCTCAATTACTGACACTCCAACATTGCAGCATAGCCTCAATTACTGACACCCCAATAGTGCAGCACACGTCATTTACTGACACTCCAAAGGTGCTGCACACCTTCAAAAACTGACACTGCAATAGTGCAGCACACGCTCAATTACAATTACTCCAAAATTGCAGCACAACCTCAAGTACTGACAAACCAATTGTGCAGCACACCCTCAATTACTAACACTCCAATAGTGCACCTTGCCACAATTACTGACACTCAGTTGTGCAGCACAGCCTCAATTACTGACACTCCAATATTGCAGCGCACCCTCAATTACTGACACACCAATAGTGCATCACACCCTCAATTACTGACACTCCAATAGTACATCACACCCTCAATTACTGACTCTCCAATAGTGCAGCACACCCTCAATTACTGACTCTCCAATAGTGCAGCACACGCTCAATTACTGACACACCAATAGTGCAGCACACCCTCAATTAATGACACTCCAATAGAGCAGCACACACTCAATTACTGACACTCCAATAGTGCAGCACACCCTCAAATACTTACACTCCAATAGTGCAGCACACCCTGAATTACTGACACTCCAAAAGTGCAGCGCACACTCAATTACTGACACTAAAATTGTGCAGCACAGCCTCAATTACAGACATTCCGATAGTGCAGCACACACTCAATTACTGGCACACCAATAGTGCAGCACACCCTCAATTACTGACACTCCAATAGTGCAGCACAACCTCAATTAATGACACTCCAACAGTGCAGCACAACCTCAATTAATGAAACACCAATAGGGCAGCAGACCCTCAATTACTGACACTCCAATAGCGCAGCACACACACAATTACTGACACTGAAATAGTGCACCACACCCTCAATTACTGACACTCAAATAGGGCAGCTCACCCTCAATCACTGACAATCCAATATTGCAGCACACCCTCAATTACTGACACATCAATAGTGCAGAGCACACTCATTTATTGACACTCCAATAGTGCAGCTCACCCTCAATTACTGACACTACAATAGTGCAGCACACCCTCAATTACTGACACTCCAATAGTACAGCGCATCCTCAATTACTGACACTCCAACATTGCAGCATAGCCTCAATTACTGACACTCCAATAGTGCAGCACACGTCATTTACTGACACTCCAAAGGTGCTGCACACCCTCAAAAACTGACACTGCAATAGTGCAGCACACTCTCAATTACAGTTACTCCAAAATTGCAGCACGACCTCAAGTACTGACAAACCAATTGTGCAGCACACCCTCAATTACTAACACTCCAATAGTGCACCTGGCCACAATTACTGACACTCAATTGTGCAGCGCACCCTCATATACTGACAGTCCAGTAGTGCAGCGCACACTCAATTACTGACACTCCAATAGTGCAGCACACCCTCAATTACTGACACTCCAATATTGCAGCGCACCCTCAATTACTGACACACCAATGGTGCAGCACACCCTCAATTACTGACACTCCAATAGTACAGCACACCCTCAATTACTGACTCACCAATAGTGCAGCACACCCTCAATTAATGACACTCCAATAGTGCAGCACATCCTCAATTACTGACTCTCCAATAGTGCAGCACACGCTCAATTACTGACACACCAATAGTGCAGCACACCCTCAATTAATGACACTCCAATAGAGCAGCACACACTCAATTACTGACACTCCAATAGTGCAGCACACCCTCAAATACTTACAATCCAATAGTGCAGCACACCCTCAATTACTGACACTCCAAAAGTGCAGCGCACACTCAATTACTGACACTAAAATAGTGCGCCACACCCTCAATTACTGACACTCAAATAGGGCAGCTCACCCTCAATCACTGACAATCCAATAGTGCAGCACACCATCAATTACTGACACTTCAATAGTGCAGCGCACACTCATTTACTGACACTCCAATAGTGCAGCTCACCCTCAATTATTTTCACTACAATACTGCAGCACACCCTCAATTACTGACAATTCAATAGTACAGCGCATCCTCAATTACTGACAGTCCAACATTGCAGCATAGCCTCAATTACTGACACTCCAATAGTGCAGCACACGTCAATTACTCACACTCCAAATTTGCTGCACACCCTCAAAAACTGACAAACCAATAGTGCAGCACACACTCAATTACTAACACTCCAATGGTGCAGCTTGCCACAATTACAGACACTAAATTGTGCAGCTGACCCTCAATTACTGACACTCCAATAGTGCAGAACACCCTCAATTACTGACACTCCAATATTGCAGCACTCCCTCAATTACTGAAACTTCAATAGTGCAGCACATCCTCAATTACTGACACTCCAATAGTGCAATACACCCTCAATTACTGACACTCCAATAGTGCAGCACACCCTCAATTACTGACACTCCAATACTGCAGCACACCCTCAATTACTGACACTCCAATACTGCAGCACACCCTCAATTACTGACACTCCAATAGTGCAGCACACCCTCATTTACTGACACTCCAATAGTGCAGCCGACCCTCAATTACAGACACTCCAATAGTGCAGCGCACACTCAATTACTGACACTCCAATAGTGCAGCACACCCTCAATTACTGACACTCCAATAGCGCAGCACGCCCTCAATTACTGACATTCCAATATTGCAGCACACCCTCAATTACTGACACTCCAATAGTGCAGCACACCCTCAATTACTGACACTCCAGTATTGCAGCACAACCTCAATTACTGACTCTCCAATAGTGGAACACACCCTCAATTACTGACACTCCAAAGGTGCTGCACACCCTCAAAAACTGACACTCCAATAGTGCAGCACACCCTCAATTACAGTTACTCCAAAATTGCAGCACACCCTCAATTACTAACACTCCAATAGTGCAGCTTGCCACAATTACTGACACTCAATTGTGCATCACAGCCTCAATTACTGACACTCCAATAGTGCAGCGCAGCCTCAAATACTGACACTCCAATAGTGCATCCTGACCCTCAATTACTGACACTCCAAGAGTGAAGCACACCCTCAATTACTGATACTCCAATATTGCAGCACACCCTCAATTACTGACACTCCAATATTGCAGCACACCCTCAATTACTGAAACTTCAATAGTGCTGCACAGCCTCAATTAGTGACACTCCAATAGTGCAGCTGACCATCAATTACTGACACTCCAATAGTGCAGCACACCCTCAATTACTGACACTCCAATATTGCAGCACACCATCAATTACTCTCACTCCAATAGTGCAGCACACACTCAATTACTGACACACCAATAGTGCAGCACACCCTCAATTACTGACGCTCCAATAGTGCAGCGCAACCTCAATTAATGACACTCCAATGGTGCAGAACAACCTCAATAACTGACACTCCAATAGGGCAGCACACCCTCAATTACTGACACTCCAATACCGCAGCGCACCCTCAATTACTGACACTTCAATAGTGCAGCGCACATTCATTTACTGAGACTCCAATAGTGTAGCTCACCCTCAATTACTGACACTACAATACTGCAGCACACCCTCAATTACTGACACTCCAATATTGCAGCACACCCTCAATTAATGACACTCCAATAGTACAGCGCACCCTCAATTACTGACACTCCAACATTGCAGCACAGCCTCAATTACTGATACTCCAATAGTGCAGCGCACCCTCCAATACTGACACTCCAATAGTGCAGCTGACCCTCAATTACTGAGACTCCAATAGTGCAGCTCTCCCTCAATTACTGACACTCCAATATTGCAGCACACCCTCAATTACTGAAACTTCAATAGTGCAGCACACCCTGAATTACTGACACTCCAATATTGCAGCACACCCTGAATTACTGACACACTCAATAGTGCAGCACACCCTCAATTACTGACACTCCAATACTGCAGCACACCCTCAATTACTGACAAACCAATAGTGCAGCACACCCTCAAATAATAACACTCCAATAGTGCAGCACAGCTTTAATTACTGGCACTCCAATTGTGCAGCGCTCATTCAATTACTGAGACTCCAATTGTGCTGCACAGCCGCAATTACTGACACTCCAATAGTGCAGCACTCCCTCAATTACTGACACTCCAATAGTGCAGCACTCCCTCAATTACTGACACTCCAATAGTGCAGCAGTCCCTCAATTACTGACACTCCAATATTGCAGCACACCCTCAATTACTGACACTCCCATAGTTCAGCACACCATCAATTACTCACACTCCAATAGTGCAGCACACACTCAATTACTGACACACCAATAGTGCAGCACACCCTCAATTACTGACACTCCAATTGTGCAGCACACCATCAATTAATGAGACTCCAATAGTGCAGCACACCCTCAATTACTGACACTCCAATATTGCAGCACAACCTCAATTACTCACACTCCAACAGTGCAGCACACTCTCAATTACTGACACACCAATAGTGCAGCACACCCTCAATTACTGACCCTCCAATAATGCAGAACAGCCTCAATTAATGACACTCCAATAGTGCAACACAACCTCAATTACTGACACTCCAATAGGGCAGCACACCCTCAATTACTGACACTCTAATAGCGCAGCGCACCCTCAATTACTGACACTTCAATAGTGCAGCGCACATGCATTTACTGACACTCCAATAGTGCAGCACACCCTCAATTACTGACACTACAATAGTGCAGCACACCCTCAATTAATGACACTCCAATAGAGCAGCACACGCTCAATTACTGATTCTCCAATAGTGCAGCACACCCTCAATTACTTACACTCCAATAGTGCAGTACACCCTCAATTACTGACACTCCAATAGTGCAGCGCACCCTCAATATCTGACACTCTAATTGTGCATCACAGCCTCAATTACTGACACTCCGATACTGCAGCACACACTCAATTACTGACACTCCAATAGTGCAGCACACCCTCAATTACTGACACTCCAATAGTGCAGCACAACCTCAATTAATGACACTCCAACAGTGCAGCACAACCTCAATTAATGAAACACCAATAGGGCAGCAGACCCTCAATTACTGACACTCCAATAGCGCAGCACACACACAATTACTGACACTGAAATAGTGCACCACACCCTCAATTACTGACACTCAAATAGGGCAGCTCACCCTCAATCACTGACAATCCAATAGTGCAGCACACCCTCAATTACTGACACTTCAATAGTGCAGAGCACACTCATTTATTGACACTCCAATAGTGCAGCTCACCCTCAATTACTGACACTACAATACTGCAGCACACCCTCAATTACTGACACTCCAATAGTACAGCGCATCCTCAATTACTGACACTCCAACATTGCAGCATAGCCTCAATTACTGACACTCCAATAGTGCAGCACACGTCATTTACTGACACTCCAAAGGTGCTGCACACCCTCAAAAACTGACACTGCAATAGTGCAGCACACGCTCAATTACAGTTACTCCAAAATTGCAGCACAACCTCAAGTACTGACAAACCAATTGTGCAGCACACCCTCAATTACTAACACTCCAATAGTGCACCTGGCCACAATTACTGACACTCAATTGTGCAGCGTACCCTCAAATACTGACACTCCAGTAGTGCAGCGCACACTCAATTACTGACACTCCAATAGTGCAGCACACCCTCAATTACTGACACTCCAATATTGCAGCGCACCCTCAATTACGGACACACCAATAGTGCAGCACACCCTCAATTACTGACACTCCAATAATACAGCACACCCTCAATTACTGACTCTCCAATAGTGCAGCACACCCTCAATTACTGACACTCCAATAGTGCAGCACATCCTCAATTACTGACTCACCAATAGTGCAGCACACGCTCAATTACTGACACACCAATAGTGCAGCACACCCTCAATTAATGACACTCCAATAGAGCAGCACACACTCAATTACTGACACTCCAATAGTGCAGCACACCCTCAAATACTTACAATCCAATAGTGCAGCACACCCTCAATTACTGACACTCCAAAAGTGCAGCGCACACTCAATTACTGACACTAAAATTGTGCAGCACAGCCTCAATTACTGACACTCCGATAGTGCAGCACACACTCAATTACTGAGACTCCAATTGTGCAGCACAGCCTCAATTACTGACACTCCAATAGTGCAGCAGACCCTCAATTACTGACACTCCAATATTGCAGCACACCCTCAATTACTGACACTCCAATAGTGCAGCACACCCTCAATTACTGACACTCCAATATTGCAGCACACCCTCAATTACTCGCACTCCAATAGTGCAGCACACACTCAATTACTGACACAACAATAGTGCAGCACACCTTCAATTACTGACACTCCAATAGTGCAGCACACCCTCAATTACTGGCACTCCAATAGTGCATCACAAACTCAATTAATGACACTCCAATAGTGCAGCACAAACTCCATTAATGACACTCCAATAGGGCAGCACACCCTCAATTACTGACACTCCAATAGCGCAGCACACACACAATTACTGACACTGAAATAGTGCGCCACTCCCTCAATTACTGACACTCAAATAGTGCAGCTCACCCTCAATTACTGACAGTACAATACTGCAGCACACCCTCAATTACTGACAATTCAATAGTACAGCGAATCCTCAATTACTGACACTCCAACATTGCAGCATAGCCTCAATTACTGACACTCCAATAGTGCAGCATACGTCAATTACTCACACTCCAAATTTGCTGCACACCCTCAAAAACTGACAAACCAATAGTGCAGCACACACTCAATTACTAACACTCCAATGGTGCAGCTTGCCACAATTACAGACACTCAATTGTGCAGCTGACCCTCAATCACTGACACTCCAATAGTGCAGAACACCCTCAATTACTGACACTCCAATATTGCAGCACTCCCTCAATTACTGAAACTTCAATAGTGCAGCACATCCTCAATTACTGACACTCCAATAGTGCAATACACCCTCAATTACTGACACTCCAATAGTGCAGCACACCCTCAATTACTGACACTCCAATACTGCAGCACACCCTCAATTACTGACACTCCAATACTGCAGCACACCCTCAATTACGGACACTCCAATAGTGCAGCACACCCTCATTTACTGACACTCCAATAGTGCAGCAGACCCTCAATTACTGACACTCCAGTAGTGCAGCGCACATTCAATTACTGACATTCCAATATTGCAGCACACCCTCAATTACTGACACTCCAATTGTGCAGCACACCCTCAATTAATCACACTCCAATAGTGCAGCACACCCTCAATTGCTGACACTCCAGTATTGCAGCACAACCTCAATTACTGACACTCCAATAGTGGAACACACCCTCAATTACTGACACTCCAAAGGTGCTGCACACCCTCAAAAACTGACACTCCAATAGTGCAGCACACCCTCAATTACAGTTACTCCAAAATTGCAGCACACCCTCAATTACTAACACTCCAATAGTGCAGCTTGCCACAATTACTGACACTCAATTGTGCATCACAGCCTCAATTACTGACACTCCAATAGTGCAGCGCACCCTCAAATACTGACACTCCAATAGTGCATCCTGACCCTCAATTACTGACACTCCAAGAGTGAAGCACACCCTCAATTACTGATACTCCAATATTGCAGCACACCCTCAATTACTGAGACTCCAATATTGCAGCACAACCTCAATTACTGAAACTTCAATAGTGCAGCACAGCCTCAATTAGTGACACTCCAATAGTGCAGCTGACCCTCAATTACTGACACTCCAATAGTGCAGCACACCCTCAATTACTGACACTCCAATATTGCAGCACACCCTCAATTACTGACACTCCAATAGTGCAGCACACCCTCAAGAACTGACACTCCAATATTGCAGCACACCCTCAATTACTCACACTCCAATAGTGCAGCACACACTCAATTACAGACACACCAATAGTGCAGCACACCCTCAATTACTGACGCTGCAATAGTGCAGCGCAACCTCAATTAATGACACTCCAATGGTGCAGCACAACCTCAATAACTGACACTCCAATAGGGCAGCACACCCTCAATTACTGACACTCCAATAGCGCAGCGCACCCTCAATTACTGACACTTCAGTAGTGCAGCGCACATTCATTTACTGAGACTCCAATAGTGTAGCTCACCCTCAATTACTGACACTACAATACTGCAGCACACCCTCAATTACTGACACTCCAATATTGCAGCACACCCTCAATTACCGACACTCCAATAGTACAGCGCACCCTCAATTACTGACACTCCAACATTGCAGCACATCCTCAATTACTGACACTCCAATAGTGCAGCGCACCATCAAATACTGACACTCCAATAGTGCAGCTGACCCTCAATTACTGACACTCCAATAGTGCAGCACACCCTCAATTACTGACACTCCAATATTGCAGCACACCCTCAATTACTGAAACTTCAATAGTCCAGCACACCCTCAATTACTGACACTCCAATATTGCAGCACACCCTGAATTACTGACACTTCAATAGTGCAGCACACCCTCAATTAATGACACTCCAATATTGCAGCACACCATCAATTACTGACACTCCAATACTGCAGCACACCCTCAATTACTGATAAACCAGTAGTGCAGCACACCCTCAATTACTAACACTCCAATAGTGCAGCACAGCTTTAATTACTGACACTCCAATTGTGCAGCGCTCATTCAATTACTAAGACTCCAATTGTGCAGCACAGCCGCAATTACTGACACTCCAATAGTGCAGCACTCCCTCAATTACTGACACTCCAATAGTGCAGCATTCCCTCAATTACTGACTCTCCAATAGTGCAGCAGTCCCTCAATTACTGACACTCCAATATTGCAGCACGACCTCAATTACTGACACTCCCATAGTGCAGCACACCCTCAATTACTGACACTCCAATAGTGCAGCAAACCCTCAATTACTGACACTCCAATATTGCAGCACACCCTCAATTACTCACACTCCAATAGTGCAGCACACTCTCAATTACTGACACACCAATAGTGCAGCACACCCTCAATTACTGACACTCCAATAATGCAGCACAGCCTCAATTAATGACACTCCAATAGTGCAACACAACCTCAATTACTGACACTCCAATAGGGCAGCACACCCTCAATTACTGAGACTCCAATAGCGCAGCGCACCCTCAATTACTGACACTTCAATAGTGCAGCGCACATGCATTTACTGACACTCCAATAGTGCAGCACACCCTCAATTACTGACACTACAATAGTGCAGCACACCCTCAATTAATGACACTCCAATAGAGCAGCAAACACTCAATTACTGATTCTCCAATAGTGCAGCACACCCTCAATTACTTACACTCCAATAGTGCAGCACACCCTCAATTACTGACACTCCAATAGTGCAGCGCACCCTCAATATCTGACACTCTAATTGTGCATCACAGCCTCAATTACTGACACTCCAAAGGTGCTGCACACCCTCAAATACTGACATTCCAATAGTGCAGCACACCCTGAATTACTGACACTCCAATAGTGCAGCACACCCTCAATTACAAATACTCCAGTATTGCAGCACAACGTCAATTACTGACAAACCAATAGTGCAGCACACCCTCAATTACTGACACTCCAATAATGCAACACACCCTCAATTACACTTACTCCAGTATTGCAGCACAACCTCAATTATTGACAAACCAATGGTGCAGCACACCCTCAATTACTGACAATCCAATAGTGCAACACACCCTCAATTACTGACACTCCAAAAGTGCAGCACACCCTCAATTAATGTCACTCCAAGAGTGCAGCACACGCTCAATTACTAACATTCCAATAGTGCAGCACACCCTCAATTACTGACACTCCAATTGTGCAGCACACCCTCAATTACTGACACTCCAATAGTGTAGCACACCCTCAATTACTGAAACTTCAATAGTGCAGCACATCATCAATTACTGACACTTCAATAGTACAGCGCATCCTCAATTACTGACACTCCAACATTGCAGCATAGCCTCAATTTCTGACTTTCCAATTGTGCAGCACACGTCAATTACTGACACTCCAAAGGTGCTGCACACCCTCAAAAACTGACACTCCAATAGTGCAGCACACCCTCAATTACAGTTACTCCAAAATTGCAGCACAACCTCAAGTACTGATAAACCCATAGTGCAGCACACCATTAATTACTAACACTCCAATACTGCAGCTTGCCACAATTACTGACACTCAATTGTGCATCACAGCCTCAATTACTGACACTCCAATAGTGCAGCGCACCCTCAAATACTGATACTCCAATACTGCACCTGACCCTCAATTACTGACACTCCAATAGTGCAGCACACCCTCAATTACTGAAACTTCAATACTGCAGCACAGCCTCAATTACTGACACTTCAATAGTGCAGCAGACCCTCAATTACTGACACTCAAATAGTGCAGAACACCCTCAATTACTAACACTCCAATATTGCAGCACACCCTCAATTACTGACACTCCAATAGTGCAGCACAATCTCAATTATTGACACTCCAATAGTGCAGCTCACCCTCAATTACTGACACTACAATACTGCAGCACACCCTCAATTACTGACACTCCAATAGTACAGCGCATCCTCAATTACTGACACTCCAACATTGCAGCATAGCCTCAATTACTGACACTCCAATAGTGCAGCACACGTCATTTACTGACACTCCAAAGGTGCTGCACACCCTCAAAAACTGACACTGCAATAGTGCAGCACACGCTCAATTACAGTTACTCCAAAATTGCAGCACAACCTCAAGTACTGACAAACCAATTGTGCAGCACACCCTCAATTACTAACACTCCAATAGTGCACCTGGCCACAATTACTGACACTCAATTGTGCAGCGTACCCTCAAATACTGACACTCCAGTAGTGCAGCGCACACTCAATTACTGACACTCCAATAGTGCAGCACACCCTCAATTACTGACACTCCAATATTGCAGCGCACCCTCAATTACGGACACACCAATAGTGCAGCACACCCTCAATTACTGACACTCCAATAATACAGCACACCCTCAATTACTGACTCTCCAATAGTGCAGCACACCCTCAATTACTGACACTCCAATAGTGCAGCACATCCTCAATTACTGACTCACCAATAGTGCAGCACACGCTCAATTACTGACACACCAATAGTGCAGCACACCCTCAATTAATGACACTCCAATAGAGCAGCACACACTCAATTACTGACACTCCAATAGTGCAGCACACCCTCAAATACTTACAATCCAATAGTGCAGCACACCCTCAATTACTGACACTCCAAAAGTGCAGCGCACACTCAATTACTGACACTAAAATTGTGCAGCACAGCCTCAATTACTGACACTCCGATAGTGCAGCACACACTCAATTACTGAGACTCCAATTGTGCAGCACAGCCTCAATTACTGACACTCCAATAGTGCAGCAGACCCTCAATTACTGACACTCCAATATTGCAGCACACCCTCAATTACTGACACTCCAATAGTGCAGCACACCCTCAATTACTGACACTCCAATATTGCAGCACACCCTCAATTACTCGCACTCCAATAGTGCAGCACACACTCAATTACTGACACAACAATAGTGCAGCACACCTTCAATTACTGACACTCCAATAGTGCAGCACACCCTCAATTACTGGCACTCCAATAGTGCATCACAAACTCAATTAATGACACTCCAATAGTGCAGCACAAACTCCATTAATGACACTCCAATAGGGCAGCACACCCTCAATTACTGACACTCCAATAGCGCAGCACACACACAATTACTGACACTGAAATAGTGCGCCACTCCCTCAATTACTGACACTCAAATAGGGCAGCTCACCCTCAATCACTGACAATCCAATAGTGCAGCACACCCTCAATTACTGACACTTCAATAGTGCAGCGCAGACTCATTTACTGACACTCCAATAGTGCAGCTCACCCTCAATTACTGACAGTACAATACTGCAGCACACCCTCAATTACTGACAATTCAATAGTACAGAGAATCCTCAATTACTGACACTCCAACATTGCAGCATAGCCTCAATTACTGACACTCCAATAGTGCAGCATACGTCAATTACTCACACTCCAAATTTGCTGCACACCCTCAAAAACTGACAAACCAATAGTGCAGCACACACTCAATTACTAACACTCCAATGGTGCAGCTTGCCACAATTACAGACACTCAATTGTGCAGCTGACCCTCAATCACTGACACTCCAATAGTGCAGAACACCCTCAATTACTGACACTCCAATATTGCAGCACTCCCTCAATTACTGAAACTTCAATAGTGCAGCACATCCTCAATTACTGACACTCCAATAGTGCAATACACCCTCAATTACTGACACTCCAATAGTGCAGCACACCCTCAATTACTGACACTCCAATACTGCAGCACACCCTCAATTACTGACACTCCAATACTGCAGCACACCCTCAATTACGGACACTCCAATAGTGCAGCACACCCTCATTTACTGACACTCCAATAGTGCAGCAGACCCTCAATTACTGACACTCCAGTAGTGCAGCGCACACTCAATTACTGACATTCCAATATTGCAGCACACCCTCAATTACTGACACTCCAATAGTGCAGCACACCCTCAATTAATCACACTCCAATAGTGCAGCACACCCTCAATTGCTGACACTCCAGTATTGCAGCACAACCTCAATTACTGACACTCCAATAGTGGAACACACCCTCAATTACTGACACTCCAAAGGTGCTGCACACCCTCAAAAACTGACACTCCAATAGTGCAGCACACCCTCAATTACAGTTACTCCAAAATTGCAGCACACCCTCAATTACTAACACTCCAATAGTGCAGCTTGCCACAATTACTGACACTCAATTGTGCATCACAGCCTCAATTACTGACACTCCAATAGTGCAGCGCACCCTCAAATACTGACACTCCAATAGTGCATCCTGACCCTCAATTACTGACACTCCAAGAGTGAAGCACACCCTCAATTACTGATACTCCAATATTGCAGCACACCCTCAATTACTGAGACTCCAATATTGCAGCACAACCTCAATTACTGAAACTTCAATAGTGCAGCACAGCCTCAATTAGTGACACTCCAATAGTGCAGCTGACCCTCAATTACTGACACTCCAATAGTGCAGCACACCCTCAATTACTGACACTCCAATATTGCAGCACACCCTCAATTACTGACACTCCAATAGTGCAGCACACCCTCAAGAACTGACACTCCAATATTGCAGCACACCCTCAATTACTCACACTCCAATAGTGCAGCACACACTCAATTACAGACACACCAATAGTGCAGCACACCCTCAATTACTGACGCTCCAATAGTGCAGCGCAACCTCAATTAATGACACTCCAATGGTGCAGCACAACCTCAATAACTGACACTCCAATAGGGCAGCACACCCTCAATTACTGACACTCCAATAGCGCAGCGCACCCTCAATTACTGACACTTCAGTAGTGCAGCGCACATTCATTTACTGAGACTCCAATAGTGTAGCTCACCCTCAATTACTGACACTACAATACTGCAGCACACCCTCAATTACTGACACTCCAATATTGCAGCACACCCTCAATTACCGACACTCCAATAGTACAGCGCACCCTCAATTACTGACACTCCAACATTGCAGCACATCCTCAATTACTGACACTCCAATAGTGCAGCGCACCATCAAATACTGACACTCCAATAGTGCAGCTGACCCTCAATTACTGACACTCCAATAGTGCAGCACACCCTCAATTACTGACACTCCAATATTGCAGCACACCCTCAATTACTGAAACTTCAATAGTCCAGCACACCCTCAATTACTGACACTCCAATATTGCAGCACACCCTGAATTACTGACACTTCAATAGTGCAGCACACCCTCAATTAATGACACTCCAATATTGCAGCACACCATCAATTACTGACACTCCAATACTGCAGCACACCCTCAATTACTGATAAACCAGTAGTGCAGCACACCCTCAATTACTAACACTCCAATAGTGCAGCACAGCTTTAATTACTGACACTCCAATTGTGCAGCGCTCATTCAATTACTAAGACTCCAATTGTGCAGCACAGCCGCAATTACTGACACTCCAATAGTGCAGCACTCCCTCAATTACTGACACTCCAATAGTGCAGCATTCCCTCAATTACTGACTCTCCAATAGTGCAGCAGTCCCTCAATTACTGACACTCCAATATTGCAGCACGACCTCAATTACTGACACTCCCATAGTGCAGCACACCCTCAATTACTGACACTCCAATAGTGCAGCAAACCCTCAATTACTGACACTCCAATATTGCAGCACACCCTCAATTACTCACACTCCAATAGTGCAGCACACTCTCAATTACTGACACACCAATAGTGCAGCACACCCTCAATTACTGACACTCCAATAATGCAGCACAGCCTCAATTAATGACACTCCAATAGTGCAACACAACCTCAATTACTGACACTCCAATAGGGCAGCACACCCTCAATTACTGAGACTCCAATAGCGCAGCGCACCCTCAATTACTGACACTTCAATAGTGCAGCGCACATGCATTTACTGACACTCCAATAGTGCAGCACACCCTCAATTACTGACACTACAATAGTGCAGCACACCCTCAATTAATGACACTCCAATAGAGCAGCAAACACTCAATTACTGATTCTCCAATAGTGCAGCACACCCTCAATTACTTACACTCCAATAGTGCAGCACACCCTCAATTACTGACACTCCAATAGTGCAGCGCACCCTCAATATCTGACACTCTAATTGTGCATCACAGCCTCAATTACTGACACTCCAAAGGTGCTGCACACCCTCAAATACTGACATTCCAATAGTGCAGCACACCCTGAATTACTGACACTCCAATAGTGCAGCACACCCTCAATTACACTTACTCCAGTATTGCAGCACAACGTCAATTACTGACAAACCAATAGTGCAGCACACCCTCAATTACTGACACTCCAATAATGCAACACACCCTCAATTACACTTACTCCAGTATTGCAGCACAACCTCAATTATTGACAAACCAATGGTGCAGCACACCCTCAATTACTGACAATCCAATAGTGCAACACACCCTCAATTACTGACACTCCAAAAGTGCAGCACACCCTCAATTAATGTCACTCCAAGAGTGCAGCACACGCTCAATTACTAACATTCCAATAGTGCAGCACACCCTCAATTACTGACACTCCAATTGTGCAGCACACCCTCAATTACTGACACTCCAATAGTGTAGCACACCCTCAATTACTGAAACTTCAATAGTGCAGCACATCATCAATCACTGACACTTCAATAGTACAGCGCATCCTCAATTACTGACACTCCAACATTGCAGCATAGCCTCAATTTCTGACTTTCCAATTGTGCAGCACACGTGAATTACTGACACTCCAAAGGTGCTGCACACCCTCAAAAACTGACACTCCAATAGTGCAGCACACCCTCAATTACAGTTACTCCAAAATTGCAGCACAACCTCAAGTACTGATAAACCCATAGTGCAGCACACCATTAATTACTAACACTCCAATACTGCAGCTTGCCACAATTACTGACACTCAATTGTGCATCACAGCCTCAATTACTGACACTCCAATAGTGCAGCGCACCCTCAAATACTGATACTCCAATACTGCACCTGACCCTCAATTACTGACACTCCAATAGTGCAGCACACCCTCAATTACTGAAACTTCAATACTGCAGCACAGCCTCAATTACTGACACTCCAATAGTGCAGCAGACCCTCAATTACTGACACTCAAATAGTGCAGAACACCCTCAATTACTAACACTCCAATATTGCAGCACACCCTCAATTACTGACACTCCAATAGTGCAGCACAATCTCAATTACTGACACTCCAATATTGCAGCACACCCTCAATTACTCACACTCCAATAGTGCAGTACACACTCAATTACTGACACACCAATAGTGCAGCACACCCTCAATTACTGACACTCCAATAGTGCAGCGCAACCTCAATTAATGACACTCCAATGGTGCAGCACAACCTCAATTACTGACACTCCAATAGGGCAGCACACCCTCAATTACTGACACTCCAATAGCGCAGCGCACCCTCAATTACTGACACTTCAATAGTGCAGCGCACATTCATTTACTGAGACTCCAATAGTGTAGCTCACCCTCAATTACTGACACTACAATTCTGCAGCACACCCTCAATTACTGACACTCCAATAGTACAGCGCTCCCTCAATTACTGACACTCCAACATTGCAGCATAGCCTCAATTACTGACACTCCAATAGTGCAGCACACGTCAATTACTGACACTCCAAAGGTGCTGCACACCCTCAAAAACTGACACTCCAATAGTGCTGCACACCCTCAATTACAGTTACTGCAAAATTGCAGCACACCCTCAAGTACTGACAAAGCAATAGTGCAGCAAACCCTCAATTAATAACAATCCAATAGTGCAGCTTGCCACAATTACTGACACTCAATTGTGCAGCACAGCCTCAATTACTGACACTCCAATAGTGCAGCGCACCCTCAAATACTGACACTCCAATAGTGCAGCTGACCCTCAATTACTGACACTCCAATAGTGCAGCACACCCTCAATTACTGACACTCCAATATTGCAGCACACCCTGAATTACTGACACTTCAATAGTGCAGCACACCCTCAATTACTGACACTCCAATATTGCAGCACACCCTCAATTACTGACACTCCAATACTGCAGCACACCCTCAATTACTGACAAACCAATAGTGCAGCACACCCTAAATTACAAACACTCCAATAGTGCAGCACAGCTTTAATTACTGACACTCCAATTGTGCAGCGCACATTTAATTACTGAGACTCCAATTGTGCAGCACAGCCTCAATTACTGACACTCCAATAGTGCAGCACACCCTCAATTACTGACACTCCAATAGTGCAGCACTCCATCAATTACTGACAATCCAATATTGCAGCACACCCTCAATTACTGACGCACCAATATTGCAGCACACCCTCAATTACTCACACTCCAATAGTGCAGCACACACTCAATTACTGACACACCAATAGTGCAGCACACCCTCAATTACTGACACTCCATTAGTGCAGCGCAACCTCAATTAATGACACTCCAATAGTGCAGCACAACCTCAATTACTGACACTCCAATAGTGCAGCACACCCTCAATTACTGACACTCCAATATCGCAGCGCACCCTCAATTACTGACACTTCAATAGTGCAGCGCACATGCATTTACTGACACTCCAATAGTGCAGCACACCCTCAATTACTGACACTACAATAGTGCAGCACACCCTCAATTAATGACACTCCAATAGAGCAGCACACACTCAATTACTGACACTCCAATAGTGCAGCACACCCTCAATTACTGACACTCCAATAGTGCAGCGCACATTCAATTACTGACACTCTAATTGTGCAGCACAGCCTCAATTACTGACACTCCAATAGTGCAGCACACACTCAATTACTGAGACTCCAATTGTGCAGCTCAGCCTCAATTACTGACACTCCAATAGTGCAGCACACCCTCAATTACTGACACTCCAATAGTGCAGCTGACCCTCAATTACTGACACTCCAATAGTGCAGCACACCCTCAATTACTGACACTCCAATATTGCAGCACACCCTGAATTACTGACACTTCAATAGTGCAGCACACCCTCAATTACTGACACTCCAATATTGCAGCACACCCTCAATTACTGACACTCCAATACTGCAGCACACCCTCAATTACTGACAAACCAATAGTGCAGCACACCCTAAATTACAAACACTCCAATAGTGCAGCACAGCTTTAATTACTGACACTCCAATTGTGCAGCGCACATTTAATTACTGAGACTCCAATTGTGCAGCACAGCCTCAATTACTGACACTCCAATAGTGCAGCACACCCTCAATTACTGACACTCCAATAGTGCAGCACTCCATCAATTACTGACACTCCAATATTGCAGCACACCCTCAATTACTGTCGCACCAATATTGCAGCACACCCTCAATTACTCACACTCCAATAGTGCAGCACACACTCAATTACTGACACACCAATATTGCAGCACACCCTCAATTACTGAAACTTCAATAGTCCAGCACACCCTCAATTACTGACACTCCAATATTGCAGCACAACCTGAATTACTGACACTTCAATAGTGCAGCACACCCTCAATTAATGACACTCCAATATTGCAGCACACCATCAATTACTGACACTCCAATACTGCAGCACACCCTCAATTACTGACTTTCCAATTGTGCAGCACACGTGAATTACTGACACTCCAAAGGTGCTGCACACCCTCAAAAACTGACACTCCAATAGTGCAGCACACCCTCAATTACAGTTACTCCAAAATTGCAGCACAACCTCAAGTACTGATAAACCCATAGTGCAGCACACCATTAATTACTAACACTCCAATACTGCAGCTTGCCACAATTACTGACACTCAATTGTGCATCACAGCCTCAATTACTGACACTCCAATAGTGCAGCGCACCCTCAAATACTGATACTCCAATACTGCACCTGACCCTCAATTACTGACACTCCAATAGTGCAGCACACCCTCAATTACTGAAACTTCAATACTGCAGCACAGCCTCAATTACTGACACTCCAATAGTGCAGCAGACCCTCAATTACTGACACTCAAATAGTGCAGAACACCCTCAATTACTAACACTCCAATATTGCAGCACACCCTCAATTACTGACACTCCAATAGTGCAGCACAATCTCAATTACTGACACTCCAATATTGCAGCACACCCTCAATTACTCACACTCCAATAGTGCAGTACACACTCAATTACTGACACACCAATAGTGCAGCACACCCTCAATTACTGACACTCCAATAGTGCAGCGCAACCTCAATTAATGACACTCCAATGGTGCAGCACAACCTCAATTACTGACACTCCAATAGGGCAGCACACCCTCAATTACTGACACTCCAATAGCGCAGCGCACCCTCAATTACTGACACTTCAATAGTGCAGCGCACATTCATTTACTGAGACTCCAATAGTGTAGCTCACCCTCAATTACTGACACTACAATTCTGCAGCACACCCTCAATTACTGACACTCCAATAGTACAGCGTTCCCTCAATTACTGACACTCCAACATTGCAGCATAGCCTCAATTACTGACACTCCAATAGTGCAGCACACGTCAATTACTGACACTCCAAAGGTGCTGCACACCCTCAAAAACTGACACTCCAATAGTGCTGCACACCCTCAATTACAGTTACTGCAAAACTGCAGCACACCCTCAAGTACTGACAAAGCAATAGTGCAGCAAACCCTCAATTAATAACAATCCAATAGTGCAGCTTGCCACAATTACTGACACTCAATTGTGCAGCACAGCCTCAATTACTGACACTCCAATAGTGCAGCGCACCCTCAAATACTGACACTCCAATAGTGCAGCTGACCCTCAATTACTGACACTCCAATAGTGCAGCACACCCTCAATTACTGACACTCCAATATTGCAGCACACCCTGAATTACTGACACTTCAATAGTGCAGCACACCCTCAATTACTGACACTCCAATATTGCAGCACACCCTCAATTACTGACACTCCAATACTGCAGCACACCCTCAATTACTGACAAACCAATAGTGCAGCACACCCTAAATTACAAACACTCCAATAGTGCAGCACAGCTTTAATTACTGACACTCCAATTGTGCAGCGCACATTTAATTACTGAGACTCCAATTGTGCAGCACAGCCTCAATTACTGACACTCCAATAGTGCAGCACACCCTCAATTACTGACACTCCAATAGTGCAGCACACCATCAATTACTGACAATCCAATATTGCAGCACACCCTCAATTACTGACGCACCAATATTGCAGCACACCCTCAATTACTCACACTCCAATAGTGCAGCACACACTCAATTACTGACACACCAATAGTGCAGCACACCCTCAATTACTGACACTCCATTAGTGCAGCGCAACCTCAATTAATGACACTCCAATAGTGCAGCACAACCTCAATTACTGACACTCCAATAGTGCAGCACACCCTCAATTACTGACACTCCAATATCGCAGCGCACCCTCAATTACTGACACTTCAATAGTGCAGCGCACATGCATTTACTGACACTCCAATAGTGCAGCACACCCTCAATTACTGACACTACAATAGTGCAGCACACCCTCAATTAATGACACTCCAATAGAGCAGCACACACTCAATTACTGACACTCCAATAGTGCAGCACACCCTCAATTACTGACACTCCAATAGTGCAGCGCACATTCAATTACTGACACTCTAATTGTGCAGCACAGCCTCAATTACTGACACTCCAATAGTGCAGCACACACTCAATTACTGAGACTCCAATTGTGCAGCTCAGCCTCAATTACTGACACTCCAATAGTGCAGCACACCCTCAATTACTGACACTCCAATAGTGCAGCTGACCCTCAATTACTGACACTCCAATAGTGCAGCACACCCTCAATTACTGACACTCCAATATTGCAGCACACCCTGAATTACTGACACTTCAATAGTGCAGCACACCCTCAATTACTGACACTCCAATATTGCATCACACCCTCAATTACTGACACTCCAATACTGCAGCACACCCTCAATTACTGACAAACCAATAGTGCAGCACACCCTAAATTACAAACACTCCAATAGTGCAGCACAGCTTTAATTACTGACACTCCAATTGTGCAGCGCACATTTAATTACTGAGACTCCAATTGTGCAGCACAGCCTCAATTACTGACACTCCAATAGTGCAGCACACCCTCAATTACTGACACTCCAATAGTGCAGCACTCCATCAATTACTGACACTCCAATATTGCAGCACACCCTCAATTACTGTCGCACCAATATTGCAGCACACCCTCAATTACTCACACTCCAATAGTGCAGCACACACTCAATTACTGACACACCAATAGTGCAGCACACCCTCAATTACTGACACTCCATTAGTGCAGCGCAACCTCAATTAATGACACTCCAATAGTGCAGCACAACCTCAATTACTGACACTCCAATAGTGCAGCACACCCTCAATTACTGACACTCCAATAGCGCAGCGCACCCTCAATTACTGACACTTCAATAGTGCAGCGCACATGCATTTACTGACACTCCAATAGTGCAGCACACCCTCAATTACTGACACTACAATAGTGCAGCACACCCTCAATTAATGACACTCCAATAGAGCAGCACACACTCAATTACTGACACTCCAATAGTGCAGCACACCCTCAATTACTGACACTACAATAGTGCAGCACACCCTCAATTAATGACACTCCAATAGAGCAGCACACACTCAATTAATGACACTCCAATAGTGCAGCGCACATTCAATTACTGACACTCTAATTGTGCAGCACAGCCTCAATTACTGACACTCCAATAGTGCAGCACACACTCAATTACTGAGACTCCAATTGTGCAGCTCAGCCTCAATTATTGACACTCCAATAGTGCAGCACACCCTCAATTACTGACACTCCAATAGTGCAGCACACCCTCAATTACTCACACTCCAATTGTGCTGCACAGCCTCAATTACTGACACTCCAGCATTGCAGCATAGCCTCAATTACTGACACTCCAATAGTGCAGCACACGTCAATTACTGACACTCCAAAGGTGCTGCACACCCTCAAATACTGACATTCCAATAGTGCAGCACACCCTGAATTACTGACACTCCAATAGTGCAGCAAACCCTCAATTACACTTACTCCAGTATTGCAGCACAACGTCAATTACTGACAAACCAATAGTGCAGCACACCCTCAATTACTGACACTCCAATAGTGCAACACACCCTCAATTACTGACACTCCAATAGTGCAGCACACCCTCAAATAATGTCACTCCAATAGTGCAGCACAGCCTCAATAACTGACACTCCAATTGTGCAGCACAGCCTCAATTGCTGTCACTCCAATAGTGCAGCACACGCTCAATTACTAACACTCCAATAGTGCAGCACAGACTCAATTACTGACACTCCAATAGTGCAGCACACCCTCAATTACTGACACTCCAATAGTACAGCACACCGTCAATTACTGACTCTCCAATAGTGCAGCACACCCGCATTTACTGACACTCCAAAAGTGCAGCGCACCCTCAATTACTGACACTCCAATAGTGCAGCACACCCTCAATTACTGACACTCCAACATTGCAGCCTAGCCTCAATTACTGACACTCCAAAGGTGCTGCATACCCTCAAAAACTGACACTCCAATATTGCAGCATACCCTGAATTACTGACACTCCAATAGTGCTGCACACCCTCAATTAGAGTTACTCCAATATGGCAGCACAACCTCAATTACTGACAATCCAATAATGCAGCACACCCTCAATTACTGAAACTTCAACAGGGCAGCAGAGGCTCAATTGCTTGCACTCCAATAGTGCAGCGCACACTCAATAACTGTCACTCCAATTGTGCAGCACAGCCTCAATTACTGACACTCCAATAGTGCAGCACACCCTCAATTTCTGACTCTCCAATAGTGCAGCACAACCTCAATTACTGACACTACAATATTGCAGCACACCCTCAAGAACTGACACTCCAATATTGCAGCACACACTCAATTACTCACACTCCAATAGTGCAGCACACAGTCAATTACTGACACACCAATAGTGCAGCACACACTCAATTACTGACGCTCCAATAGTGCAGCGCAACCTCAATTAATGAGATTCCAATGGTGCAGCACAACCTCAATAACTGACACTCCAATAGGGCAGCACACCCTCAATTACTGACACTCCAATAGCGCAGCGCACCCTCAATTACTCACACTTCAATAGTGCAGCGCACATTCATTTACTGAGACTCCAATAGTGTAGCTCACCCTCAATTACTGACACTACAATACTGCAGCACACCCTCAATTACTGACATTCCAATATTACAGCGCACCCTCAATTACTGACACTGCAACATTGCAGCACAGACTCAATTACTGACACTCAAATACTGCAGCGCACCCTCAAATACTGACACTCCAATAGTGCAGCTGACCCTCAATTACTGACAATCCAATAGTGCAGCACACCCTCAATTACTGACACTCCAATATTGCAGCACACCCTCAATTACTGACACTCCAATATTGCGGCTCACCCTGAATTACTGACACTTCAATAGTGCAGCACACCCTCAATTACTGACACTCCAATATTGCAGCACACCCTCAATTACTGACACTCCAATAGCGCAGCGCACCCTCAATTACTGACACTTCAATAGTGCAGCGCACATTCATTTACTGAGACACCAATAGTGTAGCTCACCCTCAATTACTGACACTACAATTCTGCAGCACACCCTCAATTACTGACACTCCAATAGTACAGCGCACCCTCAATTACTGACACTCCAACATTGCAGCATAGCCTCAATTACTGACACTCCAATAGTGCAGCACACGTCAATTACTGACACTCCAAAGGTGCTGCACATCCTCAAAAACTGACACTCCAATAGTGCTGCACACCATCAATTACAGTTACTGCAAAATTGCAGCACACCCTCAAGTACTGACAAAGCAATAGTGCAGCAAACCCTCAATTAATAACAATCCAATAGTGCAGCTTGCCACAATTACTGACACTCAATTGTGCAGCACAGCCTCAATTACTGACACTCCAATAGTGCAGCGCACCCTCAAATACTGACACTCCAATAGTGCAGCTGACCCTCAATTACTGACACTCCAATAGTGCAGCACACCCTCAATTACTGACACTCCAATATTGCAGCACACCCTGAATTACTGACACTCCAATATTGCAGCACACCCACAATTACTGACACTCCAATACTGCAGCACACCCTCAATTACTGACAAACCAATAGTGCAGCACACCCTCAATTACAAACACTCCAATAGTGCAGCACAGCTTTAATTACTGACACTCAAATTGTGCAGCGCACATTCAATTACTGAGACACCAATTGTGCAGCACAGCCTCAATTACTGACACTCCAATAGTGCAGCACACCCTCAATTACTGACACTCCAATAGTGCAGCACTCCATCAATTACTGACACTCCAATATTGCAGCACACCCTCAATTACTGACGCTCCAATATTGCAGCACACCCTCAATTACTCACACTCCAATAGTGCAGCACACACTCAATTACTGACACACCAATAGTGCAGCACACCCTCAATTACTGACACTCCATTAGTGCAGCGCAACCTCAATTAATGACACTCCAATAGTGCAGCACAACCTCAATTACTGACACTCCAATACTGCAGCACACCCTCAATTACTGACACTCCAATAGCTCAGCGCACCCTCAATTACTGACACTTCAATAGTGCAGCGCACATGCATTTACTGACACTCCAATAGTGCAGCACACCCTCAATTACTGACACTACAATAGTGCAGCACACCCTCAATTAATGACACTCCAATAGAGCAGCACACACTCAATTACTGACACTCCAATAGTGCAGCACACCCTCAATTACTGACAGTCCAATAGTGCAGCGCACACTCAATTACTGACACTCTAATTGTGCAGCACAGCCTCAATTACTGACACTCCAATAGTGCAGCACACACTCAATTACTGAGACTCCAATTGTGCAGCTCAGCCTCAATTACTGACACTCCAATAGTGCAGCACACCCTCAATTACTGACACTCCAATAGTGCAGCACACCCTCAATTACTCACACTCCAATTGTGCTGCACAGCCTCAATTACTGACACTCCAGCATTGCAGCATAGCCTCAATTACTGACACTCCAATAGTGCAGCACACGTCAATTACTGACACTCCAAAGGTGCTGCACACCCTCAAATACTGACATTCCAATAGTGCAGCACACCCTGAATTACTGACACTCCAATAGTGCAGCAAACCCTCAATTACACTTACTCCAGTATTGCAGCACAACTTCAATTACTGACAAACCAATAGTGCAGCACACCCTCAATTACTGACACTCCAATAGTGCAACACACCCTCAATTACTGACACTCCAAAAGTGCAGCACACCCTCAATTATTGTCACTCCAATAGTGCAGCACAGCCTCAATAACTGACACTCCAATTGTGCAGCACAGCCTCAATTGCTGTCACTCCAATAGTGCAGCACACGCTCAATTACTGACACTCCAATAGTGCAGCACACCCTCAATTACTGACACTCCAATAGTACAGCACACCGTCAATTACTGACTCTCCAATAGTGCAGCACACCCGCATTTACTGACACTCCAAAAGTGCAGCGCACCCTCAATTACTGACACTCCAATAGTGCAGCACACCCTCAATTACTGACACTCCAACATTGCAGCATAGCCTCAATTACTGACACTCCAAAGGTGCTGCATACCCTCAAAAACTGAGACTCCAATATTGCAGCATACCCTGAATTACTGACACTCCAATAGTGCTGCACACCCTCAATTAGAGTTACTCCAATATGGCAGCACAACCTCAATTACTGACAATCCAATAATGCAGCACACCCTGAATTTCTGAAACTTCAATAGGGCAGCAGAGGCTCAATTGCTTGCACTACAATAGTGCAGCGCACACTCAATAACTGTCACTCCAATTGTGCAGCACAGCCTCAATTACTGACACTCCAATAGTGCAGCACACCCTCAATTTCTGACTCTCCAATAGTGCAGCACACCCTCAATTACTGACACTCCAATATTGCAGCACACCCTCAAGAACTGACACTCCAATATTGCAGCACACCCTCAATTACTCACACTCCAATAGTGCAGCACACAGTCAATTACTGACACACCAATAGTGCAGCACACCCTCAATTACTGACGCTCCAATAGTGCAGCGCAACCTCAATTAATGACATTCCAATGGTGCAGCACACCCTCAATAACTGACACTCCAATAGGGCAGCACACCCTCAATTACTGACACTCCAATAGCGCAGCGCACCCTCAATTACTGACACTTCAATAGTGCAGCGCACATTCATTTACTGAGACTCCAATAGTGTAGCTCACCCTCAATTACTGACACTACAATACTGCAGCACACCCTCAATTACTGACACTCCAATAGTACAGCGCACCCTCAATTACTGACACTCCAACATTGCAGCACAGACTCAATTACTGACACTCCAATAGTGCAGCGCACCCTCAAATACTGACACTCCAATAGTGCAGCTGACCCTCAATTACTGACACTCCAATAGTGCAGCACACCCTCAATTACTGACACTCCAATATTGCAGCACACCCTCAATTACTGACACTCCAATATTGCGGCACACCCTGAATTACTGACCCTTCAATAGTGCAGCACACCCTCAATTACTGACACTCCAATATTGCAGCACACCATCAATTACTGACACTCGAATACTGCAGCACACCCTCAATTACTGATAAACCAATAGTGCAGCACACCCTCAATTACTAACACTCCAATAGTGCAGCACAGCTTTAATTACTGACACTCCAATTGTGCAGCGCACATTCAATTACTGAGACTCCAATTGTGCAGCACAGCCTCAATTACTGACAATCCAGTAGTGCAGCACTCCCTCAATTACTGACACTCCAATAGTGCAGCACTCCCTCAATTACTGACACTCCAATATTGCAGCACACCCTCAATTACTGACACTCCCATAGTGCAGCACACCCTCAATTACTGACACTCCAATATTGCAGCACACCCTCAATTACTCACACTCCAATAGTGCAGCACACACTCAATTACTGACACACCAATAGTGCAGCACACCCTCAATTACTGACACTCCAATAGTGCAGCACACACTCAATTACTGACACACCAATAGTGCAGCACACCCTCAATTACTGACACTCCAATAATGCAGCACAGCCTCAATTAATGACACTCCAATAGTGCAACACAACCTCAATCACTGACACTCCAATAGGGCAGCACACACTCAATTACTGACACTCCAATAGCGCAGCGCACCCTCAATTACTGACACTTCAATGGTGCAGCGCACATGCATTTACTGACACTCCAATAGTGCAGCACACCCTCAATTACTGACACTACAATAGTGCAGCACTCCCTCAATTACTGACACTCCAATATTGCAGCACACCCTCAATTACTGACACTCCCATAGTGCAGCACACCCTCAATTACTGACACTCCAATATTGCAGCACACCCTCAATTACTCACACTCCAATAGTGCAGCACACACTCAATTACTGACACACCAATAGTGCAGCACACCCTCAATTACTCAAACTCCAATAGTGCAGCACACACTCAATTACTGACACACCAATAGTGCAGCACACCCTCAATTACTGACACTCCAATAATGCAGCACAGCCTCAATTAATGACACTCCAATAGTGCAACACAACCTCAATTACTGACACTCCAATAGGGCAGCACACACTCAATTACTGACACTCCAATAGCGCAGCGCACCCTCAATTACTGACACTTCAATAGTGCAGCGCACATGCATTTACTGACACTCCAATAGTGCAGCACACCCTCAATTACTGACACTACAATTGTGCAGCACACCCTCAATTAATGACACTCCAATAGAGCAGCACACCCTCAATTACTGATTCTCCAATAGTGCAGCACACCCTCAATTACTTACACTCCAATAGTGCAGCACACCCTCAATTACTGACACTCCAATAGTGCAGCGCACACTCAATTACTGACACTCTAATTGTGCATCACAGCCTCAATTACTGACACTCCAATAGTGCAGCACACACTCAATTACTGAGACTCCAATTGTGCAGCACAGCCTCAATTACTGACACTCCAATAGTGCAGCACACCCTCAATTGCTGACACTCCAATAGTGCAGCACACCCTCAATTACTCACACTCCAATTGTGCAGCACTCCCTCAATTACTGACACTCCAATAGTGCAGCACTCCCTCAATTACTGACACTCCAATATTGCAGCACACCCTCAATTACTGACACTCCCATAGTGCAGCACACCCTCAATTACTGACACTCCAATATTGCAGCACACCCTCAATTACTCACACTCCAATAGTGCAGCACACACTCAATTACTGACACACCAATAGTGCAGCACACCCTCAATTACTGACACTCCAATAGTGCAGCACACACTCAATTACTGACACACCAATAGTGCAGCACACCCTCAATTACTGACACTCCAATAATGCAGCACAGCCTCAATTAATGACACTCCAATAGTGCAACACAACCTCAATCACTGACACTCCAATAGGGCAGCACACACTCAATTACTGACACTCCAATAGCGCAGCGCACCCTCAATTACTGACACTTCAATGGTGCAGCGCACATGCATTTACTGACACTCCAATAGTGCAGCACACCCTCAATTACTGACACTACAATAGTGCAGCACTCCCTCAATTACTGACACTCCAATATTGCAGCACACCCTCAATTACTGACACTCCCATAGTGCAGCACACCCTCAATTACTGACACTCCAATATTGCAGCACACCCTCAATTACTCACACTCCAATAGTGCAGCACACACTCAATTACTGACACACCAATAGTGCAGCACACCCTCAATTACTCAAACTCCAATAGTGCAGCACACACTCAATTACTGACACACCAATAGTGCAGCACACCCTCAATTACTGACACTCCAATAATGCAGCACAGCCTCAATTAATG
The DNA here is from genome assembly GCA_026770705.1 of Isurus oxyrinchus. NCBI lineage: Eukaryota > Metazoa > Chordata > Chondrichthyes > Lamniformes > Lamnidae > Isurus > Isurus oxyrinchus. Next base: position 451,838 of record JANJGN010000094.1, on the reverse strand, counting down.
ACACTCCAATAGTGCAACACAACCTCAATTACTGACACTCCAATAGGGCAGCACACACTCAATTACTGACACTCCAATAGCGCAGCGCACCCTCAATTACTGACACTTCAATAGTGCAGCGCACATGCATTTACTGACACTCCAATAGTGCAGCACACCCTCAATTACTGACACTACAATTGTGCAGCACACCCTCAATTAATGACACTCCAATAGAGCAGCACACACTCAATTACTTATTCTCCAATAGTGCAGCACACCCTCAATTACTTACACTCCAATAGTGCAGCACACCCTCAATTACTGACACTCCAATAGTGCAGCGCACACTCAATTACTGACACTCTAATTGTGCATCACAGCCTCAATTACTGACACTCCAATAGTGCAGCACACACTCAATTACTGAGACTCCAATTGTGCAGCACAGCCTCAATTACTGACACTCCAATAGTGCAGCACACCCTCAATTGCTGACACTCCAATAGTGCAGCACACCCTCAATTACTCACACTCCAATTGTGCTGCACAGCCTCAATTACTGACACTCCAGCATTGCAGCATAGCCTCAATTACGGACACTCTAATAGTGCAGCACACTTCAATTACTGACACTCCAAAGGTGCTGCACACCCTCAAATACTGACATTCCAATAGTGCAGCACACCCTGAATTACTGACACTCCAATAGTGCAGCACACCCTCAATTACACTTACTCCAGTATTGCAGCACAACGTCAATTACTGACAAACCAATAGTGCAGCACACCCTCAATTACTGACACTCCAATAGTGCAACACACCCTCAATTACACTTACTCCAGTATTGCAGCACAACCTCAATTATTGACAAACCAATAGTGCAGCACACCCTCAATTACTGACACTCCAATAGTGCAACACACCCTCAATTACTGACACTCCAAAAGTGCAGCACACCCTCAATTAATGTCACTCCAAGAGTGCAGCACACGCTCAATTACTAACACTCCAATAGTGCAGCACAGCCTCAATTACTGACACTCCAATTGTGCAGCACAGCCTCAATTACTGACACTCCAACATTGCAGCATAGCCTCAATTTCTGACAGTCCAATTGTGCAGCACACGTCAATTACTGACACTCCAAAGGTGCTGCACACCCTTAAAAACTGACACTCCAATAGTGCAGCACACCCTCAATTACAGTTACTCCAAAATTGCAGCTCAACCTCGTACTGATAAACCAATAGTGCAGCACACCCTCTATTACTGACACTCCAATAGAGCAGCATGCCCTCAATAACTGACACTCCAATAGTGCAGCACACCCTCAATTACTGACACTCCAATAGTACAGCACACCCTCAATTACTGACACTCCAAAAGTGCAGCGCACCCTCAATTACTGACACTCCAATAGTGCAGCACACCCTCAATTACTGACACTCCAACATTGCAGCATAGCCTCAATTACTTACACTCCAAAGGTGCTGCATACCCTCAAAAACTGAGACTCCAATATTGCAGCATACCCTGAATTACTGACACTCCAATAGTGCTGCACACCCTCAATTAGAGTTACTCCAATATGGCAGCACAACCTCAATTACTGACAAACCAATAATGCAGCACACCCTGAATTACTGAAACTTCAATAGGGCAGCAGAGGCTCAATTGCTTGCACTACAATAGTGCAGCGCACACTCAATAACTGTCACTCCAATTGTGCAGCACAGCCTCAATTACTGACACTCCAATAGTGCAGCACACCCTCAATTTCTGACTCTCCAATAGTGCAGCACACCCTCAATTACTGACACTCCAATATTGCAGCACACCATCAAGAACTGACACTCCAATATTGCAGCACACCCTCAATTACTCACACTCCAATAGTGCAGCACACAGTCAATTACTGACACACCAATAGTTCAGCACACCCTCAATTACTGACGCTCCAATAGTGCAGCGCAACATCAATTAATGACACTCCAATGGTGCAGCACAACCTGAATAACTGACACTCCAATAGGGCAGCACACCATCAATTACTGACACTCCAATAGCGCAGCGCACCCTCAATTACTGACACTTCAATAGTGCAGCGCACATTCATTTACTGAGACTCCAATATTGTAGCTCACCCTCAATTACTGACACTACAATACTGCAGCACACCCTCAATTACTGACACTCCAATAGTACAGCGCACCCTCAATTACTGACACTCCAACATTGCAGCACAGACTCAATTACTGACACTCCAATAGTGCAGCGCACCCTCAAATACTGACACTCCAATAGTGCAGCTGACCCTCAATTACTGACACTCCAATAGTGCAGCACACCCTCAGTTACTGACACTCCAATATTGCAGCACACCCTCAATTACTGACACTCCAATATTGCGGCACACCCTGAATTACTGACCCTTCAATAGTGCAGCACACCCTCAATTACTGACACTCCAATATTGCAGCACACCATCAATTACTGACACTCGAATACTGCGGCACACCCTCAATTACTGATAAACCAATAGTGCAGCACACCCTCAATTACTAACACTCCAATAGTGCAGCACAGCTTTAATTACTGACACTCCAATTGTGCAGCGCACATTCAATTACTGAGACTCCAATTGTGCAGCACAGCCTCAATTACTGACACTCCAGTAGTGCAGCACGCCCTCAATTACTGACACTCCAATAGTGCAGCACTCCCTCAATTACTGACACTCCAATAGTGCAGCACTCCCTCAATTATTGACACTCCAATATTGCAGCACACCCTCAATTACTGACACTCCCATAGTGCAGCACACCCTCAATTACTGACACTCCAATATTGCAGCACACGCTCAATTACTAACACTCCAATAGTGCAGCACAGCCTCAATTACTGACACTCCAATTGTGCAGCACAGCCTCAATTACTGACACTCCAACATTGCAGCATAGCCTCAATTTCTGACAGTCCAATTGTGCAGCACACGTCAATTACTGACACTCCAAAGGTGCTGCACACCCTTAAAAACTGACACTCCAATAGTGCAGCACACCCTCAATTACAGTTACTCCAAAATTGCAGCTCAACCTCGTACTGATAAACCAATAGTGCAGCACACCCTCTATTACTGACACTCCAATAGAGCAGCATGCCCTCAATAACTGACACTCCAATAGTGCAGCACACCCTCAATTACTGACACTCCAATAGTACAGCACACCCTCAATTACTGACTCTCCAATAGTGCAGCACACCCGCATTTACTGACACTCCAAAAGTGCAGCGCACCCTCAATTACTGACACTCCAATAGTGCAGCACACCCTCAATTACTGACACTCCAACATTGCAGCATAGCCTCAATTACTTACACTCCAAAGGTGCTGCATACCCTCAAAAACTGAGACTCCAATATTGCAGCATACCCTGAATTACTGACACTCCAATAGTGCTGCACACCCTCAATTAGAGTTACTCCAATATGGCAGCACAACCTCAATTACTGACAAACCAATAATGCAGCACACCCTGAATTACTGAAACTTCAATAGGGCAGCAGAGGCTCAATTGCTTGCACTACAATAGTGCAGCGCACACTCAATAACTGTCACTCCAATTGTGCAGCACAGCCTCAATTACTGACACTCCAATAGTGCAGCACACCCTCAATTTCTGACTCTCCAATAGTGCAGCACACCCTCAATTACTGACACTCCAATATTGCAGCACACCATCAAGAACTGACACTCCAATATTGCAGCACACCCTCAATTACTCACACTCCAATAGTGCAGCACACAGTCAATTACTGACACACCAATAGTGCAGCACACCCTCAATTACTGACGCTCCAATAGTGCAGCGCAACATCAATTAATGACACTCCAATGGTGCAGCACAACCTGAATAACTGACACTCCAATAGGGCAGCACACCATCAATTACTGACACTCCAATAGCGCAGCGCACCCTCAATTACTGACACTTCAATAGTGCAGCGCACATTCATTTACTGAGACTCCAATAGTGTAGCTCACCCTCAATTACTGACACTACAATACTGCAGCACACCCTCAATTACTGACACTCCAATAGTACAGCGCACCCTCAATTACTGACACTCCAACATTGCAGCACAGACTCAATTACTGACACTCCAATAGTGCAGCGCACCCTCAAATACTGACACTCCAATAGTGCAGCTGACCCTCAATTACTGACACTCCAATAGTGCAGCACACCCTCAGTTACTGACACTCCAATATTGCAGCACACCCTCAATTACTGACACTCCAATATTGCGGCACACCCTGAATTACTGACCCTTCAATAGTGCAGCACACCCTCAATTACTGACACTCCAATATTGCAGCACACCATCAATTACTGACACTCGAATACTGCAGCACACCCTCAATTACTGATAAACCAATAGTGCAGCACACCCTCAATTACTAACACTCCAATAGTGCAGCACAGCTTTAATTACTGACACTCCAATTGTGCAGCGCACATTCAATTACTGAGACTCCAATTGTGCAGCACAGCCTCAATTACTGACACTCCAGTAGTGCAGCACGCCCTCAATTACTGACACTCCAATAGTGCAGCACTCCCTCAATTACTGACACTCCAATAGTGCAGCACTCCCTCAATTATTGACACTCCAATAGTGCAGCACACCCTCAATTACTGACACTCCCATAGTGCAGCACACCCTCAATTACTGACACTCCAATATTGCAGCACACCCTCAATTACTCACACTCCAATAGTGCAGCACACACTCAATTACTGACACACCAATAGTGCAGCACACCCTCAATTACTGACACTCCAATAGTGCAACACAACCTCAATTACTGACACTCCAATAGGGCAGCACACACTCAATTACTGACACTCCAATAGCGCAGCGCACCCTCAATTACTGACACTTGAATAGTGCAGCGCACATGCATTTACTGACACTCCAGTAGTGCAGCACACCCTCAATTACTGACACTACAATAGTGCAGCACTCCCTCAATTACTGACACTCCAATATTGCAGCACACCCTCAATTACTGACACTCCCATAGTGCAGCACACCCTCAATTACTGACACTCCAATATTGCAGCACACCCTCAATTACTCACACTCCAATAGTGCAGCACACACTCAAAAACTGACACTCCAATAGTGCTGCACACCCTCAATTACAGTTACTGCAAAATTGCAGCACACCCTCAAGTACTGACAAAGCAATAGTGCAGCAAACCCTCGATTAATAAAAATCCAATTGTGCAGCTTGCCACAATTACTGACACTCAATTGTGCAGCACAGCCTCAATTACTGACACTCCAATAGTGCAGCGCACCCTCAAATACTAACACTCCAATAGTGCAGCTGACCCTCAATTACTGATACTCCAAAAGTGCAGCACACCCTCAATTACTGACACTCCAATATTGCAGCACACCCTGAATTACTGACACTTCAATAGTGCAGCACACCCACAATTACTGACACTCCAATATTGCAGCACACCCTCAATTACTGACACTCCAGTACTGCAGCACACCCTCAATTACTGACAAACCAATAGTGCAGCACACCCTCAATTACAAACACTCCAATAGTGCAGCGCACACTCAATTACTGACACTCTAATTGTGCTGCACAGCCTCAATTACTGACACTCCAATAGTGCAGCACACACTCAATTACTGAGACTCCAATTGTGCAGCTCAGCCTCAATTACTGACACTCCAACATTGCAGCATAGCCTCAATTACTGACACTCCAAAGGTGCTGCATACCCTCAAAAACTGAGACTCCAATATTGCAGCACACCCTGAATTACTGACACTCCAATATCGCAGCACAACCTCAATTACTGACACACCAATAATGCAGCACACCCTCAATTACTGAAACTTCAATAGGGCACAGAGGCTCAATTACTTACACTCCAATAGTGCAGCGCACACTCAATTACTGTCACTCCAATTGTGCAGCACAGCCTCAATTACTTACACTCCAATAGTGCAGCAGACCCTCAATTTCTGACTCTCCAATAGTGCAGCACACCCTCAATTACTGACACTCCAATATTGCAGCACACCCTCAAGAACTGACACTCCAGTACTGCAGCACACCCTCAATTACTGACACACCAATAGTGCAGCACACCCTCAATTACTGGCTCACCAATAGTACAGAACACCCTCAATTACTGACTCTCCAATAGTGCAACACACCCTCAATTAGTGACACTAAAATGTGCAGCACACCCTCAATTAATGACACTCCAATAGAGCAGCACAAACTCAATTACTGACACAACAATAGCGCAGCAAACCGTCAGAAACTGATACTCCAGTAGTGCAGCGCGCCCTCAATTACTGACAGACCAATAGTGCAGCAGACCCTCAATTACTGACACTCCAATAGTACAGCACACCCTCAATTACTGTCTCTCCAATAGTGCAGCACACCCGCAATTACTGACACTCCAATAGTGCAGCGCACCCTCAATTACTGACTCTCCAATAGTGCAGCACACCCTCAATTAGTGACACTAAAATGTGCAGCACACCCTCAATTAATGACACTCCAATAGAGCAGCACAAACTCAATTACTGACACAACAATAGCGCAGCAGACCCTCAAAAACTGATACTCCAGTAGTGCAGCGCGCCCTCAATTACTGACAGACCAATAGTGCACAGACCCTCAATTACTGACACTCCAATAGTACAGCACACCCTCAATTACTGACTCTCCAATAGTGCAGCACACCCGAAATTACTGACACTCCAATAGTGCAGCGCACCCTCAATTACTGACACTCCAACATTGCAGCATAGCCTCAATTACTGACACTCCAATAATGCAGCACAGGTCAATTACTGACACTCCAAATGTGCTGCATACCCTCAAAAACTGACACTCCAATAATGCAGCACACCCTCAATTACAGTTACTCCAATATTGCAGCACAACCTCAATTACTGACAAACCAATAGTGCAGCACACCCTCAATTAATGACACTCCAATAGTGCCGCACATTCTCAATTACTGACACTCCAATATTGCAGCACACCCTCAATTACTGACACTCCAATATTGCAGAAAACCCTCAATTAATCACACTCCAATAGTGCAGCACACCCTCAATTACGGGCACTCAAATAGGGCAGCCCACCCTCAATAACTGACAATCCAATAGTGCAGCACACCCTCAATTACTGACACTTCAATAGTGCAGCGCGCACTCATTTACTGACACTCCAATAGTGCAGCTCACCCTCAATTACTGACACTCCAACATTGAAGCATAGCCTCAATTACTGACACTCCAATAGTGCAGCACACGACAATTCCTGACACTCCAAAGGTGCTGCACACCCTCAAAAACTGACATTCCAATAGTGCAGCACACCCTGAATTACTGACACTCCAATAGTGCAGCACACTCTCAATTACACTTACTCCAGTATTGCAGCACAACCTCAATTACTGACAAACCAATAGTGCAGCACACCCTCAATTACAGACACTCCAATAGTGCAACACACCCTCAATTACTGACTCTCCAATAGTGCAGCACACCCTCAATTAATGTCTCTCCAATAGTGCAGCACACACTCAATTACTGACAGACCAATAGTGCAGCACACCCTCAATTACTGACACTCCAATAGTGCAGCACAACCTCAATTAATGACACTCCAATAGTGCAGCACAACCTCAATTAATGACACTCCAATAGGGCAACACACCCTCAATTACTGACACTCCAATAGCGCAGCACACACACAATTTCTGACACTGAAATAGTGCAGCACACCCTCAATTAGTGACACTAAAATGTGCAGCACACCCTCAATTAATGACACTCCAATAGTGCAGCACACACTCAATAACTGACAATCCAATAGTGCAGCACACCCTCAATTACAGACACTCCAATAGTGCAGCACACCCTCAAAAACTGCCACTCCAGTCGTGCAGCGCACCCTCAATTACTGACACACCAATAGTGCAGCACACCCTCAATTACTGACACTCCAATAATACAGCACACCCTCAATTACTGATTCTCCAATAGTGCAGCACACCCTCAATTACTGACAGACCAATAGTGCAGCCAACCCTCAATTACTGACACTCCAATAGAGCAGCACACACTCAATTACTGACACTCCAATAGGGCAGCACACCCGCAATTACTGACACTCCAATAGTGCAGCGCACCCTCAACTAATGACACTCCAATAGCGCAGCACACCCTCAATTAGTGACACTCCAACATTGCAGCATAGCCTCAATTTCTGACACTCCAATAGTGCAGCACACGTCAATTACTGACACTCCAAAGGTGCTGCACACCCTCAAAAACTGAAACTCCAATAGTGCAGCACACCCTCAATTACTGACAAAGCAATAGTGCAGCACACCCTCAATTACTAACACTCCAATAGTGCAGCACAGCCTTAATTACTGACACTCCAATTGTGCAGCGCACATTCAATTACTGAGACTCCAATTGTGCAGCACAGCCTCAATTACTGACACTCCAATAGTGCAGCACACACTCAATTACTGACACTCCAATATTGCAGCACACCCTCAATTACTGACACTCCAATAGTGCAGCACACACTCAATTACTGACACACCAATAGTGCAGCACACCCTCAATTACTGACACTCCAATATTGCAGCACACCCTCAATTACTCACACTCCAATAGTGCAGCACACACTCAAAAACTGACACTCCAATAGTGCTGCACACCCTCAATTACAGTTACTGCAAAATTGCAGCACACCCTCAAGTACTGACAAAGCAATAGTGCAGCAAACCCTCGATTAATAAAAATCCAATTGTGCAGCTTGCCACAATTACTGACACTCAATTGTGCAGCACAGCCTCAATTACTGACACTCCAATAGTGCAGCGCACCCTCAAATACTAACACTCCAATAGTGCAGCTGACCCTCAATTACTGATACTCCAAAAGTGCAGCACACCCTCAATTACTGACACTCCAATATTGCAGCACACCCTGAATTACTGACACTTCAATAGTGCAGCACACCCACAATTACTGACACTCCAATATTGCAGCACACCCTCAATTACTGACACTCCAGTACTGCAGCACACCCTCAATTACTGACAAACCAATAGTGCAGCACACCCTCAATTACAAACACTCCAATAGTGCAGCGCACACTCAATTACTGACACTCTAATTGTGCTGCACAGCCTCAATTACTGACACTCCAATAGTGCAGCACACACTCAATTACTGAGACTCCAATTGTGCAGCTCAGCCTCAATTACTGACACTCCAACATTGCAGCATAGCCTCAATTACTGACACTCCAAAGGTGCTGCATACCCTCAAAAACTGAGACTCCAATATTGCAGCACACCCTGAATTACTGACACTCCAATATCGCAGCACAACCTCAATTACTGACACACCAATAATGCAGCACACCCTCAATTACTGAAACTTCAATAGGGCACAGAGGCTCAATTACTTACACTCCAATAGTGCAGCGCACACTCAATTACTGTCACTCCAATTGTGCAGCACAGCCTCAATTACTTACACTCCAATAGTGCAGCAGACCCTCAATTTCTGACTCTCCAATAGTGCAGCACACCCTCAATTACTGACACTCCAATATTGCAGCACACCCTCAAGAACTGACACTCCAGTACTGCAGCACACCCTCAATTACTGACACACCAATAGTGCAGCACACCCTCAATTACTGGCTCACCAATAGTACAGAACACCCTCAATTACTGACTCTCCAATAGTGCAACACACCCTCAATTAGTGACACTAAAATGTGCAGCACACCCTCAATTAATGACACTCCAATAGAGCAGCACAAACTCAATTACTGACACAACAATAGCGCAGCAAACCGTCAGAAACTGATACTCCAGTAGTGCAGCGCGCCCTCAATTACTGACAGACCAATAGTGCAGCAGACCCTCAATTACTGACACTCCAATAGTACAGCACACCCTCAATTACTGTCTCTCCAATAGTGCAGCACACCCGCAATTACTGACACTCCAATAGTGCAGCGCACCCTCAATTACTGACTCTCCAATAGTGCAGCACACCCTCAATTAGTGACACTAAAATGTGCAGCACACCCTCAATTAATGACACTCCAATAGAGCAGCACAAACTCAATTACTGACACAACAATAGCGCAGCAGACCCTCAAAAACTGATACTCAAGTAGTGCAGCGCGCCCTCAATTACTGACAGACCAATAGTGCACAGACCCTCAATTACTGACACTCCAATAGTACAGCACACCCTCAATTACTGACTCTCCAATAGTGCAGCACACCCGAAATTACTGACACTCCAATAGTGCAGCGCACCCTCAATTACTGACACTCCAACATTGCAGCATAGCCTCAATTACTGACACTCCAATAATGCAGCACAGGTCAATTACTGACACTCCAAATGTGCTGCATACCCTCAAAAACTGACACTCCAATAATGCAGCACACCCTCAATTACAGTTACTCCAATATTGCAGCACAACCTCAATTACTGACAAACCAATAGTGCAGCACACCCTCAATTAATGACACTCCAATAGTGCCGCACATTCTCAATTACTGGCACTCCAATATTGCAGCACACCCTCAATTACTGACACTCCAATATTGCAGAAAACCCTCAATTAATCACACTCCAATAGTGCAGCACACCCTCAATTACGGGCACTCAAATAGGGCAGCCCACCCTCAATAACTGACAATCCAATAGTGCAGCACACCCTCAATTACTGACACTTCAATAGTGCAGCGCGCACTCATTTACTGACACTCCAATAGTGCAGCTCACCCTCAATTACTGACACTCCAACATTGAAGCATAGCCTCAATTACTGACACTCCAATAGTGCAGCACACGACAATTCCTGACACTCCAAAGGTGCTGCACACCCTCAAAAACTGACATTCCAATAGTGCAGCACACCCTGAATTACTGACACTCCAATAGTGCAGCACACTCTCAATTACACTTACTCCAGTATTGCAGCATAACCTCAATTACTGACAAACCAATAGTGCAGCACACCCTCAATTACAGACACTCCAATAGTGCAACACACCCTCAATTACTGACTCTCCAATAGTGCAGCACACCCTCAATTAATGTCTCTCCAATAGTGCAGCACACACTCAATTACTGACAGACCAATAGTGCAGCACACCCTCAATTACTGACACTCCAATAGTGCAGCACAACCTCAATTAATGACACTCCAATAGTGCAGCACAACCTCAATTAATGACACTCCAATAGGGCAACACACCCTCAATTACTGACACTCCAATAGCGCAGCACACACACAATTTCTGACACTGAAATAGTGCAGCACACCCTCAATTAGTGACACTAAAATGTGCAGCACACCCTCAATTAATGACACTCCAATAGTGCAGCACACACTCAATAACTGACAATCCAATAGTGCAGCACACCCTCAATTACAGACACTCCAATAGTGCAGCACACCCTCAAAAACTGCCACTCCAGTCGTGCAGCGCACCCTCAATTACTGACACACCAATAGTGCAGCACACCCTCAATTACTGACACTCCAATAATACAGCACACCCTCAATTACTGATTCTCCAATAGTGCAGCACACCCTCAATTACTGACAGACCAATAGTGCAGCACACCCTCAATTACTGACACTCCAATAGAGCAGCACACACTCAATTACTGACACTCCAATAGGGCAGCACACCCGCAATTACTGACACTCCAATAGTGCAGCGCACCCTCAACTAATGACACTCCAATAGCGCAGCACACCCTCAATTAGTGACACTCCAACATTGCAGCATAGCCTCAATTTCTGACACTCCAATAGTGCAGCACACGTCAATTACTGACACTCCAAAGGTGCTGCACACCCTCAAAAACTGAAACTCCAATAGTGCAGCACACCCTCAATTACTGACAAAGCAATAGTGCAGCACACCCTCAATTACTAACACTCCAATAGTGCAGCACAGCCTTAATTACTGACACTCCAATTGTGCAGCGCACATTCAATTACTGAGACTCGAATTGTGCAGCACAGCCTCAATTACTGACACTCCAATAGTGCAGCACACACTCAATTACTGACACTCCAATAATGCAGCACACCCTCAATTACTGACACTCCAATAGTGCAGCACACACTCAATTACTGACACACCAATAGTGCAGCACACCCTCAATTACTGACACTCCAATAGTGCAGCGCAACCTCAATTAATGACACTCCAATAGTGCAGCACAACCTCAATTACTGACACTCCAATAGGGCAGCACACGCTCAATTACTGACACTCCAATAGTGCAGCACACACACAATTACTGACACTCCAATAGTGCAGCACACCCTCAATTAATGACACTCCAATAGAGCAGCACACACTCAATTACTGACACACCAATAGCGCAGCAGACCCTCAAAAACTGACACTCCAGTAGTGCAGCGCGCCCTCAATTACTGACAGAACAATAGTGCAGCACACCCTCAATTACTGACACTCCAATAGTACAGCACACCCTCAATTACTGACTCTGAAATAGTGCAGCACACCCGCAATTACTGACACTCCAATAGTGCTGCACACCCTCAATTACTGACACTCCAATAGTGCTGCACACCCTCAATTACTGACTCTCCAACATTGCATCATAACCTCAATTACTGGCACTCCAATAGTGCAGCACACCCTCAAAAACTGACACTCCAAAGGTGCTGCATACCCTCAAAAACTGACACTCCAATAATGCAGCACACCCTGAATTACTGACACTCCAATAGTGCAGCACACCCTCAATTACAGTTACTCCAATATTGCAGCACAACCTCAATAACTGACAAACCAATAGTGCAGCACACCCTCAATTACCAATACTCCAATAGTGCAGCACAGCCTCAATTACTGACACTCCAATTGTGCAGCGCGCACTCAATTACTGACACACCAATATTGCAGCACACCCTCAATTACTGGCTCTCCAATATTGCAGCACACCCTCAATTACTGACACTGCAATAGTGCAGCACAACCTCAATTAATGACACAACAATAGGGCAGCTCACCCTCAATTACTGACACTCCAATAGCGCAGCACACACACAATTACTGACACTGAAATAGTGCACCACACCCTCAATTACGGACACTCAAATAGGGCAGCTCACCTTCAATCACTGACAATCCAATATTGCAGCACACCCTCAATTACTCACACTTCAGTAGTGCAGCGCACACCCATTTACTGTCACTCCAATAGTGCAGCTCACCCTCAATTACTGACACTCCAACATTGCAGCATAGCCTCAATTACTGACACTCCAATAGTGCAGCACACGTCAATTACGGACACGCCTTAGGTGCTGCACACCCTCAAATACTGACATTTATATAGTGCAGCACACCCTGAATTACTGACACTCCAATAGTGCTGCACAACCTCAATTACAGACAAACCAATAGTGCAGCACACCCTCAATTACAGACACTCCAATAGTGCAACACACCCTCAATTACTGACACTCAAATAGTGCAGCACACCCTCAAGTACTGACAAAGCAATAGTGCAGCAAACCCTCGATTAATAACAATCCAATTGTGCAGCTTGCCACAATTACTGACACTCAATTGTGCAGCACAGCCTCAATTACTGACACTCCAATAGTGCAGCGCACCCTCAAATACTAACACTCCAATAGTGCAGCTGACCCTCAATTACTGACAATCCAATAGGGCAGCACACCCTCAATTACTGACACTCCAATATTGCAGCACACCCTCAATTACTGAAACTTCAATAGTGCAGCACACCCTCAATTACTGATACTCCAAAAGTGCAGCACACCCTCAATTACTGACACTCCAATATTGCAGCACACCCTGAATTACTGACACTTCAATAGTGCAGCACACCCACAATTACTGACACTCCAGTACTGCAGCACACCCTCAATTACTGACAAACCAATAGTGCAGCACACCCTCAATTACAAACACTCCAATAGTGAAGCACAGCTTTAATTACTGACACTCCAATTGTGCAGCGCACATTCAATTACTGAGACTCCAATTGTGCAGCACAGCCTCAATTACTGACACTCCAATAGTGCAGCACACCCTCAATTACTGACACTGCAATAGTGCAGCACACACTCAATTACTGACACTCCAATAATGCAGCACACACTCAATTACTGACACTCCATTAGTGCAGCACACCCTCAATTACTGACACTCCAATAGTGCAGCACACCCTCAATTACTTACACTCCAATAGTGCAGCACACCCTCAATTACTGACACTCCAATAGTGCAGCACACACTCAATTACTGAGACTCCAATTTTGCAGCTCAGCCTCAATTACTGACACTCCAATAGTGCAGCACACCCTCAATTACTCACACTCCAATTGTGCTGCACAGCCTCAATTACTGACACTCCAGCATTGCAGCATAGCCTCAATTACTGACACTCTAATAGTGCAGCACACGTCAATTACTGACACTCCAAAGGTGCTGCACACCCTCAAATACTGACATTCCAATAGTGCAGCACACCCTGAATTACTGACACTCCAATAGTGCAGCAAACCCTCAATTACACTTACTCCAGTATTGCAGCACAACGTCAATTACTGACAAAACAATAGTGCAGCACACCCTCAATTGCTGTCACTCCAATAGTGCAGCACGCGCTCAATTACTAACACTCCAATAGTGCAGCACAGCCTCAATTACTGACACTCCAATAGTGCAGCACACCCTCAATTACTGACACTCCAATAGTACAGCACACCCTCAATTACTGACTCTCCAATAGTGCAGCACACCCGCATTTACTGACACTCCAATAGTGCAGCGCACCCTCAATTACTGACACTCCAATAGTGCAGCACACCCTCAATTACTGACACTCCAACATTGCAGCATAGCCTCAATTACTGACACTCCAAAGGTGCTGCATACCCTCAAAAACTGAGACTCCAATATTGCAGCACACCCTGAATTACTGACACTCCAATAGTGCTGCACACCCTCAATTAGAGTTACTCCAATATCGCAGCACAACCTCAATTACTGACACACCAATAATGCAGGGCACCCTCAATTACTGAAACTTCAATAGGGCACAGAGGCTCAATTACTTACACTCCAATAGTGCAGCGCACACTCAATTACTGTCACTCCAATTGTGCAGCACAGCCTCAATTACTTACACTCCAATAGTGCAGCAGACCCTCAATTTCTGACTCTCCAATAGTGCAGCACACCCTCAATTACTGACACTCCAATATTGCAGCACACCCTCAAGAACTGACACTCCAGTACTGCAGCACACCCTCAATTACTGACACACCAATAGTGCAGCACACCCTCAATTACTGGCTCACCAATAGTACATAACACCCTCAATTACTGACTCTCCAATAGTGCAGCACACCCTCAATTAGTGACACTAAAATGTGCAGCACACCCTCAATTAATGACACTCCAATAGAGCAGCACAAACTCAATTACTGACACAACAATAGCGCAGCAGACCGTCAGAAACTGATACTCCAGTAGTGCAGCGCGCCCTCAATTACTGACAGACCAATAGTGCAGCAGACCCTCAATTACTGACACTCCAATAGTACAGCACACCCTCAATTACTGTCTCTCCAATAGTGCAGCACTCCCGCAATTACTGACACTCCAATAGTGCAGCGCACCCTCAATTACTGACTCTCCAATAGTGCAGCACACCCTCAATTAGTGACACTAAAATGTGCAGCACACCCTCAATTAATGACACTCCAATAGAGCAGCACAAACTCAATTACTGACACAACAATAGCGCAGCAGACCCTCAAAAACTGATACTCCAGTAGTGCAGCGCGCCCTCAATTACTGACAGACCAATAGTGCAGCAGACCCTCAATTACTGACACTCCAATAGTACAGCACACCCTCAATTACTGACTCTCCAATAGTGCAGCACACCCGCAATTACTGACACTCCAATAGTGCAGCGCACCCTCAATTACTGACTCTCCAATAGTGCAGCACAACCTCAATTACTGACACTCCAACATTGCAGCATAGCCTCAATTACTGACACTCCAATAATGCAGCACAGGTCAATTACTGACACTCCAAATGTGCTGCATACCCTCAAAAACTGACACTCCAATAATGCAGCACACCCTGAATTACTGACACTCCAATAGTGCAGCACACCCTCAATTACAGTTACTCCAATATTGCAGCACAACCTCAATTACTGACAAACCAATAGTGCAGCACACCCTCAATTACTGACACTCCAATAGTGCCGCACATTCTCAATTACTGACACTCCAATATTGCAGCACACCCTCAATTACTGACACTCCAATATTGCAGAAAACCCTCAATTAATCACACTCCAATAGTGCAGCACACCCTCAATTACGGGCACTCAAATAGGGCAGCCCACCCTCAATAACTGACAATCCAATAGTGCAGCACACCCTCAATTACTGACACTTCAATAGTGCAGCGCGGACTCATTTACTGACACTCCAATAGTGCAGCTCACCCTCAATTACTGACACTCCAACATTGAAGCATAGCCTCAATTACTGACACTCCAATAGTGCAGCACACGACAATTCCTGACACTCCAAAGGTGCTGCACACCCTCAAAAACTGACATTCCAATAGTGCAGCACACCCTGAATTACTGACACTCCAATAGTGCAGCACACTCTCAATTACACTTACTCCAGTATTGCAGCACAACCTCAATTACTGACAAACCAATAGTGCAGCACACCCTCAATTACAGACACTCCAATAGTGCAACACACCCTCAATTACTGACTCTCCAATAGTGCAGCACACCCTCAATTAATGTCTCTCCAATAGTGCAGCACACACTCAATTACTGACAGACCAATAGTGCAGCACACCCTCAATTACTGACACTCCAATAGTGCAGCACAACCTCAATTAATGACACTCCAATAGTGCAGCACAACCTCAATTAATGACACTCCAATAGGGCAGCACACCCTCAATTACTGACAATCCAATAGCGCAGCACACACACAATGTCTGACACTGAAATAGTGCAGCACACCCTCAATTAGTGACACTAAAATGTGCAGCACACCCTCAATTAATGACACTCCAATAGAGCAGCACACACTCAATAACTGACAATCCAATAGTGCAGCACACCCTCAATTACAGACACTCCAATAGTGCAGCACACCCTCAAAAACTGCCACTCCAGTCGTGCAGCGCACCCTCAATTTCTGACACACCAATAGTGCAGCACACCCTCAATTACTGACACTCCAATAATACAGCACACCCTCAATTACTGATTCTCCAATAGTGCAGCACACCCTCAATTACTGACAGACCAATAGTGCAGCACACCCTCAATTACTGACACTCCAATAGAGCAGCACACCCTGAATTACTGACACTCCAATAGTGCTGCACAACCTCAATTACTGACAAACCAATAGTGCAGCACACCCTCAATTACAGACACTCCAATAGTGCAACACACCCTCAATTACTGACACTCAAATAGTGCAGCACACCCTCAATTAATGTCTCTCCAATAGTGCAGCAAACGCTCAATTACCAACACTCCATTAGTGCAGCACAGCCTCAATTACTGACACTCCAATTGTGCAGCACAGCCTCAATTACTGTCACTCCAATAGTGCAGCACATCCTCAATTACTTACAGTCCAATAGTGCAGCACACCCT
Source organism: Isurus oxyrinchus (assembly GCA_026770705.1). Lineage (NCBI taxonomy): Eukaryota > Metazoa > Chordata > Chondrichthyes > Lamniformes > Lamnidae > Isurus > Isurus oxyrinchus. The sequence continues at coordinate 434,000 of JANJGN010000094.1, read as the reverse complement.
CAATTACTGACACTCCAATAGTGCAGCACACCCTCAATTACTGACTCTGAAATAGTGCAGCACACCCGCAATTACTGACACTCCAATAGTGCAGCACACCCTCAATTACTGACACTCCAATAGTGCTGCACACCCTCAATTACTGACTCTCCAACATTGCATCATAACGTCAATTACTGACACGCCAATAGTGCAGCACACCCTCAAAAACTGACACTCCAAAGGTGCTGCATACCCTCAAAAACTGACACTCCAATAATGCAGCACACCCTGAATTACTGACTCTCCAATAGTGCAGCACACCCTCAATTACAGTTACTCCAATATTGCAGCACAACCTCAATAACTGAAAAACCAATAGTGCAGCACACCCTCAATTACCAATACTCCAATAGTGCAGCACAGCCTCAATTACTGACACTCCAATTGTGCAGCGCGCACTCAATTACTGACACTCCAATAGTGCAGCTCATCCTCAATAACTGACACTCCAACAGTGCAGCACACCCTCAATTACAGACACTCCAATAGTGCAGCACACCCTCAAAAACTGACACTCCAGTAGTGCAGCGCACCCTCAATTACTGACACACCAATAGTGCAGCACACCCTCAATTACTGACACTCCAATAGTACAGCACACCCTCAATTACTGTCTCTCCAATAGTGCAGCACACCCGCAATTACTGACACTCCAATAGTGCAGCACACCCTCAATTACTGACTCTCCAATAGTGCAGCACACCCTCAATTAGTGACACTAAAATGTGCAGCACACCCTCAATTAATGACACTCCAATAGAGCAGCACAAACTCAATTACTGACACAACAATAGCGCAGCAGACCCTCAAAAACTGATACTCCAGTAGTGCAGCGCGCCCTCAATTACTGACAGACCAATAGTGCAGCAGACCCTCAATTACTGACACTCCAATAGTACAGCACACCCTCAATTACTGACTCTCCAATAGTGCAGCACACCCGCAATTACTGACACTCCAATAGTGCAGCGCACCCTCAATTACTGACTCTCCAATAGTGCAGCACAACCTCAATTACTGACACTCCAACATTGCAGCATAGCCTCAATTACTGACACTCCAATAATGCAGCACAGGTCAATTACTGACACTCCAAATGTGCTGCATACCCTCAAAAACTGACACTCCAATAATGCAGCACACCCTGAATTACTGACACTCCAATAGTGCAGCACACCCTCAATTACAGTTACTCCAATATTGCAGCACAACCTCAATTACTGACAAACCAATAGTGCAGCACACCCTCAATTACTGACACTCCAATAGTGCCGCACATTCTCAATTACTGACACTCCAATATTGCAGCACACCCTCAATTACTGACACTCCAATATTGCAGAAAACCCTCAATTAATCACACTCCAATAGTGCAGCACACCCTCAATTACGGGCACTCAAATAGGGCAGCCCACCCTCAATAACTGACAATCCAATAGTGCAGCACACCCTCAATTACTGACACTTCAATAGTGCAGCGCGCACTCATTTACTGACACTCCAATAGTGCAGCTCACCCTCAATTACTGACACTCCAACATTGAAGCATAGCCTCAATTACTGACACTCCAATAGTGCAGCACACGACAATTCCTGACACACCAAAGGTGCTGCACACCCTCAAAAACTGACATTCCAATAGTGCAGCACACCCTGAATTACTGACACTCCAATAGTGCAGCACACTCTCAATTACACTTACTCCAGTATTGCAGCACAACCTCAATTACTGACAAACCAATAGTGCAGCACACCCTCAATTACAGACACTCCAATAGTGCAACACACCCTCAATTACTGACTCTCCAATAGTGCAGCACACCCTCAATTAATGTCTCTCCAATAGTGCAGCACACACTCAATTACTGACAGACCAATAGTGCAGCACACCCTCAATTACTGACACTCCAATAGTGCAGCACAACCTCAATTAATGACACTCCAATAGTGCAGCACAACCTCAATTAATGACACTCCAATAGGGCAGCACACCCTCAATTACTGACACTCCAATAGCGCAGCACACACACAATTTCTGACATTGAAATAGTGCAGCACACCCTCAATTAGTGACACTAAAATGTGCAGCACACCCTCAATTAATGACACTCCAATAGAGCAGCACACACTCAATAACTGACAATCCAATAGTGCAGCACACCCTCAATTACAGACACTCCAATAGTGCAGCACACCCTCAAAAACTGCCACTCCAGTCGTGCAGCGCACCCTCAATTACTGACACACCAATAGTGCAGCACACCCTCAATTACTGACATTCCAATAATACAGCACACCCTCAATTACTGATTCTCCAATAGTGCAGCACACCCTCAATTACTGACAGACCAATAGTGCAGCACACCCTCAATTACTGACACTCCAATAGAGCAGCACACCCTGAATTACTGGCACTCCAATAGTGCTGCACAACCTCAATTACTGACAAACCAATAGTGCAGCACACCCTCAATTACAGACACTCCAATAGTGCAACACACCCTCAATTACTGACACTCAAATAGTGCAGCACACCCTCAATTAATGTCTCTCCAATAGTGCAGCAAACGCTCAATTACCAACACTCCAATAGTGCAGCACAGCCTCAATTACTGACACTCCAATTGTGCAGCACAGCCTCAATTACTGTCACTCCAATAGTGCAGCACATCCTCAATTACTTACAGTCCAATAGTGCAGCACACCCTCAATTACTGACACTCCAATAGTGCAGCACACCCTCAATTACTGACTCTGAAATAGTGCAGCACACCCGCAATTACTGACACTCCAATAGTGCAGCACACCCTCAATTACTGACACTCCAATAGTGCTGCACACCCTCAATTACTGACTCTCCAACATTGCATCATAACGTCAATTACTGACACGCCAATAGTGCAGCACACCCTCAAAAACTGACACTCCAAAGGTGCTGCATACCCTCAAAAACTGACACTCCAATAATGCAGCACACCCTGAATTACTGACTCTCCAATAGTGCAGCACACCCTCAATTACAGTTACTCCAATATTGCAGCACAACCTCAATAACTGAAAAACCAATAGTGCAGCACACCCTCAATTACCAATACTCCAATAGTGCAGCACAGCCTCAATTACTGACACTCCAATATTGCAGCGCGCACTCAATTACTGACACTCCAATAGTGCAGCTCATCCTCAATAACTGACACTCCAATAGTGCAGCACACCCTCAAAAACTGACACTCCAATAGTGCAGCGCACCCTCAATTACTGACACACCAATAGTGCAGCACACCCTCAATTACTGACACTCCAATAATACAGCACACCCTCAATTACTGATTCTCCAATAGTGCAGCACACCCTCAATTACTGACACTCCAAAAGTGCAGCACACCCTCAATTAGTGACACTCCAATAGAGCAGCACACACTCAATTACTGACACTCCAATAGGGCAGCACACCCTCAATTACTGACACTCCAATAGTGCAGCAGACCCTCAAAAACAGATACACCAGTAGTGCAGCGCACCCTCAATTACTGACAGACCAATAGTGCAGCACACCCTCAATTACTGACACTCCAAAAGTACAGCACACCCTCAATTACTGACTCTCCAATAGTGCAGCACACCCGCATTTACTGACACTCCAATAGTCCAGCGCACCCTCAACTAATGACACTCCAATAGCGCAGCACACCCTCAAATACTGACACTCCAACATTGCAGCATAGCCTCAATATCTGACACTCCAATAGTGCAGCACACGTCAATTACTGACACTCCAAAGGTGCTGCACACCCTCAAAAACTGACACTCCAATAGTGCAGCACACCCTCAATTACTGACAAAGCAATAGTGCAGCACACCCTCAATTACTAACACTCCAATAGTGCAGCACAGCCTTAATTACTGACACTCCAATTGTGCAGCGCACATTCAATTACTGAGACTCCAATTGTGCAGCACAGCCTCAATTACTGACACTCCAATAGTGGAGCACACACTCAATTACTGACACTCCAATATTGCAGCACACCCTCAATTACTGACACTCCAATAGTGCAGCACACACTCAATTACTGACACACCAATAGTGCAGCACACCCTCAATTACTGACACTCCAATAGTGCAGCGCAACCTCAATTAATGACACACCAATAGTGCAGCACAACCTCAATTACTGACACTCCAATAGGGCAGCACACCCTCAATTAATGACACTCCAATAGAGCAGCACAAACTCAATTACTGACACACCAATAGCGCAGCAGACCCTCAAAAACTAACACTCCAGTAGTGCAGCGCGCCCTCAATTACTGACAGAACAATAGTGCAGCACACCCTCAATTACTGACACTCCAATAGTACAGCACACCCTCAATTACTGACTCTGAAATAGTGCAGCACATCCGCAATTACTGACACTCCAATAGTGCTGCACACCCTCAATTACTGACACTCCAATAGTGCTGCACACCCTCAATTACTGACTCTCCAACATTGCATCATAACCTCAATTACTGACACTCCAATAGTGCAGCACACCCTCAAAAACTGACACTCAAAAGGTGCTGCATACCCTCAAAAACTGACACTCCAATAATGCAGCACACCCGGAATTACTGACACTCCAATAGTGCAGCACACCCGCAATTACAGTTACTCCAATATTGCAGCACAACCTCAATAACTGACAAACCAATAGTGCAGCACACCCTCAATTACCAATACTCCAATAGTGCAGCACAGCCTCAATTACTGACATTCCAATTGTGCAGCGCGCACTCAATTACTGACACTCCAATAGTGCAGCTCATCCTCAATTACTGACACTCCAATATTGCTGCACACCCTCAATTACTGACTCTCCAATATTGCAGCACACCCTCAATTACTCTCACTCCAATAGTGCAGCACACACCCAATTACTGGCACACCAATAGTGCAGCACACGCTCAATTACTGACACTGCAATAGTGCAGCACAACCTCAATTAATGACACAACAATAGGGCAGCTCACCCTCAATTACTGACACGCCAATAGCGCAGCACACACACAATTACTGACACTGAAATAGTGCACCACACCCTCAATTACGGACACTCACTTAGGGCAGCTCACCTTCAATCACTGACAATCCAATATTGCAGCACACCCTCAATTACTCACACTTCAATAGTGCAGCGCACACCCATTTACTGACACTCCAATAGTGCAGCTCACCCTCAATTACTGACACTCCAACATTGCAGCATAGCCTCAATTACTGACACTCCAATAGTGCAGCACACGTCAATTACGGACACGCCTTAGGTGCTGCAGACCCTCAAATACTGGCATTCCAATAGTGCAGCACACCCTGAATTACTGACACTCCAATAGTGCTGCACAACCTCAATTACTGACAAACCAATAGTGCAGCACACCCTCAATTACAGACACTCCAATAGTGCAACACACCCTCAATTACTGACACTCAAATAGTGCAGCACACCCTCAATTAATGTCTCTCCAATAGTGCAGCAAACGCTCAATTACTAACACTCCAATAGTGCAGCACAGCCTCAATTACTGACGCTCCAATTGGGCAGCACAGCCTCAATTACTGTCACTCCAATAGTGCAGCACACGCTCAATTACTAACACTCCAATAGTGCAGCACAGCCTCAATTACTGGCACTCCAATAGTGCAGCACAGCCTCAATTACTAACACTCCAATATTGCAGCACACCCTCAATTACTGAAACTTCAATAGTGCAGCACAGCCTCAATTACTTACAGTCCAATAGTGCAGCACACCCTCAATTACTGACACTCCAATAGTGCAGCACACCCTCAATTACTCACACTCCAATAGTGTTGCACAGCCTCAATTACTGACACTCCAATAGTGCAGCACACACTCAATTACTGGCACTCCAATAGTACAGCAAACACTCAATTACTGACACTCCAATAGCGCATCACGCACTCAATTACTGACACTCCAATACTGCAGCACCCACTGAATTACTGACACACCAATAGTGCAGCACACCCTCAATTACTGACACTCCAATATTGCAGCACACCCTCAAACAATGACAATCCAATAGCGCATCACACACTCAATTACTGACACTCCAATAGTGCAGCACACACTCAATTACTGACACACCAATAGTGCAGCACACCCTCAATTACTGACACTCCAATAGTGCAGCACACACTCAATTACTGACACTTCAACAGTGCAGCGCACACTCATTTAATGACACTCCAATAGTGCAGCTCACCCTCAATTACTGACACTCCAATAGTGCAGCACACGTCAATTACTGACACTCCAAATGTGCTGCACACCCTCAAAAACTGACATTCAAATAGTGCAGCACACCCTGAATTACTGACACTCCAATAGTGCAGCACACTCTCAATTACACTGACTCCAGTATTGCAGCACAACCTCAATTACTGACAAACCAATAGTGCAACACACCCTCAATTACAGACACTCCATTAGTGCAACACACCCTCAATTACTGACAATCCAATAGTGCAGCACACCCTCAATTAATGTCTCTCCAATAGTGCAGCAAACGCTCAATTACTTACACTCCAATAGTACAGCACAACCTCAATTACTGACACTCCAATAGTGCAGCACAGCTCAATTACTGGCTCTCCAATAGTGCAGCACAGCCTCAATTACTGACACACCAATATTGCAGCACACCCTCAATTACTGAAACTTCAATAGTGCAGCTAAGCCTCAATTACTTACAGTCCAATAGTGCAGCACACCCTCAATTACTGACACGCCAATAGTGCAGCACACCCTCAATTACTCACACTCCAATAGTGCTGCACAGCCTCAATTACTGACACTCCAATAGTGCAGCAAACACTCAATTACTGGCACTCCAATAGAACAGCAAACGCTCAATTACTGATACTCCGATAGCGCATCACACACTCAATTACTGACACTCCAATAGTGCAGCACACACTCAATTACTGACACACCAATAGTGCAGCACACCCTCAATTACTGACACTCCAATAGTGCAGCACACCCTCAATTACTGACACTCCAATAGTGCAGCACAACCTCAATTAATGACACTCCAATAGTGCAGCACAACCTCAATTAATGACACTCCAATAGGGCAGCACACCCTCAATTACTGACACTCCAATAGCGCAGCACACACTCAATTTCTGACACTGAAATAGTGCAGCACACACTCAAATACTGACACTCCAATAGTGCAGCACACCATCAATTACAAACACTCCAATAGTGCAGCACACCCTCAAAAACTGACACTCCAGTAGTGCAGCGCACCCTCAATTACTGACACACCAATTGTGCAGCACACCCTCAATTACTGACACTCCAATAGTGCAGCACACCCTCAATTACTGACACTCCAATAGTGCAGCACACCCTCAATTAGTGACACTCCAATAGAGCAGCACACACTCAATTACTGACACTCCAATAGTGCTGCACACCCTCAAAAACTGAAACTCCAATAGTGCAGCACACCCTCAATTACTGACAAACCAATAGTGCAGCACACCCTCAATTACTGACACACCAATAGTGCAGCACACCCTCAATTACTGACACTCCAATAGTGCAGCACAGCCTTAATTACTGACACTCCAATTGTGCAGCGCACATTCAATTACTGAGACTCCAATTGTGCAGCACACACTTAATTACTGACACTCCTATAGTGCAGCACACCCACAATTACTGACACTCCAATATTGCAGCACACCCTCAATTACTGACACTTCAATAGTGCAGCACACTCTCAATTACTGACACTCCAATATTGCAGCACACCCTCAATTACTCACACTCCAATAGTGCAGCACACACTCAATTACTGACACACCAATAGTGCATCACACCCTCAATTACTGGCACTCCAATAGTGCAGCGCAACCTCAATTATTGACACTCCAATAGTGCGGCACAACCTCAATTACTGACACTCCAATAGGGCAGCACACCCTCAATTACTGACACTCCAATAGCGCAGCGCACCCTCAATTACTGACCCTTCAATAGTGCAGCGCACATTCATTTACTGACACTCCAATAATGCAGCTCACCCTCAATTACTGACACTACAATACTGCAGCACACCGTCAATTACAGACACTCCAATAGTACAGCGCACCCTGAATTACTGACACTCCAACATTGCAGCATAGCCTTAATAACTGAAACTCCAATAGTGCAGCACACGTCAATTACTGACACTCCAAAGGTGCTGCACACCCTCAAAAACTGACACTCCAATAGTGCTGCACACCCTCAATTACAGTTACTCCAATATTGCAGCACAACCTCAATAACTGACAAACCAATAGTGCAGCACACCCTCAATTACCAACACTCCAATAGTGCAGCACAGCCACAATTACTGACACTCCAATTGTGCAGCGCACACTCAATTACTGACACTCCAATAGTGCAGCTCATCCTCAATTACTGACACTCCAATATTGCAGCACACCCTCAATTACTGACTCTCCAATATTGCAGCACACCCTCAATTACTCACACTCGAATAGTGCAGCACACACCCAATTACTGGCACACCAATAGTGCAGCACACCCTCAATTACTGACACTGCAATAGTGCAGCACAACCTCAATTAATGACACAACAATAGGGCAGCACACCCTCAATTACTGACACTCCAATAGCGCAGCACACACACAATTACTGACACTGAAATAGTGCACCACACCCTCAATTACGGACTCTCAAATAGGGCAGCTCACCTTCAATCACTGACAATCCAATAGTGCAGCACACCCTCAATTACTGACACTTCAATAGTGCAGCGCACTCCCATTTACTGACACTCCAATAGTGCAGCTCACCCTCAATTACTGACACTCCAACATTGCAGCATAGCCTCAATTACTGACACTCCAATAGTGCAGCTTGCCACAATTACTAACACTCAATTGTGGAGCACAGCCTCAATTACTGACACTCCAATAGTGCAGCGCACCCTCAAATACTGACACTACAATAGTGCCGCTGACCCTCAATTATTGACTCTCCAATAGTGCAGCAGACCCTCAATTACTGACACCCAATATTGCAGCACACCCTCAATTACTGAAACTTCAATAGTGCAGCACACCCTCAATTAACGACACTCCAATAGTGCAGCACACCCTCAATTACTGACACTCCAATATTGCAGCACACCCTCAATTACTGAAACTTCAATAGTGCAGCAAACCCTCAATTACTGACACTCCAATATTGCAGCACACCCTCAATTACTGACACACCAATTCTGCAGCAAACCCTCAATTACTGACACTCCAATAGTGCAGCACACCCTCAATTACTGACACTCCAATAGTGCAGCAGACCCTCTATTACTGACACTCCAATAGTGCAGCGCACACTCAATTACTGACACTCCAATAGTGCAGCGCAACCTCAATTAATGACACACCAATAGTGCAGCACAACCTCAATTACTGACACTCCAATAGGGCAGCACACCCTCAATTAATGACACTCCAATAGAGCAGCACAAACTCAATTACTGACACACCAATAGCGCAGCAGACCCTCAAAAACTAACACTCCAGTAGTGCAGCGCGCCCTCAATTACTGACAGAACAATAGTGCAGCACACCCTCAATTACTGACACTCCAATAGTACAGCACACCCTCAATTACTGACTCTGAAATAGTGCAGCACATCCGCAATTACTGACACTCCAATAGTGCTGCACACCCTCAATTACTGACACTCCAATAGTGCTGCACACCCTCAATTACTGACTCTCCAACATTGCATCATAACCTCAATTACTGACACTCCAATAGTGCAGCACACCCTCAAAAACTGACACTCAAAAGGTGCTGCATACCCTCAAAAACTGACACTCCAATAATGCAGCACACCCGGAATTACTGACACTCCAATAGTGCAGCACACCCGCAATTACAGTTACTCCAATATTGCAGCACAACCTCAATAACTGACAAACCAATAGTGCAGCACACCCTCAATTACCAATACTCCAATAGTGCAGCACAGCCTCAATTACTGACATTCCAATTGTGCAGCGCGCACTCAATTACTGACACTCCAATAGTGCAGCTCATCCTCAATTACTGACACTCCAATATTGCTGCACACCCTCAATTACTGACTCTCCAATATTGCAGCACACCCTCAATTACTCTCACTCCAATAGTGCAGCACACACCCAATTACTGGCACACCAATAGTGCAGCACACGCTCAATTACTGACACTGCAATAGTGCAGCACAACCTCAATTAATGACACAACAATAGGGCAGCTCACCCTCAATTACTGACACGCCAATAGCGCAGCACACACACAATTACTGACACTGAAATAGTGCACCACACCCTCAATTACGGACACTCACTTAGGGCAGCTCACCTTCAATCACTGACAATCCAATATTGCAGCACACCCTCAATTACTCACACTTCAATAGTGCAGCGCACACCCATTTACTGACACTCCAATAGTGCAGCTCACCCTCAATTACTGACACTCCAACATTGCAGCATAGCCTCAATTACTGACACTCCAATAGTGCAGCACACGTCAATTACGGACACGCCTTAGGTGCTGCAGACCCTCAAATACTGGCATTCCAATAGTGCAGCACACCCTGAATTACTGACACTCCAATAGTGCTGCACAACCTCAATTACTGACAAACCAATAGTGCAGCACACCCTCAATTACAGACACTCCAATAGTGCAACACACCCTCAATTACTGACACTCAAATAGTGCAGCACACCCTCAATTAATGTCTCTCCAATAGTGCAGCAAACGCTCAATTACTAACACTCCAATAGTGCAGCACAGCCTCAATTACTGACGCTCCAATTGGGCAGCACAGCCTCAATTACTGTCACTCCAATAGTGCAGCACACGCTCAATTACTAACACTCCAATAGTGCAGCACAGCCTCAATTACTGGCACTCCAATAGTGCAGCACAGCCTCAATTACTAACACTCCAATATTGCAGCACACCCTCAATTACTGAAACTTCAATAGTGCAGCACAGCCTCAATTACTTACAGTCCAATAGTGCAGCACACCCTCAATTACTGACACTCCAATAGTGCAGCACACCCTCAATTACTCACACTCCAATAGTGTTGCACAGCCTCAATTACTGACACTCCAATAGTGCAGCACACACTCAATTACTGGCACTCCAATAGTACAGCAAACACTCAATTACTGACACTCCAATAGCGCATCACGCACTCAATTACTGACACTCCAATACTGCAGCACCCACTGAATTACTGACACACCAATAGTGCAGCACACCCTCAATTACTGACACTCCAATATTGCAGCACACCCTCAATCAATGACAATACAATAGCGCATCACACACTCAATTACTGACACTCCAATAGTGCAGCACACACTCAATTACTGACACACCAATAGTGCAGCACACCCTCAATTACTGACACTCCAATAGTGCAGCACACACTCAATTACTGACACTTCAACAGTGCAGCGCACACTCATTTAATGACACTCCAATAGTGCAGCTCACCCTCAATTACTGACACTCCAATAGTGCAGCACACGTCAATTACTGACACTCCAAATGTGCTGCACACCCTCAAAAACTGACATTCAAATAGTGCAGCACACCCTGAATTACTGACACTCCAATAGTGCAGCACACTCTCAATTACACTGACTCCAGTATTGCAGCACAACCTCAATTACTGACAAACCAATAGTGCAACACACCCTCAATTACAGACACTCCATTAGTGCAACACACCCTCAATTACTGACAATCCAATAGTGCAGCACACCCTCAATTAATGTCTCTCCAATAGTGCAGCAAACGCTCAATTACTTACACTCCAATAGTACAGCACAACCTCAATTACTGACACTGCAATTGTGCAGCACAGCCTCAATTACTGTCACTCCAATAGTGCAGCACACGCTCAATTACTAACACTCCAATAGTGCAGCACAGCTCAATTACTGGCTCTCCAATAGTGCAGCACAGCCTCAATTACTGACACACCAATATTGCAGCACACCCTCAATTACTGAAACTTCAATAGTGCAGCTAAGCCTCAATTACTTACAGTCCAATAGTGCAGCACACCCTCAATTACTGACACACCAATAGTGCAGCACACCCTCAATTACTCACACTCCAATAGTGCTGCACAGCCTCAATTACTGACACTCCAATAGTGCAGCAAACACTCAATTACTGGCACTCCAATAGTACAGCAAACGCTCAATTACTGATACTCCTATAGCGCATCACACACTCAATTACTGACACTCCAATAGTGCAGCACACACTCAATTACTGACACACCAATAGTGCAGCACACCCTCAATTACTGACACTCCAATAGTGCAGCACACCCTCAATTACTGACACTCCAATAGTGCAGCACAACCTCAATTAATGACACTCCAATAGTGCAGCACAACCTCAATTAATGACACTCCAATAGGGCAGCACACCCTCAATTACTGACACTCCAATAGCGCAGCACACACTCAATTTCTGACACTGAAATAGTGCAGCACACACTCAAATACTGACACTCCAATAGTGCAGCACACCATCAATTACAAACACTCCAATAGTGCAGCACACCCTCAAAAACTGACACTCCAGTAGTGCAGCGCACCCTCAATTACTGACACACCAATTGTGCAGCACACCCTCAATTACTGACACTCCAATAGTGCAGCACACCCTCAATTACTGACACTCCAATAGTGCAGCACACCCTCAATTAGTGACACTCCAATAGAGCAGCACACACTCAATTACTGACACTCCAATAGTGCTGCACACCCTCAAAAACTGAAACTCCAATAGTGCAGCACACCCTCAATTACTGACAAACCAATAGTGCAGCACACCCTCAATTACTGACACACCAATAGTGCAGCACACCCTCAATTACTGACACTCCAATAGTGCAGCACAGCCTTAATTACTGACACTCCAATTGTGCAGCGCACATTCAATTACTGAGACTCCAATTGTGCAGCACACACTTAATTACTGACACTCCTATAGTGCAGCACACCCACAATTACTGACACTCCAATATTGCAGCACACCCTCAATTACTGACACTTCAATAGTGCAGCACACTCTCAATTACTGACACTCCAATATTGCAGCACACCCTCAATTACTCACACTCCAATAGTGCAGCACACACTCAATTACTGACACACCAATAGTGCATCACACCCTCAATTACTGGCACTCCAATAGTGCAGCGCAACCTCAATTATTGACACTCCAATAGTGCGGCACAACCTCAATTACTGACACTCCAATAGGGCAGCACACCCTCAATTACTGACACTCCAATAGCGCAGCGCACCCTCAATTACTGACCCTTCAATAGTGCAGCGCACATTCATTTACTGACACTCCAATAATGCAGCTCACCCTCAATTACTGACACTACAATACTGCAGCACACCGTCAATTACAGACACTCCAATAGTACAGCGCACCCTGAATTACTGACACTCCAACATTGCAGCATAGCCTTAATAACTGAAACTCCAATAGTGCAGCACACGTCAATTACTGACACTCCAAAGGTGCTGCACACCCTCAAAAACTGACACTCCAATAGTGCTGCACACCCTCAATTACAGTTACTCCAATATTGCAGCACAACCTCAATAACTGACAAACCAATAGTGCAGCACACCCTCAATTACCAACACTCCAATAGTGCAGCACAGCCACAATTACTGACACTCCAATTGTGCAGCGCACACTCAATTACTGACACTCCAATAGTGCAGCTCATCCTCAATTACTGACACTCCAATATTGCAGCACACCCTCAATTACTGACTCTCCAATATTGCAGCACACCCTCAATTACTCACACTCGAATAGTGCAGCACACACCCAATTACTGGCACACCAATAGTGCAGCACACCCTCAATTACTGACACTGCAATAGTGCAGCACAACCTCAATTAATGACACAACAATAGGGCAGCACACCCTCAATTACTGACACTCCAATAGCGCAGCACACACACAATTACTGACACTGAAATAGTGCACCACACCCTCAATTACGGACTCTCAAATAGGGCAGCTCACCTTCAATCACTGACAATCCAATAGTGCAGCACACCCTCAATTACTGACACTTCAATAGTGCAGCGCACTCCCATTTACTGACACTCCAATAGTGCAGCTCACCCTCAATTACTGACACTCCAACATTGCAGCATAGCCTCAATTACTGACACTCCAATAGTGCAGCTTGCCACAATTACTAACACTCAATTGTGGAGCACAGCCTCAATTACTGACACTCCAATAGTGCAGCGCACCCTCAAATACTGACACTACAATAGTGCCGCTGACCCTCAATTATTGACTCTCCAATAGTGCAGCAGACCCTCAATTACTGACACCCAATATTGCAGCACACCCTCAATTACTGAAACTTCAATAGTGCAGCACACCCTCAATTAACGACACTCCAATAGTGCAGCACACCCTCAATTACTGACACTCCAATATTGCAGCACACCCTCAATTACTGAAACTTCAATAGTGCAGCAAACCCTCAATTACTGACACTCCAATATTGCAGCACACCCTCAATTACTGACACACCAATTCTGCAGCAAACCCTCAATTACTGACACTCCAATAGTGCAGCACACCCTCAATTACTGACACTCCAATAGTGCAGCAGACCCTCTATTACTGACACTCCAATAGTGCAGCGCACACTCAATTACTGACACTCCAATTGTGCAGCACACCCTCAATTACTCACACTCCAATATTGCAGCACAGCCTCAATTACTGACACACCAATAGTGCAGCACACCCTCAATTACAGACACTCCAATAGTGCAGCGCAACCTCAATTAATGACACTCCAATAGTGCGGCACAACCTCAATTACTGACACTCCAATAGGGCAGCACACCCTCAATTACTGACACTCCAATAGCGCAGCGCACCCTCAATTACTGACCCTTCAATAGTGCAGCGCACATTCATTTACTGACACTCCAATAATGCAGCTCACCCTCAATTACTGACACTCCAATAGTACAGCGCACCCTGAATTACTGACACTCCAACATTGCAGCATAGCCTTAATAACTGAAACTCCAATAGTGCAGCACACGTCAATTACTGACACTCCAAAGGTGCTGCACACCCTCAATTACAGTTACTCCAATATTGCAGCACAACCTCAAGTACTGACAAACCAATAGTGCAGCACACCCTCAATTACTAACACTCCAATAGTGCTGCACAACCTCAATTACTGACAAACCAATAGTGCAGCACACCCTCAATTACAGACACTCCAATAGTGCAACACACCCTCAATTACTGACACTCAAATAGTGCAGCACACCCTCAATTAATGTCTCTCCAATAGTGCAGCAAACGCTCAATTACTAACACTCCAATAGTGCAGCACAGCCTCAATTACTGACGCTCCAATTGGGCAGCACAGCCTCAATTACTGTCACTCCAATAGTGCAGCACACGCTCAATTACTAACACTCCAATAGTGCAGCACAGCCTCAATTACTGGCACTCCAATAGTGCAGCACAGCCTCAATTACTGACACTCCAATATTGCAGCACACCCTCAATTACTGAAACTTCAATAGTGCAGCACAGCCTCAATTACTTACAGTCCAATAGTGCAGCACACCCTCTATTACTGACACTCCAATAGTGCAGCACACCCTCAATTACTCACACTCCAATAGTGTTGCACAGCCTCAATTACTGACACTCCAATAGTGCAGCACACACTCAATTACTGGCACTCCAATAGTACAGCAAACACTCAATTACTGACACTCCAATAGCGCATCACGCACTCAATTACTGACACTCCAATACTGCAGCACCCACTGAATTACTGACACACCAATAGTGCAGCACACCCTCAATTACTGACACTCCAATAGTGCAGCACACCCTCAATCAATGACAATCCAATAGCGCATCACACACTCAATTACTGACACTCCAATAGTGCAGCACACACTCAATTACTGACACACCAATAGTGCAGCACACCCTCAATTACTGACACTCCAATAGTGCAGCACACACTCAATTACTGACACTTCAACAGTGCAGCGCACACTCATTTAATGACACTCCAATAGTGCAGCTCACCCTCAATTACTGACACTCCAAATGTGCTGCACACCCTCAAAAACTGACATTCAAATAGTGCAGCACACCCTGAATTACTGACACTCCAATAGTGCAGCACACTCTCAATTACACTGACTCCAGTATTGCAGCACAACCTCAATTACTGACAAACCAATAGTGCAACACACCCTCAATTACAGACACTCCATTAGTGCAACACACCCTCAATTACTGACAATCCAATAGTGCAGCACACCCTCAATTAATGTCTCTCCAATAGTGCAGCAAACGCTCAATTACTTACACTCCAATAGTGCAGCACAACCTCAATTACTGACACTGCAATTGTGCAGCACAGCCTCAATTACTGTCACTCCAATAGTGCAGCACACGTTCAATTACTAACACTCCAATAGTGCAGCACAGCTCAATTACTGGCTCTCCAATAGTGCAGTACAGCCTCAATTACTGACACACCAATATTGCAGCGCACCCTCAATTACTGAAACTTCAATAGTGCAGCTAAGCCTCAATTACTTACAGTCCAATAGTGCAGCACACCCTCAATTACTGACACACCAATAGTGCAGCACACCCTCAATTACTCACACTCCAATAGTGCTGCACAGCCTCAATTACTGACACTCCAATAGTGCAGCACACACTCAATTACTGGCACTCCAATAGTACAGCAAACGCTCAATTACTGATACTCCTATAGCGCATCACACACTCAATTACTGACACTCCAATAGTGCAGCACACACTCAATTACTGACACACCAATAGTGCAGCACACCCTCAATTACTGACACTCCAATAGTGCAGCACACCCTCAATTACTGACACTCCAATAGTGCAGCACAACCTCAATTAATGACACTCCAATAGTGCAGCACAACCTCAATTAATGACACTCCAATAGGGCAGCACACCCTCAATTACTGACACTCCAATAGCGCAGCACACACTCAATTTCTGACACTGAAATAGTGCAGCACACACTCAAATACTGACACTCCAATAGTGCAGCACACCATCAATTACAAACACTCCAATAGTGCAGCACACCCTCAAAAACTGACACTCCAGTAGTGCAGCGCACCCTCAATTACTGACACACCAATTGTGCAGCACACCCTCAATTACTGACACTCCAGTAGTGCAGCACACCCTCAATTACTGACACTCCAATAGTGCAGCACACCCTCAATTAGTGACACTCCAATAGAGCAGCACACACTCAATTACTGACACTCCAATAGTGCTGCACACCCTCAAAAACTGAAACTCCAATAGTGCAGCACACCCTCAATTACTGACACACCAATAGTGCAGCACACCCTCAATTACTGACACTCCAATAGTGCAGCACAGCCTTAATTACTGACACTCCAATTGTGCAGCGCACATTCAATTACTGAGACTCCAATTGTGCAGCACACACTTAATTACTGACACTCCTATAGTGCAGCACACCCACAATTACTGACACTCCAATATTGCAGCACACCCTCAATTACTGACACTTCAATAGTGCAGCACACTCTCAATTACTGACACTCCAATATTGCAGCACACCCTCAATTACTCACACTCCAATAGTGCAGCACACACTCAATTACTGACACACCAATAGTGCAGCACACCCTCAATTACTGGCACTCCAATAGTGCAGCGCAATCTCAATTATTGACACTCCAATAGTGCGGCACAACCTCAATTACTGACACTCCAATAGGGCAGCACACCCTCAATTACTGACACTTTAATAGCGCAGCGCACCCTCAATACTGACCCTTCAATAGTGCAGCGCACATTCATTTACTGACACTCCAATAATGCAGCTCACCCTCAATTACTGACACTACAATACTGCAGCACACCGTCAATTACTGACACTCCAATAGTACAGCGCACCCTGAATTACTGACACTCCAACATTGCGGCATAGCCTTAATAAGTGAAACTCCAATAGTGCAGCACACGTCAATTACTGACACTCCAAAGGTGCTGCACACCCTCAAAAACTGACACTCCAATAGTGCTGCACACCCTCAATTACAGTTACTCCAATATTGCAGCACAACCTCAATAACTGACAAACCAATAGTGCAGCACACCCTCAATTACCAGCACTCCAATAGTGCAGCACAGCCACAATTACTGACACTCCAATTGTGCAGCGCACACTCAATTACTGACACTCCAATAGTGCAGCTCATCCTCAATTACTGACACTCCAATATTGCAGCACACCCTCAATTACTGACTCTCCAATATTGCAGCACACCCTCAATTACTCACACTCGAATAGTGCAGCACACACCCAATTACTGGCACACCAATAGTGCAGCACACCCTCAATTACTGACACTGCAATAGTGCAGCACAACCTCAATTAATGACACAACAATAGGGCAGCACACCCTCAATTACTGACACTCCAATAGCGCAGCACACACAAAATTACTGACACTGAAATAGTGCACCACACCCTCAATTACGGACTCTCAAATAGGGCAGCTCACCTTCAATCACTGACAATCCAATAGTGCAGCACACCCTCAATTACTGACACTTCAATAGTGCAGCGCACTCCCATTTACTGACACTCCAATAGTGCAGCTCACCCTCAATTACTGACACTCCAACATTGCAGCATAGCCTCAATTACTGACACTCCAATAGTGCAGCTTGCCACAATTACTAACACTCAATTGTGGAGCACAGCCTCAATTACTGACACTCCAATAGTGCAGCGCACCCTCAAATACTGACACTACAATAGTGCCGCTGACCCTCAATTATTGACTCTCCAATAGTGCAGCACACCCTCAATTACTGACACTCCAATATTGCAACACACCCTCAATTACTGAAACTTCAATAGTGCAGCACACCCTCAAATAACGACACTCCAATAGTGCAGCACACCCTCAATTACTGACACTCCAATATTGCAGCACACCCTCAATTACTGAAACTTCAATAGTGCAGCAAACCCTCAATTACTGACACTCCAATATTGCAGCACACCCTCAATTACTGACACTCCAATACTGCAGCAAACCCTCAATTACTGACACTCCAATAGTGCAGCACACCCTCAATTACTGACACTCCAATAGTGCAGCAGACCCTCTATTACTGACACTCCAATAGTGCAGCGCACACTCAATTACTGACACTCCAATTGTGCAGCACACCCTCAATTACTCACACTCCAATATTGCAGCACAGACTCAATTACTGACACACCAATAGTGCAGCACACCCTCAATTACTGACACTCCAATAGTGCAGCGCAACCTCAATTAATGACACTCCAATAGTGCGGCACAACCTCAATTACTGACACTCCAGTAGGGCAGCACACCCTCAATTACTGACACTCCAATAGCGCAGCGCACCCTCAATTACTGAGCCTTCAATAGTGCAGCGCACATTCATTTACTGACACTCCAATAATGCAGCTCACCCTCAATTACTGACACTCCAATAGTACAGCGCACCCTGAATTACTGACACTCCAACATTGCAGCATAGCCTTAATAACTGAAACTCCAATAGTGCAGCACACGTCAATTACTGACACTCCAAAGGTGCTGCACACCCTCAAAAACTGACACTCCAATAGTGCTGCACACCCTCAATTACAGTTACTCCAATATTGCAGCACAACCTCAAGTACTGACAAACCAATAGTGCAGCACACCCTCAATTACTAACACTCCAATAGTGCAGCTTGCCACAATTACTAACACTCAATTGTGCAGCACAGCCTCAATTACTGACACTCCAATAGTGCAGCGCACCCTCAAATACTGACACTACAATAATGCAGCTGACCCTCAATTATTGACACTCCAATAGTGCAGCACACCCTCAATTACTGACACTCCAATATTGCAGCACACCCTCAATTACTGAAACTTCAATAGTGCAGCACACCCTCAATTACTGACACTCCAATAGTGCAGCACACCCTCAATTACTGACACTCCAATAGTGCAGCACACCCTCAATTAATGACACTCCAATAGTGCAGCACGCCCTCAATTACTGAAACTTCAATAGTGCAGCACACCCTCAATTACTGACACTCCAATATTGCAGCACACCCTCAATTACTGACACTCCACTATTGCAGCACACCCTCAATTACTGACAATCCAATACTGCAGCACACCGTGAATTACTGACACTCCAATAGTGCAGCACACCCTCAATTACTGACACTCCAATAGTGCAGCACACCCTCAATTACTGACACTCCAATAGTGCAGCAAACCCTGAATTACTGACACTCCAAAAGTGCAGCACACCCTCAATTACTGAAACTTCAATAGTGCAGCACACCCTCAATTACTGACACTCCAATATTGCAGCAAACCCTCAATTACTGACACTCCAATATTGCAGCACACCCTCAATTACTGACACTCCAATACTGCAGCACACCCTCAATTACTGACACTCCAATAGTGCAGCACACCCTCAATTACTGACACTGCAATAGTGCAGCAGACCCTCTATTACTGACACTCCAATAGTGCAGCGCACACTCAATTACTGACACTCCAATTGTGCAGCACACCCTCAATTACTGACTCCCAAAATAGTGCAGCACACCCTCAATTACTGACACACCAATAGTGCAGCACACCCTCAATTAATGACACTCCATTAGAGCAGCACACACTCAATTACTGACACTCCAATAGTGCAGCACACCCTCAATTACTTACACTCCAATAGTGCAGCTCACCCTCAATTACTGCCACTCCAATAGTGCAGAGCACACTCAATTACTGACACTCTAATTGTGCAGCACAGACTCAATTACTGACACTCCAATAGTGCAGTACAGCCTCAATTACTGACACACCAATATTGCAGCACATCCACAATTACTGAAACTTCAATAGTGCAGCACACCCTCAATTACTTACAGTCCAATAGTGCAGCACACCCTCAATTACAGACACACCAATAGTGCAGCACACCCTCAATTACTCACACTCCAATAGTGCTGCACAGCCTCAATTACTGACACTCCAATAGTGCAGCACACACTCAATTACTGGCACTCCAATAGTACAGCAAACGCTCAATTACTGACACTCCTATAGCGCATCACGCACTCAATTACTGACACTCCAATAGTGCAGCACACACTCAATTACTGACACACCAATAGTGCAGCACACCCTCAATTACTGACACTCCAATAGTGCAGCACACCCTCAATTACTGACACTCCAACAGTGCAGCACAACCTCAATTAATGACACTCCAATAGTGCAGCACACCCTCAATTAATGACACTCCAATAGGGCAGCACAGCCTCAATTACTGACACTCCAATGTGCAGCACACACTCAATTTCTGACACTGAAATAGTGCAGCACGCACTCAAATACTGACACTCCAATAGTGCAGCACATCCTCAATTACAAACACTCCAATAGTGCAGCACACCCTCAAAAACTGACACTCCAGTAGTGCAGCACACCCTCAATTACTGACACACCAATAGTGCAGCACACCCTCAATTACTGACACTCCAATAGTACAGCACACCCTCTATTCCTGACTCTCCAATAGTGCAGCACACCCTCAATTACTGACACTCCAATAGTGCAGCACACCCTCAATTAGTGACACTCCAATAGAGCAACACACACTCAATTACTGACACTCCAATAGTGCTGCACACCCTCAAAAACTGAAACTCCAATAGTGCAGCACACCCTCAATTACTGACAAACCAATAGTGTAGCACACCCTCAATTACTGACACTCCAATAGTGCAGCACAGCCTTAATTACTGACAGTCCAATTGTGCAGCGCACATTCAATTACTGAGACTACAATTGTGCAGCACAGCCTCAATTACTGACACTCCAATAGTGCAGCACACAATTAATTACTGACACTCCTATAGTGCATCACACCCACAATTACTGACACTCCAATATTGCAGCACACCCTCAATTACTGACACTCCAATACTGCAGCAAACCCTCAATTACTGACACTCCAATAGTGCAGCACACCCTCAACTACTGATACTCCAATAGTGCAGCAGACCCTCTATTACTGACACTCCAATAGTGCAGCGCACACTCAATTACTGACACTCCAATTGTGCAGCACACCCTCAATTACTCACACTCCAATAGTGCAGCACACACTCAATTACTGACACACCAATAGTGCAGCATACCCTCAATTACTGACACTCCAATAGTGCAGCGCAACCTCAATTAATGACACTCCAATAGTGCGGCACAACCTCAATTACTGACACTCCAATAGGGCAGCACACCCTCAATTACTGACACTCCAATAGCGCAGCGCACCCTCAATTACTGACCATACAATAGTGCAGCGCACATTAATTTACTGACACTCCAATAATGCAGCTCACCCTCAATTACTGACACTACAATACTGCAGCACACCGTCAATTACTGACACTCCAATAGTACAGCGCACCCTCAATTACTGACACTCCAACATTGCAGCATAGCCTTAATAACTGAAACTCCAATAGTGCAGCACACGTCAATTACTGACACTCCAAAGGTGCTGCACACCCTCAAAAACTGACACTCCAATAGTGCTGCACACCCTCAATTACAGTTACTCCAATATTGCAGCACAACCTCAAGTACTGACAAACCAATAGTGCAGCGCACCCTCAATTACTAACACTCCAATAGTGCAGCTTGCCACAATTACTAACACTCAATTGTGCAGCACAGCCTCAATTACTGACACTCCAATAGTGCAGCGCACCCTCAAATACTGACACTACAATAATGCAGCTGACCCTCAATTATTGACACTCAAATAATGCAGCACACCCTCAATTACTGACACTCCAACATTGCAGCACACCCTCAATTACTGAAACTTCAATAGTGCAGCTCACCCTCAATTACTGACACTCCAATAGTGCAGCACACCCTCAATTACTGACACACCAATAGTGCAGTACACCCTCAATTACTGACACTCCAAAAGTGCAGCACACCCTCAATTACTGACACTCCAATAGTGCAGCAGACCCTCAATTACTGAAACTTCAATAGTGCAGCACACCCTCAATTACTGACACTCCAATATTGCAGCACTCCCTCAATTACTGACACTCCAATATTGCAGCACACCCTCAATTACTGAAACTTCAATAGTGCAGCACACCCTCAATTACTGACACTCCAATATTGCAGCACACCCTGAATTACTGACACTTCAATAGTGCAGCACACCTACAATTACTGACACTCCAATATTGCAGCACACCCTCAATTACTGACACTCCAATACAGCAGCACACCCTCAATTACTGACACTCCAATATTGCAGCAAACCCTCAATTACTGACTCTCCAATATTGCAGCACACCCTCAATTACTGACACTCCAGTACTGCAGCACACCCTCAATTACTGACACTCCAATAGTGCAGCACACCCTCAATTACTGACACTGCAATAGTGCAGCAGACCCTCTATTACTGACACTCCAATAGTGCAGCGCACACTCAATAACTGACACTCCAATTGTGCAGCACACCCTCAATTACTGACACTCCAATAGTACAGCACACGCTCAATTACTGACTCTCCAATAGTGCAGCACTCCCTCAATTACTCACACTCCAATAGTGCAGCACACCCTCAATTACTGACTCCCAAAATAGTGCAGCACAGCCTCAATTACTGACACACCAATAGTGCAGCACACCCTCAATTAATGACACCCCATTAGAGCTGCACACATTCAATTACTGACACTCCAATAGTGCAGCACACCCTCAATTACTTACACTCCAATAGTGCAGCACACCCTCAATTACTGACACTCCAATAGTGCAGCGCACACTCAATTACTGACACTCTAATTGTGCAGCACAGCCTCATTTACTGACACTCCAATAGTGCAGTACAGCCTCAATTACTGACACATCAATATTGCAGCACACCCTCAATTACTGAAACTTCAATAGTGCAGCTAAGCCTCAATTACTTACAGTCCAATAGTGCAGCACACCCTCAATTACTGACACACCAGTAGTGCAGCACACCCTCAATTACTCACACTCCAATAGTGCTGCACAGCCTCAATTACTGACACTCCAATAGTGCAGCACACACTCAATTACTGGCACTCCAATAGTGCAGCAAACGCTCAATTACTGACACTCCTATAGCGCATCACACACTCAATTACTGACACTCCAATAGTGCAGCACACACTCAATTGCTGACACACCAATAGTGCAGCACACCCTCAATTACTGACACTACAATAGTGCAGCACACCCTCAATTACTGAAACTCCAATAGTGCAGCACAACCTCAATTAATGACACTCCAATAGTGCAGCACAACCTCAATTAATGACACTCCAATAGGGCAGCACACCCTCAATTACTGACACTCCAATAGCGCAGCACACACTCAATTTCTGACACTGAAATAGTGCAGCACACACTCAAATACTGACACTCCAATAGTGCAGCACACCCTCAATTACAAACACTCCAATAGTGCAGCACACCCTCAAAAACTGACACTCCAGTAGTGCAGCGCACCCTCAATTACTGACACACCAATAGTGCAGCACACACTCAATTACTGACACACCAATAGTGCAGCACACCCTCAATTACTGACACTCCAATAGTGCAGCGCAACCTCAATTAATGACACTCCAATAGTGCTGCACAACCTCAATTACTGACACTCCATTAGGGCAGCACACCCTCAATTACTGACACTCCAATAGCGTAGCGCACCCTCAATTACTGACCCTTCAATAGTGCAGCGCACATTCATTTACTGACACTCCAATAATGCAGCTCACCCTCAATTACTGACACTACAATACTGCAGCACACCGTCAATTACTGACACTCCAATAGTACAGCGCACCCTGAATTACTGACACTCCAAAATTGCAGCATAGCCTTAATAACTGAAACTCCAATAGTGCAGCACACGTCAATTACTGACACTCCAAAGGTGCTGCACACCCTCAAAAACTGACACTCCAATAGTGCTGCACACCCTCAATTACAGTTCCTCCAATATTGCAGCACAACCTCAATAACTGACAAACCAATATTGCAGCACACCCTCAATTACCAACACTCCAATAGTGCAGCAGAGCCACAATTACTGACACTCCAATTGTGCAGCGCACACTCAATTACTGACACTCCAATAGTGCAGCTCATCCTCAATTACTGACACACCAATATTGCAGCACACCCTCAATTACTGACTCTCCAATATTGCAGCACACCCTCAATTACTCACACTCCAATAGTGCAGCACACACCCAATTACTGGCACACCAATAGTGCAGAACACCCTCAATTACTGACACTGCAATAGTGCAGCACAACCTCAATTAATGACACAACAATAGGGCAGCACACACTCAATTACTGACACTCCAATAGCGCAGCACACACACAATTACTGACACTGAAATAGTGCACCACACCCTCAATTACTGATACTCAAATAGGGCAGCTCACCCTCAATCACTGACAATCCAATAGTGCAGCACACCCTCAATTACTGACACTTCAATAGTGCAGCGCACACCCATTTACTGACACTCCAATAGTGCAGCTCACCCTCAATTACTGACACTCCAACATTGCAGCATAGCCTCAATTACTGACACTCCAATACTGCAGCTTGCCACAATTACTAACACTCAATTGTGGAGCACAGCCTCAATTACTCACACTCCAATAGTGCAGCGCACCCTCAAATACTGACACTACAATAGAGCCGCTGACCCTCAATTATTGACACTCCAATAGTGCAGCACACCCTCAATTACTGACACTCCAATATTGCAGCGCACCCTCAATTACTGAAACTTCAATAGTGCAGCACACCCTCAATTACTGACACTCCAATAGTGCAGCACACCCTCAATTACTGACACTCCAATATTGCAGCACACCCTCAATTACTGAAACTTCAATAGTGCAGCAAACCCTCAATTACTGACACTCCAATATTGCAGCTCACCCTCAATTACTGACACTCCAATACTGCAGCAAACCCTCAATTACTGACACTCCAATAGCGCAGCGCACACTCAATTACTGACACTCCAATAGTGCAGCAGACCCTCTATTACTGACACTCCAATAGTGCAGCGCACACTCAATTACTGACACTCCAATTGTGCAGCACACCCTCAATTACTCACACTCCAATAGTGCAGCACACACTCAATTACTGACACACCAATAGTGCAGCACACCCTCAATTACTGACACTCCAATAGTGCAGCGCAACCTCAATTAATGACACTCCAATAGTGCGGCACAACCTCAATTACTGACACTCCAATAGGACAGCACACCCTCAATTACTGACCCTTCAATAGTGCAGCGCACATTCATTTACTGACACTCCAATAATGCAGCTCACCATCAATTACTGACACTACAATACTGCAGCACACCGTCAATTACTGACACTCCAATAGTACAGCGCACCCTGAATTACTGACACTCCAACATTGCAGCATAGCCTTAATAACTGAAACTCCAATAGTGCAGCAAACGTCAATTACTGACACACCAAAGGTGCTGCACACCCTCAAAAACTGACACTCCCATAGTGCTGCACACCCTCAATTACAGTTACTCCAATATTGCAGCACAACCTCAAGTACTGACAAACCAATAGTGCAGCACACCCTCAATTACTAACACTCCAATAGTGCAGCTTGCCACAATTACTAACACTCAATTGTGCAGCACAGCCTCAATTACTGACACTCCAATAGTGCAGCGCACCCTCAATTACTGACACTACAATAATGCAGCTGACCCTCAATTACTGACACTCCAATATAGCAGCACACCCTCAATTACTGAAACTTCAATAGTGCAGCAGACCCTCAATTACTGACACTCCAATAGTGCAGCACACCCTCAATTACTGACACTCCAATATTGCAGCACACCCTCAATTACTGACTCTCCAATATTGCAGCACACCCTCAATTACTCACACTCCAATAGTGCAGCACACACCCAATTACTGGCACACAAATAGTGCAGCACACCCTCAATTACTGACACTGCAATAGTGCAGCACAACTTCAATTAATGACACAACAATAGGGCAGCACACCCTCAATTACTGACACTCCAATAGCGCAGCACACACACAATTACTGACACTGAAATAGTGCACCACACCCTCAATTACTGATACTCAAATAGGGCAGCTCACCCTCAATCACTGACAATCCAATAGTGCAGCACACCCTCAATTACTGACACTTCAATAGTGCAGCGCACACCCATTTACTGACACTAAAATAGTGCAGCTCACCCTCAATTACTGACACTCCAACATTGCAGCACACCCTCAATTACTGACACTCCAATAGTGCAGCTTGCCACAATTACTAACACTCAATTGTGGAGCACAGCCTCAATTACTGACACTCCAATAGTGCAGCGCACCCTCAAATACTGACACTACAATAGAGCCGCTGACCCTCAATTATTGACACTCCAATAGTGCAGCACACCCTCAATTACTGACACTCCAATATTGCAGCGCACCCTCAATTACTGACACTCCAATATTGCAGCACACCCTCAATTACTGAAACTTCAATAGTGCAGCAAACCCTCAATTACTGACACTCCAATATTGCAGCTCACCCTCAATTACTGACACTCCAATACTGCAGCAAACCCTCAATTACTGACACTCCAATAGTGCAGCGCACACTCAATTACTGACACTCCAATAGTGCAGCAGACCCTCTATTACTGACACTCCAATAGTGCAGCGCACACTCAATTACTGACACTCCAATTGTGCAGCACACCCTCAATTACTCACACTCCAATAGTGCAGCACACACTCAATTACTGACACACCAATAGTGCAGCACACCCTCAATTACTGACACTCCAATAGTGCAGCGCAACCTCAATTAATGACACTCCAATAGTGCGGCACAACCTCAATTACTGACACTCCAATAGGGCAGCACACCCTCAATTACTGACACTCCAATAGCGCAGCGCACCCTCAATTACTGACCCTTCAATAGTGCAGCGCACATTCATTTACTGACACTCCAATAATGCAGCTCACCATCAATTACTGACACTACAATACTGCAGCACTCCGTCAATTACTGACACTCCAATAGTACAGCGCACCCTGAATTACTGACACTCCAACATTGCAGCATAGCCTTAATAACTGAAACTCCAATAGTGCAGCAAACGTCAATTACTGACACACCAAAGGTGCTGCACACCCTCAAAAACTGACACTCCAATAGTGCTGCACACCCTCAATTACAGTTACTCCAATATTGCAGCACAACCTCAAGTACTGACAAACCAATAGTGCAGCACACCCTCAATTACTAACACTCCAATAGTGCAGCTTGCCACAATTACTAACACTCAATTGTGGAGCACAGCCTCAATTACTGACACTCCAATAGTGCAGCTCACCCTCAATTACTGAGACTACAATAATGCAGCTGACCCTCAATTACTGACACTCCAATATTGCAGCACACCCTCAATTACTGAAACTTCAATAGTGCAGCACACCCTCAATTACTGACACTCCAATAGTGCAGCACACCCTCAATTACTGACACTCCAATAGTACAGCACACCCTCAATTACTGACACTCCAATAGCGCAGCACACCCTCAATTACTGACACTCCAATAGTGCAGCACACCCTCAATTACTGAAACTTCAATAGTGCAGCACACCCTCAATTACTGACACTCCAATATTGCAGCACACCCTCAATTACTGACACTCCAATACTGCCGCACACCCTCAATTACTGACACTCCAATAGTGCAGCACACCCTCAATTACTGACACTCCAGTAGTGCTGAACACCCTCAAAAACTGAAACTCCAATAGTGCAGCACACCCTCAATTACTGACAAACCAATAGTGCAGCACACCCTCAATTACTGACACTCCAATAGTGCCGCACAGCCTTAATTACTGAAACTCCAATTGTGCAGCGCACATTCAATTCCTGAGACTCCAATTGTGCAGCACAGCCTCAATTACTGACACTCCAATAGTGCAGCACACCCTCAATAACTGACACTACAATATTGCAACACACCCTCAATTACTGACACTCCAATAGTGCAGCACAATCTCAATTACTGACACTCCAATATTGCAGCACACCCTCAATTACTCACACTCCAATAGTGCAGCACACACTCAATTACTGACACACCAATAGTGCAGCACTCCCTCAATTACTGACACTCCAATAGTGCAGCGCAACCTCAATTAATGACACTCCAATAGTGCAGCACAACCTCAATTACTGACACTCCAATAGGGCAGCACACCCTCAATTACTGACACTCCAATAGCGCAGCGCACCCTCAATTACTGACACTTCAGTAGTGCAGCGCACATTCATTTACTGACACTCCAATAGTGCAGCTCACCCTCAATTACTGACACTACAATTCTGCAGCACACCCTCAATTACTGACACTCCAATAGTACAGCGCACCCTCAATTACTGACACTCCAACATTGCAGCATAGCCTTAAGAACTGACACTCCAATAGTGCAGCACCCGTCAATTAATGACACTCCAAAGGTGCTGCACACCCTCAAAAACTGAGACTCCAATAGTGCTGCACACCCTCAATTACAGTTACTCCAAAATTGCAGCACAACCTCAAGTACTGACAAACCAATAGTGCAGCACACCCTCAATTACTAACACTACAATAGTGCAGCTTGCCACAATTACTGACACTCAATTGTGCAGCACACCCTCAATTACTGACACTCCAATAATGCAGCACACCCTAAATTACTGAAACTTCAATAGTGCAGCAAACCCTCAATTACTGACACTCCAATATTGCAGCACACCCTGAATTACTGACACTCCAATACTGCAGCACACCCTAAATTACTGACACTCCAATAGTTCAGCACACCCTCAATTACTGACACTGCAATAGTGCAGCAGACACTCTATTACTGACACTCCAATAGTGCAGCACAACTCAATTACTGACACTCCAATTGTGCAGCACACCCTCAATTACTGACACTCCAATAGTACAGCACACGCTCAATTACTGACTCTCCAATAGTGCAGCACTCCCTCAATTACTCACACTCCAATAGTGCAGCACACCCTCAATTACTGACTCCCAAAATAGTGCGGCACAGCCTCAATTACTGACACACCAATAGTGCAGCACACCCTCAATTACTTACACTCCAATTGTGCAGCTCACCCTCAATTACTGCCACTCCAATAGTGCAGCGCACACTCAATTACTGAGACTCCAATTGTGCAGCACAGCCTCAATTACTGACACTCCAATAGTGCAGCACACTCTAAATTACTGACACTCCAATAGTGCAGCACACCTTCAATTACTCACACTCCAATTGTGCTGCACAGCCTCAATTACTGACACTCCAATAGTGCAGCACACCCTCAATTACTGACACTCCAGCATTGCAGCATAGCCTCAATTACTCACACTCCAATAGTGCAGCACACCCTCAATTACTGACACTCCAATAGTGCAGCACACCCTCAAAAACTGACACTCAGTAGTGCACCGCACCCTCAATTACTGACACACCAATAGTGCAGCACACCCTCAATTACTGACACTCCAATAGTACAGCACACCCTCAAATACTGACTCTCCAATAGTGCAGCACACCCTCAATTACTGACACTCCAATAGTGCAGCACACCATCAATTAGTGACACTCCAATAGAGCCGCACACACTCAATTACTGACACTCCAATAGTGCAGCACACCCTCAATTACTGACACTCCAATAGTACAGCACAAACTCTATTCCTGACTCTGCAATATTGCAGTACACCATCAATGACTGACACTCCAATAGTGCAGCACACCCTCAATTAGTGACACTCCAATAGAGCAGCACACACTCAATTACTGACACTCCAGTAGTGCTGAACACCCTCAAAAACTGAAACCCAATAGTGCAGCGCACATTCAATTACTGAGACTCCAATTCTGCAGCACAGCCTCAATTACTGACACTCCAATAGTGCAGCACACCCTCAATTACTGACACTACAATATTGCAACACATCCTCAATTACTGACACTCCAAAAGTGCAGCACAATCTCAATTACTGACACTCCAATATTGCAGCACACCCTCAATTACTCACACTCCAATAGTGCGGCTGACCCTCAATTATTGACACTCCAATAGTGCAGCACACCCTCAATTACTGACACTCCAATATTGCAGCACACCCTCAATTACTGAAACTTCAATAGTGCAGCACACCCTCAATTACTGACACTCCAATAGTGCAGCACACCCTCAATTACTGACACTCCAATATTGCAGCACACCCTCAATTACTGAAACTTCAATAGTGCAGCAAACCCTCAATTACTGACACTTCAATATTGCAGCACACCCTCAATTACTGAAACTCCAATACTGCAGCAAACCCTCAATTACTGACACTCCAATAGTGCAGCACACCCTCAATTACTGACACTCCAGTAGTGCAGCAGACCCTCTATTACTGACAGTCCAGTAGTGCAGCGCACACTCAATTACTGACACTCCAATTGTGCAGCACACCCTCAATTACTCACACTCCAATAGTACAGCACACGCTCAATTATTGACTCTCCAATAGTGCAGAACACCCTCAATTACTCACACTCCAATAGTGCAGCACACCCTCAATTACTGACTCCCAAAATAGTGCAGCACACCCTCAATTAATGACACTCCATTAGAGCAGCACACACTCAATTACTGACACTCCAATAGTGCAGCACACCCTCAATTACTTACACGCCAATAGTGCAGCACACACTCAATTACTGAGACTCCAATTGTGCAGCACAGCCTCAATTACTGACAATCCAATAGTGCAGCAGACTCTAAATTGCTGACACTCCAATAGTGCAGCACACCTTCAATTACTCACACTCCAAATGTGGTGCACAGCCTCAATTACTGACACTCCAATAGTGCAGCACACCCTCAATTACTGACACTCCAGCATTGCAGCATAGCCTCAATTACTCACACTCCAATAGTGCAGCACACCCTCAATTACTGACACTCCAAAGGTGCAGCACACCCTCAATTACTAACACTCCAATAGTGCAGCACACCCTCAATTACTGACACACCAATAGTGCAACACACCCTCAATTACTGACACTCCAATAGTACAGCACACCCTCAATTACTGACTCTCCAATAGTGCCGCACACCCTCAATTACTGACACTCCAATAGTGCAGCACACCATCAATTAGTGGCACTCCAATAGAGCAGCACACACTCAATTACTGACACTCCAATAGTGCAGTACACCCTCAATTACTGACACTCCAATAGTACAGCACACCCTCTATTCCTGACTCTCCAATAGTGCAGCACACCCTCAATTACTTACACTCCAATAGTGCAGCACACCCTCAATTACTGACAAACCAATAGTGCAGCACACCCTCAATTACTGACACTTCAATAGTGCTGCACAGCCTTAATTACTGACACTCCAATTGTGCAGCGCACATTCAATTACTGACACTCCAATTGTGCAGCACACCCTCAATTACTGACACTCCAATATTGCAGCACACCCTCAATTACTGACACTCCAATAGTGCAGCACACTCTCAATTACTGACACTCCAATATTGCAGCACACCCTCAATTACTCACACTCCAATAGTGCAGCACACCCTCAATTAATTACTCTCCAATAGAGCAGCACACACTCAATTACTGACACTCCAATAGTGCTGCACACCCTCAAAAACTGAAACTCCAATAGTGCAGCACACCCTCAATTACCAATACTCCAATAGTGCAGCACAGCCTCAATTACTGACACTCCAATAGTGCAGAACACACTTAATTACTGACACTCCAATAGTGCAGCACACCCTCAATTACTGACACTCCAATAGTGCAGCACACTCTCAATTACTGACACTCCAATATTGCAGCACACCCTCAATTACTCACACTCCAATAGTGCAGCACACACTCAATTACTGACACACCAATAGTGCAGCACACCCTCAATTACTGACACTCTAATAGTGCAGCGCAACCTCAATTAATCACACTCCAATAGTGCAGCACAACCTCAATTACTGACACTCCAATAGGGCAGCACACCCTCAATTACTGACACTCCAATAGCGCAGCGCACCCTCAATTACTGACACTTCAATATTGCAGCGCACATTCATTTACTGACCCTCCAATAGTGCAGCTCACTCTCAATTACTGACACTACAATACTGCAGCACACCCTCAATTACTGACACTCCAATAGTACAGCGCACCCTCAATTACTGACACTCCAACATTGCAGCATAGCCTAAATAACTGACACTCCAATAGTGCAGCACACGTCAATTACTGACACTCCAAAGGTGCTGCACACCCTCAAAAACTCACACTCCAATAGTGCTGCACACCCTCAATTACAGTTACTCCAAAATTGCAGCACACCCTCAATTACTAACACTCCAATAGTGCAGCTTGCCACAATTACTGACACTCAATTGTGCAGCACAGCCTCAAATACGGACACTCCAATAGTGCAGCGCACCCTCAAATACTGACACACCAATAGTGCAGCTGACCCTCAATTATTGACACTCCAATAGTGCAGCACACCCTCAATTACTGACACTGCAATATTGCAGCACACCCTCAATTACTGAAACTTCAATAGTGCGGCACACCCTCTTTTAGTGACACTCCAATAGTGCAGCACACCCTCAATTACTGACACTCCAATATTGCAGCACACCCTCAATTACTGACACTCCAATAGAGCAGCACACCCTCAATTACTGACACTCCAATAGTGCAGCAGACCCTCTATTACTGACACACCAATAGTGCAGCGCACACTCAATTACTGACACTCCAATTGTGCAGCACACCCTCAATTACTGACACTCCAATAGTACAGCACACCCTCAATTACTGACTCTCCAATAGTGCAGCACACCCTCAATTACTCACACTCCAATACTGCAGCACACCCTCAATTACTGACTCCCAAAATAGTGCTGCACAGCCTCAAATACTGACACACCAATAGTGCAGCTGACCCTCAATTATTGACACTCCAATAGTGCAGCACACCCTCAATTACTGACACTCCAATATTGCAGCACACCCTCAATTACTGACACTCCTATATTGCAGCACACACTCAATTACTGACACTCCAATAGTGCAGCACACCCTCAATTACTTACACTCCAATAGTGCAGCTGGCCCTCAATTACTGCCACACCAATAGTGCAGCGCACACTCAATTACTGACACTCCAATTGTGCAGCACAGCCTGAATTACTGACACAACAATAGTGCAGCACACACTCAATTACTGAGACTCCAATTGTGCAGCACAGCCTCAATTACTGAAACTCCAATAGTGCAGCACACCCTAAATTACTGACACTCCAATAGTGCAGCACACCTTCAATTACTCACACTCCAATTGTGCTGCACAGCCTCAATTACTGACACTCCAATAGTGCAGCACACCCTCAATTACTGACACTCCAGCATTGCAGCATAGCCTCAGTTACTCACACTACAATAGTGCAGCACACCCTCAATTACTGACACTCCAATAGTGCAGCACACTCTCAAAAACTGACACTCCAGTAGTGCAGCGCACCCTCAATTACTGACACACCAATAGTGCAGCACACCCTCAATTACTGACACTCCAATAGTACAGCACACCCTCAATTACTGACTCTCCAATAGTGCAGCACACCCTCAATTACTGACACTCCAATAGTGCAGCACACTCTCAATTAGTGACACTCCAATAGAGCAGCACACACTCAATTGCTGACACTCCAATAGTGCAGCACACCCTCAATTACTGACAATCCAATAGAGCAGCACACCCTCAAAAACTGATACTCCAGTAGTGCAGCGCTCCCACAATTACTGACACTCCAATTGTGCAGCACACCCTCAATTACTGACAGACCAATAGTGCAGCACACCCTCAATTACTGACACTCCAATAGTACAGCACACCCTCAATTACTGACTCTCCAATAGTGCAGCTCACCCGCAATTACTGACAGTCCAATAGTGCAGCGCACCCTCAATTAATGATACTCCAATAGCGCAGCACACCCTCAATTACTGACACTCCAACATTGCAGCATAGCCTCAATTTCTGACACTCCAATAGTGCAGCACACGTCAATTACTGACACTCCAAAGGTGCTGCACACCCTCAAAAACTGAAACTCCAATAGTGCAGCACACCCTCAATTACTGACAAACCAGTAGTGCAGCACACCCTCAATAACTAACACTCCAATAGTGCCGGAAAGCCTTAATTACTTACACTCCAATTGTGCAGCGCACATTCAATTACTGAGACTCCAATTGTGCAGCACAGCCTCAATTACTGACACTCCAATAGTGCAGCACACCCTCAATTACTGACACTCCAATAGTGCAGCACACCCTCAATTACTGACACTCCAATATTGCAGCACACCCTCAATTACTGACACTCCAATAGTGCAGCACACCCTCAATTACTGACACTCCAATATTGCAGCACACCCTCAATTACTCACACTCCAATAGTGCAGCACAAACTCAATTACTGACACACCAATAGTGCAGCACACCCTCAATAAATGAGACTCCAATAGTGCAGCGCAACCTCAATTAATGACACACCAATAGTGCAGCACACCCTCAATTACTGACACTACAATAGTGCAGCACACCCTTAATTACTGACACTCAAATATTGCAGCACACCCTCAATTACTGAAACTTCAATAGTGCAGCACACCCTTAATTACTGACACTCCAATAGTGCAGCACAGTCTCAATTTCTGACACTTCAATTGTGCAGCACACCCTCAATTACTGTCACTCCAATAGTGCAGCACACGCTCAATTACTAGCACTCCAATAGTGCAGAAGAGCCTCAATTACTGACACTCCAATAGTGCAGCACAACCTCAATTAATGACACACCAATAGGGCAGCACACCCTCAATTACTGACACTCCAATAGCGCAGCACACACACAATTACTGACACTGAAATAGTGCACCACACCCTCAATTACTGATACTCAAATAGGGCAGCTCACCCTCAATCACTGACAATCCAATAGTGCAGCACAGCCTCAATTAATGACACTCCAATAGTACAGCGCACCCTCAATTACTGACACTCCAACATTGCAGCATAACCTCCATTACTGACACTCCAATAGTGTAGCACACGTCAATTACTGACACTCCAAAGGAGCTGCACACCCTCAAAAGCGGACACTCCAATAGTGCTGCACACCCTCAATTACAGTTACTCCAAAATTGCACCACAACCTCAAGTACTGACAAACCAATAGTGCAGCACACCCTCAATTACTAACACTCCAATAGTGCAGCTTGCCACAATTACTGACACTCAATTCTGCAGCACAGCCTCAATTACTGACACACCAATAGTGCAGCGCACCCTCAAATACTGACACTCCAATAGTGCAGCTGACCCTCAATTACTGACACTCCAAAAGTGCAGCACACCCTCAATTACTGACACTCAAATATTGCAGCACACCCTCAATTACTGAAACTTCAATAGTGCAGCACACCCTCAATTACTGACATTCCAATAGTGCAGCACACCCTCAATTACTGACACTCCAATAGTGCAGGACACCCTCAATTACTGACACTCCAATAGTGCAGCACACCCTCAATTACTGTCACTTCAATAGTGCAGCTCACCCTCAATTAGTGACACTCCAATAGTGCGGCACAGCCTCAATTACTGACATTCCAATAGTGCAGAACACCCTCAATTACTGACACTCCAATAGTGCAGCACAGTCTCAATTTCTGACACTTCAATTGTGCAGCACACCCTCAATTACTGACACTCCAATAGTGCAGCACACGCTCAATTACTAGCACTCCAATAGTGCAGCACAGCCTCAATTACTGACACTCCAATAGTGCAGCACAACCTCAATTAATGACACAACAATAGGGCAGCACACCCTCAATTACTGACACTCCAATAGTGCAGCACACCCTCAATTACTGACACTCCAATAGTGCAGCACACGCTCAATTACTAGCACTCCAATAGTGCAGCACAGCCTCAATTACTGACACTCCAATAGGGCAGCACACCCTCAATTACTGACACTCCAATAGCGCAGCACACACACAATTACTGACAATGAAATAGTGCACCACACCCTCAATTACTGATACTCAAATAGGGCAGATCACCCTCAATCACTGACAATCCAATAGTGCAGCACACCCTCAATTACTGACACTCCAATATTGCAGCACACCCTGAATTACTGAAACTTCAATAGTGCAGCACAGCCTCAATTACTGACACTCCAACATTGTAGCACACCCTCAATTACTGACACACCAATACTGCAGCACACCCTCAATTACTGACACTCCAATTGTGCAGCACAGCCTCAATTACTGACACTCCAATAGTGCAGCACACCCTCAATTACTGACACTCCAATAGTGCAGCACACCCTCAATTACTGACACTCCAATATTGCAGCACACCCTCAATTACTGACACTCCAATAGTGCAGCACACCCTCAATTACTGACACTCCAATATTGCAGCACACCCTCAATTACTCACACTCCAATAGTGCAGCACAAACTCAATTACTGACACACCAATAGTGCAGCACACCCTCAATAAATGAGACTCCAATAGTACAGCGCAACCTCAATTAATGACACACCAATAGTGCAGCACACCCTCAATTACTGACACTACAATAGTGCAGCACACCCTTAATTACTGACACTCAAATATTGCAGCACACCCTCAATTACTGAAACTTCAATAGTGCAGCACACCCTTAATTACTGACACTCCAATAGTGCAGCACACCCTCAATTACTGACACTCCAATAGTGCAGCACAGTCTCAATTTCTGACACTTCAATTGTGCAGCACACCCTCAATTACTGTCACTCCAATAGTGCAGCACACGCTCAATTACTAGCACTCCAATAGTGCAGAAGAGCCTCAATTACTGACACTCCAATAGTGCAGCACAACCTCAATTAATGACACACCAATAGGGCAGCACACCCTCAATTACTGACACTCCAATAGCGCAGCACACACACAATTACTGACACTGAAATAGTGCACCACACCCTCAATTACTGATACTCAAATAGGGCAGCTCACCCTCAATCACTGACAATCCAATAGTGCAGCACAGCCTCAATTAATGACACTCCAATAGTACAGCGCACCCTCAATTACTGACACTCCAACATTGCAGCATAACCTCAATTACTGACACTCCAATAGTGTAGCACACGTCAATTACTGACACTCCAAAGGAGCTGCACACCCTCAAAAGCGGACACTCCAATAGTGCTGCACACCCTCAATTACAGTTACTCCAAAATTGCACCACAACCTCATGTACTGACAAACCAATAGTGCAGCACACCCTCAATTACTAACACTCCAATAGTGCAGCTTGCCACAATTACTGACACTCAATTCTGCAGCACAGCCTCAATTACTGACACACCAATAGTGCAGCGCACCCTCATATACTGACACTCCAATAGTGCAGCTGACCCTCAATTACTGACACTCCAAAAGTGCAGCACACCCTCAATTACTGACACTCAAATATTGCAGCACACCCTCAATTACTGAAACTTCAATAGTGCAGCACACCCTCAATTACTGACATTCCAATAGTGCAGCACACCCTCAATTACTGACACTCCAATAGTGCAGCACACCCTCAATTACTGACACTCCAATAGTGCAGCACACCCTCAATTACTGTCACTTCAATAATGCAGCTCACCCTCAATTAGTGACACTCCAATAGTGCGGCACAGCCTCAATTACTGACATTCCAATAGTGCAGAACACCCTCAATTACTGACACTCCAATAGTGCAGCACAGTCTCAATTTCTGACACTTCAATTGTGCAGCACACCCTCAATTACTGACACTCCAATAGTGCAGCACACGCTCAATTACTAGCACTCCAATAGTGCAGCACAGCCTCAATTACTGACACTCCAATAGTGCAGCACAACCTCAATTAATGACACAACAATAGGGCAGCACACCCTCAATTACTGACACTCCAATAGTGCAGCACACCCTCAATTACTGACACTCCAATAGTGCAGCACACGCTCAATTACTAGCACTCCAATAGTGCAGCACAGCCTCAATTACTGACACTCCAATAGGGCAGCACACCCTCAATTACTGACACTCCAATAGCGCAGCACACACACAATTACTGACAATGAAATAGTGCACCACACCCTCAATTACTGATACTCAAATAGGGCAGATCACCCTCAATCACTGACAATCCAATAGTGCAGCACACCCTCAATTACTGACACTCCAATATTGCAGCACACCCTGAATTACTGAAACTTCAATAGTGCAGCACAGCCTCAATTACTGACACTCCAACATTGCAGCACACCCTCAATTACTGACACACCAATACTGCAGCACACCCTCAATTACTGACACTCCAATGGTGCAGCACACCCTCAATTACTGACACTCCAATAGTGCAGCAGACCCTCAATTACTGACACTCCAATAGTGCAGCGCACACTCAATTACTGAGACTCCAATTGTGCGGCACAGCCTCAATTACTCACACTCCAATAGTGCAGCACAACCTCAATTACTGACACTCCAATATTGCAGCACACACTCAATTACTGACACTCCAATAATGCAGCACAACCTCAAGTAATGACACTCCAATAGTGCAGCCCAACCTCAATTAATGACACTCCAATAGGGCAGCACACCCTCAATTACTGACACTCCAATAGCGCAGCACACACACAATTACTGACACTGAAATAGTGCACCATACCCTCAATTACTGCCACTCCAATAGTGCAGCAAACACTCAATTACTGACACTCCAATTGTGCAGCACAGCCTCAATTACTGACACTCCAATAGTGCAGCACACGCTCAACTACTGAGACTGCAATTGTGCAGCACAGCCTCAATTACTGATACTCCAATAGTGCAGCAAACCCAAAATTACTGACACTCCAATAGTGCAGCACACCTTCAATTACTCACACTCCAATTGTGCTGCACAGCCCCAATTACTGACACTCCAATAGTGCAGCACACCCTCAATTACTGACACTCCAGCATTGCAGCATAGCCTCAATTACTCACACTACAATAGTGCAGCACACACTCAATTACTGACACTCCAATAGTGCAGCACACCCTCAAAAACTGAGACTCCAGTAGTGCAGCGCTCCCTCAATTACTGACACACCAATAGTGCAGCACACCCTCAATTTCTGACACTCCAATAGTACAGCACACCCTGAATTTCTGACTCTCCAATAGTGCAGCACACCCTCAATTACTGACTCTCCAATAGTACAGCATTCCCTCAATTAGTGACACTCCAATAGTGCGGCACACACTCAATTACTGACACTCCAATAGTGCAGCA
Organism: Isurus oxyrinchus; assembly: GCA_026770705.1. NCBI lineage: Eukaryota > Metazoa > Chordata > Chondrichthyes > Lamniformes > Lamnidae > Isurus > Isurus oxyrinchus. Next base: position 393,056 of record JANJGN010000094.1, on the reverse strand, counting down.
CACCCTCAATTACTGACACTCCAATAGTGCAGCAGACCCTCAGAAACTGATACTCCAGTAGTGCAGCGCACCCTCAATTAATGACAGACCAAAAGTGCAGCACACCCTCAATTACTGACACTCCAATAGTACAGTACACCCTCAATTGCTGACTCTCCAATTGTGCTGCACAGCCCCAATTACTGACACTCCAATAGTGCAGTACACCCTCAATTACTGACACTCCAGCATTGCAGCATAGCCTCAATTACTCACACTCCAATAGTGCAGCACACCTTCAATTACTGACACTCCAATAGTGCAGCACACCCTCAAAAACTGACACTCAAGTAGTGCAGCGCACCCTCAATTACTGACAAACCAACAGTGCAGCACACCCTCAATTACTGACTCTCCAATAGTGCAGCACACCCTCAATTACTGACACTCCAATAGTGCAGCACACCCTCAATTACTGACACTCCAATAGAGCAGCACACACTCAATTACTGACACTCCAATAGTGCAACACACCATCAATTACTGACACTCCAATAGTGCAGCAGACCCTCAGAAACTGATACTCCAGTAGTGCAGCGCACCCTCAGTTAATGACAGACCAATAGTGCAGCACACCCTCAATTACTGACATTCCAATAGTACAGCACACCCTCAATTACTGACTCTCCAATAATCCAGCACTCCCGCAATTACTGACACTCCAATAGTGCAGCGCACCCTCAATTAATGATACTCCAATAGCGCAGCACACCCTCAATTACTGACACTCCAACATTGCAGCATAGCCCCAATTTCTGACACTCCAATAGTGCAGCACACGTCAATTACTGACACTCCAAAGGTGCTGCACACCCTCAAAAACTGAAATTCCAATAGTGCAGCACACCCTCAATTAATGACACTCCAATAGTGCAGCGCAACCTCAATTACTGACACTCCAATAGTGCAGCACAACCTCAATTACTGACACTCCAATAGTGCAGCAAAGCCTTAATTACTGACACTCCCATTGTGCAGCGCACATTCAATTGCTGAGACTCCAATTGTGCAGCACACCCTCAATTACTGACACTCCAATAGTGCAGCACACCCTCAATTACTGACACTCCAATATTGCAGTACACCCTCAATTACTGACACTCCAATAGTGCAGCACACCCTCAATTACTGACAGTCCAATATTGCAGCACACCCTCAATTACTCACACTCCAATAGTGCAGCACAAACTCAATTACTGACACTCCAATAGTGCAGCACACCCTCAATTACTGACACTCCAATATTGCAGCACACCCTCAATTACTGACACTCCAATAGTGCAGCACACCCTCAATTACTGACAGTCCAATATTGCAGCACACCCTCAATTACTCACACTCCAATAGTGCAGCACAAACTCAATTACTGACACTCCAATAGTGCAGCGCAACCTCAATTAATGAAACTCCAATAGTGCAGCACAACCTCAATTACTGACACTCAATTGTGCAGCACAGCCTCAATTACTCCCACTCCAATAGTGCAGCGCACCCTCAAATACTGAAACTCCAATAGTGCAGCTGACCCTCAATTACTGACACTCCAATAGTGCAGCACACCCTCAATTCCTGACACTCAAATATTGCTGCACACCCTCAATTACTGAAACTTCAATAGTGCAGCACACCCTCAATTACTGACACTCCAATAGTGCAGCACAGTCTCAATTTCTGATACTTCAATTGTGCAGCACACCCTCAATTACTGTCACTCCAATAGTGCAGCACACGCTCAATTACTAACACTCCAATAGAGCAGCACAGCCTCAATTAATGACACACCAATAGGGCAGCACACCCTCAATTACTGACACTCCAGTAGAGCAGCACACCCTCAATTTCTGACACTCCAATAGTGCAGCACACCCTCAATTACTGACACTCAATTGTGCAGCACAGCCACAATTACTGACACTCCAATAGTGCAGCGCACCCTCAAATACTGACACTCTATTAGTGCAGCTGACCCTCAATTACTGACACTCCAATAGTGCAGCACACCCTCAATTACTGACACTCCAATATTGCAGCGCACCCTCAATTACTGACACACAATTAGTGCAGCATACCCTCAATTACTGACACTCCAAAAGTACAGCACACCCTCAATTACTGACACTCCAGTAGTGCAGCTCACCCTCAATTACTGACTCTCCAATAGTGCAGCACAGCCTCAATTACTGACACACCAATAGTGCAGCACAAACTCAATTAATGACACTCCAACAGAGCAGCAAACACTCAATTACTGACACTCCAATAGTGCAGCACACCCTCAATTACTTACACTCCAGTAGTGCAGCACACCCTCAGTTACTGACACTCCTATAGTGCAGCGCACACTCAATTACTGACACTCCTATTGTGCAGCACAGCCTCAATTACTGACACTCCAATAGTGCAGCACTCACTCAATTACTGAGACTCCAATTGTGCAGCACAGCCTCAATTACTGACACTCCAATAGTGCCGCACACCCTCAATTACTAACACTCAAATATTGCAGCACAACCTCATTTAATGACACTCCAATAGGGCAGCACACCCTCAATTACTGACACTCCAATAGCGCAGCACACACACAATTACTGACATTGAAATAGTGCACCATACCCTCAATTACTGACACTCAAATAGGGCAGATCACCCTCAATCACTGACAATCCAATAGTGCAGCACACCCTCAATTACTGACACTTCAATAGTGCAGCGCACACTCATTTACTGACACTCCAATAGCGCAGCTCACCCTCAATTACTGACACTACAATAGTGCAGCACACCCTCAATTACTGACACTCCAATAGTACAGCGCACCCTCAATTACTGACACTCCAACATTGCAGCATAGCCTCAATTACTGACACTCAAATAGTGCAGCAAACGTCAATTACTGACACTCCAATGGTGCTGCACACCATCAAAAACTGACACTCCAATAGTGCAGCACACCCTCAATTACAGTTACTCCAAAATTGCAGCACAACCTCAAGTACTGACAAACCAATAGTGCAGCACACCCTCAATTACTAACACTCCAATAGTGCAGCTTGCCACAATTACTGACACTCAATTGTGCAGCACATCCTCAATTACTGACACTCCAATAGTGCAGCGCACCCTCAAGTACTGACACTCCAATAGTGCAGCTGACCCTCAAATACTGACACTCCAATAGTGCAGCACACCCTCAATTACTGACACTCCAATATTGCAGCACACCCTCAATTACTGAAACTTCAATAGTGCAGCACAGCCTCAATTACTGACACTCCAACATTGCAGCACACCCTCAATTACTGACACACAAATACTGCAGCACACCCTCAATTACTGACACTCCAATGGTGCAGCACACCCTCAATTACTGACACTCCAATAGTGCAGCAGACCCTCAATTACTGACACTCCAATAGTGCAGCGCACACTCAATTACTGAGACTCCAATTGTGCGGCACAGCCTCAATTACTGACACTCCAATAGTGCAGAACACCCTCAATTACTGACACTCCAATATTGCAGCACACCCTCAATTACTCACACTCCAATAGTGCAGCACACACTCAATTACTGACGCACCAATAGTGCAGCACACCCTCAATTACTGACACTCCAATAGTGCAGCGCAACCTCAATTAATGACACTCCAATAGTGCAGCACAACCTCAATTACTGACACTCCAATAGGGCAGCACACCCTCAATTACTGACACTCCAATAGCGCGGCGCAGCATCAATTACTGACACTTCAATAGTGCAGCGCACATTCATTTACTGACACTCCAATAGTGCAGCTCACCCTCAATTACTGACACTACAATATTGCAGCACAACCTCAATTACTGACACTCCAATAGTACAGCGCACCCTCAATTACTGACACTCCAACATTGTAGCATAGCCTTAATAACTGACACTCCAATATTGCAGCACACGTCAATTACTGACACTCCAAAGGTGCTGCACACCCTCAAAAACTGACACTCCAATAGTGCTGCACACCCTCAATTACAGTTACTCCAAAATTGCAGCACAACCTCAAGTACTGACAAACCAATAGTGCAGCACACCCTCAATTACTAACACTCCAATAGTGCAGCTTGCCACAATTACTGACACTCAATTGTGCAGCACAGCCTCAATTACTGACACTCCAATAGTGCAGCACAACCTCAATTACTGACACTCCAATATTGCAGCACACCCTCAATTACTGAAATTTCAATACTGCAGCAAACCCTCAATTACTGACACTCCAATATTGCAGCACACCCTCAATTACTGACACACCAATACTGCAGCACACCCTCAATTACTGACACTCCAATAGTGCAGCACACCCTCAATTACTGGCACTCCAAAAGTGCAGCAGACCCTCTATTACTGACACTCCAATAGTGCAGCACACCCTCAATTACTGACACTCCAATAGTACAGCACACCCTCAATTACTGACTCTGCAATAGTGCAGCACACCCTCAAATACTCACACTCCAATAGTGCAGCACACCCTCAATTACTGACTCCCAAAATAGTGAAGCACAGCCTCAATTACTGACACAACAATAGTGCAGCACACCCTCAATTAATGACACTCCATTAGAGCAGCACACACTCAATTACTGACACTCCAATAGTGCAGCACACCCTCAATTACTTACACTCCAATAGTGCAGCTCACCCTCAATTACTGCCACTCCAATAGTGCAGCGCACACTCAGTTACTGACACTCCAATTGTGCAGCACAGCCTCAATTACTGACACTCCAATCGTGCAGCACACCCTAAATTACTGACACTCCAATAGTGCAGCACACCTTCAATTACTCACACTCCAATTGTGCTGCACAGCCTCAATTACTGACACTCCAATAGTGCAGCACACCCTCAATTACTGACACTCCAGCATTGCAGCATAGCCTCAATTACTCACACTCCAATAGTGCAGCACACCCTCAATTACTGACACTCCAATAGTGCAGCACACCCTCAATTACTGACACTCCAATAGTACAGCACACCCTCAATTTCTGACTCTCCCATAGTGCAGCACACCCTCAATTACTGACTCTCCAATAGTGCAGCACACCCTCAATTAGTGACACTCCAATAGTGCAGCACACACTCAATTACTGACACTCCAATAGTGCAGCACACCCTCAATTACTGACACTCCAATAGTGCAGCAGACCCTCAGAAACTGATACTCCAGTAGTGCAGCGCACCCTCAATTAATGACAGACCAATAGTGCAGCACACCCTCAATTACTGACACTCCAATAGTACAGCAAACCCTCAATTACTGACTCTCCAATTGTGCTGCACAGCCCCAATTACTGACACTCCGATAGTGCAGCACACCCTCAATTACTGACACTCCAGCATTGCAGCATAGCCTCAATTACTCACACTCCAATAGTGCAGCACACCTTCAATTACTGACACTCCAGTAGTGCAGCACACCCTCAAAACTGACACTCAGGTAGTGCAGCGCACCCTCAATTACTGACACACCAATAGTGCAGCACACCCTCAATTTCTGACACACCAATAGTACAGCACACCCTCAATTACTGACTCTCCAATAGTGCAGCACACCCTCAATTACTGACACTCCAATAGTGCAGCACACCCTCAATTAATGACACTCCAATAGAGCAGCACACACTCAATTACTGACACTCCAATAGTGCAACACACCCTCAATTACTGACACTCCAATAGTGCTGCAGACCCTCAGAAACTGATACTCCAGTAGTGCAGCGCACCCTCAATTAATGACAGACCAATAGTGCAGCACACCCTCAATTACTGACACTCCAATAGTACAGCACACCCTCAATTACTGACTCTCCAATAATGCAGCACACCCGCAATTACTGACACTCCAATAGTGCAGCGCACCCTCAATTAATGATACTCCAATGGCGCAGCACACCCTCAATTACTGACACTCCAACATTGCAGCATAGCCTCAATTTCTGACACTCCAATAGTGCAGCACACGTCAATTACTGACACTCCAAAGGTGCTGCACACCCTCAAAAACTGAAACTCCAATAGTGCAGCACACCCTCAATTACTGACAAACCAATAGTGCAGCACACACTCAATTACTGACAGTCCAATAGTGCAGCAAAGCCTTAATTACTGAAACTCCAATTGTGCAGCGCACATTCAATTACTGACACTCCAATATTGCAGCACACCCTCAATTACTGATACTCCAATATTGCATCACACCCTCAATTACTGACACTCCAATAGTGCAGCACACCCTCAATTACTGACAGTCCAATATTGCAGCGCACCCTCAATTACACACACTCCAATAGTGCAGCACAAACTCAATTACTGACACACCAATAGTGCAGCACACCCTCAATTAATGACACTCCACTAGTTCAGCGCAACCTCAATTAATGACACTCCAATAGTGCAGCACAACCTCAATTACTGACACTCAATTGTGCAGCACAGCCTCAATTACTGACAGTCCAATAGTGCAGCGCACCCTCAAATACTGACACTCCAATAGTGCAGCTGACCCTCAATTACTGACACTCCAATAGTGCAGCACACCCTCAATTCCTGACACTCAAATATTGCAGCACTCCCTCAATTACTGAAACTTCAATAGTGCAGCACACCCTCAATTACTGACACTCCAATAGTGCAGCACAGCCTCAATTACTGTCACTCCAATAGTGCAGCACACGCTCAATTACTAACACACCAATAGAGCAGCACAGCCTCAATTACTGACACTCCAATAGTGCAGCACAACCTCAAATAATGACACACCAATAGGGCAGCACACCCTCAATTACTGACACTCCAATAGCGCAGCAGACCGTCAATTACTGACACTCCAATAGCGCAGCACACACACAATTACTGACACTGAAATAGTGCACCACACCCTCAATTACTGACACTCAAATAGGGCATCTCACCCTCAATCACTGACAATCCAATAGTGCAGCATACCCTCAATTACTGACACTTCAATAGTGCAGCGCACAATCATTTACTGACACTCCAAAAGTGCAGTTCACCCTCAATTCCTGACACTACAATACTGCAGCACACCATCAATTACTGACACTCCAATAGTACAGCGCACCCTCAATTACTGACACTCCAACATTGCAGCATAGCCTCAATTACTGACACTCCAATAGTGCAGCACACGTCAATTACTGACACTCCAATAGTGCAGCACACCCTCAATTACAGTTACTCCAAAATTGCAGCACAACCTCAAGTACTGACAAACCAATTGTGCAGCACGCCCTCAATTACTAACACTCCAATAGTGCAGCTTGCCACAATTACTGACACTCAACTGTGCAGCACAGCCTCAATTACTGACACTCCAATAGTGCAGCGCACCCTCAAATACTGACACTCCATTAGTGCAGCTGACCCTCAATTACTGACACTCCAATAGTGCAGCACACCCTCAATTACTGACACTCCAATATTGCAGCGCACCCTCAATTACTGACACACAATTAGTGCAGCATACCCTCAATTACTGACACTCCAATAGTACAGCACACCCTCAATTACTGACACTCCAATAGTGCAGCTCACCGTCAATTACTGACACTCCAATAGTGCAGCACAGCCTCAATTACTGACACACCAATAGTGCAGCACACCCTCAATTAATGACACTCCAACAGAGCAGCAAACACTCAATTACTGACACTCCAATAGTGCAGCACACCCTCAATTACTTACACTCCAGTAGTGCAGCACACCCTCAGTTACTGACACTCCTATAGTGCAGCGCACACTCAATTACTGACACTCCTATTGTGCAGCACAGCCTCAATTACTGACACTCCAATAGTGCAGCACTCACGCAATTACTGAGACTCCAATTGTGCAGCACAGCCTCAATTACTGACACTCCAATAGTGCCGCACACCCTCAATTACTAACACTCCAATATTGCAGCACACCCTCAATTACTGACACTCCAATAGTGCAGCACACCCTGAATTACTGACATTCCAATATTGCAGCACACCCTCAGTTACTCACACTCCAATAGTGCAGCACACACTCAATTACTGACACACCAATAGTGCAGCACACACTCAATTACTGACACTCCAATAGTGCAGCTCAACCTCAATTAATGACACTCCAATAGAGCAGCACAACCTCATTTAATGACACTCCAATAGGGCAGCACACCCTCAATTACTGACACTCCAATAGCGCAGCACACACACAATTACTGAAATTGAAATAGTGCACCATACCCTCAATTAGTGACACTCAAATAGGGCAGATCACCCTCAAGCACTGACAATCCAATAGTGCAGCACACCCTCAATTACTGACACTTCAATAGTGCAGCGCACACTCATTTACTGACACTCCAATAGTGCAGCTCACCCTCAATTACTGACACTACAATAGTGCAGCACACTCTCAATTACTGACACTCCAATAGTACAGCGCACCCTCAATTACTGACACTCCAACATTGCAGCATAGCCTCAATTACTGACACTCAAATAGTGCAGCAAACGTCAATTTCTGACACTCCAATGGTGCTGCACACCATCAAAAACTGACACTCCAATAGTGCAGCACACCCTCAATTACAGTTACTCCAAAATTGCAGCACAACCTCAAGTACTAACAAACCAATAGTGCAGCACACCCTCAATTACTAACACTCCAATAGTGCAGCTTGCCACAATTACTGACACTCAATTGTTCAGCACATCCTCAATTACTGACACTCCAATAGTGCAGCGCACCCTCAAGCCATGACATCCAATAGTGCAGCTGACCCTCAAATACTGACACTCCAATAGTGCAGCACACCCTCAATTACAGACACTCCAATATTGCAGCACACCCTCAATTACTGAAACTTCAATAGTGCAGCACAGCCTCAATTACTGACACTCCAACATTGCAGCACACCCTCAATTACGGACACTCCAATACTGCAGCACACCCTCAATTACTGACACTCCAATGGTGCAGCACACCCTCAATTACTGACACTCCAATAGTGCAGCAGACCCTCAATTACTGACACTCCAATAGTGCAGCGCACACTCAATTACTGAGACTCCAATTGTGCGGCACAGCCTCAATTACTGACACTCCAATAGTGCAGAACACCCTCAATTACTGACACTCCAATAATGCAGCACACCCTCAATTACTCACACTCCAATAGTGCAGCACACACTCAATTACTGACGCACCAATAGTGCAGCACACCCTCAATTACTGACACTCCAATAGTGCAGCGCACCCTCAAATACTGACACTCCAATAGTGCAGCTGACCCTCAATTACTGACACTCCTATAGTGCAGCACACCCTCAATTCCTGACACTCAAATATTGCAGCACACCCTCAATTACTGAAACTTCAATATTGCAGCACACCCTCAATTACTGACACTCCAATAGTGCAGCACAGTCTCAATTTCTGACACATCAATTGTGTAGCACAGCCTAAATTACTGTCACTCCAATAGTGCAGCACACGCTCAATTACTAACACTCCAATAGAGCAGCACAGCCTCAATTACTGACACTCCAATAATGCAGCACAACCTCAATTAATGACACACCAATAGGGCAGCACACCCTCAATTACTAACACTCCAATAGCGCAGCAAACCCTCAATTACTGACACTCCAATAGCGCAGCACACACACAATTACTGACACTGAAATAGTGCACCACACCCTCAATTACTGACACTCAAATAGGGCATCTCACCCTCAATCACTGACAATCCAATAGTGCAGCATACTCTCAATTACTGACACTTCAATAGTGCAGCGCACAATCATTTACTGACACTCCAAAAGTGCAGTTCACCCTCAATTCCTGACACTACAATACTGCAGCACACCATCAATTACTGACACTCCAATAGTACAGCGCACCCTCAATTACTGGCACTCCAACATTGCAGCATAGCCTCAATTACTGACACTCCAATAGTGCAGCACACGTCAATTACTGACACTCCAAAGTTGCAGCACACCCACAAAAACTGACACTCCAATAGTGCAGCACACCCTCAATTACTGACACTCCAATAGTACAGCGCACCCTCAATTACTGACACTCCAACATTGCAGCATAGCCTCAATTACTGACACTCAAATAGTGCAGCAAACGTCAATTACTGACACTCCAATGGTGCTGCACACCATCAAAAACTGACACTCCAATAGTGCAGCACACACTCAATTACAGTTACTACAAAATTGCAGCACAACCTCAAGTACTGACAAACCAATAGTGCAGCACACCCTCAATTACTAACACTCCAATAGTGCAGCTTGCCACAATTACTGACACTCAAATGTTCAGCACATCCTCAATTACTGACACTCCAATAGTGCAGCGCACCCTCAAGTACTGACACTCCAATAGTGCAGCTGACCCTCAATTACTGACACTCCAATAGTGCAGCACACCCTCAATTCCTGACACTCCAATATTGCAGCACACCCTCAATTACTGAAACTTCAATAGTGCAGCACACCCTCAATTACTGACACTCCAACAGTGCAGCACAGCCTCAATTACTGTCACTCCAATAGTGCAGCACACGCTCAATTACTAACACACCAAAAGAGCAGCACAGCCTCAATTACTGACACTCCAATAGTGCAGCACAACCTCAAATAATGACACACCAATAGGGCAGCACACCCTCAATTACTGACAATCCAATAGCGCAGCAGACCGTCAATTACTGACACTCCAATAGCGCAGCACACACACAAATACTGACACTGAAATAGTGCACCACACCGTCAATTACTGACACTCAAATAGGGCAGCACACCCTCAATCACTGTCAATCCAATAGTGCAGCATACCCTCAATTACTGACACCTCAATAGTGCAGCGCACAATCATTTACTGACACTCCAAAAGTGCAGTTCACCCTCAATTCCTGACACTACAATACTGCAGCACACCATCAATTACTGACACTCCAATAGTACAGCGCACCCTCAATTACTGACACTCCAACATTGCAGCATAGCCTCAATTACTGACACTCCAATAGTGCAGCACACGTCAATTACTGACACTCCAAAGTTGCAGCACACCCTCAAAAACTGACACTCCAATAGTGCAGCACACCCTCAATTACAGTTACTCCAAAATTGCAGCACAACCTCAAGTACTGACAAACCAATTGTGCAGCACACCCTCAATTACTGACACTCAATTGTGCAGCACAGCCTCAATTACTGACACTCCAATAGTGCAGCGCACCCTCAAATACTGACACTCCATTAGTGCAGCTGACCCTCAATTACTGACACTCCCATAGTGCAGCACACCCTCAATTACTGACACTCCAATAGTGCAGCACACCCTCAATTACTGACACTCCAATAGTGCAGCACACCCTCAATTACTGACACTCCAATAGTGCAGCACACACTCAATTACTGACACTCCAATAGTGCAGCACACCCTGAATTACTGACATTCCAATATTGCAGCACACCCTCAGTTACTCACACACCAATAGTGCAGCACACACTCAATTACTGACAATCCAATAGTGCAGCTCAACCTCAATTAATGACACTCCAATAGTGCAGCACAACCTCATTTAATGACACTCCAATTGGGCAGCACACCCTCAATTACTGACACTCCAATAGCGCAGCACACACACAATTACTGAAATTGAAATAGTGCACCATACCCTCAATTAGTGACACTCAAATAGGGCAGATCACCCTCAATCACTGACAATCCAATAGTGCAGCACACCCTCAATTACTGACACTTCAATAGTGCAGCGCACACTCATTTACTGACACTCCAATAGTGCAGCTCACCCTCAATTACTGACACTACAATAGTGCAGCACACTCTCAATTACTGACACTCCAATAGTACAGCGCACCCTCAGTTACTGACACTCCAACATTGCAGCATAGCCTCAATTACTGACACTCAAATATTGCAGCAAACGTCAATTACTGACACTCCAATGGTGCTGCACACCATCAAAAACTGACACTCCAATAGTGCAGCACACCCTCAATTACAGTTACTCCAAAATTGCAGCACAACCTCAAGTACTAACAAACCAATAGTGCAGCACACCCTCAATTACTAACACTCCAATAGTGCAGCTTGCCACAATTACTGACACTCAATTGTTCAGCACATCCTCAATTACTGACACTCCAATAGTGCAGCGCACCCTCAAGTACTGACATCCAATAGTGCAGCTGACCCTCAAATACTGACACTCCAATAGTGCAGCACACCCTCAATTACAGACACTCCAATATTGCAGCACACCCTCAATTACTGAAACTTCAATAGTGCAGCACAGCCTCAATTACTGACACTCCAACATTGCAGCACACCCTCAATTACTGACACTCCAATACTGCAGCACACCCTCAATTACTGACACTCCAATGGTGCAGCACACCCTCAATTACTGACACTCCAATAGTGCAGCAGACCCTCAATTACTGACACTCCAATAGTGCAGCGCACACTCAATTACTGAGACTCCAATTGTGCGGCACAGCCTCAATTACTGACACTCCAATAGTGCAGAACACCCTCAATTACTGACACTCCAATAATGCAGCACACCCTCAATTACTCACACTCCAATAGTGCAGCACACACTCAATTACTGACGCACCAATAGTGCAGCACACCCTCAATTACTGACACTCCAATAGTGCAGCGCACCCTCAAATACTGACACTCCAATAGTGCAGCTGACCCTCAATTACTGACACTCCAATAGTGCAGCACAACCTCAATTCCTGACACTCAAATATTGCAGCACACCCTCAATTACTGAAACTTCAATAGTGCAGCACACCCTCAATTACTGACACTCCAATAGTGCAGCACAGTCTCAATTTCTGACACATCAATTGTGTAGCACAGCCTCAATTACTGTCACTCCAATAGTGCAGCACACGCTCAATTACTAACACTCCAATAGAGCAGCACAGCCTCAATTACTGACACTCCAATAGTGCAGCACAACCTCAATTAATGACACACCAATAGGGCAGCACACCCTCAATTACTGACACTCCAATAGCGCAGCACACCCTCAATTACTGACACTCCAATAGCGCAGCACACACACAATTACTGACACTGAAATAGTGCACCACACCCTCAATTACTGACACTCAAATAGGGCATCTCACCCTCAATCACTGACAATCCAATAGTGCAGCATACCCTCAATTACTGACACTTCAATAGTGCAGCGCACAATCATTTACTGACACTCCAAAAGTGCAGTTCACCCTCAATTCCTGACACTACAATACTGCAGCACACCATCAATTACTGACACTCCAATAGTACAGCGCACCCTCAATTACTGGCACTCCAACATTGCAGCATAGCCTCAATTACTGACACTCCAATAGTGCAGCACACGTCAATTACTGACACTCCAAAGTTGCAGCACACCCACAAAAACTGACACTCCAATAGTGCAGCACACCCTCAATTACTGACACTCCAATAGTACAGCGCACCCTCAATTACTGACACTCCAACATTGCAGCATAGCCTCAATTACTGACACTCAAATAGTGCAGCAAACGTCAATTACTGACACTCCAATGGTGCTGCACACCATCAAAAACTGACACTCCAATAGTGCAGCACACCCTCAATTACAGTTACTACAAAATTGCAGCACAACCTCAAGTACTGACAAACCAATAGTGCAGCACACCCTCAATTACTAACACTCCAATAGTGCAGCTTGCCACAATTACTGACACTCAATTGTTCAGCACATCCTCAATTACTGACACTCCAATAGTGCAGCGCACCCTCAAGTACTGACACTCCAATAGTGCAGCTGACCCTCAAATACTGACACTCCAATAGTGCAGCACACCCTCAATTACAGACACTCCAATATTGCAGCACACCCTCAATTACTGAAACTTCAATAGTGCAGCACAGCCTCAATTACTGACACTACAACATTGCAGCACACCCTCAATTACTGACACTCCAATACTGCAGCACACCCTCAATTACTGACACTCCAATGGTGCAGCACACCCTCAATTACTGACACTCCAATAGTGCAGCTGACCCTCAATTACTGACACTCCAATAGTGCAGCGCACCCTCAAATACTGACACTCCAATAGTGCAGCTGACCCTCAATTACTGACACTCCAATAGTGCAGCACACCCTCAATTCCTGACACTCCAATATTGCAGCACACCCTCAATTACTGAAACTTCAATAGTGCAGCACACCCTCAATTACTGACACTCCAACAGTGCAGCACAGCCTCAATTACTGTCACTCCAATAGTGCAGCACACGCTCAATTACTAACACACCAATAGAGCAGCACAGCCTCAATTACTGACACTCCAATAGTGCAGCACAACCTCAAATAATGACACACCAATAGGGCAGCACACCCTCAATTACTGACAATCCAATAGCGCAGCAGACCGTCAATTACTGACACTCCAATAGCGCAGCACACACACAAATACTGACACTGAAATAGTGCACCACACCGTCAATTACTGACACTCAAATAGGGCATCTCACCCTCAATCACTGACAATCCAATAGTGCAGCATACCCTCAATTACTGACACTTCAATAGTGCAGCGCACAATCATTTACTGACACTCCAAAAGTGCAGTTCACCCTCAATTCCTGACACTACAATACTGCAGCACACCATCAATTACTGACACTCCAATAGTACAGCGCACCCTCAATTACTGACACTCCAACATTGCAGCATAGCCTCAATTACTGACACTCCAATAGTGCAGCACACGTCAATTACTGACACTCCAAAGTTGCAGCACACCCTCAAAAACTGACACTCCAATAGTGCAGCACACCCTCAATTACAGTTACTCCAAAATTGCAGCACAACCTCAAGTACTGACAAACCAATTGTGCAGCACACCCTCAATTACTAACACTCCAATAGTGCAGCTTGCCACAATTACTGACACTCAATTGTGCAGCACAGCCTCAATTACTGACACTCCAATAGTGCAGCGCACCCTCAAATACTGACACTCCATTAGTGCAGCTGACCCTCAATTACTGACACTCCAATAGTGCAGCGCACCCTCAATTACTGACACACAATTAGTGCAGCATACCCTCAATTACTGACACTCCAATAGTACAGCACTCCCTCAATTACTGACACTCCAATAGTGCAGCTCACCGTCAATTACTGACACTCCAATAGTGCAGCACAGCCTCAATTACTGACACACCAATAGTGCAGCACACCCTCAATTAATGACACTCCAACAGAGCAGCAAACACTCAATTACTGACACTCCAATAGTGCAGCACACCCTCAATTACTTACACTCCAGTAGTGCAGCACACCCTCAGTTACTGACACTCCTATAGTGCAGCGCACACTCAATTACTGACACTCGTATTGTGCAGCACAGCCTCAATTACTGACACTCCAATAGTGCAGCACTCACTCAATTACTGAGACTCCAATTGTGCAGCACAGCCTCAATTACTGACACTCCAATAGTGCCGCACACCCACAATTACTAACACTCCAATATTGCAGCACACCCTCAATTACTGACACTCCAATAGTGCAGCACACCCTGAATTACTGACATTCCAATATTGCAGCACACACTCAGTTACTCACACTCCAATAGTGCAGCACACACTCAATTACTGACACACCAATAGTGCAGCACACCCTCAATTACTGACACTCCAATAGTGCAGCACAACCTCAATTAATGACACTCCAATAGTGCAGCACAACCTCATTTAATGACACTCCAATAGGGCAGCACACCCTCAATTACTGACACTCCAATAGCGCAGCACACACACAATTACTGAAATTGAAATAGTGCACCATACCCTCAATTAGTGACACTCAAATAGGGCAGATCACCCTCAATCACTGACAATCCAATAGTGCAGCACACCCTCAATCACTGACAATCCAATAGTGCAGCACACCCTCAATTACTGACACTTCAATAGTGCAGCGCACACTCATTTACTGACACTCCAATAGTGCAGCTCACCCTCCATTACTGACACTACAATAGTGCAGCAAACCCTCAATTACTGACACTCAAATAGTACAGCGCACCCTCAATTACTGACACTCCAACATTGCAGCATAGCCTCAATTACTGACACTCAAATAGTGCAGCAAACGTCAATTACTGACACTCCAATGGTGCTGCACACCATCAAAAACTGACACTCCAATAGTGCAGCACACCCTCAATTACAGTTACTCCAAAATTGCAGCACAACCTCAATTACTGACAAACCAATAGTGCAGCACACCCTCAATTACTAACACTCCAATAGTGCAGCTTGCCACAATTACTGACACTCAATTCTTCAGCACATCCTCAATTACTGACACTCCAATAGTGCAGCGCACCCTCAAGTACTGACACTCCAATAGTGCAGCTGACCCTCAAATACTGACACTCCAATAGTGCAGCACACCCTCAATTACAGACACTCCAATATTGCAGCACACCCTCAATTACTGAAACTTCAATAGTGCAGCACAGCCTCAATTACTGACACTCCAACATTGCAGCACACCCTCAATTACTGACACTCCAATACTGCAGCACACCCTCAATTACTGACACTCCAATGGTGCAGCACACCCTCAATTACTGACACTCCAATAGTGAAGCAGACCCTCAATTACTGACACTCCAATAGTGCAGCGCACACTCAATTACTGAGACTCCAATTGTGCGGCACAGCCTCAATTACTGACACTCCAATAGTGCAGAACACCCTCAATTACTGACACTCCAATAATGCAGCACACCCTCAATTACTCACACTCCAATAGTGCAGCACACACTCAATTACTGACGCACCAATAGTGCAGCACACCCTCAATTACTGACACTCCAATAGTGCAGCGCACCCTCAAATACTGACACTCCAATAGTGCAGCTGACACTCAATTACTGACACTCCAATAGTGCAGCACACCCTCAATTCCTGACACTCAAATATTGCAGCACACCCTCAATTACTGAAACTTCAATAGTGCAGCGCACCCTCAATTACTGACACTCCAATAGTGCAGCACAGTCTCAATTACTAACACTCCAATAGAGCAGCACAGCCTCAATTACTGATACTCCAATAGTGCAGCACAACCTCAATTAATGACACACCAATAGGGCAGCACACCCTCAATTACTGACACTCCAATAGCGCAGCACACCCTCAATTACTGACACTCCAATAGCGCAGCAAACACACAATTACTGGCACTGAAATAGTGCACCACACCCTCAATTACTTACACTCAAATAGGGCATCTCACCCTCAATCACTGACAATCCAATAGTGCAGCATACCCTCAATTACTGACACTTCAATAGTGCAGCGCACAATCATTTACTGACACTCCAAACGTGCAGTTCACCCTCAATTCCTGACACTACAATACTGCAGCACACCATCAATTACTGACACTCCAATAGTACAGCGCACCCTCAATTACTGGCACTCCAACATTGCAGCATAGCCTCAATTACTGACACTCCAATAGTGCAGCACACGTCAATTACTGACACTCCAAAGTTGCAGCACACCCACAAAAACTGACACTCCAATAGTGCAGCACACCCTCAATTACTGACACTCCAATAGTACAGCGCACCCTCAATTACTGACACTCCAACATTGCAGCATAGCCTCAATTACTGACACTCAAATAGTGCAGCAAACGTCAATTACTGACACTCCAATGGTGCTGCACACCATCAAGAACTGACACTACAATAGTGCAGGACACCCTCAATTACAGTTACTCTAAAATTGCAGCACAACCTCAAGTACTGACAAACCAATAGTGCAGCACACCCTCAATAACTAACACTCCAATAGTGCAGCTTGCCTCAATTACTGACACTCAATTGTTCAGCACATCCTCAATTACTGACACTCCAATAGTGCAGCGCACCCTCAAGTACTGACACTCCAATAGTGCAGCTGACCCTCAAATACTGACACTCCAATAGTGCAGCACACCCTCAATTACAGACACTCCAATATTGCAGCACACCCTCAATTACTGAAACTTCAATAGTGCAGCACAGCCTCAATTACTGACACTCCAACATTGCAGCACACCCTCAATTACTGACACTCCAATACTGCAGCACACCCTCAATTACTGACACTCCAATGGTGCAGCACACCCTCAATTACTGACACTCCAATAGTGCAGCAGACCCTCAATTACTGACACTCCAATAGTGCAGCGCACACTCAATTACTGAGACTCCAATTGTGCGGCACAGCCTCAATTACTGACACTCCAATAGTGCAGAACACCCTCAATTACTGACACTCCAATAATGCAGCACACCCTCAATTACTCACACTCCAATAGTGCAGCACACACTCAATTACTGACGCACCAATAGTGCAGCACACCCTCAAATACTGACACTCCAATAGTGCAGCGCACCCTCAAATACTGACACTCCAATAGTGCAGCTGACCCTCAATTACTGACACTCCAATAGTGCAGCACACCCTCAATTCCTGACACTCAAATATTGCAGCACACCCTCAATTACTGAAACTTCAATAGTGCAGCACACCCTCAATTACTGACACTCCAATAGTGCAGCACACCCTCAATTACTGACACTCCAATAGTGCAGCACAGTCTCAATTTCTGACACTTCAATTGTGCAGCACACCCTCAATTACTGTCACTCCAATAGTGCAGCACACGCTCAATTACTGACACTCCAATACTGCAGCAGAGCCTCAATTACTGTCACTCCAATAGTGCAGCACACGCTCAATTACTAACACTCCAATAGTGCAGCACAGCCTCAATTACTGACACTCCAATAGTGCAGCACAACCTCAATTAATGACACACCAATAGGGCAGCACACCCTCAATTACTGACACTCCAATAGCGCAGCACACCCTCAATTACTGACACTCCAATAGCGCAGCACACACACAATTACTGACACTGAAATAGTGCACCACACCCTCAATTACTGACACTCAAATAGAGCATCTCGCCCTCAATCACTGACAATCCAATAGTGCAGCATACCCTCAATTACTGACACTTCAATAGTGCAGCGCACAATCATTTACTGACACTCCAAAAGTGCAGTTCACCCTCAATTCCTGACACTACAATACTGCAGCACACCATCAATTACTGACACTCCAATAGTACAGCGCACCCTCAATTACTGGCACTCCAACATTGCAGCATAGCCTCAATTACTGACACTCCAAAGTTGCAACACACCCACAAAAACTGACACTCCAATAGTGCAGCACACCCTCAATTACAGTTACTCCAAAATTGCAGCACAACCTCAAGTACTGACAAACCAATTGTGCAGCACACCCTCAATTAATAACACTCCAATAGTGCAGCTTGCCACAATTACTGACACTCAATTGTGCAGCACAGCCTCAATTACTGACACTCCAATAGTGCAGCGCACCCTCAAATACTGACACTCCATTAGTGCAGCTGACCTTCAATTACTGACACTCCAATAGTGCAGCACACCCTCAATTACTGACACTCCAATATTGCAGCGCACTCTCAATTACTGACACACAATTAGTGCAGCATACCCTCAATTACTGACACTCCAATAGTACAGCACACCCTCAATTACTGACACTCCAATAGTGCAGCTCACCCTCAATTACTGACACTCCAATAGTGCAGCACAGCCTCAATTACTGACACACCAATAGTGCAGCACACGCTCAATTACTGACACTCCAATAGTACAGCACACCCTCAATTACTGACACTCCAATAGTGCAGCTCACCCTCAATTACTGACACTCCAATAGTGCAGCACAGCCTCAATTACTGACACACCAATAGTGCAGCACACCCTCAATTAATGACACTCCAACAGAGCAGCAAACACTCAATTACTGACACTCCAATAGTGCAGCACACCCACAATTACTTACACTCCAGTAGTGCAGCACACCCTCAGTTACTGACACTCCTATAGTGCAGCGCACACTCAATTACTGACACTCCTATTGTGCAGCATAGCCTCAATTACTGACACTCCAATAGTGCAGCACTCACTCAATTACTGAGACTCCAATTGTGCAGCACAGCCTCAATTACTGACACTCCAATAGTGCCGCACACCCTCAATTACTGACACTCCAATATTGCAGCACACCCTCAATTACTGACACTCCAATAGTGCAGCACACCCTGAATTACTGACACTCCAATATTGCAGCACACCCTCAATTACTCACACTCCAATAGAGCAGCACACACTCAATTACTGACACACCAATAGTGCAGCACACACTCAATTACTGACACTCCAATAGTGCAGCACAACCTCAATTAATGACACTCCAATAGTGCAGCACAACCTCATTTAATGACACTCCAATAGGGCAGCACACCCTCAATTACTGACACTCCAATAGCGCAGCACACACACAATTACTGACATTGAAATAGTGCACCATACCCTCAATTAGTGACACTCAAATAGGGCAGATCACCCTCAATCACTGACAATCCAATAGTGCCGCACACCCTCAATTACTGACACTTCAATAGTGCAGCGCACACTCATTTACTGACACTCCAATAGTGCAGCTCACCCTCAATTACTGACACTACAATAGTGCAGCACACCCTCAATTACTGACACTCCAATAGTACAGCGCACCCTCAATTACTGACACTCCAACATTGCAGCATAGCCTCAATTACTGACACTCAAAAAGTGCAGCAAACGTCAATTACTGACACTCCAATGGTGCTGCACACCATCAAAAACTGACACTCCAATAGTGCAGCACACCCTCAATTACAGTTACTACAAAATTGCAGCACAACCTCAAGTACTGACAAACCAATAGTGCAGCACACCCTCAATTACTAACACTCCAATAGTGCAGCTTGCCACAATTACTGACACTCAATTGTGCAGCACATCCTCAATTACTGACACTCCAATAGTGCAGCGCACCCTCAAGTACTGACACTCCAATAGTGCCGCTGACCCTCGAATACTGACACTCCAATAGTGCAGCACACCCTCAATTACTGACACTCCAATATTGCAGCACACCCTCAATTACTGAAACTTCAATAGTGCAGCACAGCCTCAATTACTGACACTCCAACATTGCAGCACACCCTCAATTACTGACACTCCAATACTGCAGCACACCCTCAATTACTGACACTCCAATATTGCAGCACACCCTCAATTACTGACACTCCAATGGTGCAGTACACCCTCAATTACTGACACTCCAATAGTGCAGCAGACCCTTAATTACTGACACTCCAATAGTTCAGAACACCCTCAATTACTGACACTCCAATATTGCAGCACACCCTCAATTACTCACACTCCAATAGTGCAGCACACACTCAATTACTGACGCACCAATAGTGCAGCACACCCTCAAAAACTGACACTCCAATAGTGCAGCACACCCTCAAATACTGACACTCCAATAGTGCAGCTGACCCTCAATTACTGACACTCCAATAGTGCAGCACACCCTCAATTCCTGACACTCAAATATTGCAGCACAGCCTCAATTACTGTCACTCCAATAGTGCAGCACAGTCTCAATTTCTGACACTTCAATTGTGCAGCACAGCCTCAATTACTGTCACTCCAATAGTGCAGCACACGCTCAATTACTAACACTCCAATAGAGCAGCACAGCCTCAATTACTGACACTCCAAAAGGGCAGCACACACACAATTACTGACACTGAAATAGTGCACCACACCCTCAATTACTGACACTCAAATAGGGCATCTCATCCTCAATCACTGACAATCCAATAGTGCAGCATACCCTCAATTACTGACACTTCAATAGTGCAGCGCACAATCATTTACTGACACTCCAAAAGTGCAGTTCACCCTCAATTCCTGACACTACAATACTGCAGCACACCATCAATTACTGACACTCCAATAGTACAGCGCACCCTCAATTACTGGCACTCCAACATTGCAGCATAGCCTCAATTACTGACACTCCAATAGTGCAGCAAACGTCAATTACTGACACTCCAAAGTTGCAGCACACCCACAAAAACTGACACTCCAATAGTGCAGCACACCCTCAATTACAGTTACTCCAAAATTGCAGCACAACCTCAAGTACTGACAAACCAATTGTGCAGCACACCCTCAATTACTAACACTCCAATAGTGCAGCTTGCCACAAGTACTGACACTCAATTGTGCAGCACAGCCTCAATTACTGACACTCCAATAGTGCAGCGCACCCTCAATTACTGACACTCCAATATTGCAGCGCACCCTCAATTACTGACACACAATTAGTGCAGCATACCCTCAATTACTGACACTCCAATAGT
Source organism: Isurus oxyrinchus (assembly GCA_026770705.1). Classification (NCBI taxonomy): domain Eukaryota; kingdom Metazoa; phylum Chordata; class Chondrichthyes; order Lamniformes; family Lamnidae; genus Isurus; species Isurus oxyrinchus. The sequence goes on along the minus strand of JANJGN010000094.1, from coordinate 370,536 downwards.
ACAGCACACCCTCAATTACTGACACTCCAATAGTGCAGCTCACCCTCAATTACTGACTCTCCAATAGTGCAGCACTCACTCAATTACTGAGACTCCAATTGTGCAGCACAGCCTCAATTACTGACACTCCAATAGAGCCGCAGACCCTCAATTACTAACACTCCAATATTGCAGCACACCCTCAATTACTGACACTCCAATAGTGCAGCACACCCTGAATTACTGACACTCCAATATTGCAGCACACCCTCAATTACTCACACTCCAATAGTGCAGCACACACTCAATTACTGACACACCAATAGTGCAGCACACACTCAATTACTGACACTCCAATAGTGCAGCACAACCTCAATTAATGACACTCCAATAGTGCAGCACAACCTCATTTAATGACACTCCAGTAGGGCAGCACACCCTCAATTACTGACACTCCAATAGCGCAGCACACACACAATTACTGACATTGAAATAGTGCACCATGCCCTCAATTACTGACACTCAAATAGGGCAGATCACCATAATTAATCACTGACAATCCAATAGTGCAGCACACCCTCAATTACTGACACTTCAATAGTGCAGCGCACACTCATTTACTGACACTCCAATAGTGCAGCTCACCCTCAATTACTCACACTACAATAGTGCAGCACACCCTCAATTACTGACACTCCAATAGTACAGCGCACCCTCAATTACTGACACTCCAACATTGCAGCATAGCCTCAATTACTGACACTCAAATAGTGCAGCAAACGTCAATTACTGACACTCCAATGGTGCTGCACACCATCAAAAACTGACACTCCAATTGTGCAGCACACCCTCAATTACAGTTACTCCAAAATTGCAGCACAACCTCAAGTACTGACAAACCAATAGTGCATCACTCCCTCAATTACTAACACTCCAATAGTGCAGCTTGCCACAATTACTGACACTCAATTGTGCAGCACATCCTCAATTACTGACACTCCAATAGTGCAGCGCACCCTCAAGTACTGACACTCCAATAGTGCAGCTGACCCTCAAATACTGACACTCCAATAGTGCAGCACACCCTCAATTACTGACACTCCAATATTGCAGCACACCCTCAATTACTGAAACTTCAATAGTGCAGCACAGCCTCAATTACTGACACTCCAACATTGCAGCACACCCTCAATTACTGACACTCCAATACTGCAGCACACCCTCAATTACAGAGACTCCAATGGTGCAGCACACCCTCAATTACTGACACTCCAATAGTGCAGCAGACCCTCAATTACTGACACTCCAATAGTGCAGCGCAACCTCAATTAATGACACTCCAATAGTGCAGCACAACCTCAATTACTGACACTCCAATAGGGCAGCACACCCTCAATTACTGACACTCCAATAGCGCGGCGCACCATCAATTACTGACACTTCAATAGTGCAGCGCACATTCATTTACTGACACTCCAATAGGGCAGCACACCCTCAATTACTGACACTCCAATAGCGCGGCGCACCATCAATTACTGACACTCCAATATTGCAGCACACCCTCAATTACTGACACTCCAATAGGGCAGCTCACCCTCAATTACTGACACTACAATATTGCAGCACACCCTCAATTACTGACACTCCAATAGTACAGCGCACCCTCAATTACTGACACTCCAAAATTGCAGCATAGCCTTAATAACTGACACTCCAATATTGCAGCACACGTCAATTACTGACACTCCAAAGGTGCTGCACACCCTCAAAAACTGACACTCCAATAGTGCTGCACACCCTCAATTACAGTTACTCCAAAATTGCAGCACAACCTCAAGTACTGACAAACCAATAGTGCAGCACACCCTCAATTACTAACACTCCAATATTGCAGCTTGCCACAATTACTGACACTCAATTGTTCAGCACATCCTCAATTACTGACACTCCAATAGTGCAGCGCACCCTCAAGTACTGACATCCAATAGTGCAGCTGACCCTCAAATACTTACACTCCAATAGTGCAGCACACCCTCAATTACTGACACTCCAATATTGCAGCACACCCTCAATTACTGAAACTTCAATAGTGCAGCACAGCCTCAATTACTGACACTCCAACATTGCAGCACACCCTCAATTACTGACACTCCAATACTGCAGCACACCCTCAATTACTGACACTCCAATGGTGCAGCACACCCTCAATTACTGACACTCCAATAGTGCAGCAGACCCTCAATTACTGACACTCCAATAGTGCAGCGCACACTCAATTACTGAGACTCCAATTGTGCGGCACAGCCTCAATTACTGACACTCCAATAGTGCAGAACACCCTCAATTACTGACACTCCAATATTGCAGCACACCCTCAAATACTCACACTCCAATAGTGCAGCACACACTCAATTACTGACGCACCAATAGTGCAGCACACCCTCAATTACTGACACTCCAATAGTGCAGCGCAACCTCAATTAATGAGACTCCAATAGTGCAGCACAACCTCAATTACTGACACTCCAATAGTGCAGCACACCCTCAATTACTGACACTCCAATAGCGCGGCGCACCATCAATTACTGACACTTCAATAGTGCAGCGCATATTCATTTACTGACACTCCAATAGTGCAGCTCACCCTCAATTACTGACACTACAATATTGCAGCACACCCTCAATTACTGACACTCCAATAGTACAGCGCACCCTCAATTACAGTTACTCCAAAATTGCAGCACAACCTCAAGTACTGACAAACCAATAGTGCAGCACACCCTCAATTACTAACACTCCAATAGTGCAGCTTGCCACAATTACTGACACTCAATTGTGCAGCACAGCCTCAATTACTGACACTCCAATAGTGCAGCACACCCTCAATTACTGACACTCCAATATTGCAGCACACCCTCAATTACTGAAACTTCAAAAGTGCAGCAAACCCTCAATTACTGACTCTCCAATATTGCCGCACACCCTCAATTACTGACACTCCAATACTGCAGCACACCCTCAATTACTGACACTCCAATAGTGCAGCACACCCTCAATTACTGGCACTCCAATAGTGCAGCAGACCCTCTATTACTGACACTCCAATAGTGCAGCACACCCTCAATTACTGACACTCCAATAGTACAGCACACCCTCAATTACTGACTCTGCAATAGTGCAGCACACCCTCAAATACTCACACTCCAATAGTGCAGCACACCCTCAATTACTGACTGCCAAAATAGTGAAGCACAGCCTCAATTACTGACACACCAATAGTGCAGCACACCCTCAATTAATGACACTCCATTAGAGCAGCACACACTCAATTACTGACACTCCAATAGTGCAGCACACCCTCAATTACTTACACTCCAATAGTGCAGCTCACCCTCAATTACTGCCACTCCAATAGTGCAGCGCACACTCAGTTACTGACACTCCAATTGTGCAGCACAGCCTCAATTACTGACACTCCAATAGTGCAGCACACCTTCAATTACTCACACTCCAATTGTGCTGCACACCCTCAATGACTGACACTCCAATAGTGCAGCACACCCTCAATTACTGACACTCCAGCATTGCAGCACACCCTCAATTACTGACACTCCAATAGTGCAGCACACCCTCAATTACTGACACTCCAATAGTGCAGCAAACCCTCAATTACTGACACTCCAATAGAGCAGCACACACACAATTACTGACACTCCAATAGTGCAGCACACCCTCAATTACTGACACTCCAATAGTGCAGCAGACCCTCAAAAACTGATACTCCAGTAGTGCAGCGCAGCCTCTATTACTGACAGACCAATAGTGCAGCACACCCTCAATTACTGACACTCCAATAGTACAGCACAACCTCAATTACTGACTCTCCAATAGAGCAGCAGACCCGCAATTACTGACACTCCAATAGTGCAGCGCACCCTCAATTAATGATACTCCAATAGCGCAGCACACCCTCAATTACTGACACTCCATCAGTGCAGCATAGCCTCAATTTCTGACACTCCAATAGTGCAGCACACGTCAATTACTGACACTCCAATAGTGCAGCAGACCCTCAATTACTGACACTCCAATATTGCAGCACACCCTCAATTACTGACACTCCAAAAGTGCAGCGCACCCTCAATTACTGACACTCCAATATTGCAGCACACCCTCAATTACTCACACTCCAATAGTGCAGCACAAACACAATTACTGACACACCAATAGTGCAGCACACCCTCAATTACTGACACTCCAATAGTGCAGCACACCCTCAATTAATGACACTCCAACAGTGCAGCACAACCTTAATTACTGACACTCCAATAGGGCAGCACAACCTCAATTACTGACACTCCAACAGCGCAGCGCACCCTCAATTACTGACTCTTCAATAGTGCAGCGCACATTCATTTACTGACACTCCAATAGTGCAGCTCACCCTCAATTACTGACACTACAATAGTGCAGCAAACCCTCAATTACTGACACTCCAATAGTACAGCGCACCCTCAATTACTGACACTCCAACTTTGCAGCATAACCTCAATTACTGACACTCCAATAGTGCAGCACACGTCAAATACTGACACTCCAAAGGTGCTGCACACCCTCAAAAACTAACACACCAATAGTGCAGCAAACCCTCAATTACAGTTAATCCAAAATTGCACCACAAACTCAAGTACTGACAAACCAATAGTGCAGAACACCCTCAATTACTAACACTCCAATAGTGCAGCTTGCCACAATTACTGACACTCAATTGTGCAGCACAGCCTCAATTACTGACACTCCAATAGTGCAGCGCACCCTCAAATACTGACACTCCAGACACTCCAATAGTGCAGCTGACCCTCAATTACTGGCACTCCAAAAGTGCAGCACACCCTCAATTACTGACACTCAAATATTGCAGCACACCCTCAATTACTGAAACTTCAATAGTGCAGCACACCCTCAATTACTGACACTCCAATAGTGCAGCACACCCTCAATTACTGAAACTTCAATAGTGCAGCACACCCTCAATTACTGACACTCAAATAGTGCAGCACACCCTCAATTACTGACACTCAAATATTGCAGCACACCCTCAATTACTGAAACTTCAATAGTGCAGCACACCCTCAATTACTGACACTCCAATAGTGCAGCACACGCTCAATTACTAGCACTCCAATAGTGCAGCACAGACTCAATTACTGACACTCCAATAGTGCAGCACAACCTCAATTAATGACACTCCAATAGCGCAGCACACGCTCAATTACTGACACTGAAATAGTGCACCACACCCTCAATTACTGATACTCAAATTAGGCAGCTCACCCTCAATCACTGACAATCCAATAGTGCAGCACACCCTCAATTACTTACACTTCAATAGTGCAGCGCACACTCATTTACTGACACTCCAAAAGTGCAGCTCACCCTCAATTCCTGACACTACAATACTGCAGCATACCCTCAATTACTGACACTCCAATAGTACAGCGCACCTTCAATTACTGACACTCCAACATTGCAGCATAACCTCAATTACTGACACACCAATAGTGCAGCACCCGTCAATTACTGACACTCCAAAGGTGCTGCACACCCTCAAAAACTGACACTCCAATAGTGCAGCACACCCTCAATTGCAGTTACTCCAAAATTGCAGCACAACCTCAAATACTGACAAACCAATTGTGCAGCACACCCTCAATTACTAACAATCCAATATTGCAGCTTGCCACAATTACTGACACTCAAATGTGCAGCACAGCCTCAATTACTGACACTCCAATAGTGCAGCGCACCCTCAACTACTGACACTCCAATAGTGCAGCACACCCTCAATTACTGACACTCCAATATTGCAGCGCACCCTCAATTACTGACACACCAATAGTGCAGCATACCCTCAATTACTGACACTCCAATAGTACAGCACACCCTCAATTACTGACACTCCAATAGTGCAGCTCACCCTCAATTACTGACTCACCAATAGTGCAGCACACCCTCAATTACTGACACACCAATAGTGCAGCACACCCTCAATTAATGACACTCCAACAGAGCAGCACACACTCAATTACTGACACTCCAATTGTGCAGCACAGCCTCAATTACTGACACTCCAATCGTGCAGCACACCCTAAATTACTGACACTCCAATAGTGCAGCACACCTTCAATTACTCACACTCCAATTGTGCTGCACACCCTCAATGACTGACACTCCAATAGTGCAGCACACCCTCAATTACTGACACTCCAGCATTGCAGCACACCCTCAATTACTGACACTCCAATAGTGCAGCACACCCTCAATTACTGACACTCCAATAGTGCAGCAAACCCTCAATTACTGACACTCCAATAGAGCAGCACACACACAATTACTGACACTCCAATAGTGCAGCACACCCTCAATTACTGACACTCCAATAGTGCAGCAGACCCTCAAAAACTGATACTCCAGTAGTGCAGCGCAGCCTCAATTACTGACAGACCAATAGTGCAGCACACCCTCAATTACTGACACTCCAATAGTACAGCACACCCTCAATTACTGACTCTCCAATAGAGCAGTTCACCCGCAATTACTGACACTCCAATAGTGCAGCGCACCCTCAATTAATGATACTCCAATAGCGCAGCACACCCTCAATTACTGACACTCCATCATTGCAGCATAGCCTCAATTTCTGACACTCCAATAGTGCAGCACACGTCAATTACTGACACTCCAATAGTGCAGCAGACCCTCAATTACTGACACTCCAATATTGCGGCACACCCTCAATTACTGACACTCCAATAGTGCAGCGCACCCTCAATTACTGACACTCCAATATTGCAGCACACCCTCAATTACTCACACTCCAATAGTGCAGCACAAACACAATTACTGACACACCAAAAGTGCAGCACACCCTCAATTACTGACACTCCAATAGTGCAGCGCAACCTCAATTAATGACACTCCAACAGTGCAGCACAACCTTAATTACTGACACTCCAATAGGGCAGCACAACCTCAATTACTGACACTCCAACAGCGCAGCGCACCCTCAATTACTGACACTTCAATAGTGCAGCGCACATTCATTTACTGACACTCCAATAGTGCAGCTCACCCTCAATTACTGACACTACAATAGTGCAGCACACCCTCAATTACTGACACTCCAATAGTACAGCGCACCCTCAATTACTGACACTCCAACTTTGCAGCATAACCTCAATTACTGACACTCCAATAGTGCAGCACACGTCAATTACTGACACTCCAAAGGTGCTGCACACCCTCAAAAACTAACACACCAATAGTGCAGCACACCCTCAATTACAGTTAATCCAAAATTGCACCTCAAACTCAAGTACTGACAAACCAATAGTGCAGAACACCCTCAATTACTAACACTCCAATAGTGCAGCTTGCCACAATTATTGACACTCAATTGTGCAGCACAGCCTCAATTACTGACACTCCAATAGTGCAGCGCACCCTCAAATACTGACACTCCAGACACTCCAATAGTGCAGCTGACCCTCAATTACTGGCACTCCAAAAGTGCAGCACACCCTCAATTACTGACACTCAAATATTGCAGCACACCCTCAATTAGTGAAACTTCAATAGTGCAGCACACCCTCAATTACTGACACTCCAATAGTGCAGCACACCCTCAATTACTGAAACTTCAATAGTGCAGCACACCCTCAATTACTGACACTCCAATAGTGCAGCACACCCTCAATTACTGACACTCAAATATTGCAGCACACCCTCAATTACTGAAACTTCAATAGTGCAGCACACCCTCAATTACTGACACTCCAATAGTGCAGCACACGCTCAATTACTAGCACTCCAATAGTGCAGCACAGACTCAATTACTGACACTCCAATAGTGCAGCACAACCTCAATTAATGACACTCCAATAGCGCAGCACACGCTCAATTACTGACACTGAAATAGTGCACCACACCCTCAATTACTGATACTCAAATTAGGCAGCTCACCCTCAATCACTGACAATGCAATAGTGCTGCACACCCTCAATTACTTACACTTCAATAGTGCAGCGCACACTCATTTACTGACACTCCAAAAGTGCAGCTCACCCTCAATTCCTGACACTACAATACTGCAGCACACCCTCAATTACTGACACTCCAATAGTACAGCGCACCCTCAATTACTGACACTCCAACATTGCAGCATAACCTCAATTACTGACACACCAATAGTGCAGCACCCGTCAATTACTGACACTCCAAAGGTGCTGCACACCCTCAAAAACTGACACTCCAATAGTGCAGCACACCCTCAATTGCAGTTACTCCAAAATTGCAGCACAACCTCAAATACTGACAAACCAATTGTGCAGCACACCCTCAATTACTAACAATCCAATATTGCAGCTTGCCACAATTACTGACACTCAAATGTGCAGCACAGCCTCAATTACTGACACTCCAATAGTGCAGCGCACCCTCAACTACTGACACTCCAATAGTGCAGCTGACCCTCAATTACTGACACTCCAATAGTGCAGCACACCCTCAATTACTGACACTCCAATATTGCAGCGCACCCTCAATTACTGACACACCAATAGTGCAGCATACCCTCAATTACTGACACTCCAATAGTACAGCACACCCTCAATTACTGACACTCCAATAGTGCAGCTCACCCTCAATTACTGACTCACCAATAGTGCAGCACACCCTCAATTACTGACACACCAATAGTGCAGCACACCCTCAATTAATGACACTCCAACAGAGCAGCACACACTCAATTACTGACTCTCCAATAGTGCAGCACACCCTCAATTACTGACACTCCAATAGTGCAGCACACCCTCAATTACTGACACACCAATAGTGCAGCACACCCTCAATTAATGACACTCCAACAGAGCAGCACACACTCAATTACTGACTCTCCAATAGTGCAGCACACCCTCAATTACTGACACTCCAATAGTGCAGCACACCCTCAATTACTGACACACCAATAGTGCAGCACACCCTCAATTAATGACACTCCAACAGAGCAGCACACACTCAATTACTGACTCTCCAATAGTGCAGCACAGCCTCAATTACTGACACTCCAATAGTGCAGCACACCCTCAATTACTGACACTCCAATAATGCAGCACAACCTCAATTAATGACACTCCAATAGTGCAGCACAACATCAATTAATGACACTCCAATAGGGCAGCACACCCTCAATTACTGACACTCCAATAGAGCAGCACACACACAATTACTGACACTGAAATAGTGCACCACACCCTCAATTACTGCCACTCCAATATTGCAGCGCGCACTCAATTACTGACACTCCAATTGTGCAGCACACACTCAATTACTGACACTCCAATAGTGCAGCACACACTCAATTACTGAGACTGCAATTGTGCAGCACAGCCTCAATTACTGACACTCCAATAGTGCAGCAAAACCTAAATTACTGACACTCCAATAGTGCAGCACACCTTCAATTACTCACACTCCAATTGTGCTGCACAGCCCCAATTACTGAGACTCCAATAGTGCAGCACACCCTCAATTACAGACACTCCAATAGTGCAGCAAACCCTCAAAAACTGACACTCCAGTAGTGCAGCGCACCCTCAATTACTGACACAACAATAGTGCAGCATACCCTCAATTACTGACACTCCAATAGTACAGCACACCCTCAATTACTGACTCTCCAATAGTGCAGCACACCCTCAATTACTGACACTCCAATAGTGCTGCAGACCCTCAGAAACTGGTACTCCAGTAGTGCAGCGCACCCTCAATTAATCACAGTCCAACAGTGCAGCACACCCTCAATTACTGACACTCCAATTATACAGCACACCCTCAATTACTGACTCTCCAATAATGCAGCACACCCGCAATTAGTGACACTCTAATAGTGCAGCGCACCCTCAATTAATGATACTCCAATAGCGCAGCACACCCTCAATTACTGACACACCAACATTGCAGCATTGCCTCAATTTCTGACACTCCAATAGTGCAGCACACGTCAATTACTGACACTCCAAAGGTGCTGCACACCCTCAAAAACTGAAACTCCAATTGTGCAGCACACCCTCAATTAATGACACTCCAATAGAGCAGCACATACTCAATTACTGACACTCCAATAGTGCAGCAAAGCCTTAATTACTGACACTCCAATTGTGCAGCGCACATTTAATTCCTGAGACTCCAATTGTGCAGCACAGCCTCAATTACTAACACTCCAATAGTGCAGCACACCCTCAATTACTGACACTCCAATAGTGCAGCACACCCTCAATTACTGACACTCCAATATTGCAGCACACCCTCAATTACTCACACTCCAATAGTGCAGCACAAACTCAATTACTGACACACCAATAGTGCAGCACACCCTCAATTAATGAAACTCCAATAGTTCAGCGCAACCTCAATTAATGACACTCCAATAGTGCAGCACAACCTCAATTACTGACACTCAATTGTGCAGCACAGCCTCAATTACTGACACTCCAAAAGTGCAGCGCATCCTCAAATACTGACACTCCAATAGTGCAGCTGAACCTCAATTACTGACACTCCAATAGTGCAGCACACCCTCAATTACTGACACTCCAATATTGCAGCGCACCCTCAATTACTCACACCAATAGTGCAGCATACCCTCAATTACTGACACTCCAATAGTACAGCACACTCTCAATTACTGACACTCCAATAGTGCAGCTCACCCTCAATTACTGACTCTCCAATAGTGCAGCACACCCTCAATTAATGACACTCCAACAGAGCAGCAAACACTCAATTACTGACACTCCAATAGTGCAGCACACCCTCAATTACTTACACTCCAGTAGTGCAGCACACCCTCAATTACTGACACTCCAATAGTGCAGCGCACACTCAATTACTGACACTCCTATTGTGCAGCACAGCCTCAATTACTTACACTCCAATAGTGCAGCACACACTCAATTACTGAGACTCCAATTGTGCAGCACAGCCTCAATTACTGACACTCCAATAGTGCAGCACACCCTCAATTAATAACACTCCAATATTGCAGCACACCCTCAATTACTGACACTCCAATAGTGCAGCACACCCTGAATTACTGACACTCCAATAGTGCAGCTGACCCTCAATTACTGACACTCCAATAGTGCAGCACACCCTCAATTACTGACACTCCAATATTGCAGCGCACCCTCAATTACTGACACACCAATAGTGCAGCATACCCTCAATTACTGACACTCCAATAGTACAGCACACCCTCAATTACTGACACTCCAATAGTGCAGCTCACCCTCAATTACTGACTCACCAATAGTGCAGCACACCCTCAATTACTGACACACCAATAGTGCAGCACACCCTCAATTAATGACACTCCAACAGAGCAGCACACACTCAATTACTGACTCTCCAATAGTGCAGCACACCCTCAATTACTGACACTCCAATAGTGCAGCACACCCTCAATTACTGACACACCAATAGTGCAGCACACCCTCAATTACTGACACTCCAACAGAGCAGCACACACTCAATTACTGACTCTCCAATAGTGCAGCACACCCTCAATTACTGACACTCCAATAGTGCAGCACACCCTCTATTACTGACACACCAATAGTGCAGCACACCCTCAATTAATGACACTCCAACAGAGCAGCACACACTCAATTACTGACTCTCCAATAGTGCAGCACACCCTCAATTAATGACACTCCAACAGAGCAGCACACACTCAATTACTGACTCTCCAATAGTGCAGCACACCCTCAATTACTGACACTCCAATAGTGCAGCACACCCTCAATTACTGACACACCAATAGTGCAGCACACCCTCAATTAATGACACTCCAACAGAGCAGCACACACTCAATTACTGACTGTCCAATAGTGCAGCACAGTATCAATTACTGACACTCCAATAGTGCAGCACACCCTCAATTACTGACACTCCAATAATGCAGCACAACCTCAATTAATGACTTTCCAATAGTGCAGCACAACATCAATTAATGACACTCCAATAGGGCAGCACACCCTCAATTACTGACACTCCAATAGAGCAGCACACACACAATTACTGACACTGAAATAGTGCACCACACCCTCAATTACTGCCACTCCAATATTGCAGCGCGCACTCAATTACTGACACTCCAATAGTGCAGCTGACCCTCAATTACTGACACTCCAATAGTGCAGCACACCCTCAATTACTGACACTCCAATATTGCAGCGCACCCTCAATTACTGACACACCAATAGTGCAGCATACCCTCAATTACTGACACTCCAATAGTACAGCACACCCTCAATTACTGACACTCCAATATTGCAGCTCACCCTCAATTACTGACTCACCAATAGTGCAGCACACCCTCAATTACTGACACACCAATAGTGCAGCACACCCTCAATTAATGACACTCCAACAGAGCAGCACACACTCAATTACTGACTCTCCAATAGTGCAGCACACCCTCAATTTCTGACACTCCAATAGTGCAGCACACCCTCAATTACTGACACACCAATAGTGCAGCACACCCTCAATTAATGACACTCCAACAGAGCAACACACACTCAATTACTGACTCTCCAATAGTGCAGCACACCCTCAATTACTGACACTCCAATAGTGCAGCACACCCTCAATTACTGACACACCAATAGTGCAGCACACCCTCAATTAATGACACTCCAACAGAGCAGCACACACTCAATTACTGACTCTCCAATAGTGCAGCACAGCCTCAATTACTGACACTCCAATAGTGCAGCACACCCTCAATTACTGACACTCCAATAATGCAAAACAACCTCAATTAATGACACTCCAATAGTGCAGCACAACATCAATTAATGACACTCCAATAGGGCAGCACACCCTCAATTACTGACACTCCAATAGAGCAGCACACACACAATTACTGACACTGAAATAGTGCACCACACCCTCAATTACTGCCACTCCAATATTGCAGCGCGCACTTAATTACTGACACTCCAATTGTGCAGCACACACTCAATTACTGAGACTGCAATTGTGCAGCACAGCCTCAATTACTGACACTCCAATAGTGCAGCAAAACCTAAATTACTGACACTCCAATAGTGCAGCACACCTTCAATTACTCACACTCCAATTGTGCTGCACAGCCCCAATTACTGAGACTCCAATAGTGCAGCACACCCTCAATTACTGACACTCCAGCATTGCAGCATAGGCTCAATTACTCACACTCCAATAGTGCAGCACACCCTCAATTACAGACACTCCAATAGTGCAGCAAACCCTCAAAAACTGACACTCCAGTAGTGCAGCGCACCCTCAATTACTGACACAACAATAGTGCAGCATACCCTCAATTACTGACACTCCAATAGTACAGCACACCCTCAATTACTGACTCTCCAATAGTGCAGCACACCCTCAATTACTGACACTCCAATAGTGCTGCAGACCCTCAGAAACTGGTACTCCAGTAGTGCAGCGCACCCTCAATTAATGACAGTCCAACAGTGCAGCACACCCTCAATTACTGACACTCCAATTATACAGCACACCCTCAATTACTGACTCTCCAATAATGCAGCACACCCGCAATTACTGACACTCTAATAGTGCAGCGCACCCTCAATTAATGATACTCCAATAGCGCAGCACACCCTCAATTACTGACACTCCAACATTGCAGCATTGCCTCAATTTCTGACACTCCAATAGTGCAGCACACGTCAATTACTGACACTCCAAAGGTGCTGCACACCCTCAAAAACTGAAACTCCAATTGTGCAGCACACCCTCAATTAATGACACTCCAATAGAGCAGCACATACTCAATTACTGACACTCCAATAGTGCAGCAAAGCCTTAATTACTGACACTCCAATTGTGCAGCGCACATTTAATTCCTGAGACTCCAATTGTGCAGCACAGCCTCAATTACTAACACTCCAATAGTGCAGCACACCCTCAATTACTGACACTCCAATAGTGCAGCACACCCTCAATTACTGACACTCCAATATTGCAGCACAACCTCAATTACTCACACTCCAATAGTGCAGCACAAACTCAATTACTGACACACCAATAGTGCAGCACACCCTCAATTAATGAAACTCCAATAGTTCAGCGCAACCTCAATTAATGACACTCCAATAGTGCAGCACAACCTCAATTACTGACACTCAATTGTGCAGCACAGCCTCAATTACTGACACTCCAAAAGTGCAGCGCATCCTCAAATACTGACACTCCAATAGTGCAGCTGAACCTCAATTACTGACACTCCAATAGTGCAGCACACCCTCAATTACTGACACTCCAATATTGCAGCGCACCCTCAATTACTCACACCAATAGTGCAGCATACCCTCAATTACTGACACTCCAATAGTACAGCACACTCTCAATTACTGACACTCCAATAGTGCAGCTCACCCTCAATTACTGACTCTCCAATAGTGCAGCACACCCTCAATTACTGACACACCAATAGTGCAGCACACCCTCAATTAATGACACTCCAACAGAGCAGCAAACACTCAATTACTGACACTCCAATAGTGCAGCACACCCTCAATTACTTACACTTCAATAGTGCAGCGCACACTCATTTACTGACACTCCAAAAGTGCAGCTCACCCTCAATTCCTGACACTACAATACTGCAGCACACCCTCAATTACTGACACTCCAATAGTACAGCGCACATTCAATTACTGACACTCCAACATTGCATCATAACCTCAATTACTGACACACCAATAGTGCAGCACCCGTCAATTACTGACACTCCAAAGGTGCTGCACACCCTCAAAAACTGACACTCCAATAGTGCAGCACACCCTCAATTGCAGTTACTCCAAAATTGCAGCACAACCTCAAATACTGACAAACCAATTGTGCAGCACACCCTCAATTACTAACAATCCAATATTGCAGCTTGCCACAATTACTGACACTCAAATGTGCAGCACAGCCTGAATTACTGACACTCCAATAGTGCAGCGCACCCTCAATTACTCACACTCCAATAGTGCAGCACAAACTCAATTACTGACACACCAATAGTGCAGCACACCCTCAATTAATGAAACTCCAATAGTTCAGCGCAACCTCAATTAATGACTCTCCAATAGTGCAGCACAACCTCAATTACTGACACTCAATTGTGCAGCACAGCCTCAATTACTGACACTCCAAAAGTGCAGCGCATCCTCAAATACTGACACTCCAATAGTGCAGCTGAACCTCAATTACTGACACTCCAATAGTGCAGCACACCCTCAATTACTGACACTCCAATATTGCAGCGCACCCTCAATTACTCACACCAATAGTGCAGCATACCCTCAATTACTGACACTCCAATAGTACAGCACACTCTCAATTACTGACACTCCAATAGTGCAGCTCACCCTCAATTACTGACTCTCCAATAGTGCAGCACACCCTCAATTACTGACACACCAATAGTGCAGCACACCATCAATTAATGACACTCCAACAGAGCAGCAAACACTCAATTACTGACACTCCAATAGTGCAGCACACCCTCAATTACTTACACTTCAATAGTGCAGCGCACACTCATTTACTGACACTCCAAAAGTGCAGCTCACCCTCAATTCCTGACACTACAATACTGCAGCACACCCTCAATTACTGACACTCCAATAGTACAGCGCACCTTCAATTACTGACACTCCAACATTGCAGCATAACCTCAATTACTGACACACCAATAGTGCAGCACCCGTCAATTACTGACACTCCAAAGGTGCTGCACACCCTCAAAAACTGACACTCCAATAGTGCAGCACACCCTCAATTGCAGTTACTCCAAAATTGCAGCACAACCTCAAATACTGACAAACCAATTGTGCAGCACACCCTCAATTACTAACAATCCAATATTGCAGCTTGCCACAATTACTGACACTCAAATGTGCAGCACAGCCTCAATTACTGACACTCCAATAGTGCAGCGCACCCTCAACTACTGACACTCCAATAGTGCAGCTGACCCTCAATTACTGACACTCCAATAGTGCAGCACACCCTCAATTACTGACACTCCAATATTGCAGCGCACCCTCAATTACTGACACACCAATAGTGCAGCATACCCTCAATTACTGACACTCCAATAGTACAGCACACCCTCAATTACTGACACTCCAATAGTGCAGCTCACCCTCAATTACTGACTCACCAATAGTGCAGCACACCCTCAATTACTGACACACCAATAGTGCAGCACACCCTCAATTAATGACACTCCAACAGAGCAGCACACACTCAATTACTGACTCTCCAATAGTGCAGCACACCCTCAATTACTTACACTCCAATAGGGCAGCACACCCTCAATTACTGACTCTCCAATAGTGCAGCACACCCTCAATTACTGACACACCAATAGTGCAGCACACCCTCAATTAATGACACTCCAACAGAGCAGCACACACTCAATTACTGACTCTCCAATAGTGCAGCACAGCCTCAATTACTGACACTCCAATAGTGCAGCACACCCTCAATTACTGACACTCCAATAATGCAAAACAACCTCAATTAATGACACTCCAATAGTGCAGCACAACATCAATTAATGACACTCCAATAGGGCAGCACACCCTCAATTACTGACACTCCAATAGAGCAGCACACACACAATTACTGACACTGAAATAGTGCACCACACCCTCAATTACTGCCACTCCAATATTGCAGCGCGCACTCAATTACTGACACTCCAATTGTGCAGCACACACTCAATTACTGAGACTGCAATTGTGCAGCACAGCCTCAATTACTGACACTCCAATAGTGCAGCAAAACCTAAATTACTGACACTCCAATAGTGCAGCACACCTTCAATTACTCACACTCCAATTGTGCTGCACAGCCCCAATTACTGAGACTCCAATAGTGCAGCACACCCTCAATTACTGACACTCCAGCATTGCAGCATAGGCTCAATTACTCACACTCCAATAGTGCAGCACACCCTCAATTACAGACACTCCAATAGTGCAGCAAACCCTCAAAAACTGACACTCCAGTAGTGCAGCGCACCCTCAATTACTGACACAACAATAGTGCAGCATACCCTCAATTACTGACACTCCAATAGTACAGCACACCCTCAATTACTCACTCTCCAATAGTGCAGCACACCCTCAATTACTGACACTCCAATAGTGCTGCAGACCCTCAGAAACTGGTACTCCAGTAGTGCAGCGCACCCTCAATTAATGACAGTCCAACAGTGCAGCACACCCTCAATTACTGACACTCCAATTATACAGCACACCCTCAATTACTGACTCTCCAATAATGCAGCACACCCGCAATTACTGACACTCTAATAGTGCAGCGCACCCTCAATTAATGATACTCCAATAGCGCAGCACACCCTCAATTACTGACACTCCAACATTGCAGCATTGCCTCAATTTCTGACACTCCAATAGTGCAGCACACGTCAATTACTGACACTCCAAAGGTGCTGCACACCCTCAAAAACTGAAACTCCAATTGTGCAGCACACCCTCAATTAATGACACTCCAATAGAGCAGCACATACTCAATTACTGACACTCCAATAGTGCAGCAAAGCCTTAATTACTGACACTCCAATTGTGCAGCGCACATTTAATTCCTGAGACTCCAATTGTGCAGCACAGCCTCAATTACTAACACTCCAATAGTGCAGCACACCCTCAATTACTGACACTCCAATAGTGCAGCACACCTTCAATTACTGACACTCCAATATTGCAGCACAACCTCAATTACTCACACTCCAATAGTGCAGCACAAACTCAATTACTGACACACCAATAGTGCAGCACACCCTCAATTAATGAAACTCCAATAGTTCAGCGCAACCTCAATTAATGACACTCCAATAGTGCAGCACAACCTCAATTACTGACACTCAATTGTGCAGCACAGCCTCAATTACTGACACTCCAAAAGTGCAGCGCATCCTCAAATACTGACACTCCAATAGTGCAGCTGAACCTCAATTACTGACACTCCAATAGTGCAGCACACCCTCAATTACTGACACTCCAATATTGCAGCGCACCCTCAATTACTCACACCAATAGTGCAGCATACCCTCAATTACTGACACTCCAATAGTACAGCACACTCTCAATTACTGACACTCCAATAGTGCAGCTCACCCTCAATTACTGACTCTCCAATAGTGCAGCACACCCTCAATTACTGACACACCAATAGTGCAGCACACCCTCAATTAATGACACTCCAACAGAGCAGCAAACACTCAATTACTGACACTCCAATAGTGCAGCACACCCTCAATTACTTACACTTCAATAGTGCAGCGCACACTCATTTACTGACACTCCAAAAGTGCAGCTCACCCTCAATTCCTGACACTACAATACTGCAGCACACCCTCAATTACTGACACTCCAATAGTACAGCGCACCTTCAATTACTGACACTCCAACATTGCAGCATAACCTCAATTACTGACACACCAATAGTGCAGCACCCGTCAATTACTGACACTCCAAAGGTGCTGCACACCCTCAAAAACTGACACTCCAATAGTGCAGCACACCCTCAATTGCAGTTACTCCAAAATTGCAGCACAACCTCAAATACTGACAAACCAATTGTGCAGCACACCCTCAATTACTAACAATCCAATATTGCAGCTTGCCACAATTACTGACACTCAAATGTGCAGCACAGCCTCAATTACTGACACTCCAATAGTGCAGCGCACCCTCAACTACTGACACTCCAATAGTGCAGCTGACCCTCAATTACTGACACTCCAATAGTGCAGCACACCCTCAATTACTGACACTCCAATATTGCAGCGCACCCTCAATTACTGACACACCAATAGTGCAGCATACCCTCAATTACTGACACTCCAATAGTACAGCACACCCTCAATTACTGACACTCCAATAGTGCAGCTCACCCTCAATTACTGACTCACCAATAGTGCAGCACACCCTCAATTACTGACACACCAATAGTGCAGCACACCCTCAATTAATGACACTCCAACAGAGCAGCACACACTCAATTACTGACTCTCCAATAGTGCAGCACACCCTCAATTACTGACACTCCAATAGGGCAGCACACCCTCAATTACTGACACACCAATAGTGCAGCACACCCTCAATTAATGACACTCCAACAGAGCAGCACACACTCAATTACTGACTCTCCAATAGTGCAGCACACCCTCAATTACTGACACTCCAATAGTGCAGCACACCCTCAATTACTGACACACCAATAGTGCAGCACACCCTCAATTAATGACACTCCAACAGAGCAGCACACACTCAATTACTGACTCTCCAATAGTGCAGCACAGCCTCAATTACTGACACTCCAATAGTGCAGCACACCCTCAATTACTGACACTCCAATAATGCAGCACAACCTCAATTAATGACACTCCAATAGTGCAGCACAACATCAATTAATGACACTCCAATAGGGCAGCACACCCTCAATTACTGACACTCCAATAGAGCAGCACACACACAATTACTGACACTGAAATAGTGCACCACACCCTCAATTACTGCCACTCCAATATTGCAGCGCGCACTCAATTACTGACACTCCAATTGTGCAGCACACACTCAATTACTGACACTCCAATAGTGCAGCACACACTCAATTACTGAGACTGCAATTGTGCAGCACAGCCTCAATTACTGACACTCCAATAGTGCAGCAAAACCTAAATTACTGACACTCCAATAGGGCAGCACACCTTCAATTACTCACACTCCAATTGTGCTGCACAGCCCCAATTACTGAGACTCCAATAGTGCAGCACACCCTCAATTACTGACACTCCAGCATTGCAGCATAGGCTCAATTACTCACACTCCAATAGTGCAGCACACCCTCAATTACAGACACTCCAATAGTGCAGCAAACCCTCAAAAACTGACACTCCAGTAGTGCAGCGCACCCTCAATTACTGACACACCAATAGTGCAGCATACCCTCAATTACTGACACTCCAATAGTACAGCACACCCTCAATTACTGACTCTCCAATAGTGCAGCACACCCTCAATTACTGACACTCCAATAGTGCTGCAGACCCTCCGAAACTGGTACTCCAGTAGTGCAGCGCACCCTCAAATAATGACAGTCCAACAGTGCAGCACACCCTCAATTACTGACACTCCAATTATACAGCACACCCTCAATTACTGACTCTCCAATAATGCAGCACACCCGCAATTACTGACACTCTAATAGTGCAGCGCACCCTCAATTAATGATACTCCAATAGCGCAGCACACCCTCAATTACTGACACACCAACATTGCAGCATTGCCTCAATTTCTGACACTCCAATAGTGCAGCACACGTCAATTACTGACACTCCAAAGGTGCTGCACACCCTCAAAAACTGAAACTCCAATTGTGCAGCACACCCTCAATTAATGACACTCCAATAGAGCAGCACATACTCAATTACTGACACTCCAATAGTGCAGCAAAGCCTTAATTACTGACACTCCAATTGTGCAGCGCACATTTAATTCCTGAGACTCCAATTGTGCAGCACAGCCTCAATTACTAACACTCCAATAGTGCAGCACACCCTCAATTACTGACACTCCAATAGTGCAGCACACCCTCAATTACTGACACTCCAATATTGCAGCACACCCTCAATTACTCACACTCCAATAGTGCAGCACAAACTCAATTACTGACACACCAATAGTGCAGCACACCCTCAATTAATGAAACTCCAATAGTTCAGCGCAACCTCAATTAATGACACTCCAATAGTGCAGCACAACCTCAATTACTGACACTCAATTGTGCAGCACAGCCTCAATTACTGACACTCCAAAAGTGCAGCGCATCCTCAAATACTGACACTCCAATAGTGCAGCTGAACCTCAATTACTGACACTCCAATAGTGCAGCACACCCTCAATTACTGACACTCCAATATTGCAGCGCACCCTCAATTACTGACACACCAATAGTGCAGCATACCCTTTATTACTGACACTCCAATAGTACAGCACACCCTCAATTACTGACACTCCAATAGTGCAGCTCACCCTCAATTACTGACTCACCAATAGTGCAGCACACCCTCAATTACTGACACACCAATAGTGCAGCACACCCTCAATTAATGACACTCCAACAGAGCAGCACACACTCAATTACTGACTCTCCAATAGTGCAGCACACCCTCAATTACTGACACTCCAATAGTTCAGCACACCCTTAATTACTGACACACCAATAGTGCAGCACACCCTCAATTAATGACACTCCAACAGAGCAGCACACACTCAATTACTGACTCTCCAATAGTGCAGCACACCCTCAATTACTGACACTCCAATAGTGCAGCACACCCTCAATTACTGACACACCAATAGTGCAGCACACCCTCAATTAATGACACTCCAACAGAGCAGCACACACTCAATTACTGACTCTCCAATAGTGCAGCACAGCCTCAATTACTGACACTCCAATAGTGCAGCACACCCTCAATTACTGACACTCCAATAATGCAGCACAACCTCAATTAATGACACTCCAATAGTGCAGCACAACATCAATTAATGACACTCCAATAGGGCAGCACACCCTCAATTACTGACACTCCAATAAGCAGCACACACACAATTACTGACACTGAAATAGTGCACCACACCCTCAATTACTGCCACTCCAATATTGCAGCGCGCACTCAATTACTGACACTCCAATTGTGCAGCACACACTCAATTACTGACACTCCAATAGTGCAGCACACACTCAATTACTGAGACTGCAATTGTGCAGCACAGCCTCAATTACTGACACTCCAATAGTGCAGCAAAACCTAAATTACTGACACTCCAATAGTGCAGCACACCTTCAATTACTCACACTCCAATTGTGCTGCACAGCCCCAATTACTGAGACATAGTGCAGCACACCCTCAATTACTGACACTCCAGCATTGCAGCATAGGCTTAATTTCTCACACTCCAATAGTGCAGCACACCCTCAATTACAGACACTCCAATAGTGCAGCAAACCCTCAAAAACTGACACTCCAGTAGTGCAGCGCACCCTCAATTACTGACACACCAATAGTGCATCATACCCTCAATTACTGACACTCCAATAGTACAGCACACCCTCAATTACTGACTCTCCAATAGTGCAGCACACCCTCAATTACTGACACTCCAATAGTGCTGCAGACCCTCAGAAACTGGTACTCCAGTAGTGCAGCGCACCCTCAATTAATGACAGTCCAACAGTGCAGCACACCCTCAATTACTGACACTCCAATTATACAGCACACCCTCAATTACTGACTCTCCAATAATGCAGCACACCCGCAATTACTGACACTCTAATAGTGCAGCGCACCCTCAATTAATGATACTCCAATAGCGCAGCACACCCTCAATTACTGACACTCCAACATTGCAGCATTGCCTCAATTTTGTGACACTCCAATAGTGCAGCACACGTCAATTACTGACACTCCAAAGGTGCTGCACACCCTCAAAAACTGAAACTCCAATTGTGCAGCACACCCTCAATTAATGACACTCCAATAGAGCAGCACATACTCAATTACTGACACTCCAATTGTGCAGCGCACATTTAATTACTGACACTCAATTGTGCAGCACAGCCTCAATTACTGACACTCCAAAAGTGCAGCGCATCCTCAAATACTGACACTCCAATAGTGCAGCTGAACCTCAATTACTGACACTCCAATAGTGCAGCACACCCTCAATTACTGACACTCCAATATTGCAGCGCACCCTCAATTACTCACACCAATAGTGCAGCATACCCTCAATTACTGACACTCCAATAGTACAGCACACTCTCAATTACTGACACTCCAATAGTGCAGCTCACCCTCAATTACTGACTCTCCAATAGTGCAGCACACCCTCAATTACTGACACACCAATAGTGCAGCACACCCTCAATTAATGACACTCCAACAGAGCAGCAAACACTCAATTACTGACACTCCAATAGTGCAGCACACCCTCAATTACTTACACTCCAGTAGTGCAGCACACCCTCAATTACTGATACTCCAATAGTGCAGCGCACACTCAATTACTGACACTCCTATTGTGCAGCACAGCCTCAATTACTGACACTCCAATAGTGCAGCACACACTCAATTACTGAGACTCCAATTGTGCAGCACAGCCTCAATTACTGACACTCCAATAGTGCAGCACACCCTCAATTAATAACACTCCAATATTGCAGCACACCCTCAATTACTGACACTCCAATAGTGCAGCACACCCTGAATTACTGACACTCCAATATTGCAGCACACCCTCAATTACAGACACTCCAATAGTGCAGCACACCCTCAAAAACTGACACTCCAGTAGTGCAGCGCACCCTCAATTACTGACACACCAATAGTGCAGCGCACCCTCAATTACTGACACTCCAATTGTACAGCACACCCTCCATTACTGACTCTCCAATTTTGCAGCACACCCTCAATTACTGACACTCCAATAGTGCTGCAGACCCTCAGAAACTGATACTCCAGTAGTGCAGCGCACCCTCAATTAATGACAGACCAACAGTGCAGCACACCCTCAATTACTGACACTATAATAGTGCAGCAGACACTCAATTACTGACACTCCAATAGTGCAGAGCACACTCAATTACTAGACTCCAATTGTGCGGCACAGCCTCAATTACTGACACTCCAAAAGTGCAGCACACCCTCAATTACTGACACTCCAATAGTGCAGCACAGTCTCAATTTCTGACACTTCAATTGTGCAGCACAGCCTCAATTACTGACACTCCAATAGTGCAGCACACGCTCAATTACTAACACTCCAATAGAGCAGCACAGCCTCAATTACTGACACTCCAATAGTGCAGCACAACCTCAATTAATGACACACCAATAGGGCAGCACACCCTGAATTACTCACACTCAATAGTGCAGCACACCCTCAATTACTGAAACTCCAATAATGCAGCACACCCTCAATTACTGACACTCCAATATTGCAGCGCACCCTCAATTACTGACACACCAGTAGTGCAGCACACCCTCAATTACTGACACTCCAATAGTACAGCACACCATCAATTACTGACACTCCAATAGTGCAGCTCACCCTCAATTACTGACTCACCAATAGTGCAGCACACCCTCAATTACTGAGACACCAATAGTGCAGCACACCCTCAATTAATGACACTCCAACAGAGCAGCACACACTCAATTACTGACTCTCCAATAGTGCAGCACACCCTCAATTACTGACACTCCAATAGTGCAGCGCACACTCAATTACTGACACTCCAATTGTGCAGCACAGCCTCAATTACTGACACTCCACTAGTGCAGCACACACTCAATTACTGAGACTACAATTGTGCAGCACAGCCTCAATTACTGACACTCCAATAGTGCAGCACACCCTCAATTACTGACACTCCAATAATGCAGCACAACCTCAATTAATGACTCTCCAATAGTGCAGCACAACCTCAATTAATGACACTCCAATAGGACAGCACACCCTCAATTACTGACACTCCAATAGAGCAGCACACACACAATTACTGACACTGAAATAGTGCACCACACCCTCAATTACTGCCACTCCAATATTGCAGCGCGCACTCAATTACTGACACTCCAATTGTGCAGCACACACTCAATTACTGACACTCCAATAGTGCAGCGCACACTCAATTACTGAGACTGCAATTGTGCAGCACAGCCTCAATTACTGACACTCCAATAGTGCAGCAAAACCTCAATTACTGACACTCCAATAGTGCAGCACACCTTCAATTACTCACACTCCAATTGTGCTGCACAGCCCCAATTACTGACACTCCAATAGTGCAGCACACCCTCAATTACTGACACTCCAGCATTGCAGCATAGCCTCAATTACTCACACTCCAATAGTGCAGCACATCCTCAATTACAGACACTCCAATAGTGCAGCAAACCCTCAAAAACTGACACTCCAGTAGTGCAGCGCACCCTCAATTACTGACACACCAATAGTGCAGCACACCCTCAATTACTGACACTCCAATAGTACAGCACACCCTCAAATACTGACTCTCCAATAGTGCAGCACACCCTCAATTACTGACACTCCAATAGTGCAGCACACCCTCAATTAGTGACACTCCAATAGAGCAGCACACACTCAATTACTGACACTCCAATAGTGCAGCAGACCCTCAGAAACTGATACTCCAGTAGGGAAGCGCACCCTCAATTAATGACAGACCAATAGTGCAGCACACCCTCAATTACTGACACTCCAATTATACAGCACACCCTCAATTAATGATACTCCAATAGCGCAGCACACCCTCAATTACTGACACTCCAACATTGCTGCATAGCCTCAATTTCTGACACTCCAATAGTGCAGCACACATCAATTACTGACACTCCAAAGGTGTTGCACACCCTCAAAAACTGAAACTCCAATTGTGCAGCACACCCTCAATTACTGACAAACCAATAGTGCAGCACACCCTCAATTACTGACACTCCAATAGTGCAGCAAAGCCTTAATTACTGACACTCCAATTGTGCAGCGCACATTTAATTCCTGAGACTCCAATTGTGCAGCACAGCCTCAATTACTCACACTCCAATAGTGCAGCACACCCTCAATTACTGACACTCCAATAGTGCAGCACACCCTCAATTACTGACACTCCAATATTGCAGCACACCCTCAATTACTCACACACCAATAGTGCAGCACAAACTCAATTACTGACACACCAATAGTGCAGCACACCCTCAATTAATGAAACTCCAATAGTTCAGCGCAACCTCAATTAATGACACTCCAATAGTGCAGCACAACCTCAATTAATGACACTCAATTGTGCAGCACAGCCTCAATTACTGACACTCCAAAAGTGCAGCGCATCCTCAAATACTGACACTCCAATAGTGCAGCTGAACCTCAATTACTGACACTCCAATAGTGCAGCACACCCTCAATTACTGACACTCCAATATTGCAGCGCACCCTCAATTACTCACACCAATAGTGCAGCATACCCTCAATTACTGACACTCCAATAGTACAGCACACTCTCAATTACTGACACTCCAATAGTGCAGCTCACCCTCAATTACTGACTCTCCAATAGTGCAGCACACCCTCAATTAATGACACTCCAACAGAGCAGCAAACACTCAATTACTGACACTCCAATAGTGCAGCACACCCTCAATTACTTACACTCCAGTAGTGCAGCACACCCTCAATTACTGACACTCCAATAGTGCAGCGCACACTCAATTACTGACACTCCTATTGTGCAGCACAGCCTCAATTACTGACACTCCAATAGTGCAGCACACACTCAATTACTGAGACTCCAATTGTGCAGCACAGCCTCAATTACTGACACTCCAATAGTGCAGCACACCCTCAATTAATAACACTCCAATATTGCAGCACACCCTCAATTACTGACACTCCAATAGTGCAGCACACCCTGAATTACTGACACTCCAATAGTGCAGCTGACCCTCAATTACTGACACTCCAATAGTGCAGCACACCCTCAATTACTGACACTCCAATATTGCAGCGCACCCTCAATTACTGACACACCAATAGTGCAGCATACCCTCAATTACTGACACTCCAATAGTACAGCACACCCTCAATTACTGACACTCCAATAGTGCAGCTCACCCTCAATTACTGACTCACCAATAGTGCAGCACACCCTCAATTACTGACACACCAATAGTGCAGCACACCCTCAATTAATGACACTCCAACAGAGCAGCACACACTCAATTACTGACTCTCCAATAGTGCAGCACACCCTCAATTACTGACACTCCAATAGTGCAGCTCACCCTCAATTACTGACTCACCAATAGTGCAGCACACCCTCAATTACTGACACACCAATAGTGCAGCACACCCTCAATTAATGACACTCCAACAGAGCAGCACACACTCAATTACTGACTCTCCAATAGTGCAGCACACCCTCAATTACTGACACTCCAATAGTGCAGCACACCCTCAATTACTGACACACCAATAGTGCAGCACACCCTCAATTAATGACACTCCAACAGAGCAACACACACTCAATTACTGACTCTCCAATAGTGCAGCACACCCTCAATTACTGACACTCCAATAGTGCAGCACACCCTCAATTACTGACACACCAATAGTGCAGCACACCCTCAATTAATGAAACTCCAACAGAGCAGCACACACTCAATTACTGACTCTCCAATAGTGCAGCACAGCCTCAATTACTGACACTCCAATAGTGCAGCACACCCTCAATTACTGACACTCCAATAATGCAAAACAACCTCAATTAATGACACTCCAATAGTGCAGCACAACATCAATTAATGACACTCCAATAGGGCAGCACACCCTCAATTACTGACACTCCAATAGAGCAGCACACACACAATTACTGACACTGAAATAGTGCACCACACCCTCAATTACTGCCACTCCAATATTGCAGCGCGCACTCAATTACTGACACTCCAATTGTGCAGCACACACTCAATTACTGAGACTGCAATTGTGCAGCACAGCCTCAATTACTGACACTCCAATAGTGCAGCAAAACCTAAATTACTGACACTCCAATAGTGCAGCACACCTTCAATTACTCACACTCCAATTGTGCTGCACAGCCCCAATTACTGAGACTCCAATAGTGCAGCACACCCTCAATTACTGACACTCCAGCATTGCAGCATAGGCTCAATTACTCACACTCCAATAGTGCAGCACACCCTCAATTACAGACACTCCAATAGTGCAGCAAACCCTCAAAAACTGACACTCCAGTAGTGCAGCGCACCCTCAATTACTGACACAACAATAGTGCAGCATACCCTCAATTACTGACACTCCAATAGTACAGCACACCCTCAATTACTCACTCTCCAATAGTGCAGCACACCCTCAATTACTGACACTCCAATAGTGCTGCAGACCCTCAGAAACTGGTACTCCAGTAGTGCAGCGCACCCTCAATTAATGACAGTCCAACAGTGCAGCACACCCTCAATTACTGACACTCCAATTATACAGCACACCCTCAATTACTGACTCTCCAATAATGCAGCACACCCGCAATTACTGACACTCTAATAGTGCAGCGCAACCTCAATTAATGATACTCCAATAGCGCAGCACACCCTCAATTACTGACACTCCAACATTGCAGCATTGCCTCAATTTCTGACACTCCAATAGTGCAGCACACGTCAATTACTGACACTCCAAAGGTGCTGCACACCCTCAAAAACTGAAACTCCAATTGTGCAGCACACCCTCAATTAATGACACTCCAATAGAGCAGCACATACTCAATTACTGACACTCCAATAGTGCAGCAAAGCCTTAATTACTGACACTCCAATTGTGCAGCGCACATTTAATTCCTGAGACTCCAATCGTGCAGCACAGCCTCAATTACTAACACTCCAATAGTGCAGCACACCCTCAATTACTGACACTCCAATAGTGCAGCACACCCTCAATTACTGACACTCCAATATTGCAGCACAACCTCAATTACTCACACTCCAATAGTGCAGCACAAACTCAATTACTGACACACCAATAGTGCAGCACACCCTCAATTAATGAAACTCCAATAGTTCAGCGCAACCTCAATTAATGACACTCCAATAGTGCAGCACAACCTCAATTACTGACACTCAATTGTGCAGCACAGCCTCAATTACTGACACTCCAAAAGTGCAGCGCATCCTCAAATACTGACACTCCAATAGTGCAGCTGAACCTCAATTACTGACACTCCAATAGTGCAGCACACCCTCAATTACTGACACTCCAATATTGCAGCGCACCCTCAATTACTCACACCAATAGTGCAGCATACCCTCAATTACTGACACTCCAATAGTACAGCACACTCTCAATTACTGACACTCCAATAGTGCAGCTCACCCTCAATTACTGACTCTCCAATAGTGCAGCACACCCTCAATTACTGACACACCAATAGTGCAGCACACCCTCAATTAATGACACTCCAACAGAGCAGCAAACACTCAATTACTGACACTCCAATAGTGCAGCACACCCTCAATTACTTACACTTCAATAGTGCAGCGCACACTCATTTACTGACACTCCAAAAGTGCAGCTCACCCTCAATTCCTGACACTACAATACTGCAGCACACCCTCAATTACTGACACTCCAATAGTACAGCGCACATTCAATTACTGACACTCCAACATTGCAGCATAACCTCAATTACTGACACACCAATAGTGCAGCACCCGTCAATTACTGACACTCCAAAGGTGCTGCACACCCTCAAAAACTGACACTCCAATAGTGCAGCACACCCTCAATTGCAGTTACTCCAAAATTGCAGCACAACCTCAAATACTGACAAACCAATTGTGCAGCACACCCTCAATTACTAACAATCCAATATTGCAGCTTGCCACAATTACTGACACTCAAATGTGCAGCACAGCCTCAATTACTGACACTCCAATAGTGCCGCGCACCCTCAATTACTCACACTCCAATAGTGCAGCACAAACTCAATTACTGACACACCAATAGTGCAGCACACCCTCAATTAATGAAACTCCAATAGTTCAGCGCAACCTCAATTAATGACACTCCAATAGTGCAGCACAACCTCAATTACTGACACTCAATTGTGCAGCACAGCCTCAATTACTGACACTCCAAAAGTGCAGCGCATCCTCAAATACTGACACTCCAATAGTGCAGCTGAACCTCAATTACTGACACTCCAATAGTGCAGCACACCCTCAATTACTGACACTCCAATATTGCAGCGCACCCTCAATTACTCACACCAATAGTGCAGCATACCCTCAATTACTGACACTCCAATAGTACAGCACACTCTCAATTACTGACACTCCAATAGTGCAGCTCACCCTCAATTACTGACTCTCCAATAGTGCAGCACACCCTCAATTAATGACACTCCAACAGAGCAGCAAACACTCAATTACTGACACTCCAATAGTGCAGCACACCCTCAATTACTTACACTCCAGTAGTGCAGCACACCCTCAATTACTGACACTCCAATAGTGCAGCGCACACTCAATTACTGACACTCCTATTGTGCAGCACAGCCTCAATTACTGACACTCCAATAGTGCAGCACACCCTCAATTAATAACACTCCAATATTGCAGCACACCCTCAATTACTGACACTCCAATAGTGCAGCACACACTGAATTACTGACACTCCAATAGTGCAGCTGACCCTCAATTACTGACACTCCAATTTTGCAGCACACCCTCAATTACTGACACTCCAATATTGCAGCGCACCCTCAATTACTGACACACCAATAGTGCAGCATACCCTCAATTACTGACACTCCAATAGTACAGCACACCCTCAATTACTGACACTCCAATAGTGCAGCTCACCCTCAATTACTGACTCACCAATAGTGCAGCACACCCTCAATTACTGACACACCAATAGTGCAGCACACCCTCAATTAATGACACTCCAACAGAGCAGCACACACTCAATTACTGACTCTCCAATAGTGCAGCACACCCTCAATTACTGACATTCCAATAGTGCAGCACACCCTCAATTACTGACACACCAATAGTGCAGCACACCCTCAATTAATGACACTCCAACAGAGCAGCACACACTCAATTACTGACTCTCCAATAGTGCAGCACACCCTCAATTACTGACACTCCAATAGTGCAGCACACCCTCAATTACTGACACACCAATAGTGCAGCACACCCTCAATTAATGACACTCCAACAGAGCAGCACACACTCAATTACTGACTCTCCAATAGTGCAGCACAGTATCAATTACTGACACTCCAATAGTGCAGCACACCCTCAATTACTGACACTCCAATAATGCAGCACAACCTCAATTAATGACTTTCCAATAGTGCAGCACAACATCAATTAATGACACTCCAATAGGGCAGCACACCCTCAATTACTGACACTCCAATAGAGCAGCACACACACAATTACTGACACTGAAATAGTGCACCACACCCTCAATTACTGCCACTCCAATATTGCAACGCGCACTCAATTACTGACACTCCAATAGTGCAGCTGACCCTCAATTACTGACACTCCAATAGTGCAGCACACCCTCAATTACTGACACTCCAATATTGCAGCGCACCCTCAATTACTGACACACCAATAGTGCAGCATACCCTCAATTACTGACACTCCAATAGTACAGCACACCCTCAATTACTGACACTCCAATAGTGCAGCTCACCCTCAATTACTGACTCACCAATAGTGCAGCACACCCTCAATTACTGACACACCAATAGTGCAGCACACCCTCAATTAATGACACTCCAACAGAGCAGCACACACTCAATTACTGACTCTCCAATAGTGCAGCACACCCTCAATTACTTACACTCCAATAGTGCAGCACACCCTCAATTACTGACACACCAATAGTGCAGCACACCCTCAATTAATGACACTCCAACAGAGCAACACACACTCAATTACTGACTCTCCAATAGTGCAGCACACCCTCAATTACTGACACTCCAATAGTGCAGCACACCCTCAATTACTGACACACCAATAGTGCAGCACACCCTCAATTAATGACACTCCAACAGAGCAGCACACACTCAATTACTGACTCTCCAATAGTGCAGCACAGCCTCAATTACTGACACTCCAATAGTGCAGCACACCCTCAATTACTGACACTCCAATAATGCAAAACAACCTCAATTAATGACACTCCAATAGTGCAGCACAACATCAATTAATGACACTCCAATAGGGCAGCACACCCTCAATTACTGACACTCCAATAGAGCAGCACACACACAATTACTGACACTGAAATAGTGCACCACACCCTCAATTACTGCCACTCCAATATTGCAGCGCGCACTCAATTACTGACACTCCAATTGTGCAGCACACACTCAATTACTGAGACTGCAATTGTGCAGCACAGCCTCAATTACTGACACTCCAATAGTGCAGCAAAACCTAAATTACTGACACTCCAATAGTGCAGCACACCTTCAATTACTCACACTCCAATTGTGCTGCACAGCCCCAAATACTGAGACTCCAATAGTGCAGCACACCCTCAATTACTGACACTCCAGCATTGCAGCATAGGCTCAATTACTCACACTCCAATAGTGCAGCACACCCTCAATTACAGACACTCCAATAGTGCAGCAAACCCTCAAAAACTGACACTCCAGTAGTGCAGCGCACCCTCAATTACTGACACACCAATAGTGCAGCATACCCTCAATTACTGACACTCCAATAGTACAGCACACCCTCAATTACTGACTCTCCAATAGTGCAGCACACCCTCAATTACTGACACTCCAATAGTGCTGCAGACCCTCAGAAACTGGTACTCCAGTAGTGCAGCGCACCCTCAATTAATCACAGTCCAACAGTGCAGCACACCCTCAATTACTGACACTCCAATTATACAGCACACCCTCAATTACTGACTCTCCAATAATGCAGCACACCCGCAATTACTGACACTCTAATAGTGCAGCGCACCCTCAATTAATGATACTCCAATAGCGCAGCACACCCTCAATTACTGACACTCCAACAATGCAGCATTGCCTCAATTTCTGACACTCCAATAGTGCAGCACACGTCAATTACTGACACTCCAAAGGTGCTGCACACCCTCAAAAACTGAAACTCCAATTGTGCAGCACACCCTCAATTAATGACACTCCAATAGAGCAGCACATACTCAATTACTGACACTCCAATAGTGCAGCAAAGCCTTAATTACTGACACTCCAATTGTGCAGCGCACATTTAATTCCTGAGACTCCAATTGTGCAGCACAGCCTCAATTACTAACACTCCAATAGTGCAGCACACCCTCAATTACTGACACTCCAATAGTGCAGCACACCCTCAATTACTGACACTCCAATATTGCAGCACAACCTCAATTACTCACACTCCAATAGTGCAGCACAAACTCAATTACTGACACACCAATAGTGCAGCACACCCTCAATTAATGAAACTCCAATAGTTCAGCGCAACCTCAATTAATGACACTCCAATAGTGCAGCACAACCTCAATTACTGACACTCAATTGTGCAGCACAGCCTCAATTACTGACACTCCAAAAGTGCAGCGCATCCTCAAATACTGACACTCCAATAGTGCAGCTGAACCTCAATTACTGAAATTCCAATAGTGCAGCACACCCTCAATTACTGACACTCCAATATTGCAGCGCACCCTCAATTACTCACACCAATAGTGCAGCATACCCTCAATTACTGACACTCCAATAGTACAGCACACTCTCAATTACTGACACTCCAATAGTGCAGCTCACCCTCAATTACTGACTCTCCAATAGTGCAGCACACCCTCAATTACTGACACACCAATAGTGCAGCACACCCTCAATTAATGACACTCCAACAGAGCAGCAAACACTCAATTACTGACACTCCAATAGTGCAGCACACCCTCAATTACTTACACTTCAATAGTGCAGCGCACACTCATTTACTGACACTCCAAAAGTGCAGCTCACCCTCAATTCCTGACACTACAATACTGCAGCACACCCTCAATTACTGACACTCCAATAGTACAGCGCACCTTCAATTACTGACACTCCAACATTGCAGCATAACCTCAATTACTGACACACCAATAGTGCAGCACCCGTCAATTACTGACACTCCAAAGGTGCTGCACACCCTCAAAAACTGACACTCCAATAGTGCAGCACACCCTCAATTGCAGTTACACCAAAATTGCAGCACAACCTCAAATACTGACAAACCAATTGTGCAGCACACCCTCAATTACTAACAATCCAATATTGCAGCTTGACACAATTGCTGACACTCAAATGTGCAGCACAGCCTCAATTACTGACACTCCAATAGTGCAGCGCACCCTCAACTACTGACACTCCAATAGTGCAGCTGACCCTCAATTACTGACACTCCAATAGTACAGCACACCCTCAATTACTGACACTCCAATAGTGCAGCTCACCCTCAATTACTGACTCACCAATAGTGCAGCACACCCTCAATTACTGACACACCAATAGTGCAGCACACCCTCAATTAATGACACTCCAACAGAGCAGCACACACTCAATTACTGACTCTCCAATAGTGCAGCACACCCTCAATTACTGACACTCCAATAGTGCAGCACACCCTCAATTACTGACACACCAATAGTGCAGCACACCCTCAATTAATGACACTCCAACAGAGCAGCACACACTCAATTACTGACTCTCCAATAGTGCAGCACAGCCTCAATTACTGACACTCCAATAGTGCAGCACACCCTCAATTACTGACACTCCAATAATGCAGCACAACCTCAATTAATGACACTCCAATAGTGCAGCACAACATCAATTAATGACACTCCAATAGGGCAGCACACCCTCAATTACTGACACTCCAATAGAGCAGCACACACACAATTACTGACACTGAAATAGTGCACCACACCCTCAATTACTGCCACTCCAATATTGCAGCGCGCACTCAATTACTGACACTCCAATTGTGCAGCACACACTCAATTACTGAGACTGCAATTGTGCAGCACAGCCTCAATTACTGACACTCCAATAGTGCAGCAAAACCTAAATTACTGACACTCCAATAGTGCAGCACACCTTCAATTACTCACACTCCAATTGTGCTGCACAGCCCCAATTACTGAGACTCCAATAGTGCAGCACACCCTCAATTACTGACACTCCAGCATTGCAGCATAGGCTCAATTACTCACACTCCAATAGTGCAGCACACCCTCAATTACAGACACTCCAATAGTGCAGCAAACCCTCAAAAACTGACACTCCAGTAGTGCAGCGCACCCTCAATTACTGACACACCAATAGTGCAGCATACCCTCAATTACTGACACTCCAATAGTACAGCACACCCTCAATTACTGACTCTCCAATAGTGCAGCACACCCTCAATTACTGACACTCCAATAGTGCTGCAGACCCTCAGAAACTGGTACTCCAGTAGTGCAGCGCACCCTCAATTAATGACAGTCCAACAGTGCAGCACACCCTCAATTACTGACACTCCAATTATACAGCACACCCTCAATTACTGACTCTCCAATAATGCAGCACACCCGCAATTACTGACACTCTAATAGTGCAGCGCACCCTCAATTAATGATACTCCAATAGCGCAGCACACCCTCAATTACTGACACTCCAACATTGCAGCATTGCCTCAATTTCTGACACTCCAATAGTGCAGCACACGTCAATTACTGACACTCCAAAGGTGCTGCACACCCTCAAAAACTGAAACTCCAATTGTGCAGCACACCCTCAATTAATGACACTCCAATAGAGCAGCACATACTCAATTACTGACACTCCAATAGTGCAGCAAAGCCTTAATTACTGACACTCCAATTGTGCAGCGCACATTTAATTCCTGAGACTCCAATTGTGCAGCACAGCCTCAATTACTAACACTCCAATAGTGCAGCACACCCTCAATTACTGACACTCCAATAGTGCAGCACACCCTCAATTACTGACACTCCAATATTGCAGCACAACCTCAATTACTCACACTCCAATAGTGCAGCACAAACTCAATTACTGACACACCAATAGTGCAGCACACCCTCAATTAATGAAACTCCAATAGTTCAGCGCAACCTCAATTAATGACACTCCAATAGTGCAGCACAACCTCAATTACTGACACTCAATTGTGCAGCACAGCCTCAATTACTGACACTCCAAAAGTGCAGCGCATCCTCAAATACTGACACTCCAATAGTGCAGCTGAACCTCAATTACTGACACTCCAATAGTGCAGCACACCCTCAATTACTGACACTCCAATATTGCAGCGCACCCTCAATTACTCACACCAATAGTGCAGCATACCCTCAATTACTGACACTCCAATAGTACAGCACACTCTCAATTACTGACACTCCAATAGTGCAGCTCACCCTCAATTACTGACTCTCCAATAGTGCAGCACACCCTCAATTACTGACACACCAATAGTGCAGCACACCCTCAATTAATGACACTCCAACAGAGCAGCAAACACTCAATTACTGACACTCCAATAGTGCAGCACACCCTCAATTACTTACACTTCAATAGTGCAGCGCACACTCATTTACTGACACTCCAAAAGTGCAGCTCACCCTCAATTCCTGACACTACAATACTGCAGCACACCCTCAATTACTGACACTCCAATAGTACAGCGCACCTTCAATTACTGACACTCCAACATTGCACCATAACCTCAATTACTGACACACCAATAGTGCAGCACCCGTCAATTACTGACACTCCAAAGGTGCTGCACACCCTCAAAAACTGACACTCCAATAGTGCAGCACACCCTCAATTGCAGTTACTCCAAAATTGCAGCACAACCTCAAATACTGACAAACCAATTGTGCAGCACACCCTCAATTACTGACACTCCAATAGTGCAGCTCACCCTCAATTACTGACTCACCAATAGTGCAGCACACCCTCAATTACTGACACACCAATAGTGCAGCACACCCTCAATTAATGACACTCCAACAGAGCAGCACACACTCAATTACTGACTCTCCAATAGTGCAGCACACCCTCAATTACTGACACTCCAATAGGGCAGCACACCCTCAATTACTGACACACCAATAGTGCAGCACACCCTCAATTAATGACACTCCAACAGAGCAGCACACACTCAATTACTGACTCTCCAATAGTGCAGCACACCCTCAATTACTGACACTCCAATAGTGCAGCACACCCTCAATTACTGACACACCAATAGTGCAGCACACCCTCAATTAATGACACTCCAACAGAGCAGCACACACTCAATTACTGACTCTCCAATAGTGCAGCACAGCCTCAATTACTGACACTCCAATAGTGCAGCACACCCTCAATTACTGACACTCCAATAATGCAGCACAACCTCAATTAATGACACTCCAATAGTGCAGCACAACATCAATTAATGACACTCCAATAGGGCAGCACACCCTCAATTACTGACACTCCAATAGAGCAGCACACACACAATTACTGACACTGAAATAGTGCACCACACCCTCAATTACTGCCACTCCAATATTGCAGCGCGCACTCAATTACTGACACTCCAATTGTGCAGCACACACTCAATTACTGACACTCCAATAGTGCAGCACACACTCAATTACTGAGACTGCAATTGTGCAGCACAGCCTCAATTACTGACACTCCAATAGTGCAGCAAAACCTAAATTACTGACACTCCAATAGTGCTGCAGACCCTCAGAAACTGGTACTCCAGTAGTGCAGCGCACCCTCAAATAATGACAGTCCAACAGTGCAGCACACCCTCAATTACTGACACTCCAATTATACAGCACACCCTCAATTACTGACTCTCCAATAATGCAGCACACCCGCAATTACTGACACTCTAATAGTGCAGCGCACCCTCAATTAATGATACTCCAATAGCGCAGCACACCCTCAATTACTGACACACCAACATTGCAGCATTGCCTCAATTTCTGACACTCCAATAGTGCAGCACACGTCAATTACTGACACTCCAAAGGTGCTGCACACCCTCAAAAACTGAAACTCCAATTGTGCAGCACACCCTCAATTAATGACACTCCAATAGAGCAGCACATACTCAATTACTGACACTCCAATAGTGCAGCAAAGCCTTAATTACTGACACTCCAATTGTGCAGCGCACATTTAATTCCTGAGACTCCAATTGTGCAGCACAGCCTCAATTACTAACACTCCAATAGTGCAGCACACCCTCAATTACTGACACTCCAATAGTGCAGCACACCCTCAATTACTGACACTCCAATATTGCAGCACACCCTCAATTACTCACACTCCAATAGTGCAGCACAAACTCAATTACTGACACACCAATAGTGCAGCACACCCTCAATTAATGAAACTCCAATAGTTCAGCGCAACCTCAATTAATGACACTCCAATAGTGCAGCACAAACTCAATTACTGACACTCAATTGTGCAGCACAGCCTCAATTACTGACACTCCAAAAGTGCAGCGCATCCTCAAATACTGACACTCCAATAGTGCAGCTGAACCTCAATTACTGACACTCCAATAGTGCAGCACACCCTCAATTACTGACACTCCAATATTGCAGCGCACCCTCAATTACTCACACCAATAGTGCAGCATACCCTCAATTACTGACACTCCAATAGTACAGCACACTCTCAATTACTGACACTCCAATAGTGCAGCTCACCCTCAATTACTGACTCTCCAATAGTGCAGCACACCCTCAATTAATGACACTTCCAACAGAGCAGCAAACACTCAATTACTGACACTCCAATAGTGCAGCACACCCTCAATTACTTACACTCCAGTAGTGCAGCACAACCTCAATTACTGACACTCCAATAGTGCAGCGCACACTCAATTACTGACACTCCTATTGTGCAGCACAGCCTCAATTACTGACACTCCAATAGTGCAGCACACACTCAATTACTGAGACTCCAATTGTGCAGCACAGCCTCAATTACTGACACTCCAATAGTGCAGCACACCCTCAATTAATAACACTCCAATATTGCAGCACACCCTCAATTACTGACACTCCAATAGTGCAGCACACCCTGAATTACTGACACTCCAATAGTGCAGCTGACCCTCAATTACTGACACTCCAATAGTGCAGCACACCCTCAATTACTGACACTCCAATATTGTAGCGCACCCTCAATTACTGACACACCAATAGTGCAGCACACCCTCAATTACTGACACTCCAATTGTGCAGCACACACTCAATTACTGACACTCCAATAGTGCAGCACACCCTCAATTACTGACACTCCAATATTGCAGCGCACCCTCAATTACTGACACACCAATAGTGCAGCATACCCTTTATTACTGACACTCCAATAGTACAGCACACCCTCAATTACTGACACTCCAATAGTGCAGCTCACCCTCAATTACTGACTCACCAATAGTGCAGCACACCCTCAATTACTGACACACCAATAGTGCAGCACACCCTCAATTAATGACACTCCAACAGAGCAGCACACACTCAATTACTGACTCTCCAATAGTGCAGCACACCCTCAATTACTGACACTCCAATAGTGCAGCACACCCTTAATTACTGACACACCAATAGTGCAGCACACCCTCAATTAATGACACTCCAACAGAGCAGCACACACTCAATTACTGACTCTCCAATAGTGCAGCACACCCTCAATTACTGACACTCCAATAGTGCAGCACACCCTCAATTACTGACACACCAATAGTGCAGCACACCCTCAATTAATGACACTCCAACAGAGCAGCACACACTCAATTACTGACTCTCCAATAGTGCAGCACAGCCTCAATTACTGACACTCCAATAGTGCAGCACACCCTCAATTACTGACACTCCAATAATGCAGCACAACCTCAATTAATGACACTCCAATAGTGCAGCACAACATCAATTAATGACACTCCAATAGGGCAGCACACCCTCAATTACTGACACTCCAATAGAGCAGCACACACACAATTACTGACACTGAAATAGTGCACCACACCCTCAATTACTGCCACTCCAATATTGCAGCGCGCACTCAATTACTGACACTCCAATTGTGCAGCACACACTCAATTACTGACACTCCAATAGTGCAGCACACACTCAATTACTGAGACTGCAATTGTGCAGCACAGCCTCAATTACTGACACTCCAATAGTGCAGCAAAACCTAAATTACTGACACTCCAATAGTGCAGCACACCTTCAATTACTCACACTCCAATTGTGCTGCACAGCCCCAATTACTGAGACTCCAATAGTGCAGCACACCCTCAATTACTGACACTCCAGCATTGCAGCATAGGCTCAATTACTCACACTCCAATAGTGCAGCACACCCTCAATTACAGACACTCCAATAGTGCAGCAAACCCTCAAAAACTGACACTCCAGTAGTGCAGCGCACCCTCAATTACTGACACACCAATAGTGCAGCATACCCTCAATTACTGACACTCCAATAGTACAGCACACCCTCAATTACTGACTCTCCAATAGTGCAGCACACCCTCAATTACTGACACTCCAATAGTGCTGCAGACCCTCAGAAACTGGTACTCCAGTAGTGCAGCGCACCCTCAATTAATGACAGTCCAACAGTGCAGCACACCCTCAATTACTGACACTCCAATTATACAGCACACCCTCAATTACTGACTCTCCAATAATGCAGCACACCCGCAATTACTGACACTCTAATAGTGCAGCG
Source organism: Isurus oxyrinchus (assembly GCA_026770705.1). Lineage (NCBI taxonomy): Eukaryota > Metazoa > Chordata > Chondrichthyes > Lamniformes > Lamnidae > Isurus > Isurus oxyrinchus. Next base: position 330,000 of record JANJGN010000094.1, on the reverse strand, counting down.
CACCCTCAATTAATGATACTCCAATAGCGCAGCACACCCTCAATTACTGACACTCCAACATTGCAGCATTGCCTCAATTTTGTGACACTCCAATAGTGCAGCACACGTCAATTACTGACACTCCAAAGGTGCTGCACACCCTCAAAAACTGAAACTCCAATTGTGCAGCACACCCTCAATTAATGACACTCCAATAGAGCAGCACATACTCAATTACTGACACTCCAATTGTGCAGCGCACATTTAATTACTGACACTCAATTGTGCAGCACAGCCTCAATTACTGACACTCCAAAAGTGCAGCGCATCCTCAAATACTGACACTCCAATAGTGCAGCTGAACCTCAATTACTGACACTCCAATAGTGCAGCACACCCTCAATTACTGACACTCCAATATTGCAGCGCACCCTCAATTACTCACACCAATAGTGCAGCATACCCACAATTACTGACACTCCAATAGTACAGCACACTCTCAATTACTGACACTCCAATAGTGCAGCTCACCCTCAATTACTGACTCTCCAATAGTGCAGCACACCCTCAATTACTGACACACCAATAGTGCAGCACACCCTCAATTAATGACACTCCAACAGAGCAGCAAACACTCAATTACTGACACTCCAATAGTGCAGCACACCCTCAATTACTTACACTCCAGTAGTGCAGCACACCCTCAATTACTGATACTCCAATAGTGCAGCGCACACTCAATTACTGACACTCCTATTGTGCAGCACAGCCTCAATTACTGACACTCCAATAGTGCAGCACACACTCAATTACTGAGACTCCAATTGTGCAGCACAGCCTCAATTACTGACACTCCAATAGTGCAGCACACCCTCAATTAATAACACTCCAATATTGCAGCACACCCTCAATTACTGACACTCCAATAGTGCAGCACACCCTGAATTACTGACACTCCAATATTGCAGCACACCCTCAATTACAGACACTCCAATAGTGCAGCACACCCTCAAAAACTGACACTCCAGTAGTGCAGCGCACCCTCAATTACTGACACACCAATAGTGCAGCGCACCCTCAATTACTGACACTCCAATTGTACAGCACACCCTCAATTACTGACTCTCCAATTTTGCAGCACACCCTCAATTACTGACACTCCAATAGTGCTGCAGACCCTCAGAAACTGATACTCCAGTAGTGCAGCGCACCCTCAATTAATGACAGACCAACAGTGCAGCACACCCTCAATTACTGACACTATAATAGTGCAGCAGACACTCAATTACTGACACTCCAATAGTGCAGAGCACACTCAATTACTAGACTCCAATTGTGCGGCACAGCCTCAATTACTGACACTCCAAAAGTGCAGCACACCCTCAATTACTGACACTCCAATAGTGCAGCACAGTCTCAATTTCTGACACTTCAATTGTGCAGCACAGCCTCAATTACTGACACTCCAATAGTGCAGCACACGCTCAATTACTAACACTCCAATAGAGCAGCACAGCCTCAATTACTGACACTCCAATAGTGCAGCACAACCTCAATTAATGACACACCAATAGGGCAGCACACCCTGAATTACTGACACTCAATAGTGCAGCACACCCTCAATTACTGACACTCCAATAATGCAGCACACCCTCAATTACTGACACTCCAATATTGCAGCGCACCCTCAATTACTGACACACCAGTAGTGCAGCACACCCTCAATTACTGACACTCCAATAGTACAGCACACCCTCAATTACTGACACTCCAATAGTGCAGCTCACCCTCAATTACTGACTCACCAATAGTGCAGCACACCCTCAATTACTGAGACACCAATAGTGCAGCACACCCTCAATTAATGACACTCCAACAGAGCAGCACACACTCAATTACTGACTCTCCAATAGTGCAGCACACCCTCAATTACTGACACTCCAATAGTGCAGCGCACACTCAATTACTGACACTCCAATTGTGCAGCACAGCCTCAATTACTGACACTCCACTAGTGCAGCACACACTCAATTACTGAGACTACAATTGTGCAGCACAGCCTCAATTACTGACACTCCAATAGTGCAGCACACCCTCAATTACTGACACTCCAATAATGCAGCACAACCTCAATTAATGACTCTCCAATAGTGCAGCACAACCTCAATTAATGACACTCCAATAGGACAGCACACCCTCAATTACTGACACTCCAATAGAGCAGCACACACACAATTACTGACACTGAAATAGTGCACCACACCCTCAATTACTGCCACTCCAATATTGCAGCGCGCACTCAATTACTGACACTCCAATTGTGCAGCACACACTCAATTACTGACACTCCAATAGTGCAGCGCACACTCAATTACTGAGACTGCAATTGTGCAGCACAGCCTCAATTACTGACACTCCAATAGTGCAGCAAAACCTAAATTACTGACACTCCAATAGTGCAGCACACCTTCAATTACTCACACTCCAATTGTGCTGCACAGCCCCAATTACTGACACTCCAATAGTGCAGCACACCCTCAATTACTGACACTCCAGCATTGCAGCATAGCCTCAATTACTCACACTCCAATAGTGCAGCAAACCCTCAAAAACTGACACTCCAGTAGTGCAGCGCACCCTCAATTACTGACACACCAATAGTGCAGCACACCCTCAATTACTGACACTCCAATAGTACAGCACACCCTCAAATACTGACTCTCCAATAGTGCAGCACACCCTCAATTACTGACACTGCAATAGTGCAGCACACCCTCAATTAGTGACACTCCAATAGAGCAGCACACACTCAATTACTGACACTCCAATAGTGCAGCAGACCCTCAGAAACTGATACTCCAGTAGGGAAGCGCACCCTCAATTAATGACAGACCAATAGTGCAGCACACCCTCAATTACTGACACTCCAATTATACAGCACACCCTCAATTAATGATACTCCAATAGCGCAGCACACCCTCAATTACTGACACTCCAACATTGCTGCATAGCCTCAATTTCTGACACTCCAATAGTGCAGCACACATCAATTACTGACACTCCAAAGGTGTTGCACACCCTCAAAAACTGAAACTCCAATTGTGCAGCACACCCTCAATTACTGACAAACCAATAGTGCAGCACACCCTCAATTACTGAAACTCCAATAGTGCAGCAAAGCCTTAATTACTGACACTCCAATTGTGCAGCGCACATTTAATTCCTGAGACTCCAATTGTGCAGCACCGCCTCAATTACTAACACTCCAATAGTGCAGCACACCCTCAATTACTGACACTCAAATAGTGCAGCACACCCTCAATTACTGACACTCCATTGTTGCAGCACACCCTCAATTACTCACACTCCAATAGTGCAGCACAAACTCAATTACTGACACACCAATAGTGCAGCACACCCTCAATTAATGACACTCCAATAGTTCAGCGCAACCTCAATTAATGACACTCCAATAGTGCAGCACAACCTCAATTACTGACACTCAATTATGCAGCACAGCCTCAATTACTGACACTCCAAAAGTGCAGCTCATCCTCAAATACTGACACTCCAATAGTGCAGCTGAACCTCAATTACTGACACTCCAATAGTGCAGCACACCCTCAATTACTGACACTCCAATATTGCAGCTCACCCTCAATTACTGACACACCAATAGTGCAGCATACCCTCAATTACTGACACTCCAATAGTACAACACACCCTCAATTACTGACACTCCAATAGTGCAGCACACCCTCAATTACTGACTCTCCAATAGTGCAGCACACCCTCAATTACTGACACACCAATAGTGCAGCACACCCTCAATTAATGACACTCCAACAGAGCAGCAAACACTCAATTACTGACACTCCAATAGTGCAGCACACCCTCAATTACTTACACTCCAGTAGTGCAGCACACCCTCAATTACTGACACTCCAATAGTGCAGCGCACACTCAATTACTGACACTCCTATTGTGCAGCACAGCCTCAATTACTGACACTCCAATAGTGCAGCACACACTCAATTACAGAGACTCCAATTGTGAAGCACAGCCACAATTACTGACAGTCCAATAGTGCAGCACACCCTCAATTAATAACACTCCAATATTGCAGCACACCCTCAATTACTGACACTCCAATAGTGCAGCACACCCTGAATTACTGACACTCCAATATTGCAGCACACCCTCAATTACTCACATTCCACTAGTGCAGCACACACTCAATTACTGACACACCAATACTGCAGCACACACTCGATTACTGACACTCCAATAGTGCAGCACAACCTCAATTAATGACACTCCAATAGTGCAGCACAACCTCAATTAATGACACTCCAATAGGGCAGCACACCCTCAATTACTGACACTCCAATAGCGCAGCACACACACAATTACTGACACTGAAATAGTGCACCACACCCTCAATTACTGACACTCAAATAGGGCAGATCACCCTCAATCACTGACAATCCAATAGTGCAGCACACCGTCAATTACTGACACTTCAATAGTGCAGCGCACACTCATTTACTGACACTCCAATAGTGCAGCACACCCTCAATTACTGACACTCAAATAGAGCAGCTCACCCTCAATTACTGACTCCCCAATAGTGCAGCACACCCTCAATTACGGACACTACAATAGTGCAGCACACCCTCAATTACGGACACTACAATAGTTCAGCAAACCCTCAATTACTCAAACTACGATAGTGCAGCACACCCTCAATTACTATCACTCCAATAGAGCAGCTCACCCTCAATTACTGACACTCCAATAGTGCAGCACACACTCAATTACTGACACTCCATTAGTGCAGCACACCCTCAATTGCTGACACTCCAATAGTGCAGCACACCCTCAATTATGGCTGCTACAATAGTGCAGCACACCCTCAATTACTGACACTCCAATAGAGCAGCTCATCCTCAATTACTGACACTCCAATAGTGCAGCACACCCTGAATTACTGACACACCAATAGTGCTGCACACCCTCAATTCCTGACACTCCAATAGCGCAGCGCATCCTCAATTAATGTCACTCCAATAGTGCAGCACACCCTCAATCACATACTCACCAAGAGTGCAGCACACCCACAAATACTTACACTTAATAGTGCAGCACACCCTAAATTACTGACACTCAAATATTGCAGCACACCCTCAATTACTGAAACACCAATAGTGCAGCACACCCTCAATTAATGACACTCCAATAGTGCAGCACACCCTCAATTACTGACAGTCCAATAGTGCAGCACAGCCTCAATTATTGACACTCCAATAGTGCAGCACACCCTCAATTACTGTCGAGTCAGTTGTGCAGCACACACTCAATTACTGCCACTACAGTAGTGCAGCACACTCTCAAATACTGACACTCCAATAGAGTAGCACACCCTGAATTACTGACACACCAATAGTGCAGCACACGCTCAATTACTGACACTACAATACTGCAGCATACCCTCAATTACAGACACTCCAATAATGCAGCACACCCTCAATTACTGACACTCCAATATTGCAGCGCGCACTCAATTACTGACACTCCAATAGTGCAGCACATCCTCAATTACTGACACTCCAATAGTGCAGCACACACTCAATTACTGACACTCCAATAGAGTAGCAAACCCTCAATTACTGACACTCCAATAGTGCAGCACACCCTCAATTACTGACACTCCAATAGTGCAGCACACCCTCAATTACTGACACTCCAATAGTTCAGCACCCACTCAATTACTGACACTCCAATAGTGCAGCACACCCTCAATTACTGACACTACAATACTGCAGAACACCCTCAATTACTGACACTCCAATAGTGCAGAACACCCTCAATTACTGACACTCCAATAGTGCAGCACACCCTCAATTACGGACAATACAATCGTGCAGCTCACCCTCAATTACTGACACATCAATTTTGCAGCACACCCTCAATTACTGACACTCCAATAGTGCAGCACAGACTCAATTACTGACACTCCAATAGTGCAGCACACTCTCAATTACTGACACTCCAATTGTGTAGCACACCCTCAAGTAATGACACTCCAGTAGTGCAGCACACCCTCAATTACTGACACTCCAACAGTGCAGCTCACCCTCAATTACTGACACTCCAATTGTGTAGCACTCCCTCAATTACTGACACTCCAATAGTGCAGCTCACCCTCAATTACTCACACTCCAATATTGCAGCTCAGCCACAATTTCTGACACTCCAATAGTGCAGCACACCCCAAATTACTGACACTCCAATAGTGCAGCACACCCTCAATTACTGACTCTCCAATATTGCATCAAACCCTCAATTACTGACACTCCAATACCGCAGCACACCCTCAATACTGACAATTCCAATAGTGCAGCACACCCTCAATTACTGACACTCCAATAGTTCAGCTCACCCTCAATTACTGACACTCCAATAGTGCAGCGCACCCTCAATTACTGACACTCCAATAGTGCAGCACACCCTCAATTACTGGCTCTCCAATAGTGCAGCACACCCTCAATTACTGACACAGCAATACTGCAGCACGCCCTCAATTACTGACACTCCAATAGTGCAGAACACCCTCAATAAATGAAACTCCAATAGTGCAGCACAACCTCAATCACATACTCACCAAGAGTGCATCACACCCACAAATACTTACACTCCAATAGTGCAGCACACCATCAAATACTGACACACCAGTAGTGCAGCACACAATCAATTAATGACAGACCAATAGTGCAGAACACCCTCAATTACTGACACTCCAATAGTGCAGCACAGCCTCAATTACTGACTCTCCAATAGTGCAGCACACCCTCAATTACTGACACTCCAATAGTGCAGCACACCCTCAATTACTGACACTCCAATAGTGCAGCACAGCATCAATTACTGACACTCCAATAGTGCAGCACACCCTCAATTACTGACACTCAAATAGAGCAGCTCACCCTCAATTACTGACTCCCCAATAGTGCAGCACACCCTCAATTACGGACACTACAATAGTGCAGCACACCCTCAATTACGGACACTACAATAGTGCAGCAAACCCTCAATTACGCAAACTACGATAGTGCAGCACACCCTCAATTACTATCACTCCAATAGAGCAGCTCACCCTCAATTACTGACACTCCAATAGTGCAGCACACACTCAATTACTGACACTCCATTAGTGCAGCACACCCTCAATTGCTGACACTCCAATAGTGCAGCACACCCTCAATTATGAATGCTACAATAGTGCAGCACACCCTCAATTACTGACACTCCAATAGAGCAGCTCATCCTCAATTACTGACACTCCAATAGTGCAGCACACCCTCAATTACTGGCACTCCAATAGTGCAGCACACCCTCAATTACTGACACTCCAATAGTGCAGCACACCCTGAATTACTGACACACCAATAGTGCTGCACACCCTCAATTCCTGACACTCCAATAGCGCAGCGCATCCTCAATTAATGTCACTCCAATAGTGCAGCACACCCTCAATCACATACACACCAAGAGTGCAGCACACCCACAAATACTTACACTCAATAGTGCAGCACACCCTCAATTACTGACACTCAAATATTGCAGCACACCCTCAATTACTGAAACTCCAATAGTGCAGCACACCCTCAATTAATGACACTCCAATAGTGCAGCACACCTTCAATTACTGACAGTCCAATAGTGCAGCACAGCCTCAATTATTGACACTCCAATAGTGCAGCACACCCTCAATTACTGTCGAGTCAGTTGTGCAGCACACACTCAATTACTGCCACTCCAGTAGTGCAGCACACCCTTAATTACCGACACACCAATAGTGCAGCACACGCTCAATTACTCACACTCCAATAGTGCAGCACACCCTCAATTACTGAAACTCCAATAATGCAGCACACCCTCAATTACTGACACTCCAATATTGCAGCGCGCACTCAATTACTGACACTCCAATAGTGCAGCACATCCTCAATTACTGACACTCCAATAGTGCAGCACACACTCAATTACTGACACCCCAATAGAGTAGCAAACCCTCAATTACTCACATTCCAATAGTGCAGCACACCCTCAATTACTGACACTCCAATAGTGCAGCACACCCTCAATTACTCACATTCCAATAGTGCAGCACACACTCAATTATTGACACTCCAATAATGCAGCACACCCTCAATTACTGATAATCCAATAGTGCAGCACACACTCAATTACTGACACACCAATAGTTCAGCACACCATCAATTACTGACAATCCAGTATTGCAGCACACCCTCAATTACTGACACTCCAATAATGCAGCACACCCTCAATTACTGACACTGCAAGAGTGCAGCACACCGATCAATTACTGACACTCCAATAGTGCAGCACACCCTCAATTACTGACACTGCAAGAGTGCAGCACACCGATCAATTACTGACACTCCAATAGTGCAGCACACCCTCAATTACTGACACTCCAATAGTGCAGCAAACCCTCAATTACTGACACTCCAATAGTGCAGCACACACTCAATTACTGACACCCCAATAGTGCAGCACACACTCAATTACTGACACTCCAATAGTGCAGCACAACTTCAATTACTGACACTGCAATAGTGCAGCACACCGATCAATTACTGACACCCCAATAGTGCAGCAAACCCTCAATTACTGACACTCCAATAGTGCAGCACACACTCAATTACTGACACCACAATAGTGCAGCACACACTCAATTACTGACACTCCAATAGTGCAGCACAACTTCAATTACTGACACTGCAATAGTGCAGCACACCGATCAATTACTGACACCCCAATAGTGCAGCACACACTCAATTACTGACACTCCAATAGTGCAGCACACCCTCAATTACTGACACCCCAATAGTACAGCACACACTCAATTACTGACACTGCAATAGTGCAACACACCGATCAATTACTGACACACCAATAGTGCAGCACACCCTCAATTACTGACACTCCATTAGTGCAGCACACCCTCAATTACTGACACTGCAATAGTGCAGCACAACCTCAATTACTGACACTCCAATAGTGCAGCACACCCTCAATTACTGACACTCCCATAGTGCAGCACACAGTCAATTACTAACACTCCAATAGAGTAGCAAACCCTCAATTACTGACACTCCAATAGTGCAGCACCCCCTCAATTACTGACACTCCAATATTTGCAGCACACCCTCAATTACTGACACTCCAATAGTGCAGCACAGCCTCAATTTCTGATACTCCAATAGTGCAGCGCACACTCAAATACTGACACTCCAATAGTGCAGTTCACCCCCAATTACTGACACTACAATACTGCAGCACACCCTCAATTACTGACACTCCAATAGTGCAGCGCACCCTCAATTACTGACACTCCAATAGTGCAGCACACCCTCAATTACGGACACTACAATAGTGCAGCTCACCCTCAATTACTGAGACACCAATAGTGCAGCACACACTCAATTACTGACACTCCAAAAGTGCAGCACACACTCAATAACTGACACTCCAATAGTGTAGCACACCCTCAATTACTGACACTCCAATAGTGCAGCACACCCTCAATTACTGTCACTCCAATAGTGCAGCACACACTCAATTACTGACACTCCAATAGTGTAGCGCGCCCTCAATTACTGACACTCCAATAGTGCAGCACACACTCAATTACTGACACTCCAATAGTGCAGCACACCCTCAATTACTGACACTGCAATTTGCAGGAAACCCTCAGTTACTGACACTCCCATAGTGCAGCACACAGTCAATTACTAACACTCCAATAGAGTAGCAAACCCTCAATTACTGACACTCCAATAGTGCAGCACCCTCTCAATTACTGACACTCCAATATTTGCAGCACACCCTCAATTACTGACACTCCAATAGTGCAGCTCACCCTCAATTACTGACACTCCAATAGTGCAGCACAGCCTCAATTTCTGACACTCCAATAGTGCCGCGCACACTCAAATACTGACACTCCAATAGTGCATTTCACCCCCAATTACTGACACTACAATACTGCAGCACACCCTCAATTACTGACACTCCAATAGTGCAGCGCACCCTCAATTACTGACACTGCAATAGTGCAGCACACCCTCAATTACGGACACTACAATAGTGCAGCTCACCCTCAATTACTGAGACACCAATATTGCAGCACACCCTCAATTACTGACAACACCAATAGTGCAGCACACACTCAATTACTGACACTCCAAAAGTGCAGCACACACTCAATAACTGACACTCCAATAGTGTAGCACACCCACAATTACTGACACTCCAATAGTGCAGCACACCCTCAATTACTGACACTCCAATAGTGCAGCTCACACTCAATTACTGACACTCCAATAGTGTAGCACGCCCTCAATTACTGACACACCAATAGTGCAGCTCACTCTCAATTAATGACACTCCAATAGTGCAGCACACCCTCAATTACTGACACTGCAATATGCAGGGCACCCTCAATTACTGACACTACAATACTGCAGCACGCCCTCAATTACTGACACTCCAATAGTGCAGCACACCCTCAATTACTGACACTCCAAAAGTGCAGCACCCCCACCATTACTGACAATTCCAATAGTGCAGCACACCCTCAATTACTGACACTCCAATACTGCAGCGCACGTTCAAATACTGACACTCTAATAGTGCTGCACAGCCTCACTTACTGACACAACAATACTGCAGTACGCCCTGAATTACTGACACTCCAGTAGTGCAGCACACCCTCAATTACTGACACTCCAATAGTGCAGAACACCATCAATTACTGACACTCCAATAGTGCAGCACACCTCAATTACGGACACTCCAATAGTGCAGCACACCCTCAATTACTGACACACCAATACTGCAGCACACCCTCAATTACTGTCTCTCCAATTGTGCAGAACAAGCTCAATTACTGACACTGCAATAGTGCAGCACACACTCAATTACTGACACTCCAATTGTGCAGCACACGCTCAATTACTGACACTGCAATAGTGCAGCACACCCTCAATCACTGACACTCCAATAGTGCAGCACACCCTTTATAACTGAAACTCCAATAGTGCATCACACCCTCAATTACTGACTCCCCAATAGTGCAGCGCATCCTCAATTAATGGCACTCCAATACTGCAGCACACCCTCAGTTACTGAAACTCCAATAGTCCAGAACACCCTCAATTAATGAATCTCCAGTAGTGCAGCACACCCTCAATTACTGACACTCCAATAGTGCAGCACACCCTCAATTACTGACACTCCAATAGTGCAGCACACCCTCAATTACTGACATTCAAATATTGCAGCACACCCTCAATTACAGACTCTCCAATAGTGAAGCACACCCTCAATTACTGACACTGCAATATTGCAGTTCACCCTCAATTACTGACACTCCAATAGTGCAGCACACCCTCAATTACTGACACTCCAATATTGCAGCACTCCCTCAATTACTGACACTCCAATAGTGCAGCACACCCTCAATTACTGACACTCCAATAGTGCAGCACACCCTCAATTACTGACATTCCAATAGTGCAGCACACCCTCAATTAATGTCACTCCAATTGTGCAGCACACCCTCAATTACTGACACTCCAATAGTGCAGCACACCCTCAATTACTGACACTCCAATGGTGCAGCATACCCTCAATTACAGACTCTCCAATATGCAGCACACCCTCAATTACTGACACTCCAATAGTGCAGCACACCCTCAATTACTGACATACCAATAGTGCAGCACACCCTCAATTACTGACACTCCAATATTGCAGCACACCCTCAATTACTGACACTCCAATAGTGCAGCACACCCTCAATTACTGACACTCCAATGGTGCAGCACACCCTCAATTACAGACTCTCCAATATGCAGCACACCCTCAATTACTGACACTCCAATAGTGCAGCACACCCTCAATTACTGACACTCCTATATTGCAGCACACCCTCAATCACTGACACTCCAATATTGCAGCACACCATCAATTAATGACACACCAATAGTGCAGCACACCCTCAATTACTGACACACCAATAGTGCAGCACACCCTCAATTACTGACACTCCAATAATGCAGCACACCCTCAATTACTGACACTCCAATAGTGCAGCACACCCACAATTACTGACACTCCAATTGTGCAGCACACCCTCAATTACTGACACTCCAAAAGTGCAGCACACCATCAATAACTGACACTCCAGTAGAGTACCAAAACCTCAATTACTGACACACCAATCGTGCAGCACACCCTCAATTACTGACACTACAATAGTGCAGCTCAACCTCAATTACTGAGACACCAATATTGCAGCACACGCTCAATAACTGACACTCCAATAGTGCAGCACACACTCAATTACTGACACACCAATAGTGCAGCACACACTCAATAACTGACACTTCAATAGTGTAGCACACCCTCAATTACTGACACTCTTATAGTGCAGCACACCCTCAATTACTGACACTCCAATAGTGCAGCACACACTCAATTACTGACACTCCAAAAGTGCAGCACTCCCTCAATTACGGACACTACAATACTGCAGCTCACACTCAACTACTGACACTCCAATAGTGCAGCACACCCTCAATTACTGACATTCCAATAGTGCAGCAAACCCTCAATTACTGAAACTCCAATAGTGCAGCACATACACAATTACTGACATTCCAATAGTGTAGCACACCCTCAATTACTGACACTCCAATAGTGCAGCGCACCCTCAATTACTGACACTCCAGTAGTGCAGCACACCCTCAATTACTGACACTCCAATAGTGCAGCACACCCTCAATTACTGTCACTCCAATAGTGCAGCACACCCTCAATTACTCACACTCCAATAGTTTAGCACACCCTCAATTACTGACACTCCAATTGTGCAGCTCACCCTCAATTACTGACCCTCCAATAGTGCAGCACAGCCTCAATTTCTGACACTCCAATAGTGCAGCGCACACTCAAATACTGACACTCCTATAGTGCAGTTCACCCCATATTACTGTCACTACAATACTGCAGCACACCCTCAATTACTGACACTCCAATAGTGCAGCGCATCCTCAATTACTGACACTGCATTAGTGCAGCACACCCTCAATTACGGACACTACAATAGTGCAGGTCACCCTCAATTACTGAGACACTAATATTGCAGCACACCCTCAATTACTGACACTCCAATAGTGCAGCACACACTCAATTACTGACACTCCAAAAGTGCAGCACACACTCAATAACTGACCCTCCAATAGTGTAGCACACCCTCAATTACTGACACTCCAATAGTGCAGCTCACTCTCAATTAATGACACTCCAATAGTGCAGCACACCCTCAATTACTGACACTGCAATATGCAGGACACCCTCAATTACTGACACTACAATACTGCAGCACGCCCTCAATTACTGACACTCCAATAGTGCAGCACACCCTCAATTACTGACACTCCAATAGTGCAGCACACCCGCCATTACTGACAATTCAATAGTGCAGCACAACCTCCATTACGGACACTCCAATAGTGCAGCACACCCTCAATTACTGACATTCCAATAGTGCAGCACACACTCAATTTCTGACACTCCAATAGTGCAGCACACACTCAATTTCTGACACTCCAATAGTGCAGCACACACTCAATTTCTGACACTCCAATAGTGCAGCACACACTCAATTACTGACAATTCCAATACTGCAGCACACCCTCAATTACTGACACTCCAATAGTGCAGCGCACCCTCAATTACTGACACTGCAATAGTGCAACACACCCTCAATTACGGACACTCCAATAGTGCAGAACACCTTCAATTACTGACACTCCAATAGTGCAGCTCACCCTCAATTACGGACACTCCAATAGTGCAGCAAACCCTCAATTACTGACACACCAATACTGCAGAACACCCTCAATTACTGACACTCCAATTGTGCAGCACACGCTCAATTACTGACAGTGCAATAGTGCAGCACACCCTCAATTACTGACACTCCAATAGTGCAGCACACCCTCAATTACTGACACTCCAATAGTGCAGCACACCCTCAATTACTGACTCCCCAATAGTGCAGCACACCCTCAGTTACTGAAACTCCAATAGTGCAGAACTCCCTCAATTAATGAAACTCCAATAGTGCGTCTCACCCTCAAATACTTACACTCCATTAGTGCAGCACACCCTCAATTACTGACATTCAAATATTGCAGCACAACCTCAATTACTGACACTCCAATAGTGAAGCATACCCTCAATTACTGAAAATCCAACAGTGTAGCACACCATCAATTACTGACACACCAGTAGTGCAGCACACAATCAATTACTGACAGACCAATTGTGCAGAACACCCTCAATTACTGACACTCCAATAGTGCAGCACACACTCAATTACTGACACTGCAATATTGCAGTTCACCCTCAATTACTGACACTCCAATAGTGCAGCACAGCCTCAATTACTGACTCTCCAATAGTGCAGCACACCCTCAATTACTGTCACTCCAATAGTGCAGCACACCCTCAATTACTGACACTCCAATAGTGCAGCACACTCTCAATTACTGACACTCCAATATTGCAGCACACCCTCAATTACTGACATTCCAATAATGCAGCACACCCTCAATTACAGACACTCCAATAGTGCAGCGCACCCTCAATTACTGACAGTCCAATATTGCAGCACACCCTCAATTAATGACACACCAATAGTGCAGCACACCCTCAATTACTGACACTCCAATAATGCAGCACACCCTCAATTACTGATACTCCAATAATGTAGCACACCCTCAATTACTGACACTCCAATAATGCAGCACACCCTCAATTACTGACACTCCAATAATGCAGCACACCCTCAATTCCTGACACTCCAATATTGCAGCACACCCTCAATTAATGACACACCAATAGTGCAGCACACCCTCAATTACTGACACTCCAATAATGCAGCAAACCCTCCATTACTGACACTCCAATATTGCAGCACACCCACAATTAATGACACACCAATAGTGCAGCACACCCTCAATTACTGACACTCCAATAATGCAGCACACCCTCAATTACTGACACACCAATAGTGCAGCAGACCCTCAATTACTGACACACCAATAGTGCAGCACACCCTCAATTACTGACACTCCAGTAGTGCATCACACGCTCAATTACTGACACTCCAATAGTGCAGCACGCTCTCATTTACTGACACTCCAATAGAGTAGCACACCCTCAATTACTGACACACCAATAGTGCAGCACATCCTCAATTACTGACACTCCAATATTGCAGCACACCCTCAATTACTGACACTCCAATAATGCAGCACACCGTCAATTACTGACACTCCAATAGTGCAGCACACCCACAATTACTGACATTCCAATAGTGCTGCACACCCTCAATTACTGACACTCCAATCGTGCAGCACACCCTTAATTACTGACACTACAATAGTGCAGCTCACCCTCAACTACTGAGACACCAATATTGCAGCACACCCTCAATTACTGACACTCCAATAGTGCAGCACACACTCAATTACTGACACTGCAATAGTGCAGCACACACTCAATAACTGACACTCCAATAGTGTAGCACACCCTCAATTACTGACACTCTAATAGTGCAGCACACCCTCAATTACTGACACTCCAATAGTGCAGCACACACTCAATTACTGACACTCCAAAAGTGCAGCACACCATCAATTACGGACACTACAATACTGCAGCACACCCTCAATTACTGACACTCCAATAGTGCAGCACACCCTCAATTACTGACACTCCAATAGTGCAGCACACCCTCAATTACTGACACTGCAATAGTGCAACACACCCTCAATTACGGACACTCCAATAGTGCAGAACACCTTCAATTACTGACACTCCAATAGTGCAGCTCACCCTCAATTACGGACACTCCAATAGTGCAGCAAACCCTCAATTACTGACACACCAATACTGCAGAACACCCTCAATTACTGACACTCCAATTGTGCAGCACACGCTCAATTACTGACAGTGCAATAGTGCAGCACACCCTCAATTACTGACACTCCAATAGTGCAGCACACCCTCAATTACTGACACTCCAATAGTGCAGCACACCCTCAATTACTGACTCCCCAATAGTGCAGCACACCCTCAGTTACTGAAACTCCAATAGTGCAGAACTCCCTCAATTAATGAAACTCCAATAGTGCGTCTCACCCTCAAATACTTACACTCCATT
This sequence comes from Isurus oxyrinchus, assembly GCA_026770705.1. Classification (NCBI taxonomy): domain Eukaryota; kingdom Metazoa; phylum Chordata; class Chondrichthyes; order Lamniformes; family Lamnidae; genus Isurus; species Isurus oxyrinchus. The sequence continues at coordinate 313,694 of JANJGN010000094.1, read as the reverse complement.
AGTGCAGCACACCCTCAATTACTGACATTCAAATATTGCAGCACAACCTCAATTACTGACACTCCAATAGTGAAGCATACCCTCAATTACTGAAAATCCAACAGTGTAGCACACCATCAATTACTGACACACCAGTAGTGCAGCACACAATCAATTACTGACAGACCAATTGTGCAGAACACCCTCAATTACTGACACTCCAATAGTGCAGCACACACTCAATTACTGACACTGCAATATTGCAGTTCACCCTCAATTACTGACACTCCAATAGTGCAGCACAGCCTCAATTACTGACTCTCCAATAGTGCAGCACACCCTCAATTACTGTCACTCCAATAGTGCAGCACACCCTCAATTACTGACACTCCAATAGTGCAGCACACTCTCAATTACTGACACTCCAATATTGCAGCACACCCTCAATTACTGACATTCCAATAATGCAGCACACCCTCAATTACAGACACTCCAATAGTGCAGCGCACCCTCAATTACTGACAGTCCAATATTGCAGCACACCCTCAATTAATGACACACCAATAGTGCAGCACACCCTCAATTACTGACACTCCAATAATGCAGCACACCCTCAATTACTGATACTCCAATAATGTAGCACACCCTCAATTACTGACACTCCAATAATGCAGCACACCCTCAATTACTGACACTCCAATAATGCAGCACACCCTCAATTCCTGACACTCCAATATTGCAGCACACCCTCAATTAATGACACACCAATAGTGCAGCACACCCTCAATTACTGACACTCCAATAATGCAGCAAACCCTCCATTACTGACACTCCAATATTGCAGCACACCCTCAATTAATGACACACCAATAGTGCAGCACACCCTCAATTACTGACACTCCAATAATGCAGCACACCCTCAATTACTGACACACCAATAGTGCAGCAGACCCTCAATTACTGACACACCAATAGTGCAGCACACCCTCAATTACTGACACTCCAGTAGTGCATCACACGCTCAATTACTGACACTCCAATAGTGCAGCACGCTCTCATTTACTGACACTCCAATAGAGTAGCACACCCTCAATTACTGACACACCAATAGTGCAGCACATCCTCAATTACTGACACTCCAATATTGCAGCACACCCTCAATTACTGACACTCCAATAATGCAGCACACCGTCAATTACTGACACTCCAATAGTGCAGCACACCCACAATTACTGACATTCCAATAGTGCTGCACACCCTCAATTACTGACACTCCAATCGTGCAGCACACCCTTAATTACTGACACTACAATAGTGCAGCTCACCCTCAACTACTGAGACACCAATATTGCAGCACACCCTCAATTACTGACACTCCAATAGTGCAGCACACACTCAATTACTGACACTGCAATAGTGCAGCACACACTCAATAACTGACACTCCAATAGTGTAGCACACCCTCAATTACTGACACTCTAATAGTGCAGCACACCCTCAATTACTGACACTCCAATAGTGCAGCACACACTCAATTACTGACACTCCAAAAGTGCAGCACACCATCAATTACGGACACTACAATACTGCAGCACACCCTCAATTACTGACACTCCAATAGTGCAGCACACCCTCAATTACTGACACTCCAATAGTGCAGCACACACTCAATTACTGACACTCCAATAGTGTAGCACGCCCTCAATTACTGACACTCCAATAGTGCAGCTCACTCTCAATTAATGACACTCCAATAGTGCAGCACACCCTCAATTACTGACACTCCAATAGTGCATAACACCCTCAATTACTCACACTCCAATAGTGCAGCACACACTCAATTAATGACACTCCAATAATGCCGCACACCCTCAATTACTGATAATCCAATAGTGCAGCACACACTCAATTACTGACACACCAATAGTTCAGCACCCACTCAATTACTGACACTCCAATAGTGCAGCACACCCTCAATTACTGACACTACAATACTGCAGAACACCCTCAATTACTGACACTCCAATAGTGCAGAACACCCTCAATTACTGACACTCCAATAGTGCAGCACACCCTCAATTACGGACAATACAATCGTGCAGCTCACCCTCAATTACTGACACATCAATTTTGCAGCACACCCTCAATTACTGACACTCCAATAGTGCAGCACACACTCAATTACTGACACTCCAATAGTGCAGCACACTCTCAATTACTGACACTCCAATTGTGTAGCACACCCTCAAGTAATGACACTCCAGTAGTGCAGCACACCCTCAATTACTGACACTCCAACAGTGCAGCTCACCCTCAATTACTGACACTCCAATTGTGTAGCACTCCCTCAATTACTGACACTCCAATAGTGCAGCTCACCCTCAATTACTCACACTCCAATATTGCAGCTCAGCCACAATTTCTGACACTCCAATAGTGCAGCACACCCTCAATTACTGACACTCCAATAGTGCAGCACACCCTCAATTACTGACTCTCCAATATTGCATCAAACCCTCAATTACTGACACTCCAATACCGCAGCACACCCTCAATACTGACAATTCCAATAGTGCAGCACACCCTCAATTACTGACACTCCAATAGTTCAGCTCACCCTCAATTACTGACACTCCAATAGTGCAGCGCACCCTCAATTACTGACACTCCAATAGTGCAGCACACCCTCAATTACTGGCTCTCCAATAGTGCAGAACACCCTCAATTACTGACACAGCAATACTGCCGCACGCCCTCAATTACTGACACTCCAATAGTGCAGAACACCCTCAATAAATGAAACTCCAATAGTGCAGCACAACCTCAATCACATACTCACCAAGAGTGCATCACACCCACAAATACTTACACTCCAATAGTGCAGCACACCATCAAATACTGACACACCAGTAGTGCAGCACACAATCAATTAATGACAGACCAATAGTGCAGAACACCCTCAATTACTGACACTCCAATAGTGCAGCACAGCCTCAATTACTGACTCTCCAATAGTGCAGCACACCCTCAATTACTGACACTCCAATAGTGCAGCACACCCTCAATTACTGACACTCCAATAGTGCAGCACAGCATCAATTACTGACACTCCAATAGTGCAGCACACCCTCAATTACTGACACTCAAATAGAGCAGCTCACCCTCAATTACTGACTCCCCAATAGTGCAGCACACCCTCAATTACGGACACTACAATAGTGCAGCACACCCTCAATTACGGACACTACAATAGTGCAGCAAACCCTCAATTACGCAAACTACGATAGTGCAGCACACCCTCAATTACTATCACTCCAATAGAGCAGCTCACCCTCAATTACTGACACTCCAATAGTGCAGCACACACTCAATTACTGACACTCCATTAGTGCAGCACACCCTCAATTGCTGACACTCCAATAGTGCAGCACACCCTCAATTATGAATGCTACAATAGTGCAGCACACCCTCAATTACTGACACTCCAATAGAGCAGCTCATCCTCAATTACTGACACTCCAATAGTGCAGCACACCCTCAATTACTGGCACTCCAATAGTGCAGCACACCCTCAATTACTGACACTCCAATAGTGCAGCACACCCTGAATTACTGACACACCAATAGTGCTGCACACCCTCAATTCCTGACACTCCAATAGCGCAGCGCATCCTCAATTAATGTCACTCCAATAGTGCAGCACACCCTCAATCACATACTCACCAAGAGTGCAGCACACCCACAAATACTTACACTCAATAGTGCAGCACACCCTCAATTACTGACACTCAAATATTGCAGCACACCCTCAATTACTGAAACTCCAATAGTGCAGCACACCCTCAATTAATGACACTCCAATAGTGCAGCACACCTTCAATTACTGACAGTCCAATAGTGCAGCACAGCCTCAATTATTGACACTCCAATAGTGCAGCACACCCTCAATTACTGTCGAGTCAGTTGTGCAGCACACACTCAATTACTGCCACTCCAGTAGTGCAGCACACCCTTAATTACCGACACACCAATAGTGCAGCACACGCTCAATTACTGACACTCCAATAGTGCAGCACACCCTCAATTACTGAAACTCCAATAATGCAGCACACCCTCAATTACTGACACTCCAATATTGCAGCGCGCACTCAATTACTGACACTCCAATAGTGCAGCACATCCTCAATTACTGACACTCCAATAGTGCAGCACACACTCAATTACTGACACCCCAATAGAGTAGCAAACCCTCAATTACTCACATTCCAATAGTGCAGCACACCCTCAATTACTGACACTCCAATAGTGCAGCACACCCTCAATTACTCACATTCCAATAGTGCAGCACACACTCAATTATTGACACTCCAATAATGCAGCACACCCTCAATTACTGATAATCCAATAGTGCAGCACACACTCAATTACTGACACACCAATAGTTCAGCACACCATCAATTACTGACAATCCAGTATTGCAGCACACCCTCAATTACTGACACTCCAATAATGCAGCACACCCTCAATTACTGACACTGCAAGAGTGCAGCACACCGATCAATTACTGACACTCCAATAGTGCAGCACACCCTCAATTACTGACACTGCAAGAGTGCAGCAAACCGATCAATTACTGACACTCCAATAGTGCAGCACACCCTCAATTACTGACACTCCAATAGTGCAGCAAACCCTCAATTACTGACACTCCAATAGTGCAGCACACACTCAATTACTGACACCCCAATAGTGCAGCACACACTCAATTACTGACACTCCAATAGTGCAGCACAACTTCAATTACTGACACTGCAATAGTGCAGCACACCGATCAATTACTGACACCCCAATAGTGCAGCAAACCCTCAATTACTGACACTCCAATAGTGCAGCACACACTCAATTACTGACACCACAATAGTGCAGCACACACTCAATTACTGACACTCCAATAGTGCAGCACAACTTCAATTACTGACACTGCAATAGTGCAGCACACCGATCAATTACTGACACCCCAATAGTGCAGCACACACTCAATTACTGACACTCCAATAGTGCAGCACACCCTCAATTACTGACACCCCAATAGTACAGCACACACTCAATTACTGACACTGCAATAGTGCAACACACCGATCAATTACTGACACACCAATAGTGCAGCACACCCTCAATTACTGACACTCCATTAGTGCAGCACACCCTCAATTACTGACACTGCAATAGTGCAGCACAACCTCAATTACTGACACTCCAATAGTGCAGCACACCCTCAATTACTGACACTCCCTTAGTGCAGCACACAGTCAATTACTAACACTCCAATAGAGTAGCAAACCCTCAATTACTGACACTCCAATAGTGCAGCACCCCCTCAATTACTGACACTCCAATATTTGCAGCACACCCTCAATTACTGACACTCCAATAGTGCAGCACAGCCTCAATTTCTGATACTCCAATAGTGCAGCGCACACTCAAATACTGACACTCCAATAGTGCAGTTCACCCCCAATTACTGACACTACAATACTGCAGCACACCCTCAATTACTGACACTCCAATAGTGCAGCGCACCCTCAATTACTGACACTCCAATAGTGCAGCACACCCTCAATTACGGACACTACAATAGTGCAGCTCACCCTCAATTACTGAGACACCAATAGTGCAGCACACACTCAATTACTGACACTCCAAAAGTGCAGCACACACTCAATAACTGACACTCCAATAGTGTAGCACACCCTCAATTACTGACACTCCAATAGTGCAGCACACCCTCAATTACTGTCACTCCAATAGTGCAGCACACACTCAATTACTGACACTCCAATAGTGTAGCGCGCCCTCAATTACTGACACTCCAATAGTGCAGCACACACTCAATTACTGACACTCCAATAGTGCAGCACACCCTCAATTACTGACACTGCAATTTGCAGGAAACCCTCAGTTACTGACACTCCCATAGTGCAGCACACAGTCAATTACTAACACTCCAATAGAGTAGCAAACCCTCAATTACTGACACTCCAATAGTGCAGCACCCTCTCAATTACTGACACTCCAGTATTTGCAGCACACCCTCAATTACTGACACTCCAATAGTGCAGCACAGCCTCAATTTCTGACACTCCAATAGTGCCGCGCACACTCAAATACTGACACTCCAATAGTGCATTTCACCCCCAATTACTGACACTACAATACTGCAGCACACCCTCAATTACTGACACTCCAATAGTGCAGCGCACCCTCAATTACTGACACTGCAATAGTGCAGCACACCCTCAATTACGGACACTACAATAGTGCAGCTCACCCTCAATTACTGAGACACCAATATTGCAGCACACCCTCAATTACTGACACACCAATAGTGCAGCACACACTCAATTACTGACACTCCAAAAGTGCAGCACACACTCAATAACTGACACTCCAATAGTGTAGCACACCCTCAATTACTGACACTCCAATAGTGCAGCACACCCTCAATTACTGACACTCCAATAGTGCAGCTCACACTCAATTACTGACACTCCAATAGTGTAGCACGCCCTCAATTACTGACACACCAATAGTGCGGCTCACTCTCAATTAATGACACTCCAATAGTGCAGCACACCCTCAATTACTGACACTGCAATATGCAGGGCACCCTCAATTACTGACACTACAATACTGCAGCACGCCCTCAATTACTGACACTCCAATAGTGCAGCACACCCTCAATTACTGACACTCCAAAAGTGCAGCACCCCCACCATTACTGACAATTCCAATAGTGCAGCACACCCTCAATTACTGACACTCCAATACTGCAGCGCACGTTCAAATACTGACACTCTAATAGTGCTGCACAGCCTCACTTACTGACACAACAATACTGCAGTACGCCCTGAATTACTGACACTCCAGTAGTGCAGCACACCCTCAATTACTGACACTCCAATAGTGCAGAACACCATCAATTACTGACACTCCAATAGTGCAGCACACCTCAATTACGGACACTCCAATAGTGCAGCACACCCTCAATTACTGACACACCAATACTGCAGCACACCCTCAATTACTGTCTCTCCAATTGTGCAGAACAAGCTCAATTACTGACACTGCAATAGTGCAGCACACACTCAATTACTGACACTCCAATTGTGCAGCACACGCTCAATTACTGACACTGCAATAGTGCAGCACACCCTCAATCACTGACACTCCAATAGTGCAGCACACCCTTTATAACTGACACTCCAATAGTGCATCACACCCTCAATTACTGACTCCCCAATAGTGCAGCGCATCCTCAATTAATGGCACTCCAATACTGCAGCACACCCTCAGTTACTGAAACTCCAATAGTCCAGAACACCCTCAATTAATGAATCTCCAGTAGTGCAGCACACCCTCAATTACTGACACTCCAATAGTGCAGCACACCCTCAATTACTGACACTCCAATAGTGCAGCACACCCTCAATTACTGACATTCAAATATTGCAGCACACCCTCAATTACAGACTCTCCAATAGTGAAGCACACCCTCAATTACTGACACTGCAATATTGCAGTTCACCCTCAATTACTGACACTCCAATAGTGCAGCACACCCTCAATTACTGACACTCCAATATTGCAGCACTCCCTCAATTACTGACACTCCAATAGTGCAGCACACCCTCAATTACTGACACTCCAATAGTGCAGCACACCCTCAATTACTGACATTCCAATAGTGCAGCACACCCTCAATTAATGTCACTCCAATTGTGCAGCACACCCTCAATTACTGACACTCCAATAGTGCAGCACACCCTCAATTACTGACACTCCAATGGTGCAGCACACCCTCAATTACAGACTCTCCAATATGCAGCACACCCTCAATTACTGACACTCCAATAGTGCAGCACACCCTCAATTACTGACATACCAATAGTGCAGCACACCCTCAATTACTGACACTCCAATATTGCAGCACACCCTCAATTACTGACACTCCAATAGTGCAGCACACCCTCAATTACTGACACTCCAATGGTGCAGCACACCCTCAATTACAGACTCTCCAATATGCAGCACACCCTCAATTACTGACACTCCAATAGTGCAGCACACCCTCAATTACTGACACTCCTATATTGCAGCACACCCTCAATTACTGACACTCCAATATTGCAGCACACCCTCAATTACTGACACTCCAATAGTGCAGAACACCCTCAATTACTGACACTCCAATATTGCAGCACACCCTCAATCACTGACACTCCAATATTGCAGCACACCATCAATTAATGACACACCAATAGTGCAGCACACCCTCAATTACTGACACTCCAATAATGCAGCACACCCTCAATTACTGATACTCCAATAATGCAGCACACCCTCAATTACTGACACTCCAATTATGCAGCACACCCTCAATTACTGACACTCCAAAAATGCAGCACACCCTCAATTAATGACACTCCAATATTGCAGCGCACCCTCAATTAATGACACACCAATAGTGCAGCACACCCTCAATTACTGACACTCCAATAATGCAGCAAACCTTCAATTACTGACACTCCAATATTGCAACACACCCTCAATTAATGACACCCCAATAGTGCAGCACACCCTCAATTACTGACACTCCAATAATGCATCACACCCTCATTTACTGACACACCAATAGTGCAGCAGACCCTCAATTACTGACACACGAATAGTGCAGCACACCCTCAATTACTTACACTCCAGTAGTGCATCACACGCTCAATTACTGACACTCCAATAGTGCAGCACTCTCTCATTTACTGACACTCCAATAGAGTAGCACACCCTCAATTACTGACACACCAATAGTGCAGCACATCCTCAATTACTGACACTCCAATAATGCAGCACACCCTCAATTACTGACACTCCAATAGTGCAGCACACCCACAATTACTGACACTCCAATTGTGCAGCACACCCTCAATTACTGACACTCCAAAAGTGCAGCACACCATCAATAACTGACACTCCAGTAGAGTACCAAAACCTCAATTACTGACACACCAATCGTGCAGCACACCCTCAATTACTGACACTACAATAGTGCAGCTCAACCTCAATTACTGAGACACCAATATTGCAGCACACGCTCAATAACTGACACTCCAATAGTGCAGCACACACTCAATTACTGACACACCAATAGTGCAGCACACACTCAATAACTGACACTTCAATAGTGTAGCACACCCTCAATTACTGACACTCTTATAGTGCAGCACACCCTCAATTACTGACACTCCAATAGTGCAGCACACCCTCAATTACTGACACTCCAATAGTGCAGCACACACTCAATTACTGACACTCCAAAAGTGCAGCACTCCCTCAATTACGGACACTACAATACTGCAGCTCACACTCAACTACTGACACTCCAATAGTGCAGCACACCCTCAATTACTGACATTCCAATAGTGCAGCAAACCCTCAATTACTGAAACTCCAATAGTGCAGCACATACACAATTACTGACATTCCAATAGTGTAGCACACCCTCAATTACTGACACTCCAATAGTGCAGCGCACCCTCAATTACTGACACTCCAGTAGTGCAGCACACCCTCAATTACTGACACTCCAATAGTGCAGCACACCCTCAATTACTGTCACTCCAATAGTGCAGCACACCCTCAATTACTCACACTCCAATAGTTTAGCACACCCTCAATTACTGACACTCCAATTGTGCAGCTCACCCTCAATTACTGACCCTCCAATAGTGCAGCACAGCCTCAATTTCTGACACTCCAATAGTGCAGCGCACACTCAAATACTGACACTCCAATAGTGCAGTTCACCCCATATTACTGTCACTACAATACTGCAGCACACCCTCAATTACTGACACTCCAATAGTGCAGCGCATCCTCAATTACTGACACTGCATTAGTGCAGCACACCCTCAATTACGGACACTACAATAGTGCAGGTCACCCTCAATTACTGAGACACTAATATTGCAGCACACCCTCAATTACTGACACTCCAATAGTGCAGCACACACTCAATTACTGACACTCCAAAAGTGCAGCACACACTCAATAACTGACCCTCCAATAGTGTAGCACACCCTCAATTACTGACACTCCAATAGTGCAGCTCACTCTCAATTAATGACACTCCAATAGTGCAGCACACCCTCAATTACTGACACTGCAATATGCAGGACACCCTCAATTACTGACACTACAATACTGCAGCACGCCCTCAATTACTGACACTCCAATAGTGCAGCACACCCTCAATTACTGACACTCCAATAGTGCAGCACACCCGCCATTACTGACAATTCAATAGTGCAGCACAACCTCCATTACGGACACTCCAATAGTGCAGCACACCCTCAATTACTGACATTCCAATAGTGCAGCACACACTCAATTTCTGACACTCCAATAGTGCAGCACACACTCAATTACTGACAATTCCAATACTGCAGCACACCCTCAATTACTGACACTCCAATAGTGCAGCGCCCCCTCAATTACTGACACTGCAATAGTGCAACACACCCTCAATTACGGACACTCCAATAGTGCAGAACACCCTCAATTACTGACACTCCAATAGTGCAGCTCACCCTCAATTACGGACACTCCAATAGTGCAGCAAACCCTCAATTACTGACACACCAATACTGCAGAACACCCTCAATTACTGACACTCCAATTGTGCAGCACACGCTCAATTACTGACAGTGCAATAGTGCAGCACACCCTCAATTACTGACACTCCAATAGTGCAGCACACCCTCAATAACTGACACTCCAATAGTGCAGCACACCCTCAATTACTGACTCCCCAATAGTGCAGCACACCCTCAGTTACTGAAACTCCAATAGTGCAGAACTCCCTCAATTAATGAAACTCCAATAGTGCGTCACACCCTCAAATACTTACACTCCATTAGTGCAGCACACCCTCAATTACTGACATTCAAATATTGCAGCACAACCTCAATTACTGACACTCCAATAGTGAAGCATACCCTCAATTACTGAAAATCCAACAGTGTAGCACACCATCAATTACTGACACACCAGTAGTGCAGCACACAATCAATTACTGACAGACCAATTGTGCAGAACACCTTAAATAACTGACCCTCCAATTGTGCAGCACACGCTCAATTACTGACACTGCAATAGTGCAGCACACCCTCAATTACTGACACTCCAATTGTGCAGCACACCCTCAATTACAGACACTCCAATAGTGCAGCACACCCTCAATTACTGACACTACAATAGTGCAGCTCACCCTCAATTACTGACACTCCAATAGTGCAGCACACCCTCAATTACTGACACTCCAATAGAGTATCAAACCCTCAATTACTGACACTCCAATCGTGCAGCACACCCTCAATTACTGACACTACAATAGTGCAGCTCACCCTCAACTACTGAGACACCAATATTGCAGCACACCCTCAATTACTGACACATCAATAGTGCAGCACACCCTCAATTACTGACACTCCAATAATGCAGCAAACCCTCCATTACTGACACTCCAATATTGCAGCACACCCTCAATTAATGACACACCAATAGTGCAGCACACCCTCAATTACTGACACTCCAATAATGCAGCACACCCTCAATTACTGACACACCAATAGTGCAGCAGACCCTCAATTACTGACACACCAATAGTGCAGCACACCCTCAATTACTGACACTCCAGTAGTGCATCACACGCTCAATTACTGACACTCCAATAGTGCAGCACTCTCTCATTTACTGACACTCCAATAGAGTAGCACACCCTCAATTACTGACACACCAATAGTGCAGCACATCCTCAATTACTGACACTCCAATATTGCAGCACACCCTCAATTACTGACACTCCAATAATGCAGCACACCGTCAATTACTGACACTCCAATAGTGCAGCACACCCTCAATTACTGACACTCCAATAGTGCAGCACACCCTCAATTACTGACACTCCAATAGAGTATCAAACCCTCAATAACTGACACTCCAATCGTGCAGCACACCCTTAATTACTGACACTACAATAGTGCAGCTCACCCTCAACTACTGAGACACCAATATTGCAGCACACCCTCAATTACTGACACTCCAATAGTGCAGCACACACTCAATTACTGACACTGCAATAGTGCAGCACACACTCAATAACTGACACTCCAATAGTGTAGCACACCCTCAATTACTGACACTCTAATAGTGCAGCACACCCACAATTACTGACACTCCAATTGTGCAGCACACCCTCAATTACTGACACTCCAAAAGTGCAGCACACCATCAATAACTGACACTCCAGTAGAGTACCAAAACCTCAATTACTGACACACCAATCGTGCAGCACACCCTCAATTACTGACACTACAATAGTGCAGCTCAACCTCAATTACTGAGACACCAATATTGCAGCACACGCTCAATAACTGACACTCCAATAGTGCAGCACACACTCAATTACTGACACACCAATAGTGCAGCACACACTCAATAACTGACACTTCAATAGTGTAGCACACCCTCAATTACTGACACTCTTATAGTGCAGCACACCCTCAATTACTGACACTCCAATAGTGCAGCACACCCTCAATTACTGACACTCCAATAGTGCAGCACACACTCAATTACTGACACTCCAAAAGTGCAGCACTCCCTCAATTACGGACACTACAATACTGCAGCTCACACTCAACTACTGACACTCCAATAGTGCAGCACACCCTCAATTACTGACATTCCAATAGTGCAGCAAACCCTCAATTACTGAAACTCCAATAGTGCAGCACATACACAATTACTGACATTCCAATAGTGTAGCACACCCTCAATTACTGACACTCCAATAGTGCAGCGCACCCTCAATTACTGACACTCCAGTAGTGCAGCACACCCTCAATTACTGACACTCCAATAGTGCAGCACACCCTCAATTACTGTCACTCCAATAGTGCAGCACACCCTCAATTACTCACACTCCAATAGTTTAGCACACCCTCAATTACTGACACTCCAATTGTGCAGCTCACCCTCAATTACTGACCCTCCAATAGTGCAGCACAGCCTCAATTTCTGACACTCCAATAGTGCAGCGCACACTCAAATACTGACACTCCAATAGTGCAGTTCACCCCATATTACTGTCACTACAATACTGCAGCACACCCTCAATTACTGACACTCCAATAGTGCAGCGCATCCTCAATTACTGACACTGCATTAGTGCAGCACACCCTCAATTACGGACACTACAATAGTGCAGGTCACCCTCAATTACTGAGACACTAATATTGCAGCACACCCTCAATTACTGACACTCCAATAGTGCAGCACACACTCAATTACTGACACTCCAAAAGTGCAGCACACACTCAATAACTGACCCTCCAATAGTGTAGCACACCCTCAATTACTGACACTCCAATAGTGCAGCTCACTCTCAATTAATGACACTCCAATAGTGCAGCACACCCTCAATTACTGACACTGCAATATGCAGGACACCCTCAATTACTGACACTACAATACTGCAGCACGCCCTCAATTACTGACACTCCAATAGTGCAGCACACCCTCAATTACTGACACTCCAATAGTGCAGCACACCCGCCATTACTGACAATTCAATAGTGCAGCACAACCTCCATTACGGACACTCCAATAGTGCAGCACACCCTCAATTACTGACATTCCAATAGTGCAGCACACACTCAATTTCTGACACTCCAATAGTGCAGCACACACTCAATTACTGACAATTCCAATACTGCAGCACACCCTCAATTACTGACACTCCAATAGTGCAGCGCCCCCTCAATTACTGACACTGCAATAGTGCAACACACCCTCAATTACGGACACTCCAATAGTGCAGCTCACCCTCAATTACGGACACTCCAATAGTGCAGCAAACCCTCAATTACTGACACACCAATACTGCAGAACACCCTCAATTACTGACACTCCAATTGTGCAGCACACGCTCAATTACTGACAGTGCAATAGTGCAGCACACCCTCAATTACTGACACTCCAATAGTGCAGCACACCCTCAATAACTGACACTCCAATAGTGCAGCACACCCTCAATTACTGACTCCCCAATAGTGCAGCACACCCTCAGTTACTGAAACTCCAATAGTGCAGAACTCCCTCAATTAATGAAACTCCAATAGTGCGTCACACCCTCAAATACTTACACTCCATTAGTGCAGCACACCCTCAATTACTGACATTCAAATATTGCAGCACAACCTCAATTACTGACACTCCAATAGTGAAGCATACCCTCAATTACTGAAAATCCAACAGTGTAGCACACCATCAATTACTGACACACCAGTAGTGCAGCACACAATCAATTACTGACAGACCAATTGTGCAGAACACCTTAAATAACTGACCCTCCAATTGTGCAGCACACGCTCAATTACTGACACTGCAATAGTGCAGCACACCCTCAATTACTGACACTCCAATTGTGCAGCACACCCTCAATTACAGACACTCCAATAGTGCAGCACACCCTCAATTACTGACACTACAATAGTGCAGCTCACCCTCAATTACTGACACTCCAATAGTGCAGCACACCCTCAATTACTGACACTCCAATAGAGTATCAAACCCTCAATTACTGACACTCCAATCGTGCAGCACACCCTCAATTACTGACACTACAATAGTGCAGCTCACCCTCAACTACTGAGACACCAATATTGCAGCACACCCTCAATTACTGACACATCAATAGTGCAGCACACCCTCAATTACTGACACTCCAATAATGCAGCAAACCCTCCATTACTGACACTCCAATATTGCAGCACACCCTCAATTAATGACACACCAATAGTGCAGCACACCCTCAATTACTGACACTCCAATAATGCAGCACACCCTCAATTACTGACACACCAATAGTGCAGCAGACCCTCAATTACTGACACACCAATAGTGCAGCACACCCTCAATTACTGACACTCCAGTAGTGCATCACACGCTCAATTACTGACACTCCAATAGTGCAGCACTCTCTCATTTACTGACACTCCAATAGAGTAGCACACCCTCAATTACTGACACACCAATAGTGCAGCACATCCTCAATTACTGACACTCCAATATTGCAGCACACCCTCAATTACTGACACTCCAATAATGCAGCACACCGTCAATTACTGACACTCCAATAGTGCAGCACACCCTCAATTACTGACACTCCAATAGTGCAGCACACCCTCAATTACTGACACTCCAATAGAGTATCAAACCCTCAATAACTGACACTCCAATCGTGCAGCACACCCTTAATTACTGACACTACAATAGTGCAGCTCACCCTCAACTACTGAGACACCAATATTGCAGCACACCCTCAATTACTGACACTCCAATAGTGCAGCACACACTCAATTACTGACACTGCAATAGTGCAGCACACACTCAATAACTGACACTCCAATAGTGTAGCACACCCTCAATTACTGACACTCTAATAGTGCAGCACACCCTCAATTACTGACACTCCAATAGTGCAGCACACACTCAATTACTGACACTCCAAAAGTGCAGCACACCATCAATTACGGACACTACAATACTGCAGCACACCCTCAATTACTGACACTCCAATAGTGCAGCACACCCTCAATTACTGACACTCCAATAGTGCAGCACACACTCAATTACTGACACTCCAATAGTGTAGCACGCCCTCAATTACTGACACTCCAATAGTGCAGCTCACTCTCAATTAATGACACTCCAATAGTGCAGCACACCCTCAATTACTGACACTGTAATAGTGCAGCACACCCTCAATTACTGACACTCCAATAGTGCAGCAAACCCTCAATTACTGACACACCAATACTGCAGAACACCTTAAATTACTGACCCTCCAATTGTGCAGCACACGCTCAATTACTGACACTGCAATAGTGCAGCACACCCTCAATTACTGACACTCCAATTGTGCAGCACACCCTCAATTACAGACACTCCAATAGTGCAGCACACCCTCAATTACTGACACTACAATAGTGCAGCTCACCCTCAATTACTGACACTCCAATAGTGCAGCACACCCTCAATTACTGACACTCCAATAGAGTATCAAACCCTCAATTACTGACACTCCAATCGTGCAGCACACCCTCAATTACTGACACTACAATAGTGCAGCTCACCCTCAACTACTGAGACACCAATATTGCAGCACACCCTCAATTACTGACACATCAGTAGTGCAGCACACCCTCAATTACTGACACTCCAATAATGCAGCAAACCCTCCATTACTGACACTCCAATATTGCAGCACACCCTCAATTAATGACACACCAATAGTGCAGCACACCCTCAATTACTGACACTCCAATAATGCAGCACACCCTCAATTACTGACACACCAATAGTGCAGCAGACCCTCAATTACTGACACACCAATAGTGCAGCACACCCTCAATTACTGACACTCCAGTAGTGCATCACACGCTCAATTACTGACACTCCAATAGTGCAGCACTCTCTCATTTACTGACACTCCAATAGAGTAGCACACCCTCAATTACTGACACACCAATAGTGCAGCACATCCTCAATTACTGACACTCCAATATTGCAGCACACCCTCAATTACTGACACTCCAATAATGCAGCACACCGTCAATTACTGACACTCCAATAGTGCAGCACACCCTCAATTACTGACACTCCAATAGTGCAGCACACCCTCAATTACTGACACTCCAATAGAGTATCAAACCCTCAATTACTGACACTCCAATCGTGCAGCACACCCTTAATTACTGACACTACAATAGTGCAGCTCACCCTCAACTACTGAGACACCAATATTGCAGCACACCCTCAATTACTGACACTCCAATAGTGCAGCACACACTCAATTACTGACACTGCAATAGTGCAGCACACACTCAATAACTGACACTCCAATAGTGTAGCACACCCTCAATTACTGACACTCTAATAGTGCAGCACACCCTCAATTACTGACACTCCAATAGTGCAGCACACACTCAATTACTGACACTCCAAAAGTGCAGCACACCATCAATTACGGACACTACAATACTGCAGCACACCCTCAATTACTGACACTCCAATAGTGCAGCACACCCTCAATTACTGACACTCCAATAGTGCAGCACACACTCAATTACTGACACTCCAATAGTGTAGCACGCCCTCAATTACTGACACTCCAATAGTGCAGCTCACTCTCAATTAATGACACTCCAATAGTGCAGCACACCCTCAATTACTGACACTGCAATAGTGCAGCACACCCTCAATTACTGACACTACAATACTGCAGCACGCCCTCAATTACTGACACTCCAATAGTGCAGCACACCCTCAATTACTGACACACCAATACTGCAGCACACCCTCAATTACTGACACTACAATACTGCAGCACGCCCTCAATTACTGACACTCCAATAGTGCAGCACACCCTCAATTTCTGACACTCCAATAGTGCAGCACACCCGCCATTACTGACAATTCAATAGTGTAGCACACCCTCAATTACTGACATTCCAATAGTGCAGCACACACTCAATTTCTGACACTCCAATAGTGAAGCACACCCTCAATTCCTGACATTCCAATAGTGCAGCACACACTCAATTTCTGACACTCCAATAGTGCAGCGCAACCTCAATTACTGACACTCCAATAGTGCAGCGCACCCTCAATTACTGACACTGTAATAGTGCAGCACACCCTCAATTACTGACACTCCAATAGTGCAGCAAACCCTCAATTACTGACACACCAATACTGCAGAACACCCTCAATTACTGACCCTCCAATTGTGCAGCACACGCTCAATTACTGACACTGCAATAGTGCAGCACACCCTCAATTACTGACACTCCAATTGTGCAGCACACCCTCAATTACAGACACTCCAATAGTGCAGCACACCCTCAATTACTGACACTACAATAGTGCAGCTCACCCTCAATTACTGACCCTCCAATAGTGCAGCACACCCTCAAATACTGACACTCCAATAGAGTATCAAACCCTCAATTACTGACACTCCAATCGTGCAGCACACCCTCAATTACTGACACTACAATAGTGCAGCTCACCCTCAACTACTGAGACACCAATATTGCAGCACACCCTCAATAACTGACACTCCAATAGTGCAGCACACACTCAATTACTGACACTGCAATAGTGCAGCACACACTCAATAACTGACACTCCAATACTGCAGCTCACACTCAATTACTGCCACTCCAATAGTGCAGCACACCCTCAATTACTGACATTCCAATAGTGCAGCAAACCCTCCATTACTGACACTGCAATAGTGTAGCACACCCTCAATTACTGACAATCCAATAGTGCAGCACGCCCTCAATTACTGTCACTCCAATATTGCACCTCAGCCACAATTTCTGACACTCCAATAGTGAAGCACACCCTCAATTACTGACACTCCAATAGTGCAGCACACCCTCAATTACTGACACTCCAATAGTGCAGCACACCCTCAATTACTGACACTCCAATAGTGCAGCGCACCCTCAAATACTGATACTCCAATAGTGCAGCTCACCCTCAATTACTGACACTACAATACTGCAGCATGCCCTCAATTACTGACAAACCAATAATGCAGCACACCCTCAATTACTGACACTCCAATAGTGCAGCACACCCTCAATTACTGACACTCCAATAGTGCAGCACACCCTCAATTACTGACACCCCAATACTGCAGCACACCCTCAATTACGCACACTCCAATAGTGCAGCACACCCTCAATTACTGACACTCCAATAGTGCAGCACACCCTCAATTACGGACACTCCAATAGTGCAGCACACCCTCAATTACTGACACTCCAATAGTGCAGCACACCCTCAATTACTGACACTCCAATAGTGCAGCACACCCTCAATTACTGGCACACCAATAGTGCAGAACACCCTCAATTACTGACACTCCAATATTGCAGCACACCCTCAATTACTGACACTCCAATAGTGCAGCGCATCCTCAATTAATGACACTCCAATAGTGCAGCGCATCCTCAATTACTGACACTCCAATAGTGCAGCACACCCTCAGTTACTGAAACTCCAATAGTGCAGCAAAACCTCAATTAATGAAACTCCAATAGTGCAGCACAACCTCAATCACATACTCACCAAGAGTGCAGCACACCCTCAAATACTTACACTCCATTAGTGCAGCACACCCTCAATTACTGACACTCCAATAGTGCAGCACACCCTCAATTACTGACACTCCAATATTGCAGCACACCCTCAATTAATGACACATCAATAGTGCAGCACACCCTCAATTACTGACACTCCAATAATGCAGCTCACCCTCAATTACTGACACACCAATAGTGCAGCAGACCCTCAATTACTGACACACCAATAGTGCAGCACACCCTCAATTACTGACACTCCAATATTGCAGCACACCCTCAATTACTGACACTCCAATAATGCAGCACACCCTCAATTACTGACACTCCAATAGTGCAGCACACCCACAATTACTGACACTCCAATAATGCAGCACACCCTCAATTACTGACACTACAATAGTGCAGCTCACCCTCAATTACTGACACTCCAATAGTGCAGCACACCCTCAATTACTGACACTCCAATATTGCAGCACACCCTCAATTACTGACACTCCAATAATGCAGCACACCCTCAATTACTGACACTCCAATAGTGCAGCACACCCACAATTACTGACACTCCAATAATGCAGCACACCCTCAATTACTGACACTCCAATAGTGCAGCACACCCTCAATTACTGACACTCCAATAGTGTAGCACACCCTCAATTACTGACACTCCAATAGTGCAGCACACCCTCAATTACTGGCACCCTCAGTCTCCCCTTTGGAAACCCTCACTCTCCCACGGAGACCCTCAGTCTCCCCTTCGGACACCCTCAGTCTCCACATCGACACCTTCAATCTCCCCCCGGACATCCTCAGTTTTTCCCTGGACCTTCTCAGTCTCCCTTCGGACACACTCAGTCTCCCCCTCGGACACCCTCCATCTCTCCATCGACACCCTCAATCTGCCCCCGGACATCCTCAGTCTCTCCCTGGACCTTCTCAATCTCCCATCGGACAACCTCAGTCTCCCAATGGACACACTCAATCTCCCCTTCAGACAGCTTCCGTTTCCCTGTCGACACCCTCAGTCTCCCACCGTCACCCTCACTCTCCCCTCGGACACCCTTCGTCTCCCCCGGACATCCTCCTTCTCCCACTGGCCGCTTCAGTATCCCCCGGATGTACTTAGTCTCCCCCTTGACGCACTCAGTCTCCCCATGGACACCGTCAGTCTAACCTCGGACAGCCTCAATCTCCCCTTTGGAGAAACTCAGTCTTCCCCTCGGACAATCTCTGTCTCCCACTGGACATCCTCAGTCTCCCCTGGACACTGTCTGTCTAACCCTCGGACACCCTCAGTCTGACCCTGGACACCCTCAGTCTGACCCTGGACACCCTCAGTCTCCCCCTCGTACACCCTCAGTCTGACCGTGGACACCCTCACTCTCCCCCTCGGACACCCTAAGTCTCCCCCAGGACACCCTCAGTCTCCCCCCTGGACACCCTCTGTCTCCCCCTCTGACACCCTCAGTCTCCTCCAGGACACCCTCAGTCTCCCCCTCTGACACCCTCTGTCTCCCCCTCAGACACCCTCAGTCTCCCCCTGGACACCCTCTGACTCACCCTGGACACCCTCAGTCTCCCACTTGGACACCCTCAGTCTCCCCCTCGGACACCCTCAGTCTCCCCCTCGGACACCCTCAGTCTCCCCCTGCACACCCTTATTCTCCTCCTGGACACCGTCAGTCTAACCCCGGAGACACTCAGTCTCCTCCAGACACCCTCAGTCTCCCCCTGCACACCCTCAGTCTCTCCTCGGACACCCTCAGTCTCCCATCGGACATCCTCAGTCTCCCCCTGGACACCCTCAGTCTCTCCTCAGACACCCTCAGTCTCCCATCGGACATCCTCAGTCTCCCCCCTGGACACACTCAGTCTCTCTTCGGACACCCTCAGTCTCCCCCACCGGACCCTCTCAGTCTCACCCTGGACAAACACAGTCTAAATCCGGAGACCCTCAGTCTCTCCTCAGACACCCTCAGCCTCCCCCGAACAGCCTCAGTCTAACCCCGGACACCCTCAGTCTCCTCCGGACACCCTCAGTCTCCCCTCGAACACTCTCATTCTCCCCCTGAACACCCTCAGTCTCCCCTTGGACACCGTCAGAATCACCCTGGACACCCTCAGTCTCAACTCGGACGCCCTCAGTCTCCCCTCAGACACCCATATTTACCCCTGGACATCCTCAGTCTACCCTTTGACACCCTCAGTCTGCTCTGCGGACACCCTCAGTCTGCCCCTTGAGACCCTCATTCTCCAATCAGACACCCTCAGTCTCCCCAGAACACTCTCAGTCAACCCCTGCACACACTCATTCACCCACCGGAACCCCTGAATCTCCACAGGACACCCTCAGTCTCCCCTCAGACACCCATATTCACCCCTGGACATCCTCAGTCTACCCTTTGACACCCTCAGTCTCCCCCCCGGACACCCTCAGTCTCCACCGGCCAAACTCAACCTCCCCCTGCACACCCTCAGTCTCCCCCTGGACATCCAAAGTCTCCCCCTCGGACACCCTCAGTCTCCCCTCAGAAACCCATATTTACCCCTGGACACCCTCAGTCTCCCTTTCGGACACCCTCAGTCTCTCCCAGGACACCCTCAGTCTCCCCACCAGACACCCTCAGTCTCCCACTCGGACACCCTCAGTCTCCAATGGACACCCTCTGTCTCCCCCTCGGACACCCTCTGTCTCCCCATCGGACACCCTCAGTCTCCACCTGGACACCGTCAGACTCACCCTGGACACCCTCAGTCTCCCCATGGACTGCCTCAGTCTCCAACATGGACACCCTCAGTCCCTCCCTGGACACCCTCAATCTCGGACAGCCTCAGTCTCCCCTCAGACACCCATATTTTCCCCTGCACCGCCTCAGTCTCCCCCTCTGACCCCCTCAGACTCCCCCAGGAAACCCTCAGTCTCCCCTTCGGACACCCTCAGTCTCTCACTGGACACCCTCAGTCTCCCCCTGGACACTCTCAGTCACCCTCTCAGTTATCCTCAGTCACCTCCTTGGACAACCTCAACCTCCCCTCAGACACCTGCAGTCTCCCCCTGGACAAACTAAGTCTCCCACTGGACACGCTCACTCTCCACAGGACACCCTCAGTCTCCCACTGGACACCGTCTGTCTCTCTCTTGGACACCCTCAGACTCCCCCTTGGACACCCTCAGTCTCCCCCTGGACAAACTAAGTGTCCCACTGGACACGCTCACTCTCCACAGGACACCCTCAGTCTCCCTCTCGGACACCTTCAGTCTCCCACACGGACACGCTCACTCTCCACAGGACACCCTCAGTCTCCCACTGGACACCCTCAGTCTCTCTTTCGGACACCCTCAGACTCCCCCTTGGACACCCTCAGTCTCCCCCGGGCACACTCAGTCTCCACCGGATTCCCTCACTCTCCCTTCAGACACCCTCAGTCTCACTCAAGACACCCTCATTCTCCCCCTCAGTCACCCTCTGTCTCCCCCTCGGACACCCTCAGTCTCCACCGGACACCCTCAAACTCCCCCTGGACAAACTAAGTCTCCCACTGGACACCCTCAGTCTCCCCCTCAGACACCCTCAGTCTCCCCCGGGCACACTCAGTCTCCACCGGATTCCCTCACTCTCCCTTCAGACACCCTCAGTCTCACTCAAGACACCCTCAGTCTCCCCCTCAGACACCCTCTGTCTCCCCCTCGGACACCCTCAGTCTCCACCGGACACCCTCAAACTCCCCCTGGACAAAATAAGTCTCCCACTGGACACCCTCAGTCTCTCCCCGGACACACTCAGTCAACCCCTGCACACACTCAGTCTCCCCCAAAATACCCTCAGCCTACCCCTAAACACCATCAGCCGACCATTAAACACCCTCAGCCTACCCCTAAACAATCTCAACCTACACCTAAACACGCTCAATCTCTCCCTAAACACCCTCAGCCTACCCCTAAACACCCTCAGTCACCCCCTGGACACACTCAGCCTACCCCTAAAAACCCTCAGCCTACCCTAAACACCCACTGTCTACCCCCAAAACACCCTCAGTCTCCCACTAAACACCCTCAGCCAACCCCTAAACAACCTCAGCCAACCCCTAAACACCCTCAGCCTACCCCTAAACAGACTCAGCCTACACCTAAACACCCTCAGCCTACCCATAAACAACTTCAGCCTACCCCTAACCACCCTCAGCCTAGCCTAAACACCCACTGTCTACCCCCAAAACACCCTCAGTCTCCCACTAAACACCCTCAGTCTACCCCTAAACAAACTCAGCCTACACCTAAGCACCTTCAGCCTACCCCTAAACACCCTCAGCCTACCCCTAAACATCCTCAGCCTACCCCTGAACACCCTCAGCCTACCCCTAAACAGACCCAGCCTACCCCTAAACATCCTCAGCCAAACCCTAAACACCCTCAGTCTCCCCCTAAACACCCTCAGCCTAACCCTAAACACCCTCAGTCTCCCCCTGGAAACCTTCAGCCTACCCCTAAACAACCTTAGCCTACACCTAAACACCCTCAGTCTCCCCCTAAGCACCTTCAGCCTACACCTAAAAACGCTCAGCCTACTCCTAAACACCCTCAGTCTCCCCCTGGACACACTCAGCCTACCCCTAAACACCCTCAGTCTCCCCCTGGACACCCTCAGCCTACTTCTAAACACCATCAGCCTACCCCTAAAAACACTCAGCCTACACCTAAACACACTCAGCCTACACCTAAACCCCCTCAGTCTCCCCCTGGACACCCTCAGTCTCCCCCTAAACACCCTCAGCCTACCACTAAAAACCCTTAGTCTCCCCCTGGACACCCTCAGCCTACCCCTAAACACCCTCAGGCTCCCACTAAACACCATCAGCCTACCCCTAAAAACCCACAGCCTACCCCTAAACACGCTCAGCCTACAAATAGACACCCTCAGTCTGCTCCTAAACACCCTCAGCCTACCCTTAAACACCCTCAGTCTCCCCCTAAAAACCCTCAGTCTCCCCCTAAACACCCTCACTCTCCCCCTAAACACCCTCAAGCTACCCATAAACACCCTCAGCCTACCCTAAAACATCCTCGGTCTACCCCTAAACATGCTCAGTCTACACCTAAACACCCTCAGCCTACCGCTAAACACCCTCGGACTACCCCTAAACACCCTCAGCCTATCCCTAAACATCCTCAGTCTACCACTGAACACCCTCAGCCTACACCTAAACACCCTCAGCCTACCACTTAGCACTCTCAGCCTACCACTAAACACCCTCAGTCTCCCCCTAAACACCCTCAGCCTACCCCTAAGCACCCTCAGCCTACCCCTAAACACCCTCAGCCTACCCCTAAACACACTCAGCCTACACATAAACACCCTCAGCCTACACCTAAACACCCTCAGCCTACCCATAAACAACTTCATCCTACCCCTAACCACCCTCAGCCTAGCCTAAACACCCACTGTCTACCCCCAAAACACTCTCAGTCTCCCACTAAACACCCTCAGGCTACCCCTAAACACCCTCAGCCTACCCCTAAACACCCTCAGTCTCCCCCTAAACACCCTCAGCCTAACCCTAAACACCCTCAGTCTCCCCCTGGAAACCTTCACCCTACCCCTAAACACCCTCAGCCTACTCCTAAACACCCTCAGTCTCCCCCTGGACACCCTCAGCCTACCCCTAAACACCCTCAGTCTCCCCCTGGACACCCTCGGTCTCCCCCTAAACACCCTCAGCCTACCACTAAACACCCTTAGTCTCCCCCTGGACTCCCTCAGCCTACCCCTAAACACCCTCAGCCTACCCCTAAAAACCCTCAGCCGACACCTAAACACCCTCAGCCGACCCCTAAACACGCTCAGTCTCCCCATAAACACCCTCAGCCTACACCTAAACAACCTCAGCCTACCCCTAAACACCCTCAGCCTACCCCTAAACACCCTCAGTCTCCCCCCCTAAACACCCCCAGTCTCCCCCTGGACACCCTCAGTCTCCCCCTAAACACACTCAGTCTCCCCCTGGACACCCTCAATCTCCCCCTAAACACCCTTAGCCTACCCCTAAACACCCTCAGTCTACCCCTAAACACCCTCAGCCTACACCTAAACACCATCAGCCTACCACAAAACACCCTCAGCCTACCCCTGGGCCACCTCAGCCTACCCATAAACACCCTCAGCCTATCCCTAAACACCTTCAGCCTATCCCTAAACACCTTCAGCCTTCACCTAAACACACTCAGTCTCCCCCTGGACACCCACGGCCTACCCATAAACACCCTCAACCTACCCCTATACACCCTCAGCCTACCCCTAAACACCCTCAGCCTACCCCTGGACACCCTCAGTCTCTCCCTAAACACCCTCAGCCTACACCTAAACACCATCAGCCTACCAATAAACACCCACAGTCTCCCCCTGGACACCCTCAGCCTACCCCTAAACTCCATCAGTCTCCCCTGGACACCCTCAGTCTCCCCCTAAAGACCCTCAGCCTACCCATAATCACCCTCAACCTACCCCTATACACCCTCAGCCTACCCCTAAACACCCTCAGCCTACCCCTGGACACCCTCAGTCTCACCCTAAACACCCTCAGCCTGCCCCTAAACACCCTCAGTCTCCCCCTGGACAACCTCAGCCTAGCCCTAAACTCCATCAGTCTCCCCCTGGACACCCTCAGTTTCCCCCTAAACACCCTCAGCCAACACCTAAACACCCTCAGCCTACACCTAGACACCCTCAGTCTGCTCCTAAACACCCTCAGCCTACCCTTAAACACCCTCAGTCTCCCCCTAAAAACCCTCAGTCTCCCCCTAAACACCTTCACTCTCCCCCTAAACACCCTCAGTCTACCCCTAAACACCCTCAGCCTACCCCAAAACATCCTCGGTCTACCCCTAAACACGCTCAACCTACAACTAAACACCCACAGCCTACCGCTAAACACCCTCGGACTACCCCTAAACACCCTCAGCCTACCCCTAAACATCCTCAGTCTACGACTGAACACCCTCAGCCTACACCTAAACACCCTCATCCTACCCCAAAAACACCCTCAGCCTACCCCTAAACACCCTCAGCCTAGCACTAAACAACCTCAGTCTCCCCCTGGACACCCTCAGCCTACCCGTAAACACCCTCAGCCTAGCACTAAACACCCTCAGTCTGCCCCTGGACACCCTCAGCCTACCCCTAAACACCCTCAGCCTACACCTAACCACCCTCAGCCTACACATAAACACCCTCAGCCGACCCCTAAACACCCTCAGTCTCCCCATAAACACCCTCAGCCTAGCCTAAACACCCACTGTATACCCCCAAAACACCCTCAGTCTCCCACTAAACACCTCAGCCAACGCCTAAACACCCTCAGCCTACCCCTAAACAACCTCAGCCTACACCTAAGCACCCTCAGCCTACCCCTAAACACCCTCAGCCTACCCCTAAACACCCTCAGCCGACTCCTGAACACCCTCAGCCTACCCATAAACACCCTCAGCCTACCCCTGAACACACTCAGCCTACCCTTAAACACCCTCAGCCTGCCCCTAAACACGCTCAGCCTACCCCTAAACACCCTCAGCCTACACCTAAGCACCCTCAGCCTACCCCTATACACCCTCAGCATACCCCTAAACACCCTCAGCCTACCCCTGAACACACTCAGCCTACCCTTAAACACCCTCAGCCTACCCCTGAACACACTCAGCCTACCCCTAAAAACCCTCAGCCTCCACCTAAACACCCTCAGCCGACCCCTAAACACCCTCAGTCTCCCCATAAACACCCTCAGCCCACCCCTAAACACCCTCAGCCTACCCTAAACACCCTCAGCCTACCCCTAAACACCCTCAGTCTACCCCTAAACACCCTCAGCCTACCCCTAAACACCCTCAGCCCACCCCTAAACACCCTCAGCCTACCCTAAACACCCTCAGCCTACCCCTAAACACCCTCAGTCTACCCCTAAACACCCTCAGCCCACCCCTAAACACCCTCAGCCTACCCTAAACACCCTCAGCCGACCCCTAAACACCCTCAGTCTACCCCTAAACACCCTCAGTCTCCCCATAAACACCCTCAGCCCACCCCTAAACACCCTCAGCCTACCCTAAACACCCTCAGCCTACCCCTAAAAATCCTCAGTCTCCCCCTGGACACCCTCAGTCTCCCCCGAAACAGACTCAGCCAAACCCTAACCACACTCAGCCTACCCCTAATCACCCTCAGCCAACGCCTAAACACCCGCAGCCTAGCCCAAAATACCCTCAGCCTACCCCTAAAAATCCTCAGCCTCCCCCTAAACACCCTCAGCCTACCCCTAAACACCCTCAGTCTCCCCTAAACACGCTCAGCCTACCCCTAAACACCCTCAGCCTACACCTAAACACCCTCAGCCTACACCTAAACACCCTCAGCCTACACCAAAACACCCTCAGCCTACACCTAAACACCCTCAGCCTACACCTAAACACCCTCAGCCTACACCTAAACACCCTCAGCCTACACCTAAACACCCTCAGCCTACCACTAAATACACTCAGCCTACCCCTAAACACCCTCAGCCTCCCCCTGGACACAGTCAGCCTACCTTAAAACACCCTCAGCATACCCTAAACACCCTCGGTCTCCCCCTAAACACCCTCAGTTCGTCCCTAAACACCCTTAGCCTACCCCTAAACACCCTCAGCCTACCCCTAAAAACCCTCAGTCTCCCCTAAAAACCCTCAGTCTACCGCTAAACACACTCAGCCTACACCTAAACACCCACAGTATCCCCCTAAACACCCTCAGCATACCCCTAACACCCTCAGCCTACCCCTAAACACCCTCAGTCTCCCCCTGGACAACCTCAGCCTACCCCTAAACACCCTCAGTCTCCCCCTGGACAACATCAGCCTACCCCTAAACAACCTCAGTCTACACCTAAAAACCCTCAGCCTACCCCTAAACACCATCTGTCTCCCCCTAAACACCCTCAGTCTCCCCAAACACCCTCAGCCTACCACTAAACACACTCAGCCTACTCCTAAACACACTCAGCCTACCCCTAAACACCCTCAGCAAGCACTAAACACCCTTAGCCTACCTCTAAACACCCTCAGTATCCACCTAAACACCCTCAGCCGACCCCTAAACACACTAGGTCACCCCCTGGAGACCCTCAGCCTACCCCTAAAAACCCTCAGCCTACCCCTATACACCCTCAGCCTACACCTAAACACCTTCAGCCTACCCCTAAACAACCTCAGCCTACACCTAAACACCCTCAGCCAAACCCTAAGCACCCTCAGCCTACCCCTGGACACCCTCGGCCTACTCCTAAACACACTCAGTCTCCCCTGGACACCCACAGCCTTCCCCTAAACTCCCTCAGCCTACACCTAAACACCCTCAGCCTACCCATAAACTCCATCAGTCTCCCCCTGGACACCCTCAGTTTCCCCCTGGACACCCTCAGCCTACCCCTAAACACTCTCAGCCTACCCCTAAACACCCTCAGTCTCCCCCTGGCACCCTCAGCCTACCCCTAAACACCCTCAGCCGACCCCTAAACACCCTCAGCCTACACCTAAACACCCTCAGCCTACACCTTAACACCCTCAGTCTCCCCCTGGACACCCTCAGTCTCCCCCTAAACACCCTCAGCCTACCACTAAATACCCTCAGTCTCCCTCTGGACACCCTCAGCCTACCCCTAAACACCCTCAGTCTCCTACTGGACACCCTCAGCCTACCCCTAAACACCCTCAGCCTGCAGCTAAACACCTCAGCCTACCTCTAAACACCATCAGCCTACCCCTAAACACCCTCAGCCTACACCTAAACACTCTCAGTCTCCCCCTGGACACCCTCAGCCTACCACTAAACACAATCAGCCTACACCTAAACACCCTCAGCCTACACCTAAACACCCTCAGTCTCCCCCTAAACACCCTCAGCCTACCACTAAACAACCTCAGTCTCCCCCTGGACACCCTCAGTCTACCCCTAAACACCCTCAGTCTCCAACTAAACACCCTCAGCCTACCCCTAAACACCCTCAGCCTACCCCTAAACACGCTCAGCCTACACATAGACACCCTCAGTCTGCTCCTAAACACCCTCAGCCTACCCTTAAACACCCTCAGTCTCCCCCTAAAAACCCTCAGTCTCCCCCTAAACACCCTCACTCTCCCCCTAAACACACTCAGTCTACCCCTAAACACCCTCAGCCTACCCCAAAACTTCCTCGGTCTACCCCTAAACATGCTCAGCCTACACCTAAACACCCTCAGACTACCGCTAAACACCCTCGGACAACCCCTAAACACCCTCAGTCTCCCCCTAAACAACCTCAGCCTACCCCTAAACAACCTCAGCCTACCCCTAAACACCCTCAGCCTACCCCTAAACACCCTCAGCCTAGCAATAAACACCCTCAATCTCCATCTGGACACCCTCAGCCTACCCCTAAACACCCTCAGCCTACCCCTAAAAACCCTCAACCTACAACTAAACACCCTCAGCCGACCCCTAAACACCCTCAGTCTCCCCATAAACACCCTCAGCCCACCCCTAAACACCCACAGCCTACACCTAAAAAACCTCAGCCTACCCCTAAACACCCTCAGCCTACCACTAAACACCCTCAGCCTACCCCTAAACACCCTCAGCCTACCCCTAAACACCCTCAGTCTCTCCCTAAACACCCTCAGTCTCCCCATAAACACCCTCAGCCCACCCCTAAACACCCTCAGCCAACCCCTAAACTCCATCAGTCTCCCCCTGGACACCCTCAGTCTCCCCCTAAGCACCCTCAGCCTACACCTAAACACCCTCAGCCTATACCTAGACACCCTCAGCCTACACCTGGACCCCTCAGTCTCCCACTAAACACCCTCAGCATACCCCTAAACACCCTCAGTCACCTCCTGGACAACCTCAGCCTACCCCTAAACTCCATCATTCTCCCCCTGGACACCCTGAGTCTCCCCCTAAACACACTCAGCCAAACCCTAACCACCCTCAGCCTACCCCTAAACACACTCAGCCTACACCTAAACACCCTCAGCCTACCCCTGGACACACTCAGCCTACCCTAAAACACCCTCAGCCTACCCTAAACACCGTCAGTCTCCCCCTAAACAAACTCAGTCTCCCCCTAAACACCCTTAGCCTACCCCTAAACACCCTCAGCCTATCCCTAAAAACCCTCAGTCTCCCGCTAAACACCCTCAGCCTACACCTAAACACCAACAGTCTCCCCCTAAATACCCTCAGCCTACCACTTAACACCCTAAGTCTCCCCCTGGAGACCCTCAGCCAACCCCTAAACACCCTCCGTCTACCCCTCAACACCTCAGCCTACACCTAAACACCCTCAGTCTCCACATAAACACCCTCAGCCTACCCCTAAACACCCTCAGCATAACCCTAAACACCCTCAGTCTACACCTAAAAACCATCAGTCTCCCCCTATACACACTCAGCCTACCCCAAAAAACCCTCAGCCTACCCCTAAATACCCTCAGACTACCCCTAAACACCCTCAGTCTCCCCCGGACACACTTAGCCTACCCCTAAACACCCTCAGCCTACCCCTAAACACCCTCAGCCTACCACTAAATACCCTCAGTCTCCCACTGGAAACACTCAGCCTACAACTAAACACCCTCAGGCAACCCCTAAACACCCTCAGTCTCCCCCTAAACATCCGCAGTCTCCCCCTAAACACACTCAGCCTACCCCTAAACACCCTAACCCTACCCCTAAACACCCTCAGTCTCCCCCTAAACACCATCAGCATACCCCTAAATACCCTCACCCTACCCCTAAACACCCTCAGTCTCCCCCTGGACAACCTCAGCCTACCCCTAAACAACCTCAGTCTACACCTAAACACCCTCAGCCTACCCCTAAATACCCTCTGTCTCCCCCTAAACACCCTCAGTCTCCCCCTAAACACCCTTAGCCTACAACTAAACACCCTCAGCCTACTCCTAAACACACTCAGCCTACCCCTAAACACCCTAGGCAAGCACTAAACACCCTTAGCCTACCTCTAAACACCCTCAGTATCCACCTAAACACCCTCAGCCATCCCCTAAACACCCTAGGTCTCCCCCAGGAGACCCTCAGCCTACCCCAAAACACACTCAGCCTACCCCTATACACCCTCAGCCTACACCTAAACACCTTCAGCCTACCCCTAAACAACCTCAGCCTACCCCTAAACACGCTCAGCCTACACCTAGACACCCTCAATCTCGCACTAAACACCCTCAGCCTACCCTAAAACACCCTCAGCCTACCCCTAAACATCCTCGGTCTAACCCTAAACACCCTCAGCCTACACTTAACACCCTCAGCCTACCGCTTAACACCCTCGGACTACCCCTAAACACCCTCAGCCTACCCCTTAACATCCTCAGTCTACCCCTGAACACCCTCAGCCTACACCTAAACACCCTCAGCCTACCCCTAAACACTCTCAGCCTAGCACTAAACACCCTCAGTCTCCCCCTGGACACCCTAAGCCTACCCTTATACACCCTCAGCCTACACCTAAACACACTCAGCCTGCACCTAAACACCCTCAGCCTACCCCTAAACACCCTCACCCTACCCCTAAACACCCTCAGTCTCCCCCTGGACAACCTCAGCCTGCCCCTAAACAACCTCAGTCTACACCTAAACACCCTCAGCCTACCCCTAAACACCCTCTGTCTCCCCCTAAACACTCTCAGTCTCCCCCTAAACACCCTCAGCCTACCACTAAACACCCTCTGTCTCCCCTTGGACACCCTCAGCCTACCCCTAAACACCCACTGTCTCCCCCTAAAGACCCTCAGTCTCCCCCTAAACACCCTTAACCTACCACTAAACACCCTCAGCCTACTCCTAAGCACACTCAGCCTACCCCTAAACACACTCAGCAAGCACTAAACACCCTCAGCCTACCGCTTAACACCCTCAGCCTACCCCTAAACATCCTCAGTCTACCCCTGGAACCCTCAGTCTCCCCCTAAACACCCTCAGCCTACCCCAAACAACCTCAGCCTACACCTAAGCACCCTCAGCCTACCCCTAACTAACCTCAGCCTACCCCTAAACACCCTCAGCCTACCCCCAAACACCCTCAGCCTACACCTAAACACCCTCAGCCTACCCATGAACACCCTCAGCCTACCCCTAAACACACTCAGCCTACACCTAAACACCCTCAGCCTACCCATATACACCCTCAGCCTACCCCTAAACACCCTCAGCCTACCCCTGGACACCCTCAGCCTACCCCTAAACACCCTCAGCCTACCCCTGGACACCCTCATTCTCCCCCTAAACACCCTCAGTCTCCCCCTAAACACACTCAGCCAAACCCTAACCACCCTCAGCCTACACCTAAACACCCTCAGCCTACACCTAAACACCCTCAGCCTACACCTAAACACCCTCAGCCTCCCCCTGGACACACTCAGCCTACCCTAAAACACCCTCAGCCTACCCTAAACACCCTCAGTCTCCCCCTAAACACCCTCAGTCTCCCCCTAAACACCCTCAGTCTCCCGCTAAACACCCTCAGCTTACACCTAAACACCCAGAGTCTCCCCCTAAACACCCTCAGCCTACCACTTAACACCCTAAGTCTCCCCCTGGAGACCCTCAGCCTACCCCTAAACACCCTCCGTCTACCCCTCAGCACCTCAGCCTACACCTAAACACCCTCATTCTCCACCTAAACACCCTCAGCCTAACCCTAAACACCCTCAGCCTACCCCTAAACACCCTCAGTCTACACCAAAAAACCCTCTGCCTACCCCTAAATACCCTCAGACTACTGCTAAACACCCTCAGTCTCCCCCAGACACACTTAGCCTACACCTAAATACCCTCAGCCTACCCCTAAACACCCTCAGCCAACCCCTAAACACCCTCAGTCTCCCCCTAAACACCCTCAGTCTCCCCTTAAACACCCTCAGCCTACCCCTAAAAACCCTCACCCTACCCCGAAACACCCTCAGTCTCCCCCTGGACAACCTCAGCCTACCCCTAAATAACCTCAGTCTATACCTAAACACCCTCAGCCTACCCCTAAACACCCTCTGTCTCCCCCTAAACATCCTCAATCTCCCCCTAAACACCCTTAGCCTACCACTAAACACCCTCAGCCTACTCCTAACACACTCAGCCTACCCCTAAACACCCTCAGCAAGCACTAAACACCCTTAGCCTACCTCTAAACACCCTCAGTATCCACCTAAACACCCTCAGCCTACCCCTAAACACCCACACCCTACCCCTAAACACCCTAGGTCTCCCCCTGGAGACCCTCAGCCTACCCCTAAACACCCTCAGCCTACCCCTATACACCCTCAGCCTACACCTAAACACCTTCAGTCTACTCCTAAACAACCTTAGCCTGCCCCTAAACACCCTCAGCCTACCCTAAAACACCCTCAGTCTCCGCCTAAACACCCTCAGTCTCCCCGTAAACACCCTCACTCTCCCCCTAAACACCCTCTGTCTAGTCTTAAACACCCTCAGCCTACTCCTAAACACACTCAGCCTAACCCTAAACACCCTCAGCCTACCCCTAAACACCCTCAGCCTAACCCTAAACACCCTCAGCCTAACCCTTAACAACCACAGTCTCCCCCTGGACACCCTTAGCCTACCCCTAAACACCCTCAGTCTCCCCCTGGACACCCTCAGCCTACCCCTAAACACCCTCAGCCTACCCCTTAACAACCACAGTCTCCCCCTGGACACCCTTAGCCTACCCCTAAACACCCTCAGTCTCCCCCTGGACACCCTCAGCCTACTTCTAAACACCATCAGCCTACCCCTAAAGACACTCAGCTTACACCTAAACACACTCAGCCTACACCTAAACCCCCTCAGTCTCCCCCTGGACACCCTCAGTCTCCCCCTAAACACCCTCAGCCTACCACTAAACACCCTTAGTCTCCCCCTGGACACCCTCAGCCTACCCCTAAACACCCTCAGTCTCCCACTAAACACCATCAGCCTACCCCTAAACACCCACAGCCTACCCCTAAACACGCTCAGCCTACAAATAGACACCCTCAGTCTGCTCCTAAACACCCTCAGCCTACCCTTAAACACCCTCAGTCTCCCCCTAAAAACCCTCAGTCTCCCCCTAAACACCCTCACTCTCCCCCTAAACACCCTCAGTCTACCCATAAACACCCTCAGCCTACCCCAAAACATCCTCGGTCTACCCCTAAACATGCTCAGTCTACACCTAAACACCCTCAGCCTACCGCTAAACACCCTCGGATTACCCCTAAACACCCTCAGCCTATCCCTAAACATCCTCAGTCTACCACTGAACACCCTCAGCCTACCCCTAAACACCCTCAGCCTACCCCTAAACACCCTCAGCCGAGCACTAAACACCCTCAGTCTCCCCCTGGACACCCTCAGCATACCCCTAAACACCCTCAGCCTACCCCTAAAAACCCTCAGCCGACACCTAAACATCCTCAGCCGACCCCTAAACACGCTCAGTCTCCCCATAAACACCCTCAGCCCACCCCTAAACACCCTCAGTCTCCCCCTAAACACCCTCAGCCTACACCTAAACAACCTCAGCCTACCCCTAAACACCCTCAGCCTACCCCTAAACACCCTCAGTCTCCCCCCCTAAACACCCCCAGTCTCCCCCTGGACACCCTCTGTCTCCCCCTAAACACACTCAGTCTCCCCCTAAACACCCTCAGCCGACCCCTAAACACCATCAGCCTACCCCTAAACACCCTCAGTCTACCCCTAAACAACCTCAGCCTACCCATAAACACCCTCAGCCTATCCCTAAACACCTTCAGCCTTCACCTAAACACACTCAGTCTCCACCTGGACACCCACGGCCTACCCATAAACACCCTCAACCTACCCCTATACACCCTCAGCCTACCCCTAAACACCCTCAGCCTACACCTAAACACCCTCAGCCGACCCCTAAACACCCTCAGTCTCCCACTAAACACCTCAGCCAACGCCTAAACACCCACAGCCTACCCCTAAACACCCTCAGTCTACCCATAAACACCCTCAGCCTACCCCAAAACATCCTCGGTCTACCCCTAAACACGCTCAGTCTACAACTAAACACCCACAGCCTACCGCTAAACACCCTCGGACTACCCCTAAACACCCTCAGCCTACCCCTAAACATCCTCAGTCTACCACTGAACACCCTCAGCCTACACCTAAACACCCTCAGCCTACCACTTAGCACTCTCAGCCTACCACTAAACACCCTCAGTCTCCCCCTAAACACCCTCATCCTACCCCTAAACACCCTCAGCCTACCCCTAAACACCCTCAGCCTAGCACTAAACACCCTCAGTCTCCCCCTGGACACCCTCAGCCTACCCCTAAACACCCTCAGTCTAACCCTAAACACCCTCAGCCTACACCTAAACTCCCTCAGCCTACCACTAAACACCCTCAGCCGACCCCTAAATACACAGAGCCTACCCATAAACACCCTCAGTCTACCACTAAACTCCCTCAGCCTACCCCTAAACATCCTCAGCCAAACCCTAAACACCCTCAGTCTTCCCCTGGACACCCTCAGCCAAACCCTAAACACCCTCATTCTCCCCCTAAACACCCTCAGCCTACTCCTAAACACCCTCAGTCTCCCCCTAAACACCCTCAGCCTACCCCTAAACACCCTCAGTCTCCCCCTAAACACCCTCAGTCTCCCACTAAACACCGCAGCCAACGCCTAAACACCCTCAGCCTACCCCTAAACACCCTCAGTCTACCCATAAACACCCTCAGCCTACCCCTAAACACCCTCAGCCTACCCCTAAACATCCTCAGCCAAACCCTAAACACCCTCAGTCTCCCCCTAAACACCCTCAGCCTAACCCTAAACACCCTCAGTCTCCCCCTGGACTCATTCAGCCTACCCCTAAACAACATCAGTCTCCCCTTGGACACCCTCAGCCTAGACATAAACACCCTCAGTCTCCCCTAAACACCCTCAGCCTACCCCTAAACAACCTCAGCCTACCCCTAAACAGCCTCAGCCAACCCCTAAACACCCTCAGCCTACCCCTAAACACCCTCAGCCTACACCTAAACACCCTCAGCCTACCCCTAAACACCCTCAGCCTACACCTAAACACACTCAGCCTACCCCTAAACACCCTCAGCAAACACTAAACACCCTTAGCCTAACTCTAAACACCCTCAGTATCCACCTAAACACCCTCAGCCGACCCCTAAACACACTAGGTCACCCCTTGGAGACCCTCAGCCTACCCCTAAACAACCTCAGCCTACCCCTAAACACCCTCAGCCTACCCCTATACACCCTCAGCCTACACCTAAACACCCTCAGCATACCCCTAAACACCCTCAGCCTACCCCTGAACACACTCAGCCTACCCTTAAACACCCTCAGCCTACCCCTGAACACACTCAGCCTACCCCTAAAAACCCTCAGCCTCCACCTAAACACCCTCAGCCGACCCCTAAACACCCTCAGTCTCCCCATAAACACCCTCAGCCCACCTCTAAATACCCTCAGCCGACCCCTAAACACCCTCAGTCTCCCCATAAACACCCTCAGCCCACCTCTAAACACCCTCAGCCTACACTTAAACACCCTCAGCCTACCCCTAAAAACCCTCAGCCTACCCCTGGACACCCTCAGTCTACCCCTAAACACCCTCAGCCTACCCCTAAACACTCTTAGCCTACCCCTAAACACCTTCAGTCTCACCCTGGAAACCCTCAGCCTATCCCTAAACTCCATCAGTCTCCCCCTGGACACCCTCAGTCTCCCCCGAAACAGACTCAGCCAAACCCTAACCACACTCAGCCTACCCCTTGACACGCTCAGCCTACCCCTAAACACCCTCAGCCTACACCTAATCACCCTCAGCCAACGCCTAAACACCCGCAGCCTAGCCCAAAATACCCTCAGCCTACCCCTAAACACCCTCAGCCTCCCCCTGGACACAGTCCGCCTACCTTAAAACACCCTCAGCCTACCCTAAACACCCTCGGTCTCCCCCTAAACACCCTCACTTCGTCCCTAAACACCCTTAGCCTACCCCTAAACACCCTCAGCCTATCCCTAAAAACCCTCAGTCTCCCCTAAAAACCCTCAGTCTACCGCTAAACACACTCAGCCTACACCTAAACACCCACAGTATCCCCCTAAACACCCTCAGCATACCCCTAAACACCCTCACCCTACACCTAAACACCCTCAGCCTACCCCTAAACACCCTCAGTCTCCCCCTGGACAACCTCAGCCTACCCCTAAACACCCTCAGCCTACCCCTAAACACACTCAGCCTACCCCTAAACACCCTTAGCCTACCCCTAAACACCCTCAGTATCCACCTAAACACCCTCAGCCGACCCCTAAACACACTAGGTCTCCCCCTGGACACCCACAGCCTTCCCCTAAACTCCCTCAGCCTACCCATAAACTCCATCAGTCTCCCCCTGGACACCCTCAGTTTCCCCCTGGACACCCTCAGCCTACCCCTAAACACCCTCACCCTACCCCTAAACACTCTCAGCCTACCCCTAAACACCCTCAGTCTCCCCCTGGCACCCTCAGCCTACCCCTAAACACCCTCAGCCGACCCCTAAATACCCTCAGTCTCCCCCTGGACACCCTCAGCCGACCCCTAAACTCCCTCAGCCGACCCCTAAACACCCTCAGCCTCCCTCAAAACACCCTCAGCCTACACCTTAACACCCTCAGTCTCCCCCTGGACACCCTCAGTCTCCCCCTAAACACCCTCAGCCTACCACTAAATACCCTCAGTCTCCCTCTGGACACCCTCAGCCTACCCCTAAACACCCTCAGTCTCCTACTGGACACCCTCAGCCTACCCCTAAACACCCTCAGCCTGCAGCTAAACACCTCAGCCTACCTCTAAACACCCTCAGCCTACCCCTAAACACCCTCAGCCTACACCTAAACACCCTCGGTCTCCCCCTAAACACCCTCAGCCTACCACTAAACACCCTCAGTCTCCCCCTGGACACCCTCAGCCTACACCTAAACACCCTCAGCCTACACCTAAACACCCTCAGTCTCCCCCTAAACACCCTCAGTCTCCTCCTAAACACCCTTAGCCTACCCCTAAACACCCTCAGCCTACCCCTAAAAACCCTTAGTCTCCCCCTAAACACCCTCAGCCTACACCAAACACATTCAGCCTACCCCTAAAGACCCTCAGCCTACCTCTAAACACCCACAGTATCCCCCTAAACACCCACAGCCTACGCCTAAACACCCCAAGTCTCCCCCTGGAGACCCTCAGCCTACCCCTAAACACCCTCAGCCTACCCCTATACACCCTCAGCCTACAACTAAACACCATCAGCCTACCCCTAAACACCCTTAGCCTACCCCTGGACACCGTCAGCCTACCCCTAAACACCCTCAGACTACCCCTAAACACCCTCAGCATTCACCTAAACACCCTCAGTCTCCCCCTGGACACCCTCAGCCTACCCCTAAACACCCTCAGCCTACCCCTGGACACACTCAGTCTCCCCCTAAACACCCTCAGCCTACCCCTAAACGCCCTCAGCCTACCCCTAAACTCCATCAGTTTCCCCCGGACAACCTCAGTCTCCCCCTAAACACCCTCAGCCGACCCCTTAACACCCTCAGCCTACCCCTAAACACCCTCAGTCTACACATAAACACCCTCAGTCTCCCCCTAAACACACTCAGCCTACCCCTAAACACCCTCAGCCTCCCACTGGACACCCTCAGCCTGCCCCTAAACACCTTCAGCCTAACCTTAAACACCCTCTGTCTAACCCTAAACACCCTCAGCCTACGCCTAAACACCCTTAGACTACAGCTAAACACCCTCAGCCTTCACCTAAACACCCTCAGTCTCCCCCTGGACACCCTCAGCCTACCCCTAAACACACTCAGCCTACCACTGGACACCCTCAGTCTCCCCCTAAACACCCTCAGCCTACCATTGAACACCCTCAGTCTCCCACGAAACACCCTCAGCCTACCCCTAAACACCCTCAGCCTACCCCTTAACACCCTCAGACTCCCCCTGGACACACTCAGCCTACCCGTAAACTCCATCAGTCTCCCCCTGGACACCCTCAGCCTACCCCTAAACACCCTCACATACCCCTTAACACCCTCAGCCTACACTAAACACACACAGCGTACCCCTTAACACCCTCTGTCTCCCCTAAACACATTCAGCCTACAACCAAACAGCCTCAGTCTCCCCCTTAACACCCTCAGCCTACCCCTAAAAACGTCCGCCTACCCTTCAACACCTCAGCCTACACCTAAACACCCTCAGTCTCCACCTAAACACCCACAGTCTCCACCTAAACACCATCAGTCTCCCCCTAAACACCCTCAGCCTACCCCTAAACACCCTCACCCTACCCCTAAACACCCTCAGTCTCCCCCTGGACAACCTCAGCCTACCCCTAAACAACCTCATCCTACCCCTAAACACCCTCAGCCTACCCCTAAACGCCCTCTGTCTCCCGCTAAACACCCTCAGTCTCCCACTAAACACCCTTAGCCTACCGCTAAACGCCCTCAGCATACCCTTAAAAACCCTCAGTCTCCCCCTAAACACCCTCAGCCTACACCTAAACACCCTCAGCCTACCGCTAAACACCCTCGGCCTTCACCTAAACACCCTCAGTCTCCCCCTAAACACCCTCAGCCTACCCCTAAACACCCTTAGACTACAGCTAAACACCCTCAGTCTCCACCTAAACACCCTCAGTCTCCCACTGGACACCTTCAGCCTACCCCTAAACACCCTCAGCCTACCCCTAAACACCCTCTATCTCTCCCTGGACACCCTCAGACTCCCCCTAAACACCATCAATCTCCCCCTAAACACCCTAAGTCTCCCCCTGGACACCCTCAGCCTACCCCTAAACACCCTCAGCCTACCCCTAAACACTCTCAACCTACCCCTAAACACCCTCAGCCTACCCATAAATACACACAGCCTACCCCTAAACACCCTCAGCCTGCCCCTAAGTGCCCACAGCCTACCGCTAAGCACCCTCAGCCTACACCTGGACACCCTCAGCCTACCCCTAAACACACTCAGACTACCCCTAAACACCCTCAGCCTTCACCTAAACACCCTCAGTCTCCCCCTGGACACCCTCAGCCTACCCCTAAACACACTCAGCCTACCACTGGACACCCTCAGTCTCCCCCTAAACACCCTCAGCCTACCATTGAACACCCTCAGTCTCCCACTAAACACCCTCAGCCTACCCCTAAACACCCTCAGCCTACCCCTTAACACCCTCAGACTCCCCCTGGACACACTCAGCCTACCCGTAAAGTCCATCAGTCTCCCCCTGGACACCCTCAGCCTACCCCTTATCACCCTCAGCCTAACACTAAACACCCTCAGCCTTCACATAAACACGCTCAGTCTCCCCCTAAACACCCTCAGCCTACATCAAAATATCCTCAGCCTACCCCTAAACACCCTCAGCCTCCAACTGGACACCCTCAGCCTAACCCTAAACACCCTCAGCCTACACCTAAACAACCTCAGTCTCCCCCTGGAAACCCTCAGCCTACCCCTAAACTCCATCAGTCACCCCTGGACACCCTCAGTCTCCCCCTAAACACCCTCAGCCTGCCCCTATACACCCTCAGCCTACCCCTAAACACCCTCAGCCTACCCCTGCACAGCCTCAGTCTCCCCCTAAACACCCTCAGCCTACCCCTAAACACCCTCAGCCTACCCCTAAACACCCTCATTCTCCCCCTGGACACCGTCAGTATACCCCTAATCTCCATCAGTCTCCCCCTGGACACCCACGGTCTCCCCCTAAACACCCTCAGCCTACCTTTAAACACCTTCAGTCTCCCCCTAAACACCCTCAGTCTCCTCCTAAACACCCTTAGTCTCCCCCTAAACACCCTCAGCCTACCCCTAAAAACCCTTAGTCTCCCCTTAAACACCCTCAGCCTACACCAAACACATTCAGCCTACCCCTAAACACCCTCAGCCTACCCCTATACACCCTCAGCCTACCCCTAAACACCCTCAGACTACCCCTAAACACCCTCAGCATTCACCTAAACACCCTCAGTCTCCCCCTGGACACCCTCAGCCTACACCTAAACACCCTCAGCCTACCCCTAAACTCCATCAGTCTCCCCCTGGACAACCTCAGTCTCCCCCTAAACACCCCCAGCCTACCCCTAAACACCCTCAGTCTACACATAAACACCCTCAGTCTCCCCCTAAACACCCTCAGCCTACCCCAAAATACCCTCAGCCTACCCCTAAACTCCATCAGTCTCCCCCTGGACACCCTCAGCCTGCCCCTAAACACCTTCAGCCTAACCTTAAACACCCTCAGTCTACCCCTAAACACCCTCAGCCTACCCCTAAACACCCTTAGACTACAGCTAAACACCCTCAGCCTTCACCTAAACACCCTCAGTCTCCCCCTGGACACCATCAGCCTACCCCTAAACACCCTCAGCGTACCACTGGACACCCTCAGTCTCCCCCTAAACACCCTCTGTCTCCCGCTAAACACCCTCAGTCTCCCACTAAACACCCTTAGCCTACCGCTAAACGCCCTCAGCCTACCCCTAAAAACCCTCAGTCTCCACCTAAACACCCTCAGCCTACAACTAAACACACTCAGCCAACCCCTAAACACCCTCACCCTACCCCTAAACACCCTCAGCCTACCGCTAAACATCCTCAGCCTACCCCTAAACACCCTCGGCCTTCACCTAAACACCCTCAGTCTCCCCCTAAACACCCTCAGCCTACACCTAAACACCCTCAGTCTCCACCTAAACACCCACAGTCTCCACCTAAACACAATCAGTCTCCCCCTAAACACCCTCAGCCTACCCCTAAACACCCTCAGTCTCCCCCTGGACAACATCAGCCTACCCCTAAAAAACCTCATCCTACCCCTAAACACCCTCAGCCTACCCCTAAACGCCCTCTGTCTCCCGCTAAACACCCTCAGTCTCCCACTAAACACCCTTAGCCTACCGCTAAACGCCCTCAGCATACCCTTAAAAACCCTCAGTCTCCCCCTTAACACCCTCAGCCTACCGCTAAACATCCTCAGCCTACCCCTAAACACCCTCGGCCTTCACCTAAACACCCTCAGTCTCCCCCTAAACACCCTCAGCCTACCCCTAAACACCCTTAGACTACAGCTAAACACCCTCAGTCTCCACCTAAACACCCTCAGTCTCCCACTGGACACCTTCAGCCTACCCCTAAACACCCCCAGCCTACCCCTAAACACCCTCTATCTCTCCCTGGACACCCTCAGACTCCCCCTAAACACCATCAATCTCCACCTAAACACCCTAAGTCTCCCCCTGGACACCCTCAGCCTACCCCTAAACACCCTCAGCCTACCCCTAAACACCCTCAACCTACCCCTAAACACCCTCAGCCTACCCATAAATACACACAGCCTACCCCTAAACACCCTCAGCCTACCCATAAATACACACAGCCTACACCTAAACACCCTCAGCCTGCCCCTAAGTGCCCACAGCCTACCGCTAAGCACCCTCAGCCTACACCTGGACACCCTCAGCCTACCCCTAAACACACTCAGACTACCCCTAAACACCCTCAGCCTTCACCTAAACACCCTCAGTCTCCCCCTGGACACCCTCAGCCTACCCCTAAACACACTCAGCCTACAACTGGACACCCTCAGTCTCCCCCTAAACACCCTCAGCCTACCATTGAACACCCTCAGTCTCCCACTAAACACCCTCAGCCTACCCCTAAACACCCTCAGCCTACCCCTTAACACCCTCAGACTCCCCCTGGACACACTCAGCCTACCCGTAAACTCCATCAGTCTCCCCCTGGACACCCTCAGCCTACCCCTTATCACCCTCAGCCTAACACTAAACACCATCAGCCTTCACATAAACAACCTCAGTCTCCCCTTAAACAACCTTAGCCTACATCAAAATATCCTCAGCCTACCCCTAAACACCCTCAGCCTCCAACTGGACACCCTCAGCCTACCCGCAAACACACTCAGCCTACCCTTAAACACCCTCAGCCTACCCCTAAACACCCTCAGCCTACCCCTAAACACCCTCAGTCTCCCCCTTAACACCCTCAGCCTACCCCTTAACACCCTCAGCCTACCCCTAAACACCCTCAACCTACCCCTAAACACCCTCAGCCTACCATTAAACACCCTCAGCCTACCCATAAACACCCTCTGTTTCCCCCTAAACACCCTCAGTCTCCGCCTGAACACCCTCAGCCTACCCCTAAACAACCTAAGTCTCCCCATAAACACCCTCAGCCTACCCCTAAACACCCTCAGTCTCCCCCTAAACACCCTCAGTCTACACCTTAACACCCTCAGCCTACCCGAAACACCCTCAGCTTACACCTTAACACCCTCAGTCTCCCCTAAACACACTCAGCCTACCCCTATACAACCTCAGCCTAGACCTAAACACCATCAGCCTACCCCTAAACACCCTCAGCCTAACCCTAAACACCCTCAGCCTACCCCTAAACACCCTCAGACGACACCTAAACACCCTCAGCCTACCCCTAACCACCCTCAGTCTCCCCCTTAACACCATCATCCTACCCCTAAACACCCTCAGTCTCCCCCTAAACACCCTCACATACCCCTTAACACCCTCAGCCTACACTAAACACACACAGCGTACCCCTTAACACCCTCAGTCTCCCCTTAACACATTCAGCCTACAACCAAACAGCCTCAGTCTCCCCCTTAACACCCTCAGCCTACCCCTAAAAACGTCCGCCTACCCTTCAACACCTCAGCCTACACCTAAACACCCTCAGCCTACACCTAAACACCCTCAGTCTCCACCTAAACACCCACAGTCTCCACCTAAACACAATCAGTCTCCCCCTAAACACCCTCAGCCAACCGCTAAACACCCTCACCCTACCCCTAAACACCCTCAGTCTCCCCCTGGACAACCTCAGCCTACCCCTAAAAAACCTCATCCTACCCCTAAACACCCTCAGCCTACCCCTAAACGCCCTCTGTCTCCCGCTAAACACCCTCAGTCTCCCAATAAACACCCTTAGCCTACCGCTAAACGCCCTCAGCATACCCTTGAAAACCCTCAGTCTCCCCCTAAACACCCTCAGCCTACCGCTAAACATCCTCA
The DNA here is from genome assembly GCA_026770705.1 of Isurus oxyrinchus. Classification (NCBI taxonomy): domain Eukaryota; kingdom Metazoa; phylum Chordata; class Chondrichthyes; order Lamniformes; family Lamnidae; genus Isurus; species Isurus oxyrinchus. The sequence continues at coordinate 269,265 of JANJGN010000094.1, read as the reverse complement.
GCCTACCCCTAAACACCCTCGGCCTTCACCTAAACACCCTCAGTCTCCCCCTAAACACCCTCAGCCTACCCCTAAACACCCTTAGACTACAGCTAAACACCCTCAGTCTCCACCTAAACACCCTCAGTCTCCCACTGGACACCTTCAGCCTACCCCTAAACACCCCCAGCCTACCCCTAAACACCCTCAGTCTCCCCCTGGACACCCTCAGCCTTCCCTAAACTCCATCTGTCTTCCCCTGGACACACTCAGTCTCCCCCTAAACACCCTCAGCCTACCCCTAAACACCCTCAGCCTACCCTATACACCCTCAGGCTACCACTAAACACCCTCAGCCTACCCCTGGACACCCTCAGTCGCCCCCTAATCACCCTCAGCCTACCCATAAACACTCTCAGCCTACTCCTAAACACCCTCAGTCTCCCCCTGGACACCCTCAGCCTACCCCTAAACTCCATCAGTCTCCCCCTGGACACACTCAGTCACCCCCTAAACACCCTCAGCCTACCTTTAACCACCCGCAGCCAACCCCTTAACACCTTCAGCCTACACCTAAACACCCTCAGTCTACCCCTAAACACCCTCAGCCTACCCCACAATACCCTCAGCCTACCCCTAAACACACTCAGCAACCCCTGGACACCATCAGCCTACGCTAAAACACCCTCAGCCTACCCCTAATCACCCTGAGTCTACCCTAAAAACCCTCAGCCTACCCCTATACACCCTCAGCCTACACCTAAACACCATTAGCCTACCCCTAAACACCCTCAACTTAACCCTAAACAAACTAAGCCTACCCCTAAACACCCTCAGTCTCTTTCTTAGCACCCTCAGCCTACACCTAAACACACTCAGTCTCCCCCTTAACACCCTCAGCCTACCCCTAAACACCCTCAGTCTCCCCCTAAACACCCTCAGCCTACCCCTTAACACCCTCAGCCTACCCTATACACCCTCAGCGTACACCTTAACACTCTCAGTCTCCAATAAACACCCTCAGCCTACCCCTATACACCCTCAGCCTACACCTAAACACCCTCAGCCTACCCCTAAACAACCTCAATCTCCTCCTTAACACCCTCAGCCTACCCCTAAACACGCTCAGTCTCCCAATTAGCACCCTCAGCCTACCCCTAAACACCCTGAGCCTACCACTAAACACCAGCAGTCTCCCCCTGAACACCCTCAGCCTACCATTAAACACCCTCAGTCTCCCCATAAACACCCTCAGCCTACCCCTAAACACCCTCAGACTCCCCCTGGACAGCCTCAGCCTACCCCTAAACTCCATCAGTCTCCCCCTGGACACCCTCAGTATCCCCCTAAACACCCTCAGCCTACCCCTAAACACCCTCAACCTACTCATAAACAGCCTCAGTCTCCCCCTAAACACCCTCAGCCTACCCGAAAAAACCCTAAGCCTACCCCTAAATACCCTCACATACCCCTTAACACCCTCAGCCTACACTAAACACACTCAGCGTACCCCTTAACACCCTCAGTCTCCCCTAAACACATTCAGCCTACAACCAAGCAGCCTCAGTCTCCCCCTAAACACCCTCAGCCTACCCCTAAAAACATCCGCCTACCCCTCAACACCTCAGCCTACTCCTAAACACCCTCAGTCTCCACCTAAACACCCACAGTCTCCATCTAAACACCATCAGTCTCCCCCTAAACAACCTCAGCCTACCCCTAAAAACCCTCACCCTACCCCTAAACACCCTCAGTCTCCCCCGGACAACCTCAGCCTACCCCTAAACAACCTCATCCTACCCCTAAACACCCTCAGCCTACCCCTAAACGCCTCTGTCTCCCGCTAAACACCCTCAGTCTCCCACTAAACACCCTTAGCCTACCGCTAAACACCCTCAGCCTACCCCTAAAAACCCTCAGTCTCCCCCTAAACACCCTGAGCCTACACCTAAACACACTCAGCCTACCCCTAAACACCCTCACCCTACCCCTAACTACCCGCAGCTTACCCCTAAACACCTTCAGCCTACACCTAAACACCCTCAGTCTACCCCTAAACACCCTCAGCCTACCCCAAAATACCCTCAGCCTACCCCTAAACACACTCAGCAACCCCTGGACACCATCAGCCTACGCTAAAACACCCTCAGCCTACCCCTAATCACCCTCAGTCTCCCCTAACAACCCTCAGCCTACCCCTATACACCCTCAGCCTATAACTAAACACCATCAGCCTACCCCTAAACACCCTCAGTCTCTTTCTTAGCACCCTCAGCCTACCTCTAAACACACTCAGTCTCCCCCTTAACACCCTCAGCCTACCCCTAAAAACCCTCAGTCTCCCCCTAAACACCCTCAGCTTACCCCTTAACACCCTCAACCTACCCTATACACCCTCAGCGTACACCTTAACACTCTCAGTCTCCAATAAACACCCTCAGCCTACCCCTATACACCCTCAGCCTACCCCTAAACACCCTCAGCCTACCCCTAAACACCCTCAGCCTACCGCTAAACATCCTCTGCCTACCCCTAAACACCCTCGGCCTTCACCAAAACACCCTCAGTCTCCCCCTATACACCCACAGCCTACCCCTAAACTCCCTCAGCCTACCCCTAAACACCCTCAGCCTACCCCTAAACACCCTCAGCCTACAACTAAACACCCTCAGCCTACCCCTAAACACCCTCAGCCTACCCCTAAACACCCTCAGTCTCCCCCTGGACACCTTCAGCCTTCCCTAAACTCCATCTGTCTCCCCCTGCGCACACTCATTCTCCCCCTAAACACCCTCAACCTACCCCTAAACACCCTCAGCCTACACTATACACCCTCAGGCTACCACTAAACACCCTCAGCCTACCCCTGGACACCCTCAGTCGCCCCCTAATCACCCTCAGCCTACCCCTAAACACCCTCAGCCTACCCCTAAACACCCTCAGTCTCCCCCTGGACACCCTCAGCCTACCCCTAAACTCCATCAGTCTCCCCCTGGACACACTCAGTCTCCCCCTAAACACCCTCAGCCTACCCCTAACCACCCGCAGCTTACCCCTAAACACCTTCAGCCTACACCTAAACACCCTCAGTCTACCCCTAAACACCCTCAGCCTACCCCAAAATACCCTCAGCCTACCCCTAAACACACTCAGCAACCCCTGGACACCATCAGCCTACGCTAAAACACCCTCAGCCTACCCCTAATCACCATCAGTCTCCCCTAACAACCCTCAGCCTACCCCTATACACCCTCAGCCTATACCTAAACACCGTCAGCCAACCCCTAAACACCCTCAGTCTCTTTTTTAGCACCCTCAACCTATCCCTAAACACACTCAGTCTCCCCCTTAACACCCTCAGCCTACCCCTAAAAACCCTCAGTCTCCCCCTAAACACCCTCAGCTTACCCCTTAACACCCTCAGCCTACCCTATACACCCTCAGTGTACACCTTAACAATCTCAGTCTCCAAAAAACAACCTCAGCCTACCCCTAATCACCCTCAGTCTCCCCTATACACCCTCAGCCTACACCTAAACACCCTCAGCCTACCCCTAAGCACCCTCAGTCTCCCCCTGGACACCCTCAGCCTACCCCTAAACACCGTCAGCCTACCCCTGGACACCCTCAGTCTCCCCCTAAACACCCTCAGCCTACCCCTAAACACCCTCAGCCTTCACCTAAACACCCTCAGTCTCCCCCTGGACACCCTCAGCCTACCCCTAAACACACTCAGCCTACCACTGGACACCCTCAGTCTCCCACTAAACACCCTCAGCCTACCCCTAAACACCCTCAGCCTACCCCTTAACACCCTCAGACTCCCCCTGGCCACACTCAGCCTACCCGTAAACTCCATCAGTCTCCCCCTGGAGACCCTCAGCCTACCCCTTATCACCCTCAGCCTAACACTAAACACCCTCAGCCTTCACATAAACACCCTCAGTCTCCCCCTAAACACCCTCAGCCTACATGAAAATATCCTCAGCCTACCCCTAAACACCCTCAGCCTCCAATTGGACACCCTCAGCCTACCCCTAAACACACTCAGCCTACCCTTAAACACCCTCAGCCTACCCCTAAACACCCTCAGCCTACCCCTATACACTCTCAGCCTACACCTAAACACCATTAGCCTACCCCTAAACACCCTCATCTTAACCCTAAACAAACTAAGCCTACCCCTAAACACCCTCAGTCTCTTTCTTAGCACCCTCAGCCTACACCTAAACACACTCAGTCTCCCCCTTAACACCCTCAGCCTACCCCTAAACACCCTCAGTCTCCCCCTAAACACCCTCAGCCTACACCTTAACACCCTCAGCCTACCCTATACACCCTCAGCATACACCTTAACACTTTCAGTCTCCAATAAACACCCTCAGCCTACCCCTATACACCCTCAGCCTACACCTAAACACCCTCAGCCTACCCCTAAACAACCTCAATCTCCTCCTTAACACCCTCAGCCTACCCCTAAACACGCTCAGTCGCCCACTTAACACCCTCAGCCTACCCCTAAACACCCTGAGCCTACCACTAAACACCAGCAGTCTCCCCCTGAACACCCTCAGCCTACCATTAAACACCCTCAGTCTCCCCATAAACACCCTCAGCCTACCCCTAAACACCCTCAGACTCCCCCTGGACAGCCTCAGCCTACCCCTAAACTCCATCAGTCTCCCCCTGGACACCCTCAGTATCCCCCTAAACACCCTCAGCCTACCCCTAAACACCCTCAACCTACTCATAAACACCCTCAGTCTCCCCCTAAACACCCTCACATATCCCTTAACACCCTCAGCCTACACTAAACACACTCAGCGTACCCCTTAACACCCTCAGTCTCCCCTAAACACATTCAGCCTACAACCAAGCAGCCTCAGTCTCCCCTAAACACCCTCAGCCTACCCCTAAAAACATCCGCCTACCCCTCAACACCTCAGCCTACACCTAAACACCCTCAGTCTCCACCTAAACACCCACAGTCTCCATCTAAACACCATCAGTCTCCCCCTAAACACCCTCAGCCTACCCCTAAACACCCTCACCCTACCCCTAAACACCCTCAGTCTCCCCCTGGACAACCTCAGCCTACCCCTAAAAACCTCATCCTACCGCTAAACACCCTCAGCCTACCCCTAAACGCCTCTGTCTCCCGCTAAACACCCTCAGTCTCCCACTAAACACCCTTAGCCTACCGCTAAACACCCTCAGCCTACCCCTAAAAACCCTCAGTCTCCCCCTAAACACCCTGAGCCTACACCTACACACACTCAGCCTACCCCTAAACACCCTCAGCCTACCCCTAACCACCCGCAGCTTACCCCTAAACACCTTCAGCCTACAACTAAACACCCTCAGTCTACCCCTAAACACCCTCAGCCTACCCCAAAATACCCTCAGCCTACCCCTAAACACACTCAGCATCCCCTAACAACCCTCAGCCTACCCCTATACACCCTCAGCCTATAACTAAACACCATCAGCCTACCCCTAAACACCCTCAGTCTCTTTCTTAGCACCCTCAGCCTACCTCTAAACAAACTCAGTCTCCCCCTTAACACCCTCAGCCTACCCCTAAAAACCCTCAGTCTCCCCCTAAACACCCTCAGCTTACCCCTTAACACCCTCAGCCTACCCTATACACCCTCAGCGTACACCTTAACACTCTCAGTCTCCAATAAACACCCTCAGCCTACCCCTATACACCCTCAGCCTACACCTAAACACCATAAGCCTACCCCTAAAAACCCTCAGTCTCCCCCTAAACACCCTGAGCCTACACCTAAACACAATCAGCCTACCCCTAAACACCCTCACCCTCCCCCTAAACACCCTCAGCCTACCGCTAAACATCCTCTGCCTACCCCTAAACACCCTCGGCCTACCCCTATACACCCACAGCCTACACCTAAACACCCTCAGCCTACCCCTAAACACCCTCAGCCTACCCCTAAACACCCTCAGCCTACAACTAAACACCCTCAGCCTACCCCTAAACACCCTCAGCCTACCCCTAAACACCCTCAGTCTCCCCCTGGACACCTTCAGCCTTCCCTAAACTCCATCTGTCTCCCCCTGGGCACACTCAGTCTCCCCCTAAACACCCTCAACCTACCCCTAAACACCCTCAGCCTACACTATACACCCTCAGGCTACCACTAAACACCCTCAGCCTACCCCTGGACACCCTCAGTCGCCCCCTAATCACCCTCAGCCTACCCCTAAACACCCTCAGCCTGCCCCTATACACCCTCAGTCTCCCCCTGGACACCCTCAGCCTACCCCTAAACTCCATCAGTCTCCCCCTGGACACACTCAGTCTCCCCCTAAACACCCTCAGCCTACCCATAAACACCCTCAGCCTACCCCTAAACACACTCAGCCTACCCCTAAACATCCTCAACGTACCCCTAAACACCCTCAGCCTACCCCTAAATACACACAGCCTACCCCTAAACACCCTCAGCCTACCCCTAAACACCCTCAGCCTACCCCTAAACACCCTCAGACTACACCTGGACACCCTCAGCCTACCCCTAAACACACTCAGCCTACCCCTGGACACCCTCAGTCTCCCCCTAAACACCCTCAGTCTCCCCATAAACACCCTCAGCCTACCCCTAAACACCCTCAGACTCCCCCTAGACAGCCTCAGCCTACCCCTAAACTCGATCAGTTTCCCCCTGGACACCCTCAGTCTCCCCCTAAACACCCTCAGCCTACCCCTGAACACCCTCAGCCTACCCCTAAACACCCTCAGCCTACACATAAACACCCTCAGACTCCCCCTAAACACCCTCAGCCTACCCCTAAACACCCTCAGCCTACCCCTAAACACCCTCAGCCTACCCCTAAACACCCTCAGCCTAATCCTAAACACCCTCAGCCTACCCCTAAACACCCTCAGCCTACCCCTAAACACCCTCAGCCTACCCCTAAACACCCTCAGCCTAACCCTAAACACCCTCAGCCTAACCCTAAACACCCTCAGCCTACCCCTAAACACCCTCAGCCTAACCCTAAACACCCTCAGCCTAAGCCTAAACTCCTCAGCCTACCCCTGAACACCCTCTATCTCTCCCTGGACACCCTCAGACTCCCTCTAAACACCATCAATCTCCCCCTAAACACCCAAAGTCTCCCCCTGGACACCCTCAGCCTACCCCTAAACACCCTCAGCCTACCCCTAAACACCCTCAGCCTACCCATAAACACCCTCAGCCTACCCCTAAACACCCTCAGCCTACCCCTAAACACCCTCAGCCTACCCATAAACACCCTCAGCCTTCCCCTAAACACCCTCAGCCTACCCCTAAACACCCTCAGTCTCCCACTTAACACCCTCAGCCTACCATTAAACACCCTCAGTCTCCCACTTAACACCCTCAGCCTACCCCTAAACACACTGAGCCTACCACTAAACACCCGCAGTCTCCCCCTGAACACCCTCAGCCTATCATTACACACCCTCAGTCTCCCCATGAACACCCTCATCCTACCCCTAAACACCCTCAGACTCCCCCTGGACAGCCTCAGCCTACCCCTAAACTCCATCAGTCTCCCCCTGGACACCCTCAGTCTCCCCCTAAACACCCTCAGCCTACCCCTGAACACCCTCAGCCTACCCCTAAACACCCTCAGCCTACCCCTAAGCACCCTCAGCCTCCCCCTGGACACCCTCAGCCTGCCCCTGAACACCTTCAGCCTAGCCTTAAACTGCCTCAGCCTACCCCTAAACACCCTCAGCCTACCCCTAAACATCCTCAACCTACCCCTAAACACCCTCAGCCTACCCCTAAATACACACAGCCTACCCCTAAACACCCTCAGCCTACCCCTAAACACCCTCAGCCTACCCCTAAACAACCTCAGCCTACACCAGGACACCCTCAGCCTACACCTAAACACCCTCAGCCTTCACCTAAACACCCTCAGTCTCCCCCTGGACACCCTCAGCCTACCCCTAAACACACTCAGCCTACCCCTGGACACACTCAGTCTCCCCCTAAACACCCTCAGTCTCCCCATAAACACCCTCAGCCTACCCCTAAACACCCTCAGACTCCCGCTGGACAGCCTCAGCCTACCCCTAAACTCCATCAGTCTCCCCCTGGACACCCTCAGTCTCCCCCTAAACACCCTCAGCCTACCCCTGAACACCCTCAGCCTACACCTAAACACCCTCAGCCTACACATAAACACCCTCAGACTCCCCCTAAACACCCTCAGCCTACCCCAAAATACCCTAAGCCTACCGCTAAACACCCTCAGCCTCCCCCTGGACACCCTCAGCCTGCCCCTAAACACCTTCAGCCTACCCTTAAACTCCCTCAGCCTACCCCTAAACACGCTCAGCCTACCCCTAAACACCCTCAGCCTACACCTAAACACCCTCAGCCTAACCCTAAACACCCTCAGCCTAACCCTAAACACCCTCAGCCTACCCCTAAACACCCTCTATCTCTCCCTGGACACCCTCAGACTCCCCCTAAACACCATCAATCTCCCCCTAAACACCCCAAGTCTCCCCCTGGACACCCTCAGCCTACCCCTAAACACCCTCAGCCTACCCCTAAACACCCTCAGCCTACCCCTAAACACCCTCAGCCTACCCCTAAGCACCCTCAACCTACCCCTAAACACCCTCAGCCTACCCCTAAATACACACAGCCTACCCCTAAACACCCTCAGCCTACCCCTAAACACCCTCAGCTTACCCCTAAACACCCTTAACCTACACCTAAACACCCTCAGTCTCCCCCTAAACACGCTCAGTCTCCCACTGGACACCCTCAGCCTACCCCTTAACACCCTCAGCCTACCCCTAAACACCCTCAGCGTACACCTAAACACCCTCAGCCTACCCCTAAACACCCTCAGCCTACCCCTAAACACCCTCAGCCTACCCCTAAACACCCTCAGCCTACCCCAAAACACCCTCAGCCTACCCCTAAACACCCTCAGCCTACCCCTAAACACCCTCAGCCTACCCCTAAACACCCTCAGCCTAACCCTAAACACCCTCAGCCTACCCCTAAACACCCTCTATCTCTCCCTGGACACCCTCAGACTCCCTCTAAACACCATCAATCTCCCCCTAAACACCCAAAGTCTCCCCCTGGACACCCTCAGCCTACCCCTAAACACCCTCAGCCTACCCCTAAACACCCTCAGCCTACCCATAAACACCCTCAGCCTTCCCCTAAACACCCTCAGCCTACCCCTAAACACCCTCAGTCTCCCACTTAACACCCTCAGCCTACCATTAAACACCCTCAGTCTCCCACTTAACACCCTCAGCCTACCCCTAAACACACTGAGCCTACCACTAAACACCCGCAGTCTCCCCCTGAACACCCTCAGCCTATCATTACACACCCTCAGTCTCCCCATGAACACCCTCATCCTACCCCTAAACACCCTCAGACTCCCCCTGGACAGCCTCAGCCTACCCCTAAACTCCATCAGTCTCCCCCTGGACACCCTCAGTCTCCCCCTAAACACCCTCAGCCTACCCCTGAACACCCTCAGCCTACCCCTAAACACCCTCAGCCTACCCCTAAGCACCCTCAGCCTCCCCCTGGACACCCTCAGCCTGCCCCTGAACACCTTCAGCCTAGCCTTAAACTGCCTCAGCCTACCCCTAAACACCCTCAGCCTACCCCTAAACATCCTCAACCTACCCCTAAACACCCTCAGCCTACCCCTAAATACACACAGCCTACCCCTAAACACCCTCAGCCTACCCCTAAACACCCTCAGCCTACCCCTAAACAACCTCAGCCTACACCAGGACACCCTCAGCCTACACCTAAACACCCTCAGCCTTCACCTAAACACCCTCAGTCTCCCCCTGGACACCCTCAGCCTACCCCTAAACACACTCAGCCTACCCCTGGACACACTCAGTCTCCCCCTAAACACCCTCAGTCTCCCCATAAACACCCTCAGCCTACCCCTAAACACCCTCAGACTCCCGCTGGACAGCCTCAGCCTACCCCTAAACTCCATCAGTCTCCCCCTGGACACCCTCAGTCTCCCCCTAAACACCCTCAGCCTACCCCTGAACACCCTCAGCCTACACCTAAACACCCTCAGCCTACACATAAACACCCTCAGACTCCCCCTAAACACCCTCAGCCTACCCCAAAATACCCTAAGCCTACCGCTAAACACCCTCAGCCTCCCCCTGGACACCCTCAGCCTGCCCCTAAACACCTTCAGCCTACCCTTAAACTCCCTCAGCCTACCCCTAAACACGCTCAGCCTACCCCTAAACACCCTCAGCCTACACCTGAACACCCTCAGCCTAACCCTAAACACCCTCAGCCTAACCCTAAACACCCTCAGCCTACCCCTAAACACCCTCTATCTCTCCCTGGACACCCTCAGACTCCCCCTAAACACCATCAATCTCCCCCTAAACACCCCAAGTCTCCCCCTGGACACCCTCAGCCTACCCCTAAACACCCTCAGCCTACCCCTAAACACCCTCAGCCTAACCCTAAACACCCTCAGCCTACCCCTAAGCACCCTCAACCTACCCCTAAACACCCTCAGCCTACCCCTAAATACACACAGCCTACCCCTAAACACCCTCAGCCTACCCCTAAACACCCTCAGCCTACCCCTAAACACGCTCAGTCTCCCAATTAGCACCCTCAGCCTACCCCTAAACACCCTGAGCCTACCACTAAACACCAGCAGTCTCCCCCTGAACACCCTCAGCCTACCATTAAACACCCTCAGTCTCCCCATAAACACCCTCAGCCTACCCCTAAACACCCTCAGACTCCCCCTGGACAGCCTCAGCCTACCCCTAAACTCCATCAGTCTCCCCCTGGACACCCTCAGTATCCCCCTAAACACCCTCAGCCTACCCCTAAACACCCTCAACCTACTCATAAACAGCCTCAGTCTCCCCCTAAACACCCTCAGCCTACCCGAAAAAACCCTAAGCCTACCCCTAAATACCCTCACATACCCCTTAACACCCTCAGCCTACACTAAACACACTCAGCGTACCCCTTAACACCCTCAGTCTCCCCTAAACACATTCAGCCTACAACCAAGCAGCCTCAGTCTCCCCCTAAACACCCTCAGCCTACCCCTAAAAACATCCGCCTACCCCTCAACACCTCAGCCTACTCCTAAACACCCTCAGTCTCCACCTAAACACCCACAGTCTCCATCTAAACACCATCAGTCTCCCCCTAAACAACCTCAGCCTACCCCTAAAAACCCTCACCCTACCCCTAAACACCCTCAGTCTCCCCCGGACAACCTCAGCCTACCCCTAAACAACCTCATCCTACCCCTAAACACCCTCAGCCTACCCCTAAACGCCTCTGTCTCCCGCTAAACACCCTCAGTCTCCCACTAAACACCCTTAGCCTACCGCTAAACACCCTCAGCCTACCCCTAAAAACCCTCAGTCTCCCCCTAAACACCCTGAGCCTACACCTAAACACACTCAGCCTACCCCTAAACACCCTCACCCTACCCCTAACTACCCGCAGCTTACCCCTAAACACCTTCAGCCTACACCTAAACACCCTCAGTCTACCCCTAAACACCCTCAGCCTACCCCAAAATACCCTCAGCCTACCCCTAAACACACTCAGCAACCCCTGGACACCATCAGCCTACGCTAAAACACCCTCAGCCTACCCCTAATCACCCTCAGTCTCCCCTAACAACCCTCAGCCTACCCCTATACACCCTCAGCCTATAACTAAACACCATCAGCCTACCCCTAAACACCCTCAGTCTCTTTCTTAGCACCCTCAGCCTACCTCTAAACACACTCAGTCTCCCCCTTAACACCCTCAGCCTACCCCTAAAAACCCTCAGTCTCCCCCTAAACACCCTCAGCTTACCCCTTAACACCCTCAACCTACCCTATACACCCTCAGCGTACACCTTAACACTCTCAGTCTCCAATAAACACCCTCAGCCTACCCCTATACACCCTCAGCCTACCCCTAAACACCCTCAGCCTACCCCTAAACACCCTCAGCCTACCGCTAAACATCCTCTGCCTACCCCTAAACACCCTCGGCCTTCACCAAAACACCCTCAGTCTCCCCCTATACACCCACAGCCTACCCCTAAACTCCCTCAGCCTACCCCTAAACACCCTCAGCCTACCCCTAAACACCCTCAGCCTACAACTAAACACCCTCAGCCTACCCCTAAACACCCTCAGCCTACCCCTAAACACCCTCAGTCTCCCCCTGGACACCTTCAGCCTTCCCTAAACTCCATCTGTCTCCCCCTGCGCACACTCATTCTCCCCCTAAACACCCTCAACCTACCCCTAAACACCCTCAGCCTACACTATACACCCTCAGGCTACCACTAAACACCCTCAGCCTACCCCTGGACACCCTCAGTCGCCCCCTAATCACCCTCAGCCTACCCCTAAACACCCTCAGCCTACCCCTAAACACCCTCAGTCTCCCCCTGGACACCCTCAGCCTACCCCTAAACTCCATCAGTCTCCCCCTGGACACACTCAGTCTCCCCCTAAACACCCTCAGCCTACCCCTAACCACCCGCAGCTTACCCCTAAACACCTTCAGCCTTCACCTAAACACCCTCAGTCTACCCCTAAACACCCTCAGCCTACCCCAAAATACCCTCAGCCTACCCCTAAACACACTCAGCAACCCCTGGACACCATCAGCCTACGCTAAAACACCCTCAGCCTACCCCTAATCACCATCAGTCTCCCCTAACAACCCTCAGCCTACCCCTATACACCCTCAGCCTATACCTAAACACCGTCAGCCAACCCCTAAACACCCTCAGTCTCTTTTTTAGCACCCTCAACCTATCCCTAAACACACTCAGTCTCCCCCTTAACACCCTCAGCCTACCCCTAAAAACCCTCAGTCTCCCCCTAAACACCCTCAGCTTACCCCTTAACACCCTCAGCCTACCCTATACACCCTCAGTGTACACCTTAACAATCTCAGTCTCCAAAAAACAACCTCAGCCTACCCCTAATCACCCTCAGTCTCCCCTATACACCCTCAGCCTACACCTAAACACCCTCAGCCTACCCCTAAACACCCTCAGTCTCCCCCTGGACACCCTCAGCCTACCCCTAAACACCGTCAGCCTACCCCTGGACACCCTCAGTCTCCCCCTAAACACCCTCAGCCTACCCCTAAACACCCTCAGCCTTCACCTAAACACCCTCAGTCTCCCCCTGGACACCCTCAGCCTACCCCTAAACACACTCAGCCTACCACTGGACACCCTCAGTCTCCCACTAAACACCCTCAGCCTACCCCTAAACACCCTCAGCCTACCCCTTAACACCCTCAGACTCCCCCTGGCCACACTCAGCCTACCCGTAAACTCCATCAGTCTCCCCCTGGAGACCCTCAGCCTACCCCTTATCACCCTCAGCCTAACACTAAACACCCTCAGCCTTCACATAAACACCCTCAGTCTCCCCCTAAACACCCTCAGCCTACATGAAAATATCCTCAGCCTACCCCTAAACACCCTCAGCCTCCAATTGGACACCCTCAGCCTACCCCTAAACACACTCAGCCTACCCTTAAACACCCTCAGCCTACCCCTAAACACCCTCAGCCTACCCCTATACACTCTCAGCCTACACCTAAACACCATTAGCCTACCCCTAAACACCCTCATCTTAACCCTAAACAAACTAAGCCTACCCCTAAACACCCTCAGTCTCTTTCTTAGCACCCTCAGCCTACACCTAAACACACTCAGTCTCCCCCTTAACACCCTCAGCCTACCCCTAAACACCCTCAGTCTCCCCCTAAACACCCTCAGCCTACACCTTAACACCCTCAGCCTACCCTATACACCCTCAGCATACACCTTAACACTTTCAGTCTCCAATAAACACCCTCAGCCTACCCCTATACACCCTCAGCCTACACCTAAACACCCTCAGCCTACCCCTAAACAACCTCAATCTCCTCCTTAACACCCTCAGCCTACCCCTAAACACGCTCAGTCGCCCACTTAACACCCTCAGCCTACCCCTAAACACCCTGAGCCTACCACTAAACACCAGCAGTCTCCCCCTGAACACCCTCAGCCTACCATTAAACACCCTCAGTCTCCCCATAAACACCCTCAGCCTACCCCTAAACACCCTCAGACTCCCCCTGGACAGCCTCAGCCTACCCCTAAACTCCATCAGTCTCCCCCTGGACACCCTCAGTATCCCCCTAAACACCCTCAGCCTACCCCTAAACACCCTCAACCTACTCATAAACACCCTCAGTCTCCCCCTAAACACCCTCACATACCCCTTAACACCCTCAGCCTACACTAAACACACTCAGCGTACCCCTTAACACCCTCAGTCTCCCCTAAACACATTCAGCCTACAACCAAGCAGCCTCAGTCTCCCCTAAACACCCTCAGCCTACCCCTAAAAACATCCGCCTACCCCTCAACACCTCAGCCTACACCTAAACACCCTCAGTCTCCACCTAAACACCCACAGTCTCCATCTAAACACCATCAGTCTCCCCCTAAACACCCTCAGCCTACCCCTAAACACCCTCACCCTACCCCTAAACACCCTCAGTCTCCCCCTGGACAACCTCAGCCTACCCCTAAAAACCTCATCCTACCGCTAAACACCCTCAGCCTACCCCTAAACGCCTCTGTCTCCCGCTAAACACCCTCAGTCTCCCACTAAACACCCTTAGCCTACCGCTAAACACCCTCAGCCTACCCCTAAAAACCCTCAGTCTCCCCCTAAACACCCTGAGCCTACACCTACACACACTCAGCCTACCCCTAAACACCCTCAGCCTACCCCTAACCACCCGCAGCTTACCCCTAAACACCTTCAGCCTACAACTAAACACCCTCAGTCTACCCCTAAACACCCTCAGCCTACCCCAAAATACCCTCAGCCTACCCCTAAACACACTCAGCATCCCCTAACAACCCTCAGCCTACCCCTATACACCCTCAGCCTATAACTAAACACCATCAGCCTACCCCTAAACACCCTCAGTCTCTTTCTTAGCACCCTCAGCCTACCTCTAAACAAACTCAGTCTCCCCCTTAACACCCTCAGCCTACCCCTAAAAACCCTCAGTCTCCCCCTAAACACCCTCAGCTTACCCCTTAACACCCTCAGCCTACCCTATACACCCTCAGCGTACACCTTAACACTCTCAGTCTCCAATAAACACCCTCAGCCTACCCCTATACACCCTCAGCCTACACCTAAACACCATAAGCCTACCCCTAAAAACCCTCAGTCTCCCCCTAAACACCCTGAGCCTACACCTAAACACAATCAGCCTACCCCTAAACACCCTCACCCTCCCCCTAAACACCCTCAGCCTACCGCTAAACATCCTCTGCCTACCCCTAAACACCCTCGGCCTACCCCTATACACCCACAGCCTACACCTAAACACCCTCAGCCTACCCCTAAACACCCTCAGCCTACCCCTAAACACCCTCAGCCTACAACTAAACACCCTCAGCCTACCCCTAAACACCCTCAGCCTACCCCTAAACACCCTCAGTCTCCCCCTGGACACCTTCAGCCTTCCCTAAACTCCATCTGTCTCCCCCTGGGCACACTCAGTCTCCCCCTAAACACCCTCAACCTACCCCTAAACACCCTCAGCCTACACTATACACCCTCAGGCTACCACTAAACACCCTCAGCCTACCCCTGGACACCCTCAGTCGCCCCCTAATCACCCTCAGCCTACCCCTAAACACCCTCAGCCTGCCCCTATACACCCTCAGTCTCCCCCTGGACACCCTCAGCCTACCCCTAAACTCCATCAGTCTCCCCCTGGACACACTCAGTCTCCCCCTAAACACCCTCAGCCTACCCATAAACACCCTCAGCCTACCCCTAAACACACTCAGCCTACCCCTAAACATCCTCAACGTACCCCTAAACACCCTCAGCCTACCCCTAAATACACACAGCCTACCCCTAAACACCCTCAGCCTACCCCTAAACACCCTCAGCCTACCCCTAAACACCCTCAGACTACACCTGGACACCCTCAGCCTACCCCTAAACACACTCAGCCTACCCCTGGACACCCTCAGTCTCCCCCTAAACACCCTCAGTCTCCCCATAAACACCCTCAGCCTACCCCTAAACACCCTCAGACTCCCCCTAGACAGCCTCAGCCTACCCCTAAACTCGATCAGTTTCCCCCTGGACACCCTCAGTCTCCCCCTAAACACCCTCAGCCTACCCCTGAACACCCTCAGCCTACCCCTAAACACCCTCAGCCTACACATAAACACCCTCAGACTCCCCCTAAACACCCTCAGCCTACCCCTAAACACCCTCAGCCTACCCCTAAACACCCTCAGCCTACCCTAAACACCCTCAGCCTAACCCTAAACACCCTCAGCCTACCCCTAAACACCCTCAGCCTACCCCTAAACACCCTCAGCCTACCCCTAAACACCCTCAGCCTAACCCTAAACACCCTCAGCCTAACCCTAAACACCCTCAGCCTACCCCTAAACACCCTCAGCCTAACCCTAAACACCCTCAGCCTAAGCCTAAACTCCTCAGCCTACCCCTGAACACCCTCTATCTCTCCCTGGACACCCTCAGACTCCCTCTAAACACCATCAATCTCCCCCTAAACACCCAAAGTCTCCCCCTGGACACCCTCAGCCTACCCCTAAACACCCTCAGCCTACCCCTAAACACCCTCAGCCTACCCATAAACACCCTCAGCCTTCCCCTAAACACCCTCAGCCTACCCCTAAACACCCTCAGTCTCCCACTTAACACCCTCAGCCTACCATTAAACACCCTCAGTCTCCCACTTAACACCCTCAGCCTACCCCTAAACACACTGAGCCTACCACTAAACACCCGCAGTCTCCCCCTGAACACCCTCAGCCTATCATTACACACCCTCAGTCTCCCCATGAACACCCTCATCCTACCCCTAAACACCCTCAGACTCCCCCTGGACAGCCTCAGCCTACCCCTAAACTCCATCAGTCTCCCCCTGGACACCCTCAGTCTCCCCCTAAACACCCTCAGCCTACCCCTGAACACCCTCAGCCTACCCCTAAACACCCTCAGCCTACCCCTAAGCACCCTCAGCCTCCCCCTGGACACCCTCAGCCTGCCCCTGAACACCTTCAGCCTAGCCTTAAACTGCCTCAGCCTACCCCTAAACACCCTCAGCCTACCCCTAAACATCCTCAACCTACCCCTAAACACCCTCAGCCTACCCCTAAATACACACAGCCTACCCCTAAACACCCTCAGCCTACCCCTAAACACCCTCAGCCTACCCCTAAACAACCTCAGCCTACACCAGGACACCCTCAGCCTACACCTAAACACCCTCAGCCTTCACCTAAACACCCTCAGTCTCCCCCTGGACACCCTCAGCCTACCCCTAAACACACTCAGCCTACCCCTGGACACACTCAGTCTCCCCCTAAACACCCTCAGTCTCCCCATAAACACCCTCAGCCTACCCCTAAACACCCTCAGACTCCCGCTGGACAGCCTCAGCCTACCCCTAAACTCCATCAGTCTCCCCCTGGACACCCTCAGTCTCCCCCTAAACACCCTCAGCCTACCCCTGAACACCCTCAGCCTACACCTAAACACCCTCAGCCTACACATAAACACCCTCAGACTCCCCCTAAACACCCTCAGCCTACCCCAAAATACCCTAAGCCTACCGCTAAACACCCTCAGCCTCCCCCTGGACACCCTCAGCCTGCCCCTAAACACCTTCAGCCTACCCTTAAACTCCCTCAGCCTACCCCTAAACACGCTCAGCCTACCCCTAAACACCCTCAGCCTACACCTAAACACCCTCAGCCTAACCCTAAACACCCTCAGCCTAACCCTAAACACCCTCAGCCTACCCCTAAACACCCTCTATCTCTCCCTGGACACCCTCAGACTCCCCCTAAACACCATCAATCTCCCCCTAAACACCCCAAGTCTCCCCCTGGACACCCTCAGCCTACCCCTAAACACCCTCAGCCTACCCCTAAACACCCTCAGCCTACCCCTAAACACCCTCAGCCTACCCCTAAGCACCCTCAACCTACCCCTAAACACCCTCAGCCTACCCCTAAATACACACAGCCTACCCCTAAACACCCTCAGCCTACCCCTAAACACCCTCAGCTTACCCCTAAACACCCTTAACCTACACCTAAACACCCTCAGTCTCCCCCTAAACACGCTCAGTCTCCCACTGGACACCCTCAGCCTACCCCTTAACACCCTCAGCCTACCCCTAAACACCCTCAGCGTACACCTAAACACCCTCAGCCTACCCCTAAACACCCTCAGCCTACCCCTAAACACCCTCAGCCTACCCCTAAACACCCTCAGCCTACCCCAAAACACCCTCAGCCTACCCCTAAACACCCTCAGCCTACCCCTAAACACCCTCAGCCTACCCCTAAACACCCTCAGCCTAACCCTAAACACCCTCAGCCTACCCCTAAACACCCTCTATCTCTCCCTGGACACCCTCAGACTCCCTCTAAACACCATCAATCTCCCCCTAAACACCCAAAGTCTCCCCCTGGACACCCTCAGCCTACCCCTAAACACCCTCAGCCTACCCCTAAACACCCTCAGCCTACCCATAAACACCCTCAGCCTTCCCCTAAACACCCTCAGCCTACCCCTAAACACCCTCAGTCTCCCACTTAACACCCTCAGCCTACCATTAAACACCCTCAGTCTCCCACTTAACACCCTCAGCCTACCCCTAAACACACTGAGCCTACCACTAAACACCCGCAGTCTCCCCCTGAACACCCTCAGCCTATCATTACACACCCTCAGTCTCCCCATGAACACCCTCATCCTACCCCTAAACACCCTCAGACTCCCCCTGGACAGCCTCAGCCTACCCCTAAACTCCATCAGTCTCCCCCTGGACACCCTCAGTCTCCCCCTAAACACCCTCAGCCTACCCCTGAACACCCTCAGCCTACCCCTAAACACCCTCAGCCTACCCCTAAGCACCCTCAGCCTCCCCCTGGACACCCTCAGCCTGCCCCTGAACACCTTCAGCCTAGCCTTAAACTGCCTCAGCCTACCCCTAAACACCCTCAGCCTACCCCTAAACATCCTCAACCTACCCCTAAACACCCTCAGCCTACCCCTAAATACACACAGCCTACCCCTAAACACCCTCAGCCTACCCCTAAACACCCTCAGCCTACCCCTAAACAACCTCAGCCTACACCAGGACACCCTCAGCCTACACCTAAACACCCTCAGCCTTCACCTAAACACCCTCAGTCTCCCCCTGGACACCCTCAGCCTACCCCTAAACACACTCAGCCTACCCCTGGACACACTCAGTCTCCCCCTAAACACCCTCAGTCTCCCCATAAACACCCTCAGCCTACCCCTAAACACCCTCAGACTCCCGCTGGACAGCCTCAGCCTACCCCTAAACTCCATCAGTCTCCCCCTGGACACCCTCAGTCTCCCCCTAAACACCCTCAGCCTACCCCTGAACACCCTCAGCCTACACCTAAACACCCTCAGCCTACACATAAACACCCTCAGACTCCCCCTAAACACCCTCAGCCTACCCCAAAATACCCTAAGCCTACCGCTAAACACCCTCAGCCTCCCCCTGGACACCCTCAGCCTGCCCCTAAACACCTTCAGCCTACCCTTAAACTCCCTCAGCCTACCCCTAAACACGCTCAGCCTACCCCTAAACACCCTCAGCCTACACCTAAACACCCTCAGCCTAACCCTAAACACCCTCAGCCTAACCCTAAACACCCTCAGCCTACCCCTAAACACCCTCTATCTCTCCCTGGACACCCTCAGACTCCCCCTAAACACCATCAATCTCCCCCTAAACACCCCAAGTCTCCCCCTGGACACCCTCAGCCTACCCCTAAACACCCTCAGCCTACCCCTAAACACCCTCAGCCTACCCCTAAACACCCTCAGCCTACCCCTAAGCACCCTCAACCTACCCCTAAACACCCTCAGCCTACCCCTAAATACACACAGCCTACCCCTAAACACCCTCAGCCTACCCCTAAACACCCTCAGCTTACCCCTAAACACCCTTAACCTACACCTAAACACCCTCAGTCTCCCCCTAAACACGCTCAGTCTCCCACTGGACACCCTCAGCCTACCCCTTAACACCCTCAGCCTACCCCTAAACACCCTCAGCGTACACCTAAACACCCTCAGCCTACCCCTAAACACCCTCAGCCTACCCCTAAACACCCTCAGCCTACCCCTAAACACCCTCAGCCTACCCCAAAACACCCTCAGCCTACCCCTAAACACCCTCAGCCTACCCCTAAACACCCTCAGCCTACCCCTAAACACCCTCAGCCTAACCCTAAACACCCTCAGCCTACCCCTAAACACCCTCTATCTCTCCCTGGACACGCTCAGATTCCCCTTAAACACCATCAATCTCCCCCTAAACAAACCAAGTCTCCCCCTAGACACCCTCAGCCTACCCCTAAACACCCTCAGCCTACCCATAAACACCCTCAGCCTACCCCTAAACACCCTCAGCCTACCCCTAAACATCCTCAACCTACCCCTAAACACCCTCAGCCTACCCATAAACACCCTCAGCCTACCCTTAAACACCCTCAGCCTACCCCTAAACACCCTCAGCCTACCCCTAAACACCCTCAGTCTCCCCCTAAAAACCCTCAGCCTACCCCTTATCACCCTCAGCCTACACTAAACACCCTCAGCCTTCACATAAACACCCTCAGTCTCCCCCAAAACACCCTCAGCCTACCCTAAAATACCCTCAGCCTACCCCTAAACACCCTAAGGCTCCCCCTGGAAACCCTCAGCCTACCTCTAAACACAGTCAGCCTACCCCTAAACACCCTCAGCCAACCCCTAACACCCTCAGCCTACCCCTAAACACCCTCAGTCTCCCCCTTAACACCCTCAGCCTACCCCTTAACACTCTCAGCCTACCCCTAAACACCCTCAGTCAACCCCTAAACACCCTCAGCCTACCCATAAACACCCTCTGTCTCCCCCTGGAAACCCTCAGCCTTCCCCTAAACACCCTAAGTCTCCCCATAAACACCCTCAGCCTACCCCTAATCACCTTCAGTCTCCCCCTAAACACCCTCAGTCTACACCTTAACACACTCAGCCTACCCTAAACGCCCTCAGCTAACACCTTAACACCCTCAGTCTCCCCTAAACACCCTCAGCCTAGACATAAACACCATCAGCCTACCACTAAACACCCTCAGCCTAACCCTAAACCCCCTCAGCCTACCCCTAAACACCCTCAGCTGACCCCTAAACACCCTCAGCCTACCCCTAAACACCCTCAGCTGACCCCTAAACACACTCAGCCTACCCCTAATCACCCTCAGTCTCTCCCTGAACACCATCAGCCTCCCCCTAAACACCCTCAGTCTCCCCCTAAACACCCTCACCTACCCCTTAACACACTCAGCCTACCCTAAACACACTCAGCGTACCCCTTAACACCCTCAGTCTCCCCTAAACACATTCAGCCTACAACCAAACAGCCTCAGTCTCCCCCTAAACACCCTCGGCCTACCCCTAAAAACGTCCACCTACCCCTCAACACTTCAACCTACACCTAAACACCCTCAGTGTCCACCTAAACACCCACAGTCTCCACCTAAACACCATCAGTCTCCCCCTAAACACCCTCAGTCTCCCCTAAACACCCTCAGCCCAGCCCGAAACACCCTCAGCCTACCCATAAACACCCTCAGTCTAACCATAAACACCCTCAGCCTACCACTAAACACCCTCAGTCTCCATCTGGACACCCTCAGCCTACACCTAAACACCCTCAGCCTACCCCTAAAAACCCTCAGCCTACACCTAAACACCCTCAGCCGACCCCTAAACACCCTCAGTCTCCCCATAAACACTCTCAGCCCACCCCTAAACACCCTCAGCCTACCCCTAAACACCCTCAGTCTCCCCCTAAACACCCTCAGTCTCCCCCTGGACACCCTCAGTCTCCCCCTAAACGCACTCAGTCTCCTCTGGACACCCTCAGTCTCCCCCTGAACACCCTCAGCCTACACCTAAACAGCCTCAGCCTACCCCTAAACACCATCAGCCTACCCCTAAACACCCTCAGACTACCCCTAAACACCATCAGCATACACCTAAACACCATCGGCCTACCACAAAACACCGTCAGCCTACCCCTGGGCTACCTCAGCCTACCCATAAACACCCTCAGCCTACCCCAAAACACCCTCAGCCTTCACCTAAACACCCTCAGTCTCCCCCTGGACACCCACAGCCTACCCATAAACACCCTCAACCTACCCTTATACACCCTCAGACTACCACTCAACACCCTCAGTCTCCCCCTGGACACCCTCAGTCTCTCCCTAAACACCCTCAGCCTACCCATAAACACCCTCAGTCTCCCCCTGGACACCATCAGCCTACCCCTAAACTCCATCAGTCTCCCCCTGGACACCCTCAGTCTCCCCCTAAACACCCTCAGCCAACCCATAAATACCCTCAACCTACCCCTATACACCATCAGCCTACCCCTAAACACGCTCAGTCTATCCCTAAACACCCTCAGTCTCCTCCTGGACACCCTCAGTCTCCCCCTAAACACACTCAGCCTACACCTAAACACCCTCAGCCTACCCATATACACCCTCAGCCTACCCCTAAACACCATCAGCCTACCCCTGGACACCCTCAGCCTACCCCTAAACACCCTCAGCCTACCCCTGGACACCCTCATTCTCCCACTAAACACCCTCAGCCTACCCCTAAACACCCTCAGCCTACCCCTGCACAGCCTCAGTCTCCCCCTAAGCACCCTCAGCCTACCCCTAAATACCCTCAGCCTACCCCTAAACACCCTCATTCTCCCCCTGGACACCGTCAGTATACCCCTAATCTCCATCAGTCTCCCCCTGGACACCCTCAGTCTCCTCCTAAACACCCTTAGCCTACCCCTAAACACCCTCAGCCTACCCCTAAAAACCCTTAGTCTCCCCCTAAACACCCTCAGCCTACACCAAACACATTCAGCCTACCCCTAAACACCCTCAGCCTACCTCTAAACACCCACAGTA
The DNA here is from genome assembly GCA_026770705.1 of Isurus oxyrinchus. Classification (NCBI taxonomy): domain Eukaryota; kingdom Metazoa; phylum Chordata; class Chondrichthyes; order Lamniformes; family Lamnidae; genus Isurus; species Isurus oxyrinchus. The sequence goes on along the minus strand of JANJGN010000094.1, from coordinate 246,165 downwards.
TCCCCCTGAACACCCACAGCCTACCCCTAAACACCCTCAGCCTACCCCTATACACCCTCAGCCTACAACTAAACACCGTCAGCCTACCCCTAAACACCCTCAGCCTACCCCTAAACACCCTCAGCATTCACCTAAACACCCTCAGTCTCCCCCTGGACACCCTCAGCCTACCCCTAAACACCCTCAGCCTACCCCTGGACACCCTCAGTCTCCCCCTAAACACCCTCAGCCTACCCCAAAACACCCTCAGCCTACCCCTAAACACCCTCAGCCTACCCCTGGACAACCTCAGTCTCCCACTAAACACCCTCAGCCCACCCCTAAACACCCTCAGTCTACACATAAACACCCTCAGTCTCCCCCTAAACACACTCAGCCTACCCCTAAACACCCTCACCCTACCCCTAAACACCCTCAGCTTTATCGTAAATACCCTAAGCCTACCCCTAAACATCTTCAGCCTAACCTTAAACACCCTCAGTCTAACCCTAAACACCCTCAGCCTACCCCTAAACACCCTTAGACTACAGCTAAACACCCTCAGTCTCCACCTAAACACCCTCAGTCTCCCAATGGACACCTTCAGCCTACCCCTAAACACCCTCAGCCTACCCCTAAACACCCTCTATCTCTCCCTGGACACCCTCAGCCTTCCCTAAACTCCATCTGTCTCCCCCTGGACACACTCAGTCTCCCCCTAAACACCCTCAGCCTACCCCTAAACACCCTCAGCCTACCCTATACACCCTCAGGCTACCACTAAACACCCTCAGCCTACCCCTGGACACCCTCAGTCGCCCCCTAATCACCCTCAGACTACCCATAAACACTCTCAGCCTACCCCTAAACACCCTCAGCCTACCCCTAAACTCCATCAGTCTCCCCCTGGACACACTCAGTCACCCCCTAAACACCCTCAGCCTACCTTTAACCACCCGCAGCCAACCCCTAAACACCTTCAGCCTACACCTAAACACCCTCAGTCTTCCCCGAAACACCCTCAGCCTACCCCAAAATACCCTCAGCCTACCCCTAAACACACTCAGAAACCCCTGGACACCATCAGCCTACGCTAAAACACCCTCAGCCTACCCCTAATCACCCTGAGTCTCCCCTAAAAACCCTCAGCCTACCCCTATACACCCTCAGCCTACACCTAAACACCATTAGCCTACCCCTAAACACCCTCATCTTAACCCTAAACAATCTAAGCCTACCCCTGAACACCCTCAGTCTCTTTCTTAGCACCCTCAGCCTACCCCTAAACACACTCAGTCTCCCCCTTAACACCCTCAGCCTACCCCTAAACACCCTCAGTCTCCCCCTAAACACCCTCAGCCTACCCCTTAACACCCTCAGCCTACCTTATACACCCTCAGAGTACACCTTAACACTCTCAGTCTCCAATAAACACCCTCAGCCTACCCCTATACACCCTCAGCCTACACCTAAACACCCTCAGCCTACCCCTAAACAACCTCAATCTCCTCCTTAACACCCTCAGCCTACCCCTAAACACCTTCTGTCTCCCACTTAACACCCTCAGACTACCCCTAAACACCCTGAGACTACCACTAAACACCAGCAGTCTCCCCCTGAACACCCTCAGCCTACCATTAAACACCCTCAGTCTCCCCATAAACACCCTCAGCCTACCCCTAAACACCCTCAGACTCCCCCTGGACAGCCTCAGCCTACCCCTAAACTCCATCAGTCTCCCCCTGGACACCCTCAGTATCCCCCTAAACACCCTCAGCCTACCCCTAAACACCCTCAGCCTACACATAAACACCCTCAGTCTCCCCTTAAACACCCTCAGCCTACCCGAAAAAACACTAAGCCTACCCCTAAATACCCTCACATACCCCTTAACACCCTCAGCCTACACTAAACACACTCAGCGTACCCCTTAACACACTCAGTCTCCCCTAAACACATTCAGCCTACAACCAAGCAGCCTCAGTCTCCCCCTAAACACCCTCAGCCTACCCCTAAAAACATCCGCCTACCCCTCAACACCTCAGCCTACTCCTAAACACCCACAGTCTCCCCCTAAACACATTCAGCCTACCCCTAAACACCCTCACCCTAACCCTAAACACGCTCAGTCTCCCCCTGGACAACCTCAGCCTACCCCTAAACAACCTCATCCTACCCCTAAACACCCTCAGCCTACCCCTAAACGCCTCTGTCTCCCGCTAAACACCCTCAGTCTCCCACTAAACACCCTTAGCCTACCGCTAAACACCCTCAGCCTACCCCTAAAAACCCTCAGTCTCCCCCTAAACACCCTGAGCCTACACCTAAACACACTCAGCCTACCCCTAAACACCCTCACCCTACCCCTAAACACCCTCTGCCTACCGCTAAACATCCTCAGCCTACCCCTAAACACCCTCGGCCTTCACCTAAACACCCTCAGTCTCCCCCTGGACACCCACAGCCTATCCCTAAACACCCTCAGCCTACCCCTGAACACCCTCGGCCTTCACCTAAACACCCTCAGTCTCCCCCTATACACCCTCAGCCTACCCCTAAACACCCTCAGCCTACCCCTAAACACCCTCAGTCTCCCCCTGGACACCCTCAGCCTTCCCTAAACTCCATCTGTCTCCCCCTGGGCACACTCAGTCTCCCCCTAAACACACTCAGCCTACCCTGTACACCCTAGGGCTACCACTAAACACCCTCAGCCTACCCCTGGAAACCCTCAGTCGCCCGCTAATCACCCTCAGCCTACCCCTAATCACTCTCAGCCTACCCCTAAACACCCTCAGTCTCCCCCTGGACACCCTCAGCCTACCCCTAAACTCCATCATTCTCCCCCTGGACACACTCAGTCTCCCCCTAAACAGCCTCAGCCTACCCCTAACCACCCGCAGCTAACCCCTAAACACCTTCAGCCTACACCTAAACACCCTCAGTCTACCCCTAAACACCCTCAGCCTACCACAAAATACCCTCAGCCTACTCCTAAACACACTCAGCAACCCATGGATACCATCAGCCTACGCTAAAACACCCTCAGCCTACCCCTAATCACCCTCAGTCTCCCCTAACAACCCTCAGCCTACCCCTATACACCCTCAGCCTATACCTAAACAGCGTCAGCCTACCCCTAAACACCCTCAGTCTCTTTCTTAGCACCCTCAGCCTACACCTAAACACACTCAGTCTCCCCCTTAACACCCTCAGCCTACCCCTAAAAACCCTCAGTCTCCCCCTAAACACCCTCAGCTTACCCCTTAACACCCTCAGCCTACCCTATACACCCTCAGCGTACACCTTAACACTCTCAGTCTCTAATAAACACCCTCAGCCTACCCCAAAACACCCTCAGCCTACACCTAAACACCCTCAGCCTACCCCTAAACACTCTCAGTCTCCTCCTTAACACCCTCAGCCTACCCCTAAACACCCTCAGTCTCCCACTTAACACCCTCAGCCTACCCCTAAACACCCTGAGCCTACCACTAAACACCCGCAGTCTCCCCCTGAACACCCTCAGCCTATCATTAAACACCCTCAGTCTCCCCATGAACACCCTCAGCCTACCCCTAAACTCCCTCAGACTCCCCCTGGACACCCTCAGCCTACCCCTAAACTCCATCAGTCTCCCCCTGGACACCCTCAGTCTCCCCCTAAACACCCTCAGCCTACCCCTGAACACCCTCAGCCTACCCCTAAACACCCTCAGCCTACACATAAACACCCTCAGACTCACCCTAAACACCCTCAGCCTACCCCAAAATACCCTAAGCCTACCCCTAAACACCCTCAGCCTAAACCTAAACACCCTCAGCCTACCCCTAAACACCGTCTATTTCTCCCTGGACACCCTCAGACTCCCCCTAAACACCATCAATCTCCCCCTGAACACCCCAAGTCTCCCCCTGGACACCCTCAGCCTACCCCTAAACATCCTCAGCCTACCCCTAAACACCCTCAACCTACCCCTAAACACCCTCAGCCTACCCCTAAATACACACAGCCTACCCCTAAACACCCTCAGCCGACCCCGAAACACCCTCAGCCTACCCCTAAACACCCTTAGCCTACACCTAAACACCCTCAGTCTCCCCCTAAACACCCTCAGTCTCCCACTGGACACCCTCAGCCTACCCCTAAACACCCTCAGCCTACCACTAAACACCTTCAGCCTACCCCTAAACACCCTCAGCCTACCCCTAAACACCCTCAGCCTACCACTAAACACCTTCAGCCTACCCTAAACACCCTCAGCCTACCACTAAACACCTTCAGCCTACCCCTAAACACCCTCAGCCTCCCCCTAAACACCCTCAGCCTAACCTTAAACACCCTCAGCCTACCCCTAAAAACCCTCTATCTCTCCCTGGACACCCTCAGACTCCCCCTAAACACCATCAATCTCCCCCTAAACACCCCAAGTCTCCCCCTGGACACCCTCATCCTACCCCTAAACACCCTCAGCCTACCCATAAACAACCTCAGCCTACCCCTAAACACCCTCAGCCTACCCCTAAACATCCTCAACCTACCCCTAAACACCCTCAGCCTACCCCTAAATACACACAGCCTACCCCTAAACACCCTCAGACTACCCCTAAACACCCTCAGCCTATCCCTAAACACCCTCAGCCTACACCTGGACACCCTCAGCCTACCCCTAAACACCCTCAGCCTTCACCTAAACACCCTCAGTCTCCCCCTGGACACCCTCAGCCTACCCCTAAACACACTCAGCCTACCCCTGGACACCCTCAGTCTCCCCCTAAACACCCTCAGTCTCCCCATAAACACCCTCAGCCTACCCCTAAACACCCTCAGACTCCCCCTGGACAGACTCAGCCTACCCCTAAACTCCATCAGTCTCCCCCTGGACACCCTCAGTCTCCCCCTAAACACCCTCAGCCTACCCCTGAACACCCTCAGCCTACCCCTAAACACCTTCAGCATACACATAAACACCCTCAGACTCCCCTTAAACACCCTCAGCCAACCCCAAAATACCCTCAGCCTCCCCCTGGACACCCTCAGCCTGCCCCTAAAAACCTTCAGCCTACCCTTAAACTCCCTCAGCCTACCCCTAAACACCCTCAGCCTACCCCTAAACACCCTCAGCCTACCCCTAAACACCCTCAGCCGAACCCTAAACACCCTCAGCCTACCATTAAACACCCTCTATCTCTCCCTGGACACCCTCAGACTCCCCCTAAACACCATCAATCTCCCCCTAAACACCCCAAGTCTCCCCCTGGACACCCTCAGCCTACCACTAAACACCCTCAGCCTACCCCTAAATACGCACAGCCTACCCCTAAACACCCTCAGCCTAACCCGAAATACACACAGCCTACCCCTAAACACCCTCAACCTACCCCTAAACACCCTCAGCCTACCCCTAAATACACACAGCCTACCCCTAAACACCCTCACCCTAACCCTAAACACCCTCAGCCTACCCCTTAACACCCTTAGCCTACACCTAAACACCCTCAGTCTCCCCCTAAACACCCTCAGTCTCCCAATGGACACCCTCAGCCTACCCCTAAACACCCTCAGCCTAACCCTAAACACCCTCAGCCTAACCCTAAACACCCTCAGCCTACCCCTAAACACCCTCTATCTCTCCCTGGACACCCTCAGACTCCCCCTAAACACCATCAATCTCCCCCTAAACACCCGAAGTCTCCCCCTGGACACCCTCAGCCTACCCCTAAACACCCTCAGCCTACCCATAAACACCCTCAGCCTACCCCTAAACACATTCAGCCAACCCCTAAACATCCTCAACCTACCCCTAAACACCCTCAGCCTACCCCTAAATACACACAGCCTACCCCTAAACACCCTCAGCCGACCCCTAAACACCCTCAGCCTACCCCTAAACACCCTCAGCCTACACCTGGACACCCTCAGCCTACCCCTAAACACCCTCAGCCTTCACCTAAACACCCTCAGTCTCCCCCTGGACACCCTCAGCCTACCCCTAAACACACTCAGCCTACCACTGGACACACTCAGTCTCCCCCTAAACACCCTCAGTCTCCCCATAAACACCCTCAGCCTACCCCTAAACACCTTCAGACTCCCCCTGGACAGCCTCAGCCTACCCCTAAACTCCATCCGTCTCCCCCTGGACACCCTCAGTCTCCCACTAAACACCCTCAGCCTACCCCTGAACACCCTCAGCCTACCCCTAAACACCCTCAGCCTACCCCTGAACACCCTCAGACTCCCCCTAAACACCCTCAGCCTACCCCAAAATACCCTAAGCCTACCGCTAAACACCCTCAGCCTCCCCCTGGACACCCTCAGCCTGCCCCTAAACACCTTCAGCCTACACCTTAAACTCCCTCAGCCTACCCGTAAACACCCTCAGCCTACCCCTAAACAGCCTCAGCCTAACCCTAAACACCCTCAGCCTAACCCTAAACCCCCTCAGCCTACCCCTAAACACCCCCAATCTCTCCCTGGACACCCTCAGACTCCCCCTAAACACCATCAATCTCCCCCTAAACACCCCAAGTCTCCCCCTGGACACCCTCAGCCTACCACTAAACACCCTCAGCCTACCCCTAAACACCCTCAACCTACCCCTAAACACCCTCAGCCTACCCCTAAATACACACAGCCTACCCCTAAACACCCTCAGCCTACCCCTAAACACCCTCAGCTTACCCATAAACACCCTTAACCTACACCTAAACACCCTCAGTCTCCCCCTAAACACGCTCAGTCTCCCACTGGACACCCTCAGCCTACCCCCAAAACACCCTCAGCCTACCCCTAAACACCCTCAGCCAAACCCTAAACACCCTCAGCCTACCCCTAAACACCCTCAGCCTAACCCTAAACACCCTCAACCTACCCCTAAACACCCTCTATCTCTCCCTGGGCACCCTCAGACTCCCCCTAAACACCATCAATCTCCACCTAAACACCCGAAGTCTCCCCCTGGACACCCTCAGCCTACCCCTAAACACCCTCAGCCTACCCATAAACACCCTCAGCCTACCCCTAAACACCCTCAGCCTACCCCTAAACATCCTCAACCTACCCCTAAACACCCTCAGCCTACCCCTAAATACACACAGCCTACCCCTAAACACCCTCAGCCTACCCCTAAACACCCTCAGCCTACCCCTAAACACCCTCAGCCTACACCTGGACACCCTCAGCCTACCCCTAAACACCCTCAGCCTTCACCTAAACACCCTCAGTCTCCCCCTGGACACACTCAGCCTACCCCTAAACACACTCAGCCTACCACTGGACATACTCAGTCTCCCCCTAAACACCCTCAGTCTCCCCATAAACACCCTCAGCCTACCCCTAAACACCCTCAGACTCCCCCTGGACAGCCTCAGCCTACCCCTAAACTCCATCAGTCTCCCCCTGGACACCCTCAGTCTCCCACTAAACACCCTCAGCCTACCCCTGAACACCCTCAGCCTACCACTAAACACCCTCAGCCTACCCCAAAATACCCTAAGCCTACCGCTAAACACCCTCAGCCTCCCCCTGGACACCCTCAGCCTGCCCCTAAGCACCTTCAACCTACACCTTAAACTCCCTCAGCCTACCCGTAAACACCCTCAGCCTACCCCTTAACACCCTCAGCCTAACCCTAAACACCCTCAGCCAAACCCTAAACACCCTCAGCCTACCCCTAAACACCCTCAGTCTCCCCCTAAACACGCTCAGTCTCCCACTGGACACCCTCAGCCTACCCCCAAAACACCCTCAGCCTACCCCTAAACACCCTCAGCCAAACCCTAAACACCCTCAGCCTACCCCTAAACACCCTCTATCTCTCCCTGGACACCCTCAGACTCCCCCTAAACACCATCAATCTCCCCCTAAACACCCCAAGTCTCCCCCTGGACACCATCAGCCTACCCCTAAACACCCTCAGCCTACCCATAAACACCCTCAGCCTACCCATAAACACCCTCAGCCGACCCCTAAACATCCTCAACCTACCCCTAAACACCCTCAGCCTACCCCTAAATACACACAGCCTACCCCTAAACACACTCAGCCTACCCCTAAATACACACAGCCTACCCCTAAACACCCTCAGCCTACACCTGGACACCCTCAGCCTACCCCTAAACACCCTCAGCCTTCACCTAAACACCCTCAGTCTCCCCCTGGACACCCTCAGCCTACCCCTAAACACACTCAGCCTACCCCTAAACACCCTCAGCCTCCCACTGGACACCCTCAGCCTGCCCCTAAACACCTTCAGCCTAACCTTAAACACCCTCAGTCTACCCCTAAACACGCTCAGCCTACCCCTAAACACCCTTAGACTACAGCTAAACACCCTCAGTCTCCACCTAATCACCCTCAGTCTCCCAATGGACACCTTCAGCCTACCCCTAAACACCCTCAGCCTACCCCTAAACACCCTCTATCTCTCCCTGGACACCCTCAGCCTTCCCTAAACTCCATCTGTCTCCCCCTGGACACACTCAGTCTCCCCCTAAACACCCTCAGCCTACCCCTAAACACCCTCAGCCTACCCTATACACCCTCAGGCTACCACTAAACACCCTCAGCCTACCCCTGGACACCCTCAGTCGCCCCCTAATCACCCTCAGACTACCCATAAACACTCTCAGCCTACCCCTAAACACCCTCAGTCTCCCCCTGGACACCCTCAGCCTACCCCTAAACTCCATCAGTCTCCCCCTGGACACACTCAGTCACCCCCTAAACACCCTCAGCCTACCTTTAACCACCCGCAGCCAACCCCTAAACACCTTCAGCCTACACCTAAACACCCTCAGTCTTCCCCGAAACACCCTCAGCCTACCCCAAAATACCCTCAGCCTACCCCTAAACACACTCAGAAACCCCTGGACACCATCAGCCTACGCTAAAACACCCTCAGCCTACCCCTAATCACCCTGAGTCTCCCCTAAAAACCCTCAGCCTACCCCTATACACCCTCAGCCTACACCTAAACACCATTAGCCTACCCCTAAACACCCTCATCTTAACCCTAAACAATCTAAGCCTACCCCTGAACACCCTCAGTCTCTTTCTTAGCACCCTCAGCCTACCCCTAAACACCCTCAGCCTAACCCTAAACACCCTCAGCCTACCCCTAAACACCCTCTATCTCTCCCTGGACACCCTCAGACTCCCCCTAAACACCATCAATCTCCCCCTAAACACCCCAAGTCTCCCCCTGGACACCCTCAGCCTACCACTAAACACCCTCAGCCTACCCCTAAATACGCACAGCCTACCCCTAAACACCCTCACCCTACCCCTAAACACCCTCAGCCTACCCCTAAACACCCTTAGCCTACACCTAAACACCCTCAGTCTCCCCCTAAACACCCTCAGTCTCCCACTGGACACCCTCAGCCTACCCCTAAACACCCTCAGCCTACCCCTAAACACCCTCAGCCTAACCCTAAACACCCTCAACCTACCCCTAAACACCCTCTATCTCTCCCTGGGCACCCTCAGACTCCCCCTAAACACCATCAATCTCCCCCTAAACACCCGAAGTCTCCCCCTGGACACCCTCAGCCTACCCCTAAACACCCTCAGCCTACCCATAAACACCCTCAGCCTACCCCTAAACACCCTCAGCCTACCCCTAAACATCCTCAACCTACCCCTAAACACCCTCAGCCTACCCTAAACACCCTCAGCCTACCCCTAAACACCCTCAGCCTACACCTGGACACCCTCAGCCTACCCCTAAACACCCTCAGCCTTCACCTAAACACCCTCAGTCTCCCCCTGGACACACTCAGCCTACCCCTAAACACACGCAGCCTACCACTGGACACACTCAGTCTCCCCCTAAACACCCTCAGTCTCCCCATAAACACCCTCAGCCTACCCCTAAACACCCTCAGACTCCCCATGGACAGCCTCAGCCTACCCCTAAACTCCATCAGTCTCCCCCTGGACACCCTCAGTCTCCCACTAAACACCCTCAGCCTACCCCTGAACACCCTCAGCCTACCCATAAACACCCTCAGCCTACCCCTAAACACCCTCAGACTCCCCCTAAACACCCTCAGCCTACCCCAAAATACCCTAAGCCTACCGCTAAACACCCTCAGCCTCCCCCTGGACACCCTCAGCCTGCCCCTAAGCACCTTCAGCCTACACCTTAAACTCCCTCAGCCTACCCCTAAACACCCTCAGCCTACCCCTAAACACCCTCAGCCTAACCCTAAACACCCTCAGCCTAACCCTAAACACCCTCAGCCTATCCCTAAACACCCTCTATCTCTCCCTGGACACCCTCAGACTCCCCCTAAACACCATCAATCTCCCCCTAAACACCCCAAGTCTCCCCCTGGACACCCTCAGCCTACCACTAAACACCCTCAGCCTACCCCTAAACACCCTCAACCTACCCCTAAACACCCTCAGCCTACCCCTAAATACACACAGCCTACCCCTAAACACCCTCAGCCTACCCCTAAACACCCTCAGCTTACCCATAAACACCCTTAACCTACACCTAAACACCCTCAGTCTCCCCCTAAACACGCTCAGTCTCCCACTGGACACCCTCAGCCTACCCCCAAAACACCCTCAGCCTACCCCTAAACACCCTCAGCCAAACCCTAAACACCCTCAGCCTACCCCTAAAAACCCTCTATCTCTCCCTGGACACCCTCAGACTCCCCCTAAACACCATCAATCTCCCCCTAAACACCCCAAGTCTGCCCCTGGACACCATCAGCCTACCCCTAAACACCCTCAGCCTACCCATAAACACCCTCAGCCTACCCCTAAACACCCTCAGCCGACCCCTAAACATCCTCAACCTACCCCTAAACACCCTCAGCCTACCCCTAAATACACACAGCCTACCCCTAAACACACTCAGCCTACCCCTAAATACACACAGCCTACCCCTAAACACCCTCAGCCTACACCTGGACACCCTCAGCCTACCCCTAAACACCCTCAGCCTTCACCTAAACACCCTCAGTCTCCCCCTGGACACCCTCAGCCTACCCCTAAACACACTCAGCCTACCCCTAAACACCCTCAGCCTCCCACTGGACACCCTCAGCCTGCCCCTAAACACCTTCAGCCTAACCTTAAACACCCTCAGTCTACCCCTAAACACCCTCAGCCTACCCCTAAACACCCTTAGACTACAGCTAAACACTCTCAGTCTCCACCTAAACACCCTCAGTCTCCCAATGGACACCTTCAGCCTACCCCTAAACACCCTCAGCCTACCCCTAAACACCCTCTATCTCTCCCTGGACACCCTCAGCCTTCCCTAAACTCCATCTGTCTCCCCCTGGACACACTCAGTCTCCCCCTAAACACCCTCAGCCTACCCATAAACACCCTCAGCCTACCCCTAAACACCCTCAGCCGACCCCTAAACATCCTCAACCTACCCCTAAACACCCTCAGCCTACCCCTAAATACACACAGCCTACCCCTAAACACACTCAGCCTACCCCTAAATACACACAGCCTACCCCTAAACACCCTCAGCCTACACCTGGACACCCTCAGCCTACCCCTAAACACCCTCAGCCTTCACCTAAACACCCTCAGTCTCCCCCTGGACACCCTCAGCCTACCCCTAAACACACTCAGCCTACCCCTAAACACCCTCAGCCTCCCACTGGACACCCTCAGCCTGCCCCTAAACACCTTCAGCCTAACCTTAAACACCCTCAGTCTACCCCTAAACACCCTCAGCCTACCCCTAAACACCCTTAGACTACAGCTAAACACCCTCAGTCTCCACCTAAACACCCTCAGTCTCCCAATGGACACCTTCAGCCTACCCCTAAACACCCTCAGCCTACCCCTAAACACCCTCTATCTCTCCCTGGACACCCTCAGCCTTCCCTAAACTCCATCTGTCTCCCCCTGGACACACTCAGTCTCCCCCTAAACACCCTCAGCCTACCCCTAAACACCCTCAGCCTACCCTATACACCCTCAGGCTACCACTAAACACCCTCAGCCTACCCCTGGACACACTCAGTCGCCCCCTAATCACCCTCAGACTACCCATAAACACTCTCAGCCTACCCCTAAACACCCTCAGCCTACCCCTAAACACCCTGAGTCTCCCCCTGGACACCCTCAGCCTACTCCTAAACTCCATCAGTCTCCCCCTGGACACACTCAGTCACCCCCTAAACACCCTCAGCCTACCTTTAACCACCCGCAGCCAACCCCTAAACACCTTCAGCCTACACTTAACACCCTCAGTCTTCCCCGAAACACCCTCAGCCTACCCCAAAATTACCCTCAGCCTACCCCTAAACACACTCAGAAACCCCTGGACACCATCAGCCTACGCTAAAACACCCTCAGCCTACCCCTAATCACCCTGAGTCTCCCCTAAAAACCCTCAGCCTACCCCTATACACCCTCAGCCTACACCTAAACACCATTAGCCTACCCCTAAACACCCTCATCTTAACCCTAAACAATCTAAGTCTACCCCTGAACACCCTCAGTCTCTTTCTTAGCACCCTCAGCCTACCCCTAAACACACTCAGTCTCCCACTTAACACCCTCAGCCTACCCCTAAACACCCTCAGTCTCCCCCTAAACACCCTCAGCCTACCCCTTAACACCCTCAGCCTACCCTATACACCCTCAGCGTACACCTTAACACTCTCAGTCTCCAATAAACACCCTCAGCCTACCCCTATACACCCTCAGCCTACACCTAAACACCCTCAGCCTACCCCTAAACAACCTCAATCTCCTCCTTAACACCCTCAGCCTACCCCTAAACACCCTCTGTCTCCCACTTAACACCCTCAGCCTACCCCTAAAAACATCCGCCTACCCCTCAACACCTCAGCCTACACCTAAACACCCTCAGTCTCCACCTAAACACCCACAGTCTCCACCTAAACACCATCAGTCTCCCCCTAAACACATTCAGCCTACCCCTAAACACCCTCACCCTAACCCTAAACACGCTCAGTCTCCCCCTGGACAACATCAGCCTACCCCTAAACAACCTCATCCTACCCCTAAACACCCTCAGCCTACCCCTAAACGGCTCTGTCTCCCGCTAAACACCCTCAGTCTCCCACTAAACACCCTTAGCCTACCGCTAAACACCCTCAGCCTACCCCTAAAAACCCTCAGTCTCCCCCTAAACACCCTGAGCCTACACCTAAACACACTCAGCCTACCCCTAAACACCCTCACCCTACCCCTAAACACCCTCTGCCTACCGCTAAACATCCTCAGCCTACCCCTAAACACCATCGGCCTTCACCTAAACACCCTCAGTCTCCCCCTATAAACCCTCAGCCTACCCCTAAACACCCTCAGCCTACCCCTAAACACCCTCAGTCTCCCCCTGGACACCCTCAGCCTTCCCTAAACTCCATCTGTCTCCCCCTGGGCACACTCAGTCTCCACCTAAACACCCTCAGCCTACCCTGTACACCCTCAGGCTACCACTAAACACCCTCAGCCTACCCCTGGACACCCTCAGTCGCCCCCTAATCACCCTCAGCCTACCCCTAATCACTCTCAGCCTACCCCTAAACACCCTCAGTCTCCCCCTGGACACCCTCAGCCTACCCCTAAACTCCATCAGTCTCCCCCTGGACACACTCAGTCTCCCCATAAACAGCCTCAGCCTACCCCTAACCACCCGGACCTAACCCCTAAACACCTTCAGCCTACACCTAAACACCCTCAGTCTACCCCTAAACACCCTCAGCCTACCCCAAAATACCCTCAGCCTACCCCTAAACACACTCAGCAACCCCTGGACACCATCAGCCTACGCTAAAACACCCTCAGCCTACCCCTAATCACCCTCAGTCTCCCCTAACAACCCTCAGCCTACCCCTATACACCCTCAGCCTATACCTAAACACCGTCAGCCTACCCCTAAACACCCTCAGTCTCTTTCTTAGCACCCTCAGCCTACCCATAAACACACTCAGTCTCCCCCTTAACACCCTCAGCCTACCCCTAAAAACCCTCAGTCTCCCCCTAAACACCCTCAGCTTACCCCTTAACACCCTCAGCCTACCCTATACACCCTCAGCGTACACCTTAACACTCTCAGTCTCTAATAAACACCCTCAGCCTACCCCTATACACCCTCAGCCTACACCTAAACACCCTCAGCCTACCCCTAAACACCCTCAGTCTCCCACTTAACACCCTCAGCCTACCCCTAAACACCCTGAGCCTACCACTAAACACCCGCAGTCTCCCCCTGAACACCCTCAGCCTACCCCTAAACACCCTCAGTCTCCCACTTAACACCCTCAGCCTACCCCTAAACACCCTGAGCCTACCACTAAACACCCGCAGTCTCCCCCTGAACACCCTCAGCCTATCATTAAACACCCTCAGTCTCCCCATGAACACCCTCAGCCTACCCCTAAACTCCCTCAGACTCCCCCTGGACAGCCTCAGCCTACCCCTAAACTCCATCAGTCTCCCCCTAAACTCCATCAGTCTCCCCCTGGACACCCTCAGTCTCCCCCTAAACACCCTCAGCCTACCCCTGAACACCCTCAGCCTACCCCTAAACACCCTCAGCCTACACATAAACACCCTCAGCCTAACCTTAAACACCCTCAGCCTACCCCTAAACACCCTCAGCCGACCCCGAAACACCCTCAGCCTACCCCTAAACACCCTTGGCCTACACCTAAACACCCTCAGTCTCCCACTGGACACCCTCAGCCTACCCCTAAACACCCTCAGCCTACCCCTAAACACCCTCAGCCTAACCCTAAACACCCTCAGCCTACACCTAAAAAGCCTCTATCTCTCCCTGGACACCCTCAGACTCCCCCTAAACACCATCAATCTCCCCCTAAACACCCCAAGTCTCCCCCTGGACACCCTCAGCCTACCCCTAAACACCCTCAGCCTACCCATAAACAACCTCAGCCTACCCCTAAACACCCTCAGCCTACCCCTAAACATCCTCAACCTACCCCTAAACACCGTCAGCCTACCCCTAAATACACACAGCCTACCCCTAAACACCCTCAGACTACCCCTAAACACCCTCAGCCTACACCTGGACACCCTCAGCCTACCCCTAAACACACTCAGCCTCCCCCTGGACACCCTCAGCCTGCCCCTAAAAACCTTCAGCCTACCCTTAAACTCCCTCAGCCTACCCCTAAAGACCCTCAGCCTACCCCTAAACACCCTCTATCTCTCCCTGGACACCCTCAGACTCCCCCTAAACACCATCAATCTCCCCCTAAACACCCCAAGTCTCCCCCTGGACACCCTCAGCCTACCACTAAACACCCTCAGCCTACCCCTAAACACCCTCAGCCTACCCCTAAACATCCTCAACCTACCCCTAAACACCCTCAGCCAACCCCTAAATACACACAGCCTACCCCTAAACACCCTCAGCCTAACCCTAAACACCCTCAGCCTACCCCTAAACACCCTCAGCCTACACCTGGACACCCTCAGCCTACCCCTAAACACCCTCAGCCTTCACCTAAACACCCTCAGTCTCCCCCTGGACACCCTCAGCCTACCCCTAAACACACTCAGCCTACCACTGGACACACTCAGTCTCCCCCTAAACACCCTCAGTCTCCCCATAAACACCCTCAGCCTACCCCTAAACACCCTCAGACTCCCCCTGGACAGCCTCAGCCTACCCCTAAACTCCATCAGTCTCCCCGTGGACACCCTCAGTCTCCCACTAAACACCCTCAGCCTACCCCTGAACACCCTCAGCCTTCCCCTAAACACCCTCAGCCTACCCCTAAACACCCTCAGACTCCCCCTAAACACCCTCAGCCTACCCCAAAATACCCTAAGCCTACCGCTAAACACCCTCAGCCTCCCCCTGGACACCCTCAGCCTGCCCCTAAACACCTTCAGCCTACACCTTCAACTCCCTCAGCCTACCCGTAAACACCCTCAGCCTACCCCTAAACACCCTTAGCCTACCCCTAAACACCCTCATCTTAACCCTAAACAATCTAAGCCAACCCCTGAACACCCTCAGTCTCTTTCTTAGCACCCTCAGCCTACCCCTAAACACCCTCAGCCTACCCCTAAACACCCTCAGCCTACCCCTAAACACCCTCAGCCTACACCTGAACACCATCAGTCTCCCCCTAAACACCCTCAGCCTACCCCTAAACACCCTCTATCTCTCCCTGGACACCCTCAGACTCCCCCTAAACACCATCAATCTCCCCCTAAACACCCCAAGTCTCCCCCTGGACACCCTCAGCCTACCACTAAACACCCTCAGCCTACCCCTAAATACGCACAGCCTACCCCTAAACACCCTCACCCTACCCCTAAACACCCTCAGCCTACCCCTAAACACCCTTAGCCTGCACCTAAACACCCTCAGTCTCCCCCTAAACACCCTCAGTCTCCCACTGGACACCCTCAGCCTACCCCTAAACACCCTCAGCCTACCCCTAAACACCCTCAGCCTAACCCTAAACACCCTCAACCTACCCCTAAACACCCTCTATCTCTCCCTGGGCACCCTCAGACTCCCCCTAAACACCATCAATCTCCCCCTAAACACCCGAAGTCTCCCCCTGGACACCCTCAGCCTACCCCTAAACACCCTCAGCCTACCCATAAACACCCTCAGCCTACCCCTAAACACCCTCAGCCTACCCCTAAACATCCTCAACCTACCCCTAAACACCCTCAGCCTACCCTAAACACCCTCAGCCTACCCCTAAACACCCTCAGCCTACACCTGGACACCCTCAGCCTACCCCTAAACACCCTCAGCCTTCACCTAAACACCCTCAGTCTCCCCCTGGACACACTCAGCCTACCCCTAAACACACTCAGCCTACCACTGGACACACTCAGTCTCCCCCTAAACACCCTCAGTCTCCCCATAAACACCCTCAGCCTACCCCTAAACACCCTCAGACTCCCCCTGGACAGCCTCAGCCTACCCCTAAACTCCATCAGTCTCCCCCTGGACACCCTCAGTCTCCCACTAAACACCCTCAGCCTACCCCTGAACACCCTCAGCCTACCCCTAAACACCCTCAGCCTACCCCTAAACACCCTCAGACTCCCCCTAAACACCCTCAGCCTACCCCAAAATACCCTAAGCCTACCGCTAAACACCCTCAGCCTCCCCCTGGACACCCTCAGCCTGCCCCTAAGCACCTTCAGCCTACACCTTAAACTCCCTCAGCCTACCCCTAAACACCCTCAGCCTACCCCTAAACACCCTCAGCCTAACCCTAAACACCCTCAGCCTAACCCTAAACACCCTCAGCCTACCCCTAAACACCCTCTATCTCTCCCTGGACACCCTCAGACTCCCCCTAAACACCATCAATCTCCCCCTAAACACCCCAAGTCTCCCCCTGGACACCCTCAGCCTACCACTAAACACCCTCAGCCTACCCCTAAACACCCTCAACCTACCCCTAAACACCCTCAGCCTACCCCTAAATACACACAGCCTACCCCTAAACACCCTCAGCCTACCCCTAAACACCCTCAGCTTACCCATAAACACCCTTAACCTACACCTAAACACCCTCAGTCTCCCCCTAAACACGCTCAGTCTCCCACTGGACACCCTCAGCCTACCCCCAAAACACCCTCAGCCTACCCCTAAACACCCTCAGCCAAACCCTAAACACCCTCAGCCTACCCCTAAAAACCCTCTATCTCTCCCTGGACACCCTCAGACTCCCCCTAAACACCATCAATCTCCCCCTAAACACCCCAAGTCTCCCCCTGGACACCATCAGCCTACCCCTAAACACCCTCAGCCTACCCATAAACACCCTCAGCCTACCCCTAAACACCCTCAGCCGACCCCTAAACATCCTCAACCTACCCCTAAACACCCTCAGCCTACCCCTAAATACACACAGCCTACCCCTAAACACACTCAGCCTACCCCTAAATACACACAGCCTACCCCTAAACACCCTCAGCCTACACCTGGACACCCTCAGCCTACCCCTAAACACCCTCAGCCTTCACCTAAACACCCTCAGTCTCCCCCTGGACACCCTCAGCCTACCCCTAAACACACTCAGCCTACCCCTAAACACCCTCAGCCTCCCACTGGACACCCTCAGCCTGCCCCTAAACACCTTCAGCCTAACCTTAAACACCCTCAGTCTACCCCTAAACACCCTCAGCCTACCCCTAAACACCCTTAGACTACAGCTAAACACCCTCAGTCTCCACCTAAACACCCTCAGTCTCCCAATGGACACCTTCAGCCTACCCCTAAACACCCTCAGCCTACCCCTAAACACCCTCTATCTCTCCCTGGACACCCTCAGCCTTCCCTAAACTCCATCTGTCTCCCCCTGGACACACTCAGTCTCCCCCTAAACACCCTCAGCCTACCCCTAAACACCCTCAGCCTACCCTATACACCCTCAGGCTACCACTAAACACCCTCAGCCTACCCCTGGACACACTCAGTCGCCCCCTAATCACCCTCAGACTACCCATAAACACTCTCAGCCTACCCCTAAACACCCTCAGCCTACCCCTAAACACCCTGAGTCTCCCCCTGGACACCCTCAGCCTACTCCTAAACTCCATCAGTCTCCCCCTGGACACACTCAGTCACCCCCTAAACACCCTCAGCCTACCTTTAACCACCCGCAGCCAACCCCTAAACAC
Organism: Isurus oxyrinchus; assembly: GCA_026770705.1. Taxonomy (NCBI): domain Eukaryota; kingdom Metazoa; phylum Chordata; class Chondrichthyes; order Lamniformes; family Lamnidae; genus Isurus; species Isurus oxyrinchus. Next base: position 227,538 of record JANJGN010000094.1, on the reverse strand, counting down.
CTTCAGCCTACACCTAAACACCCTCAGTCTTCCCCGAAACACCCTCAGCCTACCCCAAAATTACCCTCAGCCTACCCCTAAACACACTCAGAAACCCCTGGACACCATCAGCCTACGCTAAAACACCCTCAGCCTACCCCTAATCACCCTGAGTCTCCCCTAAAAACCCTCAGCCTACCCCTATACACCCTCAGCCTACACCTAAACACCATTAGCCTACCCCTAAACACCCTCATCTTAACCCTAAACAATCTAAGTCTACCCCTGAACACCCTCAATCTCTTTCTTAGCACCCTCAGCCTACCCCTAAACACACTCAGTCTCCCACTTAACACCCTCAGCCTACCCCTAAACACCCTCAGTCTCCCCCTAAACACCCTCAGCCTACCCCTTAACACCCTCAGCCTACCCTATACACCCTCAGCGTACACCTTAACACTCTCAGTCTCCAATAAACACCCTCAGCCTACCCCTATACACCCTCAGCCTACACCTAAACACCCTCAGCCTACCCCTAAACAACCTCAATCTCCTCCTTAACACCCTCAGCCTACCCCTAAACACACTCAGCCTACCCCTAAACACCCTCAGCCTCCCACTGGACACCCTCAGCCTGCCCCTAAACACCTTCAGCCTACCCCTAAACGCCCTCAGTCTCCCCCTGGACACCCTCAGCCTACCGCTAAACACCCTCAGTCTCCCCCTGGACACCCTCAGCCTTCCCTAAACTCCATCTGTCTCCCCCTGGGCACACTCAGTCTCCACCTAAACACCCTCAGCCTACCCTGTACACCCTCAGGCTACCACTAAACACCCCCAGCCTACCCTATACACCCTCAGCGTACACCTTAACACTCTCAGTCTCTAATAAACACCCTCAGCCTACCCCTATACACCCTCAGCCTACACCTAAACACCCTCAGCCTACCCCTAAACACTCTCAGTCTCCTCCTTAACACCCTCAGCCTACCCCTAAACACCCTCAGTCTCCCACTTAACACCCTCAGCCTACCCCTAAACACCCTGAGCCTACCACTAAACACCAGCAGTCTCCCCCTGAACACCCTCAGCCTATCATTAAACACCCTCAGTCTCCCCATGAACACCCTCAGCCTACCCCTAAACTCCCTCAGACTCCCCCTGGACAGCCTCAGCCTACCCCTAAACTCCATCAGTCTCCCCCTGGACACCCTCAGTCTCCCCCTAAACACCCTCAGCCTACCCCTGAACACCCTCAGCCTACCCCTAAACACCCTCAGCCTACACATAAACACCCTCAGACTCCCCCTAAACACCCTCAGCCTACCCCAAAATACCCTAAGCCTACCCCTAAACACCCTCAGCCTCCCCCTGGACACCCTCAGCCTGCCCCTAAACACCTTCAGCCTAGCCTTAAACTGCCTCAGCCTACCCCTAAACACCCTCAGCCTAACCTTAAACACCCTCAGCCTACCCCTAAACACCGTCTATCTCTCCCTGGACACCCTCAGACTCCCCCTAAACACCATCAATCTCCCCCTAAACACCCCAAGTCTCCCCCTGGACACCCTCAGCCTACCACTAAACATCCTCAGCCTACCCCTAAACACCCTCAACCTACCCCTAAACACCCTCAGCCTACCCCTAAATACACACAGCCTACCCCTAAACACCCTCAGCCGACCCCGAAACACCCTCAGCCTACCCCTAAACACCCTTGGCCTACACCTAAACACCCTCAGTCTCCCCCTAAACACCCTCAGTCTCCCACTGGACACCCTCAGCCTACCCCTAAACACCCTCAGCCTACCCCTAAACACCCTCAGCCTAACCTTAAACACCCTCAGCCTACCCCTAAAAAGCCTCCATCTCTCCCTGGACACCCTCAGACTCCCCCTAAACACCATCAATCTCCCCCTAAACACCCCAAGTCTCCCCCTGGACACCCTCAGCCTACCCCTAAACACCCTCAGCCTACCCATAAACAACCTCAGCCTACCCCTAAACACCCTCAGCCTACCCCTAAACATCCTCAACCTACCCCTAAACACCGTCAGCCTACCCCTAAGTACACACAGCCTACCCCTAAACACCCTCAGACTACCCCTAAACACCCTCAGCCTATCCCTAAACACCCTCAGCCTACACCTGGACACCCTCAGCCTACCCCTAAACACCCTCAGCCTTCACCTAAACACCCTCAGTCTCCCCCTGGACACCCTCAGCCTACCCCTAAACACACTCAGCCTACCCCTGGACAGACTCAGCCTACCCCTAAACTCCATCAGTCTCCCCTTGGACACCCTCAGTCTCCCCCTAAACACCCTCAGCCTACCCCTGAACACCCTCAGCCTACCCCTAAACACCTTCAGCATACACATAATCACCCTCAGACTCCCCCTGGACACCCTCAGCCTACCCCTAAACACACTCAGCCTACCCCTGGACAGACTCAGCCTACCCCTAAACACCCTCAGCCTCCCCCTGGACACCCTCAGCCTGCCCCTAAAAACCTTCAGCCTACCCTTAAACTCCCTCAGCCTACCCCTAAACACGCTCAGCCTACCCCTAAACACCCTCAGCCTACCCCTAAACACCCTCAGCCTACCCCTAAACACCCTCTATCTCTCCCTGGACACCCTCAGACTCCCCCTAAACACCATCAATCTCCCCCTAAACACCCCAAGTCTCCCCCTGGACACCCTCAGCCTACCCCTAAACACCCTCAGCCTACCCCTAAACATCCTCAACCTACCCCTAAACACCCTCAGCCTACCCCTAAATACACACAGCCTACCCCTAAACACCCTCAGCCTACCCCTAAACACCCTCAGCCTACCCCTAAACACCCTCAGCCTACACCTGGACATCCTCAGCCTACCCCTAAACACCCTCAGCCTTCACCTAAACACCCTCAGTCTCCCACTGGACACCCTCAGCCTACCCCTAAACACACTCAGCCTACCACTGGACACACTCAGTCTCCCCCTAAACACCCTCAGTCTCCCCATAAACACCCTCAGCCTACCCCTAAACACCCTCAGACTCCCCCTGGACAGACTCAGCCTACCCCTAAACTCCATCAGTCTCCCCCTGGACACCCTCAGTCTCCCACTAAACACCTTCAGCCTACCCCTAAACACCCTCAGCCTCCCCCTGGACACCCTCAGCCTGCCCCTAAAAACCTTCAGCCTACCCTTAAACTCCCTCAGCCTACCCCTAAACACCCTCAGCCTACCCCTAAACACCCTCAGCCTACCCCTAAACACCCTCAGCCTAACCCTAAACACCCTCAGCCTACCCCTAAACACCCTCAGCCTACCCCTAATCACCCTCAGCCTACCCCTAAACACCCTCTATCTCTCCCTGGACACCCTCAGACTCCCCCTAAACACCATCAATCTCCCCCTAAACACCCCAAGTCTCCCCCTGGACACCCTCAGCCTACCCCTAAACACCCTCAGCCTACCCATAAACACCCTCAGCCTACCCCTAAACACCCTCAGCCTACCCTATACACCCTCAGGCTACCACTAAACACCCTCAGCCTACCCCTGGACACCCTCAGTCGCCCCCTAATCACCCTCAGACTACCCATAAACACTCTCAGCCTACCCCTAAACACCCTCAGTCTCCCCCTGGACACCCTCAGCCTACCCCTAAACTCCATCAGTCTCCCCCTGGACACACTCAGTCACCCCCTAAACACCCTCAGCCTACCTTTAACCACCCGCAGCCAACCCCTAAACACCTTCAGCCTACACCTAAACACCCTCAGTCTTCCCCGAAACACCCTCAGCCTACCCCAAAATACCCTCAGCCTACCCCTAAACACACTCAGAAACCCCTGGACACCATCAGCCTACGCTAAAACACCCTCAGCCTACCCCTAATCACCCTGAGTCTCCCCTAAAAACCCTCAGCCTACCCCTATACACCCTCAGCCTACACCTAAACACCATTAGCCTACCCCTAAACACCCTCATCTTAACCCTAAACAATCTAAGCCTACCCCTGAACACCCTCAGTCTCTTTCTTAGCACCCTCAGCCTACCCCTAAACACCCTCAGCCTAACCCTAAACACCCTCAGCCTACCCCTAAACACCCTCTATCTCTCCCTGGACACCCTCAGACTCCCCCTAAACACCATCAATCTCCCCCTAAACACCCCAAGTCTCCCCCTGGACACCCTCAGCCTACCACTAAACACCCTCAGCCTACCCCTAAATACGCACAGCCTACCCCTAAACACCCTCACCCTACCCCTAAACACCCTCAGCCTACCCCTAAACACCCTTAGCCTACACCTAAACACCCTCAGTCTCCCCCTAAACACCCTCAGTCTCCCACTGGACACCCTCAGCCTACCCCTAAACACCCTCAGCCTACCCCTAAACACCCTCAGCCTAACCCTAAACACCCTCAACCTACCCCTAAACACCCTCTATCTCTCCCTGGGCACCCTCAGACTCCCCCTAAACACCATCAATCTCCCCCTAAACACCCGAAGTCTCCCCCTGGACACCCTCAGCCTACCTCTAAACACCCTCAGCCTACCCATAAACACCCTCAGCCTACCCCTAAACACCCGCAGCCTACCCCTAAACATCCTCAACCTACCCCTAAACACCCTCAGCCTACCCTAAACACCCTCAGCCTACCCCTAAACACCCTCAGCCTACACCTGGACACCCTCAGCCTACCCCTAAACACCCTCAGCCTTCACCTAAACACCCTCAGTCTCCCCCTGGACACACTCAGCCTACCCCTAAACACACTCAGCCTACCACTGGACACACTCAGTCTCCCCCTAAACACCCTCAGTCTCCCCATAAACACCCTCAGCCTACCCCTAAACACCCTCAGACTCCCCATGGACAGCCTCAGCCTACCCCTAAACTCCATCAGTCTCCCCCTGGACACCCTCAGTCTCCCACTAAACACCCTCAGCCTACCCCTGAACACCCTCAGCCTACCCCTAAACACCCTCAGCCTACCCCTAAACACCCTCAGACTCCCCCTAAACACCCTCAGCCTACCCCAAAATACCCTAAGCCTACCGCTAAACACCCTCAGCCTCCCCCTGGACACCCTCAGCCTGCCCCTAAGCACCTTCAGCCTACACCTTAAACTCCCTCAGCCTACCGCTAAACACCCTCAGCCTACCCCTAAACACCCTCAGCCTAACCCTAAACACCCTCAGCCTAACCCTAAACACCCTCAGCCTACCCCTAAACACCCTCTATCTCTCCCTGGACACCCTCAGACTCCCCCTAAACACCATCAATCTCCCCCTAAACACCCCAAGTCTCCCCCTGGACACCCTCAGCCTACCACTAAACACCCTCAGCCTACCCCTAAACACCCTCAACCTACCCCTAAACACCCTCAGCCTACCCCTAAATACACACAGCCTACCCCTAAACACCCTCAGCCTACCCCTAAACACCCTCAGCTTACCCATAAACACCCTTAACCTACACCTAAACACCCTCAGTCTCCCCCTAAACACGCTCAGTCTCCCACTGGACACCCTCAGCCTACCCCCAAAAGACCCTCAGCCTACCCCTAAACACCCTCAGCCAAACCCTAAACACCCTCAGCCTACCCCTAAAAACCCTCTATCTCTCCCTGGACACCCTCAGACTCCCCCTAAACACCATCAATCTCCCCCTAAACACCCCAAGTCTCCCCCTGGACACCATCAGCCTACCCCTAAACACCCTCAGCCTACCCATAAACACCCTCAGCCTACCCCTAAACACCCTCAGCCGACCCCTAAACATCCTCAACCTACCCCTAAACACCCTCAGCCTACCCCTAAATACACACAGCCTACCCCTAAACACACTCAGCCTACCCCTAAATACACACAGCCTACCCCTAAACACCCTCAGCCTACACCTGGACACCCTCAGCCTACCCTTAAACACCCTCAGCCTTCACCTAAACACCCTCAGTCTCCCCCTGGACACCCTCAGCCTACCCCTAAACACACTCAGCCTACCGCTAAACACCCTCAGCCTCCCACTGGACACCCTCAGCCTGCCCCTAAACACCTTCAGCCTAACCTTAAACACCCTCAGTCTACCCCTAAACACCCTCAGCCTACCCCTAAACACCCTTAGACTACAGCTAAACACCCTCAGTCTCCACCTAAACACCCTCAGTCTCCCAATGGACACCTTCAGCCTACCCCTAAACACCCTCAGCCTACCCCTAAACACCCTCTATCTCTCCCTGGACACCCTCAGCCTTCCCTAAACTCCATCTGTCTCCCCCTGGACACACTCAGTCTCCCCCTAAACACCCTCAGCCTACCCATAAACACCCTCAGCCTACCCCTAAACACCCTCAGCCGACCCCTAAACATCCTCAACCTACCCCTAAACACCCTCAGCCTACCCCTAAATACACACAGCCTACCCCTAAACACACTCAGCCTACCCCTAAATACACACAGCCTACCCCTAAACACCCTCAGCCTACACCTGGACACCCTCAGCCTACCCCTAAACACCCTCAGCCTTCACCTAAACACCCTCAGTCTCCCCCTGGACACCCTCAGCCTACCCCTAAACACACTCAGCCTACCCCTAAACACCCTCAGCCTCCCACTGGACACCCTCAGCCTGCCCCTAAACACCTTCAGCCTAACCTTAAACACCCTCAGTCTACCCCTAAACACCCTCAGCCTACCCCTAAACACCCTTAGACTACAGCTAAACACCCTCAGTCTCCACCTAAACACCCTCAGTCTCCCAATGGACACCTTCAGCCTACCCCTAAACACCCTCAGCCTACCCCTAAACACCCTCTATCTCTCCCTGGACACCCTCAGCCTTCCCTAAACTCCATCTGTCTCCCCCTGGACACACTCAGTCTCCCCCTAAACACCCTCAGCCTACCCCTAAACACCCTCAGCCTACCCTATACACCCTCAGGCTACCACTAAACACCCTCAGCCTACCCCTGGACACACTCAGTCGCCCCCTAATCACCCTCAGACTACCCATAAACACTCTCAGCCTACCCCTAAACACCCTCAGCCTACCCCTAAACACCCTGAGTCTCCCCCTGGACACCCTCAGCCTACTCCTAAACTCCATCAGTCTCCCCCTGGACACACTCAGTCACCCCCTAAACACCCTCAGCCTACCTTTAACCACCCGCAGCCAACCCCTAAACACCTTCAGCCTACACCTAAACACCCTCAGTCTTCCCCGAAACACCCTCAGCCTACCCCAAAATTACCCTCAGCCTACCCCTAAACACACTCAGAAACCCCTGGACACCATCAGCCTACGCTAAAACACCCTCAGCCTACCCCTAATCACCCTGAGTCTCCCCTAAAAACCCTCAGCCTACCCCTATACACCCTCAGCCTACACCTAAACACCATTAGCCTACCCCTAAACACCCTCATCTTAACCCTAAACAATCTAAGTCTACCCCTGAACACCCTCAGTCTCTTTCTTAGCACCCTCAGCCTACCCCTAAACACACTCAGTCTCCCACTTAACACCCTCAGCCTACCCCTAAACACCCTCAGTCTCCCCCTAAACACCCTCAGCCTACCCCTTAACACCCTCAGCCTACCCTATACACCCTCAGCGTACACCTTAACACTCTCAGTCTCCAATAAACACCCTCAGCCTACCCCTATACACCCTCAGCCTACACCTAAACACCCTCAGCCTACCCCTAAACAACCTCAATCTCCTCCTTAACACCCTCAGCCTACACCTAAACACCCTCTGTCTCCCACTTAACACCCTCAGCCTACCCCTAAAAACATCCGCCTACCCCTCAACACCTCAGCCTACACCTAAACACCCTCAGTCTCCACCTAAACACCCACAGTCTCCACCTAAACACCATCAGTCTCCCCCTAAACACATTCAGCCTACCCCTAAACACCCTCACCCTAACCCTAAACACGCTCAGTCTCCCCCTGGACAACCTCAGCCTACCCCTAAACAACCTCATCCTACCCCTAAACACCCTCAGCCTACCCCTAAACGGCTCTGTCTCCCGCTAAACACCCTCAGTCTCCCACTAAACACCCTTAGCCTACCGCTAAACACCCTCAGCCTACCCCTAAAAACCCTCAGTCTCCCCCTAAACACCCTGAGCCTACACCTAAACACACTCAGCCTACCCCTAAACACCCTCACCCTACCCCTAAACACCCTCTGCCTACCGCTAAACATCCTCAGCCTACCCCTAAACACCATCGGCCTTCACCTAAACACCCTCAGTCTCCCCCTATACACCCTCAGCCTACCCCTAAACACCCTCAGCCTACCCCTAAACACCCTCAGTCTCCCCCTGGACACCCTCAGCCTTCCCTAAACTCCATCTGTCTCCCCCTGGGCACACTCAGTCTCCACCTAAACACCCTCAGCCTACCCTGTACACCCTCAGGCTACCACTAAACACCCTCAGCCTACCCCTGGACACCCTCAGTCGCCCCCTAATCACCCTCAGCCTACCCCTAATCACTCTCAGCCTACCCCTAAACGCCCTCAGTCTCCCCCTGGACACCCTCAGCCTACCCCTAAACTCCATCAGTCTCCCCCTGGACACACTCAGTCTCCCCCTAAACAGCCTCAGCCTACCCCTAACCACCCGGAGCTAACCCCTAAACACCTTCAGCCTACACCTAAACACCCTCAGTCTACCCCTAAACACCCTCAGCCTACCCCAAAATACCCTCAGCCTACCCCTAAACACACTCAGCAACCCCTGGACACCATCAGCCTACGCTAAAACACCCTCAGCCTACCCCTAATCACCCTCAGTCTCCCCTAACAACCCTCAGCCTACCCCTATACACCCTCAGCCTATACCTAAACACCGTCAGCCTACCCCTAAACACCCTCAGTCTCTTTCTTAGCACCCTCAGCCTACCCATAAACACACTCAGTCTCCCCCTAAACACCCTCAGCTTACCCCTTAACACCCTCAGCCTACCCTATACACCCTCAGCGTACACCTTAACACTCTCAGTCTCTAATAAACACCCTCAGCCTACCCCTATACACCCTCAGCCTACACCTAAACACCCTCAGCCTACCCCTAAACACTCTCAGTCTCCTCCTTAACACCCTCAGCCTACCCCTAAACACCCTCAGTCTCCCACTTAACACCCTCAGCCTACCCCTAAACACCCTGAGCCTACCACTAAACACCCGCAGTCTCCCCCTGAACACCCTCAGCCTATCATTAAACACCCTCAGTCTCCCCATGAACACCCTCAGCCTACCCCTAAACTCCCTCAGACTCCCCCTGGACAGCCTCAGCCTACCCCTAAACTCCATCAGTCTCCCCCTGGACACCCTCAGTCTCCCGCTAAACACCCTCAGCCTACCCCTAAACACCCTCAGCCTACCCCTAAACACCCTCAGCCTACACATAAACACCCTCAGACTCCCCCTAAACACCCTCAGCCTACCCCAAAATACCCTAAGCCTACCCCTAAACACCCTCAGCCTCCCCCTGGACACCCTCAGCCTGCCCCTAAACACCTTCAGCCTAGCCTTAAACTGCCTCAGCCTACCCCTAAACACCCTCTATCTCTCCCTGGACACCCTCAGACTCCCCCTAAACACCATCAATCTCCCCCTAAACACCCCAAGTCTCCCCCTGGACACCCTCAGCCTACCCCTAACACCCTCAGCCTACCCCTAAACACCCTCAGCCTGCACCTAAACACCCTCAGCCTACCCCTAAACAACCTCAGCCTACCCCTAAACACCCTCAGCCGACCCCGAAACACCCTCAGCCTACCCCTAAACACCCTTGGCCTACACCTAAACACCCTCAGTCTCCCCCTAAACACCCTCAGTCTCCCACTGGACACCCTCAGCCTACCCCTAAACACCCTCAGCCTACCCCTAAACACCCTCAGCCTAACCTTAAACACCCTCAGCCTACCCCTAAAAAGCCTCTATCTCTCCCTGGACACCCTCAGACTCCCCCTAAACACCATCAATCTCCCCCTAAACACCCCAAGTCTCCCCCTGGACACCCTCAGCCTACCCCTAAACACCCTCAGCCTACCCATAAACACCCGCAGCCTACCCCTAAACATCCTCAACCTACCCCTAAACACCGTCAGCCTACCCCTAAACACCGTCAGCCTACACCTGGACACCCTCAGCCTACCCCTAAACACCCTCAGACTACCCCTAAACACCCTCAGCCTATCCCTAAACACCCTCAGCCTACACCTGGACACCCTCAGCCTACCCCTAAACACCCTCAGCCTTCACCTAAACACCCTCAGTCTCCCCCTGGACACCCTCAGCCTACCCCTGGACAGACTCAGCCTACCCCTAAACTCCATCAGTCTCCCCTTGGACACCCTCAGTCTCCCCCTAAACACCCTCAGCCTACCCCTGAACACACTCAGCCTACCCCTAAACACCTTCAGCATACACATAAACACCCTCAGACTCCCCCTAAACACCCTCAGCCTACCCCTAAACACCCTCAGCCTCCCCCTGGACACCCTCAGCCTGCCCCTAAAAACCTTCAGCCTACCCTTAAACTCCCTCAGCCTACCCCTAAACACCCTCAGCCTACCCCTAAACACCCTCAGCCTACCCCTAAACACCCTCAGCCTAACCCTAAACACCCTCAGCCTACCCCTAAACACCCTCAGCCTACCCCTAATCACCCTCAGCCTACCCCTAAACACCCTCTATCTCTCCCTGGACACCCTCAGACTCCCACTAAACACCATCAATCTCCCCCTAAACACCCCAAGTCTCCCCCTGGACACCCTCAGCCTACCCCTAAACACCCTCAGCCTACCCATAAACACCCTCAGCCTACCCCTAAACACCCTCAGCCTACCCCTAAACATCCTCAACCTACCCCTAAACACCCTCAGCCTACCCCTAAATACACACAGCCTACCCCTAAACACCCTCAGCCTACCCCTAAACACCTCAGCCTGCCCCTAAATACACACAGCCTACCCCTAAACACCCTCAGCCTACACCTGGACACCCTCAGCCTACCCCTAAACACCCTCAGCCTTCACCTAAACACCCTCAGTCTCCCCCTGGACACCCTCAGCCTACCCCTAAACACACTCAGCCTACCACTGGACACACTCAGTCTCCCCCTAAACACCCTCAGTCTCCCCATAAACACCCTCAGCCTACCCCTAAACACCCTCAGACTCCCCCTGGACAGACTCAGCCTACCCCTAAACTCCATCAGTCTCCCCCTGGACACCCTCAGTCTCCCACTAAACACCCTCAGCCTACCCCTGAACACCCTCAGCCTTCCCCTAAACACCTTCAGCCTACACCTTCAACTCCCTCAGCCTACCCGTAAACACCCTCAGCCTACCCCTAAACACCCTCAGCCTACCCCTAAACACCCTCAGCCTAACCCTAAACACCCTCAGCCTACCCCTAAACACCCTCTATCTCTCCCTGGACACCCTCAGACTCCCCCTAAACACCATCAATCTCCCGCTAAACACCCCAAGTCTCCCCTGGACACCCTCAGCCTACCACTAAACACCCTCAGCCTACCCCTAAACACCCTCAACCTACCCCTAAACACCCTCAGCCTACCCCTAAATACACACAGCCTACCCCTAAACACCCTCAGCCTACCCCTAAACACCCTCAGCTTACCCATAAACACCCTTAACCTACACCTAAACACCCTCAGTCTCCCCCTAAACACGCTCAGTCTCCCACTGGACACCCTCAGCCTACCCCCAAAACACCCTCAGCCTACCCCTAAACACCCTCAGCCAAACCCTAAACACACTCAGCCTACCCCTAAACACCCTCTATCTCTCCCTGGACACCCTCAGACTCCCCCTAAACACCATCAATCTCCCCCTAAACACCCCAAGTCTCCCCCTGGACACCATCAGCCTACCCCTAAACACCCTCAGCCTACCCATAAACACCCTCAGCCTACCCCTAAACACCCTCAGCCGACCCCTAAACATCCTCAACCTACCCCTAAACACCCTCAGCCTACCCCTAAATACACACAGCCTACCCCTAAACACACTCAGCCTACCCCTAAATACACACAGCCTACCCCTAAACACCCTCAGGCTACACATGGACACCCTCAGCCTACCCCTAAACACCCTCAGCCTTCACCTAAACACCCTCAGTCTCCCCCCTGGACACCCTCAGCCTACCCCTAAACACACTCAGCCTACCCCTAAACACCCTCAGCCTCCCACTGGACACCCTCAGCCTGCCCCTAAACACCTTCAGCCTAACCGTAAACATCCTCAGTCTACCCCTAAACACCCTCAGCCTACCCCTAAACACCCTCAGCCTGCCCCTAAACACCTTCAGCCTAACCGTAAACATCCTCAGTCTACCCCTAAACACCCTCAGTCTACCCCTAAACACCCTCAGCCTACCCCTAAACACCCTTAGACTACAGCTAAACACCCTCAGTCTCCACCTAATCACCCTCAGTCTCCCAATGGACACCTTCAGCCTACCCCTAAACACCCTCAGCCTACCCCTAAACACCCTCTATCTCTCCCTGGACACCCTCAGCCTTCCCTAAACTCCATCTGTCTCCCACTGGACACACTCAGTCTCCCCCTAAACACCCTCAGCCTACCCCTAAACACCCTCAGCCTACCCTATACACCCTCAGGCTACCACTAAACACCCTCAGCCTACCCCTGGACACCCTCAGTCGCCCCCTAATCACCCTCAGACTACCCATAAACACTCTCAGCCTACCCCTAAACACCCTCAGTCTCCCCCTGGACACCCTCAGCCTACCCCTAAACTCCATCAGTCTCCCCCTGGACACACTCAGTCACCCCCTAAACACCCTCAGCCTACCTTTAACCACCCGCAGCCAACCCCTAAACACCTTCAGCCTACACCTAAACACCCTCAGTCTTCCCCGAAACACCCTCAGCCTACCCCAAAATACCCTCAGCCTACCCCTAAACACACTCAGAAACCCCTGGACACCATCAGCCTACGCTAAAACACCCTCAGCCTACCCCTAATCACCCTGAGTCTCCCCTAAAAACCCTCAGCCTACCCCTATACACCCTCAGCCTACACCTAAACACCATTAGCCTACCCCTAAACACCCTCATCTTAACCCTAAACAATCTAAGCCTACCCCTGAACACCCTCAGTCTCTTTCTTAGCACCCTCAGCCTACCCCTAAACACACTCAGTCTCCCCCTTAACACCCTCAGCCTACCCCTAAACACCCTCAGTCTCCCCCTTAACACCCTCAGCCTACCCCTAAACACCCTCAGTCTCCCCCTAAACACCCTCAGCCTACCCCTTAACACCCTCAGCCTACCCTCTACACCCTCAGCGTACACCTTAACACTCTCAGTCTCCAATAAACACCCTCAGCCTACCCCTATACACCCTCAGCCTACACCTAAACACCCTCAGCCTACCCCTAAACAACCTCAATCTCCTCCTTAACACCCTCAGCCTACCCCTAAACACACTCTGTCTCCCACTTAACACCCTCAGCCTACCCCTAAACACCCTGAGCCTACCACTAAACACCAGCAGTCTCCCCCTGAACACCCTCAGCCTACCATTAAACACCCTCAGTCTCCCCATAAACACCTTCAGCCTACCCCTAAACACCCTCAGACTCCCCCTGGACAGCCTCAGCCTACCCCTAAACTCCATCAGTCTCCCCCTGGACACCCTCAGTATCCCCCTAAACACCCTCAGCCTACCCCTAAACACCCTCAGCCTACACATAAACACCCTCAGTCTCCCCCTAAACACCCTCAGCCTACCCGAAAAAACCCTAAGCCTACCCCTAAATACCCTCACATACCCCTTAACACCCTCAGCCTACACTAAACACACTCAGCGTACCCCTTAACACCCTCAGTCTCCCCTAAACACATTCAGCCTACAACCAAGCAGCCTCAGTCTCCCCCTAAACACACTCAGCCTACCCCTAAAAACATCCGCCTACCCCTCAACACCTCAGCCTACACCTAAACACCCTCAGTCTCCACCTAAACACCCACAGTCTCCACCTAAACACCATCAGTCTCCCCCTAAACACATTCAGCCTACCCCTAAACACCCTCACCCTAACCCTAAACACGCTCAGTCTCCCCCTGGACAACTTCAGCCTACCCCTAAACAACCTCATCCTACCCCTAAACACCCTCAGCCTACCCCTAAACGCCTCTGTCTGCCGCTAAACACCCTCAGTCTCCCACTAAACACCCTTAGCCTACCGCTAAACACCCTCAGCCTACCCCTAAAAACCCTCAGTCTCCCCCTAAACACCCTCAGCTTACACCTAAACACACTCAGCCTACCCCTAAACACCCTCAGCCTACCCCTAAACACCCTCGGCCTTCACCTAAACACCCTCAGTCTCCCCCTAAACACCCTCAGCCTACCCCTAAACACGCTCAGCCTACCCCTAAACACCCTCAGCCTAGCACTAAACACCCTCAGTCTCCCCCGGACACCCTCAGCCTACCCCTAAACACCCTCAGCCTACCACTAAACACACTCAGTCTCCCCCTTAACACCCTCAGCCTACCCCTAAACACCCTCAGCCTACCCCTAAACACCCTCAGTCTCCCCCTAAACACCCTCAGCCTACCCCTTAACACCCTCAGCCTACCCTCTACACCCTCAGCGTACACCTTAACACTCTCAGTCTCCAATAAACACCCTCAGCCTACCCCTAAACACCCTCAGCCTACCCCTAAACACCCTCAGTCTCCCCATAAACACCCTCAGCCTACCCCTAAACACCATCAGTCTCCCCCTGGACACCCTCAGTCTCCCCCTAAACACCCTCAGCCTACCCCTGAACACCCTCAGCCTACCCCTAAACACCCTCAGCCTACACATAATCACCCTCAGACTCCCCCTAAACACACTCAGCCTACCCCAAAATACCCTAAGCCTACCCCTAAACACCCTCAGCCTACCCCTAAACACCCTCAGCCTACCCCTAAACACCCTCAGCCTACCCCTAAACACCCTCAGCCTACACCTAAACACCCTCAGCCTACCCCTAAACACCCTCAGCCTACCCCTAAACACCCTCAGCCTACCCCTAAACACCCTCAGCCTACCCCTAAACACCCTCAGCCTACACCTAAACACCCTCAGACTCCCCCTGGACAGCCTCAGCCTACACCTAAACTCCATCAGTCTCCCCCTGGACACCCTCAGTCTCCCCCTAAACACCCTCAGCCTACCCCTAACCACCCTCAGTCTACACATAAACACCCTCAGACTCCCCCTAAACACCCTCAGCCTACCCCAAAATACCCTAAGCCTACCCCTAAACACCCTCAGTCTTCCCCTGGACACACTCAGCCTTCCCTAAACTCCATTAGTCTCCCCCTGGACACACTCAGTCTCCCCCTAAACACCCTCAGCCTTCCCCTAAACACCTTCAGCCTATCCTATACACCCTCAGGCTACCACTAAACACCCTCAGCCTACCTCTGGACACCCTCAGTCGCCCCCTAATCACCCTCAGCCTACCCCTAAACACCCTCAGCCTACCCCTAAACTCCATCAGTCTCCCCCTGGACACACTCAGTCTCCCCCTAAACACCCTCAGCCTACCCTTAACCAACCGCAGCCTACCCCTAAACACCTTCAGCCTACACCTAAACACCCTCAGTCTACTCCTAAACACCCTCAGCCTACCCCAAAATACCCTCAGCCTACCCCTAAACACACTCAGCAACCCCTGGACACCATCAGCCTACGCTAAAACACCCTCAGCCTACCCCTTATCACCCTCAGTCTCCCCTAAAAACCCTCAGCCTACCCCTATACACCCTCAGCCTACACCTAAACACCATCAGCCTACCCCTAAATACCCTCATCTTAACCCTAAACAACCTAAGCCTACCCCTAAACACCCTCAGTCTCTTTCTTAGCACCCTCAGCCTACCCCTAAACACCCTCAGTCTCCCCCTAAACACCCTCAGCCTACCCCTTAACACCCTCAGCCTACCCTATACACCCTCAGCGTACACCTTAACAATCTCAGTCTCCAATAAACACCCTCAGCCTAACCCTATACACCCTCTGCCTACACCTAAACACCCTCAGCCTACCCCTAAACACCCTCAGTCTCCTCCTTAACACCCTCAGCCTACCCCTAAACACCCTCAGCCTCCCCCGGACACCCTCAGCCTGCCCCTAAACGCCTTCAGCCTAGCCTTAAACTGCCTCAGCCTACCCCTAAACACCCTCAGTCTCCCCAGAAACTCCCTCAGCCTACCCCTAAACACCCTCAGTCTCACACTAATTACCCTCAGCCTACCCCTTAACACCCTCAGCCTACCCTAAACACACTCAGCGTACCCCTTAACACCCTCAGTCTCCCCTAAACCCATTCAGCCTACAACCAAACACCCTCATTCTCCCCCTAAACACCCTCAGCCTACTCCTAACAACCTCCGCCTACCCCTCAACAGCTCAGCCTACACCTAAAACCATCAGTTTCCACCTAAGCACCCTCAGTCTCCACCTGAACACCCTCAGTCTACCCCTAAACACCCTCAGCCTACCCATAAACACCCTCAGATTACTCCTGAACACCCTCAGTCTGCCTCTAAACACCCTCAGCCTACCCCTAAAAACCCTCACCCTAACCCTAAACACCCTCAGCCGACCCCTTAACACCCTCAGTCTCCCCCTGGAAACCCTTAGCCTACCACTAAACACGCTCAGTCTACCCCTAAACACCCTCAGTCTCCCCCTAAACACCCTCAGTCTCCCCCTAAACACCCCCAGCCTACACCTAAACACCCTACCCCTACCCCTAAACACCCTCAGTCTCCCCCTGGACAACCTCAGCCTACCCCTAAACAACCTCAGCCTACCCCTCAACACACTCAGCCTACCCCTAAACACCCTCTGTCTCCCAGTAAACACCCTCAGTCTCCCACTAAACACCCTTAGCCTACCGCTAAACACCCTCATCCTACCCCTAAAAACCCTCAGTCTCCCCCTAAACACTCTCAGCCTACCCCTAAACTCCCTCAGTCTACCCCTAAAGACCCTCGGCCTTCACCAAAACACCCTCAGTCTCCCCCTGGACACCCACAGCCGACCCCTAAACACCCTCAACCTACCCCTCAACTCCCTCAGCCTACCCCTAAACACACTCAGCCTACCCCTAAACACCCTCAGCCTACCCCTAAACACCCTCAGCCTACCCCTAAACACCTTCACTCTCCCCCTGGACACCCTCAGTCTCCCCCTAAACACCCTCAGCCCAAACCTATACACCCTCAGCCTACCCCTATACACCCTCAGCCTACCACTAAACACCCTCAGCCTACACCTGGACACCCTCAGTCGCCCCCTAATCACCCTAATCCTACCCCTAAAAACACTCAGCCTACCCCTAAACACCCTCAGTCTCCCCCTGGACACCCTCAGCCTACCCCTAAACACCCTCAGTCTCCCCCTAGACACCTTAGGCCTACCCCTAAACTCCATCAGTCTCCCCCTGGACACACTCAGTCTCCCCCTAAACACCCTCAGCCTACCCCTAACCACCCGCAGCCTACCCCTAAACACCCTCAGCCTACCCCTAAACACCCTCAGCCTACCCCTAAACACCCTCAGCCTACACCTAAACACCTTCAGCCTACACCTAAACACCCTCAGCCTACCCCAAAATACCCTCAGCCTACCCCTAAACACCCTCAGCCTACCCCAAAATACCCTCAGCCTACCCCTAAAACACCCTCAGCCTACCCCTAATCACCCTCAGTCTCCACCTAAACACCCTCAGTCTCCACCTAAACACCCTCAGTCTCCCCCTGGACACCCTCAGCCTACCCCTAAACACCCTTAGCCTACACCTAAACACCCTCAGCCTACCCCTAAACACCCTCAGCCTACCCCTAAACACCCTCTGTCTCCCAGTAAACACCCTCAGTCTCCCACTAAACACCCTTAGCCTACCGCTAAACACCCTCATCCTACCCCTAAAAACCCTCAGTCTCCCCCTAAACACCCTCAGCCTACCCCTAAACACCCTTAGCCTACACCTAAACATCCTCAGCCTACCCCTAAAGACCCTCGGCCTTCACCAAAACACCCTCAGTCTCCCCCTGGACACCCACAGCCGACCCCTAAGCACCCTCAACCTACCCCTAAACTCCCTCAGCCTACCCCTAAACACACTCAGCCTACCCCTAAACACCCTCAGCCTACCCCTAAACACCCTCAGCCTACCCCTAAACACCTTCACTCTCCCCCTGGACACCCTCAGTCTCCCCCTAAACACCCTCAGCCCAAACCTATACACCCTCAGCCTACCCCTATACACCCTCAGCCTACCACTAAACACCCTCAGCCTACACCTGGACACCCTCAGTCGCCCCCTAATCACCCTAATCCTACCCCTAAAAACACTCAGCCTACCCCTAAACACCCTCAGTCTCCCCCTGGACACCCTCAGCCTACCCCTAAACACCCTCAGTCTCCCCCTAGACACCTTAGGCCTACCCCTAAACTCCATCAGTCTCCCCCTGGACACACTCAGTCTCCCCCTAAACACCCTCAGCCTACCCCTAACCACCCGCAGCCTACACCTAAACACCTTCAGCCTACACCTAAACACCCTCAGCCTACCCCTAAACACACTCAGCCGCCCCTGGACATACTAAGCCTACCCTAAAACACCCTCAGCCTACCCCTAATCACCCTCAGTCTCCACCTAAACACCCTCAGTCTCCACCTAAACACCCTCAGTCTCCCCCTGGACACCCTCAGCCTACCCCTAAACACCCTCAGCCTACCCCTAAACACCCTTAGCCTACACCTAAACACCGTCAGTCTCCCCCTAAACACCCTCAGTCTCCCCCTAAATACACACAGCCTACCCCTAAACACCCTCAGCCTACAGCTGGACACCCTCAGCCTACCCCTAAACACACTCAGCCTTCACCTAAACACCCTCAGTCTCCCCCTGGACACCCTCAGCCTACCCCTAAACACACTCAGCCTACCACTTAACACACTCAGACTCCCCCTTGACACCCTCAGCCTACCCCTAAACTCCATCAGTCTCCCCCTGGACACCCTCAGTCTCCCCCTAAACACCCTCAGCCTACCCCTTATCACCCTCAGCCTACCACTAAACACCCTCAGCCTTCACATAAACACCCTCAGTCTCCCCATGGACACACACAGTCTCCCACTGGACACCCTCAGCCACCCCCTGAACACCCTCAGTCTCCCTCTGGAGATCCTCAGTCTCCCCCAAACAGCCTCAGTCTCCACCTCAGGCACACTTTGTCTCCGCCTGGACACACTCAGTCTGCACTCGGACACCATCAGTCTCATCCCAGACACCCTCAGTCTCCCCTCGGACACCCTCAGTCTCCCCAGGACACTCTCACTCTCCCTTCGGACACCCTCAGTCTCCCTCTGGAACCCTCAGTCTCTACCTGAACATCCTCATTCTCACACCGGACACACACAGGCTCCCCTCAGAAACACTCAGTCTCCATCTGGAACCCTCAGTCTCTACCTGAACATCCTCATTCTCACACCGGACACACACAGGCTCCCCTCAGAAACACTCAGTCTCCCTCTGGAACCCTCAGTCTCTACCCGAACATCCTCATTCTCACCCCGGACACTCCCAGGCTCCCATCGGACACACTCAGTCACCCCCTCGGACACACTCAGTCTCACCCTCGGACAACCTCTGTCACTTCACGGACATCCTAAGTCTCCCCTTCGGACACCCTCAGTCTCCCGCTGGACATACTCAGCCTCCCACTGGACACCCTCAGTCTCCTCTAGACACACTCAGCCTCTCCCTCGGAAACACTGAGTCTCCCCCTGGACACACTCAGCCTTCCCAGCGAAAACCCTCAGTCTCCCCTAGACACACTCAGCCTCCCCCTGGACATCCTCAGTCTCATCCTGGACACCCTCATTCTCCCCCTGGACACCCTCAGTCTCACCCTGAACACCCTCAGTCCCACCCCGGACACCCTCAGTCTCACCCCGGACACCCTCAGTCTTCCCCACGGAGACCCTCAGTCTCCCCCTGGACACCCTCAGTCTCCCCATGGACACACTCAGTCCCCCCCCGGACACCCTCAGCCACCCACTGGACACCCTCAGCCATCCCCTGAACACCCTCAGTCTCCCCCTGGACATCATCAGTCTCCCCCTGGACACCCACAGTTTCACCCCAGACACCCTCAGTCACCCTGGACACCCTCAATCTCCCCCTCGGACACCCTCAGTCTCCCCAGGACACTCTCCCTCTCCTCTCGGACACACTCAGTCTCCCTCTGAAACCCTCAGTCTCTACGTGAACACCCTCATTCTCACACCAGTCACTCTCAGGCTCTCCTCAGACAGACTCCTTCTCCCCTGGACGCACTCAGTCTTCCCCTCGGACGACATCTGTCTCTACCCGGACACCCTCATTCTCACCCCGGACACCCTCAGTCTCATCCTGGACACCCTCAGTCTCATCCTGGACACCCTCAGTCTCGTCCTGGACACCCTCATTCTCCCCCTGGACACCCTCAGTCTCAACCTGAACACCCTCAGTCTCCCCCTGGACACCCTCAGTCTCACCCCGGACACCCTCATTCTCCCCCAAGGAGACCCTCAGTCTCCCCCTGGACACCCTCAGTCTCCCCATGGACACACTCAGTCCCCCCCGGACAAACTTAGTCTCCCCCTCGGACACACTCACTCTCCGCCTGGACTCACTCAGTCTCCCACTGGACAACCACAGTCTCCCCCGGACGCCCTCAGTCTCCTCCTGGACACACGCAGTCTCCCCTGGACACCCTCAGTCTCCCCCTGGAGACTCTAAGTCTAAACCCGGATACCCTCAGTCTCCCACGGACACCCTCAGGCTCCCCCTGGACACCCTCTGTCTCTCCTTGGGACACACTCAATCTCCCCATGGACAACGTCAGACTCAATCTAGACTCCCTCACTCTCGCCTCGGACACCCTCAGTCTCCTCCGGACACCCTCAGTCTCCCCCCTGGGACACATTCAGACTCCCCCTGGACAACGTCAGACTCACCCTAGACACCCTCAGTCTCTCCTCGGACACGCTCAGTCTCTCCGCGGACACCCTCAGTCTCCCCCTGGACACCCTCAGTCTCCCCATGGACAGCCGCAGTCTAAACCCGGATACCCTCAGTCTCCCCCTGGACACCCTCATTCTAACCCCGGACACCCTCAGTCTCCCCCTGGACAACATCAGTCCCACCCCGGACACCGTCAGGCTCCCCTCGGACACACTCAGCCTCCCAATGGACACCCTCAGTCTCCGAAAGACACACACAGCCTCCCACACAGACACACACAGAAAGACACACACAGTCTGCCCAGGACAGCCTCAGTCACTCCAGACACCCTCACTTTCTGCTCGGACACCCTAAGTCTCCCTCTGCAGACCCTCAAGCTCCCCCAAACAGCCTCAGTCTCCACCTCAGGCACCCTTAGTCTCCAAATGGACACTCTCAGTCTGGACTCGGACACCATCAGTCTCATCCCAGACACCCTCAGTCTCCCCCGGACACCCTCAGTCTCCCCAGGACACTCTCATCCTCCCTTCGGACACCCTCAGTCTCCCTCTAGAACCCTCTGTCTCTACCTGAACATCCACATTCTCACCCCGGACACTCCCAGGCTCCTCTCGGACACACTCAGTCACCCCCTCGGACACACTCAGTCTCCCCTTCGGACACCCTCAGTCTCCCCCTGGACACACTCAGCCTCCCAATGGACACCCTCAGTCTCCGAAAGACACACACAGCCTCCCCCTCGGAAACCCTCAGTCTCCCCCTGGACACACTCAGCCTCCCACTGGACACCCTCAGCCACCCCCTGAACTCCCTCAGTCTCCCCCTGGACATCCTCAGTCTCCCCCTGGACACCCACAGTTTCACCCCAGACACCCTCAGTCACCCTGGACACCCTCAATCTCCCCCTCGGACACCCTCAGTCTCCCCAGGACACTCTCCTTCTCCCCTCGGACACACTCAGTCTCCATCTGAAACCCTCAGTCTCTATGTGAACACCCTCATTCTCACACCAGACAGTCTCAGGCTCTCCTCAGAAAGACTCCTTCTCCCCTGGACACACTCAGTCTTCCCCTCGGACAACATCTATATCTACCCGGACACCCTCATTCTCACTCCGGACACCCTCAGTCTCCCCCTGGACACCCTCAGTCTCATCCTGGACACCCTCATTCTCCCCCTGGACACCCTCAGTCTCACACTGAACACCCTCAGTCTCCCCCCGGACACCCTCATTCTCACCCCGGATAACCTCAGTCTCCCCCTGGACATCCTCAATCTCATCCTGGACACCCTCATTCTCCCCCTGGACACCCTCAGTCTCACCCTGAACACCCTCAGTCTCCCCCTGGACACCCTCAGGCTCACCCTGGACACCCTCAGTCTCCCCCACGGAGACCCTCAGTCTCCCCCTGGACACCCTCAGTCTCCCCATGGACACACTCAGTCCCCCCCGGACAAACTTAGTCTCCCCCTCGGACACCCTCACTCTCCGCCTGGACTCACTCAGTCTCCCTCTGGACAACCACAGTCTCTCCCGGACACCCTCAGTCTCCTCCTGGACACACGCAGTCTCCCCTGGACACCCTCATTCTCCCCCTGGAGACCCTCAGTCTAAACCCGGATACCCTCAGTCTCCCACGGACACCCTCAGGCTCCCCCTGGACACCCTCTGTCTCTCCCTGGGACACACTCAATCTCCCCATGGACAACGTCAGACTCAACCTAGTCTCCCTCACTCTCTCCTCGGACACCCTCAGTCTCTACCGGACACCCTCAGTCTCCCCCGGACACCCTCAGTCTCCCCCCGGGACACATTCAGACTCCCCCTGGACAACGTCAGACTCACCCTAGACACCCTCAGTCTCTCCTCGGGCACGCTCAGTCTCTCCGCGGACGCCCTCAGTCTACCCCTGGACACCCTCAGTCTCCCAATGGACAGCCTCAGTCTAAACCCGGACACCCTCAGTCTCCCCCTGGACACCGTTATTCTCACCCCGGACACCCTCAGTCTCCCCCTCGGAGACCCTCAGTCTCCCCCTGGACACACTCAGTCTCCCACTGGACACCCTCAGTCTCCCCCTGGACACCCTCAGTCTCCCCCTCGGACACCCTCACTCTCCCCCTGGACACCCACGGTCTCCCCCTCAGACACCCTCACTCTCCGCCTGGACTCACTCAGTCTCCCACTGGAAAACCACAGTTGCCCCCGGACGCCCTCAGTCTCCCCTGGACACCCTCAGTCTCCCCCTGGAGACCCTCAGTCTAAACCCGGATACCCAAGGTCTCCCCGCTGACACCCTCAGTCTCCCCCTGGACACCCTCTGTCTCTCCCTGGGACACCCTCAGTCTCCCCCTTGACACCCTCAGCGTCCCCGCAGACACCCTCACTCTCCACTGGACACCCCCTATCTCCACCTGGACACTATCAGTCTCCCCCTGGACACCATCAATCTCCCCGTGGACACACTCATTCTCCCCCAGACACCCTGAGTCTCCCCATGGACACCCTCAGTCTCCCCCTGGACAACCTGAGTCTCCCCCTGGAAACCCTCAGCCTCCCCCTGGACACCCTCAGTCTCCCCCGGACACCCTCACTCTCCCCGTGGACACCCTCAGTCTCCCCCTGGACACCCTCAGTCTCCCCCTGGACACACCCAGTCTCCCGTTGGATAAAATCAGTCACATCCCGGACTCTCTCAGTCTCCCCCTCAGACAAGCTCAGTCTCTCCCGGTCACCCTCAGTCTCCCCCTTGGACACCCTCAGTATCACCCAGCACACCCTCAGTCTCCCCCTCGGACACCCTCAGTCTCCACCTCGTACACCCTCAGTCTCCCCCGGACACCCTCAGTCTCCCCCTGGACACACTCAGTCTCCCATTGGATAAAATCAGTCACATCCCGGACTCTCTCTGTCTCCCCCTCAGACAAGCTCAGTCTGTCCCGGACACCCTCAGTCTCCCCCTTGGACACATTCAGTCTCACCCAGCACACACTCAGTCTCTCCCTCGGACACCCTCAGTCTCCACCTCGTACACCCTCAGTCTCCCCCTTGGACACCCTCAGTCTCACCCAGCACACCCTCAGTCTCCCCCTCGGACACCCTCAGTCTCCACCTCGTACACCCTCAGTATCCCCTGGACACCCTCAGTCTCCCATCGGACACCCTCATTCTCCCATCGGACACACTCAGTCTTCCTCTAGTCACCGTCAGACTCACCCGGGACACACTCAGTCTCCCGTCAGACAGCCTCATTCTCCCCCGGACACACTCACTCTCCCACTGCAACAACTTCTGTCTCTTCCCGGACACCCTAATTCTCCCCTACGGACACCCACAGTATCCCCTTCGGACACCCTCAGTCTCCCCCTCGGACAGCCTCAGACTCCCCCTGGACATACTCAGCCTCCCACTGGACACCCTCAGTCTCCCCTAGACACCCTCAGCCTCCCCCTCGGAAACCCTCAGTCTCACCCTGGACATCCTCAGCCACCCCCTCAACACCCTCAGTCTCCCCCTGGACATCCTCAGTCTCCCCCTGGACACCCACAGTTTCACCCCAGACACCCTCAGTCACCCTGGACACCCTCAATCTCCCTCTCGGACACCCTCAGTCTCCCAGGACACTCTCCCTCTCCCCTCGGACACACTCAGTCTCCCTCTGAAACGCTCAGTCTCTACGTGAACACCCTCATTCTCACACCAGTCACTCTCAGGCTCTCCTCAGACAGACTCCTTCTCCCCTGGACACACACAGTCTTCCCCTCGGACAACATCTGTCTCTACCCGGACACCCTCATTCTCACCCCGGATACCCTCAGTCTCCCCCTGGACACCCTCAGTTTCTCCCTGGACACCCTCAGTCTCACCCTGAACACCCTCAGTCTCCCCCTGGACACCCTCAGTCTCACCCCGGACACCCTCAGTCTCCCCCACGGAGACCTTCAGTCTCTCCCTGGACACCCTCAGTCTCCCCCTGGACACACACAGTCTCCCACTGGACACCCTCAGTCTCCCCCTGGACACACACAGTCTCCCACTGGACACCCTCAGCCACCCCCTGAACACCCTCAGTCTCCCCTGGACACCCTCAGTCTCCCCAGGACACTCTCACTCTCCCTTCAGACTCCGTCAGTCTCCCTCTGGAACCCTCAGCCTCTACCTGAACACCCTCATTCTCACCCCGGACACTCCCAGGCTCCACTCGGACACACTCAGTCACCCCCTCGGACACACTCAGTCTCACCCTCGGGCAATCTCTGTCACTTCACGGACATCCTAAGATCCCCTTCGGACACCCTCAGTCTCCCCCTGGACATCCTCAGTCTCCCCCTGGACACCCACAGTTTCACCCCAGACACCCTCAGTCACCCTGGACACCCTCAATCTCCCCCTCGGACACCCTCAGTCTCCCAGGACACTCTCCCTCTCCCCTCGGACACACTCAGTCTCCCTCTGAAACGCTCAGTCTCTACGTGAACACCCTCATTCTCACACCAGTCACTCTCAGGCTCTCCTCAGACAGACTCCTTCTCCCCCGGACACACTCAGTCTTCCCCTCGGACAACCTCTGTCTCTACCCGGACACCCTCATTCTCACATTGGATACCCTCAGTCTCCCCCTGGATACCCTCATTCTCACCCCGGATACCCTCAGTCTCCCCCTGGACACCCTCAGTTTCACCCTGGACACCCTCAGTCTCACCCTGAACACCCTCAGTCTCCCCCTGGACACCCTCAGTCTCACCCCGGACACCCTCAGTCTCCCCCACGGAGACCCTCAGTCTCTCCCTGGACACCCTCAGTCTCCCCCTGGACACACACAGTCTCCCACTGGACACCCTCAGCCACCCCCTGAACACCCTCAGTCTCCCTCTGGAGACCCTCAGTCTCCCCCAAACAGCCTCAGTCTCCACCTCAGGCACCCTTAGTCTCCGCCTGGACACACTCAGTCTGCACTCGGACACCATCAGTCTCATCCCAGACACCCTCAGTCTCCCCCGGACACCCTCAGTCTCCCCAGGACACTCTCACTCTCCCTTCGGACTCCGTCAGTCTCCATCTGGAACCCTCAGTCTCTACCTGAACATCCTCATTCTCACACCGGACACACACAGGTTCCCCCCAGAAACACTCAGTCTCCCTCTGGAACCCTCAGTCTCTACCTGAACACCCTCATTCTCACCCCGGACACTCCCAGGCTCCACTCGGACACACTCAGTCACCCCCTCGGACACACTCAGTCTCACCCTCGGGCAATCTCTGTCACTTCACGGACATCCTAAGATCCCCTTCGGACACCCTCAGTCTCCCCCTGGACATACTAAGCCTCCCACTGGACACCCTCAGTCTCCCCTAGACACACTCAGCCTCCCCCTCGGAAACCCTCAGTCTCCCCCTGGACACACTCAGCCTCCTCCTCGGAAACCCTCAGTCTCCCCTAGACACACTCAGCCTCCCACTGGACACCCTCAGTCTCCCGTAGAAACACTCAGCCTCCCCCTCGGAAACCCTAAGTCTCCCCCTGGACACACTCAGCCTCCCCCTCGGAAACCGTCAGTCTCCCCCTGGACAAACTCAGCCTCCCCCTCGGAAACCCTCAGTCTCACCCTGAACACCCTCAGTTCCCCCCTGGACACCCTCAATCACCCCCTGGAAATCCTTAGTCTCCGCCCGGACACCCTCAGTCTCCCCCTGGAAATCCTTAGTCTCCGCCCGGACACCCCCAGTCTCCCCCGGACACCCTCAGTCTCATCCCAGACACCCCCAGTCTCCCCCGGACACCCTCAGTCTCATCCCAGACGCCCCTAGTCTCCCACAGACACCCTCAATCACCCCTTCGGACACCCTCAGTCTCCTCCAGACACCCTCAGTCTCCCCCTGGACACCCACAGTCTCCACTTGGTCACCCTCAGTCTCCCCCTGGACACCCTCAGTCTCCCCCTCGGACACCCTCAGTCTCCACTTGGACACCCTCAGTCTCCCCCTGGACACCCTCAGTCTCCCCCTCGGACACACTCAGTCTCCCCCTCGGACACCCTCAGTCTCCCCCTGGACACCCTCATTCTCCCCCTCGGACACCCTCAGTCTCCCCCTGGACACCCTCAGTCTCCTCCGGACACCCTCAGTCTCCCTCCGGACACCCTCAGTCTCCCCCTCGGACACCCTGTCTCCTCCGGACACCCTCCATCTCCCCACCGGAGACACTCAGTCTCCCCCTGGAAACCCTCAGACTCCCCCCGGACACCCTCAGTCGCTCCCTAGACACCCTCAGTCTCCAATTGGTCACACTCTGTCTCCCGCTGGACACCCTCAGTCACCCCCTGGACACACTCAGTTTCCCCCTCGGAGACCCTCAGTCACCCCATGGACACACTCAGTTTCCCCCTCGGACACCCTCAGTCACCCCCTGGACACCCTCAGTCACCCCCTGGACACACTCAATTTCCCCCTCGGAGACACTCAGTCTCCCCCTGGACACACTTAGTCTCCCCCCGGACACCCTCAGTCTCCCCCTGGACACCCTCAGTCTCCCCCTGGACACCCTCAGTCTCCCCATGGACACCCTCAGTCTCCCCCTGGACACCCTCAGTCTCCCC
The DNA here is from genome assembly GCA_026770705.1 of Isurus oxyrinchus. NCBI lineage: Eukaryota > Metazoa > Chordata > Chondrichthyes > Lamniformes > Lamnidae > Isurus > Isurus oxyrinchus. The sequence goes on along the minus strand of JANJGN010000094.1, from coordinate 199,871 downwards.
ATGGACACCCTCAGTCTCCCCATGGACACCCTCAGTCTCCTCCTGTACACACTCAGTCTCCCCCTGGACACCCTCATTCTTCCCTGTACACACTCAGTCTCCCCCTGGACACCCTCAGTCTCACCCTGGACACCCTCAGTCTCACCCTGGAGACCCTCAGTCTCCTCCTGTACACACTCAGTCTCCCCCTGGACACCCTCATTCTTCCCTGGACACCCTCAGTCTCACCCTGGAGACCCTCAGTCTCACCCTGGAGACCCTCAGTCTAAACCCGGATACCCTCAGTCTCCCACGGACACCCTCAGTCTCCCCCTGGACACCCTCTGTCTCCCCCTGGGACATCCTCAGTCTCCCCATGGACACCCTCAGTCTCCCCCTGGACACCCTCTGTCTCCCCCTGGGACACACTCAGTCTCCCCCTGGACGACGTCAGACTCACCCTAGACACCCTCAGTCTCTCCTCGGACACGCTCAGTCTCTCCTCGGACACCCTCAGTCTCCCCCGGACACCCTCATTCTCCCCCTGGACACCCTCAGTCTCCCCCGGACACCCTCAGTCTCTCCCTAGACACCCTCTGTCTCACCCCTGACACCCTCAGTCTCCTCATTGACACACTCAGTCTCCCCGCAGACAGCCTCACTCTCCACTGGACACCCTCTATCTCCCCCTTGACACCCTCAGTCTCCCCCTGGACACCCTCGGTCTCCCCGTAGACACACTCATTCTCCCCCGGATTCCCTCAGTCTCTCCCTGGACACACTCAGTCTCCCCCTGGACACCCTCAGTCTCCCCCTGGACACACTCAGTCTCCCCGTGGACACACTCATTCTCCCCCGGACACCCTCAGTCTCACCCTGGACACCCTCAGTCTCCCCCTGGAAACCCTCAGCCTCCCCCTGGAAACCCTTAGACTCCCCGGACACCCTCACTCTCCCCCTGGACACCCTCAGTCTCCCCCTGGACACCCCCAGTCTCCCCCGGACACCCTCACTCTCCCCCTGGACACCCTCAGCCTCCCCCTGGACACCCTCAGTCTCCCCCGGACACCCTCAGTCTCCCCCCTGGACACCCTCAGTCTCCCTCTGGACACACCCAGTCTCCCTTTATGGAGACCCTCAGTCTCCCCCTGGACACCCTCAGTCTCCCCCTGGACACCCTCATTCTCCCCCTCGGACACCCTCAGTCTCCTCCGGACACCCTCAGTATCCCCCTCGGACGCCCTGTCTCCCCCGGACACCCTCAGTCTCACCCTCGGAGACCCTGTCTCCTCCGGACACCCTCAGTCTCACCCTCGGACACCCTGTCTCCTCCAGACACCCTCAGTCTCCCCCCTGGACACCCTCAGTCTCCCCCTCGGACACCCTCACTCTCACCCTGGACACCCTCAGTCTCCCCCTCGGACACCCTCAGTCTCACCCTGGACACCCTCAGTCTCCCCCTGGACACCCTCAGTCTCCCCCTGGACACCCTCAGTCTCCCCCTGACACCCTCAGTCTCCCCCTGGACACCCTCAGTCTCACCCTCGGACACCCTGTCTCCTCCGGACATCATCAGTCTCCCCCTGGACACATCAGTCGCCAGATGGCCACCCTCAGCCTCCCTTTGGACACCCTCCATCTCCCCACCGGAGACACTCAGTCTCCGCCTGGAAACCCACAGACTCCCCCCGGACATCCTCAGTTGCTCCCTAGACACCCTCAGTCTCCACTTGGTCACACTCTGTCTCCCGCTGGACACCCTCAGTCACCCCCTCGGACACCCTCAGTCACCCCCTGGAAACACTCAGTTTCCCCCTCGGAGACCCTCAGTCTCCCCCCGGACAACCTCAGACTCCCCCTGGACACCCTCAGTCTCCCCATGGACACCCTCAGTCTCCCCCTCGGACACCCTCAGTCTCCCCCTTGGACACCCTCAGTCTCCCCCTTGGACACCCTCAGTCTCCCCATGGACACCCTCAGTCTCCCCCTGGACACCCTCAGTCTCCCCGTTGGACACCCTCAGTCTCCCCATGGACACCCTCAGTCTCCCCATGGACACCCACAGTCACCCCTTCGGAGGCCCTCACTCTCCGCCTGGACTCACTCAGTCTCCCCATGGAGACCCTCAGTCTCCTCCTGTACACACTCAGTCTCCCCCTGGACACCCTCATTCTTCCCTGGGCACCCTCAGTCTCCCCCTGGACACCCTCAGTCTCACCCTGGAGACCCTCAGTCTAAACCCGGACACCCTCAGTCTCATCCTGGACACCCTCATTCTCCCCCGGACACCCTCAGTCTCACACTGAACACCCTCAGTCTCCCCCCGGACACCCTCATTCTCACCCCGGATAACCTCAGTCTCCCCCTGGACATCCTCAATCTCATCCTGGACACCCTCATTCTCCCCCTGGACACCCTCAGTCTCACCCTGAACACCCTCAGTCTCCCTCTGGACACCCTCAGGCTCACCCTGGACACCCTCAGTCTCCCCCACGGAGACCCTCAGTCTCCCCCTGGACACCCTCAGTCTCCCCATGGACACACTCAGTCCCCCCCGGACAAACTTAGTCTCCCCCTCGGACACCCTCACTCTCCGCCTGGACTCACTCAGTCTCCCTCTGGACAACCACAGTCTCTCCCGGACACCCTCAGTCTCCTCCTGGACACACGCAGTCTCCCCTGGACACCCTCATTCTCCCCCTGGAGACCCTCAGTCTAAACCCGGATACCCTCAGTCTCCCACGGACACCCTCAGGCTCCCCCTAGACACCCTCAGTCTCTCCTCGGGCACGCTCAGTCTCTCCGCGGACGCCCTCAGTCTACCCCTGGACACCCTCAGTCTCCCAATGGACAGCCTCAGTCTAAACCCGGACACCCTCAGTCTCCCCCTGGACACCGTTATTCTCACCCCGGACACCCTCAGTCTCCCCCTCGGAGACCCTCAGTCTCCCCCTGGACACACTCAGTCTCCCACTGGACACCCTCAGTCTCCCCCTGGACACCCTCAGTCTCCCCCTCGGACACCCTCACTCTCCCCCTGGACACCCACGGTCTCCCCCTCAGACACCCTCACTCTCCGCCTGGACTCACTCAGTCTCCCACTGGAAAACCACAGTTGCCCCCGGACGCCCTCAGTCTCCCCTGGACACCCTCAGTCTCCCCCTGGAGACCCTCAGTCTAAACCCGGATACCCAAGGTCTCCCCGCTGACACCCTCAGTCTCCCCCTGGACACCATCTGTCTCTCCCTGGGACACCCTCAGTCTCCCCCTTGACACCCTCAGCGTCCCCGCAGACACCCTCACTCTCCACTGGACACCCCCTATCTCCACCTGGACACTATCAGTCTCCCCCTGGACACCATCAATCTCCCCGTGGACACACTCATTCTCCCCCAGACACCCTGAGTCTCCCCATGGACACCCTCAGTCTCCCCCTGGACAACCTGAGTCTCCCCCTGGAAACCCTCAGCCTCCCCCTGGACACCCTCAGTCTCCCCCGGACACCCTCACTCTCCCCGTGGACACCCTCAGTCTCCCCCTGGACACCCTCAGTCTCCCCCTGGACACACCCAGTCTCCCGTTGGATAAAATCAGTCACATCCCGGACTCTCTCAGTCTCCCCCTCAGACAAGCTCAGTCTCTCCCGGTCACCCTCAGTCTCCCCCTTGGACACCCTCAGTATCACCCAGCACACCCTCAGTCTCCCCCTCGGACACCCTCAGTCTCCACCTCGTACACCCTCAGTCTCCCCCGGACACCCTCAGTCTCCCCCTGGACACACTCAGTCTCCCATTGGATAAAATCAGTCACATCCCGGACTCTCTCTGTCTCCCCCTCAGACAAGCTCAGTCTGTCCCGGACACCCTCAGTCTCCCCCTTGGACACATTCAGTCTCACCCAGCACACACTCAGTCTCTCCCTCGGACACCCTCAGTCTCCACCTCGTACACCCTCAGTCTCCCCCTTGGACACCCTCAGTCTCACCCAGCACACCCTCAGTCTCCCCCTCGGACACCCTCAGTCTCCACCTCGTACACCCTCAGTATCCCCTGGACACCCTCAGTCTCCCATCGGACACCCTCATTCTCCCATCGGACACACTCAGTCTTCCTCTAGTCACCGTCAGACTCACCCGGGACACACTCAGTCTCCCGTCAGACAGCCTCATTCTCCCCCGGACACACTCACTCTCCCACTGCAACAACTTCTGTCTCTTCCCGGACACCCTAATTCTCCCCTACGGACACCCACAGTATCCCCTTCGGACACCCTCAGTCTCCCCCTCGGACAGCCTCAGACTCCCCCTGGACATACTCAGCCTCCCACTGGACACCCTCAGTCTCCCCTAGACACCCTCAGCCTCCCCCTCGGAAACCCTCAGTCTCACCCTGGACATCCTCAGCCACCCCCTCAACACCCTCAGTCTCCCCCTGGACATCCTCAGTCTCCCCCTGGACACCCACAGTTTCACCCCAGACACCCTCAGTCACCCTGGACACCCTCAATCTCCCTCTCGGACACCCTCAGTCTCCCAGGACACTCTCCCTCTCCCCTCGGACACACTCAGTCTCCCTCTGAAACGCTCAGTCTCTACGTGAACACCCTCATTCTCACACCAGTCACTCTCAGGCTCTCCTCAGACAGACTCCTTCTCCCCTGGACACACTCAATCTTCCCCTCGGACAACCTCTGTCTCTACCCGGACACCCTCATTCTCACCCCGGATACCCTCAGTCTCCCCCTGGACACCCTCAGTTTCTCCCTGGACACCCTCAGTCTCACCCTGAACACCCTCAGTCTCCCCCTGGACACCCTCAGTCTCACCCCGGACACCCTCAGTCTCCCCCACGGAGACCTTCAGTCTCTCCCTGGACACCCTCAGTCTCCCCCTGGACACACACAGTCTCCCACTGGACACCCTCAGCCACCCCCTGAACACCCTCAGTCTCCCCTGGACACCCTCAGTCTCCCCAGGACACTCTCACTCTCCCTTCAGACTCCGTCAGTCTCCCTCTGGAACCCTCAGTCTCTACCTGAACACCCTCATTCTCACCCCGGACACTCCCAGGCTCCACTCGGACACACTCAGTCACCCCCTCGGACACACTCAGTCTCACCCTCGGGCAATCTCTGTCACTTCACGGACATCCTAAGATCCCCTTCGGACACCCTCAGTCTCCCCCTGGACATCCTCAGTCTCCCCCTGGACACCCACAGTTTCACCCCAGACACCCTCAGTCACCCTGGACACCCTCAATCTCCCCCTCGGACACCCTCAGTCTCCCAGGACACTCTCCCTCTCCCCTCGGACACACTCAGTCTCCCTCTGAAACGCTCAGTCTCTACGTGAACACCCTCATTCTCACACCAGTCACTCTCAGGCTCTCCTCAGACAGACTCCTTCTCCCCCGGACACACTCAGTCTTCCCCTCGGACAACCTCTGTCTCTACCCGGACACCCTCATTCTCACATTGGATACCCTCAGTCTCCCCCTGGATACCCTCATTCTCACCCCGGATACCCTCAGTCTCCCCCTGGACACCCTCAGTTTCACCCTGGACACCCTCAGTCTCACCCTGAACACCCTCAGTCTCCCCCTGGACACCCTCAGTCTCACCCCGGACACCCTCAGTCTCCCCCACGGAGACCCTCAGTCTCTCCCTGGACACCCTCAGTCTCCCCCTGGACACACACAGTCTCCCACTGGACACCCTCAGCCACCCCCTGAACACCCTCAGTCTCCCTCTGGAGACCCTCAGTCTCCCCCAAACAGCCTCAGTCTCCACCTCAGGCACCCTTAGTCTCCGCCTGGACACACTCAGTCTGCACTCGGACACCATCAGTCTCATCCCAGACACCCTCAGTCTCCCCCGGACACCCTCAGTCTCCCCAGGACACTCTCACTCTCCCTTCGGACTCCGTCAGTCTCCATCTGGAACCCTCAGTCTCTACCTGAACATCCTCATTCTCACACCGGACACACACAGGTTCCCCCCAGAAACACTCAGTCTCCCTCTGGAACCCTCAGTCTCTACCTGAACACCCTCATTCTCACCCCGGACACTCCCAGGCTCCACTCGGACACACTCAGTCACCCCCTCGGACACACTCAGTCTCACCCTCGGGCAATCTCTGTCACTTCACGGACATCCTAAGATCCCCTTCGGACACCCTCAGTCTCCCCCTGGACATACTAAGCCTCCCACTGGACACCCTCAGTCTCCCCTAGACACACTCAGCCTCCCCCTCGGAAACCCTCAGTCTCCCCCTGGACACACTCAGCCTCCTCCTCGGAAACCCTCAGTCTCCCCTAGACACACTCAGCCTCCCACTGGACACCCTCAGTCTCCCGTAGAAACACTCAGCCTCCCCCTCGGAAACCCTAAGTCTCCCCCTGGACACACTCAGCCTCCCCCTCGGAAACCGTCAGTCTCCCCCTGGACAAACTCAGCCTCCCCCTCGGAAACCCTCAGTCTCACCCTGAACACCCTCAGTTCCCCCCTGGACACCCTCAATCACCCCCTGGAAATCCTTAGTCTCCGCCCGGACACCCTCAGTCTCCCCCTGGAAATCCTTAGTCTCCGCCCGGACACCCCCAGTCTCCCCCGGACACCCTCAGTCTCATCCCAGACACCCCCAGTCTCCCCCGGACACCCTCAGTCTCATCCCAGACGCCCCTAGTCTCCCACAGACACCCTCAATCACCCCTTCGGACACCCTCAGTCTCCTCCAGACACCCTCAGTCTCCCCCTGGACACCCACAGTCTCCACTTGGTCACCCTCAGTCTCCCCCTGGACACCCTCAGTCTCCCCCTCGGACACCCTCAGTCTCCACTTGGACACCCTCAGTCTCCCCCTGGACACCCTCAGTCTCCCCCTCGGACACACTCAGTCTCCCCCTCGGACACCCTCAGTCTCCCCCTGGACACCCTCATTCTCCCCCTCGGACACCCTGAGTCTCCCCCTGGACACCCTCAGTCTCCTCCGGACACCCTCAGTCTCCCTCCGGACACCCTCAGTCTCCCCCTCGGACACCCTGTCTCCTCCGGACACCCTCCATCTCCCCACCGGAGACACTCAGTCTCCCCCTGGAAACCTTCAGACTCCCCCCGGACACCCTCAGTCGCTCCCTAGACACCCTCAGTCTCCAATTGGTCACACTCTGTCTCCCGCTGGACACCCTCAGTCACCCCCTGGACACACTCAGTTTCCCCCTCGGAGACCCTCAGTCACCCCATGGACACACTCAGTTTCCCCCTCGGACACCCTCAGTCACCCCCTGGACACCCTCAGTCACCCCCTGGACACACTCAATTTCCCCCTCGGAGACACTCAGTCTCCCCCTGGACACACTTAGTCTCCCCCCGGACACCCTCAGTCTCCCCCTGGACACCCTCAGTCTCCCCCTGGACACCCTCAGTCTCCCCATGGACACCCTCAGTCTCCCCCTGGACACCCTCAGTCTCCCCATGGACACCCTCAGTCTCCCCATGGACACCCTCAGTCTCCTCCTGTACACACTCAGTCTCCCCCTGGACACCCTCATTCTTCCCTGTACACACTCAGTCTCCCCCTGGACACCCTCAGTCTCACCCTGGACACCCTCAGTCTCACCCTGGAGACCTTCAGTCTCCTCCTGTACACACTCAGTCTCCCCCTGGACACCCTCATTCTTCCCTGGACACCCTCAGTCTCACCCTGGAGACCCTCAGTCTCACCCTGGAGACCCTCAGTCTAAACCCGGATACCCTCAGTCTCCCACGGACACCCTCAGTCTCCCCCTGGACACCCTCTGTCTCCCCCTGGGACATCCTCAGTCTCCCCATGGACACCCTCAGTCTCCCCCTGGACACCCTCTGTCTCCCCCTGGGACACACTCAGTCTCCCCCTGGACGACGTCAGACTCACCCTAGACACCCTCAGTCTCTCCTCGGACACGCTCAGTCTCTCCTCGGACACCCTCAGTCTCCCCCGGACACCCTCATTCTCCCCCTGGACACCCTCAGTCTCCCCCGGACACCCTCAGTCTCTCCCTAGACACCCTCTGTCTCACCCCTGACACCCTCAGTCTCCTCATTGACACACTCAGTCTCCCCGCAGACAGCCTCACTCTCCACTGGACACCCTCTATCTCCCCCTTGACACCCTCAGTCTCCCCCTGGACACCCTCGGTCTCCCCGTAGACACACTCATTCTCCCCCGGATTCCCTCAGTCTCTCCCTGGACACACTCAGTCTCCCCCTGGACACCCTCAGTCTCCCCCTGGACACACTCAGTCTCCCCGTGGACACACTCATTCTCCCCCGGACACCCTCAGTCTCACCCTGGACACCCTCAGTCTCCCCCTGGAAACCCTCAGCCTCCCCCTGGAAACCCTTAGACTCCCCGGACACCCTCACTCTCCCCCTGGACACCCTCAGTCTCCCCCTGGACACCCCCAGTCTCCCCCGGACACCCTCACTCTCCCCCTGGACACCCTCAGCCTCCCCCTGGACACCCTCAGTCTCCCCCGGACACCCTCAGTCTCCCCCCTGGACACCCTCAGTCTCCCTCTGGACACACCCAGTCTCCCTTTATGGAGACCCTCAGTCTCCCCCTGGACACCCTCAGTCTCCCCCTGGACACCCTCATTCTCCCCCTCGGACACCCTCAGTCTCCTCCGGACACCCTCAGTATCCCCCTCGGACGCCCTGTCTCCTCCGGACACCCTCAGTCTCACCCTCGGAGACCCTGTCTCCTCCGGACACCCTCAGTCTCACCCTCGGACACCCTGTCTCCTCCAGACACCCTCAGTCTCCCCCCTGGACACCCTCAGTCTCCCCCTCGGACACCCTCACTCTCACCCTGGACACCCTCAGTCTCCCCCTCGGACACCCTCAGTCTCACCCTGGACACCCTCAGTCTCCCCCTGGACACCCTCAGTCTCCCCCTGGACACCCTCAGTCTCCCCCTGACACCCTCAGTCTCCCCCTGGACACCCTCAGTCTCACCCTCGGACACCCTGTCTCCTCCGGACATCATCAGTCTCCCCCTGGACACATCAGTCGCCAGATGGCCACCCTCAGCCTCCCTTTGGACACCCTCCATCTCCCCACCGGAGACACTCAGTCTCCGCCTGGAAACCCACAGACTCCCCCCGGACATCCTCAGTTGCTCCCTAGACACCCTCAGTCTCCACTTGGTCACACTCTGTCTCCCGCTGGACACCCTCAGTCACCCCCTCGGACACCCTCAGTCACCCCCTGGAAACACTCAGTTTCCCCCTCGGAGACCCTCAGTCTCCCCCCGGACAACCTCAGACTCCCCCTGGACACCCTCAGTCTCCCCATGGACACCCTCAGTCTCCCCCTCGGACACCCTCAGTCTCCCCCTTGGACACCCTCAGTCTCCCCCTGGACACCCTCAGTCTCCCCATGGACACCCTCAGTCTCCCCCTGGACACCCTCAGTCTCCCCCTTGGACACCCTCAGTCTCCCCATGGACACCCTCAGTCTCCCCATGGACACCCACAGTCACCCCTTCGGAGGCCCTCACTCTCCGCCTGGACTCACTCAGTCTCCCCATGGAGACCCTCAGTCTCCTCCTGTATACACTCAGTCTCCCCCTGGACACCCTCATTCTTCCCTGGACACCCTCAGTCTCCCCCTGGACACCCTCAGTCTCACCCTGGAGACCCTCAGTCTAAACCCGGATACCCTCAGTCTCCCACGGACACCATCAGTCTCCCACTGGACACCCTCTGTCTCCCCCTGGGACACACTCAGTCTCCCCCTGGACATTGTCAGACTCACCCAAGACTCCCTCACTCTCTCCTCGGACACCCTCAGTCTCCCCCGGACACCCTCAGTCTCCCCCTGGGACACATTCAGTTTCCCCCGCGGGACACACTCAGTCTCCCCCTGAACAACGTCAGACTCACCCTAGACACCCTCAGTCTCTCCTCGGACACGCTCAGTCTCTCCTCGGACACCCTCAGTCTCCCCCAGAGACCCTCAGTCTCCCCCTGGACAACCTCAGTCTCCCCCTGGACACCCTCAGTCTAAGCCCGGACACCCTCAGTCTCCCACTGGTGACCCTCAGTCTTCCCTAGGACACCCTCAGTCTCAACCCAGACACCCTCAGTCTCCCTTCGGACAGACACAGTCTCCCCCGGACACCTTCCGTATCCCCTCCGGACACCCTCAGTCTCCCCCTGGAAACCCTCAATCTCTCCCTCGGACACCCCCAGTAAGCCCCGAAAACCCTCAGTCACCACCGGACACGCTATGTCTCTCCCTAGAATCCCTCAGTCTCCACTTGGCCACACACAGTAACCCGCGGACACCCGCTGTCTCCCCCGGATACACTCAGTCTTCCTCCTGCACTCCCTCAGTCTACTCGCCACCCCCCCACACACCCTCAGTCATTCGCCTGGACACCCTCAGTCTCCCACTTGGACACCATCACTCTTTTCCTGGACACCCTCAGTCACAGCCCGGACACCCTCAGTCTTCTATCGGACACCCTCAGTCTCCCACCGGACACCCTCTGTCTCACCTCGGACACCCTCAGTCTCCCCCTTGACACCCTCAGTCTCCCCGCAGACACCATCGCTCTCCACTGGACACCCTCTATCTCCACCTGGACACCCTCAGTCTCCCCCTTGACACCCTCAGTCTCCCCACAGACACCCTCACTCTCCACTGGACACCCTCTATCTCCACCTGGACACACTCAGTCTCTCCCTAGACACCCTCTGTCTCACCCCTGACACCCTCAGTCTCCCCATTGACACACTCAGTCTCCCCGCAGACAGCCTCACTCTCCACTGGACACCCTCTATCTCCCCCTTGACACCCTCAGTCTCCCCCTGGACACCCTCAGTCTCCCCGTGGACACATTCATTCTCCCCCGGACACCCTCCGTCTCCCCCTGGACACACTCAGTCTCCACCTGGACACACTCAGTCTCCCCCTGGACACCCTCAGTCTCCCCCTGGACACACTCAGTCTCCCCCTGGACACCCTCAGTCTCCCCCTGGACACCCTCAGTCTCCCCGTTGACACACTCATTCTCCCCCGGACGCCCTCAGTCTCCCCATGGACACCCACAGTCACCCCTTCGGAGGCCCTCACTCTCCGCCTGGACTCACACAGTCTCCCCCTGGAGACCCTAAGTCTCCTCCTGTACACACTCAGTCTCCCCCTGGACACCCTCATTCTTCCGTGGACACCCTCAGTCTCCCCCTGGACACCCTCAGTCTCACCCTGGAGACCCTCAGTCTAAACCCGGATACCCTCAGTCTCCCACGGACACCATCAGTCTCCCACTGGACACCCTCTGTCTCCCCCTGGGACACACTCAGTCTCCCCCTGGACATTGTCAGACTCACCCAAGACTCCCTCACTCTCTCCTCGGACACCCTCAGTCTCTCCTCGGACACCGTCAGTCTCCCCCGGACACCCTCAGTCTCCCCCTGGGACACATTCAGTTTCCCCCGTGGGACACACTCAGTCTCCCCCTGAACAACGTCAGACTCACCCTAGACACCCTCACTCACTCCTCGGACACGCTCAGTCTCTCCTCGGACACCCTCAGTCTCCCCCAGAGACCCTCAGTCTCCCCCTGGACAACCTCAGTCTCCCCACTGGACAACTTCAGTCTAAGCCCGGACACCCTCAGTCTCCCACTGGAGACCCTCAGTCTTCCCCAGGACACCCTCAGTCTCAACCCAGACACCCTCAGTCTCCCTTCGGACAGACACAGTCTCCCCCGGACACCTTCCGTATCCCCTCCGGACACCCTCAGTCTCCCCCTGGAAACCCTCAATCTCTCCCTCGGACACCCCCAGTAAGCCCCGAAAACCCTCAGTCTCCCACCGGACACCCTCAGTCTCCCCCTTGAAACCCTCAGTCTCCCCACAGACACCCTCACTCTCCACTGGACACCCTCTATCTCCCCCTTGACACCCTCAGTCTCCCCCTGGACACCCTCAGTCTCCCCACAGACACCATCGCTCTCCACTGGACACCCTCTATCTCCACCTGGACACCCTCAGTCTCCCACTGGACACCCTCAGTCTCCCCCTTGACACCCTCAGTCTCCCCACAGACACCCTCACTCTCCACTGGACACCCTCTATCTCCCCCTTGACACCCTCAGTCTCCCCCTGGACACCCTCAGTCTCCCCACAGACACACTCACTCTCCACTGGACACCCTCTATCTCCCCCTTGACACCCTCAGTCTCCCCGTGGACACACTCATTCTCCCCCGGACACCCTCAATCTCCCCCTTGACACACTCAGTCTCCCCACAGACACCCTCACTCTCCACTGGACACCCTCTATCTCCACCTGGACACACTCAGTCTCTCCCTAGACACCCTCTGTCTCACCCCTGACACCCTCAGTCTCCCCATTGACACACTCAGTCTCCCCGCAGACAGCCTCACTCTCCACTGGACACCCTCTATCTCCCCCTTGACACCCTCAGTCTCCCCCTGGACACCCTCAGTCTCCCCGTGGACACACTCATTCTCCCCCGGACACCCTCCGTCTCCCCCTGGACACACTCAGTCTCCACCTGGACACACTCAGTCTCCCCCTGGACACCCTCAGTCTCCCCCTGGACACACTCAGTCTCCCCCTGGACACCCTCAGTCTCCCCCTGGACACCCTCAGTCTCCCCGTTGACACACTCATTCTCCCCCGGACACCCTCAGTCTCCCCCTGGACACCCTCAGTCTCCCCCTGGACACCCTCAGTCTCCCCCTGGAAACCCTCAGCCTCCCCCTGGAAACCCTTAGACACCCCGGACACCCTCACTCTCCCCCTGGACACCCTCAGTCTCCCCCTGGACACACCCAGTCTCCCATTGGATAAAATCAGTCACATCCCGGACACCCTCAGTCATCCCCGCAGACAAGCTCAGTCTCTCCCTGACACCCTCAGTCTCCCCCTGGACACCCTCAGTCTCCCCCTGGACACCCTCAGTCTCCCCGTTGACACACTCATTCTCCCCCGGACACCCTCAGTCTCCCCCTGGACACCCTCAGTCTCCCCCTGGACACCCTCAGTCTCCCCCTGGAAACCCTCAGCCTCCCCCTGGAAACCCTTAGACACCCCGGACACCCTCACTCTCCCCCTGGACACCCTCAGTCTCCCCCTGGACACACCCAGTCTCCCATTGGATAAAATCAGTCACATCCCGGACACCCTCAGTCATCCCCGCAGACAAGCTCAGTCTCTCCCGGACACCTTCAGTCTCCCCCTTGGACACCCTCAGTCTCACCCACGGACACCCTCAGTCTCCCTCTTGGACACCCTCCGTCTCCCTCTTGGACACCCTCAGTCTCCCCCCCCGGACACACTCAGTCTCCCCCTGGACACCATCAGTCTCCCTCTTGGACACCCTCCGTCTCCCTCTTGGACACCGTCCGTCTCCCCCCTGGACACCCTCAGTCTCCCCCCTGGACACTCTCAATCACCCCCTGGAAATCCATAGTCTCCGCCCGGACACCCTCAGTCTCCCCCTGGAAATCCTTAGTTTCCGCCCAGACACCCCCAGTCTCCCCCGGACAACCTCAGTCTCATCCCAGACACCCCCAGTCTCCCCCGGACACCCTCAGTCTCATCCCAGACACCCCCAGTCTCCCCCGGACACCCTCAGTCTATCCCAGACACCCCCAGTCTCCCCCGGACACCCTCACTCACCCCTTCGGACACCATCAGTCTCCTCCAGACACCCTCAGTCTCCCCCTGGACACCCACAGTCTCCACTTGGTCACCCTCAGTCTCCCCCTGGACACCCTCAGTCTCCCCCTCGGACACCCTCAGTCACCCCCTGGACACACTCAATTTCCCCCTCGGAGACCCACAGTCTCCCCCTGCACACACTTAGTCTCCCCCCGGACAACCTCAGACTCCCCCTGGACACCCTCAGTCTCCCCATGGACACCCTCAGTCTCCCCCTCAGACACCCTCAGTCTCCCCCTTGGACACCCTCAGTCTCCCCCTGGACACCCTCAGTCTCCCCATGGACACCCTCAGTCTCCCCCTGGACACCCTCAGTCTCCCCCTTGGACACCCTCAGTCTCCCCATGGACACCCTCAGTCTCCCCATGGAAACCCTCAGTCACCCCCTCGGAGGCCCACACTCTCCGCCTGGACTCACTCAGTCTCCCCCTGGACACACTCAGTCTCCTCCTGTACACACTCAGTCTCCCCCTGGACACCCTCATTCTTCACTGGACACCCTCAGTCTCTCCCTGGACACCCTCAGTCTCACCCTGGAGACCCTCAGTCTAAACCCGGATACCCTCAGTCTCCCACGGACACCTTCAGGCTCTCACTGGACACCCTCTGTCTCCCCCTGGGACACACTCAGTCTCCCCCTGGACATTGTCAGACTCACCCAAGACTCCCTCACTCTCTCCTCGGACACCCTCAGTCTCTCCTCGGACACCCTCTGTCTCCCCCGGACACCATCAGTCTCCCCCTGGGACACATTCAGTTTCCCCCGCGGGACACACTCAGTCTCCCCCTGGACAACGTCAGACTCACCCTAGACACCCTCAGTCTCTCCTCGGACACGCTCAGTCTCTCCTCGGACACCCTCAGTCTCCCCCAGACACCCTCAGTCTCCCCCTGGACACCCTCAGTCTCCCCCCTGGACACACTCAGTCTCCCCCGGACACCCTCAGTCTCCCACTGGTGACCCTCAGTCTCCCCCTGGACACCCTCGGTCTCCCTCTTGGACACCATCCATCTTCCCCCCGGACATCCTCAGTCTCCCCCCTGGACACCCTCAGTCTCCCCCCTGGACACCCTCAGTCTCCCCCCTGGACACCCTCAATCACCCCCTGGAAATCCTTAGTCTCTGCCCGGACACCCTCAGTCTCCCCCTGGAAATCCATAGTCTCCGCCCGGACACCCCCAGTCTCCCCCGGACACCCTCAGTCTCATCCCAGACACCCCCAGTCTCCCCCGGACACCCTCAGTCTCATCCCAGATGCCCCCAGTCTCCCCCGGAAACCCTCAATCACCCCTTCGGACACCATCAGTCACCTCCAGACACCCTCAGTCTCCCCCTGGACACCCTCAGTCTCCACTTGGTCACCCTCAGTCTCCCCCTGGACACCCTCATTCTCCCCCTCGGACACCCTCAGTCTCCTCTGGACACACTCAGTCTCCCCCTGGACAACCTCAGTCTCCCTCTGGACACCCTCAGTCTCCCACTGGATACCCTCAGTCTCCCCCTCGGACACCCTGTGTCCTCCGGACACCCTCAGTCTCCCCCTCGGACACCCTCAGTCTCCTCCGGACACCCTCAGTCTCACCCTCCGGACACCCTCAATCACCCCTTCGGACACCATCAGTCTCCTCCAGACACCCTCAGTCTCCCCCTGGACACCCTCAGTCTCCCCCCTGGACACATCAGTCGCCAGATGGCCACCCTCAGCCTCCCTTTGGACACCCTCCATCTCCCCACCGGAGACACTCAGTCTCCCCCTGGAAACCCACAGACTCCCCCCGGACACCCTAAGTCGCTCCCTAGACACCCTCAGTCTCCACTTGGTCACACTCTGTCTCCCGCTGGACACCCTCAGTCACCCCCTGGACACCCTCAGTCACCCCCTGGACACACTCAATTTCCCCCTCGGAGACCCTCAGTCTCCCCCGGACACACTTAGTCTCCCCCCGGACAACCTCAGACTCCTCCTGGACACCCTCAGTCTCCCCATGGACACCCTCAGTCTCCCCCTGGACACCCTCAGTCTCCCCGTAGACACACTCATCCTCCCCCGGATTCCCTCAGTCTCCCCCTGGACACACTCAGTCTCCCCCTGGACACCGTCAGTCTCCCCCTGGACACACTCAGTCTCCCCGTGGACACACTCATTCTCCCCCGGACACCCTCAGTCTCACCCTGGACACCCTCAGTCTCCCCCTGGAAACCCTCAGCCTCCCCCTGGAAACCCTTAGACTCCCCGGACACTCTCACTCTCCCCCTGGACACCCTCAGTCTCCCCCTGGACACCCCCAGTCTCCCCCGGACACCCTCACTCTCCCCCTGGACACCCTCAGCCTCCCCCTGGACACCCTCAGTCTCCCCCGGACACCCTCAGTCTCCCCCCTGGACACCCTCAGTCTCCCTCTGGACACACCCAGTCTCCCTTTATGGAGACCCTCAGTCTCCCCCTGGACACCCTCAGTCTCCCCCTGGACACCCTCATTCTCCCCCTCGGACACCCTCAGTCTCCTCCGGACACCCTCAGTATCCCCCTCGGACGCCCTGTCTCCTCCGGACACCCTCAGTCTCACCCTCGGAGACCCTGTCTCCTCCGGACACCCTCAGTCTCACCCTCGGACACCCTGTCTCCTCCAGACACCCTCAGTCTCCCCCCTGGACACCCTCAGTCTCCCCCTCGGACACCCTCACTCTCACCCTGGACACCCTCAGTCTCCCCCTCGGACACCCTCAGTCTCACCCTGGACACCCTCAGTCTCCCCCTGGACACCCTCAGTCTCCCCCTGGACACCCTCAGTCTCCCCCTGACACCCTCAGTCTCCCCCTGGACACCCTCAGTCTCACCCTCGGACACCCTGTCTCCTCCGGACATCATCAGTCTCCCCCTGGACACATCAGTCGCCAGATGGCCACCCTCAGCCTCCCTTTGGACACCCTCCATCTCCCCACCGGAGACACTCAGTCTCCGCCTGGAAACCCACAGACTCCCCCCGGACATCCTCAGTTGCTCCCTAGACACCCTCAGTCTCCACTTGGACACCCTCAGTCTCCCCCTGGACACCCTCAGTCTCCCCCTTGGACACCCTCAGTCTCCCCCTGGACACCCTCAGTCTCCCCATGGACACCCTCAGTCTCCCCCTGGACACCCTCAGTCTCCCCCTTGGACACCCTCAGTCTCCCCATGGACACCCTCAGTCTCCCCATGGACACCCACAGTCACCCCTTCGGAGGCCCTCACTCTCCGCCTGGACTCACTCAGTCTCCCCATGGAGACCCTCAGTCTCCTCCTGTACACACTCAGTCTCCCCCTGGACACCCTCATTCTTCCCTGGACACCCTCAGTCTCCCCCTGGACACCCTCAGTCTCACCCTGGAGACCCTCAGTCTAAACCCGGATACCCTCAGTCTCCCACGGACACCATCAGTCTCCCACTGGACACCCTCTGTCTCCCCCTGGGACACACTCAGTCTCCCCCTGGACATTGTCAGACTCACCCAAGACTCCCTCACTCTCTCCTCGGACACCCTCAGTCTCCCCCGGACACCCTCAGTCTCCCCCTGGGACACATTCAGTTTCCCCCGCGGGACACACTCAGTCTCCCCCTGATCAACGTCAGACTCACCCTAGACACCCTCAGTCTCTCCTCGGACACGCTCAGTCTCTCCTCGGACACCCTCAGTCTCCCCCAGAGACCCTCAGTCTCCCCCTGGACAACCTCAGTCTCCCCCTGGACACCCTCAGTCTAAGCCCGGACACCCTCAGTCTCCCACTGGTGACCCTCAGTCTTCCCTAGGACACCCTCAGTCTCAACCCAGACACCCTCAGTCTCCCTTCGGACAGACACAGTCTCCCCCGGACACCTTCCGTATCCCCTCCGGACACCCTCAGTCTCCCCCTGGAAACCCTCAATCTCTCCCTCGGACACCCCCAGTAAGCCCCGAAAACCCTCAGTCACCACCGGACACGCTATGTCTCTCCCTAGAATCCCTCAGTCTCCACTTGGCCACACACAGTAACCCGCGGACACCCGCTGTCTCCCCCGGATACACTCAGTCTTCCTCCTGCACTCCCTCAGTCTACTCGCCACCCCCCCCACACACCCTCAGTCGTTCGCCTGGACACCCTCAGTCTCCCACTTGGACACCATCACTCTTTTCCTGGACACCCTCAGTCACAGCCCGGACACCCTCAGTCTTCTATCGGACACCCTCAGTCTCCCACCGGACACCCTCTGTCTCACCTCGGACACCCTCAGTCTCCCCCTTGACACCCTCAGTCTCCCCGCAGACACCATCGCTCTCCACTGGACACCCTCTATCTCCACCTGGACACCCTCAGTCTCCCCCTTGACACCCTCAGTCTCCCCACAGACACCCTCACTCTCCACTGGACACCCTCTATCTCCACCTGGACACACTCAGTCTCTCCCTAGACACCCTCTGTCTCACCCCTGACACCCTCAGTCTCCCCATTGACACACTCAGTCTCCCCGCAGACAGCCTCACTCTCCACTGGACACCCTCTATCTCCCCCTTGACACCCTCAGTCTCCCCCTGGACACCCTCAGTCTCCCCGTGGACACACTCATTCTCCCCCGGACACCCTCCGTCTCCCCCTGGACACACTCAGTCTCCACCTGGACACACTCAGTCTCCCCCTGGACACCCTCAGTCTCCCCCTGGACACACTCAGTCTCCCCCTGGACACCCTCAGTCTCCCCCTGGACACCCTCAGTCTCCCCGTTGACACACTCATTCTCCCCCGGACACCCTCAGTCTCCCCATGGACACCCACAGTCACCCCTTCGGAGGCCCTCACTCTCCGCCTGGACTCACACAGTCTCCCCATGGAGACCCTAAGTCTCCTCCTGTACACACTCAGTCTCCCCCTGGACACCCTCATTCTTCCGTGGACACCCTCAGTCTCCCCCTGGACACCCTCAGTCTCACCCTGGAGACCCTCAGTCTAAACCCGGATACCCTCAGTCTCCCACGGACACCATCAGTCTCCCACTGGACACCCTCAGTCTCCCCCTGGGACACACTCAGTCTCCCCCTGGACATTGTCAGACTCACCCAAGACTCCCTCACTCTCTCCTCGGACACCCTCAGTCTCTCCTCGGACACCGTCAGTCTCCCCCGGACACCCTCAGTCTCCCCCTGGGACACATTCAGTTTCCCCCGCGGGACACACTCAGTCTCCCCCTGAACAACGTCAGACTCACCCTAGACACCCTCACTCTCTCCTCGGACACGCTCAGTCTCTCCTCGGACACCCTCAGTCTCCCCCAGAGACCCTCAGTCTCCCCCTGGACAACCTCAGTCTCCCCCCTGGACAACTTCAGTCTAAGCCCGGACACCCTCAGTCTCCCACTGGAGACCCTCAGTCTTCCCCAGGACACCCTCAGTCTCAACCCAGACACCCTCAGTCTCCCTTCGGACAGACACAGTCTCCCCCGGACACCTTCCGTATCCCCTCCGGACACCCTCAGTCTCCCCCTGGAAACCCTCAATCTCTCCCTCGGACACCCCCAGTAAGCCCCGAAAACCCTCAGTCTCCCCCTTGACACCCTCAGTCTCCCCACAGACACCCTCACTCTCCACTGGACACCCTCTATCTCCCCCTTGACACCCTCAGTCTCCCCCTGGACACCCTCAGTCTCCCCACAGACACCATCGCTCTCCACTGGACACCCTCTATCTCCACCTGGACACCCTCAGTCTCCCACTGGACACCCTCAGTCTCCCCCTTGACACCCTCAGTCTCCCCACAGACACCCTCACTCTCCACTGGACACCCTCTATCTCCCCCTTGACACCCTCAGTCTCCCCCTGGACACCCTCAGTCTCCCCACAGACACACTCACTCTCCACTGGACACCCTCTATCTCCCCCTTGACACCCTCAGTCTCCCCGTGGACACATTCATTCTCCCCCGGACACCCTCAATCTCCCCCTTGACACACTCAGTCTCCCCACAGACACCCTCACTCTCCACTGGACACCCTCTATCTCCACCTGGACACACTCAGTCTCTCCCTAGACACCCTCTGTCTCACCCCTGACACCCTCAGTCTCCCCATTGACACACTCAGTCTCCCCGCAGACAGCCTCACTCTCCACTGGACACCCTCTATCTCCCCCTTGACACCCTCAGTCTCCCCCTGGACACCCTCAGTCTCCCCGTGGACACACTCATTCTCCCCCGGACACCCTCCGTCTCCCCCTGGACACACTCAGTCTCCACCTGGACACACTCAGTCTCCCCCTGGACACCCTCAGTCTCCCCCTGGACACACTCAGTCTCCCCCTGGACACCCTCAGTCTCCCCCTGGACACCCTCAGTCTCCCCGTTGACACACTCATTCTCCCCCGGACACCCTCAGTCTCCCCCTGGACACCCTCAGTCTCCCCCTGGACACCCTCAGTCTCCCCCTGGAAACCCTCAGCCTCCCCCTGGAAACCCTTAGACACCCCGGACACCCTCACTCTCCCCCTGGACACCCTCAGTCTCCCCCTGGACACACCCAGTCTCCCATTGGATAAAATCAGTCACATCCCGGACACCCTCAGTCATCCCCGCAGACAAGCTCAGTCTCTCCCGGACACCCTCAGTCTCCCCCTGGACACCCTCAGTCTCCCCCTGGACACCCTCAGTCTCCCCGTTGACACACTCATTCTCCCCCGGACACCCTCAGTCTCCCCCTGGACACCCTCAGTCTCCCCCTGGACACCCTCAGTCTCCCCCTGGAAACCCTCAGCCTCCCCCTGGAAACCCTTAGACACCCCGGACACCCTCACTCTCCCCCTGGACACCCTCAGTCTCCCCCTGGACACACCCAGTCTCCCATTGGATAAAATCAGTCACATCCCGGACACCCTCAGTCATCCCCGCAGACAAGCTCAGTCTCTCCCGGACACCTTCAGTCTCCCCCTTGGACACCCTCAGTCTCACCCACGGACACCCTCAGTCTCCCTCTTGGACACCCTCCGTCTCCCTCTTGGACACCCTCAGTCTCCCCCCCCGGACACACTCAGTCTCCCCCTGGACACCATCAGTCTCCCTCTTGGACACCCTCCGTCTCCCTCTTGGACACCGTCCGTCTCCCCCCCGGACACCCTCAGTCTCCCCCCTGGACACCCTCAATCACCCCCTGGAAATCCATAGTCTCCGCCCGGACACCCTCAGTCTCCCCCTGGAAATCCTTAGTTTCCGCCCGGACACCCCCAGTCTCCCCCGGACACCCTCAGTCTCATCCCAGACACCCCCAGTCTCCCCCGGACACCCTCAGTCTCATCCCAGACACCCCCAGTCTCCCCCGGACACCCTCAGTCTATCCCAGACACCCCCAGTCTCCCCCGGACACCCTCACTCACCCCTTCGGACACCATCAGTCTCCTCCAGACACCCTCAGTCTCCCCCTGGACACCCACAGTCTCCACTTGGTCACCCTCAGTCTCCCCCTGGACACCCTCAGTCTCCCCCTCGGACACCCTCAGTCACCCCCTGGACACACTCAATTTCCCCCTCGGAGACCCACAGTCTCCCCCTGCACACACTTAGTCTCCCCCCGGACAACCTCAGACTCCCCCTGGACACCCTCAGTCTCCCCATGGACACCCTCAGTCTCCCCCTCAGACACCCTCAGTCTCCCCCTTGGACACCCTCAGTCTCCCCCTGGACACCCTCAGTCTCCCCATGGACACCCTCAGTCTCCCCCTGGACACCCTCAGTCTCCCCCTTGGACACCCTCAGTCTCACCCACGGACACCCTCAGTCTCCCTCTTGGACACCCTCCGTCTCCCTCTTGGACACCCTCAGTCTCCCCCCCCGGACACACTCAGTCTCCCCCTGGACACCATCAGTCTCCCTCTTGGACACCCTCCGTCTCCCTCTTGGACACCGTCCGTCTCCCCCCCGGACACCCTCAGTCTCCCCCCTGGACACCCTCAATCACCCCCTGGAAATCCATAGTCTCCGCCCGGACACCCTCAGTCTCCCCCTGGAAATCCTTAGTTTCCGCCCGGACACCCCCAGTCTCCCCCGGACACCCTCAGTCTCATCCCAGACACCCCCAGTCTCCCCCGGACACCCTCAGTCTCATCCCAGACACCCCCAGTCTCCCCCGGACACCCTCAGTCTATCCCAGACACCCCCAGTCTCCCCCGGACACCCTCACTCACCCCTTCGGACACCATCAGTCTCCTCCAGACACCCTCAGTCTCCCCCTGGACACCCACAGTCTCCACTTGGTCACCCTCAGTCTCCCCCTGGACACCCTCAGTCTCCCCCTCGGACTCCCTCAGTCACCCCCTGGACACACTCAATTTCCCCCTCGGAGACCCACAGTCTCCCCCTGCACACATTTAGTCTCCCCCCGGACAACCTCAGACTCCCCCTGGACACCCTCAGTCTCCCCATGGACACCCTCAGTCTCCCCCTCAGACACCCTCAGTCTCCCCCTTGGACACCCTCAGTCTCCCCCTGGACACCCTCAGTCTCCCCATGGACACCCTCAGTCTCCCCCTGGACACCCTCAGTCTCCCCCTTGGACACCCTCAGTCTCCCCATGGACACCCTCAGTCTCCCCATGGAAACCCTCAGTCACCCCCTCGGAGGCCCACACTCTCCGCCTGGACTCACTCAGTCTCCCCCTGGACACACTCAGTCTCCTCCTGTACACACTCAGTCTCCCCCTGGACACCCTCATTCTTCACTGGACACCCTCAGTCTCTCCCTGGACACCCTCAGTCTCACCCTGGCGACCCTCAGTCTAAACCCGGATACCCTCAGTCTCCCACGGACACCTTCAGGCTCTCACTGGACACCCTCTGTCTCCCCCTGGGACACACTCAGTCTCCCCCTGGACATTGTCAGACTCACCCAAGACTCCCTCACTCTCTCCTCGGACACCCTCAGTCTCTCCTCGGACACCCTCTGTCTCCCCCGGACACCATCAGTCTCCCCCTGGGACACATTCAGTTTCCCCCGCGGGACACACTCAGTCTCCCCCTGGACAACGTCAGACTCACCCTAGACACCCTCAGTCTCTCCTCGGACACGCTCAGTCTCTCCTCGGACACCCTCAGTCTCCCCCAGACACCCTCAGTCTCCCCCTGGACACCCTCAGTCTCCCCCCTGGACACCCTCAGTCTCCCCCTGGACACCCTCAGTCTCCCCGTTGACACACTCATTCTCCCCCGGACACCCTCAGTCTCCCCCTGGACACCCTCAGTCTCCCCCTGGACACCCTCAGTCTCCCCCTGGAAACCCTCAGCCTCCCCCTGGAAACCCTTAGACACCCCGGACACCCTCACTCTCCCCCTGGACACCCTCAGTCTCCCCCTGGACACACCCAGTCTCCCATTGGATAAAATCAGTCACATCCCGGACACCCTCAGTCATCCCCGCAGACAAGCTCAGTCTCTCCCGGACACCTTCAGTCTCCCCCTTGGACACCCTCAGTCTCACCCACGGACACCCTCAGTCTCCCTCTTGGACACCCTCCGTCTCCCTCTTGGACACCCTCAGTCTCCCCCCCCGGACACACTCAGTCTCCCCCTGGACACCATCAGTCTCCCTCTTGGACACCCTCCGTCTCCCTCTTGGACACCGTCCGTCTCCCCCCTGGACACCCTCAGTCTCCCCCCTGGACACTCTCAATCACCCCCTGGAAATCCATAGTCTCCGCCTGGACACCCTCAGTCTCCCCCTGGAAATCCTTAGTTTCCGCCCAGACACCCCCAGTCTCCCCCGGACACCCTCAGTCTCATCCCAGACACCCCCAGTCTCCCCCGGACACCCTCAGTCTCATCCCAGACACCCCCAGTCTCCCCCGGACACCCTCAGTCTATCCCAGACACCCCCAGTCTCCCCCGGACACCCTCACTCACCCCTTCGGACACCATCAGTCTCCTCCAGACACCCTCAGTCTCCCCCTGGACACCCACAGTCTCCACTTGGTCACCCTCAGTCTCCCCCTGGACACCCTCAGTCTCCCCCTCGGACACCCTCAGTCACCCCCTGGACACACTCAATTTCCCCCTCGGAGACCCACAGTCTCCCCCTGCACACACTTAGTCTCCCCCCGGACAACCTCAGACTCCCCCTGGACACCCTCAGTCTCCCCATGGACACCCTCAGTCTCCCCCTCAGACACCCTCAGTCTCCCCCTTGGACACCCTCAGTCTCCCCCTGGACACCCTCAGTCTCCCCATGGACACCCTCAGTCTCCCCCTGGACACCCTCAGTCTCCCCCTTGGACACCCTCAGTCTCCCCATGGACACCCTCAGTCTCCCCATGGAAACCCTCAGTCACCCCCTCGGAGGCCCACACTCTCCGCCTGGACTCACTCAGTCTCCCCCTGGACACACTCAGTCTCCTCCTGTACACACTCAGTCTCCCCCTGGACACCCTCATTCTTCACTGGACACCCTCAGTCTCTCCCTGGACACCCTCAGTCTCACCCTGGAGACCCTCAGTCTAAACCCGGATACCCTCAGTCTCCCACGGACACCTTCAGGCTCTCACTGGACACCCTCTGTCTCCCCCTGGGACACACTCAGTCTCCCCCTGGACATTGTCAGACTCACCCAAGACTCCCTCACTCTCTCCTCGGACACCCTCAGTCTCTCCTCGGACACCCTCTGTCTCCCCCGGACACCATCAGTCTCCCCCTGGGACACATTCAGTTTCCCCCGCGGGACACACTCAGTCTCCCCCTGGACAACGTCAGACTCACCCTAGACACCCTCAGTCTCTCCTCGGACACGCTCAGTCTCTCCTCGGACACCCTCAGTCTCCCCCAGACACCCTCAGTCTCCCCCTGGACACCCTCAGTCTCCCCCCTGGACACCCTCAGTCTCCCCCGGACACCCTCAGTCTCCCACTGGTGACCCTCAGTCTCCCCCTGGACACCCTCAGTCTCCCTCTTGGACACCATCCATCTTCCCCCCGGACATCCTCAGTCTCCCCCCTGGACACCCTCAGTCTCCCCCCTGGACACCCTCAGTCTCCCCCCTGGACACCCTCAATCACCCCCTGGAAATCCTTAGTCTCTGCCCGGACACCCTCAGTCTCCCCCTGGAAATCCATAGTCTCCGCCCGGACACCCCCAGTCTCCCCCGGACACCCTCAGTCTCATCCCAGACACCCCCAGTCTCCCCCGGACACCCTCAGTCTCATCCCAGATGCCCCCAGTCTCCCCCGGAAACCCTCAATCACCCCTTCGGACACCATCAGTCACCTCCAGACACCCTCAGTCTCCCCCTGGACACCCTCAGTCTCCACTTGGTCACCCTCAGTCTCCCCCTGGACACCCTCATTCTCCCCCTCGGACACCCTCAGTCTCCTCTGGACACACTCAGTCTCCCCCTGGACAACCTCAGTCTCCCTCTGGACACCCTCAGTCTCCCACTGGATACCCTCAGTCTCCCCCTCGGACACCCTGTGTCCTCCGGACACCCTCAGTCTCCCCCTCGGACACCCTCAGTCTCCTCCGGACACCCTCAGTCTCACCCTCCGGACACCCTCAATCACCCCTTCGGACACCATCAGTCTCCTCCAGACACCCTCAGTCTCCCCCTGGACACCCTCAGTCTCCCCCCTGGACACATCAGTCGCCAGATGGCCACCCTCAGCCTCCCTTTGGACACCCTCCATCTCCCCACCGGAGACACTCAGTCTCCCCCTGGAAACCCACAGACTCCCCCCGGACACCCTAAGTCGCTCCCTAGACACCCTCAGTCTCCACTTGGTCACACTCTGTCTCCCGCTGGACACCCTCAGTCACCCCCTGGACACCCTCAGTCACCCCCTGGACACACTCAATTTCCCCCTCGGAGACCCTCAGTCTCCCCCGGACACACTTAGTCTCCCCCCGGACAACCTCAGACTCCTCCTGGACACCCTCAGTCTCCCCATGGACACCCTCAGTCTCCCCCTGGACACCCTCGGTCTCCCCGTAGACACACTCATCCTCCCCCGGATTCCCTCAGTCTCCCCCTGGACACACTCAGTCTCCCCCTGGACACCCTCAGTCTCCCCCTGGACACACTCAGTCTCCCCGTGGACACACTCATTCTCCCCCGGACACCCTCAGTCTCACCCTGGACACCCTCAGTCTCCCCCTGGAAACCCTCAGCCTCCCCCTGGAAACCCTTAGACTCCCCGGACACCCTCACTCTCCCCCTGGACACCCTCAGTCTCCCCCTGGACACCCCCAGTCTCCCCCGGACACCCTCACTCTCCCCCTGGACACCCTCAGCCTCCCCCTGGACACCCTCAGTCTCCCCCGGACACCCTCAGTCTCCCCCCTGGACACCCTCAGTCTCCCTCTGGACACACCCAGTCTCCCTTTATGGAGACCCTCAGTCTCCCCCTGGACACCCTCAGTCTCCCCCTGGACACCCTCATTCTCCCCCTCGGACACCCTCAGTCTCCTCCGGACACCCTCAGTATCCCCCTCGGACGCCCTGTCTCCTCCGGACACCCTCAGTCTCACCCTCGGAGACCCTGTCTCCTCCGGACACCCTCAGTCTCACCCTCGGACACCCTGTCTCCTCCAGACACCCTCAGTCTCCCCCCTGGACACCCTCAGTCTCCCCCTCGGACACCCTCACTCTCACCCTGGACACCCTCAGTCTCCCCCTCGGACACCCTCAGTCTCACCCTGGACACCCTCAGTCTCCCCCTGGACACCCTCAGTCTCCCCCTGGACACCCTCAGTCTCCCCCTGACACCCTCAGTCTCCCCCTGGACACCCTCAGTCTCACCCTCGGACACCCTGTCTCCTCCGGACATCATCAGTCTCCCCCTGGACACATCAGTCGCCAGATGGCCACCCTCAGCCTCCCTTTGGACACCCTCCATCTCCCCACCGGAGACACTCAGTCTCCGCCTGGAAACCCACAGACTCCCCCCGGACATCCTCAGTTGCTCCCTAGACACCCTCAGTCTCCACTTGGTCACACTCTGTCTCCCGCTGGACACCCTCAGTCACCCCCTCGGACACCCTCAGTCACCCCCTGGAAACACTCAGTTTCCCCCTCGGAGACCCTCAGTCTCCCCCCGGACAACCTCAGACTCCCCCTGGACACCCTCAGTCTCCCCATGGACACCCTCAGTCTCCCCCTCGGACACCCTCAGTCTCCCCCTTGGACACCCTCAGTCTCCCCCTGGACACCCTCAGTCTCCCCATGGACACCCTCAGTCTCCCCCTGGACACCCTCAGTCTCCCCCTTGGACACCCTCAGTCTCCCCATGGACACCCTCAGTCTCCCCATGGACACCCACAGTCACCCCTTCGGAGGCCCTCACTCTCCGCCTGGACTCACTCAGTCTCCCCATGGAGACCCTCAGTCTCCTCCTGTACACACTCAGTCTCCCCCTGGACACCCTCATTCTTCCCTGGACACCCTCAGTCTCCCCCTGGACACCCTCAGTCTCACCCTGGAGACCCTCAGTCTAAACCCGGATACCCTCAGTCTCCCACGGACACCATCAGTCTCCCACTGGACACCCTCTGTCTCCCCCTGGGACACACTCAGTCTCCCCCTGGACATTGTCAGACTCACCCAAGACTCCCTCACTCTCTCCTCGGACACCCTCAGTCTCCCCCGGACACCCTCAGTCTCCCCCTGGGACACATTCAGTTTCCCCCGCGGGACACACTCAGTCTCCCCCTGAACAACGTCAGACTCACCCTAGACACCCTCAGTCTCTCCTCGGACACGCTCAGTCTCTCCTCGGACACCCTCAGTCTCCCCCAGAGACCCTCAGTCTCCCCCTGGACAACCTCAGTCTCCCCCTGGACACCCTCAGTCTAAGCCCGGACACCCTCAGTCTCCCACTGGTGACCCTCAGTCTTCCCTAGGACACCCTCAGTCTCAACCCAGACACCCTCAGTCTCCCTTCGGACAGACACAGTCTCCCCCGGACACCTTCCGTATCCCCTCCGGACACCCTCAGTCTCCCCCTGGAAACCCTCAATCTCTCCCTCGGACACCCCCAGTAAGCCCCGAAAACCCTCAGTCACCACCGGACACGCTATGTCTCTCCCTAGAATCCCTCAGTCTCCACTTGGCCACACACAGTAACCCGCGGACACCCGCTGTCTCCCCCGGATACACTCAGTCTTCCTCCTGCACTCCCTCAGTCTACTCGCCACCCCCCCCACACACCCTCAGTCGTTCGCCTGGACACCCTCAGTCTCCCACTTGGACACCATCACTCTTTTCCTGGACACCCTCAGTCACAGCCCGGACACCCTCAGTCTTCTATCGGACACCCTCAGTCTCCCACCGGACACCCTCTGTCTCACCTCGGACACCCTCAGTCTCCCCCTTGACACCCTCAGTCTCCCCGCAGACACCATCGCTCTCCACTGGACACCCTCTATCTCCACCTGGACACCCTCAGTCTCCCCCTTGACACCCTCAGTCTCCCCACAGACACCCTCACTCTCCACTGGACACCCTCTATCTCCACCTGGACACACTCAGTCTCTCCCTAGACACCCTCTGTCTCACCCCTGACACCCTCAGTCTCCCCATTGACACACTCAGTCTCCCCGCAGACAGCCTCACTCTCCACTGGACACCCTCTATCTCCCCCTTGACACCCTCAGTCTCCCCCTGGACACCCTCAGTCTCCCCGTGGACACACTCATTCTCCCCCGGACACCCTCCGTCTCCCCCTGGACACACTCAGTCTCCACCTGGACACACTCAGTCTCCCCCTGGACACCCTCAGTCTCCCCCTGGACACACTCAGTCTCCCCCTGGACACCCTCAGTCTCCCCCTGGACACCCTCAGTCTCCCCGTTGACACACTCATTCTCCCCCGGACACCCTCAGTCTCCCCATGGACACCCACAGTCACCCCTTCGGAGGCCCTCACTCTCCGCCTGGACTCACACAGTCTCCCCATGGAGACCCTAAGTCTCCTCCTGTACACACTCAGTCTCCCCCTGGACACCCTCATTCTTCCGTGGACACCCTCAGTCTCCCCCTGGACACCCTCAGTCTCACCCTGGAGACCCTCAGTCTAAACCCGGATACCCTCAGTCTCCCACGGACACCATCAGTCTCCCACTGGACACCCTCTGTCTCCCCCTGGGACACACTCAGTCTCCCCCTGGACATTGTCAGACTCACCCAAGACTCCCTCACTCTCTCCTCGGACACCCTCAGTCTCTCCTCGGACACCGTCAGTCTCCCCCGGACACCCTCAGTCTCCCCCTGGGACACATTCAGTTTCCCCCGCGGGACACACTCAGTCTCCCCCTGAACAACGTCAGACTCACCCTAGACACCCTCACTCTCTCCTCGGACACGCTCAGTCTCTCCTCGGACACCCTCAGTCTCCCCCAGAGACCCTCAGTCTCCCCCTGGACAACCTCAGTCTCCCCCCTGGACAACTTCAGTCTAAGCCCGGACACCCTCAGTCTCCCACTGGAGACCCTCAGTCTTCCCCAGGACACCCTCAGTCTCAACCCAGACACCCTCAGTCTCCCTTCGGACAGACACAGTCTCCCCCGGACACCTTCCGTATCCCCTCCGGACACCCTCAGTCTCCCCCTGGAAACCCTCAATCTCTCCCTCGGACACCCCCAGTAAGCCCCGAAAACCCTCAGTCTCCCACCGGACACCCTCAGTCTCCCCCTTGACACCCTCAGTCTCCCCACAGACACCCTCACTCTCCACTGGACACCCTCTATCTCCCCCTTGACACCCTCAGTCTCCCCCTGGACACCCTCAGTCTCCCCACAGACACCATCGCTCTCCACTGGACACCCTCTATCTCCACCTGGACACCCTCAGTCTCCCACTGGACACCCTCAGTCTCCCCCTTGACACCCTCAGTCTCCCCACAGACACCCTCACTCTCCACTGGACACCCTCTATCTCCCCCTTGACACCCTCAGTCTCCCCCTGGACACCCTCAGTCTCCCCACAGACACACTCACTCTCCACTGGACACCCTCTATCTCCCCCTTGACACCCTCAGTCTCCCCGTGGACACATTCATTCTCCCCCGGACACCCTCAATCTCCCCCTTGACACACTCAGTCTCCCCACAGACACCCTCACTCTCCACTGGACACCCTCTATCTCCACCTGGACACACTCAGTCTCTCCCTAGACACCCTCTGTCTCACCCCTGACACCCTCAGTCTCCCCATTGACACACTCAGTCTCCCCGCAGACAGCCTCACTCTCCACTGGACACCCTCTATCTCCCCCTTGACACCCTCAGTCTCCCACTGGACACCCTCAGTCTCCCCGTGGACACACTCATTCTCCCCCGGACACCCTCCGTCTCCCCCTGGACACACTCAGTCTCCACCTGGACACACTCAGTCTCCCCCTGGACACCCTCAGTCTCCCCCTGGACACACTCAGTCTCCCCCTGGACACCCTCAGTCTCCCCCTGGACACCCTCAGTCTCCCCCTGGACACACTCATTCTCCCCCGGACACCCTCAGTCTCCCCCTGGACACCCTCAGTCTCCCCCTGGACACCCTCAGTCTCCCCCTGGAAACCCTCAGCCTCCCCCTGGAAACCCTTAGACACCCCGGACACCCTCACTCTCCCCCTGGACACCCTCAGTCTCCCCCTGGACACACCCAGTCTCCCATTGGATAAAATCAGTCACATCCCGGACACCCTCAGTCATCCCCGCAGACAAGCTCAGTCTCTCCCGGACACCCTCAGTCTCCCCCAGGACACCCTCAGTCTCCCCGTTGACACACTCATTCTCCCCCGGACACCCTCAGTCTCCCCCTGGACACCCTCAGTCTCCCCCTGGACACCCTCAGTCTCCCCCTGGAAACCCTCAGCCTCCCCCTGGAAACCCTTAGACACCCCGGACACCCTCACTCTCCCCCTGGACACCCTCAGTCTCCCCCTGGACACACCCAGTCTCCCATTGGATAAAATCAGTCACATCCCGGACACCCTCAGTCATCCCCGCAGACAAGCTCAGTCTCTCCCGGACACCTTCAGTCTCCCCCTTGGACACCCTCAGTCTCACCCACGGACACCCTCAGTCTCCCTCTTGGACACCCTCCGTCTCCCTCTTGGACACCCTCAGTCTCCCCCCCCGGACACACTCAGTCTCCCCCTGGACACCATCAGTCTCCCTCTTGGACACCCTCCGTCTCCCTCTTGGACACCGTCCGTCTCCCCCCCGGACACCCTCAGTCTCCCCCCTGGACACCCTCAATCACCCCCTGGAAATCCATAGTCTCCGCCCGGACACCCTCAGTCTCCCCCTGGAAATCCTTAGTTTCCGCCCGGACACCCCCAGTCTCCCCCGGACACCCTCAGTCTCATCCCAGACACCTCCAGTCTCCCCCGGACACCCTCAGTCTCATCCCAGACACCCCCAGTCTCCCCCGGACACCCTCAGTCTATCCCAGACACCCCCAGTCTCCCCCGGACACCCTCACTCACCCCTTCGGACACCATCAGTCTCCTCCAGACACCCTCAGTCTCCCCCTGGACACCCACAGTCTCCACTTGGTCACCCTCAGTCTCCCCCTGGACACCCTCAGTCTCCCCCTCGGACACCCTCAGTCACCCCCTGGACACACTCAATTTCCCCCTCGGAGACCCACAGTCTCCCCCTGCACACACTTAGTCTCCCCCCGGACAACCTCAGACTCCCCCTGGACACCCTCAGTCTCCCCATGGACACCCTTAGTCTCCCCCTCAGACACCCTCAGTCTCCCCCTTGGACACCCTCAGTCTCCCCCTGGACACCCTCAGTCTCCCCATGGACACCCTCAGTCTCCCCCTGGACACCCTCAGTCTCCCCCTTGGACACCCTCAGTCTCACCCACGGACACCCTCAGTCTCCCTCTTGGACACCCTCCGTCTCCCTCTTGGACACCCTCAGTCTCCCCCCCCGGACACACTCAGTCTCCCCCTGGACACCATCAGTCTCCCTCTTGGACACCCTCCGTCTCCCTCTTGGACACCGTCCGTCTCCCCCCCGGACACCCTCAGTCTCCCCCCTGGACACCCTCAATCACCCCCTGGAAATCCATAGTCTCCGCCCGGACACCCTCAGTCTCCCCCTGGAAATCCTTAGTTTCCGCCCGGACACCCCCAGTCTCCCCCGGACACCCTCAGTCTCATCCCAGACACCCCCAGTCTCCCCCGGACACCCTCAGTCTCATCCCAGACACCCCCAGTCTCCCCCGGACACCCTCAGTCTATCCCAGACACCCCCAGTCTCCCCCGGACACCCTCACTCACCCCTTCGGACACCATCAGTCTCCTCCAGACACCCTCAGTCTCCCCCTGGACACCCACAGTCTCCACTTGGTCACCCTCAGTCTCCCCCTGGACACCCTCAGTCTCCCCCTCGGACACCCTCAGTCACCCCCTGGACACACTCAATTTCCCCCTCGGAGACCCACAGTCTCCCCCTGCACACACTTAGTCTCCCCCCGGACAACCTCAGACTCCCCCTGGACACCCTCAGTCTCCCCATGGACACCCTCAGTCTCCCCCTCAGACACCCTCAGTCTCCCCCTTGGACACCCTCAGTCTCCCCCTGGACACCCTCAGT
Source organism: Isurus oxyrinchus (assembly GCA_026770705.1). NCBI lineage: Eukaryota > Metazoa > Chordata > Chondrichthyes > Lamniformes > Lamnidae > Isurus > Isurus oxyrinchus. The sequence goes on along the minus strand of JANJGN010000094.1, from coordinate 167,580 downwards.
CTCCCCATGGACACCCTCAGTCTCCCCCTGGACACCCTCAGTCTCCCCCTTGGACACCCTCAGTCTCCCCATGGACACCCTCAGTCTCCCCATGGAAACCCTCAGTCACCCCCTCGGAGGCCCACACTCTCCGCCTGGACTCACTCAGTCTCCCCCTGGACACACTCAGTCTCCTCCTGTACACACTCAGTCTCCCCCTGGACACCCTCATTCTTCACTGGACACCCTCAGTCTCTCCCTGGACACCCTCAGTCTCACCCTGGAGACCCTCAGTCTAAACCCGGATACCCTCAGTCTCCCACGGACACCTTCAGGCTCTCACTGGACACCCTCTGTCTCCCCCTGGGACACACTCAGTCTCCCCCTGGACATTGTCAGACTCACCCAAGACTCCCTCACTCTCTCCTCGGACACCCTCAGTCTCTCCTCGGACACCCTCTGTCTCCCCCGGACACCATCAGTCTCCCCCTGGGACACATTCAGTTTCCCCCGCGGGACACACTCAGTCTCCCCCTGGACAACGTCAGACTCACCCTAGACACCCTCAGTCTCTCCTCGGACACGCTCAGTCTCTCCTCGGACACCCTCAGTCTCCCCAGACACCCTCAGTCTCCCCCTGGACACCCTCAGTCTCCCCCCTGGACACCCTCAGTCTCCCCCGGACACCCTCAGTCTCCCACTGGTGACCCTCAGTCTCCCCCTGGACACCCTCGGTCTCCCTCTTGGACACCATCCATCTTCCCCCCGGACATCCTCAGTCTCCCCCCTGGACACCCTCAGTCTCCCCCCTGGACACCCTCAGTCTCCCCCCTGGACACCCTCAATCACCCCCTGGAAATCCTTAGTCTCTGCCCGGACACCCTCAGTCTCCCCCTGGAAATCCATAGTCTCCGCCCGGACACCCCCAGTCTCCCCCGGACACCCTCAGTCTCATCCCAGACACCCCCAGTCTCCCCCGGACACCCTCAGTCTCATTCCAGATGCCCCCAGTCTCCCCCGGAAACCCTCAATCACCCCTTCGGACACCATCAGTCACCTCCAGACACCCTCAGTCTCCCCCTGGACACCCTCAGTCTCCACTTGGTCACCCTCAGTCTCCCCCTGGACACCCTCATTCTCCCCCTCGGACACCCTCAGTCTCCTCTGGACACACTCAGACTCCCCCTGGACACCCTCAGTCTCCCTCTGGACACCCTCAGTCTCCCACTGGATACCCTCAGTCTCCCCCTCGGACACCCTGTGTCCTCCGGACACCCTCAGTCTCCCCCTCGGACACCCTCAGTCTCCTCCGGACACCCTCAGTCTCACCCTCCGGACACTCTCAATCACCCCTTCGGACACCATCAGTCTCCTCCAGACACCCTCAGTCTCCCCCTGGACACCCTCAGTCTCCCCCCTGGACACATCAGTCGCCAGATGGCCACCCTCAGCCTCCCTTTGGACACCCTCCATCTCCCCACCGGAGACAATCAGTCTCCCCCTGGAAACCCACAGACTCCCCCAGGACACCCTCAGTCGCTCCCTAGACACCCTCAGTCTCCACTTGGTCACACTCTGTCTCCCGCTGGACACCCTCAGTCACCCACCGGACACCCTCAGTCACCCCCTGGACACACTCAATTTCCCCCTCGGAGACCCTCAGTCTCCCCCGGACACACTTAGTCTCCCCCCGGACAACCTCAGACTCCTCCTGGACACCCTCAGTCTCCCCATGGACACCCTCAGTCTCCCCCTCGGACGCCCTCAGTCTCCCCCTTGGACACCCTCAGTCTCCCCCTGGACACCCTCAGTCTCCCCATGGACACCCTCAGTCTCCCCCTTGGACACCCTCAGTCTCCCCATGGACACCCTCAGTCTCCCCATGGACACCCTCAGTCACCCCCTCGGAGGCCCTCACTCTCCACCTGGACTCACTCAGTCTCCCCATGGACACCCTCAGTCTCCTCCTGTACACACTCAGTCTCCCCCGGACACCCTCATTCTTCCCTGGACACCCTCAGTCTCCCCCTGGACACCCTCAGTCTCACCCTGGAGACCCTCAGTCTAAACCCGGATACCCTCAGTCTCCCACGGACACCTTCAGTCTCCCCCTGGACACCCTCAGTCTCACCCTGGAGACCCTCAGTCTAAACCCGGATACCCTCAGTCTCTCCTCGGACACCCTCTGTCTCCCCCGGACACCCTCAGTCTCCCCCTGGGACACATTCAGTTTCCCCCGCGGGACACACTCAGTCTCCCCCTGGACAACGTCAGACTCACCCTAGACACCCTCAGTCTCTCCTCGGACACGCTCAGTCTCTCCTCGGACACCCTCAGTCTCCCCCAGACACCCTCAGTCTCCCCCTGGACACCCTCAGTCTCCCCCCTGGACACCCTCAGTCTCCCCCGGACACCCTCAGTCTCCCACTGGTGACCCTCAGTCTCCCCCTGGACACCCTCGGTCTCCCTCTTGGACACCATCCATCTTCCCCCCGGACATCCTCAGTCTCCCCCCTGGACACCCTCAGTCTCCCCCCTGGACACCCTCAGTCTCCCCCCTGGACACCCTCAATCACCCCCTGGAAATCCTTAGTCTCTGCCCGGACACCCTCAGTCTCCCCCTGGAAATCCATAGTCTCCGCCCGGACACCCCCAGTCTCCCCCGGACACCCTCAGTCTCATCCCAGACACCCCCAGTCTCCCCCGGACACCCTCAGTCTCATCCCAGATGCCCCCAGTCTCCCCCGGAAACCCTCAATCACCCCTTCGGACACCATCAGTCACCTCCAGACACCCTCAGTCTCCCCCTGGACACCCTCAGTCTCCACTTGGTCACCCTCAGTCTCCCCCTGGACACCCTCATTCTCCCCCTCGGACACCCTCAGTCTCCTCTGGACACACTCAGTCTCCCCCTGGACACCCTCAGTCTCCCTCTGGACACCCTCAGTCTCCCACTGGATACCCTCAGTCTCCCCCTCGGACACCCTGTGTCCTTCGGACACCCTCAGTCTCCCCCTCGGACACCCTCAGTCTCCTCCGGACACCCTCAGTCTCACCCTCCGGACACCCTCAATCACCCCTTCGGACACCATCAGTCTCCTCCAGACACCCTCAGTCTCCCCCTGGACACCCTCAGTCTCCCCCCTGGACACATCAGTCGCCAGATGGCCACCCTCAGCCTCCCTTTGGACACCCTCCATCTCCCCACCGGAGACACTCAGTCTCCCCCTGGAAACCCACAGACTCCCCCCGGACACCCTCAGTCGCTCCCTAGACACCCTCAGTCTCCACTTGGTCACACTCTGTCTCCCGCTGGACACCCTCAGTCACCCCCTGGACACCCTCAGTCACCCCCTGGACACACTCAATTTCCCCCTCGGAGACCCTCAGTCTCCCCCGGACACACTTAGTCTCCCCCCGGACAACCTCAGACTCCTCCTGGACACCCTCAGTCTCCCCATGGACACCCTCAGTCTCCCCCTCGGACGCCCTCAGTCTCCCCCTTGGACACCCTCAGTCTCCCCCTGGACACCCTCAGTCTCCCCATGGACACCCTCAGTCTCCCCCTTGGACACCCTCAGTCTCCCCATGGACACCTTCAGTCTCCCCATGGACACCCTCAGTCACCCCCTCGGAGGCCCTCACTCTCCACCTGGACTCACTCAGTCTCCCCATGGACACCCTCAGTCTCCTCCTGTACACACTCAGTCTCCCCCGGACACCCTCATTCTTCCCTGGACACCCTCAGTCTCCCCCTGGACACCCTCAGTCTCACCCTGGAGACCCTCAGTCTAAACCCGGATACCCTCAGTCTCCCACGGACACCTTCAGTCTCCCACTGGACACCCTCTGTCTCCCCTTGGACAACGTCAGACTCACCCAAGACTCCCTCACTCTCTCCTCGGACACCCTCAGTCTCTCCTCGGACACCCTCAGTCTCCCCCTGGACACCCTCAGTCTCCCCCCTGGACACCCTCAGTCTCCCCCTGGGCACCCTCAGTCTAAGCCCAGACACCCTCAGTCTCCCACTGGTGACCCTCAGTCTTCCCCAGGACACCCTCAGTCTCAACCCGGACACCCTCAGTCTCCCTTCGGACAGACTCAGTCTCCCCCTGGAAACCCTCAATCTCTCCCTCGGACACCCCCAGTAAGCCCCGATAAACCTCAGTCACCACCGGACACGCTATGTCTCTCCCTGGAATCCCTCAGTCTCCACTTGGACACACACAGTAACCCGCGGACACCCTCAGTCACCCCCGGACACCCTCAGTCTCCCCCCTGCACTCCCTCAGTCTACTCCCCACCCCCCACACATTCTCAGTCGTTCCCCTGGACACCCTCAGTCTCCCACTTGGACACCATCACTCTTTTCCTGGACACCCTCAGTCTCACCCCGGACAACCTCAGTCTTCTATCGGACACCCTCAGTCACCCACCGGACACCCTCTGTCTTACCTCGGACACCCTCAGTCTCCCCCTTGACACCCTCAGTCTCCCCGCAGACACCCTCGCTCTCCACTGGACACCCTCTATCTCCACCTGGACACCCTCAGTCTCCCCCTTGACACCCTCAGTCTCCCCACAGACACCCACACTCTCCACTGGACACCCTCTATCTCCACCTGGACACACTCAGTCTCTCCCTAGACACCCTCTGTCTCACCCCGGACACCCTCAGTCTCCCCCTTGACACAATCAGTCTCCCCGTGGACCCTCTCAGTCTCCCCCGGACACCCTCAGTCTCCCCCTTGACACCCTCAGTCTCCCCACCGACACCCACACTCTCCAATGGACAGCCTCTATCTCCCCCTTGACACCCTCAGTCTCCCCCTGGTCACCCTCAGTCTCCCCGTGGACACACTCATTCTCCCCCGGACACCCTCACTCTCCCCCTGGACACACTCAGTCTCCTCCTGTACACACTCAGTCTCCCCCTGGACACCCTCATTCTTCCCTGGACACCCTCAGTCTCCCCCTGGAGACCCTCAGTCTAAACCCGGATACCCTCAGTCTCCCACGGACACCTTCAGGCTCCCACTGGACACCCTCTGTCTCCCCCTGGGACACCCTCACTCTCCCCCTGGACAACGTCAGACTCACCCAAGACTCCCTCACTCTCTCCTCGGACACCCTCAGTCTCTCCTCGGACACCCTCAGTCTTCCCCAGGACACCCTCAGTCTCAACCCGGACACCCTCAGTCTCCCTTCAGACAGACTCAGTCTCTCCCAGACACCTTCCGTCTCCCCTCCGGACACCCTCAGTCGCCCCCTGGAAACCCTCAATCTCTCCCTCGGACACCCCCAGTAAGCCCCGATAACCCTCAGTCACCACCGGACACGCTATGTCTCCTCCTGGAATCCCTCAGTATCCACTCGGACACACGCAGTAACCCGCGGACACACTCAGTCTCCCCCGCACACCCTCAGTCTTCCTCTTGCACTCCCTCAGTTTACTCCCCACCCCCCAGACACCCTCAGTTGTTCCCCTGGATACCCTCAGTCCCCCCACTTGGACACCATCAGTCTCTTCCTGGACACCCTCAGTCTCACCCCGGACACCCTGAGTTTTCTATCGGACACCCTCAGTCTCCCCCTGGACACCCTCTGTCTCACCCCGGACACCATCAGTCTCCCCCTTGACACACTCAGTTTCCCCACAGACACCCTCACTCTCCACTGGACACCCTCTATCTCCACCTGGACACCCTCAGTCTTCTATCGGACACCCTCAGTCTCCCCCCGGACACCCTCTGTCTCACCCCGGACACACTCAGTCTCCCCCTTGACACCCTTAGACTCCCCCAGGGACACCATCAACATTTCCCTGGACACCCTCAATATCCACTTGGACCATCTCAGTCTCCCCTGGACACCCTCCGTCTCCCTCTTGGACACCCTCCGTCTCCCCCCCGGAGACCCTCAGTCTCCCCCTGGACACCCTCAGTCTCCGCATGGACACACTCAGTCACCCCGGACAAACTCAGTCTACCCCTCGGACACCCTCAGTTTCCGCTTGGACTCACTCAGTCTCCCACTGGACAACCAGAGTCTCCCCCGGACGCCCTCAGTCTCCTCCTGGACACACTCAGTCTCCCCTGGACACCCTCAGTCTCCCCCTGGAGACCCTCAGTCTAAACCCGGATACCCTCAGTCTCCCACGGACACCCTCAGGGTCCCCCTGGACACCCTCTGTCTCCCCCTGCGACACACTCAGTCTCCCCTTGGACAACGTCAGACTCAGCCTAGACTCCCTCATTCTCTCCTCGGACACCCTCAGTCTCTCCTTGGACACCTTCAGTCTCCCCCGGACAACCTCAGTCTCCCCCCTGGACACCCTCTGTCTTCCCCTGGGACACACTCAGTCTCCCCCTGGACAACGTCAGACTCACCCTAGACACCCTCAGTCTCTCCTCGGACACTCTCAGTCTCCCCCGGACACCCTCAGTCTCCCCCTGGACACCCTCAGTCTAAACCCGGACACCCTCAGTCTCCCACTGGAGACCCTCAGTCTAACCCAAGACATCCTCAGTCTCAATCCGGACACCCTCAGTCTCCCTTCAGACAGACTCAGTCTCCCCCGGACACCTTCCGTCTCCCCTCCGGACACCCTCAGTCACCCCCTGGAAACCCTCAATCTCTCCCTCGGACACCCCCAGTAAGCCCCGAATACCCTCAGTCAATCCGGACACGCTATGTCTCTCCCTGGAATCCCTCAGTATCCACTCGGACACACGCAGTAACCCGTGGACACCATCAGTCTCCCCCGCACACCCTCAGTCTTCCTCCTGCCTCCCTCAGTTTACTCCCCACCCCCCAGACACCCTCAGACGTTCCCCTGGATAACCACAGTCCCCAACTTGGACACCCTCAGTCTCTTCCTGGACACCCTCAGTCTCACCCCGGACAACCTCAGTCTTCTATCGGACACCCTCAGTCTCCCCCCGGACACCCTCTGTCTCACCCCGGACACCCTCAGTCTCCCCCTTGACACCCTCAGTCTCCCCCCGGACACCCTCTGTCTCACTCCGGACACCCTCAGTCTACCACTTGACACCCTTAGACTCCCCCAGGGACACCCTCAGTATTTCCCTGGACACCCTCAGTATCCACTTGGACCATCTCAGTCTCCCCCTGGGCACCATCAGTCTCCCTCTTGGACACCCCCCGTCTCCCTCTTGGGCACCCTCCGTCTACCCCCCGTACACCCTCAATCACCCCCTGGAAATCCGCAGTCTCCCCCTGGACACCCTCAGTCTGATCCCAGACACCCCCAGTCTCCCCCGGACACCCTCAATCACCCCTTCGGACACCATCAGTCTCCTCTGGACACACTCGATTTCATTCCAGACACCCTCAGTCTCCCCCCGGACACCCTCAGTCTCCCCCCGGACACCCTCAGTCTCCACTTTGTCACACAGTCTCCCACCGGACGCCCTCAGTCTCCTCCTCGGAGACCTTCAGTCTCCCCCTGGACACCCTCAGTCTAAACCCGGACACCCTCAGTCTCCCCCTGGACACCCTCATTCTCACCCCGGACACCCTCAGTCTCCCGCTCGGAGACCCTCAGTCTCCCCTTGGACACCCTCAGTCTCCCCATGGACACACTCAGTCACCCCCGGACAAACTCAGTCTCCCTCTGGAGACCCTCAGTCTAAACCCGGATACCCTCAGTCTCCCACGGACACCCTGAGACTCCCCATGGACACCCTCTGTCTCCCCTTGGACAACGTCAGACTCAACCTAGACTCCCTCACTCTCTCCTCGGACACCCTCAGTCTCCCCCGGACAACCTCAGTCTCTCACCTGGACACCCTCTGTCTTCCCCTGGGACACACTCAGACTTCCCCTTTACAGCGTCAGACTCACCCTAGACACCCTCAGTCTCTCCTCGGACATGCTCAGGCTCTCCTCAGACACCCTCAGTCTCCCCCAGACACCCTCAGTCTCCCCCTGGACACCTTCAGTCTAAACCCGGGCACCCTCAGTCTCCCACTGGAGAACCTCAGTCTTCCCCAGGACACCCTCAGTCTCAACCCGGACACCCTCAGTCTCCCTTCGGACAGACTCAGTCTCCCCCGGACACCTTCCGGCTCCCTTCCGGACACCCTCAGTCACCCCCTGGAAATCCTCAATCTCTCCCTCGGACACCCCCAGTAAGTTCCGAAAACCCTCAGTCACCACCGGACACGCTATGTCTCTCCGGGGAATCCATCAGTCTCCACTCGGACACACGCAGTAACCCGCGGACACCCTCAGTCTCCCCCGCACACCCTCAGTCTCCCCCTGCACACACTCAGTCTACTGCCCACCCCCCCCACACACCCTCAGTCGTTCCCCTGGACACCCTCAGTCTCCCACTTGGACACCATCACTCTTTTCCTGGACACCCTCAGTCACAGCCCGGACACCCTGAGTCTTCTATCGGACACCCTCAGTCTCCCACCGGACACCCTCTGTCTCACCTCGGACACCCTCAGTCTCCCCCTTGACACCCTCAGTCTCCCCGCAGACACCCTCACTCTCCACTGGACACCCTCTATCTCCACCTGGACACCCTCAGTCTCCCTGCAGACACCCTCACTCTCCACTGGACACCCTCTATCTCCACCTGGACACCCTCTGTCTCTCCCTGGACATCCTCTGTCTCACCCCGGACACCCTCAGTCTCCCCCTTGACACCCTCACTCTCCACTGGACACCCTCTATCTCCACCTGGACACCCTCAGTCTACCCCTGGACACCCTCAGTCTCCCTGTGGACACACTCATTCTCCCCCGGACACCCTCAGTCTTCCCCTTGACACCCTCAGTCTCCCCCTGGACACCCTCAGTCTCCCCGTGGAAACCCTCAGCCTCCCCCGGACACCCTCACTCTCCCCCTGGAAACCCTCAGTCTCCCCCTGGACACCCTCAGTCTCCCATTGGATAAAATCAGTCACATCCCGGACTCCTTCAGTCTCCCCCTCAGACAAGCTCAGCCTCTCCCGGACACCCTCAGCCTCCCCCTGGACACCTCAGTCTCCCCTTTGGACACCCTCAGTCTCCCATTGGATAAAATCAGTCACATCCCGGACGCCCTCAGTCTCCCCCTTGGACGCCCTCAGTCTCATCCCGCACACCCTCATTCTCCCCCTCGGACACCCTCAGTCTCCACCTCATACACCCTCCGTCCCCCCGGACACCCTCATTCACCCATCGCACACCCTCATTCTCCCCCTCGGACACCCTCAGTCTCCACCCCGCACACCCTCAGTTTCCCCCTCGGACACCCTCAGTCTCCACCTCGTACACCCTCAGTCTCCACCTCGTACACCCTCAGCCTCCCCCGGACACCCTCATTCTCCCATCGGACACACTCATTCTCCCATCAGACACACTCAGTCTCCCTCTAGTCACGGTCAGACTCACCCGGGACACACTCAGTCTCCCCTCAGACACCCTCATTCTCCGCCGGACACAGTCACTCTCCCACTGCAACAACCTCTGTCTCTTCCCGGACACCCTAAGTCTCCCCTACGGACACCCACAGTATCCCATTCGGACACCCTCAGTCTCCCCCTCGGACACCCTCAGACTCCCCCTCAGACAACCTCAGACTCCCCTCGGACACCCTCAGTCTCACCCCAGACACCCTCAACCTCCCCCGGAGCCAACCTCAGTCTCTCCCGGACACCCTCAGCCTCCCTCTCGGACACCATCAATCGCCCCCTCGGACAAACTCAGTCTCCCCTTCGGACACACTCAGTCTCCCGCTCGGACACCTTCAGTCTCCCCCTCAGACACCCTCAGGCTTCAACTGGACGCTCTCTATCTAACCCCGGAAACTCTCAGTCTCCATCTTGACACCCTCAGTTTCTCCTCGGACACCCTCAGTCTCTCCCGGACACCCTCAGTCTCCCCCTGGAAACCCTCAGTCACACCCCGCACACCCTCAGTCTCCCACTCGGACACCCTCAGTCTCACCCCGCACACCCTCATTCTCTCCTTCAGACACCCTCAGTCTCCCCCTCGGACACCCTCAGTCTCCCATTGGATAAAATCAGTCACATCCCAGACTCCCTCAGTCTCCCCCTCAGACAACCTCAGTCTCTCCCGGACACCCTCAGTCTCCCCCTGGACACCCTCAGTCTCCCCCAGGGACACCCTCAGTCTCCCCCACGGATACCCTCAGTCTTTCCTTGGACACCCTCAGTCTCCCCCCCGGACACCCTCAGTCACCCCCCTGGACACCCTCACTCTCCCCCTGGACACCCTCAGTCTCCGTATGGGACACACTCAGTCTCCCACTGCACACCCTCAGTCTCCCCTTTGGAACACTCAATCTCCCCCGCGGACATCCTCTGTCTGCCCCTTGAGAATCTCATTCACCCATCGGACACCCTGAGACTCCCAAAGGCACCCTCAGTCTCCCCTTAGGACACCTTCAGTCTCTCCCTCAGACACCCTCAGTCTCCCCCTCAGACACCATCAGTCTGCCCCTCAGACACCCTCAGTCTCTCCCTCAGACACCCTCAGTCTCCCCCTCAGTCACATTCAGTCCATCCCTTGGACACACTCTGTCTCCCCCTGGACACACTCAGTCTCCCCCAGGGACACCCTCAGTCTCCCCCAAGGACACCCTCAGTCATTCCTTGCACACCCTCAGTCTCCCCCTGGACACCCTCAGTGTCCACTTGGACACTCAGTCTCCCCCTGGACACTCTCAGTCTCCCCCTGGACACCCTCAGTCTCCCCCTGGACACCCTCAGTCTCCACCGGACACCCTCAGTCTCCCCCTGGACACATCAGTCTCCACTTGGACACTCAGTCTCCCCCTGGACACCCTCAATCTCCCCCTGGACACCCTCAGTCTCCCCCTGGACACCCTCAGTCTCCCCCTGCACACCCTCAGTCTGCCCATCGGACACCCTCAGTCTCCCCCTGGACAACCACTGTCTCCCCCCTGGACACCCTCAGTCTCCGCATGTGACACACACAGTCTCCCCCTGCAGACCCTCAGTCTCCCATTTGGAACACTCAATCTTCCCCGCGGACATCCTCTGTCTGCCCCTTGAGAATCTCATTCACCCATCGGACACCCTGAGACTCCCCAAGGCACCCTCAGTCTCCCCCTCGGACACGCTCAGTCTCACGCCGCACACCCTCATTCTCCCCTTCAGACACCCTCAGTCTCCCCTTCGGACACCCTCAGTCTCCCATTGGATAAAATCAGTCACATCCCGGACTCCCTCAGTCTCCCCCTCAGACAACCTCAGTCTCTCCCGGACACCCTCAGTCTCCCCCTGGACACCCTCAGTCTCCCCCAGGGACACCCTCAGTCTCCCCCACGGATACCCTCAGTCTTTCCTTGGACAATCTCAGTCTCCCCCCCGGACACCCTCAGTCACCCCTCTGGACACCCTCACTCTCCCCCCTGGACACCCTCAGTCTCCCCCTCAGACACCCTCAGTCTCCCACTGCACACCCTCAGTCTCCCCTTTGGAACACTCAATCTCCCCCGCGGACATCCTCTGTCTGCCCCTTGAGAATCTCATTCACCCATCGGACACCCTGAGACTCCCAAAGGCACCCTCAGTCTCCCCTTGGGACACCCTCAGTCTCTCCCTCAGACACCCTCAGTCTCCCCCTCAGACACCCTCAGTCTGCCCCTCAGACACCCTCAGTCTCTCCCTCAGACACCCTCAGTCTCCCCCTCAGGCACCCTCAGTCTCCCCCTCAGACACCCTCAGTCTCCCACTCAGACACACTCAGTCCATCCCTTGGACACACTCAATCTCCCCCTGGACACCCTCAGTCTCCCCCAGGGACACCCTCAGTCTCCCCCAGGGACAACCTCAGTCTTTCCTTGGACATCCTCAGACTCCCCCCTGGACACCCTCAGTCTCCCCCTGGACACCTTCAGTCTCCCCTCAGACAGCCTCAGTCTCCCCCTGGACACATCAGTCTCCTCTTGGCCACCCTCAGCCTCTCACTTGGACACCCTCTATCTCCCCTCCGGAGACACTCAGTCTCCCACTGGCCACCCTCAGACTCCCCCTGGCCACCCTCAGTCATTCCCTAGTCACCCTCAGTCTCCACTTGCTTACACTCAGTCTCCCTGCTGGACACATCAGTCTCCACTTGGACCCTCAGTCTCCCCCTGGACACCCTCAGTCTCCCCCTGGACACCCTCAGTCTCCCCCTGGACACCCTCAGTCTCCACCGGACACCCTCAGTCTCCCCCTGAACACATCAGTCTCCACTTGGACACTCAGTCTCCCCCTGGACACCCTCAGTCTCCCCCTGGACACCCTCAGTCTCCCCCTGTACACCCTCAGTCTCCCCATCGGACACCCTCAGTCTCGCCCTGGACGCCCACTGTCTCCCCCCTGGACACCCTCAGTCTCCGCATGGGACACACACAGTCTCCCCCTGCATACCCTCAGTCTCCCCTTTGGAACACTCAATCTCCCCCGCGGACATCCTCTGTCTGCCCCTTGAGAATCTCATTCACCCATCGGACACCCTGAGACTCCCATAGGCACCCTCAGTCTCCCCTTAGGACACCCTCAGTCGCCCCCTCGGACACCCTCATTCTCCCCCTCAGACACCCTCAGTCTCCCCCGGACACACTCAGTCTCAACCTGGGACACCCTCAATCGCCCCCTCAGACAACCTCAGTCTCCCCCTCAGGGGAAACTGGACGCTATCTATCTAACCCCGGAAACCCTCAGTCTCCTTCTTGACACCCTCAGTTTCTCCTCGGACACCGTCAGTCTCCACTGGACACCCTCAGTCTCTCCTGGAAGCCCTCAGTCTCCCCTCGGACAACCTCAGTCTCCCCATGGAGACCCTCAGTTCTCCCCCGGACACCCTCCGTCTCCCATGGACACCCTCAGTCTCCCCCAGACACCCTCAGTCTCCCCCTCAGACACCCGGAGTCTCCCCCTGGACACCCTCAGTCTCCTCCTGGAGTCACTCAGTCTCCCCCCGGACACCCTCAGTCTCCCCCTGGACACCCTCAGTCTACCCCCGGACACCATAAGCCTCCCCCCGGATACCCTCAGTCTCAACCCGGACACCCTCAGTCTCAACATGGACGCACTCAGTCTCCCCTCGAGCACCATCACTCTCCCCCCAGGACACCCTCAGTCTCCCTCTTGGACACCCTCCAACTCCCCTCCAGAGACACTCAGTCTCCCCCCGGACACCCTCAATCATTCCCTAGTCACCCGCAGTCTCCACTTGCTTACACTCAGTCTCCCTGTTGGACACATTAGTCTCCACTTGGACCCTCAGTTGCCACTTGGCCCCTCAGTCTCCCCCTGGACACCCTCTGTCTCCCCCTGGACACCCTCAGTCTCCACTTGGACACTCAGTCTCCACTTGGACACCTTCATTCTCACCCCGGACACCCTCAATCTCCACTTGGACACCCTCAGTCTCCACCGGACACCCTCAGTCTCCCCCTGGACACAATCAGTCTCCTCCAACACACCCTCAGTCTCCCATTTGGAACACTCAATCTCCCCCGCGGACATCATCTGTCTGCCCCTTGAGAATCTCATTCACCCATCGGACACCCTGAGATACCCCAAGGCATCCTCAGTCTCCCCTTAGGACACCCTCAGTCACCCCCTCGGACACCCTCAGTCTCCCCCTCAGACACCCTCAGTCTCCCCCGGACACACTCGGTCTCAACCTCGGACACCCTCAATCGCCCCCTCGGACAACCTCAGTCTCCCCCTCAGGGGAAACTGGACGCTATCTGTCTAACCCCGGAAACCCTCAGTCTCCATCTTGACACCCTCAGTTTCTCCTCGGACACCATCCGTCTCCACCGGACACCCAGTCTCTCCTGGAAACCCTCAGTCTCCCCTCGGACAACCTCAGTCTCCCCATGGAGACCCTCAGTCTCCCCCCGGACACCCTCAGTCTCCCATGGACACCCTCAGTCTCCCACAGACACCCTCAGTCTCCCCCTCAGACACCCGGAGTCTCCCCCTGGACACCCTCAGTCTCCTCCTGGAGTCACTCAGTCTCCACCCGGACACCCTCAGTCTCCCCCTGGACACCCTCAGTCTACCCCTGGACACCCTTAGCCTCCCCCCGGACACCCTCAGTCTCAACCCGGACACCCTCAGTCTCAACCTGGACGCACTCAGTCTCCCCTCGGGCACCGTCACTCTCCCCCCAGGACACCCTTAGTCTCCCCTCGGGCACCGTCACTCTCCCCCCAGGACACCCTCAGTCTCCCCCTGGACACATCAGTCTCCACTTGGCCACCCTCAGCCTCCCTCTTGGACACCCTCCAACTCCCCTCCGGAGACACTCAGTCTCCCCCCGGACACCCTCAATCATTCCCTAGTCACCCTCAGTCTCCACTTGCTTACACTCAGTCTCCCTGTTGGACACATCAGTCTCCACTTGGACCCTCAGTCTCCACTTGGACCCTCAGTCTCCTCCTGGACACATCAGTCTCCACTTGGACACCCTCAGTCTCCACTTCGACACACTCAGTCTGCCCTCGGACACCCTCAGTCTCCTCATGGACACCCTCAGTCTCCCCCAGATAACATCACTCTCCCCATGGACACTCTCAGTCTCCACCAGGACTCCCTCAGTCTCCCCCTGGACACCCTCACTCTCCTCCTGGACTCACTCAGTCTCTCCCCGGACAACCTCAGCCTCCCTCCGGACACCCTCAGTCTCAACCCGGACACCCTCAGTCTCAACCCGGACACCCTCAGTCTCACCTCGGACACCCTCAGTCTCCCCCTGGACACCCTCAGTCTCACCTCGGACACGCTCAGTCTCACCTCGGACACCCTCAGTCTCCCCCTGGACACCTTCAGTCTCACCCAGTCTCACCTCGGACACCCTCAGTTTCACCTCGGACACCCTCAGTCTCCCCCAGGGTCACCCTCAGTCTCAACCTGGATGCCCTCAGTCTCCCCCTGGGCACCCACAGTCTCCCCCCTGGACACCCTCAGTCTCCGCATGGGACACACTCAGTCTACTCCTACACACCCTCAGTCTCCCATTTGGAACACTCAATCTCCCCCGCGGACATCCTCTGTCTGCCCCTTGAGAATCTCATTCACCCATCGGACACCCTGAGACTCCCCAAGGCACCCTCAGTCTCCCCTTGGGACACCCTCAGTTGCCCCCTCAGACAAACTCATTCTCCCCCTCAGACACCCTTAGTCTCCCCCGGACACACTCAGTCTCCCCTCGGACAGCCTCAATCGCCCCCTCGGACAACCTCAGTCTCCCCCTCAGGGGAAAATGGACGCTATCTGTCTAACCCCGGAAACCCTCAGTCTCCATCTTGACACCCTCAGTTTCTCCTCGGACGCCCTCAGTCTCAACCTGGACACCCTCAGTCTCCCGCTTGGACACACTCAGTCTCCCCTTCTGACAACCTAAGACTCTCCTGGACACCCTCAGTCTCCCCTCGGACACACCCAGTCTCCCCCTGGACAACCTTCGTCTCTCCTGGACACCCTCAGTCTCCCCTCGGACACCCTCAGTCAACCCATGGAGACCTTCAGTCACCCACTGGACACCCTCAGTCTCCCCTGGACACTCAGTCACCCCTAGACTCCCTCAGTCTCCCCCTCGGACAACCTCAGTCTCCGCCTGGACACCCTCTGTCTCCTCCTGGAGTCACTCAGTCTACCCTCGGACACCCTTAGCCTCCCCCCGGACACCCTCAGTCTCAACCTGGACACCCTCAGTCTCAACCTGGACACACTCAGTCTCCCCTCGGACACCGTCACTCTCCCCCCAGGACACCCTCAGTCTCCCCTCGGACACACCCAGTCTCCCCCTGGACAACCTTAGTCTCTCCTGGACACCCTCAGTCTCCCCTCGGACACCCTCAGTCACCCCATGGAGACCTTCAGTCACCCCCTGGACACCCTCAGTCTCCCCTGGACACTCAGTCTCCCCTAGACTCCCTCAGTCTCCCCCTCGGACACCCTCAGTCTCCCCCTGGACACCCTCTGTCTCCTCCTGGAGTCACTCAGTCTACCCTCGGACACCCTTAGCCTCCCCCCGGACACCCTCAGTCTCAACCTGGACACCCTCAGTCTCAACCTGGACGCACTCAGTCTCCCCTCGGACACCGTCACTCTCCCCCCAGGACACCCTCAGTCTCCCCTCGGGCACCGTCAGTCTCCCCCCAGGACACCCTCAGTCTCCCCTGGACACATCAGTCTCCACTTGGCCACCCTCAGCCTCCCTCTTGAACACCTCCAACTCCCCTCTGGAGACACTCAGTCTCCCCCTGGACACCCTCAATCATTCCCTAGTCACCCTCAGTCTCCACTTGCTTACACTCAGTCTCCCTGTTGGACACATCAGTCTCCACTTGGCCCCTCAGTCTCCCCCTGGACACCCTCAGTCTCCCCCTGGACACCCTCAGTCTCCCCCGGACACACTCAGTCTCCCCACAGACAGCCTCAATCGCCCCCTTGGACAACCTCAGTCTCCCCCTCAGGGGAAACTGGACGCTATCTGTCTAACCCCGGAAACCCTCAGTCTCCATCTTGACACCCTCAGTTTCTCCTCGGACAACCTTAGTCTCTCCTGGACACCCTCAGTCTCCCCTCGGACACCCTCAGTCTCCCCATGGAGACCCTCAGTCTCCCCCTGGACACCCTCAGTCTCCCCTGGACACTCAGTCTCCCCTAGACTCCCTCAGTCTCCCCCTCGGACACCCTCAGTCTCCCCCTGGACACCCTCAGTCTCCTCCTGGAGTCACTCAGTCTACCCTCGGACACCCTTAGCCTCCCCCCGGACACCCTCAGTCTCTCCCGGACACCCTCAGTCTCCCCCTGGACACCCTCAGGCTCCCCCAGAGACACCCTCAGTCTCCCCCACGGATACCCTCAGTCTTTCCTTGGACACCCTCAGTCTCCCCCCCGGACACCCTCAGTCACCCCCCTGGACACCCTCACTCTCCCCCCTGGACACCCTCAGTCTCCGTATGGGACACACTCAGTCTCCCACTGCACACCCTCAGTCTCCCCTTTGGAACACTCAATCTCCCCCGCGGACATCCTCTGTCTGCCCCTTGAGAATCTCATTCACCCATCGGACACCCTGAGACTCCCCAAGGCACCCTCAGTCTCCCCCTCGGACACGCTCAGTCTCACGCCGCACACCCTCATTCTCCCCTTCAGACACCCTCAGTCTCCCCTTCGGACACCCTCAGTCTCCCCCTCGGACACCCTCAGTCTCCCATTGGATAAAATCAGTCACATCCCGGACTCCCTCAGTCTCCCCCTCAGACAACCTCAGTCTCTCCCGGACACCCTCAGTCTCCCCCTGGACACCCTCAGTCTCCCCCAGGGACACCCTCAGTCTCCCCCACGGATACCCTCAGTCTTTCCTTGGACACCCTCAGTCACCCCCCTGGACACCCTCAGTCTCCCCCCCGGACACCCTCAGTCACCCCTCTGGACACCCTCACTCTCCCCCCTGGACACCCTCAGTCTCCCCCTCAGACACCCTCAGTCTCCCCCTGCACACCCTCAGTCTCCCCTTTGGAACACTCAATCTCCCCCGCGGACATCCTCTGTCTGCCCCTTGAGAATCTCATTCACCCATCGGACACCCTGAGACTCCCAAAGGCACCCTCAGTCTCCCCTTGGGACACCCTCAGTCTCTCCCTCAGACACCCTCAGTCTCCCCCTCAGACACCCTCAGTCTGCCCCTCAGACACCCTCAGTCTCTCCCTCAGACACCCTCAGTCTCCCCCTCAGGCACCCTCAGTCTCCCCCTCAGACACCCTCAGTCTCCCACTCAGACACACTCAGTCCATCCCTTGGACACACTCAGTCTCCCCCTGGACACCATCAGTCTCCCCCAGGGACACCCTCAGTCTCCCCCAGGGACAACCTCAGTCTTTCCTTGGACATCCTCAGACTCCCCCCTGGACACCCTCAGTCTCCCCCTGGACACCTTCAGTCTCCCCTCAGACAGCCTCAGTCTCCCCCTGGACACATCAGTCTCCTCTTGGCCACCCTCAGCCTCTCACTTGGACACCCTCTATCTCCCCTCCGGAGACACTCAGTCTCCCACTGGCCACCCTCAGACTCCCCCTGGCCACCCTCAGTCATTCCCTAGTCACCCTCAGTCTCCACTTGCTTGCACTCAGTCTCCCTGCTGGACACATCAGTCTCCACTTGGACCCTCAGTCTCCCCCTGGACACCCTCAGTCTCCCCCTGGACACCCTCACTCTCCCCCTGGACACCCTCAGTCTCCACCGGACACCCTCAGTCTCCCCCTGAACACATCAGTCTCCACTTGGACACTCAGTCTCCCCCTGGACACCCTCAGTCTCCCCCTGGACACCCTCAGTCTCCCCCTGGACACCCTCAGTCTCCCCCTGTACACCCTCAGTCTCCCCATCGGACACCCTCAGTCTCGCCCTGGACGCCCACTGTCTCCCCCCTGGACACCCTCAGTCTCCGCATGGGACACACTCAGTCTCCCCCTGCATACCCTCAGTCTCCCCTTTGGAACACTCAATCTCCCCCGCGGACATCCTCTGTCTGCCCCTTGAGAATCTCATTCACCCATCGGACACCCTGAGACTCCCATAGGCACCCTCAGTCTCCCCTTAGGACACCCTCAGTCGCCCCCTTGGACACCCTCATTCTCCCCCTCAGACACCCTCAGTCTCCCCCGGACACACTCAGTCTCAACCTGGGACACCCTCAATCGCCCCCTCAGACAACCTCAGTCTCCCCCTCAGGGGAAACTGGACGCTATCTATCTAACCCCGGAAACCCTCAGTCTCCACTGGACACCCTCAGTCTCTCCTGGAAGCCCTCAGTCTCCGCTCGGACAACCTCAGTCTCCCCATGGAGACCCTCAGTTCTCCCCCGGACACCCTCAGTCTCCCATGGACACCCTCAGTCTCCCCCAGACACCCTCAGTCTCCCCCTCAGACACCCTCAGTCTCCCCCTGGACACCCTCAGTCTCCTCCTGGAGTCACTCAGTCTCCCCCCGGACACCCTCAGTCTCCCCCTGGACACCCTCAGTCTACCCCCGGACACCATAAGCCTCCCCCCGGATACCCTCAGTCTCAACCCGGACACCCTCAGTCTCAACATGGACGCACTCAGTCTCCCCTCGAGCACCATCACTCTCCCCCCAGGACACCCTCAGTCTCCCTCTTGGACACCCTCCAACTCCCCTCCAGAGACACTCAGTCTCCCCCCGGACACCCTCAATCATTCCCTAGTCACCCGCAGTCTCCACTTGCTTACACTCAGTCTCCCTGTTGGACACATTAGTCTCCACTTGGACCCTCAGTTGCCACTTGGCCCCTCAGTCTCCCCCTGGACACCCTCTGTCTCCCCCTGGACACCCTCAGTCTCCACTTGGACACTCAGTCTCCACTTGGACACCTTCATTCTCACCCCGGACACCCTCAATCTCCACTTGGACACCCTCAGTCTCCACCGGACACCCTCAGTCTCCCCCTGGACACACTCAGTCTCCTCCAACACACCCTCAGTCTCCCATTTGGAACACTCAATCTCCCCCGCGGACATCATCTGTCTGCCCCTTGAGAATCTCATTCACCCATCGGACACCCTGAGATACCCCAAGGCATCCTCAGTCTCCCCTTAGGACACCCTCAGTCACCCCCTCGGACACCCTCAGTCTCCCCCTCAGACACCCTCAGTCTCCCCCGGACACACTCAGTCTCAACCTCGGACACCCTCAATCGCCCCCTCGGACAACCTCAGTCTCCCCCTCAGGGGAAACTGGACGCTATCTGTGTAACCCCGGAAACCCTCAGTCTCCATCTTGACACCCTCAGTTTCTCCTCGGACACCATCCGTCTCCACCGGACACCCTCAGTCTCTCCTGGAAACCCTCAGTCTCCCCTCGGACAACCTCAGTCTCCCCATGGAGACCCTCAGTCTCCCCCCGGACACCCTCAGTCTCCCATGGACACCCTCAGTCTCCCACAGACACCCTCAGTCTCCCCCTCAGACACCCGGAGTCTCCCCCTGGACACCCTCAGTCTCCTCCTGGAGTCACTCAGTCTCCACCCGGACACCCTCAGTCTCCCCCTGGACACCCTCAGTCTACCCCCGGACACCCTTAGCCTCCCCCCGGACACCCTCAGTCTCAACCCGGACACCCTTAGTCTCAACCTGGACGCACTCAGTCTCCCCTCGGGCACCGTCACTCTCCCCCCAGGACACCCTTAGTCTCCCCTCGGGCACCGTCACTCTCCCCCCAGGACACCCTCAGTCTCCCCCTGGACACATCAGTCTCCACTTGGCCACCCTCAGCCTCCCTCTTGGACACCCTCCAACTCCCCTCCGGAGACACTCAGTCTCCCCCCGGACACCCTCAATCATTCCCTAGTCACCCTCAGTCTCCACTTGCTTACACTCAGTCTCCCTGTTGGACACATCAGTCTCCACTTGGACCCTCAGTCTCCACTTGGACCCTCAGTCTCCTCCTGGACACATCAGTGTCCACTTGGACACCCTCAGTCTCCACTTCGACACCCTCAGTCTGCCCTCGGACACCCTCAGTCTCCTCATGGACACCCTCAGTCTCCCCCAGATAACATCACTCTCCCCATGGACACTCTCAGTCTCCACCAGGACTCCCTCAGTCTCCCCCTGGACACCCTCACTCTCCTCCTGGACTCACTCAGTCTCTCCCCGGACAACCTCAGCCTCCCTCCGGACACCCTCAGTCTCAACCCGGACACCCTCAGTCTCAACCCGGACACCCTCAGTCTCACCTCGGACACCCTCAGTCTCCCCCTGGACACCCTCAGTCTCACCTCGGACACGCTCAGTCTCACCTCGGACACCCTCAGTCTCCCCCTGGACACCTTCAGTCTCACCTCGGACACCCTCAGTTTCACCTCGGACACCCTCAGTCTCCCCCAGGGTCACCCTCAGTCTCAACCTGGATGCCCTCAGTCTCCCCCTGGGCACCCACAGTCTCCCCCCTGGACACCCTCAGTCTCCGCATGGGACACACTCAGTCTACTCCTACACACCCTCAGTCTCCCATTTGGAACACTCAATCTCCCCCGCGGACATCCTCTGTCTGCCCCTTGAGAATCTCATTCACCCATCGGACACCCTGAGACTCCCCAAGGCACCCTCAGTCTCCCCTTGGGACACCCTCAGTCGCCCCCTCGGACAAACTCATTCTCCCCCTCAGACACCCTTAGTCTCCCCCGGACACACTCAGTCTCCCCTCGGACAGCCTCAATCGCCCCCTCGGACAACCTCAGTCTCCCCCTCAGGGGAAAATGGACGCTATCTGTCTAACCCCGGAAACCCTCAGTCTCCATCTTGACACCCTCAGTTTCTCCTCGGACACCCTCAGTCTCAACCTGGACACCCTCAGTCTCCCGCTTGGACACACTCAGTCTCCCCTTCTGACAACCTAAGACTCTCCTGGACACCCTCAGTCTCCCCTCGGACACACCCAGTCTCCCCCTGGACAACCTTAGTCTCTCCTGGACACCCTCAGTCTCCCCTCGGACACCCTCAGTCACCCCATGGAGACCTTCAGTCACCCCCTGGACACCCTCAGTCTCCCCTGGACACTCAGTCTCCCCTAGACTCCCTCAGTCTCCCCCTCTGACACCCTCAGTCTCCCCCTGGACACCCTCTGTCTCCTCCTGGAGTCACTCAGTCTACCCTCGGACACCCTTAGCCTCCCCCCGGACACCCTCAGTCTCAACCTGGACACCCTCAGCCTCAACCTGGACGCACTCAGTCTCCCCTCGGACACCGTCACTCTCCCCCCAGGACACCCTCAGTCTCCCCTCGGGCACCGTCAGTCTCCCCCCAGGACACCCTCAGTCTCCCCCTGGACACATCAGTCTCCACTTGGCCACCCTCAGCCTCCCTCTTGAACACCTCCAACTCCCCTCCGGAGACACTCAGTCTCCCCCTGGACACCCTCAATCATTCCCTAGTCACCCTCAGTCTCCACTTGCTTACACTCAGTCTCCCTGTTGGACACATCAGTCTCCACTTGGCCCCTCAGTCTCCCCCTGGACACCCTCAGTCTCCCCCTGGACACCCTCAGTCTCCCCCGGACACACTCAGTCTCCCCTCAGACAGCCTCAATCGCCCCCTCGGACAACCTCAGTCTCCCCCTCAGGGGAAACTGGACGCTATCTGTCTAACCCCGGAAACCCTCAGTCTCCATCTTGACACCCTCAGTTTCTCCTCGGACAACCTTAGTCTCTCCTGGACACCCTCAGTCTCCCCTCGGACACCCTCAGTCTCCCCATGGAGACCCTCAGTCTCCCCCTGGACACCCTCAGTCTCCCCTGGACACTCAATCTCCCCTAGACTCCCTCAGTCTCCCCCTCGGACACCCTCAGTCTCCCCCTGGACACCCTCAGTCTCCTCCTGGAGTCACTCAGTCTACCCTCGGACACCCTTAGCCTCCCCCCGGACACCCTCAGTCTCAACCTGGACACCCTCAGTCTCAACCTGGACGCACTCAGTCTCCCCTCGGACACCGTCACTCTCCCCCCAGGACACCCTCAGTCTCCCCTCGGGCTCCGTCAGTCTCCCCCCAGGACACCCTCAGTCTCCCCCTGGACACATCAGTCTCCACTTGGCCACCCTCAGCCTCCCTCTTGGACACCTCCAACTCCCCTCCGGAGACACTCAGTCTCCCCCTGGACACCCTCAATCATTCCCTAGTCACCCTCAGTCTCCACTTGCTTACACTCAGTCTCCCTGTTGGACACATCAGTCTCCACTTGGCCCCTCAGTCTCCCCCTGGACACCCTCAGTCTCCCCCTGGACACCCTCAGTCTCCCCCGGACACACTCAGTCTTCCCTCAGACAGCCTCAATCGCCCCCTCGGACAACCTCAGTCTCCCCCTCAGGGGAAACTGGACGCTATCTGTCTAACCCCGGAAACCCTCAGTCTCCATCTTGACACCCTCAGTTTCTCCTTGGACAACCTTAGTCTCTCCTGGACACCCTCAGTCTCCCCTCGGACACCCTCAGTCTCCCCATGGAGACCCTCAGTCTCCCCCTGGACACCCTCAGTCTCCCCTGGACACTCAGTCTCGCCTAGACTCCCTCAGTCTCCCCCTCGGACACCCTCAGTCTCCCCCTGGACACCCTCAGTCTCCTCCTGGAGTCACTCAGTCTACCCTCGGACACCCTTAGCCTCCCCCCGGACACCCTCAGTCTCAACCTGGACACCCTCAGTCTCAACCTGGACGCACTCAGTCTCCCCTCGGACACCGTCACTCTCCCCCCTGGACACCCTCAGTCTCCCCTCGGGCACCGTCAGTCTCCCCCCAGGACACCCTCAGTCTCCCCCTGGACACATCAGTCTCCACTTGGCCACCCTCAGCCTCCCTCTTGGACACCTCCAACTCCCTTCCGGAGACACTCAGTCTCCCCCTGGACACCCTCAATCATTCCCTAGTCACCCTCAGTCTCCACTTGCTTACACTCAGTCTCCCTGTTGGACACATCAGTCTCCACTTGGCCCCTCAGTCTCCCCCTGGACACCCTCAGTCTCCCCCTGGGCACCCTCAGTCTCCCCCCGGACACCCTCAGTCTCTCCCTGGACACCGTCAGTCTACCCCCGGACACCCTTAGCCTCCCCCCGGACACCCTCAGTCTCAACCTGGACGCACTCAGTCTCCCCTCGGGCACCGTCAGTCTCCCCCCAGGACACCCTCAGTCAGCCCTCGGGCACCGTCAGTCTCCCCCCAGGACACCATCAGTCTCCCCTCGGGCACCGTCACTCTCCCCCCAGGACACCCTACGTCTTCCCTCGGTTCTGTCACTCACCCCCCAGGACACCCTCAGTCTCCCCCTGGACACATCAGTCTCCACTTGGCCACCTTCAGCCTCCCTGTTGGACACCCTCCAACTCCCCTCCGGAGACACTCAGTCTCACGCCGGACACCCTCAATCATTCCCTAGTCACCCTCAGTCTCCACTTGCTTACACTCAGTCTCCCCCTGGACACATCAGTCTCCATTTGGACACCCTCAGTCTTCACTTGAACACCCTCAGTCTCCCCTCGGACACCCCCAGTCTCTTTATGGACACCCTCAGTCTCCCCCAGATACTATCATTCTCCCCATGGACACCCTCAGTCTCCCCATGGATACCCTGACTCTCCCCCTGGACTCACTCAGTCTCTCCACGGACACCCTCAGCCTCCCTCCGGACACCCTCAGTCTCAACCCGGACACCCTCAGTCTCAACCCGGACACCCTCAGTCTCACCTCGGACACCCTCAGTCTCCCCCTCGGACACCCTCAGTCTCCCCCTGGACACATCAGTCTCCACTTGGCCACCTTCAGCCTCCCTGTTGGACACCCTCCAACTCCCCTCCGGAGACACTCAGTCTCACGCCGGACACCCTCAATCATTCCCTAGTCACCCTCAGTCTCCACTTGCTTACACTCAGTCTACCCCTGGACACATCAGTCTCCATTTGGACACCCTCAGTCTCCACTTGAACACCCTCAGTCTCCCCTCGGACACCCCCAGTCTCTTTATGGACACCCTCAGTCTCCCCCAGATACTATCATTCTCCCCATGGACACCTTCAGTCTCCCCATGGACACCCTGACTCTCCCCCTGGACTCACTCAGTCTCTCCACGGACACCCTCAGCCTCCCTCCGGACACCCTCAGTCTCAACCCGGACACCCTCAGTCTCAACCCGGACACCCTCAGTCTCACCTCGGACACCCTCAGTCTCACCTCGGACACCCTCAGTCTCCCCCTGGATACCCTCAGTCTCACCTCGGACACCCTCAGTCTCACCTCGGACACCCTCAGTCTCCCCCAGGGACACCCTCAGTCTCAACCTGGACGCCCTCAGTCTCCCCCTGGACACCCACAGTCTCCCCCCTGGACACTCTCAGTCTCCCATTTGGAACACTCAATCTCCCCCGCGGACATCCTCTGTCTGCCCCTTGACAATCTCATTCACCCATCGGACACCCTGAGACTCCACAAGGCACCCTCAGTCTCCCCTTGGGACACCCTCAGTCGCCCCCTCGGACACCCTCATTCTCCCCCTCAGACACCATCAGTCTCCCCCTCAGGGGAAACTGGACGCTCTCTGTCTAACCCCGGAAACTCTCAGTCTCCATCTTGACACCCTCAGTTTCTCCTCGGGCACCATCAGTCTCCCCCGGACACCCTCAGTCTCCCGCTTGGACCCGCTCAGTCTCCCCTTCAGACACCCTAAGACTCTCCTGGACACCCTCAGTCTAACCTCGGACACACCAAGTCTCCCCCTGGACAACTTCAGTCTCCCACTGGAAACCCTTAGTCTCTCCTGGACACCCTCAGTCTCCACATGGAGACCTTCAGTCTCCCCCTGGACACCCTCAGTCTCCCCATGGAGACCATCAGTCTCCCCCTGGACACCCTCAGTCTCCTCATGGAGACCCTCAGTCTCCCCCTGGACACCCTCAGTCTCCTCATGGAGACCATCAGTCTCCCCCTGGAAACCCTCAGTCTCCCCTGGACACCCTCAGTCTCCCCCAGACACGCTCAGTCTCCCCCTCGGACACCCTCAGTCTCCCCCTGGACAACCTCAGTCTCCCCCTGGATTCACTCAGTCTCCTCCTGGACACCCTCAGTCTCCCCTTGGACACCCTCAGTCTCCCTCTTGGACAGCCTCAATCTCCCCCCTGGACACATCAGTCTCCACTTGGCCACCGTCAGCCTCCCTCTTGGACACCCTCCAACTCCCCTCCGGAGATGCTCAATCTCCCCCCGGACACACTCAATCATTCCCTAGTCACCCTCAGTCTCCACTTGCTTACACTCAGCCTCCATGTTGGACACATCAGTCTCCACTTGGACCCTCAGTCTCCCCCTGGACACCCTCAGTCTCCCCCTGGACACCCTCAGTCTCCCCCTGGACACCCTCAGTCTCCACTTGGACACCCTCAGTCTCCCCCTGGACACCCTCAGTCTCCCACTGGACACCCTCCGTCTCCCCCTGGACACCCTCAGTCTCAACATAGGACACACTCAGTCTGCCCTGGACACCCTCAGTCTCCCCCCGGACACCCTCAATCATTCCCTAGTCACCCTCAGTCTCCAGTTGCTTACACTCAGTCTCCCTGCTGGACACATCAGTCTCCACTTAGACCCTCAGTCTCCCCCTGGACACCCTCAGTCTCCCACTGGACACCCTCAGTCTCCCCCTGGAAACCCTCAGCCTCCCACTGGACACCCTCAGTTTCCCCCTGGACACCCTCAGTCTCCCCGTGGACACCCTCAGTCTCCCCCTGGACACCCTCAGTCTCCCCCTGGACACCCTCAGTCTCCCTGTTGGACACATCAGTTTCCACTCGGACACCCTCAGTCTCCACCTGGACACCCTCAGTCTCCCCCTGGACAGCCTCAGTCCCCCCCTGGAGACCCTCAGTCCCCCCCCCCCCCCCCCCGGACACCCTCAGTCTCAACATAGGACACACTCAGTCTCCCCCGGACAACTTCAGTCTCACCCGGACACCCTCAATCATTCCCTAGTCACCCTCAGTCTGCATTTGCTTACACTCAGTCTCCCTGCTGGACACATCAGTCTCCACTTGGACCCTCAGTCTCCCCCTGGACACCCTCAGTCCCCCCCCCTGGACACCCTCAGTCTCAACATAGGACACACTCAGTCTCCCCCGGACAACTTCAGTCTCACCCGGACACCCTCAATCATTCCCTAGTCACCCTCAGTCTGCATTTGCTTACACTCAGTCTCCCTGCTGGACACATCAGTCTCCACTTGGACCCTCAGTCTCCCCCTGGACACCCTCAGTCTCCCCCTGGACACCCTCAGTCTCCCACTGGACACCCTCAGTCTCCCCCTGGACACCCTCAGTCTCCACTTGGACACCCTCAGTCTCCCCCTGGACACCCTCAGTCTCCCTGATGGACACCCTCAGTATCCCTGTTGGACCCTCAGTCTCCACTCGGACACCCTCAGTCTCCCCCTGGACACCCTCAGTCTCCCACTGGACACCCTCAGTCTCCACCTGGACACCCTCAGTCTCCCCCTGGACAGCCTCAGTCCCCCCCTGGAGACCCTCAGTCCCCCCCCTGGACACCCTCAGTCTCAACATAGGACACACTCAGTCTCCCTCGGACAACTTCAGTCTCACCCGGACACCCTCAATCATTCCCTAGTCACCCTCAGTCTGCATTTGCTTACACTCAGTCTCCCTGCTGGACACATCAGTCTCCACTTGGACCCTCAGTCTCCCCCTGGACACCCTCAGTCTCCCCCTGGACACCCTCAGTCTCCCACTGGACATCCTCAGTCTCCCCCTCGGACACCCTCAGTCTTCCCCTGGACACCCTCAGTCTCCCACTGGACACCCTCAGTCTCCCCCTGGACACCCTCAGTCTCCACTTGGACACCCTAAGTCTCCCCCTGGACACCCTCAGTCTCCCTGATGGACACCCTCAGTCTCCCTGTTGGACCCTCAGTCTCCACTCGGACACCCTCAGTCTCCCCCTGGACACCCTCAGTCTCCCACTGGACACCCTCAGTCTCCCCCAGAACACCCTCAGTCTCCCCCTGGACACCATCAGTCTCCACTTGGACACCCTCAGTCTCCCCCTGGACACCCTCAGTCTCCCTGATGGACACCCTCAGTCTCCCTGTTGGACACATCAGTCTCCAATCGGACACCCTCAGTCTCCACTTGGACACCCTCAGTCTCCACTTGGACACCCTCAGTCTCCCCCTGGACACCCTCAGTCTCCCTGATGGACACCCTCAGTCTCCCTGTTGGACCCTCAGTCTCTACTCGGACACCCTCATTCTCCCCCTGGACACCCTCAGTCTCCCACTGGACACCCTCAGTCTCCCCCAGGAAACCCTCAGTCTCCCCCTGGACACCCTCAGTCTCCACTTGGACACCCTCAGTCTCCCCCTGGACACCCTCAGTCTCCCTGATGGACACCCTCAGTCTCCCTGTTGGACACATCAGTCTCCACTCGGACACCCTCAGTCTCCACTTGGACACCCTCAGTCTCCACTTGGACACCCTCAGTCTCCCCCTGGACACCCTCACTCTCACTGATGGACACATCAGTCTCCACTTGGACACCCTCAGTCTCCCCCTGGACACCCTCAGTCTCCCTGATGGACTCATCAGTCTCCACTCGGACACCCTCAGTCTCCACTTGGACACCCTCAGTTTCCACTCGGACACCGTCAGTCTCCCCCTGGACACACTCAGTCTCCCTGTTGGACAGATCAGTCTCCACTTGGACACCCTCAGTCTCCCCCTGGACACCACTCAGTCTCCACTTGGTCACCTTCAGTCTCCCCCTGGAAACCCTCTGTCTCCCTGCTGGACGCCCTCAGTTTCCACTTGGACACCCACAGTCTCCCCCTGGACACCCTCAGTCCCCCCCGGACACCCTCAGTCTCAACGTAGGACACACTCAGTCTCCCCCGGACACCTTCAGTCTCCCCCGGACACCCTCAGTCTCTCCAAGGACACCTTCAGACTCCCCTCGGACACACCCTAAGTCTCCCCCTGGACAACTTCAGTCTCCCACTGGACACCCTTAGTCTCTCCTGGACACCCTCAGTCTCCACATGGAGACCCTCAGTCTCCCCCGGACACCCTCAGTCTCCCCTCGGACACACCCAGTCACCCCCTGGACAACTTCAGTCTCCCCTCGGACACCCTCAGTCTCCCCCAGGGACACCATCAGTCTCCCCCGGACACCCTCAGTCTCCCGCTTGGACACGCTCAGTCTCCCCTTCAGACACCCAAAGACTCCCCCGGAAACATTCAGTCTCCCCTCAGACACACCCAGTCTCCCCTGGACAACTTCAGTCTCCCACTGGACACCCTTAGTCTCTCCTGGACACCCTCAGTCTCCCCTCGGACACCCTCAGTCTCCTCCTCGGACACCCTCAGTCTCCCCCTTCGGACACCCTCAGTCTGCCCAAGGAGACCCTCAGTCTCCCCCTGACACACTCAGTCTCCCCCTGGACACCCTCAGTCTCCCCCTGGAGTGACTCAGTCTCCCCCCGGACACCCTCAGTCTCCCCCTGGACACCCTCAGTCTACCCCCGGACACCCTTAGCCTCCTCCCGGACACCCTCAGTCTCAACCCGGACACCCTCAGTCTCTACTCAGTCACCGTCAGTCTCCCCCTCGGACACCCTCAGTCTCCCCCTCGACCCTCTCAGTCTCCCCCTCGGACACCCTCAGTCTCCCCCTCAGACACCCTCAGTCTTCAACTGGACGCTCTCTGTCTAACCCCTGGACACCCTCAGTCACCATCTTGACACCCTCAGTTTCTCCTCCGACACCCTCAGTCTCCCCCGGACACTCTCAGTCTCCCGCTTGGACACCCTCAGTCTCCCTTTCAGACACCCTAAGACTCTCCCGGACACCCTCAGTCTCAGCTCGGACACACCCAGTCTCCCCCTGGACACCCTCAGTCTCCCCCAGGGATACCCTCAGTCTCCACCAGGGACATCCTCAGTCTCCCCTGGACACACTCAGTCTACCCCGGACACACTCAGTCTCCCGCTTGGACACCCTCAGTCTCCCCTTCAGACACTCTAAGACACTCCCGGATACCCTCAGTCTCCCCTCGGACACACCCAGTCTCCCCCTGGACACCCTCAGTCTCCCCCAGTGACACCCTCAGTCTCCACCAGGGACACCCTCAGTCTCCCCCGGACACACTCAGTCTCCCGCTTGGACACCCTCAGTCTCCCCTTCAGACACCCTAAGACTCTCCTGGACACCCTCAGTCTCCCCTCGGACCCACCCAGTCTCCCCCTGGACACCCTCAGTCTCCACCAGGGATACCCTCAGTCTCCCCCAGGGACACCCTCAGTCTTTCCCTGGACACCCTCAGGCTCCACTCGGACACCCTCAGTAACCACTGGACACCCTCAATCTCCTCCTCGGACTTCCTCAGTCTCGCCTCGGACACCCTCAGCCTTTCCCTGTGCACCCTCAGTCTCAACCTGGACACCCTCAGTCTCCCCTCGGGCACCGTCACTCTCCCCCCAGGACTCCCTCAGTCTCCCCCTGGACTCATCAGTCTCCACTTGGCCACCCTCAGCCTCCCTCTTGGACACCCTCCATCGCCCCTCTGGAGACACTCAGTCTCCCCTTGGCAACCCTCAGACTCCCCCCGGACACCCTCAATCATTCCCTAGTCATCCTCAGTCTGCACTTGCTTACACTCAGTCTCCAGTTGGACCCTCAGTCTCCCCCTGGACACCCTCAGTCTCCCCTTGGACACCCTCAGTCTCCACTTGGACACCCTCAGTCTCCACTTGCACACCCTCAGTCTCCCCCGGACACCCTCAGTCTCCCCCTGGACACCCTCAGTCTCCACTTGGACACCCTCAGTCTCCCCCTGGACACCCTCAGTCTCCACTTGGACACCCTCAGTCTCCACTTTGCCACCCTCAGTCTCCACTTGGACACCCTCAGTCTCCCCCTGGACACCCTCAGTCTCCCCCTGGACTCCCTCAGTTTCCACTTGGACACCATCAGTCTTCCCCTGGACACCCTCAGTCCCCCCCCCTGGACACCCTCAGTCTCAACATAGGACACACCCAGTCTCCCCCTGGACAACTTCAGTCTCCCACTGCACACCCTTAGTCTCTCCTGGACACACTCAGTCTCCCCTCGGACACCCTCAGTCTCCCCCAGGGACACCATCAGTCTCCCCCAGACACCCTCAGTCTCCCACTTGGACACGCTCAGTCTCCCCTTCAGACACCCAAAGACTCCCCCGGAAACACTCAGTCTCCCCTCAGACACACCCAGTCTCCCCCTGGACAACTTCAGTCTCCCACTGGACACCCTTAGTCTCTCCTGGACACCCTCAGTCTCCCCTCGGACACCCTCAGTCTCCCCCTCGGACACCCTCAGTCTCCCCCTCGGTCACCCTCAGTCTGCCCATGGAGACATTCAGTCTCCCCCTGACACACTCAGTCTCCCCCTGGACACCCTCAGTCTACCCCCGGACACCCTTAGCCTCCTCCCGGACACCCTCAGTCTCAACCCGGACACCCTCAGTCTCCCCCTCGACCCTCTCAGTCTCCCCCTCGGACACCCTCAGTCTCCCCCTCAGACACCCTCAGTCTTCAACTGGACGCTCTCTGTCTAACCCCGGAAACCCTCAGTCACCATCTTGACACCCTCAGTTTCTCCTCGGACACCGTCAGTCTCCCCCGGACACCCTAAGTCTCCCCCGGACACTCTCAGTCTCCCGCTTGGACACCCTCAGTCTCCCTTTCAGACACCCTAAGACTCTCCCGGACACCCTCAGTCTCAGCTCGGACACACCCAGTCTCCCCCTGGACACCCTCAGTCTCCCCCAGGGATACCCTCAGTCTCCACCAGGGACACCCTCAGTCTCCCCCAGGACACCCTCAGTCTCCCCCAGGGACATCCTCAGTCTCCCCTGGACACACTCAGTCTCCCCCGGACACACTCAGTCTCCCGCTTGGACACCCTCAGTCTCCCCTTCAGACACTCTAAGACACTCCCGGACACCCTCAGTCTCCCCTCGGACACACCCAGTCACCCCCTGGACACCCTCAGTCTCCCCTGGACACTCAGTCTCCCCTAGACTCCCTCAGTCTCCCCCTCGGACACCCTCAGTCTCCCCCTGGACACCCTCTGTCTCCTCCTGGAGTCACTCAGTCTACCCTCGGACACCCTTAGCCTCCCCCCGGACACCCTCAGTCTCAACCTGGACACCCTCAGTCTCAACCTGGACGCACTCAGTCTCCCCTCGGACACCGTCACTCTCCCCCCAGGACACCCTCAGTCTCCCCTCGGGCACCGTCAGTCTCCCCCCAGGACACCCTCAGTCTCCCCCTGGACACATCAGTCTCCACTTGGCCACCCTCAGCCTCCCTCTTGAACACCTCCAACTCCCCTCCGGAGACACTCAGTCTCCCCCTGGACACCCTCAATCATTCCCTAGTCACCCTCAGTCTCCACTTGCTTACACTCAGTCTCCCCCTGGACACATCAGTCTCCATTTGGACACCCTCAGTCTCCACTTGAACACCCTCAGTCTCCCCTCGGACACCCCCAGTCTCTTTATGGACACCCTCAGTCTCCCCCAGATACTATCATTCTCCCCATGGACACCCTCAGTCTCCCCATGGATACCCTGACTCTCCCCCTGGACTCACTCAGTCTCTCCACGGACACCCTCAGCCTCCCTCCGGACACCCTCAGTCTCAACCCGGACACCCTCAGTCTCAACCCGGACACCCTCAGTCTCACCTCGGACACCCTCAGTCTCCCCCTCGGACACCCTCAGTCTCCCCCTGGACACATCAGTCTCCACTTGGCCACCTTCAGCCTCCCTGTTGGACACCCTCCAACTCCCCTCCGGAGACACTCAGTCTCACGCCGGACACCCTCAATCATTCCCTAGTCACCCTCAGTCTCCACTTGCTTACACTCAGTCTCCCCCTGGACACATCAGTCTCCATTTGGACACCCTCAGTCTCCACTTGAACACCCTCAGTCTCCCCTCGGACACCCCCAGTCTCTTTATGGACACCCTCAGTCTCCCCTCGGACACCCCCAGTCTCTTTATGGACACCCTCAGTCTCCCCCAGATACTATCATTCTCCCCATGGACACCTTCAGTCTCCCCATGGACACCCTGACTCTCCCCCTGGACTCACTCAGTCTCTCCACGGACACCCTCAGCCTCCCTCCGGACACCCTCAGTCTCAACCCGGACACCCTCAGTCTCAACCCGGACACCCTCAGTCTCACCTCGGACACCCTCAGTCTCACCTCGGACACCCTCAGTCTCCCCCTGGATACCCTCAGTCTCACCTCGGACACCCTCAGTCTCACCTCGGACACCCTCAGTCTCCCCCAGGGACACCCTCAGTCTCAACCTGGACGCCCTCAGTCTCCCCCTGGACACCCACAGTCTCCCCCCTGGACACTCTCAGTCTCCCATTTGGAACACTCAATCTCCCCCGCGGACATCCTCTGTCTGCCCCTTGACAATCTCATTCACCCATCGGACACCCTGAGACTCCACAAGGCACCCTCAGTCTCCCCTTGGGACACCCTCAGTCGCCCCCTCGGACACCCTCATTCTCCCCCTCAGACACCATCAGTCTCCCCCTCAGGGGAAACTGGACGCTCTCTGTCTAACCCCGGAAACTCTCAGTCTCCATCTTGACACCCTCAGTTTCTCCTCGGGCACCATCAGTCTCCCCCGGACACCCTCAGTCTCCCGCTTGGACCCGCTCAGTCTCCCCTTCAGACACCCTAAGACTCTCCTGGACACCCTCAGTCTAACCTCGGACACACCAAGTCTCCCCCTGGACAACTTCAGTCTCCCACTGGAAACCCTTAGTCTCTCCTGGACACCCTCAGTCTCCACATGGAGACCTTCAGTCTCCCCCTGGACACCCTCAATCTCCCCATGGAGACCATCAGTCTCCCCCTGGACACCCTCAGTCTCCTCATGGAGACCCTCAGTCTCCCCCTGGACACCCTCAGTCTCCTCATGGAGACCATCAGTCTCCCCCTGGAAACCCTCAGTCTCCCCTGGACACCCTCAGTCTCCCCCAGACACGCTCAGTCTCCCCCTCGGACACCCTCAGTCTCCCCCTGGACAACCTCAGTCTCCCCCTCGATTCACTCAGTCTCCTCCTGGACACCCTCAGTCTCCCCTTGGACACCCTCAGTCTCCCTCTTGGACAGCCTCAATCTCCCCCCTGGACACATCAGTCTCCACTTGGCCACCGTCAGCCTCCCTCTTGGACACCCTCCAACTCCCCTCCGGAGATGCTCAATCTCCCCCCGGACACACTCAATCATTCCCTAGTCACCCTCAGTCTCCACTTGCTTACACTCAGCCTCCATGTTGGACACATCAGTCTCCACTTGGACCCTCAGTCTCCCCCTGGACACCCTCAGTCTCCCCCTGGACACCCTCAGTCTCCCCCTGGACACCCTCAGTCTCCACTTGGACACCCTCAGTCTCCCCCTGGACACCCTCAGTCTCCCACTGGACACCCTCCGTCTCCCCCTGGACACCCTCAGTCTCAACATAGGACACACTCAGTCTGCCCTGGACACCCTCAGTCTCCCCCCGGACACCCTCAATCATTCCCTAGTCACCCTCAGTCTCCAGTTGCTTACACTCAGTCTCCCTGCTGGACACATCAGTCTCCACTTAGACCCTCAGTCTCCCCCTGGACACCCTCAGTCTCCCACTGGACACCCTCAGTCTCCCCCTGGAAACCCTCAGCCTCCCACTGGACACCCTCAGTTTCCCCCTGGACACCCTCAGTCTCCCCGTGGACACCCTCAGTCTCTTTATGGACACCCTCAGTCTCCCCTCGGACACCCCCAGTCTCTTTATGGACACCCTCAGTCTCCCCCAGATACTATCATTCTCCCCATGGACACCTTCAGTCTCCCCATGGACACCCTGACTCTCCCCCTGGACTCACTCAGTCTCTCCACGGACACCCTCAGCCTCCCTCCGGACACCCTCAGTCTCAACCCGGACACCCTCAGTCTCACCTCGGACACCCTCAGTCTCACCTCGGACACCCTCAGTCTCCCCCTGGATACCCTCAGTCTCACCTCGGACACCCTCAGTCTCACCTCGGACACCCTCAGTCTCCCCCAGGGACACCCTCAGTCTCAACCTGGACGCCCTCAGTCTCCCCCTGGACACCCACAGTCTCCCTCCTGGACACTCTCAGTCTCCCATTTGGAACACTCAATCTCCCCCGCGGACATCCTCTGTCTGCCCCTTGACAATCTCATTCACCCATCGGACACCCTGAGACTCCACAAGGCACCCTCAGTCTCCCCTTGGGACACCCTCAGTCGCCCCCTCGGACACCCTCATTCTCCCCCTCAGACACCATCAGTCTCCCCCTCAGGGGAAACTGGACGCTCTCTGTCTAACCCCGGAAACTCTCAGTCTCCATCTTGACACCCTCAGTTTCTCCTCGGGCACCATCAGTCTCCCCCGGACACCCTCAGTCTCCCGCTTGGACCCGCTCAGTCTCCCCTTCAGACACCCTAAGACTCTCCTGGACACCCTCAGTCTAACCTCGGACACACCAAGTCTCCCCCTGGACAACTTCAGTCTCCCACTGGAAACCCTTAGTCTCTCCTGGACACCCTCAGTCTCCACATGGAGACCTTCAGTCTCCCCCTGGACACCCTCAGTCTCCCCATGGAGACCATCAGTCTCCCCCTGGACACCCTCAGTCTCCTCATGGAGACCCTCAGTCTCCCCCTGGACACCCTCAGTCTCCTCATGGAGACCATCAGTCTCCCCCTGGAAACCCTCAGTCTCCCCTGGACACCCTCAGTCTCCCCCAGACACGCTCAGTCTCCCCCTCGGACACCCTCAGTCTCCCCCTGGACAACCTCAGTCTCCCCCTCGATTCACTCAGTCTCCTCCTGGACACCCTCAGTCTCCCCTTGGACACCCTCAGTCTCCCTCTTGGACAGCCTCAATCTCCCCCCTGGACACATCAGTCTCCACTTGGCCACCGTCAGCCTCCCTCTTGGACACCCTCCAACTCCCCTCCGGAGATGCTCAATCTCCCCCCGGACACACTCAATCATTCCCTAGTCACCCTCAGTCTCCACTTGCTTACACTCAGCCTCCATGTTGGACACATCAGTCTCCACTTGGACCCTCAGTCTCCCCCTGGACACCCTCAGTCTCCCCCTGGACACCCTCAGTCTCCCCCTGGACACCCTCAGTCTCCACTTGGACACCCTCAGTCTCCCCCTGGACACCCTCAGTCTCCCACTGGACACCCTCCGTCTCCCCCTGGACACCCTCAGTCTCAACATAGGACACACTCAGTCTGCCCTGGACACCCTCAGTCTCCCCCCGGACACCCTCAATCATTCCCTAGTCACCCTCAGTCTCCAGTTGCTTACACTCAGTCTCCCTGCTGGACACATCAGTCTCCACTTAGACCCTCAGTCTCCCCCTGGACACCCTCAGTCTCCCACTGGACACCCTCAGTCTCCCCCTGGAAACTCTCAGCCTCCCACTGGACACCCTCAGTTTCCCCCTGGACACCCTCAGTCTCCCCGTGGACACCCTCAGTCTCCCCCTGGACACCCTCAGTCTCCCCCTGGACACCCTCAGTCTCCCTGTTGGACACATCAGTTTCCACTCGGACACCCTCAGTCTCCTCCTGGACACCCTCAGTCTCCCCCTGGACAGCCTCAGTCCCCCCCTGGAGACCCTCAGTCCCCCCCCCCCCCCCCCGGACACCCTCAGTCTCAACATAGGACACACTCAGTCTCCCCCGGACAACTTCAGTCTCATCCGGACACCCTCAATCATTCCCTAGTCACCCTCAGTCTGCATTTGTTTACACTCAGTCTCCCTGCTGGACACATCAGTCTCCACTTGGACCCTCAGTCTCCCCCTGGACACCCTCAGTCCCCCCCCCTGGACACCCTCAGTCTCAACATAGGACACACTCAGTCTCCCCCGGACAACTTCAGTCTCACCCGGACACCCTCAATCATTCCCTAGTCACCCTCAGTCTGCATTTGCTTACACTCAGTCTCCCTGCTGGACACATCAGTCTCCACTTGGACCCTCAGTCTCCCCCTGGACACCCTCAGTCTCCCCCTGGACACCCTCAGTCTCCCACTGGACACCCTCAGTCTCCCCCTGGACACCCTCAGTCTCCACTTGGACACCCTCAGTCTCCCCCTGGACACCCTCAGTCTCCCTGATGGACACCCTCAGTATCCCTGTTGGACCCTCAGTCTCCACTCGGACACCCTCAGTCTCCCCCTGGACACCCTCAGTCTCCCACTGGACACCCTCAGTCTCCACCTGGACACCCTCAGTCTCCCCCTGGACAGCCTCAGTCCCCCCCTGGAGACCCTCAGTCCCCCCCCTGGACACCCTCAGTCTCAACATAGGACACACTCAGTCTCCCTCGGACAACTTCAGTCTCACCCGGACACCCTCAATCATTCCCTAGTCACCCTCAGTCTGCATTTGCTTACACTCAGTCTCCCTGCTGGACACATCAGTCTCCACTTGGACCCTCAGTCTCCCCCTGGACACCCTCAGTCTCCCCCTGGACACCCTCAGTCTCCCACTGGACATCCTCAGTCTCCCCCTCGGACACCCTCAGTCTTCCCCTGGACACCCTCAGTCTCCCACTGGACACCCTCAGTCTCCCCCTGGACACCCTCAGTCTCCACTTGGACACCCTAAGTCTCCCCCTGGACACCCTCAGTCTCCCTGATGGACACCCTCAGTCTCCCTGTTGGACCCTCAGTCTCCACTCGGACACCCTCAGTCTCCCCCTGGACACCCTCAGTCTCCCACTGGACACCCTCAGTCTCCCCCAGAACACCCTCAGTCTCCCCCTGGACACCATCAGTCTCCACTTGGACACCCTCAGTCTCCCCCTGGACACCCTCAGTCTCCCTGATGGACACCCTCAGTCTCCCTGTTGGACACATCAGTCTCCAATCGGACACCCTCAGTCTCCACTTGGACACCCTCAGTCTCCACTTGGACACCCTCAGTCTCCCCCTGGACACCCTCAGTCTCCCTGATGGACACCCTCAGTCTCCCTGTTGGACCCTCAGTCTCTACTCGGACACCCTCATTCTCCCCCTGGACACCCTCAGTCTCCCACTGGACACCCTCAGTCTCCCCCAGGAAACCCTCAGTCTCCCCCTGGACACCCTCAGTCTCCACTTGGACACCCTCAGTCTCCCCCTGGACACCCTCAGTCTCCCTGATGGACACCCTCAGTCTCCCTGTTGGACACATCAGTCTCCACTCGGACACCCTCAGTCTCCACTTGGACACCCTCAGTCTCCACTTGGACACCCTCAGTCTCCCCCTGGACACCCTCACTCTCACTGATGGACACATCAGTCTCCACTTGGACACCCTCAGTCTCCCCCTGGACACCCTCAGTCTCCCTGATGGACTCATCAGTCTCCACTCGGACACCCTCAGTCTCCACTTGGACACCCTCAGTTTCCACTCGGACACCGTCAGTCTCCCCCTGGACACACTCAGTCTCCCTGTTGGACAGATCAGTCTCCACTTGGACACCCTCAGTCTCCCCCTGGACACCACTCAGTCTCCACTTGGTCACCTTCAGTCTCCCCCTGGAAACCCTCTGTCTCCCTGCTGGACGCCCTCAGTTTCCACTTGGACACCCACAGTCTCCCCCTGGACACCCTCAGTCCCCCCCGGACACCCTCAGTCTCAACGTAGGACACACTCAGTCTCCCCCGGACACCTTCAGTCTCCCCCGGACACCCTCAGTCTCTCCAAGGACACCTTCAGACTCCCCTCGGACACACCCTATGTCTCCCCCTGGACAACTTCAGTCTCCCACTGGACACCCTTAGTCTCTCCTGGACACCCTCAGTCTCCACATGGAGACCCTCAGTCTCCCCCGGACACCCTCAGTCTCCCCTCGGACACACCCAGTCACCCCCTGGACAACTTCAGTCTCCCCTCGGACACCCTCAGTCTCCCCCAGGGACACCATCAGTCTCCCCCGGACACCCTCAGTCTCCCGCTTGGACACGCTCAGTCTCCCCTTCAGACACCCAAAGACACCCCCGGAAACATTCAGTCTCCCCTCAGACACACCCAGTCTCCCCTGGACAACTTCAGTCTCCCACTGGACACCCTTAGTCTCTCCTGGACACCCTCAGTCTCCCCTCGGACACCCTCAGTCTCCTCCTCGGACACCCTCAGTCTCCCCCTTCGGACACCCTCAGTCTGCCCAAGGAGACCCTCAGTCTCCCCCTGACACACTCAGTCTCCCCCTGGACACCCTCAGTCTCCCCCTGGAGTGACTCAGTCTCCCCCCGGACACCCTCAGTCTCCCCCTGGACACCCTCAGTCTACCCCCGGACACCCTTAGCCTCCTCCCGGACACCCTCAGTCTCAACCCGGACACCCTCAGTCTCTACTCAGTCACCGTCAGTCTCCCCCTCGGACACCCTCAGTCTCCCCCTCGACCCTCTCAGTCTCCCCCTCGGACACCCTCAGTCTCCCCCTCAGACACCCTCAGTCTTCAACTGGACGCTCTCTGTCTAACCCCTGGACACCCTCAGTCACCATCTTGACACCCTCAGTTTCTCCTCCGACACCCTCAGTCTCCCCCGGACACTCTCAGTCTCCCGCTTGGACACCCTCAGTCTCCCTTTCAGACACCCTAAGACTCTCCCGGACACCCTCAGTCTCAGCTCGGACACACCCAGTCTCCCCCTGGACACCCTCAGTCTCCCCCAGGGATACCCTCAGTCTCCACCAGGGACATCCTCAGTCTCCCCTGGACACACTCAGTCTACCCCGGACACACTCAGTCTCCCGCTTGGACACCCTCAGTCTCCCCTTCAGACACTCTAAGACACTCCCGGATACCCTCAGTCTCCCCTCGGACACACCCAGTCTCCCCCTGGACACCCTCAGTCTCCCCCAGTGACACCCTCAGTCTCCACCAGGGACACCCTCAGTCTCCCCCGGACACACTCAGTCTCCCGCTTGGACACCCTCAGTCTCCCCTTCAGACACCCTAAGACTCTCCTGGACACCCTCAGTCTCCCCTCGGACCCACCCAGTCTCCCCCTGGACACCCTCAGTCTCCACCAGGGATACCCTCAGTCTCCCCCAGGGACACCCTCAGTCTTTCCCTGGACACCCTCAGGCTCCACTCGGACACCCTCAGTAACCACTGGACACCCTCAATCTCCTCCTCGGACTTCCTCAGTCTCGCCTCGGACACCCTCAGCCTTTCCCTGTGCACCCTCAGTCTCAACCTGGACACCCTCAGTCTCCCCTCGGGCACCGTCACTCTCCCCCCAGGACTCCCTCAGTCTCCCCCTGGACTCATCAGTCTCCACTTGGCCACCCTCAGCCTCCCTCTTGGACACCCTCCATCGCCCCTCTGGAGACACTCAGTCTCCCCTTGGCAACCCTCAGACTCCCCCCGGACACCCTCAATCATTCCCTAGTCATCCTCAGTCTGCACTTGCTTACACTCAGTCTCCAGTTGGACCCTCAGTCTCCCCCTGGACACCCTCAGTCTCCCCTTGGACACCCTCAGTCTCCACTTGGACACCCTCAGTCTCCACTTGCACACCCTCAGTCTCCCCCGGACACCCTCAGTCTCCCCCTGGACACCCTCAGTCTCCACTTGGACACCCTCAGTCTCCCCCTGGACACCCTCAGTCTCCACTTGGACACCCTCAGTCTCCACTTTGCCACCCTCAGTCTCCACTTGGACACCCTCAGTCTCCCCCTGGACACCCTCAGTCTCCCCCTGGACTCCCTCAGTTTCCACTTGGACACCATCAGTCTTCCCCTGGACACCCTCAGTCCCCCCCCCCTGGACACCCTCAGTCTCAACATAGGACACACCCAGTCTCCCCCTGGACAACTTCAGTCTCCCACTGCACACCCTTAGTCTCTCCTGGACACACTCAGTCTCCCCTCGGACACCCTCAGTCTCCCCCAGGGACACCATCAGTCTCCCCCAGACACCCTCAGTCTCCCACTTGGACACGCTCAGTCTCCCCTTCAGACACCCAAAGACTCCCCCGGAAACACTCAGTCTCCCCTCAGACACACCCAGTCTCCCCCTGGACAACTTCAGTCTCCCACTGGACACCCTTAGTCTCTCCTGGACACCCTCAGTCTCCCCTCGGACACCCTCAGTCTCCCCCTCGGACACCCTCAGTCTCCCCCTCGGTCACCCTCAGTCTGCCCATGGAGACATTCAGTCTCCCCCTGACACACTCAGTCTCCCCCTGGACACCCTCAGTCTACCCCCGGACACCCTTAGCCTCCTCCCGGACACCCTCAGTCTCAACCCGGACACCCTCAGTCTCCCCCTCGACCCTCTCAGTCTCCCCCTCGGACACCCTCAGTCTCCCCCTCAGACACCCTCAGTCTTCAACTGGACGCTCTCTGTCTAACCCCGGAAACCCTCAGTCACCATCTTGACACCCTCAGTTTCTCCTCGGACACCGTCAGTCTCCCCCGGACACCCTAAGTCTCCCCCGGACACTCTCAGTCTCCCGCTTGGACACCCTCAGTCTCCCTTTCAGACACCCTAAGACTCTCCCGGACACCCTCAGTCTCAGCTCGGACACACCCAGTCTCCCCCTGGACACCCTCAGTCTCCCCCAGGGATACCCTCAGTCTCCACCAGGGACACCCTCAGTCTCCCCCAGGACACCCTCAGTCTCCCCCAGGGACATCCTCAGTCTCCCCTGGACACACTCAGTCTCCCCCGGACACACTCAGTCTCCCGCTTGGACACCCTCAGTCTCCCCTTCAGACACTCTAAGACTCTCCCGGACACCCTCAGTCTCCCCTCGGACACACCCAGTCACCCCCTGGACACCCTCAGTCTCCCCTGGACACTCAGTCTCCCCTAGACTCCCTCAGTCTCCCCCTCGGACACCCTCAGTCTCCCCCTGGACACCCTCTGTCTCCTCCTGGAGTCACTCAGTCTACCCTCGGACACCCTTAGCCTCCCCCCGGACACCCTCAGTCTCAACCTGGACACCCTCAGTCTCAACCTGGACGCACTCAGTCTCCCCTCGGACACCGTCACTCTCCCCCCAGGACACCCTCAGTCTCCCCTCGGGCACCGTCAGTCTCCCCCCAGGACACCCTCAGTCTCCCCCTGGACACATCAGTCTCCACTTGGCCACCCTCAGCCTCCCTCTTGAACACCTCCAACTCCCCTCCGGAGACACTCAGTCTCCCCCTGGACACCCTCAATCATTCCCTAGTCACCCTCAGTCTCCACTTGCTTACACTCAGTCTCCCCCTGGACACATCAGTCTCCATTTGGACACCCTCAGTCTCCACTTGAACACCCTCAGTCTCCCCTCGGACACCCCCAGTCTCTTTATGGACACCCTCAGTCTCCCCCAGATACTATCATTCTCCCCATGGACACCCTCAGTCTCCCCATGGATACCCTGACTCTCCCCCTGGACTCACTCAGTCTCTCCACGGACACCCTCAGCCTCCCTCCGGACACCCTCAGTCTCAACCCGGACACCCTCAGTCTCAACCCGGACACCCTCAGTCTCACCTCGGACACCCTCAGTCTCCCCCTCGGACACCCTCAGTCTCCCCCTGGACACATCAGTCTCCACTTGGCCACCTTCAGCCTCCCTGTTGGACACCCTCCAACTCCCCTCCGGAGACACTCAGTCTCACGCCGGACACCCTCAATCATTCCCTAGTCACCCTCAGTCTCCACTTGCTTACACTCAGTCTCCCCCTGGACACATCAGTCTCCATTTGGACACCCTCAGTCTCCACTTGAACACCCTCAGTCTCCCCTCGGACACCCCCAGTCTCTTTATGGACACCCTCAGTCTCCCCTCGGACACCCCCAGTCTCTTTATGGACACCCTCAGTCTCCCCCAGATACTATCATTCTCCCCATGGACACCTTCAGTCTC
The DNA here is from genome assembly GCA_026770705.1 of Isurus oxyrinchus. Lineage (NCBI taxonomy): Eukaryota > Metazoa > Chordata > Chondrichthyes > Lamniformes > Lamnidae > Isurus > Isurus oxyrinchus. The sequence goes on along the minus strand of JANJGN010000094.1, from coordinate 125,078 downwards.
CCCATGGACACCCTGACTCTCCCCCTGGACTCACTCAGTCTCTCCACGGACACCCTCAGCCTCCCTCCGGACACCCTCAGTCTCAACCCGGACACCCTCAGTCTCAACCCGGACACCCTCAGTCTCACCTCGGACACCCTCAGTCTCACCTCGGACACCCTCAGTCTCCCCCTGGATACCCTCAGTCTCACCTCGGACACCCTCAGTCTCACCTCGGACACCCTCAGTCTCCCCCAGGGACACCCTCAGTCTCAACCTGGACGCCCTCAGTCTCCCCCTGGACACCCACAGTCTCCCCCCTGGACACTCTCAGTCTCCCATTTGGAACACTCAATCTCCCCCGCGGACATCCTCTGTCTGCCCCTTGACAATCTCATTCACCCATCGGACACCCTGAGACTCCACAAGGCACCCTCAGTCTCCCCTTGGGACACCCTCAGTCGCCCCCTCGGACACCCTCATTCTCCCCCTCAGACACCATCAGTCTCCCCCTCAGGGGAAACTGGACGCTCTCTGTCTAACCCCGGAAACTCTCAGTCTCCATCTTGACACCCTCAGTTTCTCCTCGGGCACCATCAGTCTCCCCCGGACACCCTCAGTCTCCCGCTTGGACCCGCTCAGTCTCCCCTTCAGACACCCTAAGACTCTCCTGGACACCCTCAGTCTAACCTCGGACACACCAAGTCTCCCCCTGGACAACTTCAGTCTCCCACTGGAAACCCTTAGTCTCTCCTGGACACCCTCAGTCTCCACATGGAGACCTTCAGTCTCCCCCTGGACACCCTCAATCTCCCCATGGAGACCATCAGTCTCCCCCTGGACACCCTCAGTCTCCTCATGGAGACCCTCAGTCTCCCCCTGGACACCCTCAGTCTCCTCATGGAGACCATCAGTCTCCCCCTGGAAACCCTCAGTCTCCCCTGGACACCCTCAGTCTCCCCCAGACACGCTCAGTCTCCCCCTCGGACACCCTCAGTCTCCCCCTGGACAACCTCAGTCTCCCCCTCGATTCACTCAGTCTCCTCCTGGACACCCTCAGTCTCCCCTTGGACACCCTCAGTCTCCCTCTTGGACAGCCTCAATCTCCCCCCTGGACACATCAGTCTCCACTTGGCCACCGTCAGCCTCCCTCTTGGACACCCTCCAACTCCCCTCCGGAGATGCTCAATCTCCCCCCGGACACACTCAATCATTCCCTAGTCACCCTCAGTCTCCACTTGCTTACACTCAGCCTCCATGTTGGACACATCAGTCTCCACTTGGACCCTCAGTCTCCCCCTGGACACCCTCAGTCTCCCCCTGGACACCCTCAGTCTCCCCCTGGACACCCTCAGTCTCCACTTGGACACCCTCAGTCTCCCCCTGGACACCCTCAGTCTCCCACTGGACACCCTCCGTCTCCCCCTGGACACCCTCAGTCTCAACATAGGACACACTCAGTCTGCCCTGGACACCCTCAGTCTCCCCCCGGACACCCTCAATCATTCCCTAGTCACCCTCAGTCTCCAGTTGCTTACACTCAGTCTCCCTGCTGGACACATCAGTCTCCACTTAGACCCTCAGTCTCCCCCTGGACACCCTCAGTCTCCCACTGGACACCCTCAGTCTCCCCCTGGAAACCCTCAGCCTCCCACTGGACACCCTCAGTTTCCCCCTGGACACCCTCAGTCTCCCCGTGGACACCCTCAGTCTCTTTATGGACACCCTCAGTCTCCCCTCGGACACCCCCAGTCTCTTTATGGACACCCTCAGTCTCCCCCAGATACTATCATTCTCCCCATGGACACCTTCAGTCTCCCCATGGACACCCTGACTCTCCCCCTGGACTCACTCAGTCTCTCCACGGACACCCTCAGCCTCCCTCCGGACACCCTCAGTCTCAACCCGGACACCCTCAGTCTCACCTCGGACACCCTCAGTCTCACCTCGGACACCCTCAGTCTCCCCCTGGATACCCTCAGTCTCACCTCGGACACCCTCAGTCTCACCTCGGACACCCTCAGTCTCCCCCAGGGACACCCTCAGTCTCAACCTGGACGCCCTCAGTCTCCCCCTGGACACCCACAGTCTCCCTCCTGGACACTCTCAGTCTCCCATTTGGAACACTCAATCTCCCCCGCGGACATCCTCTGTCTGCCCCTTGACAATCTCATTCACCCATCGGACACCCTGAGACTCCACAAGGCACCCTCAGTCTCCCCTTGGGACACCCTCAGTCGCCCCCTCGGACACCCTCATTCTCCCCCTCAGACACCATCAGTCTCCCCCTCAGGGGAAACTGGACGCTCTCTGTCTAACCCCGGAAACTCTCAGTCTCCATCTTGACACCCTCAGTTTCTCCTCGGGCACCATCAGTCTCCCCCGGACACCCTCAGTCTCCCGCTTGGACCCGCTCAGTCTCCCCTTCAGACACCCTAAGACTCTCCTGGACACCCTCAGTCTAACCTCGGACACACCAAGTCTCCCCCTGGACAACTTCAGTCTCCCACTGGAAACCCTTAGTCTCTCCTGGACACCCTCAGTCTCCACATGGAGACCTTCAGTCTCCCCCTGGACACCCTCAGTCTCCCCATGGAGACCATCAGTCTCCCCCTGGACACCCTCAGTCTCCTCATGGAGACCCTCAGTCTCCCCCTGGACACCCTCAGTCTCCTCATGGAGACCATCAGTCTCCCCCTGGAAACCCTCAGTCTCCCCTGGACACCCTCAGTCTCCCCCAGACACGCTCAGTCTCCCCCTCGGACACCCTCAGTCTCCCCCTGGACAACCTCAGTCTCCCCCTCGATTCACTCAGTCTCCTCCTGGACACCCTCAGTCTCCCCTTGGACACCCTCAGTCTCCCTCTTGGACAGCCTCAATCTCCCCCCTGGACACATCAGTCTCCACTTGGCCACCGTCAGCCTCCCTCTTGGACACCCTCCAACTCCCCTCCGGAGATGCTCAATCTCCCCCCGGACACACTCAATCATTCCCTAGTCACCCTCAGTCTCCACTTGCTTACACTCAGCCTCCATGTTGGACACATCAGTCTCCACTTGGACCCTCAGTCTCCCCCTGGACACCCTCAGTCTCCCCCTGGACACCCTCAGTCTCCCCCTGGACACCCTCAGTCTCCACTTGGACACCCTCAGTCTCCCCCTGGACACCCTCAGTCTCCCACTGGACACCCTCCGTCTCCCCCTGGACACCCTCAGTCTCAACATAGGACACACTCAGTCTGCCCTGGACACCCTCAGTCTCCCCCCGGACACCCTCAATCATTCCCTAGTCACCCTCAGTCTCCAGTTGCTTACACTCAGTCTCCCTGCTGGACACATCAGTCTCCACTTAGACCCTCAGTCTCCCCCTGGACACCCTCAGTCTCCCACTGGACACCCTCAGTCTCCCCCTGGAAACTCTCAGCCTCCCACTGGACACCCTCAGTTTCCCCCTGGACACCCTCAGTCTCCCCGTGGACACCCTCAGTCTCCCCCTGGACACCCTCAGTCTCCCCCTGGACACCCTCAGTCTCCCTGTTGGACACATCAGTTTCCACTCGGACACCCTCAGTCTCCTCCTGGACACCCTCAGTCTCCCCCTGGACAGCCTCAGTCCCCCCCTGGAGACCCTCAGTCCCCCCCCCCCCCCCCCGGACACCCTCAGTCTCAACATAGGACACACTCAGTCTCCCCCGGACAACTTCAGTCTCATCCGGACACCCTCAATCATTCCCTAGTCACCCTCAGTCTGCATTTGTTTACACTCAGTCTCCCTGCTGGACACATCAGTCTCCACTTGGACCCTCAGTCTCCCCCTGGACACCCTCAGTCCCCCCCCCTGGACACCCTCAGTCTCAACATAGGACACACTCAGTCTCCCCCGGACAACTTCAGTCTCACCCGGACACCCTCAATCATTCCCTAGTCACCCTCAGTCTGCATTTGCTTACACTCAGTCTCCCTGCTGGACACATCAGTCTCCACTTGGACCCTCAGTCTCCCCCTGGACACCCTCAGTCTCCCCCTGGACACCCTCAGTCTCCCACTGGACACCCTCAGTCTCCCCCTGGACACCCTCAGTCTCCACTTGGACACCCTCAGTCTCCCCCTGGACACCCTCAGTCTCCCTGATGGACACCCTCAGTATCCCTGTTGGACCCTCAGTCTCCACTCGGACACCCTCAGTCTCCCCCTGGACACCCTCAGTCTCCCACTGGACACCCTCAGTCTCCACCTGGACACCCTCAGTCTCCCCCTGGACAGCCTCAGTCCCCCCCTGGAGACCCTCAGTCCCCCCCCTGGACACCCTCAGTCTCAACATAGGACACACTCAGTCTCCCTCGGACAACTTCAGTCTCACCCGGACACCCTCAATCATTCCCTAGTCACCCTCAGTCTGCATTTGCTTACACTCAGTCTCCCTGCTGGACACATCAGTCTCCACTTGGACCCTCAGTCTCCCCCTGGACACCCTCAGTCTCCCCCTGGACACCCTCAGTCTCCCACTGGACATCCTCAGTCTCCCCCTCGGACACCCTCAGTCTTCCCCTGGACACCCTCAGTCTCCCACTGGACACCCTCAGTCTCCCCCTGGACACCCTCAGTCTCCACTTGGACACCCTAAGTCTCCCCCTGGACACCCTCAGTCTCCCTGATGGACACCCTCAGTCTCCCTGTTGGACCCTCAGTCTCCACTCGGACACCCTCAGTCTCCCCCTGGACACCCTCAGTCTCCCACTGGACACCCTCAGTCTCCCCCAGAACACCCTCAGTCTCCCCCTGGACACCATCAGTCTCCACTTGGACACCCTCAGTCTCCCCCTGGACACCCTCAGTCTCCCTGATGGACACCCTCAGTCTCCCTGTTGGACACATCAGTCTCCACTCGGACACCCTCAGTCTCCACTTGGACACCCTCAGTCTCCACTTGGACACCCTCAGTCTCCCCCTGGACACCCTCACTCTCACTGATGGACACATCAGTCTCCACTTGGACACCCTCAGTCTCCCCCTGGACACCCTCAGTCTCCCTGATGGACTCATCAGTCTCCACTCGGACACCCTCAGTCTCCACTTGGACACCCTCAGTTTCCACTCGGACACCGTCAGTCTCCCCCTGGACACACTCAGTCTCCCTGTTGGACAGATCAGTCTCCACTTGGACACCCTCAGTCTCCCCCTGGACACCACTCAGTCTCCACTTGGTCACCTTCAGTCTCCCCCTGGAAACCCTCTGTCTCCCTGCTGGACGCCCTCAGTTTCCACTTGGACACCCACAGTCTCCCCCTGGACACCCTCAGTCCCCCCCGGAAACCCTCAGTCTCAACGTAGGACACACTCAGTCTCCCCCGGACACCTTCAGTCTCCCCCGGACACCCTCAGTCTCTCCAAGGACACCTTCAGACTCCCCTCGGACACACCCTATGTCTCCCCCTGGACAACTTCAGTCTCCCACTGGACACCCTTAGTCTCTCCTGGACACCCTCAGTCTCCACATGGAGACCCTCAGTCTCCCCCGGACACCCTCAGTCTCCCCTCGGACACACCCAGTCACCCCCTGGACAACTTCAGTCTCCCCTCGGACACCCTCAGTCTCCCCCAGGGACACCATCAGTCTCCCCCGGACACCCTCAGTCTCCCGCTTGGACACGCTCAGTCTCCCCTTCAGACACCCAAAGACACCCCCGGAAACATTCAGTCTCCCCTCAGACACACCCAGTCTCCCCTGGACAACTTCAGTCTCCCACTGGACACCCTTAGTCTCTCCTGGACACCCTCAGTCTCCCCTCGGACACCCTCAGTCTCCTCCTCGGACACCCTCAGTCTCCCCCTTCGGACACCCTCAGTCTGCCCAAGGAGACCCTCAGTCTCCCCCTGACACACTCAGTCTCCCCCTGGACACCCTCAGTCTCCCCCTGGAGTGACTCAGTCTCCCCCCGGACACCCTCAGTCTCCCCCTGGACACCCTCAGTCTACCCCCGGACACCCTTAGCCTCCTCCCGGACACCCTCAGTCTCAACCCGGACACCCTCAGTCTCTACTCAGTCACCGTCAGTCTCCCCCTCGGACACCCTCAGTCTCCCCCTCGACCCTCTCAGTCTCCCCCTCGGACACCCTCAGTCTCCCCCTCAGACACCCTCAGTCTTCAACTGGACGCTCTCTGTCTAACCCCTGGACACCCTCAGTCACCATCTTGACACCCTCAGTTTCTCCTCCGACACCCTCAGTCTCCCCCGGACACTCTCAGTCTCCCGCTTGGACACCCTCAGTCTCCCTTTCAGACACCCTAAGACTCTCCCGGACACCCTCAGTCTCAGCTCGGACACACCCAGTCTCCCCCTGGACACCCTCAGTCTCCCCCAGGGATACCCTCAGTCTCCACCAGGGACATCCTCAGTCTCCCCTGGACACACTCAGTCTACCCCGGACACACTCAGTCTCCCGCTTGGACACCCTCAGTCTCCCCTTCAGACACTCTAAGACACTCCCGGATACCCTCAGTCTCCCCTCGGACACACCCAGTCTCCCCCTGGACACCCTCAGTCTCCCCCAGTGACACCCTCAGTCTCCACCAGGGACACCCTCAGTCTCCCCCGGACACACTCAGTCTCCCGCTTGGACACCCTCAGTCTCCCCTTCAGACACCCTAAGACTCTCCTGGACACCCTCAGTCTCCCCTCGGACCCACCCAGTCTCCCCCTGGACACCCTCAGTCTCCACCAGGGATACCCTCAGTCTCCCCCAGGGACACCCTCAGTCTTTCCCTGGACACCCTCAGGCTCCACTCGGACACCCTCAGTAACCACTGGACACCCTCAATCTCCTCCTCGGACTTCCTCAGTCTCGCCTCGGACACCCTCAGCCTTTCCCTGTGCACCCTCAGTCTCAACCTGGACACCCTCAGTCTCCCCTCGGGCACCGTCACTCTCCCCCCAGGACTCCCTCAGTCTCCCCCTGGACTCATCAGTCTCCACTTGGCCACCCTCAGCCTCCCTCTTGGACACCCTCCATCGCCCCTCTGGAGACACTCAGTCTCCCCTTGGCAACCCTCAGACTCCCCCCGGACACCCTCAATCATTCCCTAGTCATCCTCAGTCTGCACTTGCTTACACTCAGTCTCCAGTTGGACCCTCAGTCTCCCCCTGGACACCCTCAGTCTCCCCTTGGACACCCTCAGTCTCCACTTGGACACCCTCAGTCTCCACTTGCACACCCTCAGTCTCCCCCGGACACCCTCAGTCTCCCCCTGGACACCCTCAGTCTCCACTTGGACACCCTCAGTCTCCCCCTGGACACCCTCAGTCTCCACTTGGACACCCTCAGTCTCCACTTTGCCACCCTCAGTCTCCACTTGGACACCCTCAGTCTCCCCCTGGACACCCTCAGTCTCCCCCTGGACTCCCTCAGTTTCCACTTGGACACCATCAGTCTTCCCCTGGACACCCTCAGTCCCCCCCCCTGGACACCCTCAGTCTCAACATAGGACACACCCAGTCTCCCCCTGGACAACTTCAGTCTCCCACTGCACACCCTTAGTCTCTCCTGGACACACTCAGTCTCCCCTCGGACACCCTCAGTCTCCCCCAGGGACACCATCAGTCTCCCCCAGACACCCTCAGTCTCCCACTTGGACACGCTCAGTCTCCCCTTCAGACACCCAAAGACTCCCCCGGAAACACTCAGTCTCCCCTCAGACACACCCAGTCTCCCCCTGGACAACTTCAGTCTCCCACTGGACACCCTTAGTCTCTCCTGGACACCCTCAGTCTCCCCTCGGACACCCTCAGTCTCCCCCTCGGATACCCTCAGTCTCCCCCTCGGTCACCCTCAGTCTGCCCATGGAGACATTCAGTCTCCCCCTGACACACTCAGTCTCCCCCTGGACACCCTCAGTCTACCCCCGGACACCCTTAGCCTCCTCCCGGACACCCTCAGTCTCAACCCGGACACCCTCAGTCTCCCCCTCGACCCTCTCAGTCTCCCCCTCGGACACCCTCAGTCTCCCCCTCAGACACCCTCAGTCTTCAACTGGACGCTCTCTGTCTAACCCCGGAAACCCTCAGTCACCATCTTGACACCCTCAGTTTCTCCTCGAACACCGTCAGTCTCCCCCGGACACCCTAAGTCTCCCCCGGACACTCTCAGTCTCCCGCTTGGACACCCTCAGTCTCCCTTTCAGACACCCTAAGACTCTCCCGGACACCCTCAGTCTCAGCTCGGACACACCCAGTCTCCCCCTGGACACCCTCAGTCTCCCCCAGGGATACCCTCAGTCTCCACCAGGGACACCCTCAGTCTCCCCCAGGACACCCTCAGTCTCCCCCAGGGACATCCTCAGTCTCCCCTGGACACACTCAGTCTCCCCCGGACACACTCAGTCTCCCGCTTGGACACCCTCAGTCTCCCCTTCAGACACTCTAAGACTCTCCCGGACACCCTCAGTCTCCCCTCGGACACACCCAGTCACCCCCTGGACACCCTCAGTCTCCCCTGGACACTCAGTCTCCCCTAGACTCCCTCAGTCTTCCCCTCGGACACCCTCAGTCTCCCCCTGGACACCCTCTGTCTCCTCCTGGAGTCACTCAGTGTACCCTCGGACACCCTTAGCCTCCCCCCGGACACCCTCAGTCTCAACCTGGACACCCTCAGTCTCAACCTGGACGCACTCAGTCTCCCCTCGGACACCGTCACTCTCCCCCCAGGACACCCTCAGTCTCCCCTCGGGCACCGTCAGTCTCCCCCCAGGACACCCTCAGTCTCCCCCTGGACACATCAGTCTCCACTTGGCCACCCTCAGCCTCCCTCTTGAACACCTCCAACTCCCCTCCGGAGACACTCAGTCTCCCCCTGGACACCCTCAATCATTCCCTAGTCACCCTCAGTCTCCACTTGCTTACACTCAGTCTCCCTGTTGGACACATCAGTCTCCACTTGGCCCCTCAGTCTCCCCCTGGACACCCTCAGTCTCCCCCTGGACACCCTCAGTCTCCCCCGGACACACTCAGTCTCCCCTCAGACAGCCTCAATCGCCCCCTCGGACAACCTCAGTCTCCCCCTCAGGGGAAACTGGACGCTATCTGTCTAACCCCGGAAACCCTCAGTCTCCATCTTGACACCCTCAGTTTCTCCTCGGACAACCTTAGTCTCTCCTGGACACCCTCAGTCTCCCCTCGGACACCCTCAGTCTCCCCATGGAGACCCTCAGTCTCCCCCTGGACACCCTCAGTCTCCCCTGGACACTCAGTCTCCCCTAGACTCCCTCAGTCTCCCCCTCGGACACCCTCAGTCTCCCCCTGGACACCCTCAGTCTCCTCCTGGAGTCACTCAGTCTACCCTCGGATACCCTTAGCCTCCCCCCGGACACCCTCAGTCTCAACCTGGACACCCTCAGTCTCAACCTGGACGCACTCAGTCTCCCCTCGGACACCGTCACTCTCCCCCCTGGACACCCTCAGTCTCCCCTCGGGCACCGTCAGTCTCCCCCCAGGACACCCTCAGTCTCCCCCTGGACACATCAGTCTCCACTTGGCCACCCTCAGCCTCCCTCTTGGACACCTCCAACTCCCCTCCGGAGACACTCAGTCTCCCCCTGGACACCCTCAATCATTCCCTAGTCACCCACAGTCTCCACTTGCTTACACTCAGTCTCCCTGTTGGACACATCAGTCTCCACTTGGCCCCTCAGTCTCCCCCTGGACACCCTCAGTCTCCCCCTGGACACCCTCAGTCTCCCCCGGACACACTCAGTCTTCCCTCAGACAGCCTCAATCGCCCCCTCGGACAACCTCAGTCTCCCCCTCAGGGGAAACTGGAGGCTATCTGTCTAACCCCGGAAACCCTCAGTCTCCATCTTGACACCCTCAGTTTCTCCTTGGACAACCTTAGTCTCTCCTGGACACCCTCAGTCTCCCCTCGGACACCCTCAGTCTCCCCATGGAGACCCTCAGTCTCCCCCTGGACACCCTCAGTCTCCCCTGGACACTCAGTCTCCCCTAGACTCCCTCAGTCTCCCCCTCGACACCCTCAGTCTCCCCCTGGACACCCTCAGTCTCCTCCTGGAGTCACTCAGTCTACCCTCGGACACCCTTAGCCTCCCCCCGGACACCCTCAGTCTCAACCTGGACACCCTCAGTCTCAACCTGGACGCACTCAGTCTCCCCTCGGACACCGTCACTCTCCCCCCAGGACACCCTCAGTCTCCCCTCGGGCACCGTCAGTCTCCCCCCAGGACACCCTCAGTCTCCCCCTGGACACATCAGTCTCCACTTGGCCACCCTCAGCCTCCCTCTTGGACACCTCCAACTCCCTTCCGGAGACACTCAGTCTCCCCCTGGACACCCTCAATCATTCCCTAGTCACCCTCAGTCTCCACTTGCTTACACTCAGTCTCCCTGTTGGACACATCAGTCTCCACTTGGCCCCTCAGTCTCCCCCTGGACACCCTCAGTCTCCCCCTGGACACCCTCAGTCTCCCCCCGGACACCCTCAGTCTCCCCCTGGACACCCTCAGTCTACCCCCGGACACCCTTAGCCTCCCCCCGGACACCCTCAGTCTCAACCTGGACACACTCAGTCTCCCCTCGGGCACCGTCAGTCTCCCCCCAGGACACCCTCAGTCAGCCCTCGGGCACCGTCAGTCTCCCCCCAGGACACCATCAGTCTCCCCTCGGGCACCGTCACTCTCCCCCCAGGACACCCTACGTCTTCCCTCGGTTCTGTCACTCACCCCCCAGGACACCCTCAGTCTCCCCCTGGACACATCAGTCTCCACTTGGCCACCTTCAGCCTCCCTTTTGGACACCCTCCAACTCCCCTCCGGAGACACTCAGTCTCACGCCGGACACCCTCAATCATTCCCTAGTCACCCTCAGTCTCCACTTGCTTACACTCAGTCTCCCCCTGGACACATCAGTCTCCATTTGGACACCCTCAGTCTCCACTTGAACACCCTCAGTCTCCCCTCGGACACCCCCAGTCTCTTTATGGACACCCTCAGTCTCCCCCAGATACTATCATTCTCCCCAATGGACACCCTCAGTCTCCCCATGGATACCCTGACTCTCCCCCTGGACTCACTCAGTCTCTCCACGGACACCCTCAGCCTCCCTCCGGACACCCTCAGTCTCAACCCGGACACCCTCAGTCTCAACCCGGACACCCTCAGTCTCACCTCGGACACCCTCAGTCTCCCCCTCGGACACCCTCAGTCTCCCCCTGGACACATCAGTCTCCACTTGGCCACCTTCAGCCTCCCTGTTGGACACCCTCCAACTCCCCTCCGGAGACACTCAGTCTCACGCCGGACACCCTCAATCATTCCCTAGTCACCCTCAGTCTCCACTTGCTTACACTCAGTCTCCCCCTGGACACATCAGTCTCCATTTGGACACCCTCAGTCTCCACTTGAACACCCTCAGTCTCCCCTCGGACACCCCCAGTCTCTTTATGGACACCCTCAGTCTCCCCTCGGACACCCCCAGTCTCTTTATGGACACCCTCAGTCTCCCCCAGATACTATCATTCTCCCCATGGACACCCTCAGTCTCCCCATGGACACCCTGACTCTCCCCCTGGACTCACTCAGTCTCTCCACGGACACCCTCAGCCTCCCTCCGGACACCCTCAGTCTCAACCCGGACACCCTCAGTCTCAACCCGGACACCCTCAGTCTCACCTCGGACACCCTCAGTCTCACCTCGGACACCCTCAGTCTCCCCCTGGATACCCTCAGTCTCACCTCGGACACCCTCAGTCTCACCTCGGACACCCTCAGTCTCCCCCAGGGACACCCTCAGTCACAGCCTGGACGCCCTCAGTCTCCCCCTGGACACCCACAGTCTCCCCCCTGGACACTCTCAGGCTCCCATTTGGAACACTCAATCTCCCCCGCGGACATCCTCTGTCTGCCCCTTGACAATCTCATTCACCCATCGGACACCCTGAGACTCCACAAGGCACCCTCAGTCTCCCCTTGGGACACCCTCAGTCGCCCCCTCGGACACCCTCATTCTCCCCCTCAGACACCCTCAGTCTCCCCCTCAGGGGAAACTGGACGCTCTCTGTCTAACCCCGGAAACTCTCAGTCTCCATCTTGACACCCTCAGTTTCTCCTCGGACACCATCAGTCTCCCCCGGACACCCTCAGTCTCCCGCTTGGACACGCTCAGTCTCCCCTTCAGACACACTAAGACTCTCCTGGACACCCTCAGTCTAACCTCGGACACACCCAGTCTCCCCCTGGACAACTTCAGTCTCCCACTGGAAACCCTTAGTCTCTCCTGGACACCCTCAGTCTCCACATGGAGACCTTCAGTCTCCCCCTGGACACCCTCAGTCTCCCCATGGAGACCATCAGTCTCCCCCTGGACACCCTCAGTCTCCTCATGGAGACCCTCAGTCTCCCCCTGGACACCCTCAGTCTCCTCATGGAGACCATCAGTCTCCCCCTGGAAACCCTCAGTCTCCCCTGGACACCCTCAGTCTCCCCCAGACACGCTCAGTCTCCCCCTCGGACACCCTCAGTCTCCCCCTGGACAACCTCAGTCTCCCCCTGGATTCACTCAGTCTCCTCCCGGACACCCTCAGTCTCCCCTTGGACACCCTCAGTCTCCCTCTTGGAAAGCCTCAATCTCCCCCCTGGACACATCAGTCTCCACTTGGCCACCCTCAGCCTCCCTCTTGGACACCCTCCAACTCCCCTCCGGAGATGCTCAATCTCCCCCCGGACACCCTCAATCATTCCCTAGTCACCCTCAGTCTCCACTTGCTTACACTCAGCCTCCATGTTGGACACATCAGTCTCCACTTGGACCCTCAGTCTCCCCCTGGACACCCTCAGTCTCCCCCTGGACACCCTCAGTCTCCCCCTGGACACCCCCAGTCTCCACTTGGTCACCCTCAGTCTCACCCTGGACACCCTCAGTCTCCCACTGGACACCCTCCGTCTCCCCCTGGACACCCTCAGTCTCAACATAGGACACACTCAGTCTGCCCTGGACACCCTCAGTCTCCCCCCGGACACCCTCAATCATTCCCTAGTCACCCTCAGTCTCCAGTTGCTTACACTCAGTCTCCCTGCTGGACACATCAGTCTCCACTTAGACCCTCAGTCTCCCCCTGGACACCCTCAGTCTCCCACTGGACACCCTCAGTCTCCCCCTGGAAACCCTCAGCCTCCCACTGGACACCCTCAGTTTCCCCCTGGACACCCTCAGTCTCCCCGTGGACACCCTCAGTCTCCCCCTGGACACCCTCAGTCTCCCCCTGGACACCCTCAGTCTCCCTGTTGGACACATCAGTTTCCACTCGGACACCCTCAGTCTCCACCTGGACACCCTCAGTCTCCCATTGGACAGCCTCAGTCCCCCCCTGGAGACCCTCAGTCCCCCCCCCCGGACACCCTCAGTCTCAACATAGGACACACTCAGTCTCCCCCGGACAACTTCAGTCTCACCCGGACACCCTCAATCATTCCCTAGTCACCCTCAGTCTGCATTTGCTTACACTCAGTCTCCCTGCTGGACACATCAGTCTCCACTTGGACCCTCAGTCTCCCCCTGGACACCCTCAGTCTCCCCCTGGACACCCTCAGTCTCCCACTGGACACCCTCAGTCTCCCCCTCGGACACCCTCAGTCTCCCCCTGGACACCCTCAGTCTCCCACTGGACACCCTCAGTCTCCCCCTGGACACCCTCAGTCTCCACTTGGACACCCTCAGTCTCCCCCTGGACACCCTCAGTCTCCCTGATGGACACCCTCAGTATCCCTGTTGGACCCTCAGTCTCCACTCGGACACCCTCAGTCTCCCCCTGGACACCCTCAGTCTCCCACTGGACACCCTCAGTCTCCACCTGGACACCCTCAGTCTCCCCCTGGACAGCCTCATTCCCCCCCTGGAGACCCTCAGTCCCCCCCCTGGACACCTTCAGTCTCAACATAGGACACACTCAGTCTCCCTCGGACAACTTCAGTCTCACCCGGACACCCTCAATCATTCCCTAGTCACCCTCAGTCTGCATTTGCTTACACTCAGTCTCCCTGCTGGACACATCAGTCTCCACTTGGACCCTCAGTCTTCCCCTGGACACCCTCAGTCTCCCACTGGACACCCTCAGTCTCCCCCTGGACACCCTCAGTCTCCACTTGGACACCCTAAGTCTCCCCCTGGACACCCTCAGTCTCCCTGATGGACACCCTCAGTCTCCCTGTTGGACCCTCAGTCTCCACTCGGACACCCTCAGTCTCCCCCTGGACACCCTCAGTCTCCCACTGGACACCCTCAGTCTCCCCCAGGACACCCTCAGTCTCCCCCTGGACACCCTCAGTCTCCACTTGGACACCCTCAGTCTCCCCCTGGACACCCTCAGTCTCCCTGATGGACACCCTCAGTCTCCCTGTTGGACACATCAGTCTCCACTCGGACACCCTCAGTCTCCACTTGGACACCCTCAGTCTCCACTTGGACACCCTCAGTCTCCCCCTGGACACCCTCAGTCTCACTGATGGACACATCAGTCTCCACTTGGACACCCTCAGTCTCCCCCTGGACAACCTCAGTCTCCACTTGGACACCATCAGTCTCCCCCTGGACACCCTCAGTCTCCCTGATGGACACCCTCAGTCTCCCTGTTGGACACATCAGTCTCCACTCGGACACCCTCAGTCTCCACTTGGACACCCTCAGTCTCCACTTGGACACCCTCAGTCCCCCCCGGACACCCTCAGTCTCAACGTAGGACACACTCAGTCTCCCCCGGACACCTTCAGTCTCCCCCGGACACCCTCAGTCTCTCCAAGGACACCTTCAGACTCCCCTCGGACACACCCTAAGTCTCCCCCTGGACAACTTCAGTCTCCCACTGGACACCCTTAGTCTCTCCTGGACACCCTCAGTCTCCACATGGAGACCCTCAGTCTCCCCCGGACACCCTCAGTCTCCCCTCGGACACACCCAGTCTCCCCCTGGACAACTTCAGTCTCCCAATGGACACCCTTAGTCTCTCCTGGACACACTCAGTCTCCCCTCGGACACCCTCAGTCTCCCCCAGGGACACCATCAGTCTCCCCCGGACACCCTCAGTCTCCCGCTTGGACACGCTCAGTCTCCCCTTCAGACACCCAAAGACTCCCCCGGAAACATTCAGTCTCCCCTCAGACACACCCAGTCTCCCCTGGACAACTTCAGTCTCCCACTGGACACCCTTAGTCTCTCCTGGACACCCTCAGTCTCCCCTCGGACACCCTCAGTCTCCTCCTCGGACACCCTCAGTCTCCCCCTTCGGACACCCTCAGTCTGCCCAAGGAGACCCTCAGTCTCCCCCTGACACACTCAGTCTCCCCCTGGACACCCTCAGTCTCCCCCTGGAGTGACTCAGTCTCCTCCCGGACACCCTCAGTCTCCCCCTGGACACCCTCAGTCTACCCCCGGACACCCTTAGCCTCCTCCCGGACACCCTCAGTCTCAACCCGGACACCCTCAGTCTCTACTCAGTCACCGTCAGTCTCCCCCTCGGACACCCTCAGTCTCCCCCTCGACCCTCTCAGTCTCCCCCTCGGACACCCTCAGTCTCCCCCTCAGACACCCTCAGTCTTCAACTGGACGCTCTCTGTCTAACCCCTGGACACCCTCAGTCACCATCTTGACACCCTCAGTTTCTCCTCCGACACCCTCAGTCTCCCCCGGACACTCTCAGTCTCCCGCTTGGACACCCTCAGTCTCCCTTTCAGACACCCTAAGACTCTCCCGGACACCCTCAGTCTCAGCTCGGACACACCCAGTCTCCCCCTGGACACCCTCAGTCTCCCCCAGGGATACCCTCAGTCTCCACCAGGGACATCCTCAGTCTCCCCTGGACACACTCAGTCTACCCCGGACACACTCAGTCTCCCGCTTGGACACCCTCAGTCTCCCCTTCAGACACTCTAAGACACTCCCGGATACCCTCAGTCTCCCCTCGGACACACCCAGTCTCCCCCTGGACACCCTCAGTCTCCCCCAGTGACACCCTCAGTCTCCACCAGGGACACCCTCAGTCTCCCCCGGACACACTCAGTCTCCCGCTTGGACACCCTCAGTCTCCCCTTCAGACACCCTAAGACTCTCCTGGACACCCTCAGTCTCCCCTCGGACCCACCCAGTCTCCCCCTGGACACCCTCAGTCTCCACCAGGGATACCCTCAGTCTCCCCCAGGGACACCCTCAGTCTTTCCCTGGACACCCTCAGGCTCCACTCGGACACCCTCAGTAACCACTGGACACCCTCAATCTCCTCCTCGGACTTCCTCAGTCTCGCCTCGGACACCCTCAGCCTTTCCCTGTGCACCCTCAGTCTCAACCTGGACACCCTCAGTCTCCCCTCGGGCACCGTCACTCTCCCCCCAGGACTCCCTCAGTCTCCCCCTGGACTCATCAGTCTCCACTTGGCCACCCTCAGCCTCCCTCTTGGACACCCTCCATCGCCCCTCTGGAGACACTCAGTCTCCCCTTGGCAACCCTCAGACTCCCCCCGGACACCCTCAATCATTCCCTAGTCATCCTCAGTCTGCACTTGCTTACACTCAGTCTCCAGTTGGACCCTCAGTCTCCCCCTGGACACCCTCAGTCTCCCCCTGGACACCCTCAGTCTCCACTTGGACACCCTCAGTCTCCACTTGCACACCCTCAGTCTCCCCCGGACACCCTCAGTCTCCCCCTGGACACCCTCAGTCTCCACTTGGACACCCTCAGTCTCCCCCTGGACACCCTCAGTCTCCACTTGGACACCCTCAGTCTCCACTTTGCCACCCTCAGTCTCCACTTGGACACCCTCAGTCTCCCCCTGGACACCCTCAGTCTCCCCCTGGACTCCCTCAGTTTCCACTTGGACACCCTCAGTCTTCCCCTGGACACCCTCTGTCCGCCCCCTGGACACCCTCAGTCTCAACATAGGACACACCCAGTCTCCCCCTGGACAACTTCAGTCTCCCACTGCACACCCTTAGTCTCTCCTGGACACACTCAGTCTATCCTCGGACACACTCAGTCTCCCCCAGGGACACCATCAGTCTCCCCCAGACACCCTCAGTCGTCCGCTTGGACACGCTCAGTCTCCCCTTCAGACACCCAAAGACTCCCCCGGAAACACTCAGTCTCCCCTCAGACACACCCAGTCTCCCCCTGGACAACTTCAGTCTCCCACTGGACACCCTTAGTCTCTCCTGGACACCCTCAGTCTCCCCTCGGACACCCTCAGTCTCCCCCTCGGACACCCTCAGTCTCCCCCTCGGTCACCCTCAGTCTGCCCATGGAGACACTCAGTCTCCCCCTGACACACTCAGTCTCCCCCTGGACACCCTCAGTCTACCCCCGGACACCCATAGCCTCCCCCCGGACACCCTCAGTCTCAAGCCGGACACCCTCAGTCTCTACTCAGTCACCGTCAGTCTCCCCCTCGGACACCCTCAGTCTCCCCCTCAGACACCCTCAGTCTCCCCCTCGGACACCCTCAGTCTCCCCCTCAGACACCCTCAGTCTTCACCTGGACGCTCTCTGTCTAACCCCGGAAACCCTCAGTCACCATCTTGACACCCTCAGTTTCTCCTCGGACACCCTCAGTCTCCCCCGGACACCCTCAGTCTCCCGCTTGAACACCCTCAGTCTCCGTTTCAGACGCCCTAAGACTCTCCTGGACACCCTCAGTCTCCCCTTGGACACAGACAGTCTCCCCCTGGACACCCTCAGTCTCCCCTTGGACACAAACAGTCTCCCCCTGGACACCCTCAGTCTCCCCTCGGACACACCCAGTCTCCCGCTGGACACCCTCAGTCTCCCCCAGGGACACCCTCAGTCTCCACCAGGGACACCCTCAGTCTCCCCCGGACACACTCAGTCTCCCGCTTGGACACCATCAGTCTCCCCTTCAGACACTCTAAGACTCTCCTGGACACCCTCAGTCTCCCCTTGGACACCCTCAGTCTCCACCAGGGATACCCTCAGTCTCCCCCAGGGACACCCTCAGTCTTTCCCTGGACACCCTCAGGCTCCACTCGGACACCCTCAGTAACCACTGGACACCCTCAATCTCCTCCTCGGACTTCCTCAGTCTCCCCTCGGACACCCTCAGCCTTTCCCTGTGCACCCTCAGTCTCAACCTCGACACCCTCAGTCTCCCCTCGGGCACCGTCACTCTCCCCCCAGGACACCCTCAGTCTCCCCCTGGACTCATCAGTCTCCACTTGGCCACCCTCAGCCTCCCTCTTGGACACCCTCCATCTCCCCTCCGGAGACACTCAGTCTCCCCCTGGCAACCCTCAGACTCCCCCCGGACACCCTCAATCATTCCCTAGTCATCCTCAGTCTGCACTTGCTTACACTCAGTCTCCCTGCTGGACACATCAGTCTCCACTTGGACCCTCAGTCTCCCCCTGGACACCCTCAGTCTCCCCCTGGACACCCTCAGTCTCCCCCTGGACACCCTCAGTCTCCACTTGGACACTCAGTCTCAACTTGGACACCCTCAGTCTCCACTTGGACACCCTCAGTCTCCCCCTGGATACCCTCAGTCACCCCCGGACACCCTCAGTCTCCACTTGGACAACCTCAGTCTCCACTTTGCCACCCTCAGTCTCCCTGCTGGACACCCTCAGTCTCCCCCTGGACACCCACAGTCTCCCCCCTGGACACCCTCAGTCTCCCTGCAGGACACCCTCAGTTTCCATTTGTACACCCTCAGTCTCCCCCTGGACTCACTCAGTCTCCCACTGGACAACAGCAGTCTCCCCCTCAGACACCCTAAGTCTCCACCGGACACCCTCAGTCTCCCCTCGGTTACACCCAGTCTCCCCCTGGACAACTTCAGTCTCCTACTGGACACACTTAGTCTCGCCTGGACACACTCAGTCTCCACATGGAGACCCTTAGCCTAACACTGGACACCCTCAAGCTCCGCTCGGACACTCTCCGTCTCCCCTGGACACCCTCAGTCTCCCCCTGGACACCCTCAGTCTCCCCTGGACACCCTCACTCTAACCCCAGACAACCTCAGTCTCACCTCGGACACACTCAGTCACCTCAAAGACACCATCATTCTCCCCCAGATATCATCAGTCTCCCAATGGACATCCTCAGTCTCCCCCGGGACACCGTCAGTCTCCCCCTGGACACACACAGTGACCCCCGGACACCCTCAGTCTCCCCCTCGGACACCCTCAGTCTCCCACTGGACTCACTCAGTCTCCCACTTGACAACCTCAGTCTCCTCCAGACGCCCTCAGTCTCCCCCTGGACACACTCAGTCTCCCACGGACACCCTCAGTCTCCCCCGGGGACACACTCAGTCTCCCCTTGGACACCCTCTGTCTCCCCCTGGGACACACTCAGTCTCCCCCTGAACACCGTGATACTCACCCTAGACACCCTTAGTCTCTCCCCGTACACCCTCAGTATCCCCCCGACACCCGCAGTCTGCCCCTGGAGACGCTCATTCTTAATCCGGACACCCTCAGTCTCCCACTGGACACCCTCTGTCTTCCCCGCGACACCCTCAGTCTCAACCCAGACACCCTCAGTCCCCCCCTGAAATGCCTCAATCTCCCCCTCGGACACCCGCAGTAAGACCCGAAATCCCTCAGTCTCCCCATCGACACCTTCAGTCTCCCCCGGGAGACCCTCAGTCTCTCCCTGGACACACTCAGACTCACAATCACCCTCAGTCTCCCCCTCGGACACCCTCAGTCTCCCGCTGGACTCACTCAGTCACCCAATGGACAACCTCATTCTCCCACGGACACCATCACTCTCCCCCTGGACACACTCAGTCTCCCCTGGACACCCTCATTCTCCCACTGGAGACCCTCAGTCTAAACCCGGACACCCTCAGTCTCCCACGGACACACTCAGTCTCCCTCTTGACACCCTCAGTCTCCACTCGGACACTCTCATTCTCACCTCGTACACCCTCAGTCTCCCCCTGGACCCATTAATCTCCCCCCGGGACAACCTGATTCTTTTCCTGGAAATCCTCAGTCTCACCCCGGACAACCTCAGTCTCCACTCGGACACCCTCAGTAACCCCTGGACACCCTCGGACTTTCTCAGTCTCCTCCCGGACACCCTCAGCCTTTCCCCATACACCCTCAGTCTCAACCTGGACACCCTCAATCTCCCCCTTGGACACCCTCAGTCTCCCCCTAGGACACCCTCAGTCTCCCCTGGACACCCTCAGTCTCACCTGGACACCCTCAGTCTCCTGCTTGGACACACTCAGTCTCCCCTTCAGACACCCTATTCTCCCCCGGACACCTTCAGTCTCCTCCCGGACACAGCCAGTCTCCCACTGGACACCCTTTGTCTCTCCTGGACACCCTCAGTCTCCCCTGGACACCCTCAATCTCCCCCTCGGACAACCTCAGTCTCCCTCAGACACCCTCAGTCTCCCCCAGGGACGCACTCAGTCTCCACCAGGGACACCCTCAGTCTCCCCCGGACACACTCAGTCTCTCCCCGGACACACTCAGTCTCCCGCTTGGACACCCTCAGTCTCCCCTTCAGACACCATAAGACTCTCCCGGACACCCTCAGTCTCCTCTCGGACACACCCAGTCTCCCCGTGGACACCTTAGTTCTCCACCAGGGATAACCTCAGTCTCCCCCAGGGACACCCTCAGTCTTTCCCTGGACACCCTCAGGCACCACTCGGACACCCTCAGCCTTTCTCTGTGCACCCTCAGTCTCAACCTGGACATCTTCAGTCACCCCTCGGGCACCGTCACTCTCCCCCCAGGACACCCTCAGTCTCCCCCTGGACTCATCAGTCTCCACTTGGACCCTCAGCCTCCCCTTCAGGGGAAACTGGACGCTATCTGTCTAACCACGGAAACCCTCAGTCTCCATCTTGACACCCTCAGTTTCTCCTCGGACAGCGTCAGTCTCCACCGGACACCCTCAGTCTCCCGATTGGACACCCTCAGTCTCCCCTTCAGACACCCTAAGACGCCCCCGGACACCCTCAGTCTCCCCTCGGACACACCCAGTCTCCCCCTGGACAACTTCAGTCTCCCCCGGACACCCTCAGTCTCCCGCTTAAACACGCTCAGTCTCCCCTTCAGACACCCTAAGACACCCCCCGACACCCTCAGTCTCCCCTCGGACACAGCCAGTCTCCCCCTGGACAACTTCAGTCTCCCACTGGACACCCTTAGTCTCTCCTGGACACCCTCAGTCTCCCCTCGGACACCCTCAGTCTCCCCATGGAGACCATCAGTCTCCCCCTGAACACCCTCAGTCTCCCCTGGACACCCTCAGTCTCCCCCAGACACCATCAGTCTCCCCCTGGACACCCTCAGTCTCCCCCTGGAGTCACTCAGTCTCCCCCCGGACACCCTCAGTCTCCCCCTGGACACCGTCAGTCTCCCCCTGGACACCCTCAGTCTCCCGCTTGGACACGCTCAGTCTCCCCTTCAGACACCCTAAGACACCCCCGGACACCCTCAGTCTCCCCTCGGACACAGCCAGTCTCCCCCTGGACAACTTCAGTCTCCCACTGGACACCCTTAGTCTCTCAAGGACACCCTCAGTCTCCCCTCGGACACCCTCCGTCTCCCCATGGAGACCATCAGTCTCCCCCTGAACACCCTCAGTCTCCCCTGGACACCCTCAGTCTCCCCCAGACACCATCATTCTCCCCCTGGACACCCTCAGTCTCCCCCTGGAGTCACTCAGTCTCCCCCCGGACACCCTCAGTCTCCCCCGGACACCCTCAGTCTACCCCCGGACACCCTTAGCCTCCCCCCGGACACCCTCAGTCTCAAGCCGGACACCCTCAGTCTCTACTCAGTCACCGTCAGTCTCCCCCTCGGACACCCTCAGTCTCCCCCTCAGACACCCTCAGTCTCCCCCTCGGACACCCTCAGTCTCCCCCTCAGACACCCTCAGTCTTCACCTGGACGCTCTCTGTCTAACCCCGGAAACCCTCAGTCACCATCTTGACACCCTCAGTTTCTCCTCGGACACCCTCAGTCTCCCCCGGACACTCTCAGTCTCCCGCTTGGACACCCTCAGTCTCCCTTTCAGACGCCCTAAGACTCTCCTGGACACCCTCAGTCTCCCCTTGGACACAAACAGTCTCCCCCTGGACACCCTCAGTCTCCCCTCGGACACACCCAGTCTCCCGCTGGACACCCTCAGTCTCCCCCAGGGACACCCTCAGTCTCCACCAGGGACACCCTCAGTCTCCCCCGGACACACTCAGTCTCCCGCTTGGACACCCTCAGTCTCCCCTTCAGACACTCTAAGACTCTCCTGGACACCCTCAGTCTCCCCTTGGACACCCTCAGTCTCCACCAGGGATACCCTCAGTCTCCCCCAGGGACACCCTCAGTCTTTCCCTGGACACCCTCAGGCTCCACTCGGACACCCTCAGTAACCACTGGACACCCTCAATCTCCTCCTCGGACTTCCTCAGTCTCCCCTCGGACACCCTCAGCCTTTCCCTGTGCACCCTCAGTCTCAACCTCGACACCCTCAGTCTCCCCTCGGGCACCGTCACTCTCCCCCCAGGACACCCTCAGTCTCTCCCTGGACTCATCAGTCTCCACTTGGCCACCCTCAGCCTCCCTCTTGGACACCCTCCATCTCCCCTCCGGAGACACTCAGTCTCCCCCTGGACACACACAGTGACCCCCGGACACCCTCAGTCTCCCCCTCGGACACCCTCAGTCTCCCCCTGGACTCACTCAGTCTCCCACTTGACAACCTCAGTCTCCTCCAGACGCCCTCAGTCTCCCCCTGGACACACTCAGTCTCCCACGGACACCCTCAGTCTCCCCCTGGGACACACTCAGTCTCCCCTTGGACACCCTCTGTCTCCCCCTGGGACACACTCAGTCTCCCCCTGAACACCGTGATACTCACCCTAGACACCCTTAGTCTCTCCCCGTACACCCTCAGTCTCCCCCCGACACCCGCAGTCAGCCCCTGGAGACGCTCATTCTTAATCCGGACACCCTCAGTCTCCCACTGGACACCCTCTGTCTTCCCCGGGACACCCTCAGTCTCAACCCAGACACCCTCAGTCCCCACCTGAAACGCCTCAATCTCCCCCTCGGACACCCCCAGTAAGACCCGAAATCCCTCAGTCTCCCCATCGACACCTTCAGTCTCCCCCGGGAGACCCTCAGTCTCCCCCTGGACACACTCAGACTCACAATCACCCTCAGTCTCCCCCTCGGACACCCTCAGTCTCCCGCTGGACTCACTCAGTCACCCAATGGACAACCTCATTCTCCCCCGGACGCCATCACTCTCCCCCTGGACACACTCAGTCTCCCCTGGACACCCTCATTCTCCCACTGGAGACCCTCAGTCTAAACCCGGACACCCTCAGTCTCCCGCGGACACACTCAGTCTCCCTCTTGACACCCTCAGTCTCCACTCGGACACACTCATTCTCACCTCGTACACCCTCAGTCTCCCCCTGGACCCCTTAATCTCCCCCCAGGACAACCTGATTCTTTTCCTGGAAATCCTCAGTCTCACCCGGACAACCTCAGTCTCCACTCGGACACCCTCAGTAACCCCTGGACACCCTCGGACTTCCTCAGTCTCCTCCCGGACACCCTCAGCCTTTCCCCATACACCCTCAGTCTCAACCTGGACACCCTCAGTCTCCCCCTCGGACACCCTCAGTCTCCCCCTAGGACACCCTCAGTCTCCCCTGGACACCCTCAGTCTCACCTGGACACCCTCAATCTCCCCCTCGGACAACCTCAGTCTCCCTCAGACACCCAGAGTCTCCCCCGGACACCCTCAGTCTCCTGCTTGGACACAGCCAGTCTCCCACTGGACACCCTTTGTCTCTCCTGGACACACTCAGTCTCCCACGGACACCCTCAGTCTCCCCCTGGGACACACTCAGTCTCCCCTTGGACACCCTCTGTCTCCCCTTGGGACACACTCAGTCTCCCCCTGAACACCGTGATACTCACCCTAGACACCCTTAGTCTCTCCCCGTACATCCTCAGTCTCCCCTCGGACACACCCAGTCTCCCGCTGGACACTCTCAGTCTACCCCAGGGACACCCTCAGTCTCCACCAGGGACACCCTCATTCTCCCCCGGACACACTCAGTCTCCCGCTTGGACACCCTCAGTCTCCCCTTCAGACACTCTAAGACTCTCCTGGACACCCTCAGTCTCCCCTTGGACACCCTCAGTCTCCACCAGGGATACCCTCAGTCTCCCCCAGGGACACCCTCAGTCTTTCCCTGGACACCCTCAGGCTCCACTCGGACACCCTCAGTAACCACTGGACACCCTCAATCTCCTCCTTGGACTTCCTCAGTCTCCCCTCGGACACCCTCAGCCTTTCCCTGTGCACCCTCAGTCTCAACCTCGACACCCTCAGTCTCCCCTCGGGCACCGTCACTCTCCCCCCAGGACACCCTCAGTCTCCCCCTGGACTCATCAGTCTCCACTTGGCCACCCTCAGCCTCCCTCTTGGACACCCTCCATCTCCCCTCCGGAGACACTCAGTCTCCCCCTGGCAACCCTCAGACTCCCCCCGGACACCCTCAATCATTCCCTAGTCATCCTCAGTCTGCACTTGCTTACACTCAGTCTCCCTGCTGGACACATCAGTCTCCACTTGGACCCTCAGTCTCCCCCTGGACACCCTCAGTCTCCCCCTGGACACCCTCAGTCTCCCCCTGGACACCCTCAGTCTCCACTTGGACACTCAGTCTCAACTTGGACACCCTCAGTCTCCACTTGGACACCCTCAGTCTCCCCCTGGATACCCTCAGTCACCCCCGGACACCCTCAGTCTCCACTTGGACAACCTCAGTCTCCACTTTGCCACCCTCAGTCTCCCTGCTGGACACCCTCAGTCTCCCCCTGGACACCCACAGTCTCCCCCCTGGACACCCTCAGTCTCCCTGCAGGACACCCTCAGTTTCCATTTGTACACCCTCAGTCTCCCCCTGGACTCACTCAGTCTCCCACTGGACAACAGCAGTCTCCCCCTCAGACACCCTAAGTCTCCACCGGACACCCTCAGTCTCCCCTCGGTTACACCCAGTCTCCCCCTGGACAACTTCAGTCTCCTACTGGACACACTTAGTCTCGCCTGGACACACTCAGTCTCCACATGGAGACCCTTAGCCTAACACTGGACACCCTCAAGCTCCACTCGGACACTCTCCGTCTCCCCTGGACACCCTCAGTCTCCCCCTGGACACCCTCAGTCTCCCCTGGACACCCTCACTCTAACCCCAGACAACCTCAGTCTCACCTCAGACACACTCAGTCACCTCAAAGACACCCTCATTCTCCCCCAGATATCATCAGTCTCCCAATGGACATCCTCAGTCTCCCCCGGGACACCGTCAGTCTCCCCCTGGACACACACAGTGACCCCCAGACACCCTCAGTCTCCCCCTCGGACACCCTCAGTCTCTCCCTGGACTCACTCAGTCTCCCACTTGACAACCTCAGTCTCCTCCAGACGCCCTCAGTCTCCCCCTGGACACACTCAGTCTCCCACGGACACCCTCAGTCTCCCCCTGGGACACACTCAGTCTCCCCTTGGACACCCTCTGTCTCCCCCTGGGACACACTCAGTCTCCTGCTTGGACACACTCAGTCTCCCCTTCAGACACCCTATTCTCCCCCGGACACCTTCAGTCTCCTCCCGGACACAGCCAGTCTCCCACTGGACACCCTTTGTCTCTCCTGGACACACTCAGTCTCCCACGGACACACTCAGTCTCCCCCTGGGACACACTCAGTCTCCCCTTGGACACCCTCTGTCTCCCCTTGGGACACACTCAGTCTCCCCCTGAACACCGTGATACTCACCCTAGACACACTTAGTCTCTCCTCGTACATCCTCAGTCTCCCCCCGACACCCGCAGTCTGCCCCTGGAGACGCTCATTCTTAATCCGGACACCCTCAGTCTCCCACTGGACACCCTCTGTCTTCCCCGCGACACCCTCAGTCTCAACCCAGACACCCTCAGTCCCCCCCTGAAATGCCTCAATCTCCCCCTCGGACACCCCCAGTAAGACCCGAAATCCCTCAGTCTCCCCATCGACACCTTCAGTCTCCCCCGGGAGACCCTCAGTCTCCCCCTGGACACACTCAGACTCACAATCACACTCAGTCTCCCCCTCGGACACCCTCAGTCTCCCGCTGGACTCACTCAGTCACCCAATGGACAACCTCATTCTCCCCCGGACGCCATCACACTCCCCCTGGACACACTCAGTCTCCCCTGGACACCCTCATTCTCCCACTGGAGACCCTCAGTCTAAACCCGGACACCCTCAGTCTCCCGCGGACACACTCAGTCTCCCTCTTGACACCCTCAGTCTCCACTCGGACACTCTCATTCTCACCTCGTACACCCTCAGTCTCCCCCTGGACCCCTTAATCTCCCCCCGGGACAACCTGATTCTTTTCCTGGAAATCCTCAGTCTCACCCCGGACAACCTCAGTCTCCACTCGGACACCCTCAGTAACCCCTGGACACCCTCGGACTTCCTCAGTCTCCTCCCGGACACCCTCAGCCTTTCCCCATACACCCCCAGTCTCAACCTGGACACCCTCAATCTCCCCCTCGGACACCCTCAGTCTCCCCCTAGGACACCCTCAGTCTCCCCTGGACACCCTCAGTCTCACCTGGACACCCTCAGTCTCCTGCTTGGACACACTCAGTCTCCCCTTCAGACACCCTATTCTCCCCCGGACACCTTCAGTCTCCTCCCGGACGCAGCCAGTCTCCCACTGGACACCCTTTGTCTCTCCTGGACACCCTCAGTCTCCCCATGGAGACCCTCAGTCTCCCCCTGGACACCCTCAGTCTCACCTGGACACCCTCAATCTCCCCCTCGGACAACGTCAGTCTCCCTCAGACACCCACAGTCTCCCCTGGACACCCTCAGTCTCCTGCTTGGACACACTCAGTCTCCCCTTCAGACACCCTATTCTCCCCCGGACACCTTCAGTCTCCTCCCGGACACAGCCAGTCTCCCACTGGACACCCTTTGTCTCTCCTGGGCACCCTCAGTCTCCCCTTGTAGACCCTCAGTCTCCCCCTGGACACCCTCAGTCTCCCCTGGACACCCTCAGTCTAATCCCGGACAACCTCAGTCACCCCCTGGACACCCTCAGTCTCCTTATGGAGACACTCAGTCTCCCCCTGGACACACTCAGTCTAACCCGGACAACCTCAGTCTCCCCTCGGACACTCTCAGTCTCCTCATGGACACCCTCAGTCTCCTGCAGATACCATCAGTCTCCCCATGGACACCCTCAGTCTCCCCCGAGACACCCTCAGTCTCCCCCTGGACACATTCTGACACCCCCGAGACACCCTCAGTCTCCCCCTAGACACACTCTGACACCCCCGGACACACTCAGTCTCCCCCTCGGACTCCCTCATTCTCCCCCTGGACTCACGCAGTCTCCCACTGGACAACCTCAGTCTCCCCCTCAGACACCCTAAGTCTCCTCAGGACACCCTCAGTCTCCCCTCGGTTACACCCAGTCTCCCCATGGACAACTTCAGTCTCCCACAGGACACCCTTAGTCTCTCCTGGACACCCTCAGTCTCCCCTGGACACCCTCACTCTAACCCCAGACAACCTCAGTCTCACCTCGGACACACTCAGTCACCTCAAAGACACCCTCATTCTCCCCCAGATATCATCAGTCTCCCAATGGACATCCTCAGTCTCCCCCGGGACACCGTCAGTCTCCCCCTGGACACACACAGTGACGCCCGGACACCCTCAGTCTCCCCCTCGGACACCCTCAGTCTCCCCCTGGACTCATTCAGTCTCCCACTTGACAACCTCAGTCTCCTCCAGACGCCCTCAGTCTCCCCCTGGACACACTCAGTCTCCCACGGACACCCTCAGTCTCCCCCGGGGACACACTCAGTCTCCCCTTGGACACCCTCTGTCTCCCCCTGGGACACACTCAGTCTCCCCCTGAACACCGTGATACTCACCCTAGACACCCTTAGTCTCTCCCCGTACACCCTCAGTCTCCCCCCGACACCCGCAGTCTGCCCCTGGAGACGCTCATTCTTAATCCGGACACCCTCAGTCTCCCACTGGACACCCTCTGTCTTCCCCGGGACACCCTCAGTCTCAACCCAGACACCCTCAGTCCCCCCCTGAAACGCCTCAATCTCCCCCTCGGACACCCCCAGTAAGACCCGAAATCCCTCAGTCTCCCCATCGACACCTTCAGTCTCCCCCGGGAGACCCTCAGTCTCCCCCTGGACACACTCAGACTCACAATCATCCTCAGTCTCCCCCTCGGACACCCTCAGTCTCCCGCTGGACTCACTCAGTCACCCAATGGACAACCTCATTCTCCCCCGGACGCCATCACTCTCCCCCTGGACACACTCAGTCTCCCCTGGACACCCTCATTCTCCCACTGGAGACCCTCAGTCTAAACCCGGACACCCTCAGTCTCCCGCGGACACACTCAGTCTCCCTCTTGACACCCTCAGTCTCCACTCGGACACTCTCATTCTCACCTCGTACACCCTCAGTCTCCCCCTGGACCCCTTAATCTCCCCCCGGGACAACCTGATTCTTTTCCTGGAAATCCTCAGTCTCACCCCAGACAACCTCAGTCTCCACTCGGACACCCTCAGTAACCCCTGGACACCCTCGGACTTCCTCAGTCTCCTCCCGGACACCCTCAGCCTTTCCCCATACACCCTCAGTCTCAACCTGGACACCCTCAGTCTCCCCCTCGGACACCCTCAGTCTCCCCCTAGGACACCCTCAGTCTCCCCTGGACACCCTCAGTCTCACCTGGACACCCTCAATCTCCCCCTCGGACAACCTCAGTCTCCCTCAGACACCCACAGTCTCCCCCGGACACCCTCAGTCTCCTGCTTGGACACACTCAGTCTCCCCTTCAGACACCCTATTCTCCCCCGGACACCTTCAGTCTCCTCCCGGACACAGCCAGTCTCCCACTGGACACCCTTTGTCTCTCCTGGACACCCTCAGTCTCCCCATGGAGACCCTCAGTCTCCCCCTGGACACCCTCAGTCTCCCCTGGACACCCTCAGTCTAATCCCGGACAACCTCAGTCACCCCCTGGACACCCTCAGTCTCCTTATGGAGACACTCAGTCTCCCCCTGGACACACTCAGTCTAACCCGGACAACCTCAGTCTCCCCTCGGACACTCTCAGTCTCCTCATGGACACCCTCATTCTCCTGCAGATACCATCAGTCTCCCCATGGACACCCTCAGTCTCCCCCGGGACACCCTCAGTCTCCCCCTGGACACACTCTGACACCCCCGGACACACTCAGTCTCCCCCTCGGACTCCCTCATTCTCCCCCTGGACTCACGCAGTCTCCCACTGGACAACCTCAGTCTCCCCCTCAGACACCCTAAGTCTCCTCAGGACACCCTCAGTCTCCCCTCGGTTACACCCAGTCTCCCCATGGACAACTTCAGTCTCCCACAGGACACCCTTAGTCTCTCCTGGACACCCTCAGTCTCCACATGGAGACCCTCAGCCTAACACCGGACACCCTCAAGCTCCGCTCGGACACTCTCAGTCTCCCCTGGACACCCTCAATCTCCCCCTGGACACCCTCAGTCTCCCCTGGACACCCTCAGTCTAACCCCAGACAACCTCAGTCTCACCTCGGACACCCTCAGTCTCCTCATAGACACCCTCATTCTCCCCCAGATATCATCAGTCTCCCCATGGACACCCTCAGTCTCCCCCGCGGACACCCTCTCTCTCCCCCTGGACTTACTCAGTTTCCCCCTGGACACACTCAGTCTCCCCCGGACACCCTCATTCTCCCCCTGGAGACCGTCTGTCTAAACCCAGACATCCTCAGTCTCCCGCGGACACACTCAGTCTCCCCCTGGACACCCTCAGTCTCCCCCGGACACCCTCAGTCTGCCTCTGGAGACGCTCATTCTTAACCCGGACACCCTCAGTCTCCCACTGGACACCCTCTGTCTTCCCCGGGACACCCTCAGTCTCAACCCAGACACCCTCAGTCCGCCCTGAAACGCATCAATCTCCCCCTCAGACACCCCCAGTAAGCCCCAAAATCCCTCAGTCTCCCCATGGACACCCTCAGTCTCCCCCGGGACAACCTCAGGCACCCCCTGGACACATTCTGACACCCCCGGACACCCTCAGTCTCCACCTGGACTCACTCAGTCTCCCCCGGACACACTCAGTCTCCCCCGGACACCCTCATTCTCCCCCTGGAGACCCTCAGTCTAAACCCGGACACCCTCAGTCTCCCACGGACACACTCAGTCTCCCCCCTTGACACCCTCAGTCTCCACTCGGACACCCTCATTCTCACCTCTTATACCCTCAGTCTCCCCCTTGACATCCTTAATCTTCCCCCGGGACACCCTCAGTCTTTTCCTAGAAATCCTCAGTCTCACCCCGGACATCCTCAGTCTCCACTCGGACACACTTAGTAACCCCTGGACACCCTCAGTCTCCCCCTCGGACTTCATCAGTCTCCCCCCAGACACCCTCAGCCTTTCCCCGTACACCCTCAGTCTCAACCTGGACACCCTCAGTCTCCCCTCGGACACCCTCAGTCTCCCCCTCGAACACCCTCAGTCTCCCCCGGACACCCTCAGTCTCACCTAGACTCCCTCAATCTCCCCCTCGGACAACCTCAGTCTCCCTCGGACACCCTCAATCTCCCCCATGACACCCTCAGTCTCCCCCCGGGCACCCTCAGCCTTTCCCCGTACACCCTCAGTCTCAACCTGGGCACCCTCAGTCTACCCCATCAACACCTTTAGTCTCCCTCTTGGACACCTTCAGTCTCCCCTCTGGACACCCTCAGTCTCCCCCTTGACACCCTTAGCCTCCCCCAGGGACACACTCAGTCTTTCCCTGGACACCTTCAGTCTCCCCAGGACACGTTCAGTCACCACTAGCACACCCTCAGTCTCCCCCAGACACCCTCAGTCGGCCCCTCGGACAAGCTTAGTCTATCCCTCGGACACACTCAATCTCCCCTTGGACAACTTCAGACTCCGCAGGACACATTCAACCTGCACTCGGACACCCTCAGCCTGCCCGGACACCCTCACTCTCCTCTCGGACACCGTCAGTCTCCCTCTGGAGATCCTCAGTCTCACCCTGGACACACTCAGTCTCCCACTGGACACCCTTAGTCTCTCCTGGACACCCTCAGTCATCCCATTGAGACCCTCAGCCTAAGACGGGACACCCCCAAGCTCTGCTCAGACACTCTCAGTCTCCACCGGACACCCTCAGTCTCCCCCTGGACACCCTCAGTCTAACCCCGGACAACCTCAGTCTCCCCTCGGACACCCTCAGTCTCCTCAAGGATAAACCTCATTCTCCTCCAGATACCATCAGTCTATCCATGCACACCCTCAGTCTCCCCATGGACACCCTCAGTCTCCCCCTGGACACTCTCAGTCACCCCATGGACACCCTCAGTCTCCCCATGGACACCCTCAGTCTCCCCATGGACTCAATCAGTCACCCCCGGACAACTTCAGTCACCCACTCGGACACCCTCAGTCTCCGCCTGGACTCACTCAGTCTCCCACTGGACAACCACAGTCTCCCCCGGACGCCCTCAGTCTCCTCCCGGACAAAGGCAGTCTCCCCTGGACACCCTCAGTCTCCCCCTGGAGACCCTCAGTCTGAACTCGGACACCCTCAGTCTCCCATGGACACCTCAGTCTCCCAATGGACACCCTCTGTCTCCCCCTGGGACAACGTCAGTCTCACCCTAGACTCCCTCAGTCTCTCCTCGGACACCCTCAGTCTACCCCGGACACCCTCAGTCTCCCCCGGACACCCTCAGTCTCCCCCTGGACACCCTCTGTCTCCCCCTGGAGACCCTCAGTCTAAACACGGACACTCTCAGTCTCCCACTGGAGACCCTCTGTCTTCCCCAGGACACCCTCAGTCTCAACCCGGACACCCTCAGTCTCCCTTCGGACAGACTCAGTCTCCCCCGGACACCTTCCGGTCTCCCCTCCGGACACCCTCAGTCTCCCCCTGGAAACCCTCAATCTCTCCCTCGGACACCCCCAGTAAGCCCCGAAAATCCTCAGTCACCACCGGACACGCTATGTCTCCCCCAGGAATCCCTCAGTCTCCCCTCGGACACCCTCAGTCTCCTCATGGATAAACCTCATTCTCCTCCAGATACCATCAGTCTCCCCATGGACACCCTCAGTATCCCCCTGGACACCCTCAGTCTCCCCATGGACACCCTCAGTATCCCCCTGGACACCCTCAGTCTCCACATGGACACCCTCAGTCTCCCCCTGGACACACTCGGTCACCCCCGGACAACTTCAGTCACCCCCTCAGACACCCTCAGTCTCCGCCTGGACACACTCAGTCTCCCCTCTGGACAATCTCAGTCTCCCCATGGAAATCCTCAGTCTCCCCCTTCGTCCCTCCATGGACCCACTCAGACTACCCCTGGACAGCCGCAGTCTCCCCCTCGGACACTCTCAATCTCCCCAGGAAACCCTCAATATCACCCCGGACACACTCAGTCTCCACTCGGACACCCTCAGTAACCCGCGGACGCCCTCAATCTGCCCCACGGATTTCCTCAGTTCCCCTGGACACCCTAAGTCTGAACCCGGACACCCTCAGTCTCCCCTCAGACACCCTCAGTCTGAACCTGGACACTCTCAGCCTCCCCTCGGATACCCTAAGTCTGAACCCGGTCTCCCTCAGTCTCCCCCTGGACACCCTCAGTCTCCCCTCAGACACCCTCAGTCTGAACCCGGACTCCCTCAGTCTCCCCCTGGACACCCTCAGTCTCCCCCTGGACACCCTCAGTCTCCCCCCTGGACACCCTCAGTCTCCCCATGGACACCCTCAGTCTCCCCATGGACACCCTAACTCTCAACCTGGACACCCTCAGTCTTCCCCTGGACACCCTCAGTCTCACCCCGGACACCCTCAGTCTCCCCCCTGGACTCCCTCAGTCTCCCCCCTGGACTCCCTCAGTCTCCCCCCGGGCACCGTCAGCCTTTACGCGTACACCCTAACTCTCAACCTGGACACCCTCAGTCTCAACCTGGACACCCTCAGTCTCCACCGGACACCCTCAGTCTCCCCCTGGCCACCCTCAGTCTCAACCTGAACACCCTCAGTCTCCCCCCTGGACTCCCTCAGTCTCCCCCCTGGACTCCCTCAGTCTCCCCCCGGGCACCGTCAGCCTTTCCGCGTACACCCTAACTCTCAACCTGGACACCCTCAGTCTCAACCCGGACACCCTCAGACTCCCCCCGGACACCCTCAGTCTCAACCTGGACACCCTCAGTCTCCCCTCGGACATCCTCAGTCTCAACCTGGACACCCTCAGTCTCCCCCTGGACACCCTCAGTCTCCCCCTGGACACCCTCAGACTCCCCCCGGACACCCTCAGTCTCCCCCTGGACACCCTCAGACTCCCCCCGGACACCCTCAGTCTCCCCCCGGACACCCTCAGTCTCCCCCTGGACACCCTCAGACTCCCCCTGGACACCCTCAGTCTCCTCATGGAGACTCTCAGTCTCCCCCTGGACACCCTCAGTCTAACACCGGACAACCTCAGTCTCCCCTCGGACACTCTCAGTCTCCTCATGGACACCCTCATTCTCCCGCAGAAACCATCAGTCTCCCCATGGACACCCTCAGTCTCCCCCGAGACACGCTCAGCCTCCCCCTGGGCACACTCTGACACCCCCGGACACACTCAGTCTCCCCCTGGACTCACTCAGTCTCCCACTGGAAAATCTCAGTCTCCCCCTCAGACACCCTAAGTCTCTACCGGACACCCTCAGTCTCCCCTCGGTTACACCCAGTCTCCCCATGGACCACTTCAGTCTCCCACTGGACACCCTTAGTCTCTCCTGGACACCCTCAGTCTCCACATGGAGACCCTCAGCCTAACACCGGACACCCTCAAGCTCCGCTCGGACACTCTCAGTCTCCCCTGGACACCCTCAATCTCCCCCTGAACACCCTCAGTCTCCCCTGGACACCCTCAGTCTAACCCCAGACAACCTCAGTCTCATCTCGGACACCCTCAGTCTCCTCATAGACACCCTCATTCTCCCCCAGATATCATCAGTCTCCCCATGGACACCCTCAGTCTCCCCCGCGTACACCCTCACTCTCCCCCTGGACTTACTCAGTTTCCCTCTGGACACAGTCAGTCTCCCCCGGACACCCTCATTCTCCCCCTGGAGACCGTCTGTCTAAACCCAGACATCCTCAGTCTCCCGCGGACACACTCAGTCTCCCCCTGGACACCCTCAGTCTCCCACGGACACCCTCAGTCTGCCTCTGGAGACGCTCATTCTTAACCCGGACACCCTCAGTCTCCCACTGGAAACCCTCTGTCTTCCCCGGGACACCCTCAGTCTCAACCCAGACACCCTCAGTCCCCCCTGAAACGCATCAATCTCCCCCTCGGACACCCCCAGTAAGCCCCAAAATCCCTCAGTCTCCCCATGGACACCCTCAGTCTCCCCCGGGACAACCTCAGTCTCCCCCTGGACACATTCTGACACCCCCAGACACCCTCAGTCTCCACCGGGACTCACTCAGTCTCCCCCGGACACACTCAGTCTCCCCCGGACACCCTCATTCTCCCCCTGGAGACCCTCAGTCTAAACCCGGACACCCTCAGTCTCCCGCGGACACATTCAGTCTCCACTCGGACAACCTCATTCTCACCTCTTATACCCTCAGTATCCCCCTTGACACCCTTAATCTTCCCCCGGGACACCCTCAGTCTTTTCCTAGAAATCCTCAGTCTCACCCCGGACATCCTCAGTCTCCACTCGGACACACTTAGTAACCCCTGGACACCCTCAGTCTCCCCCTCGGACTTCATCAGTCTCCCCACAGAAACCCTCAGCCTTTCCCCGTACACACTCAGTCTCAAGTTGGACACCCTCAGTCTCCCCTCGGACACCCTCAGTCTCCCCCTCGAACACCCTCAGTCTCCCTCGGACACCCTCAGTCTCACCTAGACTCCCTCAATCTCCCCCTCGGACAACCTCAGTCTCCCTCGGACACCCTCAATCTCCCCCATGACACCCTCAGTATCCCCCCGGGCACCCTCAGCCTTTCCCCGTACACCCTCAGTCTCAACCTGGTCACCCTCAGTCTACCCCATCAACACCTTTAGTCTCCCTCTTGGACACCTTCAGTCTCCCCTCTGGACACCCTCAGTCTCCCCCTTGACACCCTTAGCCTCCCCCAGGGACACACTCAGTCTTTCCCTGGACACCTTCAGTCTCCCCAGGACACGCTCAGTCACCACTAGCACACCCTCAGTCTCCCCCAGACACCCTCAGTCGGCCCCTCGGACAAGCTTAGTCTATCCCTCGGACACACTCAATCTCCCCTTGGACAACTTCAGACTCCGCAGGACACATTCAACCTGCACTCGGACACCCTCAGACTGCCCGGACACCCTCACTCTCCTCTCGGACACCGTCAGTCTCCCTCTGGAGATCCTCAGTCTCACCCCGGACACACTCAGTCTCCCACTGGACACCCTTAGTCTCTCCTGGACACCCTCAGTCATCCCATTGAGACCCTCAGCCTAAGACGGGACACCCCCAAGCTCTGCTCAGACACTCTCAGTCTCCACCGGACACCCTCAGTCTCCCCCTGGACACCCTCAGTCTAACCCCGGACAACCTCAGTCTCCCCTCGGACACCCTCAGTCTCCTCAAGGACATCCTCATTCTCCCGCAGAAACCATCAGTCTCCCCATGGACACCCTCAGTCTCCCCCGAGACACCCTCAGTCTCCCCCAGGACACACTCTGACACCCCCGGACACACTCAGTCTCCCCCTGGACTCACGCAGTCTCCCACTGGACAACCTCAGTCTCCCCCTCAGACACCCTAAGTCTCTCCTGGACACCCTCAGTCTCCCCTCGGTTACACCCAGTCTCCCCATGGAGAACTTCAGTCTCCCACTGGACACCCTTAGTCTCTCCTGGACACCCTCAGTCTCCACATGGAGACCCTCAGCCTAACACCGGACACCCTCATGCTCCGCTCGGACACTCTCAGTCTCCCCCTGGACACCCTCAATCTCCCCCTGGACACCCTCAGTCTCCCCTGGACACCCTCAGTCTAACCCCAGACAACCTCAGTCTCACCTCGGACACCCTCAGTCTCCTCATAGACACCCTCATTCTCCCCCAGATATCATCAGTCTCCCCATGGACACCCTCAGTCTCCCCCGCGGACACCCTCACTCTCCCCCTGGACTTACTCAGTTTCCCTCTGGACACACTCAGTCTCCCCCGGACACCCTCATTCTCCCCCTGGAGACCATCTGTCTAAACCCAGACATCCTCAGTCTCCCGCGGACACACTCAGTCTCCCCCTGGACACCCTCAGTCTCCCACGGACACCCTCAGACTGCCTTTGGAGACGCTCATTCTTAACCCGGACACCCTCAGTCTCCCACTGGAAACCCTCTGTCTTCCCCGGGACACCCTCAGTCTCAACCCAGACACCCTCAGTCCCCCCTGAAACGCATCAATCTCCCCCTCGGACACCCCCAGTAAGCCCCAAAATCCCTCAGTCTCCCCATGGACACCCTCAGTCTCCCCCGGGACAACCTCAGTCTCCCCCTGGACACATTCTGACACCCCCGGACACCCTCAGTCTCCACCTGGACTCACTCAGTCTCCCCCGGACACACTCAGTCTCCCCTGGACACCCTCATTCTCCCCCTGGAGACCCTCAGTCTAAACCCGGACACCCTCAGTCTCCCCCTTGACACCCTCAGTCTCCACTCGGACAACCTCATTCTCACCTCTTATACCCTCAGTCTCCCCCTTGACACCCTTAATCTTCCCCCGGGACACCCTCAGTCTTTTCCTAGAAATCCTCAGTCTCACCCCGGACATCCTCAGTCTCCACTCGGACACCCTCATTCTCACCTCTTATACCCTCAGTCTCCCCCTTGACATCCTTAATCTTCCCCCGGGACACCCTCAGTCTTTTCCTAGAAATCCTCAGTCTCACCCCGGACATCCTCAGTCTCCACTCGGACACACTTAGTAACCCCTGGACACCCTCAGTCTCCCCCTCGGACTTCATCAGTCTCCCCCCAGACACCCTCAGCCTTTCCCCGTACACCCTCAGTCTCAACCTGGACACCCTCAGTCTCCCCTCGGACACCCTCAGTCTCCCCCTCGAACACCCTCAGTCTCCCCCGGACACCCTCAGTCTCACCTAGACTCCCTCAATCTCCCCCTCGGACAACCTCAGTCTCCCTCGGACACCCTCAATCTCCCCCATGACACCCTCAGTCTCCCCCCGGGCACCCTCAGCCTTTCCCCGTACACCCTCAGTCTCAACCTGGTCACCCTCTGTCTACCCCATCAACACCTTTAGTCTCCCTCTTGGACACCTTCAGTCTCCCCTCTGGACACCCTCAGTCTCCCCCTTGACACCCTTAGCCTCCCCCAGGGACACACTCAGTCTTTCCCTGGACACCTTCAGTCTCCCCAGGACACGTTCAGTCACCACTAGCACACCCTCAGTCTCCCCCAGACACCCTCAGTCGGCCCCTCGGACAAGCTTAGTCTATCCCTCGGACACACTCAATCTCCCCTTGGACAACTTCAGACTCCGCAGGACACATTCAACCTGCACTCGGACACCCTCAGCCTGCCCGGACACCCTGACTCTCCTCTCGGACACCGTCAGTCTCCCTCTGGAGATCCTCAGTCTCACCCTGGACACACTCAGTCTCCCACTGGACACCCTTAGTCTCTCCTGGACACCCTCAGTCATCCCATTGAGACCCTCAGCCTAAGACGGGACACCCCCAAGCTCTGCTCAGACACTCTCAGTCTCCACCGGACACCCTCAGTCTCCCCCTGGACACCCTCAGTCTAACCCCGGACAACCTCAGTCTCCCCTCGGACACCCTCAGTCTCCTCAAGGATAAACCTCATTCTCCTCCAGATACCATCAGTCTATCCATGCACACCCTCAGTCTCCCCATGGACACCCTCAGTCTCCCCCTGGACACTCTCAGTCACCCCATGGACACCCTCAGTCTCCCCATGGACACCCTCAGTCTCCCCATGGACTCAATCAGTCACCCCCGGACAACTTCAGTCACCCACTCGGACACCCTCAGTCTCC
This sequence comes from Isurus oxyrinchus, assembly GCA_026770705.1. Classification (NCBI taxonomy): domain Eukaryota; kingdom Metazoa; phylum Chordata; class Chondrichthyes; order Lamniformes; family Lamnidae; genus Isurus; species Isurus oxyrinchus. Next base: position 86,915 of record JANJGN010000094.1, on the reverse strand, counting down.
GCCTGGACTCACTCAGTCTCCCACTGGACAACCACAGTCTCCCCCGGACGCCCTCAGTCTCCTCCCGGACAAAGGCAGTCTCCCCTGGACACCCTCAGTCTCCCCCTGGAGACCCTCAGTCTGAACTCGGACACCCTCAGTCTCCCATGGACACCTCAGTCTCCCAATGGACACCCTCTGTCGCCCCCTGGGACAACGTCAGTCTCACCCTAGACTCCCTCAGTCTCTCCTCGGACACCCTCAGTCTACCCCGGACACCCTCAGTCTCCCCCGGACACCCTCAGTCTCCCCCTGGACACCCTCTGTCTCCCCCTGGAGACCCTCAGTCTAAACACGGACACTCTCAGTCTCCCACTGGAGACCCTCTGTCTTCCCCAGGACACCCTCAGTCTCAACCCGGACACCCTCAGTCTCCCTTCGGACAGACTCAGTCTCCCCCGGACACCTTCCGGTCTCCCCTCCGGACACCCTCAGTCTCCCCCTGGAAACCCTCAATCTCTCCCTCGGACACCCCCAGTAAGCCCCGAAAATCCTCAGTCACCACCGGACACGCTATGTCTCCCCCAGGAATCCCTCAGTCTCCCCTCGGACACCCTCAGTCTCCTCATGGATAAACCTCATTCTCCTCCAGATACCATCAGTCTCCCCATGGACACCCTCAGTATCCCCCTGGACACCCTCAGTCTCCCCATGGACACCCTCAGTATCCCCCTGGACACCCTCAGTCTCCACATGGACACCCTCAGTCTCCCCCTGGACACACTCGGTCACCCCCGGACAACTTCAGTCACCCCCTCAGACACCCTCAGTCTCCGCCTGGACACACTCAGTCTCCCCTCTGGACAATCTCAGTCTCCCCATGGAAATCCTCAGTCTCCCCCTTCGTCCCTCCATGGACCCACTCAGACTACCCCTGGACAGCCGCAGTCTCCCCCTCGGACACTCTCAATCTCCCCAGGAAACCCTCAATATCACCCCGGACACACTCAGTCTCCCCTCGGACACCCTCAGTAAACACCAGGCACCCTCAGTAAACACTGGGCACCCTATGTCTCCCCCTGGAAACCCTCAGTCTCATCCCGGACACCCTCAGTCTCATCCCGGACACCCTCAGTCTCCACCGGACACCCTCAGTCTCCCCCTGGCCACCCTCAGTCTCAACCTGAACACCCTCAGTCTCCCCCCTGGACTCCCTCAGTCTCCCCCCTGGACTCCCTCAGTCTCCCCCCGGGCACCGTCAGCCTTTCCGCGTACACCCTAACTCTCAACCTGGACACCATCAGTCTCAACCTGGACACCCTCAGACTCCCCCCGGACACCCTCAGTCTCAACCTGGACACCCTCAGTCTCCCCTCGGACACCCTCAGTCTCATCCTGGACACCCTCAGTCTCCCCCTGGACACCCTCAGTCTCCCCCTGGACTCCCTCTGTGTCCCCACCCTCCAGGCACCCTCAGACTCCCCCTGGACACCCTCAGTCTCCCCCTGGACACCCTCGGTCTCACCCTGGCCACCCTCAGACTCCCCCCGGACACCCTCAGTCTCCCCCCGGACACCCTCAGTCTCCCCCTGGACACCCTCAGTCTCCCCCTGGACACCCTCAGTCTCCCCCTGGACACCCTCAGACTCCCCCCGGACACCCTCAGTCTCCCCCTGGACACCCTCAGACTCCCCCCGGACACCCTCAGTCTCCCCCCGGACACCCTCAGTCTCCCCCTGGACACCCTCAGACTCCCCCTGGACTCCCTCTGTGTCCCCACCCTCCAGGCACCCTCAGACTCCCCCTGGACACCCTCAGTCTCCCCCTGGACACCCTCGGTCTCACCCTGGCCACCCTCAGACTCCCCCCGGACACCCTCAGTCTCCCCCCGGACACCCTCAGTCTCCCCCCGGACACCCTCAGTCTCCCCCTTGACACCCTCAGTCTCCCCCTGGACACCCTCAGACTCCCCCCGGACACCCTCAGTCTCCCCCTGGACACCCTTAGACTCCCCCCGGACACCCTCAGTCTCCCCCCGGACACCCTCAGTCTCCCCCTGGACACCCTCAGACTCCCCCCGGACACCCTCAGTCTCCTCCTGGACATCCTCAGTCTCACCCTGAACACCCTCAGTCTCCTCCTGGACACCCTCTGTGTCCCCACCCTCCAGGCACCCTCAGTCTCCCCCTGGACACCTTCAGTCTCCCCCTGGACACCCTCAGACTCCCCCCGGACACCCTCAGTCTCCCCCTGGACACCCTCAGACTCCCCCCGGACACCCTCAGTCTCCCCCCGGACACCCTCAGTCTCCCCCTGGACACCCTCAGTCTCCCCCCGGACACCCTCAGTCTCCTCCTGGACACCCTCAGTCTCACCCTGAACACTCTCAGTCTCCTCCTGGACACCCTCTGTGTCCCCACCCTCCAGGCACCCTCAGACTCACCCTGGCCAACCTCAGACTCCCCCCGGACACACTCAGTCTCTCCTCTGGACAACCTCAGTCTCCCCATGGAAATCCTCAGTCTCCCCCTTAGTCCCTCCATGGACACATTCAGACTACCCCTGGACAGCCGCAGTCTCCCCCTCGGACACTCTCAATCTCCCCAGGACACCCTCAATATCACCCCGGACACACTCAGTCTCCCCTCGGACACCATTATTAAACCCCGGGCACCCTATGTCTCCCCCTGGAAACCCTCAGTCTCATCCCGGACACCCTCAGTCTCCACTCGGACACCCTCAGTAACCTGCGGATGCCCTCATTCTGCCCCACGGATTTCCTCATTTCCCTTGGACACCCTCAGTCAGAACCCGGAAAACCTCAGTCTCCACTCGGACACCATCAGTCTCCACCGGACATCCTCAGTATCCCCCTGGACACCCTCAGTCTCCCCATGGACACCCTCAGTCTCCCCCGGACACCCTCAGTCTCCCCCGGACACCCTCAGACTCCCCCTGGACACCCTCAGTCTCCCCCGGACACCCTCAGACTCCCCCTGGACACCCTCAGTCTCCCCATGGACACCCTCAGTCTCCCCATGGACACCCTCAGTCTCCCCCGGACACCCTCAGTCTCCACCGGACACCCTCAGTATCCCCCTGGACACCCTCAGTCTCCCCATGGACACCCTCAGTCTCCCCCTGGACACCCTCAGTCTAACCCCGGACAACCTCAGTCTCCCCTCGGACACCCTCAGTCTCCTCATGGATAAACCTCATTCTCCTCCGGATACCATCAGTCTCCCCATGGACATCCTCAGTTTGCCCTCGGACACCCTCAGTCAGCCCATGGGCACCCTCAGTCTCCCCATGGACACCCTCAGTCTCCCCATGGACACCCTCAGTCACCCCATGGACACACTCAGTCACCCCCGGACAACATCAGTCACACCCTCGGACACCCTCATTCTCTGCCTGGACTCACTCAGTCTCCCACTGGACAACCACAGTCTCCCCCGGACGTCCTCAGTCTCCTCCTGGACAAACACAGTCTCCACTGCACACCCTCAGTCTCCCCCTGGAGACCCTCAGTCTAAACACAGACACCCTCATTCTCCCACGGACACACTCAGTCTCCCCCTGGACACCATCTGTATCCCCCTGGAACACACACAGTATCCTCCTGGACACACTCAGTCTCCACTGGACACCCTCAGTCTCCCCCTGGACACCCTCAGTCTAAACACAGACACCCTCATTCTCCCACGGACACCGTCAGTCTCCCCCTGGGACACACTCAGTCTCCCCTTGGACAACGTCAGACTCACCCTAGACACCCTCAGTCTCTCCTCGGACATGCTCAGTCTCTCCTCGGACACGCTCAGTCTCCCCCGGACACCCTCAGTCTCCCCCTGGAGACCCTCAGTCTAAACCCAGACACCCTTAGTCTCCTACTGGAGACCCTCTGTCTTCCACTGGACAGCCTCAGTCTCAACCCGGACACCCTCAGTCTCCCTTTGGGCAGACTCAGTCTCCCCCGGACACCTTCCGTCTCCCCTCTGGACACCCTCAGTCTCCCCCTGGAAACCCTCAATCTCCCGCTCGGACAGCCCGAGTAATCCCCGAAAACCCTCAGTCACCACCGGACACGTTATGTCTCCCCTTGGAGTCCCTCAGTATCCAGTCGGACACACGCAGTAACCCGCAGACACCCTCAGTCTCCCCCGGACACCCTCAATCTCCCCCTCAGACACCATCAGTCTCCTCCGGACACACTCAGTCTCGCCCTTGACATACTTAGTCTCCCCCCTGGACACCCTCAGTCTCTCTCTTGGACACCCTCAGTCTCCCCCCTGGACACATCAGTCTCCACTTGTCCACCCTCAGCCTCCCTTTGGACACCCTCCATCTCCCCACCGGAGACACTCAGGCTCCCCCTGGAAACCCTCAGACTCCCCCCCCGACACCCTCAGACTCCCCATGGACACCCTCAGTCTCCCTCGGACACCCTCAGTCTCCCCCCGGACACCCTCAGTCTCCCCCTGGACACCATAAGTCTCCCCCTGGACACCCTCAGTCTCCCCCTGGACACCATAAGTCTCCCCCTGGACACCCTCAGTCTCCCCCCCGGACACCATCAGTCACCCCCCTGGACACCCTCAGTCTCCCCCCTGGACACCCTCAGTCTCCGCATGGGACACACTCAGTCTCCCCCTGCACACCCTCAGTCTCCCCTTTGGAACACTCAATCTCCCCCGCGGACATCCTCTGTCTGCCTCTTGAGAAGCTCATTCACCCATCGGTCGCCCTGAGTCTCCCCAAGGCACCCTCCATCTCCCCACCGGAGACACTCAGTCTCCCCCTGGAAACCCTCAGACTCCCCCCCCCGACACCCTCTGTCTCCCCCTGGACACCCTCAGTCTCCCTCGGACACCCTCTATCTCCCCCTGGACACCCGCAGTCGCCCCCTTGGACACGCTCAATCTCCCCCCCGACTCCCTCAGTCTCCCCAGGACACCCTCAGTCTCCCCTGGACACCCTCAGTCTCCCACTGGACACCCTCAGTCTCCACTTGGTCACCCTCAGTCTCCCCCTGAACACTCTCAGTCTTCACCCGGACACCCTCAGTCTCCCCCCGGAAACCCTCAGTCACCCCCTGGATACAATAAGTCTCCCCCTGGACACCCTCAGTCTCCCCCGGACACCCACAGTCTAACCCCGGACAACTTCAGTCTCCCCTCGGACACCCTCAGTCTCCTCATGGATAAACCTCATTCTCCTCCAGATACCATCAGTCTCCCCATGGACACCCTCTGTCTCTCCCTAGACACCCTCAGTCTCCCCATGGACACACTCAGTCTCCCCCTGGACACCCTCAGTCTCCCCATGGACACACTCAGTCACCCCTGGACAACTTCCGTCACTCCCTCGGACACCCTCAGTCTCCGCCTGGACTCACTCAGTCTCCCCTCGGACACCCTCAGTCTCCTCATGGATAAACCTCATTCTCCTCCAGATACCATCAGTCTCCCCATGGACACCCTCAGTCTCCCCCTGGACACCCTCAGTCTCCCCATGGACACACTCAGTCTCCCCTGGACACACTCAGTCTCCCTCTGGAGATCCTCAGTCTCACCCTGGACACCCTCAGTCTAACCTCGGACAACCTCAGTCTCCCCTCGGACACCCTCAGTCTTCTCATGGATAAACCTCATTCTTCTCCAGATACCATCAGTCTCCCCATGGAAACACTCAGTCACCCCTGGACAACTTCAGTCACCCCTCGGACACCCTCAGTCTCCGCCTGGACTCACTCAGTCTCCTACTGGACAACCACAGTCTCCCCCGGATGCCCTCAGTCTCCTCCAGGACACATGCAGTCTCCCCTGGACAACCACACTCTCCCCCGGACGCTCTCGGTCTCCTACTGGACACACACAGTCTCCCCTGGACACACTCACTCTCCCCTTGGACAATGTCAGACTCAAACTAGACTCCCTCAGTCTCTTGTCGGACACCATCAGTCTCCTCCGGACACCCTCAGTCTCGCCCTTGACACACTTAGTCTCCCCCCTGGACACCCTCAGTCTCCCCCTGGACACCCTCAGTCTCCCTCGGACACCCTCTGTCTCCCCCTGGACACCCGCAGTCGCCCCCTTGGACACGCTCAGTCTCCCCCCCGACTCCCTCAGTCTCCCCAGGACACCCTCAGTCTCCCACTGGACACCCTCAGTCTCCACTTGGTCACACTCAGTCTCCACTTGGTCACCCTCAGTCTCCCCCTGAACACTCTCAGTCTCCCCCCGGACACCCTCAGTCTCCCCCCTGGACACACTCCATCTCCCCTCCAGAGACACACAGTCTCTCCCTGGAATCCCTCAGTCTCCCCCTGGACAGCCTCAGTCTCCACTTGTTCACCCTCAGTCTCCCCCGGACACCCTCAGTCTCCCCCTGGACACCCTCAATCTCCCCTTCAGACACCCTCAGTCTTCACCCGGACACCCTCAGTCTCCCCCTGGACACCATAAGTCTCCCTCTGGACACCCTCATTCTTCACCCTGGCACCCACAGTCTCCCTCCTGGACACCCACTGTCTCCCCCCCGGACACCATCAGTCACCCCCCTGGACACCCTCAGTCTCCCCCCTGGACACCCTCAGTCTCCGCATGGGACACACTCAGTCTCCCCCTGCACACCCTCAGTCTCCCCTTTGGAACACTCAATCTCCTCCGCGGACATCCTCTGTCTGCCTCTTGAGAAGCTCATTCACCCATCGGTCGCCCTGAGTCTCCCCAAGGCACCCTCCATCTCCCCACCGGAGACACTCAGTCTCCCCCTGGAAACCCTCAGACTCCCCCCCCCGACACCCTCAGTCTCCCCCTGGACACCCTCAGTCTCCCTCGGACACCCTCTATCTCCCCCTGGACACCCGCAGTCGCCCCCTTGGACACACTCAGTCTCCCCTTGGACAACGTCAGACTCACCCTAGACACCCTCAGTCTCTCCTCGGACATGCTCAGTCTCTCCTCGGACACCCTCAGTCTCCCCCGGACACCCTCAGTCTCCCCCTGGAGACCCTCAGTCTAAACCCAGACACCCTTAGTCTCCTACTGGAGACCCTCTGTCTTCCACTGGACAGCCTCAGTCTCAACCCGGACACCCTCAGTCTCCCTTTGGGCAGACTCAGTCTCCCCCGGACACCTTCAGTCTCCCCTCTGGACACCCTCAGTCTCCCCCTGGAAACCCTCAATCTCCCGCTCGGACAGCCCGAGTAATCCCCGAAAACCCTCAGTCACCACCGGACACGTTATGTCTCCCCTTGGAATCCCTCAGTATCCAGTCGGACACACGCAGTAACCCGCAGACACCCTCAGTCTCCCCCGGACACCCTCAATCTCCCCCTCAGACACCATCAGTCTCCTCCGGACACACTCAGTCTCGCCCTTGACATACTTAGTCTCCCCCCGGACACCCTCAGTCTCTCTCTTGGACACCCTCATTCTCCCCCCTGGACACATCAGTCTCCACTTGTCCACCCTCAGCCTCCCTTTGGACACCCTCCATCTCCCCACCGGAGACACTCAGGCTCCCCCTGGAAACCCTCAGACTCCCCCCCCGACACCCTCAGTCCTTCCCAGGACACCATCAGTCTCCACTTGGTTACCCTCAGTCTCCCCATGGACGCCCTCAGTCTCCCTCGGACACCCTCAGTCTCCCCCCGGACACCCTCAGTCTCCCCCTGGACACCATAAGTCTCCCCCTGGACACCCTCATTCTTCACCCTGGCACCCACAGTCTCCCTCCTGGACACCCACTGTCTCCCCCCCGGACACCATCAGTCACCCCCCTGGACACCCTCAGTCTCCCCCCTGGACACCCTCAGTCTCCGCATGGGACACACTCAGTCTCCCCCTGCACACCCTCAGTCTCCCCTTTGGAACACTCAATCTCCCCCGCGGACATCCTCTGTCTGCCTCTTGAGAAGCTCATTCACCCATCGGTCGCCCTGAGTCTCCCCAAGGCACCCTCCATCTCCCCACCGGAGACACTCAGTCTCCCCCTGGAAACCCTCAGACACCCCCCCACGACACCCTCAGTCTCCCCCTGGACACCCTCAGTCTCCCTCGGACACCCTCTATCTCCCCCTGGACACCCGCAGTCGCCCCCTTGGACACGCTCAATCTCCCCCCCGACTCCCTCAGTCTCCCCAGGACACCCTCAGTCTCCCCTGGACACCCTCAGTCTCCCACTGGACACCCTCAGTCTCCACTTGGTCACCCTCAGTCTCCCCCTGAACACTCTCAGTCTTCACCCGGACACCCTCAGTCTCCCCCCGGAAACCCTCAGTCACCCCCTGGACACCATAAGTCTCCCCCTGGACACCCTCAGTCTCCCCCGGACACCCACAGTCTAACCCCGGACAACTTCAGTCTCCCCTCGGACACCCTCAGTCTCCTCATGGATAAACCTCATTCTCCTCCAGATTCCATCAGTCTCCCCATGGACACCCTCTGTCTCTCCCTAGACACCCTCAGTCTCCCCATGGACACACTCAGTCTCCCCCTGGACACCCTCAGTCTCCCCATGGACACACTCAGTCACCCCTGGACAACTTCCGTCACCCCCTCGGACACCCTCAGTCTCCGCCTGGACTCACTCAGTCTCCCCTCGGACACCCTCAGTCTCCTCATGGAAAAACCTCATTCTCCTCCAGATACCATCAGTCTCCCCATGGACACCCTCAGTCTCCCCCTGGACACCCTCAGTCTCCCCATGGACACACTCAGTCTCCCCTGGACACACTCAGTCTCCCTCTGGAGATCCTCAGTCTCACCCTGGACACCCTCAGTCTAACCTCGGACAACCTCAGTCTCCCCTCGGACACCCTCAGTCTTCTCATGGATAAACCTCATTCTCCTCCAGATACCATCAGTCTCCCCATGGAAACACTCAGTCACCCCTGGACAACTTCAGTCACCCCTCGGACACCCTCAGTCTCCGCCTGGACTCACTCAGTCTCCTACTGGACAACCACAGTCTCCCCCGGACGCCCTCAGTCTCCTCCAGGACACATGCAGTCTCCCCTGGACAACCACACTCTCCCCCGGACGCCCTCAGTCTCCTACTGGACACACGCAGTCTCCCCTGGACACACTCACTCTCCCCTTGGACAATGTCAGACTCAAACTAGACTCCCTCAGTCTCTTGTCGGACACCATCAGTCTCCTCCGGACACCCTCAGTCTCCCCCTGGACACCCTCAGTCTCCCTCGGACACCCTCTGTCTCCCCCTGGACACCCGCAGTCGCCCCCTTGGACACGCTCAGTCTCCCCCTCGATTCCCTCAGTCTCCCCAGGACACCCTCAGTCTCCCACTGGACACCCTCAGTCTCCACTTGGTCACACTCAGTCTCCACTTGGTCACCCTCAGTCTCCCCCGGACACCCTCAGTCTCCCCCTGGACACCCTCAATCTCCCCTTCAGACACCCTCAGTCTTCACCCGGACACCCTCAGTCCCCCCCCCGGACACCCACAGTCTCCCCCCTGGACACACTCAGTCTCACTCCGGATACCCTCAGTCTCCCCATGGACACCCTCAGTCTCCCCATGGACACACTCAGTCACCCCGGACAACTTCAGTCACCCCTCGGACACCCTCAGTCTCCGCCTTGCCTCACTCAGCCTCCCACTGGACAACCACAGTCTCCCCTGGACGCCCTCAGTCTCCTCCGGGACACACGCAGTCTCCCCTGGACAACCACACTCTCCTCCGGATGCCCTCAGTCTCCTACTGGACACACGCAGTCTCCCCTGGACACCCTCAGTCTCCCCATGGAGACCCTCAGTCTAAACCCGGACACCCTCAGTCTCCCCCTGGAGACCCTCACTCTCCCACGGACACCCTCAGTCTCCCCCTGGACACCCTCTTCTCCCCCTGAGACACACTCAGTCTCCCTTTGGACAATGTCTGCCTCAGCCTAGACTCCCTCAGTCTCTCCTCGGACACCCTCAGTCTCTCCTCGGACACCCTCAGTCTCCCCCGGACACCCTCAGTCTCCCCCTGGACACCCTCAGACTAAACCCGGGTACCCTCAGTCTCCCACTGGAGACCCTCTGTCTTCCCCATGACACCCTCAGTCTCAACCCGGACACCCTCAGTCTCCCTTCGGACAGACTCAGTCTCCCCCGGACACCTTCCGTCTCCCTTCCGGGCAGCCTCAGTCGCCCCCTGGAAACCCTCAATCTCCCCCTCGTACACCCCGAGTAAGCCCCGAATACCCTCAGTCACCACCGGACACGTTATGTCTCTCCCTGGAATCCCTCAGTATCCACTCGGACACATGCAGTAACCCGCGGACACCCTCAGTCTCCCCCGGACACCCTCAGTCTCCCCCTCGGACACCCTCAATCTCCCCCTCGGACACCATCAGTCTCCTCCGGACACCCTCGGTCTCTCTCTTGGACACCCTCAGTATCCCCCCTGGACACATCAGTCTCCACTTGGCCACCCTCAACCTCCCTTTGGACACCCTCCAACTCCCCTCCGGAGACACTCATTCTCCGCATGGGACACACTCAGTCTCCCCCTGCACACCCTCAGTCTCCCCTTTGGAACACTCAATCTCCCCCGCGGACATCCTCTGTCTGCCCCTTGAGAAGCTCATTCACCCATCGGAAACGTTTAGTCTCCCCAAGGCACCCTCAGTCACCCCCTCGGACACCCTCAGTCTCCCCCTTGGACACCCTCAGTCTCCCCCCTGGAAATCCTCAGTCTCCCCCTCGGACACCCTTAGTCCCTCCATGGACACACTCAACCTACCCCCTGGACAGCCGCAGTCTCCCCCTCGGACACTCTCAATCTCCCCAGGACACCTTCAATATCACCCCGGACACACTCAGTCTCCCCTCGGACACCCTCAGTCGCCCCTGGAAACCCTCAATATCCCCCTCGGACACCACCAGTCTCCTCCGGACACCCTCAGTCTCCTCCTGGACACCCTCAGTCTCCCCCTGGACACCCTCAGTCTCACCCATGGACACTCTTAGTCTCCACTGGACACCCTCAGTCTCCCCCTGAACACCCTCTATCTCCCCCTCGGACATCCTCAGTCTGCTCCGGACACCCTCAGTCTCCCCCCTGGACACATCAGTCTTCACTTGGCCACCCTCAGCCTCCCTCTTGGACACCCTCCATCTCCCCTCCGGAGACACTCAGTCTCTCCCTGGAACTGTCCAGTCTCCCCCTGGACACCCTCAGTCTTCCCCCGTACACCCTCAGTCTCATCCCGGACACCCTCAGTCTTCTCCCGGACACTCACAGTCTCACCCCGGACACCCGCAGTCTCCCCTCAGACACCCTCAGTCTGAACCCGGACACCCTCAGTCTCCCCTCGGACACCCTCAGTCTACTCCTCAACACCCTCAGTCTCCCCTCGGACACCCTCAGTTACCCTCTGGACACCCTCAGCCTCCCCCTGGACAACTTCAGTCTCACCAGGACACACTCAGTCTCCCCCTGGACACCGTCAATCTCCCCCTCAGACACCATCAGTCTCCTCCGGACACCCTCAGTCTCGCCCTTGGACACTCTCAGTCTCCCCCTGGTCACCCTCAGTCTCCCCCTGGACACACTCAGTCTCCCTCTTGGACACCCTGCGTCTCCCCCCCCGCATACCCTCAGTCTCCCCCTGGTCACCCTCAGTCTCCCCCTGGACACATTCAGTCTCCCTCTTGGACACCCTGCATCTCCCCCCCGGATACCCTCAGTCTCCCCCTGGACACCCTCAGTCTCAGCGCCGTCACCCTCAGTCCCACACCGGACACCCTCAATCTACCAACCGACACCCTCAGTCCCCCAGGACACTCTCACTCTCCCATCGGACACCCTCAGTCTCCCCTCGGACACCCTCAGTCCCCCAGGACACTCTCCCTCTCCCCTCGGACACCCTCAGTCTCCCTCTGAAACCCTCAGTCTCTACGTGAACACCCTCATTCTCACACCAGACACTCTCAGGCTCTCCTCAGACAGACTCCATCTCCCCTGGACGCACTCAGTCTTCCCCTCGGACAACATCTGTCTCTACCCGGACACCCTCATTCTCACCCCGGACACCCTCAGTCTCCCCCTGGACACCCTCATTCTCACCCTGGACACCCTCATTCTCCCCCTGGACACCCTCAGTCTCACCCTGAACACCCTCAGTCTCCCCCGGACACACTCAGTCTCCCCCGGACACACTCAGTCTCAACCCAGGAAACCCTCAGTCTCCATCTTAACACCCTCAGTTTCTCCGCGGCCACTCTCAGTCTCCCCCGGACACCATCTGTATCCCCCTGGGACACACTCAGTCTCCCCCTGGACAACGTCAGACTCACCCTAGACTCCCTCACTCTCTCCTCGGACATCATCAGTCTCTCCTCGGACACCCTCAGTCTCCCCCGGACACCCTCAGTCTCCCCTGGAGACACTCGTCTAAATCCGGACACCCTCAGTCTCCCCCTGGAGACACTCTGTCTAAACCTGGACACCCTCAGTCTCCCACAGACACCCTCAGGCTCCCCCTGGACACCCTCTGTCTCCCCCTGGTACACCCTCAGTCTCCCCCTGGACACCCTCTGTCTCCCCCTGGACACCCTCAGTCACAACCCGGACACCCTCAATCTCCCTTCAGACAGACTCAGTTTCCCCCAGAGACCTTCCGTCTCCCCTCCGGACACCCTCAGTCTCCGTTCAGACAGACTCAGTCTCCCCCGGACACCTTCCGTATCCCCTCCGGACACCCTCAGTCGCCCGCTGGAAACCCTCAATCTATCCCTCGGACACCCCCAGTAAGCCCCGAAAACCCTCAGTCACCTCCGGACACGCTATGTCTCCCCCTGGAATCCCTCAGTCTCCACTTGGACACACGCGGTAACACGCGGACACACTCAGTCTCCCCCGCACACCCTCAGTCTTCCCCTGGACACCCTCAGTCTCCCCCTGGACACCCTCAGTCTCAACCCAGACACGCTCAGTCTTCCACTGGAGACCCTCAGTCTTCCCCAGGACACCCTCAGTCTCAACCCGGACACCCTCAGTCTCCCTTCGGACAGACTCAGTTTCCCCCGGACACCTTCCGTCTCCCCTCCGGACACCCTCAGTCTCCCCTCCGGACACCCTCAGTCTCCCCCCGGAAACCCTCAATCTCCCCCACGGACACCCCCAGTAAGCCCCGATAAACCTCAGTCACCACCGGACACGCTATGTCTCTCCCTGGAATCCCTTAGTATCCGCTCCGACACATGCATTAACCCGCGGACACACTCAGTCTCCACTTGGACACCCTCAGTCTCCCCCCTGGACACCCTCAGTCTCCCCCTGGATACCCTCAGTCTCCCCCTGGACACCCTCAGTCTCTCCCTGGACACCCTCAGTCTCCCTCTGGACAACCTCAGTCTTCACCCCGACACCCTCAGTCTCCCCCATGGACACCCACAGTCTCCACCCTGGTCCCCTCAGTCTCCGCCTCGGACACCCTCAGTCTCACCCTCAGACACCCTCAACTCCCCCGGGCACACTCAGACTCATCCTCGGACACCCTCAATCGCCCCCCAGACACCCTCAATCACCCCCCGACACCCTCAGTCTCCCCAGGACACCCTCAGTCTCCACTTGGACACCCTCAATCTCCCCCTGGACACCCTGAGTTTCACCGCGGATATCATCAGTCTGCCCCCAAAAACACCATCAGTCCCTCCCCGGACACCCTAAATCTTCCACCCCGGACACCCTCAGTCTCCCCCTCCGACACCCTCAGACGCCCCAGGACACCTTCAGTCTCCCCGGACACTCTCACTATCCCCTCGGACACCCTCATTCTCCTTCTGGAAACATTAGTCTCTACCTGAACTCCCTCATTCTAACACCAGACACACACAGGCTCTCCTCAGACAGACTCCTTCTCCCCCGGACACACACAGTCTTCCCCTCGGACAACCTCTGTCTCTAACCGGACACCCTCATTCTCACAATAGTGTGTGATGCATTATTGGAGTGTCAGTAATTGAGGATGTGCTGCTCCATTGGTGTGTCAGTAATTGAGGGTGTGCTGCACTATTGGAGTGTCAGCAATTGAGGGTGTGCTGCAGTATTGGAGTGTCAGCAATTGAGGGTGTGCTGCACTATTGGAGTGTCAGTAATTGAGGGTGTGCTGCTCCATTGGTGTGTCAGTAATTGACGGTGTGCTGCACTATTGGAGAGTCAGTAATTGAGGGTGTGCTGCACTATTGGAGTGTCAGTAATTGAGGGTGTGCTGCACGATTGGAGAGTCAGCAATTGAGGGTGTGCTGCACTATTGGTGTGTCAGTAATTGAGGGTGTGCAGCACTATTGAAGTTTCAGTAATTGAGGGTGTGCTGCGCTATTGGAGTGTCAGTAATTGAGGGTCTTCTGCAATATTGGAGTGTCAGTAATTGAGGGTGTGCTGCACTATTGGTGTGTCAGTAATTGAGGCTGTGCTGCACTATTGGAGTGTCAGAAATTGAGGGTGTGCTGCACTATTGGTGTGTCAGTAATTGAGTGTGTGCTGCACTATTGGAGTGTCAGAAATTGAGGGTGTGCTGCACTATTCGATTGTCAGAAATTGAGGGTGTGCTGCACTATTGGATCATCAGTAATTTAGGGTGTGCTGCACTACTGGAGTGTCAGTAATTGAGGGTGTGCTGCACTATTGGAGAGTCAGTAATTGAGGGTGTGCTGCAGTATTGAAGAGTCAGTAATTGAGGGTGTGCTGCACTAATGGAGTGTTAGTAATTGAGGGTGAGCAGCACTATTGGAGTGTCAGTAATTGAATGTATGCTGCACTATTGGTGTGTCAGTTATTGAGGGTGCGCTGCACTATTGGTGTGTCAGTAATTGAGGGCGTGCTGCACTATTGGAGAGTCAGTAATTGAGGGTGAGCTGCCCTATTATAATGTCAGTAATTGAAGGTTTGCTGAACTATTGGAGTGTTAGTAATTGAAGGTGAGCTGCACTATTGGAGTGTCAGTAATTGAGAGTGATCTGCACTATTGGAGTGTCAGTGATTGAGAGTGTGCTGCACTAATGCAGTGTCAGTTAATTGAGGGTGTGCTGCACTATTGGGGTGTCAGTAATTGAGGGTGTGCTGCACAATTGGGGTGTCAGTAATTGAGGGTGTGCTGCACTATAGGAGTGTCAGTAATTGATGTTGTGCTGCACTATTGGTGTGTCAGTAATTGATGTTGTGCTGCACTATTGGAGTGTTAACAATTGAGGGTGTGCTGCACTATTGGAGTGTCAGTAATTGAGGGTGTGCTGCAATGTTGGTCTGTCAGTAATTGAGGTTGTGCTGCAATATTGCTGTGTAAGTAAGTGAGGCTGTACTGCACTACTGGAGTGTCAGTATTTGAGGTTGTGCTGCGCTATTGGAGTGTCAGTAATTGAGGGTGTTTTGCACTACTGGACTGACAGTCATTGAGTGTGTGCTGAACTACTGGAGAGTAAGTAAGTGTGGGTGTGCTGCACTATTGGAGTGTCAGTAATTGAGGGTGTGCTGCAGTACAGGAGTGTCAGTAATTGAGGGTGTGCTGCACAATTGGAGTGTCACCAATTGAGGGTGTGCTGCACTATTGGAGTGTCAATAATTGAGGGAGTGCTGCATTATTGAGTGTCAGTAATTGAGTGTGTCCTGCAAATTGGTGCGTAAGTAATTGAAGGTGTGATGCACTATTGGAGAGTTATTATTGAGGGTGTGCTGCAAAATTGGAGTGTCAGTAATTGAGGGTGTGATGCACTTGTGGAGTGTCTGAAATTGAGTCTGTTCTGCACCATTGGAGTGACAGTAATGGAGGGTGTGCTGCACTATTGGAGAGTTAGTAATTGGGGGTGTGCTGCACTATTAAAGTGTCAGTAATTGAGGATGAACTGCACTATTGGAGTGTCAGTAATTGAGGGTGTGCTGCACTATTGGAGTGTCAGTAATTGAGGATGAACTGCACTATTGGAGTGTCAGTAATTGAGGGTTTGCTGCACTAATGGATTGTCAGTAATTGAGGGTGTGCTGCACTATTGAA
Organism: Isurus oxyrinchus; assembly: GCA_026770705.1. Lineage (NCBI taxonomy): Eukaryota > Metazoa > Chordata > Chondrichthyes > Lamniformes > Lamnidae > Isurus > Isurus oxyrinchus. The sequence continues at coordinate 70,926 of JANJGN010000094.1, read as the reverse complement.
GTGTCAGTAATTGAAGGTGTGCTGCACTATTGGAGTGTCAGTAATTGAGTGTGTGCTGCACTATTGGAGTGTCAGTAATTGAGGGTGTGCTGCAATATTGGAGTGTCAGTAATTGAGGGTGTGCTGCAATATTGGTTTGTCAGTAATTGAGAGTGTGCTGCACTACTGGAGTGTCAGTAATTGAGGGTGTGCTGCACTATTGGAGTGTCAGTAATTGAGTGTGTGCTGCACTATTGGAGTGTCAGTAATTGAGTGTGTGCTGCACTATTGGAGTGTCAGTAATTGAGGGTGTGCTGCATTATTGGAATGTCACTAATTGTTGGTGTGCTGTACTATTTGACTGACTGTAATTGAGGTTGTGCTGCACTATTCGAGTGTCAGTCATTGGGGGTGTGCTGCACTATTGGAGGGTCACTAATTGTGGGTATTCTGCACTCTTTGACTGACAGTAATAGAGGGTGTGCTGCACTATTCGAGTGTCAGTAATTGAGGGTGTGCTGCACTATTGGAGTGTCAGGAATTGAGGATGAACTGCACTATTGGAGTGTCAGTATTTGAGGGTTTGCTGCACTAATGGATTGTCAGTAATTGAGGGTGTGCTGCAATATTGCAGTATCAGTAATTGAGGGTGTGCTGCACTATTGAAGTGTCAGTAATTGAAGGTGTGCTGCACTACTGGAGTGTCAGTAATTGAGGGTGTGCGGCACTATTGGAGTGTCAGTAATTGAGGGTGTGCTGCACTTTTGGAGAGTCAGTAATTGAGTGTGTGCTGCACTATTGGAGTGTCAGTAATTGAGGGTGTGCTGCACTATTGGAGAGTCAGTAATTGAGGGAGTGCTGCACTATTGGAGAGTCAGTAATTGAGTGTGTCCTGCACTATTGGAGTGTAATTAATTGAGAATTTGCTGCACTATTGGAGTATTAGTAATTGAGGTTGTGGTGCACTATTGGAGTGTCAGCAATTGAGGGTGTGCTGCACTATTGGAGAGTCAGTAATTGATGCTGTGTTGCACTATTGGAGTGTCAGTAATTGAGGGTGTGCTGCTCTATTGGTGTGTCAGTAATTAAGGGTTTGCTGCACTATTGGAGTGTCAGTAATTGAGGGTGTGCTGCACTATTGGAGTGTAAGTAATTGAGGGTGTGCTGCAATATTGGAGTGTCAGTAATTGGGGGTGTGCTGCACTATTGGAGTGTCAGTAATTTAGGGTGTGATGCACTATTGGAGTTTCAGTAAATGAGGGTGTGCGGCACTATTGGAGTGACAGTAATTGAGGGTGTGCTGCACTATTGGAGTGTCAGTAATTGAGGGTGTGCTGCACTATTGGAGTGTCAGTAATTGAGGGTGAGCTGCACTATTGGAGTGTCAGTAATTGAGGGTGCGCTGCACTATTGGAGTGTCAGTAATTGAGGGTGTGCTGCAATATTGGAGTGTCAGTAATTGAGGGTGCGCTGCACTATTGGAATCCTGGTAATTGAGGGTGTTCTGCACTGCATACCTTCAGTAATTGAGGGTGTATTGAACAATTGGAGTGTCAGTAATTGAGAGCGTGCTGCACTGTTGGAGTGTCAGTAATTGTGTGTGTGCTGCACTATTGGAGTGTCAGTAATTGTGTGTGTGCTGCACTATTGGAGTGTCAGTAATTGAGGGTGTGCTGCACTATTGGAGTGTCAGTAATTGAGGGTGTGCTGCACTATTGGAGTGTCAGTAATTGAGTATGTGCTGCACTATTGGGGAGTCAGTAATTGAGGGTGAGCTGCACTATTGGACTGTCAGTAATTGAGGGTGTGCTGCACTATTGGACGGTCAGTAATTGAGGGTGTGCTGAACTATTGGACTGTCAGTAATTGAGGGTGTGCTGCACTATTGGACTGTCAGTAATTGAGGGTGTGCTGAACTATTGGGGAGTCAGTAATTGAGGGTGAGCTGCACTATTGGACTGTCAGTAATTGAGGGTGTGCTGCACTATTGGACTGTCAGTAATTGAGGGTGTGCTGCACTATTGGGGAGTCAGTAATTGAGGGTGAGCTGCACTATTGGACTGTCAGTAATTGAGGGTGTGCTGCACAATTGGAGTTTCAGAATTGAGGGTGTGCTGCACTATTGGAGCATCAGTAATTGAAGGTGTGCTGCACTATTGGTGTGTCAGTTATTGAGGGTGCGCTGCACTATTGGTGTGTCAGTAATTGAGGGTGTGCTGCAATATTGGTGTGTCAGTAATTGAGGGTGTGCTGCACTATTGGTGTGTCAGTAACTGAGGGTGTGCTGTACTATTGCTGTGTCAGTTATTGAGGGTGCGCTGCACTATTGGTGTGTCAGTAATTGAGTTTGTGCTGCAATATTGGTGTGTCAGTAATTGAGACTGTGCTGCACTACTGGATTGTCAGTGTTTGAGGTTGTGCTGCGCTATTGGATTGTCAAAAATTGAGGGTGTGCTGCACTAATGGACTGACAGTCATTGAGGGTGTGCTGAACTATTGGAGGTTAAGTAAGTGAGGGTGTGCTGCACTATTGGAGTGTCAGTAATTGGGGGTGTGCTGCACTATTGGAGGGTCACTAATTGTGGGTATTCTGCACTCTTTGACTGACAGTAATAGAGGGTGTGCTGCACTATTCGAGTGTCAGTAATTGAGGGTGTGCTGCACGATTGGACTGTCAGGAATTGAGGATGAACTGCACTATTGGAGTGTCAGTATTTGAGGGTTTGCTGCACTAATGGATTGTCAGTAATTGAGGGTGTGCTGCAATATTGCAGTGTCAGTAATTGAGGGTGTGCTGCACTATTGAAGTGTCAGTAATTGAAGGTGTGCGGCACTATTGGAGTGTCAGTAATTGAGGGTGTGCTGCACTTTTGGAGAGTCAGTAATTGAGTGTGTGCTGCACTATTGGAGTGTCAGTAATTGAGGGTGTGCTGCACTATTGGAGAGTCAGTAATTGAGGGTGTGCTGCACTATGGGAGAGTCAGTAATTGAGTGTGTCCTGCACTATTGGAGTGTAATTAATTGAGAATTTGCTGCACTATTGGAGTATTAGTAATTGAGTGTGTGCTGCATTATTGGAGTGTCAGTAATTGAGGGTGTGCTGCAATATTGGAGTGTCAGTAATTGAGGGTGAGCTGCAGTATTGGAATCCTGGTAATTGAGGGTGTTCTGCACTGCATACCTTCAGTAATTGAGGGTGTATTGAACAATTGGAGTGTCAGTAATTGAGAGGGTGCTGCACTGCTGGAGTGTCAATACTTGAGTGTCTGCTGCACTATTGGAGGTCAGTAATTGAGGGTGTTCTGCACTATTGGAGGGTCAGTAATTGTGTGTGTGCTGCACTATTGGAGTGTCAGTAATTGAGGGTGTGCTGCACTATTGGAGTGTCAGTAATTGAGTGTGTGCTGCACTATTGGCGTGTCAGTAATTGAGGGTGTGCTGCACTATAGGGGAGTCAGTAATTGAGGGTGAGCTGCACTATTGGACTGTCAGTAATTGAGGGTGTGCTGCACTATTGGACTGTCAGTAATTGAGGGTGTGCTGCACTATTGGACTGTCAGTAATTGAGGGTGTGCTGCACTATTGGACTGTCAGTAATTGAGGGTGTGCTGAACTATTGTGGAGATAATAATTGAGGGTGAGCTGCACTATTGGACTGTCAGTAATTGAGGGTGTGCTGCACTATTGGACTGTCAGTAATTGAGGTTGTGCTGCACTATTGGGGAGTCAGTAATTGAGGGTGAGCTGCACTCTTGGACTGTCAGTAATTGAGGGTGTGCTGCACTATTGGACTGTCAGTAATTGAGGGTGTGCTGCACTATTGGGGAGTCAGTAATTGAGGGTGAGCTGCACTATTGGACTGTCATTAATTGAGGGTGTGCTGCACAATTGGAGTGTCAGAAATGAGGGTGTGCTGCACTATTGGAGCATCAGTAATTGAGGGTGTGCTGCACTATTGGAGTTTCAGAAATTGAGGGAGTGCTGCACTATTGAAGTGTCAGTAATTGTGGGTGTGCTGCACTAATGGAGTGTTAGTAATTGAGCGTGTGCTGCCCTATTGGAGTGTGAGTAATTGAAGGTATGCTGCAGTATTGGAGAGTTAGTAATTGAAGGTGTGCTGCACTATTGGTGTGTCAGTTATTGAGGGTGCGCTGCACTATTGGTGTGTCAGTTATTGAGGGTGCGCTGCACTATTGGTGTGTCAGTAATTGAGGGTGTGCTGCAATATTGGTGTGTCAGTAATTGAGGGTGTGCTGCACTATTGGTGTGTCAGTAATTGAGGGTGTGCTGTACTATTTGTGTGTCAGTTATTGAGGGTGCGCTGCACTATTGGTGTGTCAGTAATTGAGTTTGTGCTGCAATATTGGTGTGTCAGTAATTGAGACTGTGCTGCACTACTGGATTGTCAGTGTTTGAGGTTGTGCTGCGCTATTGGATTGTCAGTAATTGAGGGTGTGCTGCACTAATGGACTGACAGTCATTGAGGGTGTGCTGAATTATTGGAGGTTAAGTAAGTGAGGGTGTGCTGCACTATTGGAGTGTCAGTAATTGAGGGTGTGCTGCAATATTGGAGTGTCAGTAATTGATGGTGTGCTGCAGTACAGGAGTGTCAGTAATTGAGGGTTTGCTGCACAATTGGAGTGTCAGTAATTGAGGGAGTGCTGCATTATTGCAGTGTCAGTATTTGAGTGTGTCCTGCACAATTGGAATGTCAGTAATTGAGGGTGTGATGCACTTGTGGAGTGTCAGAAATTGAGTGTGTTCCGCACCATTGGAGTGTCAGTAATTGAGGGAGTGCTGCTCTATTGGAGTGCCAGTAATTCAGGGTGTGCTGCAGTATTGGAGTGTCAGTAATTGATGGTGTGCTGCACTTTTGGAGTGTCAGTAATTGAGGGTGTGCTGCACTATTGGAGTGTCAGTAATTGAGTGTGTGCTGCACTATTGGAGTGTCAGTAATTGAGTGTGTTCTGCACTTTTGGAGTGTCAGTAATTGAGGGTGTGCTGCACTATTGGAGTGTCAGAAATTGAGTGTGTTCTGCACTTTTGGAGTGTCAGTAATTGAGGGTGTGTTGCACTAATGGAGAGTCAGTAATCGAGGGTAAGCTGCACTATTTGAGTGTCAGTAATTGAGGGTGTGCTGCACTATTTGAGTGTCAGTAATTGAGGCTGTGCTGTACTATTGGAGTGTCAGTAATTGAGGGTGTGCTGCACTATTGGAGAGATAGTAATTGGGGGTGTGCTGCACTATTGGAGTGTCAGTAATTGAGGGTGTGCTGCACTATTGGAGTGTCAGTAATTGAGGGTGTGCTGCACTATTGGAGTGTCAGTAATTGAGGGTGCGCTGCAATATTGGAGTGTCAGTAATTGAGGGTGTGCTGCACTATTGGAGTGTCAGTAATTGAGGGAGTGCTGCACTATTGGAGTGTCAGTAATTGAGGGTGTGCTGCACTATTGGTTTGTCAGTAATTGAGGGTGTGCTGCACTACTGGAGTGTCAGTAATTGAGGGTGTGCTGCACTATTGGTTTGTCAGTAATTGAGGGTTTGCTGCACTATTGGAGTGTCAGTAATTGAGGGTGTGCTGCATTATTTGAGAGTCAGTAATTGAGGGTGAGCTGCACTAATGGAGATTCAGTAATCGAGGGTGTGCTGCACTATTGGAGTGTCAGTAATTGAGGGTGTGCTGCACTATTGGAGTGTCAGTAATTGAGGGTGTGCTGCGCTATTGGAGTGTCAGTAATTGAGGAAGAACTGCACTATTGGAGTGTCAGTAATTGAGGGTGTGCTGCACTATTGGAGTGTCAGTAATTGAGGAAGAACTGCACTATTGGTGTGTCAGTAATTGAGTGTGTGCTGCACTAATGGAGAGTCAGTAATCGAGGGTGTGCTGCTCTATTGGAGTGTGAGTAATTGAGGAAGAACTGCACCATTGGAGTGTCAGTAATTGAGGTTGTGCTGCACTATTGGAGTGTCAGTAATTGAGGGTGTGCTGCACTATTGGAGTGTCAGTAATTGAGGGTGTGCTGCACTATTGGAGTGTCAGTAATTGAGGGTGTGATGCACTTGTGGAGTGTCAGAAATTGAGTGTGTTCTGCACCATTGGAGTGTCAGTAATTGAGGGAGTGCTGCTCTATTGGAGTGTCAGTAATTGAGGGTGTCCTGCACTATTGGAGTGTCAGTAATTGAGTGTGCGCTGCACTATTGGAGTGTCAGTAATTGAGGGTTTGCTGCACTATTTGAGTGTCAGTAATTGAGGGTGTGCTGCACTATATTGTGTGTCAGTAATTGAGGGTGTGCTGCACTATTGGAGCGTCAGTAATTGAGTGTGTTCTGCACTTTTGGAGTGTCAGAAATTGAGGGTGTGCTGCACTATTGGAGTGTCAGAAATTGAGTGTGTTCTGCACTTTTGGAGTGTCAGTAATTGAGGGTGTGCTGTACTAATGGAGAGTCAGTAATCGAGGGTGTGCTGCACTATTGGAGTGTCAGTAATTGAGGGTGTGCTGTACTATTGGAGTGTCAGTAATTGAGGGTGTGCTGCACTATTGGAGAGTCAGTAATTGAGGGTGTGCCGCACTATTGGAGTGTCAGAAATTGAGGGTGTGCTGCACTATTTGAGTGTCAGTAATTGAGGGTGTGCTGTACTATTGGAGTGTCAGTAATTGAGGGTGTGCTGCACTATTGGAGAGTCAGTAATTGAGGGTGTGCTGCACTATTGGAGTGTCAGTAATTGAGGGTGTGCTGCACTATTGGAGAGTCAGTAATTGAGGGTGTGCTGCACTATTGGAGTGTCAGTAATTGAGGGTGTGCTGCACTATTGGAGTGTCAGTAATTGAGGAAGAACTGCACTATTGGAGTGTCAGTAATTGAGGGTGTGCTGTACTATTGGAGTGTCAGTAATTGAGGGTGTGCTGCACTATTGGAGAGTCAGTAATTGAGGGTGTGCTGCACTATTGGAGTGTCAGTAATTGAGGGTGTGCTGCACTATTGGAGAGTCAGTAATTGAGGGTGTGCTGCACTATTGGAGTGTCAGTAATTGAGGGTGTGCTGCACTATTGGAGTGTCAGTAATTGAGTGTGTGCTGCACTAATGGAGAGTCAGTAATTGAGTGTGTGCTGCACTAATGGAGAGTCAGTAATCGAGTGTGGGCTGCACTATTGGAGTGTCAGTAATTGAGGGTGTGATGCACTATTGGAGTGTCAGTAATTGAGGGTGCGCTGCACTATTTGAGTGACAGTAATTGAGGAAGAACTGCACTATTGGGGTGTCAGTAATTGAGGGTGTGCTGCACCATTGGTGTGTCAGTAATTGAGTGTGTGCTGCACTAATGGAGAGTCAGTAATCGAGGGTGTGCTGCACTATTGGATTGTGAGTAATTGAGGAAGAACTGCCTTATTGGAGTGTCAGTAATTGAGGTTGTGCTGCACTATTGGAGTGTCAGTAATTGAGGTTGTGCTGCACTATTGGAGTGTCAGTAATTGAGGGTGAGCTGCACTATTGGAGTGTCAGTAATTGAGGGTGTGCTGCACTTTTGGAGAGTCAGTAATTGAGTGTGTGCTGCACTATTGGAGAGTCAGTAATTGAGTGTGTGCTGCACTATTGGAGTGTAAGTGATGCAGGATTTGCTGCACTATTGGACTGTTAGAAATTGAGGGTGTGCTGCACTATTGGAGTATCAGTAATTGAGGGTGTGCTGCACTATTGGATTGTCTGTAATGGCGGGTGTGCTGCACTATTGGTGTGTCAGTAGTTGAGGGTGTGCTGCACTATTGGAGTGTCAGTAATTGAGGTTGTTCTGCACTATTGGAGTGTCTGTAATTGAGGGTGTGCTGCACTATTGGAGTGTCAGTAATTGAGGGTGTGCTGCACTATTGGTGTGTCAGTAATTGAGGGTGTGCTGCACTATTGGAGTGTCAGTAATTGATGTTGCGCTGCACTATTGGAGTGTCAGTAATTGAGGGTGTGCTGCACTATTGGAGAGTCAGTAATTGAGGGTGTGCTGCACTATTGGAGTGTCAGTAATTGAGGGTGTGCTGCACTATTGGAGTGTCAGTAATTGAGGGTGTGCTGCACTATTGGAGTGTCAGTAATGATGCTGTGTTGCACTATTGGAATGTCAGTAATGGTGGGTCTGCTGCACTAGATGAGTGTCAGGAATTATGGGTGTGCTGCACTATTGGAGTGTCAGTAATTGAGTGTGTGCTGCACTAATTGAGTGTCAGTAATTGAGCGTGTGCTGCACTATTGGAATGTCAGTAATTGAGCGGATGCTGCATTATTGGAGTGTCAGTAATTGAGGGTGTGCTGCACTATTGGAGTGTCAGTAATTGAGGGTGGGCAACACTATTGACGTGTCTGTAATTGAGGGTGTGCTGTACTATTGGAGTGTTAGTAATTGAGGATGAGGTGCCCTATTGGAGTGTTAATAATTGAGGTTGTGCTGCACTATTTGTGTGTCAGTAATTGAGGGTGTGCTGCAGTACAGGAGTGTCAGTAATTGAGGGTTTGCTGCTCTATTGGTGTGTCACCAATTGAGGGTTTGCTGCACTATTGGAGTGTCAGTAATTGAGGGTGTGCTGCACTATTGGAGTTTCAGTAATTGAGGGTGTGCTGCACTATTGGAGTGTCATTAATTGAGGGTGTGCTGCACTATTGGGGTGTTAGTAACTGAGGGTGTGCTGCACTATTTAAGTGTCAGTAATTGAGGGTGTGCTGCACTATTTTAGTGACAGTAATTGAGGGTTTGCTGCACTATTAGAGCGTCAGAAATTGAGGGTGTGCTGCACTATTGGAGTGTCAGTAATTGAGCGTGTGCTGCACTATTGAAGTGTCAGTAATTGATGGTGTGCTGCATTATTGGAGTGTCAGTAATTGAGGGTGTGCTGCACTATTGGAGTGTCAGTAAATGATGGTGTGTTACACTATTGGTGTGTCAGTTATTGAGGGTGTGCTGCAAAATTGGAGCGTCAGTAATTGAGGGTGTGCTGCACTATTGGAATGTCAGTAATTGAGGTTGTGCTGCACTAGTGGAGTATCTGTAATTGAGGGTGTGCTGCACTATTGGAGTGTCAGTAATTGAGTGTGTGCTGCACTATTGGAGTGTCAGTAATTGAGTGTGTGCTGCACTATTGGAGTGTCAGTAATTGAGGGTGAGCTGCACTATTGGAAATCAGTAATTGAGGGTGTGCTGCACTATTGGAGTGTCAGTAATTGAGGGTGAGCTGCACTATTGGAAATCAGTAATTCAGGGTGTGCTGCACTATTGGAGTGTCAGTAATTGAGGGTGTGCTGCAATATTGGAGTGTCAGTAATTGAGGGTGTGCTGCACTATTGAAGTGTCAGTAATTGAGGGTGTGTTGCACTATTGGAGTGTCAGTAATTGAGGGTGTGCTACAATATTGGAGTTTCAGTAATTGAGCATGTCCTTCACTATTGGAGTGTCAGTAATTGAGGGTGTGCTGCACTATTGGAGTGTCAGTAATTGAGGGTGTGCTGCGCTATTGGACTGTCAGTAATTGAGGGTGTGCTGCACTATTGGAGAGTCAGTATTTGAGGGTGTGCTGCGCTATTGGAGTGTCAGTAATTGAGGGTGTGCTGCACTATTGGAGTGTCAGTAATTGAGCATGTGCTGCGCTATTGGAGTGTCAGTAATTGATGTTGGGCTGCACTATTGGAGTGTCAGTAAATGAGGGTGTGCTGCGCTATTGGAGTGTCAGTAATTGATGGTGTGCTGCACTATTGGTGTGTCAGTAATTGAGGGTGTGCTGCGCTGTTGGAATGTCAGTACTTGAGGGTGTGGGGCAATATTAGAGTGTCAGTAATTGAGGGTGTGCTGCACTATTGTAGTGTCAGTAATTGAGTGTGTGCTGCGCTATTGGACTGTCAGTTATTGAGGGTGTGCTGCACTATTGGAGTGTCAGTAATTGAGGGTGTGCTGCGCTATTGGAGTGTCAGTAATTGAGGGTGTGCTGCACTATTGGAGTGTCAGTAATTGAGCATGTGCTGCACTATTGGAGTGTCAGTAATTGAGGTTGGGCTGCACTATTGGAGTGTCAGTAATTGAGGTTGTGCTGCACTATTGGATTGTCAGTAATTGAGGGTGTGCTGCGCTGCATATTGTCAGTAATTGAGGGTGTGCTGCACTATTGGAGTGTCAGTAATTGAGTGTGTGCTGCACTATTGGAGTGTCAGTAATTGAGGGTGTGCTGCACTATTGGAGTGTCAGTAATTGAGTGTGCGCTGCACTATTGGAGTGTCAGTAATTGAGGGTGTGCTGCACTATTGGAGTATCAGTAATTGAGGGTGTGCTGCACTATTGGAGTGTCAGTAATTGAGTGTGTGCTGCACTATTGGAGAGTTATTATTGAGGGTGTGCTGCACAATTGGAGTGTCAGTAATTGAGGAGGAACTGCACTATTGGAGTGTCAGTAATTGAGTTGGTGCTGCACTATTGGACTGTCAGTAATTGAGGGTGTGCTGCACTATTGGAGTGTCAGTAATTGAGGGTGTGATGCACTATTGGAGAGTTATTATTCAGGGTGTGCTGCACTATTGGAGTGTCAGTAATTGAGGGTGTGCTGCACTATTGGAGTGTAAGTAATTGAGTGTGTGCTGCAATATTGGAGAGTCAGTACTTGAGGGTGAGCTGCACTATTCGAGTGACAGAAATTGAGGGTGTGCTGCACTATTGGAGTGTCAATAACTGAGGGTGTGCTGCACTATTGGAGTGTCAGTAATTGAGGGTGTGCTGCACTATTTGAGTGTCCGTAATTGAGGGTGTGCTGCACTATTGGAGTGTCAGTAATTGAGGGTGTGCTGCACTATTGGAGTGTCAGTAATTGAGGGTGTGCTGCACTATTGGAGTGTCAGTAATTGAGGGTCTGCTGCACTATTGGAGTGTCAGTAATTGAGGGTGTGCTGCACTATTGGAGTGTAAGTAATTCAGTGTGTGCTGCACAATTCGAGAGTCAGTAATTGAGGGTGAGCTGCACTATTGGAGTGACAATAATTGAGGGTGTGCTGCACTATTGGAGTGTCAATAACTGACGGTGTGCTGCACTATTGGAGTGTCAGTAAATGAGGGTGTGCTGCACTATTGGAGGGTCAGTAATTGAGGATGTTCTTCGCTATTGATGTGTCAGTAATTGAGGGCGTGCTGTACTAATGGAGTGTTAGTAATTGAGAATGAGCTGCACTACTGAAGTGTCAGTAATTGAAGGATTTCTGCACTATTGTTGTGTCAGTAATTGAGGGTGCGCTGCAATATTGGTGTGTCAGTAATTGAGGGTGTGCTGCACTATATGAGTGTCAGTAATTGAGGGTGTGCTGCACTATTGGAGTCTCAGTAATTGATGGTGTGCTGCACTATTGGAGTGTCCGTAATTGAGGGTGTGCTGCACTATCGGAGTGTCAGTAATTGAGGGTGTGCTGCACTATTGGAGTGTCAGTAATTGAGGGTGTGCTGCTCTATTGGAGACTCAGTAATTGAGGGTGTGCTGCACATTTGGTGTGTCAGTAACTGAGGGTGAGGTGCACTATTGGTGTATCAGTAATTGATGGTGTGCTGCATTTTAGAGTGTCAGCAATTGAGGGAGTGCTGCACTGTTGTAGTGTCAGTAATTGAGGGAGTGCTGCACTTTTGGAGTGTTAGTAATTGAGGGTTTGCTGCATTGTTGTGGTGTTAGTAATTGAGGGTGAGCTGCACTATTGGAGTGCCAGTAATTGAGGGTGTGCTGCACTGTTGAAGTGTCAGTAATTGAGGGTGTGCTGCCCTATTGGAGTGTCAGTAATTGAGTGTGTGCTGCACTATTGGAGTGTCAGTAAATGAGGGTGTGCTGCGCTATTGGAGTGTCAGTAATTGAGGGTGTGCTGCACTGTTGGAGTGTCAGTAATTGAGGGTGTGCTGCACTATTGGAGAGTTATTATTGAGGGTGTGCAGCACAATTGGAGTGTCAGTAATTGAAGGTTTGCTGCACTATTGGAGTGTCAGTAATTGAAGGTTTGCTGCACTATTGGAGTGTTAGTAATTGAGGGTGAGCTGCACAATTGGAGTGTCAGTAATGGAGGCTGTGCTGCAATATTGGAGTATCAGTATTTGAGGGGGTGCAGCACTATTGTAGTGTCTGTAATTGAGGGTGTGCTGTCACTATTGGAGTGTCAGTAATTGAGTGTGTGCTGCGCTATTGTACTGTCAGTAATTGAGCGTGTGCTGCGCTATTGGAGTGTCAGTAATTGAGGGTGTGCTGCGCTATTGGAGTGTCAGTAATTGAGGGTGTGCTGCACTATTGGTGTGTCAGTAATTGAGGGTGTGCTGCACTATTAGAGTGTCAGTAAATGAGGGTTTGCTGCACTATTGTAGTGTCAGTAATTGACTGTCTGCTGCACCGTTGGATTGTCAGTAATTGAGGGTGTACTGCACTATTGGAATGTCAGTAATTGAGGATGTGCTGCACTATTGGAGTGTCAGTAATAGAGGATCTGCTGCACTATTGGAGTGTCAGTAATTGAGTGTGTGCTGCACTTTTGGAGTGTTAGTAATTGAGGCTGTGCTGCACTATTGGAATGTCAGGAATTGATGCTGTGTTGCACTATTGGAGTGTCAGTAATTGAGGGTGTGCTGCACTATTGGAGTCTCAGTAATTGAGGATGTGCAGCACTATTGGAGTGTCAATAATTGAGGGTGTGCTACAATATTGGAGCGACAGTAATTGAGGGTGTGCTGCACTATTGGAGTGTCAGCAATTGAGGGTGTGCTGCACTATTAGAGTGTCAGTAATTGAGGGTGTGCTGCACAATTGCATTGTAAGTAATTGAGGGTGTGCTGCACTATTGTAGTGTCAGTAATTGAGGTTGTGCTGCACTATTGGAGTATCAGTAATTGAGGATGTGCAGCACTATTGGAGTGTCAGTAATTGAGGGTGTGCTGCACTATTGGTGTATCAGTAATTGAGGGTGTGCTACAATATTGGAGTTTCAGTAATTGAGGGTGTGCTGCACTATTGGAGTGACAGTAATTGAGGGTGTGCGGCACTATTAGAATGTCAGTAATTGAGTGTGTGCTGTAATATTGGAGTGTCACTAATTGAGGGTGTGCTGCACTATTGTTGTGTCAGTAATTGAGGGTGCGCTGCAATATTGTTGTGTCAGTAATTGAGGGTGTGCTGCAGTACAGGAGTGTCATTAATTGAGGATTTGCTGCACTATTGGAGTGTCAAAAATTGAGGGTGTGCTGCACTATAGGAGTGTCAGTAATTGAGGGTGTGCTGCACTATTGGAGTCTCAGTAATTGAGGGTGTGCTGCACTATTGGAGTGTCCGTAATTGAGCGTGTGCTGCACTATCGGAGTGTCAGTAATTGAGAGTGTGCTGCACTATTCGAGTGTCAGTAATTGAGGGTGTGATGCACTATTGGTGTGTCAGTAATTGAGGGTGTGCTGCACTATTGGAGTGTCAGTAATTGAGGGTGTGCTGCACTATTGGAGACTCAGTAATTGAGGGTGTGCTGCACCTTTGGTGTGTCAGTAACTGAGGGTGAGGTGCACTATTGGTGTATCAGTAATTGATGGTGTGCTGCACTACTGGAGAGTCAGTAATTGATGGTGTGCTGCATTTTAGAGTGTCAGCAATTGAGGGAGTGCTGCACTGTTGTAGTGTCAGTAATTGAGGGAGTGCTGCCCTTCTGGAGCGTTAGTAATTGAGGGTTTGCTGCATTGTTGTGGTGTTAGTAATTGAGGGTGAGCTGCACTATTGGAGTGTCAGTAATTGAGGGTGTGCTGCACTATTGGAGTGTCAGAAAATGAGGGTGTGCTGCACTATTGGAGAGTCAGTAATTGAGGGTGTGCTGCACTATTGGAGTGTCAGTAATTGAGGGTGTGCTGCACTATTGGAGTGTCAGTAATTGAAGGTTTGCTGCACTATTAGAGTGTTAGTAATTGAGGGTGAGCTGCACAATTGGAGTGTCAGTAATGGAGGCTGTGCTGCAATATTGGAGTATCAGTATTTGAGGGTATGCAGCACTATTGTAGTGTCTGTAATTGAGGGTGTGCTGTCACTATTGGAGTGTCAGTAATTGAGGGTGTGCTGCGCTATTGTAGTGTCAGTAATTGAGCGTGTGCTGCGCTATTGGAGTGTCAGTAATTGAGGGTGTGCTGCACTATTTTTGTGTCAGTAATTGAGGGTGTGCTGCACTATTGGAGTGTCAGTAATTGAGGATCTGCTGCACTATTGGAGTGTCAGTAATTGAGTGTCTGCTGCACTTTTGGGGTGTCAGTAATTGAGGGTGTGCTGCTGTATTGGAGTGTAAGTAATTGAGTGTGTGCTGCACTTTTCGGGTGTCAGTAATTGATGGTGTGCTGCACTATTGGAGTGTAAGTAATTGAGTGTGTGCTGCTCTATTGGAGAGTCTGTAATTGAGGGTGAGCTGCACTATTGGAGTGCAAGTAATTGAGGGTGTGCTGCGCTATTGGAGTGTCAGTAAATGAGGGTGTGCTGCACTTCTAGAGTGTCAGTAATTGAGGGTGTGCTGCACTATTGGATTGTCAGTAATTGAGGGTGAGCTGCACAATTGGAGTGTCAGTAATGGAGGCTGTGCTGCAATATTGGAGTATCAGTATTTGAGGGTGTGCAGCACTATTGTAGTGTCTGTAATTGAGGGAGTGCTGCACCGTTGGATTGTCAGTAATTGAGGGTGAGCTGCACTATTGGAGTGTCAGTAATTGAAATTTTGCTGCACTATTGTAGTGTCAGTAACTGAGGCTGTGCTGCAATATTGTAGTGTCAGTAATTGACTGTGTGCTGCACCGTTGGATTGTCAGTAATTGAGTGTGTGCTGCACTATTGGAGTGTCAGTAATTGAGGATCTGCTGCACTATTGGCGTGTCAGTAATTGAGTGTGTGCTGCACTTTTGGGGTGTCATTAATTGAGTGTGTGCTGCACTTTTGGGGTGTCAGTAATTGAGGGAGTGCTGCACTATTGGTGTGTCACTAATTGAGGTCGTGCTGCACTATTGCAGTGTCAGTAATTGATTGGGATTTGCACTATTGGAGTGTCTGTTATTGAACGTTTGCTGCACTATTGGAGTGTCAGTAATTGAGGGTGTGCTGCACTATT
This sequence comes from Isurus oxyrinchus, assembly GCA_026770705.1. Classification (NCBI taxonomy): domain Eukaryota; kingdom Metazoa; phylum Chordata; class Chondrichthyes; order Lamniformes; family Lamnidae; genus Isurus; species Isurus oxyrinchus. The sequence continues at coordinate 55,844 of JANJGN010000094.1, read as the reverse complement.
GGAGTGTCAGCAATTGAGGGTGTGCTGCACTATTAGAGTGTCAGTAATTGAGGGTGTGCTGCACAATTGCATTGTAAGTAATTGAGGGTGTGCTGCACTATTGTAGTGTCAGTAATTGAGGTTGTGCTGCACTATTGGAGTATCAGTAATTGAGGATGTGCAGCACTATTGGAGTGTCAGTAATTGAGGGTGTGCTGCACTATTGGTGTATCAGTAATTGAGGGTGTGCTACAATATTGGAGTTTCAGTAATTGAGGGTGTGCTGCACTATTGGAGTGACAGTAATTGAGGGTGTGCGGCACTATTAGAATGTCAGTAATTGAGTGTGTGCTGTAATATTGGAGTGTCAGTAATTGAGGTTGTGCTGCACTATTGGAGTATCAGTATTTGAGGGTGTGCAGCACTATTGTAGTGTCTGTAATTGAGGATGTGCTGCACTATTGGAGTGTCAGTAATTGAGGGTGCGCTGCGCTGTTGCAATGTCAGTAATTGAGGGTGTGCTGCACTATTGGAGTGTCAGTAATTGAGGGTGTGCTGCACTATTGTAGTGTCAGTAATTGAGGGTGCGCTGCGCTGTTGGAATGTCAGTAATTGAGGGTGTGCTGCACTATTGGAGTGTCAGTAATTGAGGGTGTGCTGCACTATTGTAGTGTCAGTAATTGAGGGTGTGCTGCGCTATTGGAGTGTCAGTAATTGAGGGTGTGCTGCACTATTGGAGTGTCAGTAATTGAGGGTGTGCTGCGCTATTGGAGTGTCAGTAATTGAGGGTTTGCTACAATATTGGAGTGTCAGTATTTGAGCATGTGCTGCACTATTGGAGTGTCAGTAATTGAGGTTGGGCTGCACTATTGGAGTGTCAGTAAATGAGGTTGTGCTGCGCTATTGGAGTGTCAATAATTGAGGGTGTGCTGCACTATTGGAGTGTCAGTAATTGAGGGTGTGCTGCGCTATTGGAGTGTCAGTAATTGAGTGTGCGCTGCACCATTGGAGTGTAAGTAATTGAGTGTGTGCTGCAATATTGGAGAGTCAGTACTTGAGGGTGAGCTGCACTATTCGAGTGACAGTAATTGAGGGTGTGCTGCACTATTGGAGTGTCAATAACTGAGGGTGTGATGCACTATTGGAGTGTCAGTAATTGAGTGTGTGCTGCACTTTTCGGGTGTCAGTAATTGATGGTGTGCTGCACTATTGGAGTGTAAGTAATTGAGTGTGTGCTGCTCTATTGGAGAGTCTGTAATTGAGGGTGTGCTGCACTATTGGAGTGTCAGTAATTGAGGGTGCGCTGCACTATAGGAGTGTCGGTAATTGAGGGTGTGCTGCACTATTGGAGTGTCAGTAATTGAGGGTGAGCTGCACTATTGGAGTGCAAGTAATTGAGGGTGTGCTGCGCTATTGGAGTGTCAGTAAATGAGGGTGTGCTGCACTTCTAGAGTGTCAGTAATTGAGCGTGTGCTGCACTATTGGATTGTCAGTAATTGAGGGTGAGCTGCACAATTGGAGTGTCAGTAATGGAGGCTGTGCTGCAATATTGGAGTATCAGTATTTGAGGGTGTGCAGCACTATTGTAGTGTCTGTAATTGAGGGAGTGCTGCACCGTTGGATTGTCAGTAATTGAGGGTGAGCTGCACTATTGGAGTGTCAGTAATTGAAATTTTGCTGCACTATTGTAGTGTCAGTAACTGAGGCTGTGCTGCAATATTGTAGTGTCAGTAATTGACTGTGTGCTGCACCGTTGGATTGTCAGTAATTGAGTGTGTGCTGCACTATTGGAGTGTCAGTAATTGAGGATCTGCTGCACTATTGGCGTGTCAGTAATTGAGTGTGTGCTGCACTTTTGGGGTGTCATTAATTGAGTGTGTGCTGCACTTTTGGGGTGTCAGTAATTGAGGGAGTGCTGCACTATTGGTGTGTCACTAATTGAGGTCGTGCTGCACTATTGCAGTGTCAGTAATTGATTGGGATTTGCACTATTGGAGTGTCTGTTATTGAACGTTTGCTGCACTATTGGAGTGTCAGTAATTGAGGGTGTGCTGCACTATTGGTGTGTCAGTTATTGAGGGTGTGCTGCACAATTGAAGGGTCAGTCATTGATTGTGAGCTGCACTACAGGAGTGTCAGTAATTTAGGGTGAGCTGCACTATTGGAGTGTCAGTAATTGAGGTTGTGCTGCATTACTGGAATGTCAGTAATTGAGGGTGTGCTGCACTATTGGAGTGTCAGTAATTGAGGGTGTGCTGCACTGTTGGAGTGTCAGTAATTGAGGGTGTGCTGCAATATTGGAGTATCAGTAATTGAGTGTGTGCTGCACTATTGGAGTGTCAGTAATTGTGGTTGTGCAGCACTCTTAGAGTGTCAGTAATTGAGGGTGTGCTGCACTATTGGAGTGACAGTAATTAAGGGTGTGCTGCACTATTAGAGTGTCAGTAATTGAGGGTGTATTGAACAATTGGAGTGTCAATAATTGAGGGTGTGCTGCACTATTGGAGTGTCAGTAATTTAGGGTGTGCTGCACTATTGGAGTGTCAGTAATTGAGGGTGTGCTGCACTATTGGAGTGTCAGTAATTGAGGTTGTGCTGCATTACAGGAATGTCAGTAATTGAGGGTGTGCTGCAAAATTGGAGTGTCAGTAATTGAGGGTGTGCTGCAATATTGGAGTATCAGTAATTGAGTGTGTGCTGCACTCTTAGAGTGTCAGTAATTGAGGGTGTGCTGCACTATTGGAGTGTCAGTAATTGAGGGTGTGCTGCACGATTGGAGTGTCAGTAATTGAGGGTGTGCAGCACTCTTAGAGTGCCAGTAATTGAGGGTGTGCTGCACTATTGGAGTGACAGTAATTGAGGGTGTATTGAACAATTGGAGTGTCAATAATTGAGGGTGTGCTGCACTATTGGAGTGTCAGTAATTGATTGTGTGCTGCACTATTGGAGTGTCAGTAATTGAGGGTGAGCTGCACTATTGGAGTGTCAGTAATTGAGTGTGTGCTGCACTATTGGAGTGTCAGTAATTGAGAGTGTGCTGTACTATTGGAGTGTAAGTAATTGAGTGTGTGCTGCACTATTGGAGTGTCAGAAATTGAGGGTGAGCTGCACTATTGGAGTGACAATAATTGATGGTGTGCTGCACTATTGGCGTGTCAATAACTGAGGGTATGCTGCACTATTGGAGTGTCAGTAAATGAGGGTGTGCTGCACTCTTGGAGTGTCAGTAATTGAGGATGTGCTGCACTATTGGAGTGTCAGTAATTGAGAGTGTGCTGCACTATTGATTGGTCAGAAATTGAGGGTGTGCTGTACTATTGGAGTGTCAGGAATTGAGGGTGTGCTGCAATATTGGAGTCTCAGTAATTGAGTGTGTGCAGCACTATTGGTGTGTCAGTAATTGAGGGTGTGCTGCACTATTGGAGTGTCAGTAACTGCGGGTGTGCTGCACTATTGGAGTGTCAGTAATTGAGGGTGTGCTGCACTATTGGAGTGTCAGTAATTGAGGGTGTGCTGCACTGCAGGAGTCTCAGTAATTGAGGGTGTGCTGCTCTATTGGAGTGTCAGTAATTGAGGGTGTGCTGCAATATTGGAGTGTAAGTAATTGAGGTTGTGCTGCACTCTTGGAGTGTCAGTAATTGAGTTTGTGCTGCACTATTGGAGTGTCAGTAATTGAGGGTGTGCTGCACTATTGGAGTGTCAGTAATAGAGTGTGTGCTGCACTATTGTTGTGTCAGTAATTGAGGAAGAACTGCACTATTGGAGTGTCAATAATTGAGGGTGTGATGCACTATTTTAGAGTTATTATTGAGGATGTGCTACACTATTGGAGTGTCAGTAATTGAGGGTGTGCTGCACTGTTGGAGTGTCAGTAATTGAGGGTCTGATGCACTATTGGAGAGTCAGTAATTGAGGGTGTGATGCGCTATTGGAGTGTCAGTAATTGAGGGTGTGATGCACTATTGGAGTGTCAGTAATTGAGGAAGAACTGAACTATTGGAGTGTCAGTAATTGAGGGTATGATGCACTATTGGAGTGTCAGTAATTGAGGGTGTGATGCACTATTGGAGAGTCAGTAATTGAGTGTGTGATGCACTATTGGAGTGTCAGTAATTGAGGGTGTGATGCACTATTGGAGTGTCAGTAATTGAGGGTGTGATGCACTATTGGAGTGTCAGTAATTGAGGGTGTGATGCACTATTGGAGTGTCAGTAATTGAGGGTGTGCTGCACTATTGGATTGTCAGTAATTGAGGGTGTGCTGCACTATTGGAGTGTCAGTAATTGAGTGTGTGCTGCACTATTGGAGTGTCAGTAATTGAGGTTGTGCTGCACTATAGGAGTATCAGTAATTGAGGGTGTGCTGCACTATTGGAGTGTCAGTAATTGAGGGTGTGATGCACTATTGGAGTGTCAGTAATTGAGGAAGAACTGAACTATTGGTGTGTCAGTAATTGAGTTGGTGCTGCACTATTGGAGAGTCAGTAATTGAGGGTGTGCTGCACTATTGGAGTGTCAGTAATTGAGGTTATGCTGCACTATTGGCGTGTCAGTAATTGAGGTTGTGCTGCACTATTGGAGAGTCAATAATTGAGGTTGTGCTGCACTGTTGGATGGTCAGTAATTGAAGGTGTGCTGCACTATTGGAGTGTCAGTAATTGAGTGTGTGCTGCACTATTCGAGTGTCAGTAATTGAGGGTGTGCTGCACTATTGGAGTGTCAGTAATTGAGGGTGTGCTGCAATATTAGAGTGTCAGTAATTGATGGTGTGCTGCGCTGTTGGTGTGTCAGAAATTGAGAGTCTGCTACACTATTGGAGTGTCAGTAATTCAGGGTGTGCTGCACTATTGGAGTGTAAGTAATTGAGTGTGTGCTGCACTATTTGAGAGTCAGTAATTGAGGGTGAGCTGCACTATTGGAGTGACAGTAATTGAGGGTGTGCTGCACTATTGGAGTGTCAATAACTGAGGGTGTGCTGCACTATTGGAGTGTCAGTAAATGAGGGTGTGCTGCACTATTGGAGTGTCAGTAATTGCGGGTGTGCTGCACTATCGGAGTGTCAGTAATTGAGAGTGCGCTGCACTATTGGAGTGTCAGTAATTGAGGGTGTGCTGCACTATTGGAGACTCAGTAATTGAGGGTGTGCTGCACGTTTGATGTGTCAGTAACTGAGGGTGAGGTGCACTATTGGTGTATCAGTAATTGAGGGTGTGCTGCACTTTTAGAGTGCAGAAATTGAGTGAGTGCTGCACTGTTGGGGTGTCAGTAATTGAGGGAGTGCTGCACTGTTGAAGTGTCAGTAATTGAGGGAGTGCGGCACTATTGGAGTGTCAGTAATTGAGGGTGTGCTGCACTTTTGGAGTGTCAGTAATTGAGGGTGCGCTGCACTTTTGGAGTGTAAGTAATTGAGGGTGTGCTGCATTGTTGTGGTGTTAGTAATTGAGGGTGAGCTGCACTATTGGAGTGTCAGTAATTGAGGTTGTGCTGCACTATTGGAGTGTGAGTAATTGAGTGTGTGCTGCACTATTGGAGTGTCAGTAATTGAGGGTCTGCTGAACTATTGGTGTATCATTTATTGAGGGTGTGCTGCACTATTGTAGAGTCAGAAATTGATTGTGTGCTGCACTATTGGTGTGTCAGTAATTGAGTGTGTGCTGCACTATTGGAGTGTCTGAAATTGAAGCTGTGCTGCACTATTGGAGTGTCAGTAATTGAGGGTGTGCTGCACTATTTGAGTGTCAGTAATTGAGGGTGTGCTGCAATATTGGAGCGTCAGTAATTGAGGGTGTGCTGCACTGTTGTTGTGTCAATAATTGAGTGTGTGCTGCACTATTGGAGTGTCAGTAATTGAAGCTGTGCTGCACTATTAGAGTGCCAGTAATTGAGGGTGTGCTGCACTATTAGAGTGTCAGTAATTGTGGGTGTGCTGCACTATTGGAGTGTCAGTAACTGAGCGTGTGCTGCACTATTGGAGTGTCAGTAATTGAGTGTGTGCTGCAGTATTGTAGTGTCAGTAATTGAGGGTGTGCTGCACTATTGGAGTGTCAGTAATTGAGAGTGTGCTGCACAATTGGAGTGTCAGTAATTGAGGGTGTGCTGCACTATTGGTGTATCAGTAATTGAGGGTGTGCTGCACTACTGGAGAGTCAGTAATTGAGGTTGTGCTGCACTTTCAGAGTGTCAGCAATTGAGGGTCTGCTGCACTATTAGCGTATCAGTAATTGAGGGAGTACTGCACTGTTGGAGTGTCTGTAATTGAGGGATTGCTGCACTGTTGGAGTGTCAGTAATTGAGTGTGTGCTGCATTATTGGCGTGTCAGTAATTGAGGGTGTGCTGCACTATTGGAGTTTCTGTAATTGAGAGTGTGCTGCACTATTGGAGTGTCAGTAATTGAGGGTGTGCTGCACTATTGGACTGTCAGTAATTGAGGGTATGCTGCACTTTTGGAGACTCAGTAATTTAGGGTGTGCTGCACTATTGGTGTGTCAGTAACTGAGGGTGAGGTGCACTATTGGTGTATCAGTAATTGAGGGTGTGCTGCACTACTGGAGAGTCAGTAATTGAGGGTGTGCTGCACTTTTAGAGTGTCAGCAATTGATGGTCTGCTGCACTATTAGCGTATAAGTAATTGAGGGAGTACTGCACTGTTGGAGTGACAGTAATTGAGGGAGTGCTGCACTGTTGGCGTGTCAGTAATTGAGGGAGAGCTGCACCATTGGAGTGTCAGTAATTGAGGGTGTGCTGCTCATTTGGAGTGTTAGTAATTGAGGGTTTGCTGCATTGTTGTAGTGTTAGTAATTGAGGGTGAGCTGCACTATTGGAGTGTCAGTAATTGAGGTTGTTCTGCACTATTGGAGTGTCAGTAATTGAGGTTGTGCTGCACTATAGGAGTGTCAGTATTTGAGGGTGAGCTGCACAGTTGGAATTTTAGTAATTGAGGGTGTGCTGCCCTTTTGGAGTGTCTGAAATTGAGGGTGTGCTGCACTATTGGAGTGTCAGTAATTGAGTTTGTGCTGCACTATTGTATTGTCAGTAATTGATTGTGTGCTGCACTATTGGAGTGTCAGTAATTGATTGTGTGCTGCACTATTGTAGTGTCAGTAATTGAGGGTGTGCTGCACTATTGTAGTGTCAGTAATTGAGGGTGTGCTGCACCATTGGAGTGTCAGTAATTGAAGTTGTGCTGCACTATTGGAGTGTCAGTAATTGAGTGTGTGCTGCACTATTGGTTTATCAGTAATTGAGGGTGTGCTGCACTTTTGGTGTGTCAGTAATTGGGTGTGTGCTGCACTATTGGTGTGTTAGTAATTTAGGTTGTGCTGCACTATTGGTGGGTCAGTAATTGAGGGTGTGCTGCAGTATTGGAGTGTCAGTAATAGAGGCTGTGCTGCACTATTGGTGTATCAGTAATTGTGGGTGTGCTGCACTATTGTAGTGTCAGTAATTGATTGTGTGCTGCACTATGGCAGTGTTAGTAATTGAGGGTGTGCTGCACTATTGGTGAGTCAGTAAAAGAGGGTGTGCTGCACTATTGGTGTGTCAGTAATTGAGGGTGTGCTGCACTATTGGAGTGTCAGTAATTGATGGTGTGTTGCACTATTGGTGTGTCAGCAATTGAGGGTCTGCTGCACTATTAGCGTATCAGTAATTGAGGAGTGCTGCACTTTTGGAGTGTCAGTAATTGAGGGAGTGCTGCACCATTGGAGTGTCAGTAATTGAGTGTGTGCTGCATTATTGGTGTGTCAGTAATTGAGTGTGTGCTTCCCTATTGGAGTGTCAGTATTTGAGGGTGTGCTGCACTATTGATGTGTCAGAAATTGAGGGTGTGCTGCACTATTGGAGTGTCAGTAATTGAGGGTGTTCTGCACTATTGGAGTGTCAGTAATTGAGGGTGTTCTGCACTAATGGAGTGTCAGTAATTGAGGAAGAACTGCACTATTGGAGTGTCAGTAATTGAGGGTGTGCTGCACTATTGGAGTGTCAGTAATTGAGGGTGTGCTGCACTATTGGAGTCTCACTTTTTGAGGGTTTGCGACACTATTGGGGTGTCAGTAGTATAGTGTGTGCTGCAGTATTTGTATCAGTAATTGAGGGTGTGCTGCACTATTGAAGTTTCAGTAATTGATGGTGTGATGCACTATTGTAGTGTCAGTAACTGATGTTGTGCTGCACTATTGGCGTGTCAGTAATTGAGGGTGTGTTGCACTAACGTAGTGTCAGTAATTGAGGGTGTGATGCACTATTGGTGTGTCAGTAATTGACGTTGTGCTGCACTATTGGAATGTCAGTAATTGAGGGTGTGCTGCGCTATTGGACTGTCAGTAATTGAGGGTGTGCTGCACTATTGGAGTGTCAGTAATTGAGGGTGTGCTGCGCTATTGGAGTGTCAGTAATTCAGGGTGTGATGCACTATTGGAGTGTCAGTAATTGAGGGTGTGATGCACTATTGGAGTGTCAGTAATTGAGGGTGTGATGCACTATTGGAGTGTCAGTAATTGAGGGTCTGCTGCACTATTGTTGTGTCAGTAATTGAGGTTGTGCTGCACTATTGGAATGTCAGTAATTGAGGGTGTGCTGCACTATTGGAGTGTCAGTAATTGAGGGTGTGCTGCACTATTGGAGTGTCAGTAATGGAGGGTGTGCTGCGCTATTGGAGTGTCAGTAATTGAGGGTGTGCTGCACTATTGGAGTGTCAGTAATTGAGGTTGGGCTGCACTATTGGAGTGTCAGTAATTGAGGGTGTGCTGCACTATTGGAGTATCTGTAAATGAGGGTGTGCTGCGCTATTGGAGTGTCAGTAATTGAGGGTGTGCTGCACTATTGGAGTGACAGTAATTGAGGATGTGCTGCGCTATTGGAGTGTCAGTAATTGAGGGTGTGCTGCACTATTGGAGTGTCAGTAATTGAGGGCGTGCTGCACTACTGGAGTGTCAGTAATTGATTGTGTGCTGCACTATTGGAGAGTCAGTAATTGATGGAGTGCTGCACTATTGGCGTGTCAGTAATTGAGGTTGTGCTGCACTATTGGAGTGTCAGTAATTGAGGGTGTGCCGCACTATTGGAATGTCAGTAATTGAGGGTGTGCTGCACTATTGGAGTGTCAGTCATTGAGGGTGTGCTGCACTATTGGAGTGTCAGTAATTGAGAGTGTGCTGCACTATTGGAGTGTAATTAATTGAGTGTGTGCTGCACTATTGGAGTGTCAGAAATTGAGGGTGAGCTGCACTATTGGAGTGACAGTAATTGAGGGTGTGCTGCACTATTGGAGTGTCAATAACTGAGGGTGTGCTGCACTATTGGAGTTTCAGTAAATGAGGGTGTGCTGCACAATTGGAGTGTCAGTAATTGAGGATGTGCTGCACTATTGAAGTGTCAGTAATTGAGGGTGTGCTGCACTCTTGATGTGTCAGAAATTGAGGGTGTGCTGCACTATTGGAGTGTCAGTAATTGAGGATGTGCTGCACTATTGGAGTGTCAGTAATTGAGGATGTGCTGCACTATTGGAGTGTCAGTAATTGAGGGTGTGCTGCACTATTGATGTGTCAGAAATTGAGGGTGTGCTGTACTATTGGAGCGTTAGTAATTGAGGTTGAGCTGCACTATTGGAGTGTCAGTAATTGAAGGTGTGCTGCAGTATTGGTGTGTCAGTAATTGAGGGTGTGCTGCACTATTGGAGTGTCAGTAATTGAGGGTGTTCTGCACTATTGGAGTGTCAGTAATTGAGGGTGTTCTGCAAAAATGGAGTGTCAGTAATTGTGGAAGAACTGCACTATTGGAGTGTCAGTAATTGAGGGTGTGCTGCACTATTGGAGTGTCAGTAATTGAGTGTGTGATGCACTATTGGAGTGTCAGTAATTGAGGGTGTGCTGCACTATTGGAGTGTCAGTAATTGAGGGTGTGCTGCACTATTGGAGTGTCAGTAATTGAGGTTGTGCTGCACTATTGGAGTGTCAGTAATTGAGGGTGTGCTGCGCTATTGGAGTGTCAGTAATTGAGGGTGTGCTACAATATTAGAGTGTCAGTATTTGAGGGTGTGCTGCACTATTGGAGTGTCAGTAATTGAGGGTGTGCTGCACTATTGGAGTGTCAGTAATTGAGGGTGTGCTGCACTATTGGAGTGTCAGTAATTGAGGGTGTGCTGCACTATTGGAGTATCTGTAAATGAGGAGGTGCTGCACTATTGGAGTGTCAGTAATTGAGGATGTGCTGCGCTATTGGAGTGTCAGTAATTGAGGGTGTGCTGCACTATTGGAGTGTCAGTAATTGAGGGTGTGCCGCACTATTGGAGTGTCAGTATTTGAGGGTGTGCTGCACTATTGGAGTGTCAGTCATTGAGGGTGTGCTGCACTATTGGAGTGTCAGTAATTGAGTGTGTGCTGCACTATTGGAGTGTCAGTAATTGAGAGTGTGCTGCACAATTGGAGTGTCAGAAATTGAGGGTGAGCTGCACTATTGGAGTGTAATTAATTGAGTGTGTGCTGCACTATTGGAGTGTCAGAAATTGAGGGTGAGCTGCACTGTTGGAGTGACAGTAATTGAGGGTGTGCTGCACTATTGGAGTGTCAATAACTGAGGGTGTGCTGCACTATTGGAGTTTCAGTAAATGAGGGTGTGCTGCACAATTGGAGTGTCAGTAATTGAGGATGTGCTGCACTATTGAAGTGTCAGTAATTGAGGGTGTGCTGCACTATTGATGTGTCAGAAATTGAGGGTGTGCTGTACTATTGGACCGTTAGTAATTGAGGTTGAGCTGCACTATTGGAGTGTCAGTAATTGAAGGTGTGCTGCAGTATTGGTGTGTCAGTAATTGAGGGTGTGCTGCACTATTGGAGTGTCAGTAATTGAGGGTGTTCTGCACTAATGGAGTGTCAGTAATTGAGGAAGAACTGCACTATTGGAGTGTCAGTAATTGAGGGTGTGCTGCACTATTGGAGTGTCAGTAATTGAGTTTGTGCTGCACTATTGGAGTGTCAGTAAATGAGGGTGTGCTGCACTATTGGAGAGTCAGTAATTGAGTGTGTGCTGCACTATTGGAGTGTCAGTAATTGAGTGTGTGCTGCACTATTGGAGTGTCAGTAATTGAGGGTTTGCTGCACTATTGGAGTGTCAGTAATTGAGGGTGTGCTGCAATATTGGAGAGTCAGTACTTGAGGGTGAGCTGCACTATTGGAGTGTCAATAACTGAGGGTGTGCTGCACTGTTTGTGTGTCAGTAATTGAGGGTGTGCTGCACTATTAGAGTGTCAGTAATTGATTGTGTGCTGCGCTTTTGGTGTGTCAGTAATTGAGAGTCTGCTGCACTACTGGAGTGTCAGTAATTGAGCGTGTGCTGCACTATTGGAGTGTCAGTAATTGAGGGTGTGCTGCACTATCGGAGTGTAAGTAATTGAGTGTGTGCTGCACTATTTGAGAGTCACTAATTGAGTGTGAGCTGCACTATTGGAGTTTCAGTATTTGAGGGTGTGCTGCACTATTGGAGTGTCAGTCATTGAGGGTGTGCTGCACTATTGGAGTGTCAGTAATTGAGTGTGTGCTGCACTATTGGAGTGTCAGTAATTGAGAGTGTGCTGCACAATTGGAGTGTCAGAAATTGAGGGTGAGCTGCACTATTGGAGTGTAATTAATTGAGTGTGTGCTGCACTATTGGAGTGTCAGAAATTGAGGGTGAGCTGCACTATTGGAGTGACAGTAATTGAGGGTGTGCTGCACTATTGGAGTGTCAATAACTGAGGGTGTGCTGCACTATTGGAGTTTCAGTAAATGAGGGTGTGCTGCACAATTGGAGTGTCAGTAATTGAGGATGTGCTGCACTATTGAAGTGTCAGTAATTGAGGGTGTGCTGCACTATTGATGTGTCAGAAATTGAGGGTGTGCTGTACTATTGGAGCGTTAGTAATTGAGGTTGAGCTGCACTATTGGAGTGTGAGTAATTGAAGGTGTGCTGCAGTATTGGTGTGTCAGTAATTGAGGGTGTGCTGCACTATTGGAGTGTCAGTAATTGAGGGTGTTCTGCACTATTGGAGTGTCAGTAATTGAGGGTGTTCTGCACTAATGGAGTGTCAGTGATTGAGGAAGAACTGCACTATTGGAGTGTCAGTAATTGAGGGTGTGCTGCACTATTGGAGTGTCAGTAATTGAGGTTGTGCTGCACTATTGGAGTGTCAGTAAATGAGGGTGTGCTGCACTATTGGAGTGTCAGTAATTGAGTGTGTGCTGCACTATTGGAGTGTCAGTAATTGAGTGTGTGCTGCACTATTGGAGTGTCAGTAATTGAGGGTGTGCTGCACTATTGGAGTGTCAGTAATTGAGGGTGTGCTGCAATATTGGAGAGTCAGTACTTGAGGGTGAGCTGCACTATTGGAGTGTCAATAACTGAGGGTGTGCTGCACTATTGGTGTGTCAGTAATTGAGGGTGTGCTGCACTATTAGAGTGTCAGTAATTGATTGTGTGCTGCGCTGTTGGTGTGTCAGTAATTGAGAGTCTGCTGCACTACTGGAGTGTCAGTAATTGAGCGTGTGCTGCACTATTGGAGTGTCAGTAATTGAGGGTGTGCTGCACTATCGGAGTGTAAGTAATTGAGTGTGTGCTGCACTATTTGTGAGTCACTAATTGAGTGTGAGCTGCACTATTGGAGTGACAGTAATTGACGGTGTGCTGCACTTTTGGAGTGTCAATAGCTGAGGGTGTGCTGCACTATTGGAGTGTCAGTAAATGAGGGTGTGCTGCACTATTGGAGTGTCAGTAATTGAGGATGTTCTTCACTATTGATGTGTCAGTAATTGAGGGTGTGCTGCACTATTGGTGTGTCATTAATTGAGTGTGTGCTGCACTATTGGAGTGTCAGAAATTGAAGCTGTGCTGCACTATTGGAGTGTCAGTAATTGAGGGTCTGCTGCAATATTGGAGAGTCACTAATTACGGGTGTGCTGCACTATTGTTGTGTCAGTAATTGAAGCTGTGCTGCACTATTAGAGCGTGAGTAATTGAGGGTGTGCTGCACTATTAGCGTGTCAGTAATTGAGGGTGTGCTGCACTATTGGAGTGACAGTAATTGAGGGTGTGCTGCACTATTGGAGCGTCAGTAATTGAAGCTGTGCTGCACTATTAGAGTGTGAGTAATTGAGGGTGTGCTGCACTATTAGCGTGTCAGTAATTGAGGGTGTGCTGCACTATTGGAGTGTCAGTAATTGAGGGTGTGCTGCACTATTGGAGCGTCAGTAATTGAGGTTGTGCTGCACTATTGGAGTGTCAGTAATTGAGGGTGTGCTGCACTATTGGAGTGTCAGTAATTAAGGGTGTGCTGCACTATTGGAGTGTCAGTAATTGAGGGTGTGCTGCACTATTGGAGTGTCAGTAATTGAGGGTGTGCTGCACTATTGGAGTGTCAGTAATTGAGGCTGTGCTGCACTATTGGAGGGTCAGTAATTGAGAGTGTTCTGCACTATTGGAGACTCATTAATTGAGGGTGTGCTGCACTATTGGTGTGTCAGTAACTGAGGGTGAGGTGCACTATTGTTGTATCAGTAATTGAGGGTGTGCTGCACTACTGGAGTGTCAGTAATTGAAGGTGTGTTGCACTTTTAGAGTGTCAGAAATTGAGGGTCTGCTGCACTATTAGCGTATCTGTAATTGAGGGAGTACTGCACTGTTGCAGTGTCAGTAATTGAGGGAGTGCTGCACTGTTGGAGTGTCAGTATTTGAGGGTGTGCTGCACAGTTGGAATTTTAGTAATTGAGGGTGTGCTGCACAGTTGGAGTGTCAGTAATTGAGTTTGTGCTGCACTATTGTAGTGTCAGTAATTGATTGTGTGCTGAACTATTGGAGTGTCAGTAATTGATTGTGTGCTGCACTATTGTAGTGTCAGTAATTGAGGGTGTGCTGCACTATTGTAGTGTACGTAATTTAGGGTGTGCTGCACTATTGGAGTGTCAGTAATTGAGGGTGTGCTGCACTATTGGAGTGTCTGTAATTGAGTGTGTGCTGCGCTATTGGTTTATCAGTAATTGAGGGTGTGCTGATCTTTTGGAGTGTCCGTAATTGAGTGTGCGCTGCATTATTGGTGTATCAGTAATTGATGGTGTGCTGCACTATTGTAGTGTCAGAAATTGATTGTGTGCTGCAACATTGCAATGTCAGTAATTGAGGGTGTGCTGCACTCTTGGTTGTGTCTGTAATTGAGGGTGTGCTGCACTATTGGTGTATCAGTAATTGAGGGTGTGCTGCACTATTGGCATGTCAGCAATTGAGGGACTGCTGCACTATTAGCCTATTAGTAATTGAGTAAGTGCTGCACTGTTGGAGTGTCAGTAATTGAGGGATTGCTGCACTGTTGGACTGTCAGTAATTGAGGGAGTGCTGCATTATTGGAGTGTCAGTAATTGAGGTTGTGCTGCACTATTGCAGTTTCTGTAATTGAGAGTGTGCTGCACTTTTGGAGTGTCAGTAATAGAGGGTGTGCTGCACTATTGGAGACTCAGTAATTGAGGGTGTGCTGCACTACTGGTGTACCAGTAATTGAGGGTGTTCTGCACTACTGGAGAGTCAGTAATTGAGGGTGTGCTGCACTTTTAGAGTGTCAGCAATTGAGGGTCTGCTGCACTATTAGCGTATCAGTAATTGAGGGAGTACTGCACTGTTGGAGTGTCAGTAATTGAGGGAGAGCTGCACTGTTGCAGTGTCAGTAATTGAGGGAGTGCTGCACTATTGGAGTGTGAGTAATTGAGGGTGTGCTGCTCTTTTGGAGTGTTAGTAATTGAGGGTTTGCTGCATTGTTGTAGTGTTAGTAATTGAGGGTGAGCGGCACTATTGGAGTGTCAGTAATTGAGGTTGTGCTGCACTATTGGAGTGTCAGTAATTGAGGGTGTGCTGTACTATTGGAGTGTCAGTATTTGAGGGTGAGCTGCACAGTTGGAATTTTAGTAATTGAGGGTGCGCTGCACAGTTGGAGTGTCAGTAATTGACTTTGTGCTGCACTATTGTAGTGTCAGTAATTGATTGTGTTCTGCACTATTGGAGTGTCAGTAATTGATTGTGTGCTGCACTATTGTAGTGTCATTAATTGAGGGTGTGCTGCACTATTGTAGTTTCAGTAATTGAGGGTGTGCTGCACTATTGGAGTGTCAGTAATTGAGGGTGTTCTGCATAATTGGAGTGTCAGTAATTGAGTGTGTGCTGCACTATTGGTGTGTCAGTAATTGAGTGTGTGCTGCACTATTGGTGTGTTAGTAATTGAGTGTGTGCTGCACTATTGGAGTGTTAGTAATTTAGGTTGTGCTGCACTATTGGTGGGTCAGTAATTGAGGGTGTGCTGCACTATTGGTGTATCAGTAATTGAGGTTGTGCTGCACTATTGTAGTGTCAGAAATTGATTGTATGCTGCACTATTGCAGTGTCAGTAATTGAGGGTGAGCTGCACTATTGGTGAGTCAGTAATTGAGGGTGTGCTGCACTATTGGTGTATCAGTAATTGAGGGTGTGCTGAACTATTGGAATGTCAGTAATTGAGGGTGTGCTGCACTATTGGAGTGTCAGTAATTGAGGGTGTGCTGCACTATTGGAGTGTCAGCAATTGAGGGTCTGCTGCACTATTAGCGTATCAGTAATTGAGTGTATGCTTCCCTATTGGAGTGCCAGTATTTGAGGGTGTGCCGCAGTTTTGGAGTGGTAGTAATTGAGGGTTTGCTGCATTGATGTAGTGTCAGAAATTGAGGGTGAGCTGCACTATTGGAGTGTCAGTAATTGACTGTCTGCTGCACTATTGTTCTGTTTGTAATTTAGGGTGTGCTGCATTTTTGGTGTGACAGTAATTGAGTTTGAGCTGCACTACTGGTGTGTCAGTAATTGAGGGTGTGCTGCACAATTGGAGTCTCAGTAATTGAGGGTGTGCTGCACTATTGGAGTGTCAGTAATTGAGGGTGTGCTGCACTATTGGAGTGTCAGTAATTGAGGGTGCGCTGCACTATTGGAGTGTCAGTAATTGATTGTGTGCTGCACTATTGGAGTGTCAGTAATTGAGGATGTGCTGCACTATTGGAGTGTCAGTAAATGAGGCTGTGCTGCACTATTGGAGTGTCAGTAATTGAGGGTGTACTGCACTATTGGTGTGTCAGTAATTGAGGGTGTTCTGCACTATTGGAGTCTCACTTTTTGAGGGTTTGCGGCACTATTGGATTGTCAGTAGTTTAGGGTGTGCTGCAGTATTTGTATCAGTAATTGAGGGTGTGCTGCACTATTGAAGTTTCAGTAATTGATGGTGTGCTGCACTATTGTAGTGTCAGTAACTGAGGGTGTGCTGCACTATTGGTGTGTCAGTAATTGAGGGTGTTTTGCACTAACGTAGTGTCAGTAATTGAGGGTGTGATGCACTATTTGAGTCTCAGTAATTGAGTGTTCTGCACTATTGGAGTGTCAGTAAACGAGTTTGTGCTGCACTATTGGAGTGTCAGTAATTGAGGGTGTGCTGCACTATTGGTGTATCAGTAATTGAGGGTGTTCTGCACTATTGGAGTGTCAGTAATTGAGGGTGAGCTGCACAATTGTTGTATCAGTAATTGAGGGTGCGCTGCACTATTGGAGTGTCAGTAATTGAGTGTGTGCTGCATTATTGGAGTGTCAGTAATTGAATGTGTGCTATCCCTACTGGAGTGTCAGTATTTGAGGGTGTGCTGCACTTTTGGAGTGTTAGTAATTGAGGGTTTGCTGCACTATTGGTGTATCAGTAATTGAGGATGTGCTGCTTTACTGGAGTGTCAGTAATTGAATGTGTGCTATCCCTACTGGAGTGTCAGTAATTGAGGGTGTGCTGCCCTAATGATGTATCAGTAATTGACGGTGTGTTGCACTATTGGAGTGTCAGTAATTGAGGGTGTGCAGCACTATTGGAGAGTCAGTAATTGAGGTTGATCTGAACGTTTGGAGTGTCAGTAATTGAGGGTGTGCTGCACTATTGGTGTATCAGTAATTGAGGGTGTTCTGCACTATTGGAGTGTCAGTAATTGAGGGTGTGCTGCACTATTGGTGTGTCAGCAATTGAGGGTCTGCTGCACTATTAGCGTATCAGTAATTGAGAAAGTGCTGCACTGTTGGAGTGTCAGTAATTGAGGGTGTGCTGCACTATTGGAGTGTCAGTAATTGAGTGTGTGCTGCATTATTGGAGTGTCAGTAATTGAGTGTGTGCTTCCCTATTGGAGTGTCAGTATTTGAGGGTGTGCTGCACTTTTGGAGTGTTAGTAATTGAGGGTTTGCTGCATTGATGTAGTGTAAGTAATTGACTGTGTGCTGCACTATTGGTGTGTTTGTAATTTACTGTGTTCTGCATTTTTGGTGTGACAGTAATTGAGTTTGAGCTGCACTATTGGTGTGTCAGTAATTGAGGGTGTGCTGCACAATAAGAGTGTCAGTAATTGAGGGTGTGCTGCACTATTGGTGTGTCAGTAATTGAGGGTGTGCTGCACTATTGGAGTGTCAGTAATTGAGGATGTGCAGCACTATTGAAGTGTCAGTAATTGAGGGTGTGCTGCACTATTGGAGTGTCAGTAATTGAGGGTGTGCTGCACTATTGAAGTGTCAGTAATTGAGGGTGTGCTGCACTATTGGAGAGTCAGTAATTGAGGGTGTGCTGCACTATTGGAGTGTCAGTAATTGAGGGAGTGCTACACTATTGGCTTTTCAGTAATTGAGGGTGTGCTGCACTATTGGAGTGTCAGTGATTGAGGGTCAGATGCACTATTGGAGTGTCAGTAATTGAGGGTGCGCTGCACTATTGCAGTGTCAGAATTTGAGGCTGTGCTGCACAATTGGTGTGTCAGTAATTGAGGGTGTACTGCACTATTGGAGAATCAGTAATTGAGTGTGTGCTGCACTATTGGAGTGTCTTTAATTGAGTGTGTGCTGCACTATTGGAGTGTCAGTAATTGAGGGTGTGCTGCACTATTGGACTTACAGTAATTGAGTGCCTGCTGCACTATTGGAGTGTCATTAATTGAAGTTGTGCTGCATTATTGCGGTGTCAGTTATTGAGGGTGTGCTGCACTATTGGTGTATCAGTAATTGAGGGTGCGCTGCACTATTGGAGTGTCAGTAATTGAGGGTCAGCTGCATTATTGGAGTGTCAATAATTGAGGGTGTGCAGCACTATTGGAGTTTCAGTAATTGAGGGTGTGCTGCACTATTGGAGTGTCAGTAATTGAGTGTGTGCTGCACTATTGGAGTTTCAGTAATTGATGGTGTGCTGCACTGTTGGAGTGTCAGTAATTGAGGGTGTGCTGCACTATTGGATTGTCAGTAATTGAGGGTGTGCTGCACTATTGGAGTGTCAGCAATTTAGGGTGTGCTGCACCAATGGAGTGTCAGTAATTGTGGGTGTGCTGCACTATTGGAGTGTCAGTAATTGACGGTGTGCTGCACTATTGGAGTGTCAGTAATTGAGGGTGTGCTGTACTATTGAAGTGTCAGTAATTGAGGGTGTGCTGCACTATTGGAGAGTCAGTAATTGAGGGTGTGCTGCACTATTGGAGTGTCAGTAATTGAGGGAGTGCTACACTATTGGGTTTTCAGTAATTGAGGGTGTGCTGCACTATTGGAGTGTCAGTGATTGAGGGTCAGATGCACTATTGGAGTGTCAGTAATTGAGGGTGCGCTGCACTATTGCAGTGTCAGAATTTGAGGCTGTGCTGCACAATTGGTGTGTCAGTAATTGAGGGTGTACTGCACTATTGGAGAATCAGTAATTGAGTGTGTGCTGCACTATTGGAGTGTCTTTAATTGAGTGTGTGCTGCACTATTGGAGTGTCAGTAATTGAGGGTGTGCTGCACTATTGGACTTACAGTAATTGAGTGCCTGCTGCACTATTGGAGTGTCATTAATTGAAGTTGTGCTGCATTATTGCGGTGTCAGTTATTGAGGGTGTGCTGCACTATTGGTGTATCAGTAATTGAGGGTGCGCTGCACTATTGGAGTGTCAGTAATTGAGGGTCAGCTGCATTATTGGAGTGTCAATAATTGAGGGTGTGCAGCACTATTGGAGTTTCAGTAATTGAGGGTGTGCTGCACTATTGGAGTGTCAGTAATTGAGTGTGTGCTGCACTATTGGAGTTTCAGTAATTGATGGTGTGCTGCACTGTTGGAGTGTCAGTAATTGAGGGTGTGCTGCACTATTGGATTGTCAGTAATTGAGGGTGTGCTGCACTATTGGAGTGTCAGCAATTTAGGGTGTGCTGCACCAATGGAGTGTCAGTAATTGAGGGTGTGCTGCACTATTGGAGTGTCAGTAATTGACGGTGTGCTGCACTATTGGAGTGTCAGTAATTGAGGGTGCGCTGCACTATTGGAGTGTCTGTAATTTAGGGTGCGTTGCACTATTGGAGTGTCAGCAATTGAGGGTGTGCTGCACTATTGGAATGTCAGTAATTGAGGGTGTGCTGCACTATTGGAGTGTCAGTAATTGAGGGTGTGCTGCACTACTGGATTGTCAGTAATTGAGGCTGAGCTGCACTATTGGAGTGTCAGTAATTGAGGGTGTGCTGCACGATTGGAGTGTCAGTAATTGAGGGTGTGCTGCACTATTGGAGTTTCAGTAATTGAGGGTGTCCTGCACTATTGGTGTGTCAGTTATTGAGGGTGTGCTGCAATATTGGTGTGTCAGTAATTGAGGGTGAGCTGCACTATTGCAGCGTCAGTAATTGAGGCTGTGCTGCACTATTGGAGTGTCAGTAATTGAGGGTGCGCTGCACTATTGGAGTGTCAGTAATTGATTGTGTGCTGCACTATTGTAGTGTCAGTAATTGAGGGTGTGCTGCACTATTGGAGTGTCAGTAATTGAGGGTGTGCTGCACTATTGGAGTGTCAGTAATTGAGTGTGTGCTGCACTATTGGAGTGTTTGTAATTGAGGGTGTGCTGCACTATTGGTGCGTCATTAATTGAGGGTGTGCTGCACTATTGTTGTGTCAGTAATTGATTGTGTGCTGCACTATTGTAGTGACCGTAATTGAGGGTGTGCTGCACTATTGGAGTGTCAGTAATTGAGGGTGTGCTGCACTATTGGTGACTCAGTAATTGCGGGCATGCTTCACTATTGGTGTGTCAGTAATTGAGAGTGTGCTGCACTAATGTAGTGTCATTAATTGAGGGTGTGATGCACTATTGGAGTGTCAGTAATTGAGTGTGTGCTGCAGTACTGGAGTGTCAGTAATTGAGGGTGTGATGCACTATTGGTGTGTCAGTAACTGAGGGTGTGCTGCACTATTGGTGTGTCAGTAATTGAGAGTTTGCTGCACTAATGTAGTTTCAGTAATTGAGGGTGTGATGCACTATTGGAGTGTCAGTAGTTGAGAGTGTGCTGCACTATTGGAGTGTCGGTATATGAGGGTGTGCTGCATATTGGAGTGTCAGTAATTGAGGGTGTGCTGCACTATTGGTGTATCAGTAATTGAGGGTGTGCTGCACAATTGTAGTGTCAGTAATTGATTGTGTGCTGCACTATTGGAGTGTCAGTAATTGAGAGGGTGCTGCACTATTGGAGTGTCAGTAATTGAGGGTATGCTGCACTATTGGAGTGTCAGTAATTGATTGTGTGCTGCACTATTGGAGTGTCAGTAATTGAGAGGGTGCTGCACTATTGGAGTGTCAGTAATTGAGGGTGTACTGCACTATTGGTGTGTCAGTAATTGAGGGTGTGCTGCACTATTGGAGTCTCACTTTTTGAGGGTTTGCGGCACAATTGGAGTGTTAGTAGTTTAGGGTGTGCTGCAGTATTTGTATCAGTAATTGAGGGTGTGCTGCACTATTGAAGTTTCAGTAATTGATGGTGTGCTGCACTATTGTAGTGTCAGTAATTGAGGGTGTGATGCACTATTGGAGTCTCAGTAATTGAGTGTGTGCTGCACTATTGGAATGTCACTAATTTAACGTGTGCTGCACTATTGGAGTGTCAGTAATTGAGGGTGTGCTGCACTATTGGAGTGTCAGTAATTGAGGGTGTGCTACACTATTGGAGTGTCAGTAATTGAGGGTGCGCTGCACTATTGCAGTGTCAGAATTTGAGGCTGTGCTGCACAATTGGTGTGTCAGTAATTGAGGGTGTACTGCACTATTGGAGAGTCAGTAATTGAGTGTGTGCTGCACTATTGGTGTGTCTTTAATTGAGTGTGTGCTGCACTATTGGAGTGTCAGTAATTGAGGGTGTGCTGCACTATTGGAGTCTCAGTAATTGAGTGCCTGCTGCACTGTTGGAGTGTCAATAATTGAGGGTGTGCAGCACTATTGGAGTTTCAGTAATTGAGGGTGTGCTGCACTATTGGAGTGTCAGTAATTGAGGGTCAGCTGCATTATTGGAGTGTCAATAATTCAGGGTGTGCAGCACTATTGGAGTGTCAGTAATTGAGTGTGTGCTGCACTATTGGAGTGTCAGTATTTGAGGGTGTGCTGCACTGTTGGAGTGTCAGTAATTGAGGGTGTGCTGCACTATTATTGTATCAGTAATTGAGGGTGTGCTGCACTATTTGAGTGTCAGTAATTGAGGGTGTGCTGCACTATTGGAGTGTCAGTAATTGAGGGTGTTCTGCACTATTGGAGTGTCAGTAATTGAGGTTGTGCTGCACTATTGGAGAGTCAGTAATTGAGAGTGTGCTGCACTATTGGAGTGTCAGTAATTGAGGGTCAGCTGTACCATTGGAGTGTCAGTAAATGAGGGTGTGCTGCACTATTTCAGTGTCAGAATTTGAGGCTGTGTTGCATTATTGGAGTGTCAGTAATTGGGTGTGTGCTGCACTAATGGAGTGTCATTAATTGAGGGTGCACTGCACTATTGGTGTGTCAGTAATTGAGGGTGTTTTGCACTATTGGAGTGTCAGTAATTGAGGGTGTGCTGCACTATTGGAGAGTCAGTAATTGGGTGTGTGCTGCACTAATGGAGTGTCAGTAATTGGGTGTGTGCTGCACTAATGGAGTGTCAGTAATTGAGGGTGCACTGCACTATTGGAGTGTCAGTAATTGAAGGTGTTTTGCACTATTGGAGTGTCAGTAATTGAGGGTGTGCTGCACTATTGGAGAGTCTGTAATTGATGGTGTGCTGCACTATTGGAGTGTCAGTTATTGAGTGTGTGCTGCACTATTGCTGTGTCAGTAATTGAGGGTGTGCTGCACTATTGGTGTATCAGTAATTGAGGGTTTGCTGCACTATTGGAGTGCCATTAATAGAGGATGTGCTGCAGTATTGGAGTGTCAGTAATTGAGGTTGTGCTGCACTATTGGAGTGTCAGTATTTGAGGGTGTGCTGCACTTTTGGATTGTCAGCAATTGAGGGTCTGTTTCACTATTGGCGTGTCAGTAAATGAGCGTGCGCTGCACTATTGCAGTGCCAGTAATTGAGGGTGTGCTGCACAATTGAAGTGTCAGTAATTGAGGGTTTGCTGCACTATTGGAGTGTCAGTAATTGAGGGTGTGCTGCACTATTGGATTGTCAGTAATTGTTGGTGTGCTGCACTATTGGAGTGTCAGTAATTTAGGGTGTGCTGCACCAATGGAGTGTCAGTAATTGTGGGTGTGCTGCACTATTGGAGTGTCAGTAATTGACGGTGTGCTGCACTATTGGAGTGTCAGTAATTGAGGGTGCGCTGCACTATTGGAGTGTCAGTAATTTAGGGTGCGTTGCACAAGTGGAGTGTCAGCAATTGAGGGTGTGCTGCACTATTGGAATGTCAGTAATTGAGGGTGTGCTGCAATATTGGAGTGTCAGTAATTGAGGCTGTGCTGCAATATTGGAGTGTCAGTAATTGAGGGTGTGCTGCACTATTGGATTGGTAGTAATTGAGGCTGAGCTGCACTATTGGAGTGTCAGTAATTGAGAGTGTGCTGCACTATTGGAGTGTCAGTAATTGAGGGTGTGCTGCACTATTGGCGTGTCAGTAATTGAGGGTGTCCTGCACTATTGGTGTGTCAGTTATTGAGGGTGTGCTGCACTATTGGCGTGTCAGTAATTGAGGGTGTCCTGCACTATTGGTGTGTCAGTTATTGAGGGTGTGCTGCAATATTGGTGTGTCAGTAATTGAGGGTGAGCTGCACTATTGCAGCGTCAGTAATTGAGGCTGTGCTGCACTATTGGAGTGTCAGTTATTGAGGGTCTGCTGCACTATTGCGGTGTCAGTAATTGAGGGTGTGCTGCACTATTGGTGTGTCAGTAATTGAGGGTTTGCTGCACTATTGGAGTGTCATTAATAGAGGATGTGCTGCAGTATTGGAGTGTCAATAATTGAGGGTGTGCTGCGTATTGGAGCGTCAGTAATTGAGGGTGTGCTGCACTATTGGATTGTCAATAATTGTGGGTGTGCTGTACTATTGGATTGTCACTAATTGTGCGTGTGCTGCACTATTGGTGTGTCAGTAATTGAGGATGTGCTGCACTATTGTAGTGTCAGTAATTGAGAGCGTGCTGCACTATTGGTGTGTCAGTAATTGAGGGTGTGCTGCACTATTGGAGTGTCAGTAATTGAGGATGTGCTGCACTATTGTACTGTCAGTAATTGAGAGTGTGCTGCACTATTGGTGTGTCAGTAATTGAGGGTGTGCTGCACTATTGGAGAGTCTGTAATTGAGCGTGTGCTGCACTATTGGATTGTCAGCAATTGAGGGTCAGTTGCTTTATTGGCGTGTCAGTAATTGAGGGGGCGCTGCACTCTTGGTGTGTCAGTAATTCAGTGTGTGCTGCACTATTGGAGTGTCAGTAATTGAGGGTGAGCTGCACTATTGCAGTGTCAGTAATTCAGGGTGTGCTGCAATATTGGAGTGTCAGTAATTGAGGGTGTGCTGCCCTGTTGGAGTGTCAGTAATTGAGGGTGTGCTGCACTTTTGGAGTGTCAGTAATTGAGTGTTTGAAGCACTATTGGAGTGTCAGTAATTGAGGGTGTGCTGCACTATTGGAGTGTCAGTAATTGATTGTTTGAAGCACTATTGGAGTGTCAGTAATTGAGGGAGTGCTGCACTATTGGAGTGTCAGTAATTGAGGGTGTGCTGCACTATTGGAGTGTCAGTAATTGAGGGTGTGCTGCAATATTGGAGTGTCAGTAATTCAGGGTGTGCTGCACTATTGGAGTGTCAGTAATTGATGGTGTGCTGCACTATTGGAGTGTCAGTAATTGAGGGTGTCCTGCAAAATTGGAGTGTCAGTAATTGAATGTTTGAGGCTCTATTGGAGAGTCAGTAATTGAGGGTGTGCTGCACTATTGGAGTGTCCGTAATTCAGGGTGTGATGCACTATTGGTGTGTCAGTAATTGAGGGTGTGCTGCACTATTGGAGTGTCAGTAATTGAGGGTGTGCTGCAATATTTGAGTGTCAGTCATTGAGGGTGCGCTGCACTATTGGAGTTTCAGTAATTGAGGGTGTGCTGTTTTATTGGAGTGTCAGTAATTGAGGGTGTGCTGCACTATTGGATTGTCAGTAATTGAGGGTGTGCTGCACTATTAGTGTATCAGTAATTCAGGGTGTGCTGCACTATTGGAGTGTCAGTAATTGAGGGTGCGCTGCACTATTGGAGTGTCAGTAATTGAGGGTGCGCTGCACTATTGGAGTGTCAGTAATTGAGGGTGTGCTGCACTATTGGAGTGTCAGTAATTGAGGGTGTGCAGCACTATTGGAGTGTCAAAAATTGAGTGTGTGCTGCACTATTGGAGTGTCAGTAATTGAGGGCGTGCTGCACTATTGGAGTGTCAGTAATTGAGGGTCAGCTGCACTGATGCAGGGTCAGTAATTGAGGGTGTGCTGCACTACTCGAGTGTCAGTAATTGAGGGTGTGCTGCACTATTGGAGTGTCAGTAATTGAGGATGTGCTGCACTATTGTACTGTCAGTAATTGAGAGTGTGCTGCACTATTGGTGTGTCAGTAATTGAGGGTGTGCTGCACTATTGGAGAGTCTGTAATTGAGCGTGTGCTGCACTATTGGATTGTCAGCAATTGAGGGTCAGTTGCTTTATTGGCGTGTCAGTAATTGAGGGGGCGCTGCACTCTTGGTGTGTCAGTAATTCAGTGTGTGCTGCACTATTGGAGTGTAAGTAATTGAGGGTGAGCTGCACTATTGCAGTGTCGGTAATTCAGGGTGTGCTGCAATATTGGAGTGTCAGTAATTGAGGGTGTGCTGCCCTGTTGGAGTGTCAGTAATTGAGGGTGTGCTGCACTTTTGGAGTGTCAGTAATTGAGTGTTTGAAGCACTATTGGAGTGTCAGTAATTGAGGGTGTGCTGCACTATTGGAGTGTCAGTAATTGATTGTTTGAAGCACTATTGGAGTGTCAGTAATTGAGGGAGTGCTGCACTATTGGAGTGTCAGTAATTGAGGGTGTGCTGCACTATTGGAGTGTCAGTAATTGAGGGTGTGCTGCAATATTGGAGTGTCAGTAATTCAGGGTGTGCTGCACTATTGGAGTGTCAGTAATTGATGGTGTGCTGCACTATTGGAGTGTCAGTAATTGAGGGTGTCCTGCAAAATTGGAGTGTCAGTAATTGAATGTTTGAGGCTCTATTGGAGAGTCAGTAATTGAGGGTGTGCTGCACTATTGGAGTGTCCGTAATTCAGGGTGTGATGCACTATTGGTGTGTCAGTAATTGAGGGTGTGCTGCACTATTGGAGTGTCAGTAATTGAGGGTGTGCTGCAATATTTGAGTGTCAGTCATTGAGGGTGCGCTGCACTATTGGAGTTTCAGTAATTGAGGGTGTGCTGTTTTATTGGAGTGTCAGTAATTGAGGGTGTGCTGCACTATTGGATTGTCAGTAATTGAGGGTGTGCTGCACTATTATTGTATCAGTAATTCAGGGTGTGCTGCACTATTGGAGTGTCAGTAATTGAGGGTGTGCTGCACTATTGGAGTGTCAGTAATTCAGGGTCAGCTGCACTATTGGAGTGTCAGTAATTGAGGGTTACTGTGCTATTGGAGTGTCAGTAATTGAGGCTTTGCTGCACTATTTCAGTGTCAGAATTTGAGGCTGTGCTGCATTATTGGAGTGTCAGTAATTCAGGGTCAGCTGCACTATTGGAGTGTCAGTAATTGAGGGTGTGCTGCACTATTGGAGTGTCAGTAATTGAGGGTGTGCTGCATTATTGGAGTGTCATTAATTGAGTGTGTGCTGCACTATTGGAGTGTCAGTTATTGAGGGTGTGCTGCACTATTGGAGTGTCAGCAATTGAGAGTGTGCTGCACAATTGGAGTGTCAGTAATTGCGGGTGTGCTGCACTATTGAAGTGTCAGTAATTGAGGGCGCGCTGCACTATTGGAGTGTCAGTAATTGAGGGCGCGCTGCACTATTGGAGTGTCAGTAATTGCGGGTGTGCTGCACTATTGAAGTGTCAGTAATTGAGGGTGTGCTGCACTATTGGAGTGTCAGTAATTGAGGGTGTGCTGCACTATTGGAGTGTCAGTAATTGAGGGTGTGCTGCACTATTGGAGTGTCAGTAATTGAGGGTGTGCTGCACTATTGGAGTGTCAGTAATTGCGGGTGTGCTGCACTATTGAAGTGTCAGTAATTGAGGGTGTGCTGCACTATTGGTCTTTCAGTAATTGAGGCTGTGCTGCACTATTGGAGTGTCAGAATTTGAGGGTGTGCTGCACTATTGGAGTGTCAGTAATTGAGGGTGTGCTTCACTATTGGAGTTTCAGTAATTGAAGGTGCGCTGCACTATTGGAGTGTCAGTAATTGAGGGTGCGCTGCACTATTGGAGTGTCAGTAATTGAGGGTGTGCTGCACTATTGGAGTGTCAGTAATTGAGGGTGTGTTGCACTATTGGAGTGTCAGTAATAAAGGGTTTGCTGCACTATTGGAGTGTCAGTAATTGAGGGTGTGCTGCACTATTGGAGTGTCAGTAATTGAGGGTGTGCTGCACTATTGGAGTGTCAGTAATTGAGGGTGTGCTGCACTATTGGAGTGTCAGTAATTGAGGGTATACTGCAATATTTCAGTGTCAGTAATTGAGGGTGTGCTGCAATATTGCAATGTCAGAATTTGAGGCTGTGCTGCACTATTGGTGTGTCAGTAATTGAGGATGTACTGCATTATTGGAGTGTCAGTAATTGAGTGCCGGCTGTACTGTTGGAGAGTCAGTAATTGAGGGTGTGCTGCACTATTGGAGTGTCAGTAATTGAGGGTGTGCTGCACTATTGGAGTGTCAGTAATTGAGGGTGTGCTGCAATATTGGAGTGTCAGTAATTGAGGGTGTGCTGCACTATTGGAGTGTCAGTAATTGAGGGTGTGCTGCCATGTTGATGTGTCAGTAATTGAGGGTGTGCTGCACGATTGGTGTATCAGTATTTGAGGGTGTGCTGCACTATTGGAGTCTCAATAATTGAGGGTCAGCTGCACTATTGGTGTGTCAGTAATTGAGGGTGTGCTGCACGATTGGTGTATCAGTATTTGAGGGTGTGCTGCACTATTGGAGTCTCAATAATTGAGGGTCAGCTGTACTATTGGAGTGTCAGTAATTGAGGCTTTGCTGCACTATTTCAGTGTCAGAATTTGAGGCTGTGCTGTACTATTGGAGTGTCAGTAATTGAGGATGTGCTGCACTATGTTAGTGTCAGTAATTGAAGTTGAGCTGCACTATTGGAGTGTCGGTAATTGAGGGTGTGCTGCACTATTGGTGTTTCAGTAATTGAGGCTGTGCTGCACTATTGGAGTGACAGAATTTGAGGGTGTGCTGCACTATTGGAGTGTCAGTCATTTAGGGTCAGCTTCACTATTGGAGTTTCAGTAATTGAGGGTGCGCTGCACTATTGGAGCGTCAGTAATTGAGGGTGTGCTGCACTATTGGTGTGTCAGTAATTGAGGGTGTGCTGCACTATTGGAGTGTCAGTAATTGAGGGTGTGCTGCACTATTGGAGTGTCAGTAATTGAGGGTGTGCAGCACTATTGGAGTGTCAGTAATTGAGGTTGTGCTGCACTATTATTGTATCAGTAATTGAGGGTGTGCTGCACTATTGGAGTGTCAGTAATTGAGGGTGTGCTGAACTATTGGAGTGTCAGTAATTGAGGGTGTGCTGCACTATCGGAGTGTCAGTAATTGAGGGTGTGCTGCACTATTGGAGTGTCAGTAATTGAGGTTGTGCTGCACTATTATTGTATCAGTAATTGAGCGTGTGCTGCACTATTGGAGTGTCAGTAATTGAGGGTGTGCTGCACTATTGGAGTGTCAGTAATTGAGGGTGTGCTGCACTATCGGAGTGTCAGTAATTGAGGGTGTGCTGCACTATTGGAGTGTCAGTAATTGAGGGTGCGCTGCACTATTGGAGTGTCAGTAATTGAGGGTGTGCTGCACTATTGGAGTGTCAGTAATTGAGGGTGTGCTGCACTATTGGAGTGTCAGTAATTGAGGGTGTGCTGCACTATTGGAGTGTCAGTAATTGATGGTGCGCTGCACTATTGGAGTGTCAGTAATTGAGGGTCAGCTGTACTATTGGAGTGTCAGTAATTGTGGGTTTGCTGCACTATTTCAGTGTCAGTAATTGAGGTTGTGCTGCACTGTTGATGAGTCTGTAATTGAGTGTGAGCTGCACTTTTGGTGTATCAGTATTTGAGGGTGTGCTGCACTATTGGAGTGTCAGTCATTGAGGGTGCACTGCACTATTGGACTGTCAGTAATTGAGGGTGTGCTGCACTATTGGAGTGTCAGTAATTGAGGGTATGCTGCAATATTTCAGTGTCAGTAATTGAGGTTGTGCTGCAATATTGCAAACTCAGAATTTGAGGCTGTGCTGCGCTATTGGTATGTCGCTAATTGAGGGTGTACTCCATTATTGGAGAGTCAGTAATTGAGGGTATGCTGCACTATTGGAGTCTCAGTAATTGAGTGCCTGCTGCACTATTGGAGTGTCAGTAATTGAGGGTGTGCTGCACTATTGGAGTCTCAGTAATTGAGTGCCTGCTGCACTATTGGAGTGTCAGTAATTGAGGGTGTGCTGCACTATTGGTGTGTCAGTAATTGAGGGTGTGCTGCACTATTGGAGTGTCAGTAATTGAGGGTGTGCTGCACTATTGGAGTGTCAGTAATTGAGGGTGTGCTGCACTATTGGAGTGTCAGTAATTGAGGGTGTGCTGCACTATTGGAGTGTCAGTAATTGAGGGTATGCTGCAATGTTGGAGTCTCAGTAATTGAGGGTGTGCTGCACTATTATTGTATCAGTAATTGAGGCTGTGCTGCACTATTGGAGTGTAAGTAATTGAGGGTGTGCTGCACTATTGGAATCTCAGTAATAGAGGGTGTGCTGCACTATTGGTGCATCAGCATTTGAGGGTGTGCTGCACTATTGGATTGTCAGTAATTGGGGGTCAGCTGTACTATTGGAGTGTCCGTAATTGAGAATTTGCTGCACTATTTCAGTGTCAGAATTTGAGGCTGTGCTGCATTATTGGAGTGTCAGTAATTGAGTGTGTGCTGCACTAATGGTGTGTCAGTAATTGAGGCTGAGCTGCACTATTGATGACTCAGTAATTGAGGGCATGCCTCACAATTGGAGTGTCATTAATTGAGGGTGCACAGCACTATTGGAGTGTCAGTAATTGAGGGTGTGCTGCACTATTGGAGTGTCAGTAATTGAGGGAGTGATGCCCTATTGGAGTGTCAGTAATTGAGGGTATGCTGCAATATTTCAGTGTCATAATTGAGGTTGTGCTGCAATATTGCAAAGTAAGAATTTGAGGCTGTGCTGCGCTATTGGTGTGTCAGTAATTGAGGGTGTACTGCATTATTGGAGTGTCAGTAATTGAGAGTGTGCTGCACTATTGGAGTCTCAGTAATTGAGTGCCTGCTGCACTATTGGAGTGTCAGTAATTGAGGGTGTGCTGCATTATTGGAGTGTCATTAATGGAGTGTGTGCTGCACTTTTGGAGTGTCAGTAATTGAGGGAGTGCTGCCCAGTAGGGGTGTGAGTATTTGAGGGTGTGCTGCAATATTGGAGTGTCAAGTATTGAGGTTGTGCTGCACTATTGGAGAGTCAGTAATTGAGGGAGTGCTGCACTATTGGAGTGTCAGTAATTGAGGTTGGGCTGCACTATTGCAGTATCAGGATTTCAAGGTGTGCTGCACTATTGTTGTGCCAGTAATTGAGATTAAGCTGCGCTGTTGGTGTGTCAGTAATTGAAGGTGTGCTGCACTATTGGAGTGTCAGTAATTGAGGGAGTGCTGCACTACTGGAGTGTCAGTAATTGATCGTGTGCTGCACTATTGGTGTATCAGTAATTGATGGTGTGCTGCACTATTGGAGTGTCAGTAATTGAAGGTCAGCTGCACTGTTGGAGTGTCAGTAATTGAGGGTGCTCTGCACTATTGGAGTGTCAGTAATTGAGGGTGTGCTGCACTATTGGTGTATCAGTAATTGAAGGTGCGTTGCACTATTGGAGTGTCAGTAATTGAGGGTGTGCTGTACTATTGGTGTATGAGTAATTGATGGTGTGCTGCACTACTGTAGTGTCAGTAATTGAGGGTGTGCTGCACTATTGGAGTGTCAGTAATTGAGCGTGTGCTGCACTATTTGAGTGTCAGTAATTGAGGGTGTGCAGCACTATTGGAGTGTCAGTAATTGAGGGTGTGCTGCACTATTGGAGTCTCAGTTATTGAGTGCCTGCTGGACTATTGGAGTGTCATTTATTGAGGGTGTGCTGCACTATTGGTCTGTCAGAAATTGAGGGTGTGCAACATTATTGGTGTGTCAGTAATTGAGGGTGTGCTGCACTATTGGAGTGTCAGTAATTGAGGGTGTGCTGCACTATTGGAGTGTCAGCAATTGAGGGTGCGCTGCACTATTGGGGTGTCATAAATTGAGGGTGTGCTGCACTATTGGAGTGTCAGTAATTGAGGGTGTGCTGCACTATTGGAGTGTCAGTAATTGAGGGTGAGCTGCACTATTGGAGTGTCAGTAATTGAGGCTGCGCTGCACTATTGGAGTTCAGTAATTGAGGGTGTGCTGCACTATTGGAGTGTCAGTTATTGAGGGGGCGCTGCACTATTGGAGTGTCAGCAATTGAGGGTGCGCTGCACTATTGGGGTGTCATAAATTGAGGGTGTGCTGCACTATTGGAGTGTCAGTAATTGAGGGTGTGCTGCACTATTGGAGTGTCAGTAATTGAGGGTGTGCTGCACTATTGGAGTGTCAGTAATTGAGGGTGTGCTGCAATATTGGAGTCTCTTTAATTGAGGGTGTGCTGCAATATTGGAGTGTCAGTAATTGAGGGTCAGCTGTACTATTGGAGTGTCAGTGATTGAGGGTTTGCTGCACTATTTCAGTGTCAGTAATTGAGGGTGAGCTGCACTATTGGTGTATCAGTATTTGAGGGTGTGCTGCACTATTCGAGTGTCAGTAATTGAGGGTCACCTGTACTATTGGAGTGTCAGTAATTGAGGGTTTGCTGCACTATTGAAGTGTCAGTAATTGAGGGTCAGCTTCACTATTGGAGTTTCAGTAATTGAGGGTGTTCTGCACTATTGCAGTGACAGAATTTGAGGCTGTGCTGCACTTTTGGTGTGTCAGTCATTGAGGGTGTACTGCAAAATTGGTGTGTCAGTAATTGAGGGTGTGCTGCACTTTTGGAGTGTCAGTAATTGAGTGCCTGCTGGACTATTGGAGTGTCATTTATTGAGGGTGTGCTGCACTATTGGTGTGTCAGTAATTGAGGGTGTGCTGCACTATTGGTGTGTCAGTAATTGAGGGTGTGCAACATTATTGGTGTGTCAGTAATTGAGGGTGTGCTGCACTATTGGAGTGTCAGTAATTGAGGGTGTGCTGCACTATTGGAGTGTCAGTAATTGAGGGTGTGCTGCACTATTGGAGTGTCAGTAATTGAGGGTGTGCTGCACTATTGGAGTGTCAGTAATTGAGGTTGTGCTGCACTATTGGAGTGTCAGTAATTGAGGGTGTGCTGCACTATTGGAGTGTCATTAATTGATTGTTTGAAGTACCATTGGAGTCCCAGTAATTGAGGGTGTGCTGCACTATTGGAGTGTCAGTTATTGAGTGTTTGAAGCACTATTGGCGTGTCAGTAATTGAGGGTGTGCTGCACTATTGCAGTGTCAGTAATTGAGGGTGCACTGCACTATTGGAGTGTCAGTAATTGAGGGTGTGCTGCACTATTGGAGTGTCAGTAATTGAGGGTGTGCTGCTCTATTGGAGTGTCAGTAATTGAGGGTGCGCTGCACTATTGGAGTGTCCGTAATTGAGGGTGTGCTGCACTATTGGAGTGTCAGTAATTGAGGGTGTGCTGCAATATTGGAGTGTCAGTCATTGAATGTGTGTTGCACTATTGGAGTGTCAGTAATTGAGGGTGCGCTGCTCTATTGGAGTGTCAGTAATTGAGGGTGCGCTGCACTATTGGAGTGTCAGTAATTAAGGGTGTGCTGCACTACTGGAGTGTCAGTAATTGAGGATGCGCTGCACTATTGGAGTGTCAGTAATTGAGGGTGTGCTGCACTATTGGAGTGTCAGTAATTGAGGGTGTGAAGCACTATTGGAGTTTCAGTAATTGAGGGTGTGCTGCACTATTGGAGTGTCAGTAATTGAAGATGCGCTGCACTATTGGAGTGTCAGTAATTGAGGGTGTGCTGCCTTATTGGAGTGTCAGTAATTGAGGGTCAGCTCTACTATTGGAATGTCAGTAATTGAGGGTTTGCTGCACAATTTCAGTGTCAGAATTTGAGGATGTGCTGCAGTATTGGAGTGTCAGTAATTGAGTGTGTGCTGCACTAATGGAGTGTCAGTAATTGAGGGTGTGCTGCACTATTGGAGTGTCAGTAATTGAGGGTGTGCTGCACTATTGGAGTGTCAGTAATTGAGGGTGTGCTGCACTATTGGAATCTCAGTAATTGAGGGTGTGCTGCCATGTTGACGTGTCAGTAATTGAGGGTGTGCTGCACTATTGGAGTGTCAGTAATTCAGGGTCAGCTGCACTATTGGAGTGTCAGTAATTGAGGGTTACTGTGCTATTGGAGTGTCAGTAATTGAGGCTTTGCTGCACTATTTCAGTGTCAGAATTTGAGGCTGTGCTGCATTATTGGAGTGTCAGTAATTCAGTGTGTGCTGCACTATTGGAGTGTCAGTAATTGAGGGTGTGCTGCACTATTGGAGTGTCAGTAATTGAGGGCATGCTGCACTATTGGAGTGTCAGTAATTGAGGGTGTGCGGCATTATTGGAGTGTCATTAATTGAGTGTGTGCTGCACTATTGGAGTGTCAGTTATTGAGGGTGTGCTGCACTATTTGAGTGTCAGCAATTGAGAGAGTGCTGCACAATTGGAGTGTCAGTAATTGAGGGTGTGCTGCACTATTGGAGTGTCAGTAATTGCGGGTGTGCTGCACTATTGAAGTGTCAGTAATTGAGGGCGCGCTGCACTATTGGAGTGTCAGTAATTGAGGGCGCGCTGCACTATTGGAGTGTCAGTAATTGCGGGTGTGCTGCACTATTGAAGTGTCAGTAATTGAGGGTGTGCTGCACTATTGGTCTTTCAGTAATTGAGGCTGTGCTGCACTATTGGAGTGTGAGAATTTGAGGGTGTGCTGCACTATTGGAGTGTCAGTAATTGAGGGTGCGCTGCACTATTGGAGTGTCAGTATTTGAGGGTGCGTTGCACTAATGGAGTGTCAGTAATTGAGGGTGTGCTGCACTATTGGAGTGTCAGTAATTGAGGGTGTGTTGCACTATTGGAGTGTCAGTAATAAAGGGTTTGCTGCACTATTGGAGTGTCAGTAATTGAGGGTGTGCTGCACTATTGGAGTGTCAGTAATTGAGGGTGTGCTGCACTATTGGAGAGTCAGTAATTGAGGGTGTGCTGCACTATTGGAGTGTCAGTAATTGAGGGTATACTGCAATATTTCAGTGTCAGTATTTGAGGGTGTGCTGCAATATTGCAATGTCAGAATTTGAGGCTGTGCTGCACTATTGGTGTGTCAGTAATTGAGGGTGTACTGCATTATTGGAGTGTCAGTAATTGAGTGCCGGCTGTACTGTTGGAGAGTCAGTAATTGAGGGTGTGCTGCACTATTGGAGTGTCAGTAATTGAGGGTGTGCTGCACTATTGGAGTGTCAGTAATTGAGGGTGTGCTGCAATATTGGAGCGTCAGTAATTGAGGGTGTGCTGCACTATTGCAGTGTCAGTAATTGAGGGTGTGCTGCACTATTGGAGTGTCAGTAATTGAGGGTGTGCTGCCATGTTGATGTGTCAGTAATTGAGGGTGTGCTGCACGATTGGTGTATCAGTATTTGAGGGTGTGCTGCACTATTGGAGTCTCAATAATTGAGGGTCAGCTGCACTATTGGAGTGTCAGTAATTGAGGGTTACTGTACTATTGGAGTGTCAGTAATTGAGGCTTTGCTGCACTATTTCAGTGTCAGAATTTGAGGCTGTGCTGTACTATTGGAGTGTCAGTAATTGAGTGTGTGCTGCACTATTGGAGTGTCAGTAATTGAGGGTGTGCTGCACTATTGGAGTGTCAGTAATTGAGTGTGTGCTGCACTATTGGAGTGTCGGTAATTGAGGGTGTGCTGCACTATTGGTGTTTCAGTAATTGAGGCTGTGCTGCACTATTGGAGTGACAGAATTTGAGGGTGTGCTGCACTATTGGAGTGTCAGTAATTGAGGGTGCGCTGCACTATTGGAGCGTCAGTAATTGAGGGTGTGCTGCAATATTGGAGTGTCAGTAATTGAGGGTGTGCTGCACTATTGGAGTGTCAGTAATTGAGGGTGCGCTGCACTATTGGAGTGTCAGTAATTGAGGGTGCGCTGCACTATTGGAGTGTCAGTAATTGAGGGTGTGCTGCACTATTGGAGTGTCAGTAATTGAGGGTGTGCAGCACTATTGGAGTGTCAGTAATTGAGGTTGTGCTGCACTATTATTGTATCAGTAATTGAGCGTGTGCTGCACTATTGGAGTGTCAGTAATTGAGGGTGTGCTGCACTATTGGAGTGTCAGTAATTGAGGGTGTGCTGCACTATCGGAGTGTCAGTAATTGAGGGTGTGCTGCACTATTGGAGTGTCAGTAATTGAGGTTGTGCTGCACTATTATTGTATCAGTATTTGAGCGTGTGCTGCACTATTGGAGTGTCAGTAATTGAGGGTGTGCTGCACTATTGGAGTGTCAGTAATTGAGGGTGTGCTGCACTATCGGAGTGTCAGTAATTGAGGGTGTGCTGCACTATTGGAGTGTCAGTAATTGAGGGTGCGCTGCACTATTGGAGTGTCAGTAATTGAGGGTGTGCTGCACTATTGGAGTGTCAGTAATTGAGGGTGTGCTGCACTATTGGAGTGTCAGTAATTGAGGGTGTGCTGCACTATTGGAGTGTCAGTAATTGGTGGTGCGCTGCACTATTGGAGTGTCAGTAATTGAGGGTCAGCTGTACTATTGGATTGTCAGTAATTGAGGGTGTGCTGCACTATTATTGTATCAGTAATTGAGCGTGTGCTGCACTATTGGAGTGTCAGTAATTGAGGGTGCGCTGCACTATTGGAGTGTCAGTAATTGATTGTTTGAAGTACCATTGGAGTCCCAGTAATTGAGGGTGTGCTGCACTATTGGAGTGTCAGTTATTGAGTGTTTGAAGCACTATTGGCGTGTCAGTAATTGAGGGTGTGCTGCACTATTGCAGTGTCAGTAATTGAGGGTGCACTGCACTATTGGAGTGTCAGTAATTGAGGGTGTGCTGCACTATTGCAGTGTCAGTAATTGAGGGTGCACTGCACTATTGGAGTGTCAGTAATTGAGGGTGTGCTGCTCTATTGGAGTGTCAGTAATTGAGGGTGCGCTGCACTATTGGAGTGTCCGTAATTGAGGGTGTGCTGCACTATTGGAGTGTCAGTAATTGAGGGTGTGCTGCACTATTGGAGTGTCAGTAATTGAGGGTGCGCTGCACTATTGGAGTGTCAGTCATTGAATGTGTGTTGCACTATTGGAGTGTCAGTAATTGAGGGTGCGCTGCTCTATTGGAGTGTCAGTAATTGAGGGTGCGCTGCACTATTGGAGTGTCAGTAATTAAGGGTGTGCTGCACTACTGGAGTGTCAGTAATTGAGGATGCGCTGCACTATTGGAGTGTCAGTAATTGAGGGTGTGCTGCACTATTGGAGTGTCAGTAATTGAGGGTGTGAAGCACTATTGGAGTTTCAGTAATTGAGGGTGTGCTGCACTATTGGAGTGTCAGTAATTGAAGATGCGCTGCACTATTGGAGTGTCAGTAATTGAGGGTGTGCTGCCTTATTGGAGTGTCAGTAATTGAGGGTCAGCTCTACTATTGGAATGTCAGTAATTGAGGGTTTGCTGCACAATTTCAGTGTCAGAATTTGAGGATGTGCTGCAGTATTGGAGTGTCAGTAATTGAGTGTGTGCTGCACTAATGGAGTGTCAGTAATTGAGGGTGTGCTGCACTATTGGAGTGTCAGTAATTGAGGGTGTGCTGCACTATTGGAGTGTCAGTAATTGAGGGTGTGCTGCACTATTGGAATCTCAGTAATTGAGGGTGTGCTGCCATGTTGACGTGTCAGTAATTGAGGGTGTGCTGCACTATTGGAGTGTCAGTAATTCAGGGTCAGCTGCACTATTGGAGTGTCAGTAATTGAGGGTTACTGTGCTATTGGAGTGTCAGTAATTGAGGCTTTGCTGCACTATTTCAGTGTCAGAATTTGAGGCTGTGCTGCATTATTGGAGTGTCAGTAATTCAGTGTGTGCTGCACTATTGGAGTGTCAGTAATTGAGGGTGTGCTGCACTATTGGAGTGTCAGTAATTGAGGGCATGCTGCACTATTGGAGTGTCAGTAATTGAGGGTGTGCGGCATTATTGGAGTGTCATTAATTGAGTGTGTGCTGCACTATTGGAGTGTCAGTTATTGAGGGTGTGCTGCACTATTTGAGTGTCAGCAATTGAGAGAGTGCTGCACAATTGGAGTGTCAGTAATTGAGGGTGCGCTGCACTATTGGAGCGTCAGTAATTGAGGGTGTGCTGCAATATTGGAGTGTCAGTAATTGAGGGTATGCTGCAATATTTCAGTGTCAGTAATTGAGGTTGTGCTGCAATATTGCAAACTCAGAATTTGAGGCTGTGCTGCGCTATTGGTATGTCGCTAATTGAGGGTGTACTCCATTATTGGAGAGTCAGTAATTGAGGGTATGCTGCACTATTGGAGTCTCAGTAATTGAGTGCCTGCTGCACTATTGGAGTGTCAGTAATTGAGGGTGTGCTGCACTATTGGAGTCTCAGTAATTGAGTGCCTGCTGCACTATTGGAGTGTCAGTAATTGAGGGTGTGCTGCACTATTGGAGTGTCAGTTATTGAGGGTGTGCTGCACCATTGGAGTGTCAGTAATTGAGGGTATGCTGCAATGTTGGAGTCTCAGTAATTGAGGGTGTGCTGCACTATTATTGTATCAGTAATTGAGGCTGTGCTGCACTATTGGAGTGTCAGTAATTGAGGGTGTGCTGCACTATTGGAGTGTCAGTAATTGAGGGTGTGCTGCACTATTGGAGTGTCAGTAATTGAGGGTATGCTGCAATGTTGGAGTCTCAGTAATTGAGGGTGTGCTGCACTATTATTGTATCAGTAATTGAGGCTGTGCTGCACTATTGGAGTGTAAGTAATTGAGGGTGTGCTGCACTATTGGAATCTCAGTAATAGAGGGTGTGCTGCACTATTGGTGTATCAGCATTTGAGGGTGTGCTGCACTATTGGATTGTCAGTAATTGGGGGTCAGCTGTACTATTGGAGTGTCCGTAATTGAGAATTTGCTGCACTATTTCAGTGTCAGAATTTGAGGCTGTGCTGCATTATTGGAGTGTCAGTAATTGAGTGTGTGCTGCACTAATGGTGTGTCAGTAATTGAGGCTGAGTTGCACTATTGATGTCTCAGTAATTGAGGGCATGCCTCACAATTGGAGTGTCATTAATTGAGGGTGCACAGCACTATTGGAGTGTCAGTAATTGAGGGTGTGCTGCACTATTGGAGTGTCAGTAATTGAGGGAGTGATGCCCTATTGGAGTGTCAGTAATTGAGGGTATGCTGCAATATTTCAGTGTCATAATTGAGGTTGTGCTGCAATATTGCAAAGTAAGAATTTGAGGCTGTGCTGCGCTATTGGTGTGTCAGTAATTGAGGGTGTACTGCATTATTGGAGTGTCAGTAATTGAGGGTGTGCTGCACTATTGGAGTGTCAGTAATTGAGAGCGTGCTGCTCTATTGTTGTGTCAGTAATTGAGCGTGTGCTGCACTATTGGAGTCTCAGTAATTGAGTGCCTGCTTCACTATTGGTGTGTCAGTAATTGAGGGTGTGCTGCACTATTGGAGTGTCAGTAATTGAGTGCCTGCTGGACTATTGGAGTGTCATTTATTGAGGGTGTGCTGCACTATTGGTGTGTCAGTAATTCAGGGTGTGCTGCACTATTGGTGTGTCAGTAATTGAGGGTGTGCAACATTATTGGTGTGTCAGTAATTGAGGGTGTGCTGCACTATTGGTGTGTCAGTAATTGAGGGTGTGCTGCATTATTGGAGTGTCATTAATTGATGGTGTGCTGCACTATTGGAGTGTCAGTAATTGAGGGTGTGCTGCACTATTGGAGTGTCATTAATTGATTGTTTGAAGTATCATTGGAGTCCCAGTAATTGAGGGTGTGCTGCACTATTGGTTTGTCAGTTATTGAGTGTTTGAAGCACTATTGGCGTGTCAGTAATTGAGGGTGTGCTGCACTATTGCAGTGTCAGTAATTGAGGGTGCACTGCACTATTGGAGTGTCAGTAATTGAGGGTGTGCTGCACTATTGGTGTATCAGTAATTGAGGGTGCGCTGCACTATTGGAGTGTCAGTAATTGAGGGTCAGCTGCATTATTGGAGTGTCAGTAATTGAGGGTGTGCTGCACTATTGGAGAGACAGAATTTGAGGGTGTGCTGCACTATGGGAGTGTCAGTAATTGAGGGTGTGCTGCACTATTATTTATCAGTAATTGAGGGTGTGCTGCACTATTGGAGTGTCAGTAATTGAGTGTGTGCTGCACTATTGGAGTGTCAGTAATTGAGGGTGCGCTGCTCTATTGGAGTGTCAGTAATTGAGGGTGTGCTGCACTATTGGAGTGTCAGTAATTGAGGGTGTGCTGCACTATTGGAGTGTCAGTAATTGAGGGTGTGCTGCACTATTGGAGTGTCAGTAATTGGTGGCGCGCTGCACTATTGGAGTGTCAGTAATTGAGGGTCAGCTGTACTATTGGAGTGTCAGTAATTGTGGGTTTGCTGCACTATTTCAGTGTCAGTAATTGAGGTTGTGCTGCACTGTTGATGAGTCAGTAATTGAGTGTGAGCTGCACTTTTGGTGTATCAGTATTTGAGGGTGTGCTGCACTATTGGAGTGTCAGTATTTGAGGGTCAGCTGTACTATTGGAGTGTCAGTAATTGAGGGTTTGCTGCACTATTTCAGTGTCAGAATTTGAGGCTGTGCTGCATTAATGGAGTGTCAGTAACCGAGGGTGTGCTGCACTATTGGAGTGTCAGTAATTGAGGGTGTGCTGCTCTGTTGGAGTGTCAGTAATTGAGCGTGTGCTGCACTAATGGAGTGTCAGTAATTGAGGGTGTGCTGTACTATTGGTGACTCAGTAATTGAGGGCATGCTGCACAACTGGAGTGTCAGTCATTGAGGGTGCACTGCACTATTGGACTGTCAGTAATTGAGGGTGTGCTGCACTATTGGAGTGTCAGTAATTGAGGGTATGCTGCAATATTTCAGTGTCAGTAATTGAGGTTGTGCTGCAATATTGCAAACTCAGAATTTGAGGCTGTGCTGCGCTATTGGTATGTCGCTAATTGAGGGTGTACTCCATTATTGGAGAGTCAGTAATTGAGGGTATGCTGCACTATTGGAGTCTCAGTAATTGAGTGCCTGCTGCACTATTGGAGTGTCAGTAATTGAGGGTGTGCTGCACTATTGGAGTCTCAGTAATTGAGTGCCTGCTGCACTATTGGAGTGTCAGTAATTGAGGGTGTGCTGCACTATTGGAGTGTCAGTTATTGAGGGTGTGCTGCACCATTGGAGTGTCAGTAATTGAGGGTATGCTGCAATGTTGGAGTCTCAGTAATTGAGGGTGTGCTGCACTATTATTGTATCAGTAATTGAGGCTGTGCTGCACTATTGGAGTGTCAGTAATTGAGGGTGTGCTGCACTATTGGAGTGTCAGTAATTGAGGGTGTGCTGCACTATTGGAGTGTCAGTAATTGAGGGTATGCTGCAATGTTGGAGTCTCAGTAATTGAGGGTGTGCTGCACTATTATTGTATCAGTAATTGAGGCTGTGCTGCACTATTGGAGTGTAAGTAATTGAGGGTGTGCTGCACTATTGGAATCTCAGTAATAGAGGGTGTGCTGCACTATTGGTGTATCAGCATTTGAGGGTGTGCTGCACTATTGGATTGTCAGTAATTGGGGGTCAGCTGTACTATTGGAGTGTCCGTAATTGAGAATTTGCTGCACTATTTCAGTGTCAGAATTTGAGGCTGTGCTGCATTATTGGAGTGTCAGTAATTGAGTGTGTGCTGCACTAATGGTGTGTCAGTAATTGAGGCTGAGCTGCACTATTGATGTCTCAGTAATTGAGGGCATGCCTCACAATTGGAGTGTCATTAATTGAGGGTGCACAGCACTACTGGAGTGTCAGTAATTGAGGGTGTGCTGCACTATTGGAGTGTCAGTAATTGAGGGAGTGATGCCCTATTGGAGTGTCAGTAATTGAGGGTATGCTGCAATATTTCAGTGTCATAATTGAGGTTGTGCTGCAATATTGCAAAGTAAGAATTTGAGGCTGTGCTGCGCTATTGGTGTGTCAGTAATTGAGGGTGTACTGCATTATTGGAGTGTCAGTAATTGAGGGTGTGCTGCACTATTGGAGTCTCAGTAATTGAGTGCCTGCTGCACTATTGGAGTGTCAGTAATTGAGGGTGTGCTGCATTATTGGAGTGTCATTAATGGAGTGTGTGCTGCACTTTTGGAGTGTCAGTAATTGAGGGAGTGCTGCCCAGTAGGGGTGTGAGTATTTGAGGGTGTGCTGCAATATTGGAGTGTCAAGTATTGAGGTTGTGCTGCACTATTGGAGAGTCAGTAATTGAGGGAGTGCTGCACTATTGGAGTGTCAGTAATTGAGGTTGGGCTGCACTATTGCAGTATCAGGATTTCAAGGTGTGCTGCACTATTGTTGTGCCAGTAATTGAGATTAAGCTGCGCTGTTGGTGTGTCAGTAATTGAAGGTGTGCTGCACTATTGGAGTGTCAGTAATTGAGGGAGTGCTGCACTACTGGAGTGTCAGTAATTGATCCTGTGCTGCACTATTGGTGTATCAGTAATTGATGGTGTGCTGCACTATTGGAGTGTCAGTAATTGAAGGTCAGCTGCACTGTTGGAGTGTCAGTAATTGAGGGTGCTCTGCACTATTGGAGTGTCAGTAATTGAGGGTGTGCTGCACTATTGGTGTATCAGTAATTGAAGGTGCGTTGCACTATTGGAGTGTCAGTAATTGAGGGTGTGCTGTACTATTGGTGTATGAGTAATTGATGGTGTGCTGCACTACTGTAGTGTCAGTAATTGAGGGTGTGCTGCACTATTGGAGTGTCAGTAATTGAGCGTGTGCTGCACTATTTGAGTGTCAGTAATTGAGGGTGTGCAGCACTATTGGAGTGTCAGTAATTGAGGGTGTGCTGCACTATTGGAGTCTCAGTTATTGAGTGCCTGCTGGACTATTGGAGTGTCATTTATTGAGGGTGTGCTGCACTATTGGAGAGTCAGAAATTGAGGGTGTGCAACATTATTGGTGTGTCAGTAATTGAGGGTGTGCTGCACTATTGGAGTGTCAGTAATTGAGGGTGTGCTGCACTATTGGTCTGTCAGAAATTGAGGGTGTGCAACATTATTGGTGTGTCAGTAATTGAGGGTGAGCTGCGCTATTGGAGTGTCAGTAATTGAGGGTGTGCTGCACTATTGGAGTGTCAGCAATTGAGGGTGCGCTGCACTATTGGGGTGTCATAAATTGAGGGTGTGCTGCACTATTGGAGTGTCAGTAATTGAGGGTGTGCTGCACTATTGGAGTGTCAGTAATTGAGGGTGAGCTGCACTATTGGAGTGTCAGTAATTGAGGCTGCGCTGCACTATTGGAGTTCAGTAATTGAGGGTGTGCTGCACTATTGGAGTGTCAGTTATTGAGGGGGCGCTGCACTATTGGAGTGTCAGCAATTGAGGGTGCGCTGCACTATTGGGGTGTCATAAATTGAGGGTGTGCTGCACTATTGGAGTGTCAGTAATTGAGGGTGTGCTGCACTATTGGAGTGTCAGTAATTGAGGGTGTGCTGCACTATTGGAGTGTCAGTAATTGAGGGTGTGCTGCAATATTGGAGTCTCTTTAATTGAGGGTGTGCTGCAATATTGGAGTGTCAGTAATTGAGGGTCAGCTGTACTATTGGAGTGTCAGTGATTGAGGGTTTGCTGCACTATTTCAGTGTCAGTAATTGAGGGTGAGCTGCACTATTGGTGTATCAGTATTTGAGGGTGTGCTGCACTATTCGAGTGTCAGTAATTGAGGGTCACCTGCACTATTGAAGTGTCAGTAATTGAGGGTGTTCTGCACTATTGCAGTGACAGAATTTGAGGCTGTGCTGCACTTTTGGTGTGTCAGTCATTGAGGGTGTACTGCAAAATTGGTGTGTCAGTAATTGAGGGTGTGCTGCACTTTTGGAGTGTCAGTAATTGAGTGCCTGCTGGACTATTGGAGTGTCATTTATTGAGGGTGTGCTGCACTATTGGTGTGTCAGTAATTGAGGGTGTGCTGCACTATTGGTGTGTCAGTAATTGAGGGTGTGCAACATTATTGGTGTGTCAGTAATTGAGGGTGTGCTGCACTATTGGTGTGTCAGTAATTGAGGGTGTGCTGCATTATTGGAGTGTCATTAATTGAGGGTGTGCTGCACTATTGGAGTGTCAGTAATTGAGGTTGTGCTGCACTATTGGAGTGTCAGTAATTGAGGGTGTGCTGCACTATTGGAGTGTCATTAATTGATTGTTTGAAGTACCATTGGAGTCCCAGTAATTGAGGGTGTGCTGCACTATTGGAGTGTCAGTTATTGAGTGTTTGAAGCACTATTGGAGTGTCAGTAATTGAGGGTGTGCTGCACTATTGGAGTGTCAGTAATTGAGGGTGTGCTGCACTATTATTGTATCAGTAATTGAGGGTGTGCTGCACTATTGGAGTGTCAGTAATTGAGGGTGCGCTGCACTATTGGAGTGTCAGTATTTGAGGGTGCGTTGCACTAATGGAGTGTCAGTAATTGAGGGTGTGCTGCACTATTGGAGTGTCAGTAATTGAGGGTGTGTTGCACTATTGGAGTGTCAGTAATAAAGGGTTTGCTGCACTATTGGAGTGTCAGTAATTGAGGGTGTGCTGCACTATTGGAGTGTCAGTAATTGAGGGTGTGCTGCACTATTGGAGAGTCAGTAATTGAGGGTGTGCTGCACTATTGGAGTGTCAGTAATTGAGGGTATACTGCAATATTTCAGTGTCAGTATTTGAGGGTGTGCTGCAATATTGCAATGTCAGAATTTGAGGCTGTGCTGCACTATTGGTGTGTCAG
This sequence comes from Isurus oxyrinchus, assembly GCA_026770705.1. Taxonomy (NCBI): domain Eukaryota; kingdom Metazoa; phylum Chordata; class Chondrichthyes; order Lamniformes; family Lamnidae; genus Isurus; species Isurus oxyrinchus. Next base: position 12,266 of record JANJGN010000094.1, on the reverse strand, counting down.
TAATTGAGGGTGTACTGCATTATTGGAGTGTCAGTAATTGAGTGCCGGCTGTACTGTTGGAGAGTCAGTAATTGAGGGTGTGCTGCACTATTGGAGTGTCAGTAATTGAGGGTGTGCTGCACTATTGGAGTGTCAGTAATTGAGGGTGTGCTGCAATATTGGAGCGTCAGTAATTGAGGGTGTGCTGCACTATTGCAGTGTCAGTAATTGAGGGTGTGCTGCACTATTGGAGTGTCAGTAATTGAGGGTGTGCTGCACTATTGGAGTGTCAGTAATTGAGGGTGTGCTGCCATGTTGATGTGTCAGTAATTGAGGGTGTGCTGCACGATTGGTGTATCAGTATTTGAGGGTGTGCTGCACTATTGGAGTCTCAATAATTGAGGGTCAGCTGCACTATTGGAGTGTCAGTAATTGAGGGTTACTGTACTATTGGAGTGTCAGTAATTGAGGCTTTGCTGCACTATTTCAGTGCCAGAATTTGAGGCTGTGCTGTACTATTGGAGTGTCAGTAATTGAGTGTGTGCTGCACTATTGGAGTGTCAGTAATTGAGGGTGTGCTGCACTATTGGAGTGTCAGTAATTGAGTGTGTGCTGCACTATTGGATTGTCAGTAATTGAGTGTGTGCTGCACTATTGGAGTGTCGGTAATTGAGGGTGTGCTGCACTATTGGAGTGTCGGTAATTGAGGGTGTGCTGCACTATTGGTGTTTCAGTAATTGAGGGTGTGCTGCACTATTGGAGTGACAGAATTTGAGGGTGTGCTGCACTATTGGAGTGTCAGTCATTTAGGGTCAGCTTCACTATTGGAGTGTCAGTAATTGAGGGTGTGCTGCACTATTATTGTATCAGTAATTGAGCGTGTGCTGCACTATTGGAGTGTCAGTAATTGAGGGTGCGCTGCACTATTGGAGTGTCAGTAATTGAGGGTGCGCTGCACTATTGGAGTGTCAGTAATTGAGGGTGTGCTGCACTATTGGAGTGTCAGTAATTGAGGGTGTGCAGCACTATTGGAGTGTCAGTAATTGAGGTTGTGCTGCACTATTGGAGTGTCAGTAATTGAGGGTGTGCTGCACTATTATTGTATCAGTAATTGAGCGTGTGCTGCACTATTGGAGTGTCAGTAATTGAGGGTGTGCTGCACTATTGGAGTGTCAGTAATTGAGGGTGTGCTGCACTATCGGAGTGTCAGTAATTGAGGGTGTGCTGCACTATTGGAGTGTCAGTAATTGAGGTTGTGCTGCACTATTATTGTATCAGTATTTGAGCGTGTGCTGCACTATTGGAGTGTCAGTAATTGAGGGTGTGCTGCACTATTGGAGTGTCAGTAATTGAGGGTGTGCTGCACTATCGGAGTGTCAGTAATTGAGGGTGTGCTGCACTATTGGAGTGTCAGTAATTGAGGGTGCGCTGCACTATTGGAGTGTCAGTAATTGAGGGTGTGCTGCACTATTGGAGTGTCAGTAATTGAGGGTGTGCTGCACTATTGGAGTGTCTGTAATTGAGGGTGTGCTGCACTATTGGAGTGTCAGTAATTGGTGGTGCGCTGCACTATTGGAGTGTCAGTAATTGAGGGTCAGCTGTACTATTGGATTGTCAGTAATTGAGGGTGTGCTGCACTATTATTGTATCAGTAATTGAGCGTGTGCTGCACTATTGGAGTGTCAGTAATTGAGGGTGCGCTGCACTATTGGAGTGTCAGTAATTGAGTGTGCGCTGCACTATTGGAGTGTCAGTAATTGAGGGTGTGCTGCACTATTGGAGTGTCAGTAATTGAGGGTGTGCAGCACTATTGGAGTGTCAGTAATTGAGGTTGTGCTGCACTATTATTGTATCAGTAATTGAGCGTGTGCTGCACTATTGGAGTGTCAGTAATTGAGGGTGTGCTGCACTATTGGAGTGTCAGTAATTGAGGGTGTGCTGCACTATCGGAGTGTCAGTAATTGAGGGTGTGCTGCACTATTGGAGTGTCAGTAATTGAGGTTGTGCTGCACTATTATTGTATCAGTAATTGAGCGTGTGCTGCACTATTGGAGTGTCAGTAATTGAGGGTGTGCTGCACTATTGGAGTGTCAGTAATTGAGGGTGTGCTGCACTATCGGAGTGTCAGTAATTGAGGGTGTGCTGCACTATTGGAGTGTCAGTAATTGAGGGTGCGCTGCACTATTGGAGTGTCAGTAATTGAGCGTGTGCTGCACTATTGGAGTGTCAGTAATTGAGGGTGTGCTGCACTATTGGAGTGTCAGTAATTGAGGGTGTGCTGCACTATTGGAGTGTCAGTAATTGGTGGTGCGCTGCACTATTGGAGTGTCAGTAATTGAGGGTCAGCTGTACTATTGGAGTGTCAGTAATTGTGGGTTTGCTGCACTATTTCAGTGTCAGTAATTGAGGTTGTGCTGCACTGTTGATGAGTCAGTAATTGAGTGTGAGCTGCACTTTTGGTGTATCAGTATTTGAGGGTGTGCTGCACTATTGGAGTGTCAGTATTTGAGGGTCAGCTGTACTATTGGAGTGTCAGTAATTGAGGGTTTGCTGCACTATTTCAGTGTCAGAATTTGAGGCTGTGCTGCATTAATGGAGTGTCAGTAACCGAGGGTGTGCTGCACTATTGGAGTGTCAGTAATTGAGGGTGTGCTGCTCTGTTGGAGTGTCAGTAATTGAGCGTGTGCTGCACTAATGGAGTGTCAGTAATTGAGGGTGTGCTGTACTATTGGTGACTCAGTAATTGAGGGCATGCTGCACAACTGGAGTGTCAGTCATTGAGGGTGCACTGCACTATTGGACTGTCAGTAATTGAGGGTGTGCTGCACTATTGGAGTGTCAGTAATTGAGGGTATGCTGCAATATTTCAGTGTCAGTAATTGAGGTTGTGCTGCAATATTGCAAACTCAGAATTTGAGGCTGTGCTGCGCTATTGGTATGTCGCTAATTGAGGGTGTACTCCATTATTGGAGAGTCAGTAATTGAGGGTATGCTGCACTATTGGAGTCTCAGTAATTGAGTGCCTGCTGCACTATTGGAGTGTCAGTAATTGAGGGTGTGCTGCACTATTGGAGTCTCAGTAATTGAGTGCCTGCTGCACTATTGGAGTGTCAGTAATTGAGGGTGTGCTGCACTATTGGAGTGTCAGTAATTGAGGGTGTGCTGCACTATTGGAGTGTCAGTAATTGAGGGTATGCTGCAATGTTGGAGTCTCAGTAATTGAGGGTGTGCTGCACTATTATTGTATCAGTAATTGAGGCTGTGCTGCACTATTGGAGTGTAAGTAATTGAGGGTGTGCTGCACTATTGGAATCTCAGTAATAGAGGGTGTGCTGCACTATTGGTGTATCAGTAATTGAAGGTGCGTTGCACTATTGGAGTGTCAGTAATTGAGGGTGTGCTGCACTATTGGTGTATCAGTAATTGAGGGTGTGCTGCACTATTGGAGTGTCAGTAATTGAGGGTGTGCTGCACTATTGGAGTGTCAGTAATTGAGGGTGTGCTGCACTATTACAATGTCAGAATTTGAGGCTGTGCTGCACTATTGGTGTGTCAGTAATTGAGCGTGTGCTGCACTATTTGAGTGTCAGTATTTGAGGGTGTGCAGCACTATTGGAGTGTCAGTAATTGAGGGTGTGCTGCACTATTGGAGTCTCAGTTATTGAGTGCCTGCTGGACTATTGGAGTGTCATTTATTGAGGGTGTGCTGCACTATTGGTGTGTCAGTAATTGAGGGTGTGCTGCACTATTGGTCTGTCAGAAATTGAGGGTGTGCAACATTATTGGTGTGTCAGTAATTGAGGTTGTGCTGTACTATTGGAGTGTCAGTAATTGAGGGTGTGCTGCACTATTGGAGTGTCAGTAATTGAGGGTGTGCTGCAGTATTGGAGTGTCAGTAATTGAGGGTGTGCTGCACTATTGGAGTGTCAGTAATTGAGGGTGTGCTGCACTATTGGAGTGACAGAATTTGAGGGTATGCTGCACTATTGGAGTGTCAGTAATTGAGGGTGTGCTGCACTATTGGAGTGACAGAATTTGAGGGTGTGCTGCACTATTGGAGTGTCAGTAATTGAGGGTGTGCTGCATTATTGGAGTGTCAGTAATTGAGGCTGCGCTGCACTATTGGAGTTCAGTAATTGAGGGTGTGCTGCACTATTGGAGTGTCAGTTATTGAGGGGGCGCTGCACTATTGGAGTGTCAGCAATTGAGGGTGCGCTGCACTATTGGGGTGTCATAAATTGAGGGTGTGCTGCACCATTGGAGTGTCAGTAATTGAGGGTGTGCTGCACTATTGGAGTGTCAGTAATTGAGGGTGTGCTGCACTATTGGAGTGTCAGTAATTGAGGGTGTGCTGCAATATTGGAGTCTCTTTAATTGAGGGTGTGCTGCAATATTGGAGTGTCAGAAATTGAGGGCGTGCTGCAATATTGGAGTGTCAGTAATTGAGGGTCAGCTGTACTATTGGAGTGTCAGTGATTGAGGGTTTGCTGCACTATTTCTGTGTCAGTAATTGAGGGTGTGCTGCACTGTTGATGTGTCAGTAATTGAGGGTGAGCTGCACTATTGGTGTATCAGTATTTGAGGGTGTGCTGCACTATTCGAGTGTCAGTAATTGAGGGTCACCTGTACTATTGGAGTGTCAGTAATTGAGGGTTTGCTGCACTATTGGAGTGTCAGTAATTGAGGGTGTGCTGCACTATTGGAGTGACAGAATTTGAGGGTGTGCTGCACTATTGGAGTGTCAGTAATTGAGGGTGTGCTGCACTATTGGAGTGTCAGTAATTGAGGGTGTGCTTCACTATTGAAGTTTCAGTAATTGAGGGTGTTCTGCACTATTGCAGTGACAGAATTTGAGGCTGCGCTGCACTTTTGGTGTGTCAGTCATTGAGGGTGTACTGCAAAATTGGTGTGTCAGTAATTGAGGGTGTGCTGCACTATTGGAGTGTCAGTTATTGAGTGCCTGCTGGACTATTGGAGTGTCATTTATTGAGGGTGTGCTGCACTATTGGTGTGTCAGTAATTCAGGGTGTGCTGCACTATTGGTGTGTCAGTAATTGAGGGTGTGCAACATTATTGGTGTGTCAGTAATTGAGGGTGTGCTGCACTATTGGTGTGTCAGTAATTGAGGGTGTGCTGCATTATTGGAGTGTCATTAATTGATGGTGTGCTGCACTATTGGAGTGTCAGTAATTGAGGGTGTGCTGCACTATTGGAGTGTCATTAATTGATTGTTTGAAGTACCATTGGAGTCCCAGTAATTGAGGGTGTGCTGCACTATTGGTGTGTCAGTTACTGAGTGCTTGAAGCACTATTGGCCTGTCAGTAATTGAGGGTGTGCTGCACTATTGCAGTGTCAGTAATTGAGGGTGCACTGCACTATTGGAGTGTCAGTAATTGAGGGTGTGCTGCACTATTGGTGTATCAGTAATTGAGGGTGCGCTGCACTATTGGAGTGTCAGTAATTGAGGGTCAGCTGCATTATTGGAGTGTCAGTAATTGAGGGTGTGCTGCACTATTGGAGAGACAGAATTTGAGGGTGTGCTGCACTATGGGAGTGTCAGTAATTGAGGGTGTGCTGCACTATTATTGTATCAGTAATTGAGGGTGTGCTGCACTATTGGAGTGTCAGTAATTGAGTGTGTGCTGCACTATTGGAGTGTCAGTAATTGAGGGTGCGCTGCTCTATTGGAGTGTCAGTAATTGAGGGTGCGCTGCACTATTGGAGTGTCCGTAATTGAGGGTGTGCTGCACTATTGGAGTGTCAGTAATTGAGGGTGTGCTGCACTATTGGAGTGTCAGTAATTGAGGGTGCGCTGCACTATTGGAGTGTCAGTAATTGAATGTGTGTTGCACTATTGGAGTGTCAGTAATTGAGGGTGCGCTGCACTATTGGAGTGTCAGTAATTGAGGGTGCGCTGCACTATTGGAGTGTCAGTAATTAAGGGTGTGCTGCACTACTGGAGTGTCAGTAATTGAGGATGCGCTGCACTATTGGAGTGTCAGTAATTGAGGGTGTGCTGCACTATTTGAGTGTCAGTAATTGAGGGTGTGCTGCACTATTGGAGTGTCAGTAATTGAGGGTGTGCTGCACTATTGGAGTGTCAGTAATTGAGGGTGTGCTGCACTATTGGAGTGTCAGTAATTGAGGGTGTGCTGCACTATTGGAGTGTCAGTAATTGAGGGTCAGCTCTACTATTGGCATGTCAGTAATTGAGGGTTTGCTGCACAATTTCAGTGTCAGAATTTGAGGATGTGCTGCAATATTGGAGTGTCAGTAATTGAGTGTGTGCTGCACTAATGGAGTGTCAGTAATTGAGGGTGTGCTGCACTATTGGTGACTCAGTAATTGAGGGCATGCTGCACTATTGGAGTGTCAGTAATTGAGGGTGTGATGCCCCATTGGAGTGTCAGTAATGAGGGTGTGCTGCACTATTGGAGTGTCAGTAATTGAGGGTGTGCTGCAATATTTCAGTGTCAGTAATTGAGGGTGTGCTGCAATATTGCAAAGTCAGAATTTGAGGCTGTGCTGCACTATTGGTGTGTCAGTAATTGAGGGTGTGCTGCACTATTACAATGTCAGAATTTGAGGCTGTGCTGCACTATTGGAGTGTCAGTAATAGAGGGTGTGCTGCACTATTGGATTCTCAGTTATTGAGTGCCTGCTGGACTATTGGAGTGTTATTATTTGAAGTTGTGCTGCATTATTGCGGTGTCAGTTATTGAGGGTGTGCTGCACTTTTGGTGTATCAGTAATTGAGGGTGCGCTGCATTATTGGAGTGTCAGTAATGGAGGGTGTGCTGCACTATTGGTTTTTCAGTAATTGAGTGTGTGCTGCACTATTGGAGTGACAGAATTTGAGGGTGTGCTGCACTATTGGATGTCAGTAATTGAGGGTGTGCTGCACTATTGGAGTGACAGAATTTGAGGGTGTGCTGCACTATTGGAGTGTCAGTAAGTGAGGATGTGCTGTACTATTGGATTGTCACTAATGGTGCATGTGCTGCACTATTGGTGTGTCAGTAATTGAGGGTGTGCTGCACAATTGTAGTGTCAGTAATTGAGGGTGTGCTGCACTGTTGGAGTGTTAGTAATTGAGGGTGTGCTGCACTATTGGAGATTCAGTAATTGAGCGTGTGCTGCACTATTAGAGTGTCAGTAATTGAGGGTGTGCTGCACTACTGGATTGTCAGCAATTGAGGGTCTGTTGCACTATTGGCGTGTCAGTAATTGAGGGTGTGCTGCACTATTGTTGTGTCAGTAATTGATTGTGTGCTGCACTATTGGAGTGTCAGTAATTGAGGGTGAGCTGCACTATTGGAGTGTCAGTAATGGAGGGTGTGCTGCACTATTGGAGTGTCAGTAATTGAGGGTGTGCTGCACTATTGGAGTGTCAGTAATTGAGTGTGTGCTGCACTATTGGTGTGTCAGTAATTGAGGGTGTGCTGCACTATTGGAGTGTCAGTAATTGAGGCTGTGCTGCACTATTCGAGTCTCAGTAATTGAGGGTGTGCTGCACTATTGCAATGTCAGAATTTGAGGCTGTGCTGCACTATTGGAGTTTCATTAATTGAAGTTGTGCTGCATTATTGCGGTGTCAGTTATTGAGGGTGTGCTGCACTATTGGAGTGTCAGTAATTGAGGGTGTGCTGCACTATTGGTGTATCAGTAATTGAGGGTGTGCTGCACTATTGGTGTGTCAGTTATTGAGGGTGTGCTGCACTAGTGGAGTGTCAGTAATTAGCGGTCAGCTGCATTATTGGAGTGTCATGTATTGAGGGTATGCTGCACTATTGGAGTGTAGTAATTGAGGTTGTGCTGCACTATTGTAGTGTCAGTAATTGAGGGTGTGCTGCACTATTGGAGCGTCAGTAATTGAGGGTGTGCTACACTATTGGAGTGTCAGTAATTGAGGGTGAGCTGCACTATTGGAGTGTCAGTAATAGAGGGTGTGCTGCACTATTGGAGTGTCAGTAATTGAGGGTGTGCTGCACTTTTGGTGTTTCAGTAATTGAGGGTGTGCTGCACTATTGGAGTGACAGAATTTGAGGGTGTGCTGCACTTTTGGAATGTCAGTAGTTGGGGGTGTGCTGCACTATTGGAGTATCAGTAATTGAGGGTGTGCTGCATTATTGGAGTGTCAGTAATTGAGGGTGTGCTGCACTATTGGAGTGTCAGTAATTGAGGGTGTGCTGCACTATTGGAGTGTCAGTAATTGAGGGTGTGCTGCACTATTGGAGTGTCAGTAATTGAGGGTGTGCTGCACTATTGGAGTGTCAGTAATTGAGGGTGTGCTGCACTGTTGGAGTGTCAGTAATTGAGGGTGTGCTGCACTATTGGATTGTCAGTAATTGAGGGTGTGCTGCACTATTGGAGCGTCAGTAATTGGGGGTGTGCTGCACTATTGGAGTGACAGAATTTGAGGGTGTGCTGCACTATTGGAGTGTCAGTAATTGAGGGTCAGCTTCACTATTGGAGTTTCAGTAATTGGGCGTGTGCTGCACTATTGGAGTGTAATTAATTGAGGGTGTGCTGCACTATTGGAGTGTAATTAATTGAGGGTGTGCTGCATTATTGGGGTGTCATTAATTGAGGTTTTGCTGCATTATTGCGGTGTAAGTTATTGAGGGTGTGCTGCACTATTGTTGTGTCAGTAATTGAGGGTGTGCTGCACTATTGGAGTGTCAGTAATTGAGGGTGTGCTGCACTATTGGTGTATCAGTAATTGAGGGTGCGCTGCACTATTGGAGTGTCAGTAATTGAGGGTGTGCTGCACTATTGGAGTGTCAGTAATTGAGGGTGCGCTGCACTATTGGAGTGTCAGTAATTGAGGGTGTGCTGCACTATTGGAGTGTCAGTAATTGAGGGTGTGCTGCACTATTGGAGTGTCAGTAATTGAGGGAGTGCTGCACTGTTGGAGTGTCATTACTTGAGGGAGTGCTGCCCAAAATGGGTGTGAGTATTTGAGGATGTGCTGCAATATTGGAGTGTCAAGTATTGAGGGTGTGCTGCACTTTTGGGGAGTCAGTAATTGAGGGAGTGCTGCACTATTGGAGTGTCAGTAATTGAGGTTGTGCTGCACATTTGGAGTGTCAGTAATTGAGGGTGTGCTGCACATTTGGAGTGTCAGTAATTGAGGGTGTGCTGCACTATTGGAGTGTCAGTGATTGAGTGTGTGCTGCACTATTGGAGTGTCAGTAATTGAGGATGTGCTGCACATTTGGAGTGTCAGTAATTGAGGATGTGCTGCACATTTGGAGTGTCAGTAATTGAGGGAGTGCTGCACTGTTGCAGTGTCAGTAATTGAGTGTGTGCTGCATTGTTGGAGTGTCAGTAATTGAGGGTGAGCTGCACTATTGGCGTGTCAGTAATTGAGGGAGTGCTGCACTGTTGGAGTGTCAGTAATTGAGTGTGTGCTGCATTGTTGGAGTGTCAGTAATTGAGGGTGTGCTGCACTATTGGAGTGTCAGTAATTGAGGGTGTGCTGCACTATTGGAGTGTCAGTAATTGAGGGTGAGATGCACTATTGGAATGTCAGTAATTGACGGTGTGTTGCACTATTGTAGTGTGAATAATTGAGGGTGTTCTGCACTATTGGATTGTCAGTAATGGAGGGTGTGCTGCACTATTGGAGTTTCAGTAATTGAGGGTGTGCTGCACTATTGGAGTGTCAGTAATTGAGGGTGTGCTGCACTACATGTGTGTCAGTAACTGAGGGTGCGCTGCACAATTGGAGTGTCAGTAATTGAGGGTGTTCTGCACTAATGGAGTGTCAGTAATTGAGGGTGTTCTGCACTAATGGAGTGTCAGTAATTGAGGGTGTGCTGCAATGTTGGAGTGTCAGTAATTGAGGGTGCGCTGCACTATCGGAGTGTCAGTAATTGAGGGTGCGCTGCACTATTGGAGTGTCAGTAATTGAGAGTGTGCTGTACTATTGGAGAGTCAGTAATTGAGGGTGTGCTGCACTACTGGAGTGTCATTAATTGAGGGTGTGCTGCACTATTGTAGTGTCAGTAATTGAGGGTGTGCTGCACTACTGGAGTGTCAGTAATTGAGGGCGTGCTGAACTATTGGAGTGTCAGTAATTGAGGGTGTGCTGCACTATTGGAGTGTCAGTAATTGAGGTTGTGCTGCACTATTGGAGTGTCAGTAATTGAGTGTGTGCTGCACTATTGGAGTGTCAGTAATTGAGGGTGTGCTGCAATATTGGTGTGTCAGTAATTGAGGGTGTGCTGCACTATTGGAGTGTCAGTAATTTAGGTTGTGCTGCACTATTGGAGGTTCAAGGGAGATCACGGGGAGGTTAAAGGGACAGAGAGTGAGATCAAGGGGAGGTTAAAGGGACAGAGAGTGAGATCACGGGGAGGTTAAAGGGACAGAGAGTGAGATCACGGGGAGGTTCAAGGGACAGAGAGTAAGATCACGGGGAGGTTAAAGGTACAGAGTGAGATCACGGGGAGGTTAAAGGTACAGAGAGTGAGATCCCGGGGATGTTAAAGGGAGAGAGAGTGAGATCACAGGGAGGTTAAAGGGACAGAGAGTGAGATCACGGGGAGGTTAAAGGGACAGAGAGTGAGATCACGGGGAGGTTAAAGGGACAGAGAGTGAGATCACGGGGAGGTTAAAGGACAGAGAGTGAGATCACGGGGAGGTTAAAGGGACAGAGAGTGAGATCACGGGGAGGTTAAAGGGACCGAGAGTGAGATCACGGGGAGGTTAAAGGGACAGAGAGTGAGATCACGGGGAGGTTAGAGGGACAGAGAGTGAGATCACGGGGAGGTTAAAGGGACAGAGAGTGAGATCACGGGGAGGTTAAAGGGACAGTGAGTGAGATCACGGGGAGGTTAAAGGGACAGAGAGTGAGATCACAGGGAGGTTAAAGGGACAGAGAATGAGATCACGAGGAGGTTAAAGGGACAGAGAGTGAGATCACGGGGAGGTTAAAGGGACAGAGAGTGAGATCACGGGGAGGTTAAAGGGACAGAGAGTGAGATCACGGGGAGGTTAGAGTGACAGAGAGTGAGATCACGGGGAGGTTAGAGGGACAGAGAGTGAGATCACGGGGAGGTTAAAGGGACAGAGAGTGAGATCACGGGGAGGTTCGAGTGACAGAGAGTGAGATCACGGGGAGGTTAAAGGGACAGAGAGTGAGATCACGGGGAGGTTAAAGGGACAGAGAGTGAGATCACGGGGAGGTTAGAGGGACAGAGAGTGAGATCACGGGGAGGTTAAAGGGACAGAGAGTGAGATCACGGGGAGGTTAGAGGGACAGAGAGTGAGATCACGGGGAGGTTAAAGGGACAGAGAGTGAGATCACGGGGAGGTTAGAGGGACAGAGAGTGAGATCACGGGGAGGTTAAAGGGACAGAGAGTGAGATCACGTTGAGGTTGTAATAATTATAATTCTGATACTCGGAGGACTGTAGCTTTAGAGGAAGCCCGTGTTGTTGGCTCACGTGCCCTGTGTTAACCAGGGGGTTCGCAGCCCGGGGAACCTCTTGGGAAGAGTCTTCATTTCTTATGGAGCCAGGATTTTTGGCTGCTCAGTGAGTGTGGGTGTGTAGGCTCCGCGGGGAGTTCCGGGAGTGGCTGGGATGCCATTCACTGTCGGCGAGCGGGTTCCCTCCGCGATTGGCCGGTTAACGGGCAGCCAATGTGATACGCGGGCTGCAGAGTTCAGCGCTACTGGTCTGGGGGGGCATGAGGAGAGCCCGCACCTGAGGTTCACACATTCTCTGGGGTTGCTGAGCGCAGTCCAAGCTCTCTCTCTGGGGAACAGATCTGCCTCACGCAGCTGAAGGTCTTTCAAAATATAGATTACAAACTCAAGACGTGTTACAAACAGGTCCCCTCATCAGCGGAACATGTTACCAATGAAATTCATACGTTTATATTTCATTTCTCTTTAATATCCTGCTCACGGAGCTTGATGCATATCTGTAACTGCTGTTACTGCCCTGTAAATAAAGTTCATTGTGTCCACCAAGAGAAGTTGGCTGGGAAGTCAACTCCATAGCAATCTGGCGAGGAGGATAAATCAGACCCGGTGCTGTCCCTCATCCAGAGGTTGTGAGCATCTAGGATAAGTAAAAAGGGAGGAAGGTATACTCATCCGACATGCCGCAGTTTGGTGGAATCGATCCCTTTGAACCAGCCGCAGGCGACTGGTCTCAATATGTGGAACATCTTGCATTCTAGTTTCAAGCTGACGAAATGACGGGGGACGAAAAGAGGAGAGCGATTCTCCTAAATATTTGTGGGAGCAAAACCTACAGTTTAATTTGAAGTA